>OY759217.1:30639877-33039877 GCA_963662175.1 Aradus depressus | reverse complement strand
AACTTGAAATTTGACCGTTACATGATTTCCCTATAACCAAGTTTTTCCTTTAGGAAACCTCTGATTCCTAAGGGCTAGCTCCTATGGAATAGTTCTCGTCACCCCCATGTAGGTCTCTCACTCCACTGGACAGATTCTTACTCTATTCTTTCATCTTCACAGTTGGATTTCTGATTTTCTTTATAATTTAGATATTACTCATTATTGTTATTATCATTTACATTACTATTCTTACTTTGTTTTCTCAAAAATTTTCAGTTGGTTTCAATTGGTTGATACGTATATTCTATTCTTAGGGGAAGTATGCCCCAGAATAAAGATTATTTTTCATTTATTGCATTATTCTCTGTCCATATTTACTAATTTATTTTATTTAGTTTGATATTTATTTAGATATTTATATTTATTTTCGTATATTTCTTCATAACTAAGCTATTGACTTTAATTTTTTATTTATCTTTATTTATTGTGGTCTAGTTTATCTAATGTAGCACTATTTTATTTATTTTTGTATTTTTTCTGTTACTTTATTTAATTGTTTCTTCTCTTTTTGACTCTATATATTTATTCTTAGAGGACCTCGGTCCCAGAATAAAATTTATTTTCCTTTCATGTCCACCCATCCACTTTGTTCATGACATATCGATCCACCTTCAGCAGATAGAACTGAACATCCACTGAACCTTTCAGGGTATGTGAACAACTCTTTTGCTAGCTAGATAAAAATACATATCCAAAATGGTGAGGGCGAGCGAGACTGCCCAGATGCGGCCGTGAAATCCCCCAACGAGTGGAGAGCCTGGGTTCCCATTGGGACAGGTGACCACCGCTGATGGTGTCTTCAGGGATGGTCCTATCCCCATGAAACATAGTGTTAATCGATTTCCCCAACCAGATGGATCCATGGAGGGCGGGTCACGTGATCATTAGGGTCTTCCATCCCTCTACTATGTTGGGGTGTTTAATTAAAAACAATTTGTTTTAGTCACGTGCCATATGGGCAACAGTCCCCTAACGCACAACATTTGTCTTCCATCTCTTCTTTGGTCTCTAAAACTTGAAAAATAAAAATAGGAAAGAAAACATTAGGTTGTAGCTTTTTTGGGAAAAGACGAAAATACTTCAAGTACAACAATTGCATCTGTTTTGTTTTTGTTTTTTTCCGAGGGCTGATTGTGTCACCGCTGCCAGAGTAGGCCTATTGTGTGACCTGTGTAATAGCCCTGTATCATTAATAAAGTCCAGGATTCTTCTGCAGGTTCCTTCCATTACCTGCTTCGGTTCCGTTATGGCAGACCCGAAGCAGTAATATCTTCTGCTTTCTAGTGCCCCGCACTGGCTTAGAATATGAACCGGAGTCTCATTTTCCTCAGCACATTTCCTGCACAGAGGGCTTCTAGCGATGCCCATATTGTGTAGTGTTTGTTCATATCGCAGTGTCTTGTAATCAGCCCTGTCATAGCTCTTAAGATCCATTCTGCTCATATTCAGGAGCTCTCGGCTCCTTTTCTCTGAGGGTTCCGCTATAAAGAGTTTTGAGTGTCTTTGCTTTGGGACCCCTCTCCAGAACTGGATGCATCTGTGGTAGCATGTTAGTGTACTGAGCTCAAGATCGCGGGTTCGAAACTCATCTAAGGCCCTTAGGTTTCTTATCTGGGAGGTGTAAGAACCCGCCGTCCTTTGGATGGGACCCTAGGTGAATATACCTGGGTAGTCAACATTTATCACAACGAAATTTCGGGGCGTTCTTTCTCAGGTCAGAATGTGCGAAAACAAAATAACAATAACACTTATAAACATTTTAACAATTGCTTGTACACATAGACTTTCCATTACGTCTCATATACCTTTTATCAAGGAGTTTGTCTTTTGAGATCGTTCACGAACTGTATATATATTTGCTCTTGGAAACCGTTCGCGGTGATAACATTCCCGATCGAGCTGTTAACCCGGGTTAAGCTTCGAATGGTGCCTACACATTTATCCTCTGAAGAGTGAAGCATACAGCCCTAACCCAAAAAGCCTAATTAACTGTCGATGTAACGAATGGATCAACACGAAATTTAGTATGATGATTCAGAAGTCCCTGAGTAAGACACCTTTTGATTTTCAGCCAAATCGGTAAATTAGTCTCAGGGGGAGAACAAACATTTAATTGAATAATTCATGCTGAAGATTCACAGACGACTTTTTTCATATATTTTTCAGAAGCCTTATATTATTAATCATTCGTAATTGCTTTTTATTAGCGAATAATATCATGTATTTTTAACTGACAATATGTTGATTTATTAAAACAGTTAATTTGTTTCTAAACAACCTTTCAAGCAATATAAATTTATGGCGACATGTTTCATATGCTTAGGTGTATATGTTGTGTCCACTTCAGACTTTAAATTAATAATATTTATTTATTTCTAATGGTGAAATAATTTATTTTGAAATCTTTATGGACCATGGTATATTATTGTTATGATCAAGTTAAGATTTGTGGTAGCTGTATGCGGCCGTAGATTTATACGAGGACAAATTCCTTGCGATAGATAAACCATCAAGTGGTAGAAATATTACAGTTTTTAGGTCATTCAAATTTCCAAAAGACGTCTGAATGGCATAGTTATATATATCATAGTTTTCACTATGTCAAATAAAAAAGAAAGAAAGATACATATTTATATTTCCATAGACTTCGAACTTTTGAATCTATTTGTGACAATATACGATATAATACACACTATAGTGAGTTTATTCACTATTTTCCAGTTGTACACGCTTTATGACCCAAGTGGTTCAAAAGAAAAGATTTTATTGATATTTTCTAGCCGGCTTTCGAGGTTGCCCTCATCATCAGGCAGTCTACAAAAAAACATCATTTAGCAGTAATGAAACAGGTTCTGTTGGTTATAATCCATAAAATATAAAGGTAATAAAGAGTTAAATAATTATAAATACATGAAATGAATAAACAGTAACAAACACTTAAACATTAAAACTTTTTATATCCATTTTATTTCGTGTGCTTATATTTATTTAACTGTTTATTGTCATTATATTTTATGGATTGTAACCAAAAAAACCTGTTTCTTTATTCCTAAATGATAGCTTTTTTGTAGACTGCCTGATGATGAGGCCAACCTCGAAAGCCGGCTAGCAAATATCCATAAAATCTGTGAGAGGTCAGACTATATTTTATTTTACAACCTGTGAAATAAAAACTGTTTGTTTTATTTATTTAAAGGTAGAAAGGTTAGTCTGACTAAATGCTGTTTATTCCCAAATAGATTTTATCCAGTCTTTTACATTTTATTCCTCTTGTGTGTGGAGTGTGTGGTGCCAAACAGGAGGCCAGGACAGACTGGCTCCGAATCCATTCCATTGTATGCTAATCTGTAGATCGGATTTAATCCTTTGTGACAGGGACTTGTCTGGTTTCACTTGACTCAAGCCCTGTGGCTGGGGGTACACCCAAGGAGAAATAGGATTCTGTTCTTGTCATCCAACCTGAAGATGGGTCACGAACTAACAACCTCCATACCAGTCCATTAGTACCCACTGGCAAATACCTTTCAACAGTAAGGGGACTCAGATGTTCCTGGGTAAGTGAACTATTGATTTTTAGCAAATACAGTCTGGTGTTAGAGGGAGAGTGAAAACTTAGATGGTAAATTCGTGCTGGGGAAGTACATCATGATCCACCGATGACTTTATTATTATTTATTACGTTCTTGTGGGCCACGTTACACGTAGATGGGGTTCAATCGATACCACAAAGTATCGATACTTTTCCTCATGAGTAGTAGCGAATAAAACTTTCAATACTAACCAAGTATCGAATAAAAAGTATCGATACCTACTCGTATCGATTGAATCGAGTAGTTCATTATATTTATATATTATATATATATATATATATATATATATATATATATATATATATATATATATATATATATATATATATATATATATATATATATATATATATATATATATATATATACCTATATAATAATAATAAAATTTGAAAGATAAATGAGATATTGTAATAAAACACTTTTTGCAAGTCGCTGATATCGAATCGTTCTTATTGTAATAAATTCATACTTTCGCCGTAGGACGAGGCATTATATTTTCTAATCGAGAGAATGTAAAAATAAAATAAAATGGTGAAATCGTAATCATATTCACGGTTCTGTACAAAATTAAACTAACGTATACCTGCATAAACGATAAACTATTTAATGTAAATAAGGTAAGAAATATGAACGCATCATGCAGACTGCGTGATGACATCACTCACGAGGTTATCACCATCGATATATATCATTTGTCCGTGGACCGTAATTTGAGTTCAGTATTTTATTGCAACAACAAATAAAAGAAAATTGTAAGAAGTTAAACGGTTTATATAATTTTTTTTACTTGTTGAAATTTGACACGAATACTTTGAATCGATACTTACTTGGTATCGAATAAAAGTATCGATACTTTACTTGTATTTACTTGTATCGATAGATCCATAGACGTAGGTCTTCAGGTGGTGCCGCTTATCAGAATTATAGAAGTGCAGAGAAAAAACATAAATTACAAGAAAACATATATCAGTTTGGTTGCCTGCTTGAGTTAGTCACTGTGACATGCCCGGGCTTCTACCAGAGGGCTCTTTCTTCGCTTTAGTGAGCGTGAGCCCGGTTCTACTTTCGGAGACCTAACTTTTACCTACCTAGATTTTATCACTTAGAGTAGAGGGGTCTATCATGAGTACCTGACATACAGGCTCGAGGCCGAGACATACAGGAGGGGGGGGGGGGGGGGGGGGGAGATAAGCTCAATATTACTATTCTGGGTAAAGGTAAGTTTTTGAATTTAAAATCGCGCTACTTTCGCGCTAAGAAATGGCGCTATTGGATAGCGCCATCTGCAGTTAGTTCTCAAATTCAGTATTGAATCCTAGAGAAATCATATGGTCTCAGTACTTCTAGACATTTTTTATTCTATTGTCTCGCTGACTAGGGATTTCCCTATTGCTTGAATTTTGAAAAATAATTATCATTCTATTATAATTTATTTATTATACCTGACATGTGTGAATATTTAAATCCACTATTATTTAAAGCTTGGGTACAAGCTGCTCAAACTGTCTTTTATTTTATCAATACGATCATTTCATACGAAAATTTCTTATCAAGGTGCAGGGGGTGGGGGGGGGGGGGGGGTCAATAACATCCTATGATATCTTACAATAGAGGGGGGGGGTCAAATTAGCTTTAAAAAAGCCTTACTTAATTTTTATGAATGGCCCCCTAGTAGATTTTGTTGCCTAGTATAGAACCAGCCTTCGATTCGATCACATTAATTAGTAATTTCTCCTCTTTTTGGCAGATAAATCATGTTTTTCTGCTTAAAAAAATGAATAATTTTATTAGACAGTGCACCAGAGGGTGAAAGTTCGGGTTGCCGTCCCCTGATTCGCAAGAAAAATACGAGTATAGACAATTTTATTTATCCATTATGCTATCATGGCTAATGAATAAATTGTTTTTCTTTATTGTTTCATATAAATAAATTTATTTTTTTAAACTTTTAACTGCAGGATCACATTACAAGATCGGTAGCTCGACACCAAGGTGATCAGCTTCATGTCGGATTACTGCAAAACGTTTGAAAAAATAATAATACAATATAAAAAAAATGTGTCAAGATATAGGTACACATGGTGTACGTTAATTGGTCTCCATAGCGCTCCTAAGTAGGTGGGCATCTAGGATTAACATCACCGGTAAATACCCTGCGCATGACACTATAAGGTTCTTAGGTAGCTGTAAAATGATTCTAACATATTAACTCTACCATTAACATTGGTATCCTAAATTTGTAAAGATATTTTCAACTTTCTAACAGAAATATTTCATATTTCTAACAGATATAATATAAAAATGTTATTTTATATAAATGATGTATTTTAGTATTTTCTACAACTATTACTTGAAAAGATTTTTGATTAGGTCATAATGTATACAGGGCGCATCGCAAGCAGATGACAATACTCGTGGGGGGGGGGGGGGGGGGGGGGGTGAATGCCCCTTTAAGTACACTAAGTAACCGGCGTAATGAAAATCCGTTTCAACTGGTGTAGAAAAAAATTAGATTTTTAATTGTTTTGACCATTACCACGTTTTTTTAGCAAAATGTCCTTAAATATCACTTTTAATTAAGGTAAAGTGAAATCTGACTACTGTTGTAATTTGCGTTAAATTTCCTAATAGGGGACATGTTTTTTGACATGAAAATCGAAAAGATTGAAATAGGAGGCTAACGTTTATTGAACACCTGTTTAAATTGTTTGACAAATGAGTTTATCGCAATTTGTTTTCTCTATTCGCTAGGATGTCCCAAATTCACCAAAAGTTAGCAAAAATATGACTCTTTAAAAATACCTAATGTTGTTCTTCATTGTCGAGCATTGCCGGAATGAGACAGCAGAGAAGATGAAAAACATGGATAAACCTAACTTACACAAAGCGAGACTTCAAATTCATTATTTTAAAAAAATTGAAATTGTTACGTTATTAATTTTCAGAGATAAAAAAAATGTTTTGTACTGTACATTGTTTTGGAAAAATTGTACCCTGTATAACGGCTTATGTATCTTGTAAAATGTAGTTAGGTCCCGGAGGAAAGTGGTCTTATTTTTCGTTTGATTTCGGCTAAAATCCTATCAGACCTAAGTAAGAGCATGTGACCCCTTCATTCCAATTTTCAAGTTCATTGCTACACTGCGTTATTGCAGTAGAGAGCTCACAACTTTTCAACCACATACACACACAGGCACAGACAGACATCAATGGTCAAAACGGATTCAGGTGGCTTTGAAACATAAAAATCAGTCGAAACCTCGATCTCGGATTTTCGCACGATTTCACTACTTACTTATACTATAAGTATAAGAAACTAAAAATAATGTCTAAAACGTAGATTCGATAAATGAGGATATCTGTGGAGAAACTCACCAAAATATAAAAATGAAAGCTTTGCATTAAATAATGAAGTAGATAAGTGCAGAGTCCAACTGTAGAAACCAAAGTTCATAACCGTTGGACCCCTGCACTTGAAGCGGCTACTGGGTTCACAAAACGTTTCAATATTCTACAATTTAAGTTGAGCAAGGTGCAGTACCAATCTGGTCTACCCTGAGGGAAGGCTCCTACCAACAGAGAAAAACAATGTAGGGGCCTATTATGAAAATGTGTGCAGATTTATGTAGGCTGTGGGATGGTTGTTGCATGAGGTAGATATATCAGAAGTGTTTGAAGTTTGGTAAATCACAGTGAGCTGGTTCTGCTCTCTGTAATTGCTCCCGTGGTAGCCTCCGGCATCTCTGGCCCCTCCCTTCGTCCTTACAAAACAGTTCTACCTACCTGCGCTAATCCTTCATTAGCTCACCACTCGTCCTTTTCGTTCTTCTCACTTCCTTCTTCTTCTTTTCACTTCCCCACCTTTACAAGGTATAGGGGAAATTATGTAATCCGTCAAGTAATTCATTGATGAGCAGTTTAAAGCGGAATTTCAGGTTTTACGACCTGATTCAAAAATGAAGAAAAAATTATGATGTGACCATTACAGGACTTTCTTATAGGTATAGTGCTGTACAAATAGCCAAAATGAAATGATTTTGAGAAGTGGAGGGTGATCTGTAAGCGTTGTTGGTATAAGAAAATCCTGCAGTGGCCAATTCACATATATTTTTCTTAATTTTTATAATTTTTCAAAAAAACTACTAATATAAAAACCATATTTTAAAGTTCGTTGCTGTGAATTACGATTTAAAAATGACTTGATTTATTCCTTTCAGACATTTAGTTTACATTCTGTGGTCTCAATATTCATTCGATTTCGGTCAAAATCTAATCAGACCTAAGTTAGAACATGTGACCTCTTCATTTCAAATTTCAAGTTCATAGCTACAATATTTTTGGCATCAAAAAGAGTTGTGAAAACGGTTAAAACGTATTGAGGTGACCTTGAAACGTGAAAATAAGTTGAAACCTCGATCTCGGATTTTCGCACGATTACAATACTTCTTTATACTATTGGTAAAGGAAAGTAAAATTCTGGGTGTCTTTGAACACGACAACTCCCAATAGACTGAATTTATCGACAGGAAATTCTCAAACTTATAACACCCTCCTTTTGCGTCGGGGGTTAAAAATATATTTGATATGGCCATACAGGACTTTCTTATACCAACAACGTTAGTTAGTTATTATGACTGTGAGTCATGTCGGGTCATGAGTCAGCCTCTATTGTGGGAGACCTAAATTGTGCCTACTTAGGTTTATTCACCTAGCCCTTATCGAGGTCAAGGTTTTTTCACCCCTCAGATAAAAAACCTAAAGGCCTCGGCCAGGTCTCAAACCCACGATCTTGAGCTTAGTAGACTAGCACGCTATCTCTGAACAACCGGCGCTTAGTGTTTTCATTTTTCTCGAAAACATTTCATCTAACAGGATAATAGTGGAGCCCTGATCTCTCTCACGTAACCTCGATGTCTTTTATAACCTTTAACGAAAGAATAGAGGTCAAATGTAGGCGTTTCAAGGATATATTTTCATAAATTAATTACTTATTGTTATAGAAATGAAATATACTCCAGCAAATATACACTCATTCGTGTAGAACACGAATTTCAAAAATACAAATTAAATTAAATGTATATTAATCGTCCTATTACTGTCAAAAGCAGTACATAAAAAAATATGTCGCAGATAAAAAATGAAAAATGTATCGAATATAACGTGCCTTTATAGTTCAACAAATTAATAGATTATATCAAAAAAAATCTGAAGGGAATAATTTTTCCTATTTTGATTTGGATTATAAAGTCTGTTCTTTTTTCTCTTTATAGCACTTATAATTGTCCGAAAATCCGAGATCGAGTTTTCAATGAAAAATTCAAGATTCCCGAAACCTTGACCATTTTCGCGATTATGTCTATCTATATGTGATTGGAACATTGTGATGGCTTTAACACAGAATCGATTGTAGCTATGTACTTTAAATGTTGATATCAGATGAGCTAACTTAAATCTGATCTGAAAATTGAGACCCCTGTACATGAGGGCCTAAGTATATTTACAAGATACTGCTTATATTTATGACCTAATCAAAAATCTCTTCAAATAAAATCTCTCCTAAAGTGTCTTTTTGAAACCCATTTTTTTAGACGATTGCTTCTTTTACTCAAAAATGGCTAGTTCACTCGAAATATTGATTCCTATCAAAAATTTTTCAGATTCGATAAGAAGTTATAGCACCCCGAAAAATATATTATTAATAGTTAGTCGGACAGTAATTTCGACTCATGCCCAGCCTTTAACTAAGAGGCCATATCGCCTACTACCAGAGCGCTCTTTCGTCAAGAGCCCGACTCTACAGTGGAAGTCCTAAATGTTGCCTATTTAAGATTATTTACCTAGGTTAGGGGTCTTTAACGAGTACCTGACATCGTACAGGCTCTAGATCATCGCATAACGTCCCATCCGAAGGTGTGTATGTTCAAGGTTTCTTTTTTTCCTTCCTAAATAAGAAACCTAGGAGCCCAGCCCGGTTTTCGAACCCGCGATCATGAGCTCTGTATCCACTAATTTCCAACGTTTGGGAGTGTCGTAATCAGTTGTAGGAATCCAAGAGATCACCAGAAGACAGACTGACAAAGTAGGAAGCTTCGGAAGCTCTATTTGATGTGTAATTGTTCACTACGGACAAGACAAGCTATTTGCCCAATCTAAGAGTACAGAACCTAATGGGCTGTGTCCCTCCCTCGACTATAATTCATGTGTAGTGAAAGTGTGGGTGCCTGGTAAAGTGGTTCATACTAACCTACAGATAGGTATGTCAGTGGTTCTGTTCAAAGGTCAGCCAGCACGCGCCGTCCTACTCAGACTTCATCAGGCCAAATACCCCCCTCTTATCCACTCCTGAAACCCAGCCGGGGTCCTTAGGTTTTCTATCTGTAAAATCTTGAGTACGCCATCCTTCGGATGAGACGTTGAGCGAGCCTGTACAACGTCAGGTACTCGTTAAAGACCCCTACCCTAGGTGAATAAACCTAGTAGGCGAAATTTAGTCGAGCCCATTCCATCATGACCTCCTAGTTAAAGCCTGAGTGTGAGTAATAATAACTTATTATTCATAATATATTCATAAAATAAACATAAATATATTGAAAGAGTGAAATAGAGTTACAATGAACTTTCGCCTTTTTAGACTT
The DNA here is from genome assembly GCA_963662175.1 of Aradus depressus. Taxonomy (NCBI): domain Eukaryota; kingdom Metazoa; phylum Arthropoda; class Insecta; order Hemiptera; family Aradidae; genus Aradus; species Aradus depressus. Next base: position 33,029,607 of record OY759217.1, on the reverse strand, counting down.
TCGGAGGCCCTGAGGCAGACTTCATCCGGGGCCCTTGAATTATTTTTTCAATATTAACCTCAACCTTATTTATATAATACACTAGAACATTCTAGAATGTCATAAAATTTTCGAGCATGTTTCTCGAAATTGAAAGAAGTTTCTAGAAAAATCCAATAGAGCCTCGTAGAAATGATAAGTCAACGTTTTCCTTCTCTTCAATGTACTCAGCAATTATAAAGGATGTCTTAATTTGTATTATGTCAAATCTTGAAATTCTTCTCCGAATTTATTTGTCATTGTTTTGCACGAATGATCAGAGATCATTTTCAAAATTAAAATATATAAAAAAAATTCTAAGAAGTTCGACAGTCTGACTAATATGATTTTAATAATTAAATTTTGATAAAATTATTGTTGATTTCATTCATGGAAAAAAAATATAAAGAAAGCAATTTCTACATCATCAGGTGCATCTTCTGTTGTATAGACATTTGTTGTATAGACCTGAGACATTTAAACATGATGTAGATTTTGAAATAAATGTGAATAATTTCGAATTTTATGGATGAGAGATCGTTTTCAAAATTAAACAATCTCTCATCCTTTATATATTATATAAAAAATTATGTAAGAAGTTCGATGGGCGAAAAGTTGAATGCATTCATTACTTTCGATTGAGCATGAAGTTCTGAATAATCTAAATTTTGATAATATTATTTACGATTTTATTCATGTAAAAAATAGAAAGAAAGTAATTTCTATATCATCATCACGTGCATCTTCTGTTGTATAGACCTGAGCTCGAGGGCCTTGAGGCGGCTGCATCACTTGCCTTAGGGATAAATAGGCAGTATAATGAACAGTTAATACAGTTAACAAAAAGGCTCTCTGTGTTTAATGACTGTGCTTAAGCAGGGCCATCTTGGCCTTGAGGCCTTAAGTCTCATGGTATATCCGCCACTGACTTTGAAACAATTTCAAGAAAAACAATTCTAAACATCGCAGAAACATCGTGACTTGAATATTGTACACACCTAGGCAACAAGTGGCGACACGCAACGAAAGGAAAAAAGGATCAGAGGAAGGGCTTGACTCAAAAACGCTAATAATTGCCGAAGTAATGTGTCTACGCACAACTTTGTAGACACGGCAAGCTCTCTGTAGTGGACTGTATTCGATAGAGCTGGTTCCGGGAGAAGACCAGCTTAACATAAATTGAGGCAACTCAGGACCAAAACATTGATCCTTAACATAAATTGAGGCAAATTCTATTATTCTAATATTTCCTTAAACTATGTACTTACAGATTGCAGTCTGCACTGTGGTCCAGTCGAATCTATAAGATACATAAGGTGGGGGAACACTGATATAATTGAACTACTTATATATTGCCTGGCCAGGCTATACAGAAAGAACAGGGCTTTACTATAACACTATGAGTGGCTATGACTCCACAAGAGATGGCATGTAAAACCGTACTCTTACACGATAGGCACACTTTGAGTAACCATTAACTATAATACAGAACGGGACGTAAAGCCGTACTGTACCCACGACAGTTAGACTGGTACTCCACTAGACTCACACAAACTTGAGACTAACACGCGAGAGTAGGCTGGGTCAAGCTCACACTTGTTGACGCCGGGTCCGAAACTGAGATGGCTAGGGTTGTACTCTGTACCCTAGGTGCAAAGGGTGGGGAGAAATTCACCTATGTATTTATCCGCCTTACCCTAGCAAAAGTAGGCCCAAACATACACCCACCAAAAATTTGAACTAATTTTTCAAACGTGAGTTATGTGAGCCTTACACTTAGTGAACAAACTACACAATAGAGTGATATCGCAAACATAAACGAACCACTATAAAATCACACAACACAAAATAATTAAAGAAACTTACTTAACTAAGAAAAAATGATTAAATAAACTTCTGAGAATTATCCTAGAACACAAAAAAAATTAAAGAAACTTATTCAACTAAGAAAAAATCAAATAAACTTCTAAGAATTACAGCTCTCTCGCAAACCAAGAGGGGATGAGGGAAATGATTGAGAAGGAAGTAAGGAACCACACTGCGTTCTTCACTTCAGAGGGGGCTATCACTGAAGACTTCGCGCTGGGGAAGCCCTCGGAATGGGAACACAACACTCTATGGAGAGCGAGAGAGCACTAACGAAACTTAAACTGACACCTTGACCAGCTTAGATACTGGTCGCGTGTATTCAACAAACAACAAAGCTTGGTTGCCAATCACATTTGTAAGATGTGACTTAGCAAAACGAATATTTGCCTCCCAAATACCGCCAACGTTAGGAGTAAATGGAGGATGGAAATGCCAAGTAACTGAGCGCTTGGACATAGCTGACGGTAGGAGGTCAGCTGAGAACAATGTGCTGTAAGCTTCACGTAGGATTCTATCGGCTCCTACAAAATTGCGACCTTCATCGGAGTAAACATCTGAGCACAGACCTCTTCGACTTGTAAATCGGTCAAATGCTGCAAGAAACGCTTCCGAGGAAAGAGCAGACACTAGTTCAAGATGAACTGCTTTAACAGATAGACACACGAAGATACACAGGTAAGCTTTGAACTGCTTAGAGTTCCTGCGCAGAGATTCCTTAACAAGGAATGGTCCAGCTAAATCTACACCACTATGTAGAAATGGACGGGAGTAACTAACTCGAGGCGCAGGCAAATTGCCCATTAGAGGAACAACAGGGTGAGCATTGCACTTGCGACACACATGGCACATACGCAAAACACGACGTATGGCGCAACGAGAGGATATAATCCAAAACTTTGACCGAAGTAAATAATTGAGCGTATTAGCTCCAACATGTAAAAACAAATTATGATAATGTTGTATGAGAAGTTCCGTAACAACGCTTGATTTGGGTAAAATCATTGGGTGTTGAGCATAGAAACTAAGATCAGAATTTTGAAGTCTTCCACCCACCAGTAAAAGACCTTGGGGATCAAGAACTGGAGTCAGCGATTTGAGCTGAGCAGAGCATTCTTTTCCTTTTCTTATAGCTATAATATCTTGAGCGAAATACTTCTGTTGAGTCATCTTAACTAACGCTAAAGTAGATTGGTGTAACTCTCCAAGAGATAACTGGCCAACCACCTTCGGAGATAATCTCAGATTTCGCATGTATCTTAACCAATAAGCTATAGAACGCTGAAGCTTGGAAAAGTTCGAACATGTTGCTAGTTGATCTTCTATGTCAAACGAAACGTCTTGTGTAGACGCCACAAGAGTGCTAACTCTTAACTCAGGAACTTCACTAATTTTACCTTCTCGAGATTTAGGCCACTCACCTATGGATGAAGTGAGCCAGATGGGACCATGAAGCCAAAGAGGATCCTGTAGAAACTGAGCAGGTAAACATCCTTTAGAGGCGACATCGGCTGGATTATCTTGAGAAGAAACATGGTTCCAATTCAGTGTAACAGGTGAACTGAGAATGGAAACAACACGATGACACACGAACGTCTGTAACGTATGTGGCTCTGTTCTGAGCCAACTCAACACAACGGAGGAGTCCGTAAATGTTAACACATTGGAAATAATCACTGAAGCACACAGAGCTTCATGAACGTGATTCACTAACTTCATAAGGTGAACTGCACCTAGAAGTTCTAAACGAGGTATTGTAACTGGTTTTACTGGCGCAACTTTAGTTTTGGCCATCAGAAGGTGTGAACTTCCACTTTCACTTAAATTCTGGCTGCGTAAATACACAACTGCAGCATAACCTTTCTCACTGGCGTCACAAAATCCAATGAGACTGCACTCTACAGAATCAGGGGGAAGAATGATTCTTGGAACACGAAACTGCGAAACTAGTTTGAGAGAAGTGACAAACATTTGCCATTCACTACATTCCTGCTCAGGCAAGAGGGTATCCCAGTCTAGACCTAAACGCCACAATTTCTGAAGAAATTGCTTAGCCCAGACTGTAACAGGACTGATCCTACTAGGCGGATCTAAAACACGAGCTATATTAGAGAGAACTGCTCTCTTCTTATTAGCTGTTGGTGACAGATTAACTGTATAACAAAACTCATCAAACTGAGAAATTTTCACAAATTTTCCTTTAACAGAATTTAGACGCATAGCTGCGATATTGAAGGATGAACCTAACTTTGAACTTTCATCAGGTTTCACAAGTAGTGGAACTACATAACTACCTGATTCTTCACGGTAATGAAGATTGGTAAACATTTCTTCAGCTAGCATTTCTTCGGGACTCAAAGACACACTACTGGCTGAAGGAATTTCCTCTAACTCCCAGAACTGCTGGAGAAGTTGATTAACTTCACAATTTAACTTAACACTTACAGTAGATGTAAGTGTTTGAACTGGTCCTTTGGTTTCAACACTTTGGGTGCCACACTGACCCATTAACACATAACCAAAGACTGAATTCCACGCTGTAGGAACACCAGGAGGAAACGTTATTTTTTCACCAGTTATAATTAAACTAAATAACTCAGCGCCTATAAGAACATGAATATCACTAGGTATATAAAACTTGGGATCGGCTAACTTTAAATGGTTAAAGTTATCACAAACCGAAGGAGAAAGATTCACTGAAGGTTGCAGATTTGTTATCTTAGGAATAACAAATGCTTGAGTGCACAAACTTGACTTTGATTTCTCAGGGTGTATCAACAAATTAACAACACCTGAAGGAGATTGGGACGGCATGTCGCCAATACCAGAACACGTAACATTCGCACGCTGCTTCTTCAAACCGAGGATTTGAACACATGAAGCAGTAATATAACTAGCTTGGCTTCCAGGATCTATAAGTGCCCTAAGATGATGAACTCTGCCTCCTTTTCCACGAACACAAATAACAGCAGTTCCCAAAAGAACTGTAAACGAGGAGACAGTATTTTTCACTTGAGTAGAACACGAGCTCAATTGAGTAACATCAGAGGGACCCTTTAAGGGTTCTTGTGACACTGTACGAACCTGATTATCACGAGAACGATCTATAGGAGATGCTATTCGTGAAAACTTCTTGAAACACAATAAAGAATGATGTTTTAATTTGCAATTATAACAACGGCCGCGAGATGGGCATACTTTCACTTTGTGATTTGGAGATAAGCAATTAAAACAACAGTTCTTACTTTTAACAAAACTATTTCTCTGAAACGAACTAAGAGATTTGAATTCAGGACAAACAAATATCCTGTGTTGTTTATCACAATATAAACAAGTAGTAAGAGAACTTATACCACCAGTACGAGAACTAATAAGGCTTACCTTATGATAAGAACTTACCTTATTTTTTTGAGAATTTACCTTGGGCTCAGTGCAAGGTTTGACTTTAGTTTCACCCATAGCCTTTCTATGGTTCTTCACGAACTCTACCAATTTTTCCAGAGTAGGAAACTCGACTTTGCTGTTCTCCAACAAGAATTGTTTTTTGCTATCTGGATCTAGGACCTTGAAGGCTATATAAAACAAGAGAAACTCACTGACATTAGGAATAGACAACTGATTAAATGCTAGACCTAACTCCGCAAAGGTCGCCAGAAATCTGTCCAGGTTATCCGGTGAATTGGTATAAAAACTAGGAAAACTCAACATCTGTTCCAGTATTTCTATGGCTATAGTACGATTGGAGTCATAATGTTCTAATAAAGCTGTCCATGCGATGGAGTAATTGGAATCTGAAATACTGAGATGATTTATAAGAGATAAAGCCTTACCTTTCAGACAACTTTTGAGGTAATTGAACTTCATAGAATGTGATAAACGCTCATTCTGATGAACAATTGAAATAAAAAGATCCTTAAATGTACACCATTTAAGACAATCTCCTGTAAACTCAGGGAGACTTATTGTGGGTAACGGGTTTACGGAAAAGTTTTTTGAATCAACAACACAAATTTTTTCTTCACTATTTGAAAAAATCGATTCGTAGTAACCTTTTACCTTATAAAACATTAGATTTACACTCAGTTGCATATCTGTCATCTCTTGGGGTATCGGTATGTCAGATATAGCGTAACACTCCACTATTTTAGAATAGGTATCGGAAAATTCTTGATAACTTGATTCCAAGTTAGGAATCATTACTTTTAACACAAATTTTAAACTGTTATCAAGTTTTACACTTACTATAAACGAATGAATTTGCACAATATTTTGTAAAATAGTATCATTTTTGAGCTTTAAAATATTGAAACTCTTCAATGTTTTCGAATCCATAATGAATACTAATTTAAGCACGTAAGAAATATTATAAACACAAGAGAAAACTAATTATAACACGAAAGAGAAATTTATAAACACGTAAGAACTAATTATAAGCACGTAAGAAAAACTAATTGCAATCATGTAATAGAAAACAATTATAAGACACATTTGAAACTAATAATTAGTTTAAAACTAAATTTACAATTGATTGTAAATTCAAACACATTAGATGATTAATCAACACGAGAGATAGATAACCAGTAGCAGGTTACCAAAATCACAATATGTTACTGAGAGCACGTATCTAGTAACTGTGATTAGAATGAAAATGTTACTCCAGTAACAACTTTGGAGTAGCAGTTATTTTCATGCACGGATCATGTCGGCCAGACAAGCACATTCAAGAAATTATTAAAAGAACAGAATTTTGCCAAATTTAGATCAAAACATTTTAATTCGGCCCGGCTTAGACCAAAACTTTTAATCCGACCCGGCTTAGGACCAAAAACATGTCTACGCACAACTTTGTAGACACGGCAAGCTCTCTGTAGTGGACTGTATTCGATAGTGCTGGTTCCGGGAGAAGACCAGCTTAACATAAATTGAGGCAACTCAGGACCAAAACATTGATCCTTAACATAAATTGAGGCAAATTCTATTATTCTAATATTTCCTTAAACTATGTACTTACAGATTGCAGTCTGCACTGTGGTCCAGTCGAATCTATAAGATACATAAGGTGGGGGAACACTGATATAATTGAACTACTTATATATTGCCTGGCCAGGCTATACAGAAAGAACAGGGCTTTACTATAACACTATGAGTGGCTATGACTCCACAAGAGATGGCATGTAAAACCGTACTCTTACACGATAGGCACACTTTGAGTAACCATTAACTATAATACAGAACGGGACGTAAAGCCGTACTGTACCCACGACAGTTAGACTGGTACTCCACTAGACTCACACAAACTTGAGACTAACACGCGAGAGTAGGCTGGGTCAAGCTCACACTTGTTGACGCCGGGTCCGAAACTGAGATGGCTAGGGTTGTACTCTGTACCCTAGGTGCAAAGGGTGGGGAGAAATTCACCTATGTATTTATCCGCCTTACCCTAGCAAAAGTAGGCCCAAACATAATGAATATATCGATAGAAACTTTAGCATGACGACTCATAATAGCCCATAATGCCGATTGGTTTTAGAGAGAGATCAAAAACTCAATTGAATAATTCGTTTTGGGGAAGTACCATTGCCGATGATTCACTGGTGGATATCTGAAACACCTATACATGTATAATTTCATATAAATGTCTCTTTAATAATTTATTGAAGTTATATTTCATAAATACAATGTTGAAAGATGTGTCGGTCCTCTAACACAGGACACAATGTAGTGGTTGGCGCCTTTTCATTGCCGTAATAGACCTTGACGGAGAGAAAAAACGCGGGGGCGGGAACCAGCCACGTGCATGGCGCCCAGCTCTACAACTAAATCACCGTGGTATATATCATTAATATGTTGTATAATATATCATTATAATATTTGCTGAATGATTCTCCTTTTCAAGTTGAAAAAAAAAAAAAGTCCTTAATGTAATTTTTATGTAATAATGTTGTAATTTTGTAAAGCAGCTATGTAAGGTTCAATCGATAACACAAAGTATCGATACTTTTATTTTTTATATGATTAATTAGTTCTGGGGGTGTATATTGCCAGTGATTCACAGACGATATTCAGTTCTGGAATGCCGACCTCCATCATCTCGCATGGTCACACACTCTTCTAGGATTTCTCTTGATGAGCTCGATATATTATGTTTTAACATATATATTCTTCTCTTTTTCATTCTCTGTCTTAGATCTTAAGTAATTTGCAAGTGGCCATGAAATCACAACTTTATTCTCTGAAAAGATCCCTTTACGACGAAAGTTATACCCCATTTTAAACATTTTTTCCATGCAAAGAACCTGTTTTTTTTTTCTAATCATTATATACAGTTCCATACGATCTTAGCTGTATTAATTTTTAAATATAAGTTACATTAATAATAATGCTTGCAGTTAAATTTATTAATCTGGTTTCGTACAGAAAAAAACCGCCTTCTGAGTAAATATATTTCAGTACATATTATATTTAAAAGAAAATATATTCTGTCAGCAACCATTTCTTATTTAAATTAATATTTCGTTATTCACTGCCAATTATTATTCAAATTCATTAATATTTTTGAGTCAACTAAAATGATTAGATGAAAAGTATTTTTTTTTTTTATAATTGTTATCACTTTGAAAAATACTACTGAATAGAACACTTAGAACGAGTCAAAAATTCCAGTATATTTATATAAAAGACACAATATATTTCGCTTGACAGGAGCATTGTCAAGTCTGTATCCTGTACACTTGACAATGCTCTTACCAGCGAAATATATTGTGTATTTTATATAAATATAGCGGAATTTTTGACTTGTTCTAAGTGTTTTATTCAGTAGTATTTACAATGAACTTCCACAAGATCTCTGGCGAAAACATCTCTACTTTGAAAAATGTTTTACAAAAGTCAGCCAGAATAATTACACATTGTACAAAACACTACATATTAATCCATACAATATTACATATTAAACCATAATATACACATTTAATAGGTACTAAATTAAACATCAATTCACGTATACAATTAAAATCCGACAAGGTATTCGTCAAAAGCATTTTCGATTAGTAGGTATTTCAATTCTTCAAAAGCAGAATGGCCATGGACCTGAAGAAAAAGGTGTTCGACTGCTGCATCACTCCTTGTCTAACGTACGAATCCCAAACCTGGGCTCTCTCCAAAGAGATGTGCTGAGGAGCTTAGAGGTCACTCAAAGAGCAATGGAGAGAAGCATGCTGGGAATAAAGAAAAAGGATAAAATACGGAACTCCGAAATAAGAAAAAAGACAGGAGTACGGGACGTGAAGGAAGTGGTGCTGCAACAAAAGTGGAAATGGGCAGGACATGTGGCGAGGATGGAAGAAGGAAGATGGGCCAAGAGGACGACAGAGTGGTACCCGATATACCTGAAGAGAAGAAGGGGAAGACAACTGGTGAGGTGCCGGGACGATCTGGACAGGACAGTGGGGAGTCTCTGGCACAGATCGGCCTGGGACAGGAGTGCATGGAAGAAAATGGGAGAGGCCTATGCCCAAAGATGGGCCTAGTTTCCAATTTATATAAATATCTAGTAATACTATTGTTATATTATTATACTAAGGAAGAAATAAAAAGGCTATTATTATTATTATTAGGTATTTCAATAATTACCATCTTATAGCCCTTTTTGATCTCATTTATTCTTTTTCTTTATTTTTTCTTCTTCATTTCCATACAACAACAATATTTCTTCCTATTCGACATTTTCAAGTACATCACTGAAAAAATATAACATTCACAATAACGTTCACAATCTAAACAAGCTAGCCATATTGTAAAATTATTTTGTTTCTTCTACTTACATTTGTATTTGTTTTCATTACATACATGTTGAAATTCCTTTTTTTCCCTTATAATATACTCTAATATATCGTGTCATTTTTTAATATTGTGCATCTGGAAAAAACAATTCTTAATTAATCTCACTATATTTTTTTCTTTTTTTTAAATCTTTTAATTCTATGATGTTACCCTAATTATAAGTATAACATACCCATTTTTATATATAATACGAAATTAAAGATAAAATTTAATTTTGTTTTTAAAATTTTTCAAAGGCAGGTCGCCCACCGAACTTGGTAACTTGTTAAATAATTTACAAGAAAGAAAATAAAAGCTATTGGTGCTGTTAGCCTGAATTGTCTGGCAATATATCTGTCATTATGTCTCGTGTTATGGTGCTGTATTTCGGATAGACATGAGTAGCAACAACGATTTTGATGGAAGAATAAGTCTCAGCTATCAACAATTTCGAGAATTTCAAAAGGAAATTTTTAATTAAACGTACACATTGGAAATGTTGCCTGGAAGAAAATAGAATTTTAATACAAGAAAACAACATATTTTACTTCTCCAGCTGTACAACGGAAATTATGTTACTTTCAGAAATTCGATGTTGAATTTTCACTGGAATTTTATCTTTTACAAATCACTGACTCCAAAAATGAGAAAAAAAATCCTGTCTATATGTTGGGTGTATCTGTGAACGTAACTCCCTTTAGAATAGATATATCGTCATGAAATTTTTTTATAGACGGAAGGGGAGATTACGCGAGGGGCTTAACATAAAAACGCAAATAACTGCTGATCTAATGAATGTATCGGCATGAAAGTTTGTATTTGAATCCCAAACTCCATAAGTCACTATATCGTCATTTTCGTAACGTCGTTTTGTTGAATCGAGATTTTACTAAAAGAACTTTTTTTGAGTCTCGTCGCGAATTTGACGGAATAATATATATTGTGGGGAAGGGGGGTAGGGGCTGCTTATATTGGATTTAAGTTTTAAATTGAATATTGAGTAGAACATCTTTTTAAAGAAATAAAGCTCAAGATCGGATCGAAAACCCGACCGGGGCCCTTCATTTATTTTATGTAAGAGATAAAATTAAGCACGCCGCCCTTCGAATGGGACGTTAAGCAATGGTCCCGAGCCTGTATGATGTCAGGTACTCGTTAAAGACCCCTACTCCAGGTGAATAAAAATTTAGGGTAGACAAAATTTAGGACTCCCCATAGTAGAGTCGGGCTCATGTCCACCAGAGTGACGAAAGAGCGCTCTGGTAGTAGGCGATGTGACCTCGTAGTTAAAGCCCGGGCTTGAGTCATAAAACCTGACCTAACCTATTCATACATTCTAACGAAAATTGTCGAGTTCACAGATACTTTTTTTTAATCAAAGTGTCCGAAAACATGAAATTCCGTTGAAAACACTTACATCAAATTTCATAACTTCCTTTATACTTCGCATAGCTGAGGAAGTAATAAAAAAAAAAAAAAAAAAAATATTCTGTTCTCTCAAAAAGTGAACGCTGTTCGCGCAATGCCATCATAAATTAAGCCAAAAACGGACGACATTCAGAAAGGTGCCATAATCGTAGAATCTATTTCCTGGCTACCTAGATTTTTTGTTTTTTATTCCAAAAAATGCATTGATCAATTTTTTTAATGCGTAAAGTCATTATTATTATGAAAAAATGTGTTATGTGGTCAGATGGCAAAAAAACGTAGACAAAAGTTTAAATCAAAAATCGCCGGTAGTCATTATGTAGATAGTTTCACCCTGAAGAGAATCCCATCAAAAGTTATTAATCAATAAGTCTGTAGTCATCACATGAATTAATTCAAATTTTTTACGTTTTGTATTATTTTAACTAAAGACTTAGATTGGGTCGTAAAATGTTTCAAACAAATGTTGTAGAGAAAATTAAAAGGCATTATTTTATAAGAAATATATTTTTCAGAAGTCTCTTAGATTTACAGGGTAGTTAAAATAAAAAATAAAAGAACCTACACGATAAGTCCTATTAACGTCGACTCTGTTTTTCTCTTTTATTTATTTTTTTTATTTTATTTTTTATCATTGCTGGACGATGTTGGGGAAGTAATAGTTTCAACAATCGTAAGTTAATAAAACGATATCATTTTTTTAAAGTTTTAATGAGTAGAAGAGACGTGAGTGTCACTGACGAGACACTCGTTCTTGTCTCAAATCGACCTAGGTATCAGAACAAATCATCTTTTATGAAACAGAAAAATACATTTTTTTTTTTAAATACAGTTTCTCTTGATGTTTAATGCTTGAAGAGACCAATAAAATGTTCTTGTTATTACTCTTGTACATTTATACCACTCGTGTTGTACGTATATTATGGATTTCATATTACGAACTGTATTTCATTTCACAGTTACATTTGTTCAACCTATAAAAAAAAGTTGTGATCTCATTTCTTTTGCTACAATGTTCTGATAGGTCCCTTGTCACTTTATTTTGTGGATGGGGTAGTTTGATGAGGTTGTCCTTAGAAGTAGATTATTGTTGTTGTTATGCATTTCCGGGCAGTACAACGTCCTAGGGTCATTTTTTCCTTACTGCACTTCCTGTTTCATGAAGTATCGAAACTACAACTTTCCTTGTCCAAGCCTCCTTCCTCTGATACTCCCTGCCGCCCCTCATCCGTCACCTGCCTGGCGTGGCCTCCTTCAAATCCTCGCTATTCCAATTCAAGTCCTCAGTCCTCCAAAGACCTACCAGATCCCCGTCCTTCGTATCTCTTCATCCCATCCCATCGCTCCTCTGCCTTCCACAACTCTTTCCTTGTCCAAGCCTCCTTCCTCTGCAACACCCTGCATCCCCTCATCCGTCACGCGCCTTCCTTGGCCTCCTTCAAATCATCGCTATTCCAATTCAAGTCCTCAGTCCTCCAAAGACACACCAGATCCCGTCCTTCGTACCTCTTCATCCCATCCCATCGCTCCTCTGCCTTCCACAACTCTTTCCTTGGGATGGCGGTGGGATACAGGTTGCCAGTAGCGTCCTTGCCTACTGTGCTAGAGATCGTAGCTTCAAACCCGTTGAACGACATTAAATTGTGGAGCCTCTCCCACTTTAGTTACTCGTTAAATATCCTTACCTTAATTAAACGCAGATAGGCAAAGTTTAGTACTTCCCCAGAAGAGCTACCAGGAAAAGGATAAAAGCATTGGATGCTCAGATCCTCAGGATCCCACTCATTTAGTTAATCCAAGTGTAAGGAGACTGTTGAGAGGAGGAATGGATAGAATAAATTTCTTTGCGCAGACTATTGTATGTTCTCTGCGCAACTCTACTGCAGACTCATGGGTAGTTGATGATGTAAAAACTGGGTCCATTGGTGGATATTCAAGGTGTGCTAGTGCAGGTAATTATCTTGAATACAACAATGGTACCTTTCATAAGGCTGCAGCACCATTAATAATGACAGTCGATAAAGTTCACCACAACCCACTTTCATCATCTCACTAAGTAACAGCAAGTATCTGATCTTTCCAACTTCCCTTCGACTTGGGCCTTGAGAGAGCGTAGAAGAGTATACGCTTAAATACGTACATATACTACCCAAAAAGACCCCCGGAACTTAATTTTAATGATATACACCATTGAATAAAATGGTCGGTGAATCATCTCACGAATTAATCAATTACGTTTCTTCTCTCCCTCCAATTCAATTGACCGTTTGGGCTAAAACTCATTATATTGGCTTCTAAATTGTGTCGATAGATTCATTATTTCGGGGATTTTTCATTTCAGCCCTCTCTCCTTTGAAAATTAATAGGTGTCGTCCTTATTGGGCTTTGAACCTAAATATGAATTTTCGTGTCAATACATTCATTACAACGACAATTATTTTGTGTTGAGCCTTCCTCCTCTTCCGGATATATAAAAGTTTCATTTAAAATTTCATATAAAATTTCGCGTCTATACATTAATTCTATCGGGTTCATTTTGACGTGAAAACGTCTATTCGCTCGTTAAGGTCAAACTTTCTTGTGTTACAAAATACCGTCAAATTTCAATCGATAATAACTATGAGACTAATAATGCGATAACAACGGTTGAGGTCACAATGGATAGAGCATGTCTGTATGTGTTTGTTGTGCAGTGTTTGTTTTGCCTGTGACGTTATCGGGCTAGTGTGGGCGCCGGCGGATGATTGTTGCGAATTAGCGTTGTGTAAAATTAGAAATTAGTGTAGCGTGATAACGCGTTTAGATAGGACGTTGATTCGGTTGTCATTGTAAAGAGCTTGAGGAGCACTACTAGGACTCAAAGTGAAACAATAAAAATATTCGCCGAAATATATGTAAAAATCAGTATTATAGTGAAAATTGCAAAAAAATTAAAGATGTCGTCTCATATAAATCGTAAATATGCGCGGAATTATAGAAAACGCAAATCAGAGGAAAGCTCGCATCAAAAAGAATTTTAAAAATCTAAAACAGTCTAGTGCAGAGGGAATGCAAAAGCTACGGCAGCATCGAAAAGAAAATGAAAAATGATTTTATCCCGACGTTTTCACGAATTTTATCCGGACATTGACTACGCCTAAATGTTTTTTTTTTTTTCAATTTTGGAATCAGGAGTTCGGAAAACATGAAATTCCGTTTTAAATCCCACATCGATTTTTTTATTTCATTCAATACAGTACAACTTCCCCTATACTTCGTATAGCTGGTAAAGTAAAAGATAGCAGGTTCGAAACCCAGCCAAGGCCCTTACGTTTTTATCTGGGAAGGATAAAAATCTTGAGCCTGCCATTCTTCGACGAGACGTTAAGCGATCGCCCCGAGTCTTTACTCCCACATTATAGTCGAGTTCATGTCCGAACGACGATAGAGCGCTCTCATAATAGGAGATATGACCTCATAGTTAAAGCCCGGGCATTAGTCATAATAATTAACTTCTTAAATAAAACTCCACAACGGAATTTCATGTTTTCTGCCCCCTGATTTCAAAAATAAAAACAAAAAACTTCGTGATGATGATGAAGACCAGCTGGGTTGCTCCCTACACCCTGCCATGACAGATACGATACTCTACAGATATGGCACCTTCGTATCCAGGTGCTCCTCTCATTGTCCGGCCTCTCACCATTACCTACTTGTTAGTTCCAATACATCTGCTCACTTTTTTTTTTTTTATGGCATACTTCAATGAGTAATGATCACATCTCCAGCAATATAAAGTATAGGGGAAGTTATGAAATCTGTCAGAAACATAATGTTGAGTTTTCAGCAGAATATCATGTCTTCTGACTCAAATCGGTCAAAGAGAAGAGGAGATTAGAGCAGCTTAGCATACGGATTTTAATAAATGCCGATGTAATTAATACATCGACAAATACATACAACAAATTTTATGAAGACTCATGATTTTTAGCCCGATTGGGATAGGATAGGATTTGGAGTTTAAGGACGCAAAACAGCAAACGTCATCAGCGTCCAATATATTTGGCGTATGAAGCTTGATGATTAGAAGAAAAAAAAAAAAAAAATGTGTGGCAAATCTATATCTGTACAATTTCAAGGTCATCCAATTCGATATTTCTTTATTATTATTTTTTTCACATGGATGCATTCGTACTAGTCAGTGGAAATAAATAAACTAATAGTGAAAAAATAAACATAAAACAAACAGTAACAATAACCATAAATATAAGAATAAACAAACAGCAGTAACAGTAAAAATATGACACACGGGAATACATAAGCATATTTACAAAAACAAGCATTCAACAGAATATACCTATTATGTCTGTTGAAGAGCACGGGCAAAGAATCAGGTTTATCACCAGATGTTGAAATTGAGAAAACTGAAATTGAATGTTTGAAAGTCCGTATCTATCAATCCCCCGCACGTCATATTTTCAGCTTCCGTTTTCGTAGTGACAAACCGTCTTTTTGAAGCCCGTAACGATGGTGAATCGTGAAATATGTTTAATATACTATACTATAAGGCGATATCTCACACTCGAGAAAAAAGTGACAAACCTGGTTCTTTCCCCGTGCTCTTCATATATACTCATACACACATACCTCATATAGATATGAATAATGAGCAAAAAATTAATAAATATAGATAATAAGTATATATACAGGTAACCTATAGACTTTTTTTTTTACTTGTATTTTTTTTTACTATTTTTTCTCCATTCTTCCCTTTCCCCTCCTTATTCTTTTCTTCCTTTTCCTCCCGATTTGGGTTTTGGAGGGAGAGCAAAAACTTATTTGATTAATTCATTCTGGGGAAATACATTGCTGATGATTCAACGATGATTTTTTTTCTTGCTTCCTGGATTACTAATATGTCTGAATCTGTTACCTGAAAGATTAATTAGAAATACGTGATGTTGCTACGATATAACATGACTTTGTTATACCCCTGTCATCATTGGATATAAGAAGGTCTTATGAAGAAGAGTTTATTATAACAGTCGCATTTACAGAGGCACAATTATACAATAAGGTTCCTTAACCATTACCCTTATACACTAAATACAAATCAAAAATAATCAGTTAATTGAAAAAACAATGCTACTGCTTAAGAGTAAATTTTAAAAAACTCTTAAATAAAAAATAAAAATAAAAATACGTAACTGATGAAGGTTAGGTTAGGTTTTATTACTCATGCCCGGGATTTAACTACGAGGTCATATCGCCTACTACCAGAGCGCTCTCTCGTCACTCTGGTAGACATAAGTCCGACTCTACTATTTAGTGGGAGTCCTAAATTTTGCCTACCCTAAATTTTTATTCACCTAGGGTAAGGGTCTTTAACGAGTACCTGAAATCGTACAGGCTCGGGACCATCGCTTAACGTCCCATCCGAATAAGATTCCCAGATAAAAACCCCGGGTTAATTCCTATAGGAAATAATGCAAAATAATTATAACGCATGGCAACGAATTATAAATATTTTTTTTTTATAGGTAGTTCTATAATGAAAAGGATTGAAAATAAATATATAATGTAGCCAGAGGACGCCAGGTAGCTCAGTGGTATGCGTGCTTGCCTTCTGACCTCAAGTTCCTGTGTTGAAAACCCGGCCGAGGTTTATTTTATCTGGGAGGTAAAATAAACTTAAGCGCGCCGTTCTTCGTAACTGATGAATATAAAATAAGTAAATTCAAAAACAGAGATTATAATTTAAAATCGTGGATATTTTTGTGTTTCCCTCCCTGAGTTTTCTCTATTTTCTTTACTAAAACGTTATGATTTGTGTCACACTTAAGTAAAAAGTTTTTACTGAAATTTAATATGTAGTTGTAGAGCTCAACATTTTGATCTTTATAGATTTGGAGGATGGAGGTGTCCCTCGAGTAGCTATCAACCAATCTAAGGCATTTGTTTTGGGCCACTTGAAGAGTTCTCAAGTTGGTATTACTTGCAAGATCGGCCCAGGGCATGCATAGGGTAGATTGATTAAGTATAAGAAAGTCCCGCTATTGTCACATCATATATATATATATATATATATATTTTTTTTTCCAATAGTAATAATATATTTTAAAGTTTGTTGCTACCCTTTATAATTCAAAATGTTTAAATATTTCTTATGGAAATTTATTGTACATTCTTTGATAATGTTGTTCATATTGGTTCTATCTCAAATCTAAGGGCATTCTGGCAGTTGGAAATTTATTGAGGAACATTTTTGTTTAAGACCAATTTTTTGATAAATCTAACTGTTTTCGCGTACACCAAACAAACGTTTAAAGAAATGCTCCTTTTAAGACGCTTTTCGGCATGATCTCCCCTCCGAAATGTAATTTGAGTTAGAGCACGTACATTATTCCTATTACATACACAGAAACTGACACACAGACATCATGGTCAAAATGTGTTCAGGGAATCTTAAAACGTGAAAATCCATTGAAAACTCGGTCTAGGATTTTCGCACTATTACAATACATTCTAATTTTCGCACTATTACAATATATCCTTATTTTCGCACTATTACAATATATCCTTATTTTCGCACTATTAGAATACATCCTTAATCTGAAGGCATAAGGAAGTAAAAATGAACTTGTTGATTTACTGCAGGTTGGCGAAAAGGTCGGAAGGAATGAGGAACCTTGACGTGTATTATATGTCAACCTTCATGGCGGGGAACATTTGGCGATGTATATCGGAGAGTCTCCTTCACAGCGAAATGTAGATTGAAACAACAGATGTCTTGGCCATGAGTCAAGTGGCCCAAATACACAAGAGAGGGATAAGAGGAGATAGTAATGCTTAGGCCCCTAGGTGCACTTTGATGTAAAAAATTTACACGCATTAAGATTATTAATATATTATAAAATCAATTATTATTGTTTGTAAGTATAAAAAAAGCTGTTAGTAGTGAAGTAACTTAACTAGTAATAGCGAATAAATATACAAAAATTGACTAGTCGCATTTTGTTTTAAAACGAAATGTGAACAACCAATGAATGGAGAACAAAAGACGGCGATCAGCTGTTTTAAATAGTGAGAAACAGTCTAAAGACAGTCTAAAGACAGTCTAGAGAGAGAAGTGTTTTTAGGCTTAATTTAGGAATCCTCATACAGAATTTTGTATTGATGTATTCATTACATCGGCAGTAATGGGTATTTGAGCAGGGGTTTTTGAATTGAGCCTCTCCTCCCATCCCGAGTTAGCTGAAAATTATTAGATGTCGTCCTTATCGCTTGCTGGATATACATATAAAATTTCGTTACGATACATTCATTCTTTCGGGAGTTATTGTGTTCACAGACATACACACAAGGACATCAAAATGAAATTTTGATGAAAACTCACGATCGAATTTCTACCGATTACATAACTTCTCTTATACTTCTTATAGCTGGGGAAGTAAAAACTGGAAACATGTTTATAAAAACTAATTCCAACAGATATATGAATAAAAGAGATGATTATCGGAGTGACAGACGATGTGGTAGCAGTTATTGTTGATGTGATGTGATTTGCATATTGGAGTGATTGTCAAGATAATAACAGGACAACTCACATCAATTATTTCTATCCTGTCACTGCCTTTTATCGACCTTTTATTCAAAGATAATTCTTTTGATCTGCCTAAATCAAAAATTAAAATTAAAATAATAATAAGAATTAAAACTTTTATAATAACTATCTACTTCTCAGCCCCATTCCCCCCCCCCCCCAAAAAAAAAAAAATATTCGGAAATTAGTTGGCTTATTCATGCGTTTTTTTACTTCCCCAACTATACGAAGTATAGGGGAAGGTATGCATCGATGATTTAACGACGACAACTCTTGATTATCATCCAAATCGACCAAAGGGAAGGAGGAGGCTTAACACAAAACCTTTAATAACTGCCAATAGAATGAATGTACCAACACAAAATTTCATATGTGTATTCAACACCCCATAAGGGCGACAATTATTAATTTTCAGCGGAATCGACAGGAGGGAAGGATCTGAGAAAGGGGTCAACGAACAAACCTAATAACTGCCAATCATCGAATTTCTGACCAATTACATAACTTCACTTGTACTTTGAATAGCTGGAGAAGTAATAACAAAACTGAAGTTAACCCCTCGCTAATAACGATAGCAGTTAGGGCGCAGTTAAACGAAAAATGTAAGTTGTCGGTGAATCATCGGCAATGTACTTTGAATAGCTGGAGAGAAGTAATAACATACTGAAGTTAACCCCTCGCTAATAACGATAGCAGTTAGGGCGCAGTTAAACGAAAAAAATAAGTTGTCGGTGAATCATCGGCACTGTACTTTGACTATAAGAGTTTTTGTGTTGAGTCTCTTCACCTGAGAACCCTTCTCTGAGCCTTCTTTCCCTGAAAATTAATAGGGTTTTGACTTTACATATGAAATTTTGTGTCGATACATTCATAATAAATGTAGTAATTAGACTTTCTGTGTTAAGTCTCCCCCCTTCCCTTACTAAATGACTAAAATCCTAAAATTTCATATGTGTATTCAACACCCCATAGGGGCGACAATTATTAATTTAAGCGGAATCGACAGAAGGGAAGGAGCAGAGAAGGGGGTCAACGCAACAAACCTAATAACTGCCAATGATCGAATTTCTGACCAATTACATAACTTCCCTTGTACTTTGAATAACCGGAGAAGTAATAACAAAACTGAAGTTAAACCGTCGCTAATAAAGACAGCAGTTAGGCTGCAGTTAAACGAAAAAAAATAAGTTGTCGGTGAATCATCGGCAATGTACTTTGACTATTAGAATTGAATCTCTTCACCTGTGCACCCTCCACTGAGCCTTCTTCCCTTTGGCTATTTCCCTGAAAATTAACGTGATTTTTTTATAGGGTTTTGATTTTACATATGAAATTTTGTGTCGATACATTCATAATAACAATAGTAATTAAAGTTTTTGTGTTAAGACTCCTCTCTTCCTTTCTGCCGATTTTGTATAAAGGAATCAACATAGCAAAATTGATTTAGTTTAAAGAGAATCAAAGAAAATTATTTTAATATATACTTTTTTTATTATATGCAATAAAAAATTACGAAATAATGAGCAACCTTCGCTTCGGACCCTGAAATTTGACAGGTTATGTCCTCATTGGGTATTGACTACAAATATGAAATATGTTGATAAATTTATTACATCGGCAGTTAGTGGCTTCTCTTCAGCCGATTTGGCTAAACATTAATGTTTCGTCCCTATGGGGTTTTGAATTTACATATGCAATTTTGTGTCGATACATTCTTCACATTAGGAGGTTTTGTATTAAGCCCCCACTCTTTCCTTCTGCTGATTTAGCTGAAAATCAATAGGTGTCGTCCTTAGAGGATATTGGATACACTTACAAAATCTCGTGTTGATGCATTCATTCTATCGGGAGTTATAGTGTTCAAAGACACATAGATTTTTTTTTTCATTTTTGGAATCAGGAGGTCGAAAAACATGAAATTCCGTTGAAAACCACATCGAATTTTTGATTGATTACGTAACTTCCCCTGGGGAAATTAAAAAAAACATATATGAGACATATAAACTGACTGGCTGGTTGTAGCGGTGAGTGATAATGTAGTAGCTGTTATTGTGATGTGATTTGCATACTGAAGTGATTGTCAGTCAAAAAACAGGCTGACTACATCTGTTATTTCAGTAACAACCATCCTCAGTGTCACTCAGTAGCTTCCCTCACATCATTACAGACACCTCATCTTCTTTGAATAATTAATTAGATTTCTTAATTATTAATTATATATACATAGTGAAAGCAAGATTGAAAGGCATCTAGTTCTCTGAGTGCCGCGGCTGTGTGAGATAACGAGGAGGGACTGGGCACTCTTTCACGAAACGGCTTTCCAAGTCACCATTTTGCTCGACTGATTAGTTGAATTTAAGTTTAAATCCGGTGTAGGTTCAGATTATAAAATAAAACACTACTTCCCCAGCCGTCTTGAGTAAACATGTATAAAGGACAAGGTCTGCGAACCACAAATACGATAATACGATCGCCTCCCGTCTCCATCCGTTTCGTTGTAGGGTACGCAACAGATACGACGGATATCAGATAAACTTTATGGACAAGGACAAATAGTAGAAGTTCTATCCTCTTCGGGTCAACTCGTATGTGGGTTCCAGGCAAGTCTTCTGTACAGATAGAACCATACCGGAAGTAAAGTACGCCATCCATCGATATAGGGTAGGGGAGACTGGGGCTAGTTGGCATATTTTTTACTTTTTGATTTTTCTATTTTTTTCTGTTATCCTTTCAACGAATGTGAGCTACGCTGCAGATAGTTGAACTCCTAGGCTACAAATTAATGAGGAAAACATAATTTAACATTGCATAGGTACTTATTATTACACATAACACGAAAAAATCATGAAATACGGTTTGATATGATACCTTGCGAAAGAAATGGGAACGAAATTCTGATGAAACCTCGTAACTCCTTTAAGTTAATTCTTTACTCGGATTTGCAAACTAGCTTAAAAACAGTTCATGGTATGCATATACATCTCACTTAACACAAATGTCGAAAAAAATGAGGATTCCTATAAAGAATTTTTTTTTATCAGTTTTTGTCTCTCCTGTAAAGTTTTTTTTTTTTTTTTTTTTTTTTTTTTTTTTTTTCTTTACGTACGGTGCATATTAGCCAGTCAATGTATTATATCTAGTTATTTACGACATCCATGGCCCCGGGAGGGAGTTCTATCTACGAAATAAAACTCACTCCCGGACGGGATTCGAACCCGCAAACCATGGTGAGACCATGCGACCAAAGCCCTACTCTCTAGCCCGCAGGCCACCATGCCCCCCCCCCCCCCCCCCAAAAAAAAATTATCTTTGGATTAGATTGAATATTTTTACCATCAATTTTTTAGCTTAAATCCAGGTGTCAACAAAAATATAGGTTTTTTGTAATACATTCTAAGAACATTTATTTTAGCTCTTAAGGATACCTTTTCAACAAGGTAAAAATCGGTTGGATAGCGACTGAGTTAAGGCAGTTTGTTTATAGTGCAATGGTGGCCATCTTGGATAACGTCACCATAGCCATACGCATCACCAGTGAAAGTGTCACCATGGAAATTAACAAACTACATGTTTATACCGACTAAATGGCGCCACTGGTACTTTCCCTTCATTAACTTTGCCACGGGAAACACAATGCTCCCGGACTTAAATGTATTAGAAGCCCATCACAAGAAACCTACAAAAACTAAATAGATTTAACTTTCAATTAACGAGAACTTTTTTCGTACATCTTTAAACAGTAGTTATCGCGTACCTCGTACATATATCTAGACTACACGAACAAAATAACGAACACGAACAAAATAAATAAACCAATCAAGGTTAGTTTTTTCTAATGGTTCTCTTGCCTGGCCATGGCCTGAGAAGGAGTTAGAAAATACCAGAGTGGGCGGAGTCTGTTTTTTTTTTGAGCGGTCACCGATTACCGATTATTAAAGCTGGATCACTCCCAGTTTTTTCGATCTTTCAAAAGTATTATTACTTTTCTGCTCTAAGTGGTCATTAGTGACTGGTCGAGGGTTCAATTTTGAGATACTTTCTTAAAATCATAGTTTATTTTCTTTAAGCTGCTTTTTATTTACATTAAGGAACTAGCAGGTTCACGCGATAATAATATTATTTATTTAAATTAAATAATAACAAGGTAATTACCTTGGAGTTAACAATGAATATCGTTAGTTATTGTGACTCATGCCTAGACTTAAACTACGAGGACATATCGCCTACTACCAGAGCGGTAGACATGAGTCTGACTCTACTAGGTGAGTCCAAAATTTTAATTCACCTAATGTAGAGGTCTTTAACGAGTACCTGATAACAGCTCGAGACCATCGCTTAACTTCCCATCCGAAGGACGACGTACTCAAGATTTTTTCACCTCATAAATAAAAAACCTAAGGGCCTCGGCCGGGTTTCGAACCCATTATCTTTTGCTCAGTAAGCAAGCATGCACATCGCTGAGCTACCGGCGCCCTCATGAATGAAGACAACAGCTCGTAAACCCTCAAAACACCCCCGATTCTATGTCATCCCCATTCCTTCATCTTGAAGTAGGCAAGAGATTCGCGGGGGCCCCAGTGATCCCCCCCTGCTTTTTTGCTTCGCTAGTGCACTGTCCAGCAGTGGGGCACACTAAAAGCGGGACTTGATGAGATTAATAACAAAATGAATTTTAAGGTCTTCTGAGATTAGGAACATTTAAGGGTGTATCGAAAATTGATCTTAGGACTTAGGATTCGAAGGATTGGATATGTTTCATGTTAGATGGCGTATTTCAGTTTTATTGATATTAAAATATTGGAGTCCTACTCATGGGGCAGGATCTGAAAACTATAAAAAGAGGATGTTGAAATTTGGCACTGTAATTTATGATTGTAAAAATAAAATTTTTAAATAAGAAGAAAACCCTCAGGCTCATAACACAGTGCCCCCCATACATAAACAGCAGAACACTTCATAACGATCTTATGATACACACAGTACCTGACACAATACAAACAACTTACGTACGTTATTTTAGAAAACTTTACACACATACAAACCCAGAAATATGTACTTTATCTTCTCAACACTTACCACAAAACCCCCCACGAAAGTTGGAGAGAAGATGGAACCGCGACTTACTGCCATCTTAAATCCTATTTGTTCTTAATATTTTTTTTACATTATTTTCCTTCACTTTTATCATCTCTCTTACCCATCCATCAAAATTGTCTTTCAATTCCTTTTTATTTATGATTTTTTTTTTTTTTTAATTTCTTTATTTATTTTTTTTTCTGTTCTTGTCCTAAAATTTTCGTCCCGAGGACCTACCACTGGGTGGCCTTCCTCTCACATGCCATTCACGCCAACATATCAATACCTACCATCATAGATGCTGGTTGTTGCACCCTAGCAACAGTTGGATCTCTATAAATAAAATACAAAAAAAATATATATAAAAAAAATAAGAAGAAAACATATTTAACGATAAAAGTAAATTTCTATTCGTGTAAATCATTATTTTCTAATTATTCCTCATACAACTAATCCAATTATTTATTGACACTAAGGAATGTATTCACAAGTATTGTTCATTGTGATTAAATATATTGCCGTAAGTCTGTTAGTTCCGTGTAGGTGGTGTACTGAGGACAAATGTCTGTGAAGAGAATCTCCCGTCGAAAGAGAGTAAGCAGGTGGATTAAGTGAAAAACAACATACATATATCAATAAATTATACTTAATCAAGGTAAGTCCTCGTGTGGGTAAGTCTTAGAGCTGAGATTGAAAAGGGACTTAACGAATCTACAGAAATTTCCAAGTGGACATTGTTCCTCCCACTTCTATTTTCCTATGGATCTTGTCTTATTAGCATTTAGACCTGTACAGATAACCTTGTTCAGTGGATAATCAGACATATATTTTCAGTACTTGTCCATCAGTTACGTATATTCTTGAATATATAGATATAATCCCATGTTATCAACTATGCAAGTAACAAGTATATTGTGATACCGATGTTTTATCTTATCGGATTAAATTAATACATATATTATCTCTGCGTTGTTGACTATACCAGAAAATGTCGTTAAAAAAAGTCAATGAATAATCGACAGTGTACTTCCCCAGCACGAATAAATCAATTAAATGTTTGCTCTCCTACTAAAACCAATTGACCGTTTTCGCAAAAAATTAATAGTTGACTTACGCACAGGGACTTACGTCGGTAGAGTTGGGCATATTGTAATCGATTAACGATTAAAGATTACTAACCGTTTTCGACAATCGTACCGAGATTACTGATTACGTAATCGTAATAAGTTGGTGCAATGTTATTACGACTATGTAATCGTAATCGTCCTATAGGTAAGGACGACCACAATTACTTATAATCGTAATCGTCAAGCAGTTACTGATTACAGTACAGAAATGGAGAAACCCGTCCTTGTTGCTTGTCGTAGTTGAATGAAGGGAGAAATGAGGAAAGACGAACTCCCTTGACAAAGTTGAATTCTTTATTTTTTTTTTTTTTTTATGTTGGAGTCTGTGATAGAGTGTTGACTGCATCTTGTTTGAGATCAGCTGTTTGGCAACCAACTTGAGAAAAAGTAAATATTTTGTTCCGTTAGATTTTTTATTATTTTCAGTGCTTAATGACAAAAACAAAGTGTGTAAATAGTTATTGTATATAGTTCTTGTTTCGTTTTTTTCTAGACATAAGTTTTGTGCGTTTTCATTTCGTTATGGTTTCTTTATCTTTAAAGTGTTAAAAGTAACCTTTACAAATACTATTTTTATTTAATTATTGTGATTTTGTGCGGACTTAATGGTGGCGGGAAGTGAGGAAACCCCAGTTGGGGCCCTTGCTAGTCCTAGCACCAGCACCACAGTAGCCATGGAACAAGCCCCATCCAACTTGGGAGCGACCTGGGAGTCAGTAGTGGGCCGGAAGAGAAGCGGGACAACGTCCAGAGACCCACGCAAGGTAGCCAAACAGTCAGGTGAGCACCTCACCCCTACCACCGTAGCAAATAGCTTTAGTGTTCTGACCAACATGGAGACATCAGCTATTGAAGAGCCAGAAAAAACAAATAATGTTACAAAAGCTGAAAAGCCTCCACCTATTTACCTAAAAGGCGTCGAAAATTACGACAGCCTAATAGAAATTTTAATAAAAGAAGGAGGATTGGAGTCATTCTCCTTGAGGACTACCACACAGGGCATAACAATATATGCCAAAACGCCGACGGCATACAGGGCCTTCATCCACCTACTCGAAGGAAATAATGCCAATTTCCACACCTACCAAAACCCAAACGACAAAGTGCCTCGAGTGGTCATCCGAGGTCTTCATCCCTCCACGAGTGTGAACACTATACACAGAGCCCTGCAAGAGAAAGGGTTCGTCGCCACCCGAATTACTAATGTGTGGTCGAGATACAAAGTGCCACTACCATTATTCTTTGTTGATGTAGAGCCTGGCAGCTACAATGAAAAAATTTATGACATTGAATGTTTATTGTATACAAAAATTAAAATAGAGGAGCCAAGAAAGAAGCACACTGTGGCACAGTGCACTCGCTGCCAGGCCTTCGGGCACACAAAGAGTTACTGTAGGCACACACATCGTTGTGTTCGGTGTGGCGGCGAACACATTTCGGGAAGCTGCAACAAGCCCCGGACTGTTCCAGCCACCTGCGCGAACTGCCAGGAATCCCACCCGGCCAACTACAAGGGATGCCGGGTGTACAAAGAACTGCAGTTCAAACGACAGGGCAGTAGACCACAACCACCGAGAAACCCAGCAGCAGCGCCTCCATCCCACCAGGACCAGGCGATCTACCCTTCTCTGGTGCGGCCCGCCCCTCCACCACCTCCTCTGAGGCAGACCTTTGCAGCCACCGCCAGGAACCTCACCACCGAGACACCTCCCCTTCAGAGACCTCCGCACATTTCGGCAGGCCTGAGAGAGGACAACACCCAGTGGTCAGCAAATGGCCTCCCACCTCAAATGGTACACTTCATATCAGGTATAAACCAGATAGTCCAACCTCTTTTTAATCTTCTTAGCCAGCTATCCCAACTTACCCAAACCTTTTGTTCCCAGTATGTCCGCTAATACTCTCACACTGGGTTCCTTGACAGTCCTTCTATGGAACGCCAATGGCATAATACAACATAAAAATGAGCTTGAAATAATTTTGAATCAAAAAAGAATTGACGTAGCCCTCATTTCGGAAACCCACCTGACAACTAAATCTAAATTTTTCATTCAAAATTACAAAGTGTATAGAGCCGACCACCCAGACAACAGGAGCCACGGCGGTGCGGCTGTCATAATAAAACAATCCCTTAAACACTATGCACTACCATCACATACCACACCACACATACAAGCGGCAGCTATATCCTTACACACCAGACACAGGAAAATCTCACTCGTGGCCGTATATTGTCCCCCGAGGCACGCCATAAGGCCGGAAACATTCGTCCGGTTCTTTAGGGATCTGGGCGCATGTTTCCTCGCTGGGGGCGATTTCAACGCCAAACACCAGCGATGGGGTTCGCGCCTTTGCACCCCTAGGGGCAGAAGTCTGTATTCCTCTGTTAATCAGCTCTCATTAGACACTATTTCGACAAACTCACCGACTTACTGGCCAACCTCAAGACGCAAATTGCCGGACTTACTAGACTTCTTCATACAGAAGGGGCTGCGAGGTGTGCCATACGATGTTAAATCTTGCTCTCATCTCTCCTCGGATCACTCACCAGTACATCTCACTCTTTGGGCGGAGATTGAGATCGAATCAACGAGGCCAAGTCTAACGCCAGGAGTTATGGACTGGAACCTTTTCCAACAGCAATTGGAGACAACATTGTCCGTGCCATATTCACTGAAGACGGGAGAGGAAATAGAGGAGGCTGTGGAATTTCTTACCGTATCCATACAGCAGGCTGCCTGGCAAGCAGTCCTACCAACAAACACTGGTCCTCATCCGACTCTCCCCTCCTACCCTGCATACATCCGTGAGCTGATCGGAGAAAAGAGGAGAGCGAGAAAAAGATGGCAGACCTCGAGATTACCTTCAGACAGACGGACATACAACAGACTAAGCAATGACCTGAAGACGCAAATCAGACTGATTAACAGGGAATACTACGACTCCTCCCTTTCCAATCTGAATGCGGAGGATGGCAGCCTATGGAGGAGAACCCGTAGACTTCTCCGACACCAATCT
The DNA here is from genome assembly GCA_963662175.1 of Aradus depressus. Lineage (NCBI taxonomy): Eukaryota > Metazoa > Arthropoda > Insecta > Hemiptera > Aradidae > Aradus > Aradus depressus. The sequence goes on along the minus strand of OY759217.1, from coordinate 33,001,671 downwards.
CAGTCGATGCCAATGCGACAGAACGACGGATCCTGGGCCGTGACGGACGACGAGAAAGCCGATTTGTTTGCTGCGCATCTCTCATCTACTTTCAGACCTCATCACGATCTTTCAGACATCCCTCATGAATCACGTATTCACCATTTCTTAGACACACCCCTTCCTATCTCCCTCCCACCAAAAGCCTTCATACCCTCCGAAGTTCAGTACGAAATTAAAAATCTCCCCAGAAGGAAGTCCCCGGGCTATGACCTGATAACAGCGGAGATTCTCCAGCGGCTGCCTCGGAAAGCTGTTGTATTTCTGACAACTCTGTACAATTCCATACTTCGTACAACATACTTTCCCATTCAGTGGAAGTACTCTGTTATCACCATGATCCCAAAACCAAACAAACCTGAGCATGACCCTTCTTCCTTTCGACCTATCAGTCTTCTCTCTTTTCTTTCCAAGATCTTTGAAAAACTTTTCTATAAACGCCTCATTTCTATCCTTTCACTTCATCTCCCCGATCACCAGTTTGGGTTTCGTTCTTTTCACTCCACCACCCACCAACTGCACAGAGTTGTCGACTACACAGCGTCTGCATTAGAGCGAAAACTCTATGCAGCCGGGGCATTCCTGGATATATCTCAGGCTTTTGATCGGGTCTGGCACGCGGGACTTCTATATAAACTTAAACCCCTCCTACCCCATACATATTATCTTATTCTCCAGTCATACTTAACGGATAGGTATTTCGCCGTCCGTCAGGGCTCAGCTATTTCCTCCTGCCACCCCATACTGGCCGGCGTGCCTCAGGGCTCAATATTAGCCCCCCTATTATACTCCATGTACACCTTCGACTTACCCACCGACCCTCTCACATTAACAGCCACATACGCAGATGACACCGCCATTTTAGCCTCTCACACAGATCCTCACACCACTTCACTCATACTACAGCAACACCTCAACAAAATTGAAGTTTGGAGTAAATCTTGGAAAATTAAATTTAACACCACAAAATGTCAACACATAACATTCGCTCTCCGCCGTGGTGACTGTCCCCCAGTATTCCTTGAAAACCAGCCATTACCCCATACCTCTTCCGTAAAATATTTAGGATTAACCCTCGATAGAAGGCTGACTTGGAACCCTCACACTCGGACGACACGACTCACACTAGACCGGCGACTTAGACTATTGTACAGTATTTTGAATAGGCGTTCTAAATTATCTACTCGACAAAAATTAAATTGTTATACTTATCTTCTCCGACCTCTCTGGACCTATGGCTTACAAATATATGGTACAGCCAAGACTTCAAACATCAAAAGAATACAGATATTTCAATCCAAGACTCTCCGACTGATTACGCAATGCCCACCATACGTTAGCAACAAGACTTTACACCGCGACTTGAACATCACACCCATAGACACTAGCATTAAACATTTATACCAACGTTTCTACACCAAAATTTACTTACATACCAATCCGGAAGTTCGCAAAATCCTAAGTACTTTACCCCACAATCCCCCAAGAAGATTAAAGAGAGTTTGGCATAGAGATCTCCTGGTATGAAGTGATGTCATGAGGGTTCACCGCTGGGTGTTTTTCCTCTCTCAAGCCTCTCATGTCATATTTATTTTTATTATTTTATTTTATTTTTATTATTTTTGTATAGTACCTACCTGTCAGCCCAGCCGCTGGTTGTGCATTTTTTTTTTGCATAGTTGTGGCTTCAAATAAATAAATACAAAAAAAAAAAAAAAAAAAAAAATTTTTTATGTTGAGATTGGTTAGAATCATTGAGGCATGCCAACCATCCGTTTTTTAATCTCGGATATGAAAACGCAGCAGAAGCAGCGTATTGGGCATCGGCTTCCGAGAAGTTAAGAACGTGTTTAAATCGGGTATTTAATTTAGTCAATAACAATTTACAAAGCTATGTGAAATAGACGAATTTTTGTAAACTTAATAGTTGTACTCCTCATTCATAGCTTTTATTTACTAATAACTTTTTGTACTTGATTTTAATTGGTCATGAATACATGGTAGCCTAATTATCAAGTAATCGAAACGATAATCAATTACAAAATGTAATTGATTACGCCCAACTCTGATAGAGATTATGAGTTAAGCCTCTCTTCTCTGATCCCTTTCTCTCTTCTGAAATTTAGCTGGTTCTTAAGGGAATTTGATTTATTGGAGTTTCTGTGTTAAGCTTCCCCCCCCCCCCCACCCCCACCCTTTGGTCTATTTGGCTGAAATATAAGGGGTCGTACTTATGGCATTCTGTATACATTCATTCTATGAAGAAGCTATACTGTTCATACAAACACATACAGACAGGCAATTTTACTTCCCCATCTATCTATCATCTATCATATATATAAAGCTGAAAATGTCTGTGCGTTGTACCGCTATAACTCACGAACGGCTTGATGGATTTGATTAATTTTTTTTTTTTAATTTGTTCGTCATCGTCTGTGGAAGGTTATAGGCGTATTAGTACCTCAATATCTGGTCCATCCCAGCATCCACCCACGCAATCTTTGTAACTCGAAAACCATTGCAACGATTAATGAGAAATCTTTTTGAATAAATTAGTTTTAGCTCCAAAGCTAGCGTTACTACAGTTGAAGGACTATAAGCCTTATTCCGTATGAATAATTGAAAATTATAACATCATGAATATTGAATGGGTATTACTGCTAGTACTAAGTATAGGGGAAATTATGTAATCGGTCAAAAATTCGTTAGGTATTGAGTTTTCACCAGAATTTCATATTTTTTGACCCTGATTCCAAAAATGAAAACAAAATGTTCTGTCTGTGTGTGAACACGATAACTCCCGATGGATAGAACGTATCGACACTAAGTTAATGTGTATCTAGAACACCATAAGGACACCTATCGATTTTCATCAAAATCGACCGAAGGAATGGAAGTTATTAGAGAGGAGGTTTAACACAAAAACTCTTATAACTGTCGATGTAATGAATGTATCGACATGATGATTTCATGTTCGATAGTTTGCATTTATAGCTACGATCTATAACCCTTACTCGTTGGATGATTTATTTTCAATATAAATGTAAGAAGGATAACTTGTCTCTGAAGATAAGTGCATCCTTAAACGGTTAAATGAATAAATAAGTGGTTAGAGAGTACGGTGAAGATCATATCATTGGTTGACTCAAGGATCGGCAGTCCTGAGATGTTCCAGTCGACGTGAACCATTACCCTGGTTTGCTGGAGGTCCGGAAGATGGCTTCAGGGCATGCTCCACCTTGGCTTAGTTGCTGCTACCTCAGCGGGGCTGATTTGTGGACCGTGACTTCAAGGTTCCCACTCAAGGACACTTACCAACCCTCGTTATCCTAATTATTCCCATTTTCATTGCTCCTTAGCAATCAATAACAATCAGAGAACAAGCAATCCTTCACAGGATTACAATCAGCATAAACTGAACAATACGTCACCATAACTTTGAACTGAACACACCCAAACCCCATATAGACCAGCTTACTGCAATGTAATTGAAAGATGCAACTAGGAAATATTAGCTGACAATCTCATAAATATGAGGAGAGAGAAATCGATACAGTGAGTGAAGGATGTCTGACTTCTTACTTAACATTTTCTGCAAAGATATTGTGAAACACGTAATAAACAATAAAGAAAAACGTAAGTTTTTTAAAAATATTGTTCATTATTCCACAAAATATATATAAAGTATGAGAGTACTTTCGATATTGCTACCATCTTCAGCCAGGACCCCAACAGAAACTCTATTTGTTAAGTTCTGGCTGAAGATGATAGCAATACCCAAAGTACTACCATATATGAGGGCGCCGGTAGCTCAGTGGTATGCATGCTTGCCTTCTGAGCTCAAGAACATGGGTTCGAAACCCGACCGAGGCCCTTAGTTTATTTTATCTGGGAGGTAAAATAAACTTAAGCACGCCGTCCTTCGGATGGGACGTTAAGCGATGGTCCCGAGCCTGTACTGTATCAGGTACTCGTTAAAGACCCCTGCCCTAAGTGAATAAAAATTTAGGGTAGGCAAAATTTAGGACTCCCATTGTAGAGTCGGGCTCATGTCCACCAGAGTGACGAAAGAGCGCTCTGGTAGTAGGCGATATGACCTCGTAGTTAAAGCCCGGGCATGAGTCATAAAGCCTAACCTAACTACTATAACTATATATTTTATATATATTTTTTGAAATAGACAATATTTTAAAAATCATAAGTTTTTCTTTATTTTTTTACTACGGTTAATGATAGTAGTAAAAATGTCCGCATTACTCAACAGAGAATTTGTAATGTCTCTTCTTCTGATTGAATTTACGTACGAACTCAGTATTCGTTCAGTTTTTGAAATTCTCTCTCATTACTCAATCAATTTGGGAATAAATTCTCATTCTTGAAGAGCTTTCAACAATGAAGATACCATGTGAAAGTTGTTTAAAGTATTTTAACTCAGCATGAATCTCTAATGAAAGAACAATGAAATTCATGTCCATAATGTCTTGTCTATTCCCTTCATCGGTTGGGATATTTAAAAGATGTCGACGTGGATAGTGTACTGTTGCGGAAAGTGATGGTTAACAGAGGTTCAGACATAGGTCATCTTGCAGATTGTCAACGGGCCGATGTAGGATGGGGGATTGCACAAACCTGGTCGGACCTTGATCCAGTCATGACTCCCAGCTAACAGCTTCATTCTCAGGGCTGTCCTATCAATCAGTCCCCTCACCTATCTTGCATCTTGCATCCATCCCAGCCTTAACTCTTCTTTTACTTTCCAAAGTACAGAGAAAATTATATAATCGGACAATTTGGTGTTGTTTTCGCAGAAATTTCATGTTTTCTTATACGTAATTCCAAAAATGTAAAAAAAAAGTCCTGTCTGTCATTGTGTGTGACCGTAAACACGATTATTACCGATAGAATGAATATATTGTTTATCCCCCACATCGTATGTATGTCTATGATTTTGCCAACATTGTCGATATTGCCAGTGATCACCGACGTATTTTTTTTAAAAACGTGCCTGAAATGTGGAATATTGATACGTTAATTGAAAAAGAATAGGTAGGTTGAATCGGTGTTGAATTATTGCAAAACATGCGTTCAATAATTTACTCAAATACTTGCATTCACTTAATAATATTCATTCACACTAAAGTCACACAGGAATGAGATGAAGAGAAAACAAAATGCTAGGCAGGAGAAGAAGAGAATGCCAAATACCAGGGGGGAGAGAGAGAAGAATACCAAATATAGAGAATAAGAGAAGGCCAGATGAGTTAAAGAAAGATAAAGCAAAATTTTATGGGTGAGAAGAGGGAAGAAGAGAATGGTAAATGCCAGAGGTGTAAGGAGAGAGGGAAAAAAATACCAAATGAAGAGACGAAGAGAAGGCCAGATGAGTTAAAGAAAGATAAAGCAAAATTTTATGGGTGAGAAGAAGAGAATGTCTAATACCAGGGGAGAGAGAGAAGAATACCAAATGTAGAGAATAAGAAAATGCCAAATGAGTTAAAGGAAGATAAACTAAAATGTTACGGGTGAGAAGAGGGAAGAAGAGGATGCTAAATGCCAGAGGTGGAAGGAGAGAGAACAAAATTCTAGGGTAGAGGAAGAAGAATATCTTATAAATCTTCTTACCAAATTTGGAGAGTAAGAAGAAAACACCAAATGGGTTAAAAGAAGATAAAGCCAACTGTTACAGGTGTTAAGAGGGAAGAAGAGAATGCTAAATGCGAGATGCGGGAAGGAAAGAGAACAAAATGTTACGGGAAAGGGAGAAGAATACCAAATGTTGAGAAGAAGAGAAGGCTAGATAAGTTCAAGAAATATAAAGCAAAATTTTATGGGTGAGAAGAAGATAATGCCAAATGACAGAGGTGAGAAGACGAGAGAAAAAAATACTAGGGAGGTAGAAGATTACCAAAAGTTAGAAGTAAATGGAAGAGAAAGCAAAATGCAAGGGGTGAAGGGAAGGAAGAGCAAGATAGGGATGAGAAGAAGACTCTTTGACTACCAGAAACATTGGCCATGGGACTTTGAGCAGAACTTAAGAGTGATAGGAGTCGAAATTAAAGAGTAGTGCAAGAATTGGAGGCGAACTGGAACTGAAGAATGACAAGGACCAGCGCAGACTACAGGGCTTTGGAAATAAGTACATAAAGATTTTTGAAGAAATGTTTTGCAGTAACGGTCTATGAGTTGAGACAATACTCCCTTCTCTATTAAATATCATTAAACATCCTTCACACTTGAGATGAAACTAACGGACAACAAACCCAACCGTATCGGCAATCTTATATTAGGGTCGTGAAGAGATAATCGTGTTAAAGACGCCAAGTGTCGAGTGAAAGGTTGCCGCCCAGGATTGGTCTCGTAAACGAAACCATCCATTTAAATGTTAAGAAGACGGTTTTGTTTTGGGACGAGTTCTCAAGATGAAGACATTAAAGTCGGCACTAAGGTCACAAAGACAGCTCGAGTAGGTTCGCACCTTGACTCTGCCATCCTCATTACACGCATTACCTCCCTCAGATTTACGTTCTCTTTATGTCATCCCTTGGATGGGATTCATGACGGGGTACCGCAACACAGTATTTTTAGTCCCACTTTGTAACGCACTTAAATAAAGTTCTCTCGTTCCTCTTCTCTAACCTTCTTAGCGGATTGTATTATTCCATCCAGGAAATAGACGAGAACATAGAGAGCAACTTGTATTCATCTATTGAAAAGTAATTAAAATTTCATTTATATATTCGACAAAAAAATTGTAAAGCAATTAAAATAATAATAATATAAAAAAGTCGTCGGTGAATCACCGGCTGTGTACTTCAATTTTCGCTTTCCCTCTAAAGTCAATAGTCTGTTTGGGCTAAAATTCGATATTTCACCCATAAAATGACTCCTGTGTCCTCACACTAAATCATCGGCAGTTACTAGGGTATTTATGTTGAGCCCCTCTTCTCTGGTCCCCCCTTCTCTTCGAGCGATTTCGCGGAAAATTAATAGGTGACATCCCAATGGTGTTTTGAATTTAAATATAAAATTCCATGTCGATGCATTCATTCCATCGGCAGTTATTGAATTTTTGAGTTGAGCCTTCCCGTTTGACTGATTTCGCGTTTAAGATACATATGACGTTTAGTGCCAATACATTCATTACAATGGCAGTTATTATAGTTTTTGAGATAAGCCTCCCCCTAATCCCCCCTTCCTTCAACCGATTTGGCTGAAAATCAATGTGTCGTCGATACATTCATTCTAGCAGGAGGTATAGCGTTCACAGACAGAGTTTTTTTTCTCATTTTCGGAATCGACATTCGGGAAACATGAAATTCCGGTTAAAACTCAACAATAAATTTCTGACCGATTACATAACTTCCTCTATACTTCGTATAGATGGGGCAGTAAAATTGTAAGTCATCTGTTAAAATAGCTACTTTCTTAGCCAATAATGAGTAAGATTGTTCCTCGTTCCAGATTCTCTCACATAATAATAACCATAAAAATATTAATTAATGATAAATTAATGAGTTTTATCGTAATGTGAGATATAAATGATAATTGTCCAATAGGTTGATGTCATTAGAGTGAAGAGAGCCGACGTTCCCACGGAGTGATCGGTGTTTGCGTGCTACCCGGAGGCCAACACAATGTCACAGTTGGACATTTTTGTACGATCATCCATACAGAAGGCGCTGATAGATCAGAGCTAGTGTGCTTGCCTACTGAGCTTAAGATCGGGGGTTCATAACCCGGTCGTGGTCCTTATGTTTTTCTATCTTGGGAAGTAAAAACTTGGAACGTTAAGTGATGGTGCCGAGTCTGTGAGATGTCAGGGACTCGTATCATAGTTAACTAAACCAGTGTAGACAAAATTCCGGACTCCCACAGTAACTAACAGGGAAGGGATAAGAACATTGAATGCTTAGGTTCCTGGGTGTACGCAACAGCCCTCCTCACTATACAGGAACAAATCTGCTGGGAAGATACTCGTGGACAAATGTAATCAATACGTGAGAGTTTTCAGCACAGAAACTTAGTTGCATACCTATTTGTCTAACCCAATAACCTTCATTATTCAAATTGCACCTTACCTACGACTTTATTTTTACCTATTACTATAGGTAAAAATAAAGTCGTAGGTGAATCATCGGCAAAACATTTCCCTAACTCGAAATAATTACGTTTTTGCTCTTCCTTCAAAACATTTTGGATATACTTATAAAATTTCCTGTCGATACATTCATTCTATCGCATGTTATCCAGTCATACATAGAAAAACATTTTATTTTTTTGAATTTTTGGTACTAGAAGGTTGGAAAACCAGAAATTTGCATCAGTGGGTTTCTTTATTTCATTGTAGATTCGTGCGTTCAGTAATGCCACTATGAAATTAATTTGAAAGGGGAAGGGGGAGGTGATCTGTAAACATTTGGTAGAAATAACAAGTTCTTGTTATGGCCACATCACATATATATTTTTTTACATTAATTTTAATTTTTTATTTTTATGTATGTATTTCAATAATTACCATCTTATAGCCCTTTTTTTGGTCTCCTTTAATCTTTTTCTTTATTTCTTCTTCATTATCATACAACAAAAACAATATTTCGTCCTACCAGGACATTTTCAAGTACATCACTGAAAAATATTACATCCACAATCACTTTCACAATCTAAACAAGCTAGCCATATCATAAAATTTTTTGTATCTTTTACTTACATTTTTATTTTTTCATTACATATATGTTACAACTCCTTTTTTTTCCTTATAATATATTCTAATATATCGTGTCATTTTTTTAAATATTGTGCATCTGGAAAAAGCAATTCTTAATTAGATTAATTTTAAGCATATTTGTTGAAAAACTACCAATAAAAAACACAATATAAAATTCATGCGTTACAATTTAAGCTTTGGTTTGGACTCTTTCCTACAGAATTGTACGTTTTTTGGATATCTGTAACATTGGTGGTGTTGATCTTATCTCAAATCTAAGGGCATCTTGATGGTTAGTAGTTTAGTAAGTAGAAACAATTTTTGTGAGAATCAACTTTTCGATGGAATCAACTGATTAAAAACATCTTAAAAAATGATTTTTCGATATGTACGATCTCTCAAACCTTACATATTAGTGCTTTTCAGTTTTCTGTTCACTTAAAGTGGTATCTTGTCAAATGTACTTAAGCCACAAAGTAAAGTCGTTTTTTTTATCGGATTTATCATCGTGAAATTAGTCAAAACGTGTACAAGGGACCTTGAAACGTGAAATCTCGAATTTTTGCACTATTACTCTCTCCGAAATTGGTCTAAACGTGTACCTTGAAACGTGAAATCCCTTTGATTTTTGCACTATCAATCTCTCACACAAAGAATATAAGAAATTACAACTGTAAGAAATGAGCTAGTGTTGTTTTTCGCAATATATCCATATCTATTCGTAAATCAGTTCTGTAAGCCAATCCATTTTCGATGTAAATATGGATGTTCGTCCTCCTTTCTACAGGTCCTTTATTACCATATATACATATGCAGGATCATCAAAATTTCCTTCTGAAATTATTGGATAAAGTGGATAGAAGCAATATCTGAGAGCAGGTTTCCCTCGGTCCATCTTCGATAAGAATTACACATCAGAGGCGCAGTATTAACTTTTAAGGATATGGCCTAAATTTGAGACATTTCGTGACTACCTCAACGATATTAGATTCAATTTGTATTAATTTATCACTATAATGTGACTGCTACTTTAATATGTAAATATAATGTACTTTACATGAAGTTGTGTAAAGTATATGGTTCAGAAATGGAGCGTTAGTCTAGAAGTCATTGTGGACTCGTTATACATAAATCAGATGCAGTTCGAAGTGTGGTCGCGCCTCCTGGGGCGACACACTATTAAGGAGATGTAAAATAGAATCTGAGTAACGATTTTAATCAAAGGGACGTAGTATGCAAGCCTTGGACACAGTTTTATATTAAAGTGCCTTCAGAATACCAGCATCAGGGAAATACTACGTATTCAATAACTAGCATTGTTACCCAACGTTGACGAGGAAAATACAGTTACGTGAGTCATATTAAATTGTAATTTAAAATAAAATTAAAAGTAAATACAAAGGAGAGAAACAATAGACATTGAGAGCTGATCAGGTGAGCGAGAGCGCCCCTACCTTACGTGAGTCAGATCAAAATGTAATTCAAAATAAAATTAATAGTAAATACAAAGGAGAGAAACAATAGACATTGAGAGCTGATCAGGTGAGCGAGAGCGCCCCTACCTTACGTGAGTCAGATCAAAATGTAATTTAAAATAAAACTAGGTGTGCAATACATTCTGCTGTTTGCAAAAACTGAGCTGAGTCAGTCTAAATTTATTGAATCATACTGTTAATGTGGTCGGTTAACATACAAGTAGTGCATTTTAAATGGGACATATGAACCGGTTTGTGATCATTGGATGAAACCGTAGGGTTTTTTTTTTTTTTGTTTTTTTTCTTCGCCCGGATTTTTACATTTGAAATCGAAAAATTCTATCTTGCGCGAGAATTTGGCCTCTCAATTGATTTCAATGGGGATTTCGTTTTTCGGTGATTATTCCTCCGTGGTATGTTCGATTTCAGATTTTTTTAGTAGTAAACCATCGTCACTGTGTCCACTACCATCTTGACAAATTGCAATGTGATCGGTAATTGGGTTTAGGAGGAGTACGAGTAGAACGAAATACATGAGTCGCCTAAGAAAGAGCTTCGTAAACCCAGCTCAATTAATAGTAAATACAAAGGAGAGAAACAATAGACAATGAGAGCTGATCAGTGAGCGAGAGCGCCTCTCCATTTCGCCACTCGAAAATATTATTTTCACCGGTTCTTTCTAAATTTTGGGAAAAATGTTAAAAATGAAAATGTCATCCAAATGCGTAACTTTTACTTCCCCAGCTGTACGAAGTATAGGGGAAGGTATGTAATCTGTCAGAAATTCAATATTGTGTTATCACCAGAATTTCATGTTTTCCGACTCACTGATTCCAAAAAAGGGAAAAAATATATATCATGTCTGTGTGTCTGTGAATATGATAAGTCCTGATAGAAAGAATGTTTCGACGCATACATTCAATTTCGTGTTTGTTTTTTTTACTCATTTGTTTTAAAAGAAATTTGCTTTTTATATAAAAATAAATATAATTAATTATTTAATGCTTATAATTTAATCATTTTAATGTGTGTATTATTTTTATACATCACAATAAAAATTAAATACCTAAGAGATGTGGGAGACAGTTCAACATTCATAAATTTTATCATACCTACTCTTCACACTGACGCGTCCTAAAATTTAACCAGATAACTCCACTGATCATCAATATCTCTTATCCACTGCTGGACTTTTACAGCCTCCACATCAGAACTAACAAATCCAAAGGAAGCTAATGACCTGAAGATGAAGATTATTCCACACTCTCAACAAGATAAACCTGCCCTTATAAGAGATCCTCTCTGGATGCCTCCTCCAGGACCAATTGCATTCTGCATTCTGCAATAACAACATTTTGTAAGATAAAACCATCCTTACTACATACTCTTTTTCTTCTAATTCTTGTTAGATTATCACTCTTGTCTGCATCCTCATCTAATGGTACACCTGATTCTTGAGTCATTAATCCTCTGTTTAACCTTTCTCTAAAGCCCACTTAAATGCTGCATTATCTCATCACTGGTCTATTATTACGAGACTGAAGTATGTTGTTAATGTGAAAATTTAATTCTGCTATTCCTTTCTCAAATATTTTTAGTTTTTCTTTCATATATATTGGCTATGCATCATTACAAATTGAGGGAGTTTACCTCAATTTATTTTCTTTAAGTCATAAAAAGATAATAGGAGTTACTTACGTTGTAATTGCACAGAAAGTTTTATATTTTATGTCTTTCCCTGATTTACAATGGTTTGCAGGTAAGTGAGTGGCACTAATATGAACAAGGAATAGCTTTACAACCTGTTACGCTAATGCCAAGATCCCCTGCATTAGTATATGTGTGTGGTGTGCCTATGAGTTCGTTAACTCTCGATGTAATGAATATACCGACACCAAATTTTATATATCGATGCCTTCCAGGCAAAAGGCCCTATCCCTCAATTTTTGAGATTTTCATATTTTGGCCCTATCCCACACTATTGACTATCCCGCACATTTCTGTTAACTCCATTTTGTAATAGTTTTAACAAAATTTATAAAAATAGGAAATTAGAAATTGGAGGGCCTTTGGCATTGCAAAATGTGGTCCAGGGAAAAGGCCCTAACCCACATACTCTCACAAAACTTTAAATCATTTGAGAGACCAAAAGACCTATCCCCCAGTTTATGGGTTTTAATGTTTTACAACTGAAGAGTTTCCTATAAAACTAAATAGTTAGGTACCTACCTATTTAGTTATAAATAGTGTTTTATGAGTTGTTCAAAAATATAGTTTTAACAAATAAAAAAAAGTAAAGCAATAATTTTTTAATAATGAGACAATTGTGATTTTTACCAGGTAAGTAGGAGTAAAAAAAAAGTACAAATTAAGGAAATGATGATCTATATTTTTGCCAAACATTTATTCAAAAATATTTCTTGTGGTTTTTTATTAAATATAAATAAATTAAAAAATTTAATAAAAGATAATTGTTTATTTTACCAATGATAGAAATGGGTTAGGGCTTTCGTTCTGAACATTCGGCACTTTCAAAAACTGCCAAAAAACCTATTGGTTAGGGCTTTTGGCAGTTTACATTATGAGACAGGCCCCGTTGCTACAAGGTGACAAAGGCCTTAATCAACAAAGTGGTTCACCTCTTGTAAAGAGATGCAAATATTGATGAAAAATAATTGTTCTATGTAACAGAAAAGATTCTTAAAAATTACAATTAAACTAATGTGGAAAGCCAACTTGGTTTGTTTAATAATGAAACAGTTTTTTCTTTCTCCTGTAAAGTTAACCTTATGTGGGTTAGGGCGCTTTCGTCGCTCTGGTGAACATGAGCCCGACTCTACTGTGGGAGTCCTACATTTTGCCTACCTAGGGCAGAGGTCTACCCGACATCAGGCTCGGGACCATCGCTTAACGTCCCATCCAAAGAACGGCGTGCTCATTTATTTTACCTCCCAGATAAAATAAACTAAGGGCCTCGGTCGGGTTTCGAACCCACGCTCTTGAGCTCAGAAGCCAAGCACGCATACCACTGAGCTACCGGCGCCCTCTAAATTTTTTCGACTCGATGATGTTTCGGCAGTCCAATTTCCCCGTTTCTGCGATGTAATACAACAGTTCACCTATTATACATATAATAGGTGGTGAACTAAAACAAATATTTCAAAATATGTTTCATCCATTACAATTTAAACATTACTTTGAATTATTTCCTACACAAATATGTGGGTCATTTTTTGAAGTGCTACAACTTTTTTCATATTGGTCCTATCTAAAATCTCACGATATTCGGTTCGTTAGAAATTTTATAATAACCAATTTTCCAAAAGGACTAACGTTTTTAGAAATTTACACGTAAATCAAGGAAACATCTAAAAATATTTCAAGTTGTAATTTCGAGGTTTTCGGCAAATATTTGCAAGCCGGGCGGACCTTTGAAAAGATTTATTTATTAAAAAAATGTGCCATACAGTTTCCCCTACTCTTTCAATTTGAGAAGATTTTTGAAATATCTTTAATATAAGTGGTATCGTAAAATGTAATTAGTTAGGCCCTGAAGTAAAGGAGTAACCTATTAAATAATTTCCCTGTACTTCGTGTAGCTGACGTAAAAAAAAAATTTCAAATATGAAAAAATAAAGTCTTGGCGCCGGAGTTTTTTCGCGCCGGAATGTCATGGAAAATAGCAGGTCCTGTCAAGAATAGAGAACCCCAAGAGTGGAGGATCAGAACCAACAGGGAGCTGAGAGACATCTTCTGGCAACACCCGACCGGAGTTGCAGATATGAAATAACGGCGCTTAAGTTGGGCTGGACACGTGGTGAGAAGCGGACAACAGACAGCCCATAGGACGCATCATGGACGCTCAGGTCCAAGGAGCCAGATCACGAGGAAGACCATGGCTGAGATGGGCTGACCTGGTGAAGAAGGATGCTGTGGAACACCACGTGGTGAACTGGTGACCGGTGGCGCACGACAGGTCGCGGTGGAGAAGGCTAGTGTGGGCGGCTAAGGATCTTCAGGGTTCGTCGCCAACGGAGTAAGAGTAAGGAATGTCATGGACCGAATGTTTCCATGCCCCTGAGGACTCATCTCTGTCTACAGTTTGAGTAGAAAGAAGCCCTGATTTGATAAGACAGATATGAGGTTAGTTAACCTGGCTGGTTAGCTATGCAAATTGATTTCCGATCAGATAAAGACCTCCCACCTGCTTCTTCCTTTCCCTGTCTTTTTGTTACAACCCTTCGTCTCCTTAACCAAAGGGTAATCCTTTTTTTGGGGCTTTTTTTTTTTTTTTTTTTTTTTTTTCAAGTCTACACCCACAAGACGGAACATAAATCAGTGAATCATTAGAGTCAAGACGCCTTCCATCACTTCTACCTGATCAAACCCCGTGCTATGACACTCCGATAGGAAAACAATTTACACCTATATAATCTGGAGCAGGGGCTGACTAGAAGTAGTTATGTAAGTTAGTAGTTAGCTGCTATGGAAGTAGTTTTTTTTGCGCAATTGTCTCGGCGGCTAAAGTGATTTAAAATCTTATTATAGATAGAATTCGTTCCAGATAGCCCCTAGTTATTTTGATAAATGTATCAGTAGTTACCTTATCCTTTTTCAGCTATGGGAGGAATCTTCTCAATATCCAGTTTTCAACGAAATTTAACGTTTTTAAAAGTTTTGGCAATTTTTGCAATGATATTTGTATGTATGTGATTTGAACGTTGTGAATGTAGAAATAATTGAAATCACTTTACATCAGGGGCCTCAGTACATTTTAACAGGCTTATATTTATGGCCCAATCAAAAATCTTAATGAATAAAAGTTTCAGAGAATATTAAAAGGCATATTTTATATGGAATAAGCTTTTTTGAACTCAGTCGGGTTCGCGAGATACAAGAAAACGGTCGTAAAATGACATATTGAAACCCATTTTTTTAGACGATTGCTTAGCGAAAACGGTTAGACTTATCGAAAAACTGATACGTATCAAAAATGTTCCTAATAACATTTCCTATATGAAAATTTCCTTAGTTTTGAGATAAAAATTATATGGTCATAATTCTAGTGCTCCAAAAAATTAACAATAAAATTCTACAGGAAGTAGTGCAAAGCAATGTTTAAATTGTAACGAATTTTAAAAGATTTTTTTTTAAATGGTAGTTTTTTATTGAAAAGGATTCAAAATATAGAAAATAAATATGTGTTGTGGAAATAACTGTTTTTACAGGACTAACCCCATCCCCTCCCCGCTTTCAAATTCTAGTTAGTTATTATGACTCATATAAGAGCTTTTAACAATGAGGTCATATCGCCTACTACCAGAACGCTCTTTCGTCACTCTGGTGGACATGAGCCCGACTCTACTGTTGGTGTCCTAAATTTTGCCTGTACCTGACATCGTACAGGCTCAGGACCATCGCTTAACGTCCCATCCGAAGGACGGCATTCTTAAGTTTATTTTACCTCCCAGGTCAAATAAACTAAGGGCCTCTGCCTGTTTTCGAACCCACGATCTTGAGCTCAGAAGGCATGCCTGTATACCTCTGATCTGCCGGCGCTCTCAAAGTTCTATTCAAACTGGGCTTTAAAAAAATCACTCTCAGAAATATACTGTACAATAACACAAACAAAACCGCTGATGCAAGCACTCTACTTCCTTACCCAGTATTGCCAGTTTGAAATGAATTTGAGAGGAAGGGAGAATGATCTGTAAAAACATGGTTATGACATCACATATATGTGATGTCATAACCATGTTTTTCCGACAATAATAATAATAATTTATTTCCGTTAAACCAATACTTCTGGACAATTCACTTTGGGCACAAGAATCTACTTAAATTTATTTGAGTAAATAAAATCCACTTTTATTCAATTATTTATACATAATATATTATAAAAAAAACACGAATGTTTTTTATATTGTCTATTTCATAAGATATATAAAATATATGGGAGTACTTTCGGTATTGCTACCATCTTCAGCTACGACTTAACAAATATTCAGTAATAAATACAGTATTTGTTAAGTCGTGACTGAAGATGGTGATCTGTTTATTAACAATACTTTTTGAAATACTCGTGAATAATGCCTCTCTAAAGTTGAGCAAGTTGATTTAACCAAAAACACACTCTTCACTTGGAATAGTTGAATAAATGGTTAAATGCAGTTATCTCGTGAATGATTCCTCAAAGAAATAGATTAATTTGATTTAACCGAGAAAATACGCAATTTTACGAGATACCAAGAAATCCACATCTTTATAATTCCGAAAGTATTAGAGTCCTGGCTCCCAACTTCTTTACAGTGCACAGATGGCTTGAGAGATGATCACAGTACACTCAACTCATTTTAGTAATTTTACTACTTAACAACTTATCCCCTATGACCAGAGATATGAATTCAGAATCTTCTGTACTTTTCTTTTACACAACCTCAAAGTCAATTATTTATAAAAATACACTTCTTCTTATAACAAATTCAAAATAGTTCACTGAATAAAACATCATTAAATACCTGTACGCTATAGTTCTCTCCGGGCCTTCCATTCCTTCATAATATTAATTTTTTTAATATCTCCATTGTTCATAATTATTACCCTCCCAACAAAAAAAATATATAATTTATTATGGTTTATCAATAAGACAATGTTTACTTTCAAATTTTCTTTCACCCCACGCCTCTGTCTTCAACTGTGAAAATGAATATTTTATCCTATCATCAAAGAGAAAGAGGAATACAGTGTATATATCCAAATAAATTTTGGGGCGTTTAGTGTTACAACATTAAATAATTACAAGCTAGAAGCATTGTTAACCTATTGTAAACAGAAGAAGATATGGATCTACGGAGCTGTAGACCTTGTGAATTCCAAGCCTCGCGTATAATAACAGAGGATTAATTCATGAATTAATGTCACACCTTGAGAGACACATCCGAGAGGGTCTGGTTCACCTCAGACTAATACAATTTTAATCATTGTTGTATTAATACAACCTGAAGTAATAATGGCCTCTCTAATACAGGCCATAATTCTGTACTGATACAATGGACCCCAGTTTATGCAGATTATACCAGACACGACGGGAAGATTTCTTCTGTCTCCTCTCCCACTGGGAAGGTCCTTCACCATCTTCATGAAGTCTCAAGGCTCGGGAATATCGAACAGTTGCAATGTTGAGCGTAGGTTAAATCTTCTTGCTGTGAGTCCAGATGGGTTTAAAGTATGGTGCTTTACATATGAAGTTTGTTCTCAAGAGATAATGCCATAGTCGTCCAAATCGTCTATTGATGCCTGTGCGTTTCAGTCTAATGTGGGTTGTCCAAGTTACACGTCTGTCTAAATGAAGTCCTAAATATCGGACAATGTCGGATGAAGGAATGGGCTGGTTGTTAATGTAAACTGGTGGACAAGTGTTGTGTCTGAGAGTGAATATGATTTGCAGAGATTAGTCTGTACTCATATTTATTCTCCATTTGTTGGCCCAAAATAAAAACAAAATTTTATATTACCTAGTTATTATGACTCATGTCAAAGGTCATTTCGCCTACTACCAGAGCGCTCTTTCGTCAATCTGGTGGACAAGAGCCGAACTCTACTATGGGAGTCCTAAATGTTGCATAATCTAAATTTTTATTCACCTAGGGTAGGGGGTCTTTAATGAGTAACTGACTTCGTACAGGCTCGGGACCATCGCTTAACGTCTCATCCGAAGGGCGGCGTGCTTAAGTTCATTTTACTTCCCAGATAAAATAAACTAAGGGCCTCGGCCGAGTTACGAACCCGCTATCTTTAGCTAAGTAAGCAAGCACGCATACCACTGAGCTACCTGCGCCCTCTCAAAAATTTATATTAAAAACATGTTTGGAACCCTCAATTGTTTAGTATCATTAGTTCAGGATCCTAAACTAAAATAGCTAAGAGAGACTGTAAATTGAACCTTTATTACTCTTCTGATTTATGAAAATAATCTCAAGGGAAAAATCTGGCCAATATTTTTTGTTGTGGTCCATTTATTGTTTTGGAGAAAGTATCAGAAACATATTAGCGGAGGGTGGAAAGAGGGGGGGGGTTGGATTTCGTGAGGTTATCGAAGGAATCACTCGTGACCTGAGGCCACCAGGAAGAACCTGCACACTGCTCCTTGATAGCACCAAGGCAGCCTTAGAGA
Source organism: Aradus depressus (assembly GCA_963662175.1). Classification (NCBI taxonomy): domain Eukaryota; kingdom Metazoa; phylum Arthropoda; class Insecta; order Hemiptera; family Aradidae; genus Aradus; species Aradus depressus. Next base: position 32,983,280 of record OY759217.1, on the reverse strand, counting down.
AACCATGCCAGTCATATTCTGAACAGTTTGTGTGGTGACTCTGCTTTGTCTTATCATTATATACCCAAGAGTATCAATGAAATAATGAAATCGGGGGATGACCGGCTATGTACTTCCCCAGCACGATTTTTTTGTTTATTTGGTATATTCACAATCAGTTAAAATAGAACCATAAGTAAATTTGATGACAGTGAGTATTAAAAAAAAAAAATAATAATAATAATAAATGGCAATATACACAAAATAAGATAAAATAAAATAATAATAAGGAAAACAAGAATAATAATATAACGTAGGTATACAAATTAATACATACATATTATATTATAAACAAAATAATAATTACAAAATAACTAAATTAAATAAATATAAAAAAAGTAAAATACAAAAAGAAATCATAAAACAAAATAAACAAAAGTATGTACAAAATAATATGATAAATCAAAAGAAAAACAACTTTTCAGCTCAGGAACACCCCCGCTTGGTTCTCCCTGAAGTGGTTTTGAATTTAAAAATAAAATTTCATATCGATTTGTTCATATACATCGGCTGTTATTGGGATTTTTATTTGAGTCTCTCCTTAGATACCCCCTCCCCTTCTGTTTATTCCGCTGAAAATAAATAGGTGTTGTCCTGTGCCTCTATTTCAGTTAGAGACTTAAAGTTTTAGCTCAAATGTTTATTAGGCCATGTCTCTCCCCCCTAAGCCCTTCAAAATCGAATCAGATCTACGTTAGTACATGTGACATCATTTCAAATTTAAAGTTCATAGCTATAATCGTTCACTAGTTCTAGACATTATCGCGAAAATTGTCAATAAGTGTTCAGGGGACCTTAAAACTCAAAATTCCTCAAGAAAACTCTATCTCAGATGTTTGCACTATTTTAATACAACTAATAAAAATATAAGAAAGTGATAAATGATCGATAAGTTGAATTCGTAGTTAAGTCGAACAACGTCGAACCCATGTAACGTAAATATTATCTCAATAAGTTGAATTCGGGTCAAATACCAAGAACAATGAATAAATAAGTCGAACTGAGAAAAATGGGCCTGTGAGAGGACTTGCACCGCTATGAGACGAACTACCTCGAATGTTTGTTTACTTTTTAATGTTTTGGTTTGAATGTTTACTTTATTTTCACTTAATTATCTATTGTGCCGTTGTTATTCAGTCGTTGCGCCGCATTCGAAAGTTTGGTTTGTCCCAAGTTTTTGAATTGGGGACTATTTCAAAGACACTGAAAAATGATTTACATTTCTATGTATTAATGTACATTTATACATATTTTTATTACATTTTTTTTACTTTACATTTTGTATATTACATCAATCATCAAGTCGAACATCATATTCGATAAGTGGAACTTTGGTAGTCGAAATGTAGATAAGTCGAACAATTTCAAATCCTCGCTATTCCAATTCCTCCTCAATAAACAATCTTCTCCCTCTGATTAGCCTCTTATTCCCCTTCCTCCATACTTTCCTTGTCCAAGCCTCCTCCCTCTGCAACTCCCTGCCTCCCCTCATCCGTCACTCTCCTTCCGTGGTCTCCTTCAAATCCTCGCTATTCCAATTCCTCCTCAATAAACAATCTTCTCCCTCTGATTAGCCTCTTATTCCCCTTCCTCCATACTACCCCGCCCCTTAACATCAATTTTTTTTTCTTTCTTTTTCGTATTTATTTTATTCATTTTTTCATCTTCATCCTTTTATTTTATTTATTAATATTTTTTTTTTATCAGTTTTGCTTAAATACTTTATTGCAAGCCTGGGCTAGGTTTCCTCCTCCTCCATTTTTATATATTTTTTTTAATTAATTTATTTATCTTATCTATATATTTATTTAGATTAATTTATTTTCGTATTATTAATTCATAATGAAGCTATTGATTTAATTACTTTTTTATTAATATTTTATTTATGTTTTTTACTTATTTCATCATTACTTATTTTATTGTATTTTCTTATTTAGTTATATTCATTTTGTCCTTGTTTCTATCCACTGTAGCAACTTTATCGCATTACTGATATTATATTTTATTTGTATCTATTGATCTGTTCTCTGCGCCAGCATCCATACTCCTTCATTATTCCATTGAAGATTCACCTCTTGGTGTCAAAAGTAAGTAAGCAGGTGAGGGCGGAGATCACATTATGAATGGTGGAAGCGGGTCGGTCCATGCCTTATCATTACTGTCCATGTGGGTGGCCGGGCTCCCCCCTTAGATTTATCTCTCCCCCGTTACATATTCCAATAGTGGTTTGATTGTTTTTAATCGGGCCCTCTGAACTTGGGACTGATGGGCTCTAATAGCTAGGTAGGTGTGATGTACCAGAGTTGCCCTCGGGTCCTGCACCTCAGATGGCATCTCACACCTTCTGCACCCCCTCAGATGATCCTCCACCCTCACCCCCCCTTGGCCGGTTTGGTTGACCACATTGAAACGCGATATAAGGGTGAGCTTACAGAAAAATTTGCTTTAACTCTGAACTCAGTTTACAGATTTGACTGAAAATCAATAGATGTCTCACTTAGGAACTTTCGAGTCATCATACTAAATTTCGGACTGATATGTTCATGTTTTCCAGAGGTGTCTTCTTTTTTTTTTTTTTTTTTGACAATATTTCAGGACACTTTCCTTCTTCTGGTCACTATGAACGTTCATAGTCACCAAAAGAAGTGAAAGTGTCCCGAAATACTGTCAAAAAAAAAAATGAAAAATGCAGGAAAAAATCAACATCCCAGAGAAGTTTAAGACATGTCATCCCATTCCCATCCAGATAATCCCCCCAAAGACGCGGCGCTGGCCGAGAGACCTGCTACTGTAGCAGAAATATTTAGGGAGTGCCGGTGAAGACCAGCTTCTCCCCTCATGTAATCCTCTTACCTTCAACTCTCCTCCTTCTTGACCTGCCTCCACTGCTGGACAGTGATTGGCGGGGCGAGGAGGCAGGGGAGATCACCATTAAGTTGGAGGGATGGGGATGGCTGAGAACCGGGGGTGTTTCGAGGGGTTTCGAGTTGAAGGGTTTTCATTTTCATGTTTATTTTATTCTATCTTTGTTATTATTTTATTTTTATGTTTATGTTTATTATTATTTAAATTTAATATTTTCTCTTTGTTTTGTACATATTATATTATTTGCATAGTTCTTAGTTTTTTTTTTTTTTTTTTTTTTATTATTATTTTGTACATAGTCATATTCCTTCGATCTATATATATTTTTTTTTTTCTCTCTTTCTTTTAATGTTTTGCCATTCATCAAATTTACTCATGGTTTATACCGATTGTAAATATTCAAAATAAAGAATTTAAAAAAAAAAAAAAAAAAAAAAAAAAAAGTTTAAGAAACCCACTTCATACTGATACAAAATGAAAAGTTTTTAGTGTTTTTGAGTTAAGCACCCTCCTCTGATCAACCGCTCTTCCCTTGAGCTGATTTGCCTGAAAATGGATTGGGTTTTGGATTCACATATAAAATTTCGTGAATCAATGTTACAGAAATGTTTGTGGAAATTCAACATCGAATTTCTGATAGATAAAATAATTTCTCTTATATTTTATATAGCTGTGAAGGTAAAGAAAAAATCAATAACATGGAATCATCAGAAAACTCCCGTTTGAGTGTAAATTATGTTCTGAATATCTGCGAGAATAATATAGCTGCCACATATAATGCTTCCGCAGATATACAAAGCATAGAGGAAGTTATGTAATCTGTCAGAAATTCGATGTTGAGTTTTCACGGAAATTTCATTCCCCTGATTCCAAGTCTGAAAAAAAAAAATGATGTGTGTCTATGATCACGATAACTCCCGATAGAATGTATTGTGGTAAAAGAAAAAGTTTTTCAAATAATCTTATTATTCCAACAGGGAAAATGAATAAAATAGAATTTAAGAGAACAAATATTTTGGGTTTATTTTCTTAAATCATCTACATTATTAAATATAAAAAAACTAAACATTGAAACAAACAAGAATCAACAGAAAAATCTTACAAACTAAATTTTTAACACTATTTCAATATTTTTTCTGTTTTATATTTTTTGGCCATTTTTTAAAATTTAAGTTATATAATTCTGGGCATACATATATCCTGTACATATAAACAAATAAAAGTACCTTCTTTTTGAATCAATTTCACCGTCAATTTACTTCTATTTAGTACATCACAACTTAAGCCTAAACACCACTCTCCACACACTAAGACCGTCTACATTCCACCCAGGCCTCGACTCGTCTCTACACACACTAAAAAACAGCTGATCGCCGTGTTTTGTTTTCTACTTTTGTTTTAAAAGAAAATTGCTTTTTATATAAAAATAAATATAATTCATTTTTTTAATATTAATAATTTAATTAATTTAATGTGTGTATTTTTTTTTTTATACATCACAGTATGTATCAACATAAAATTTTATATGTATGTTTAAAATCTTATAAGAACGACACATTAATTTCCCACGGAAGTGGCCGAAGAAAAGAGAGGATTAGAGGAGGGGGCTCGACTCAAAAACCTTAATAACTGCCGATGTAATGAATGTATCGATAACATTTAGTATGAGGATACAGAAGACCCTATTGATTTTTTGCATAAACAGTCGATTGGTTTTGGAGGGAGAGCAAAAACTTAATAGATTATATTGTTCTGGGGAAATTCTGGAGCAACTTATTATTATATATTACATTGTAAATTTTATGCTATACAAAGAAATTTGTAGTCCGTACAGTCACCTCACAGCTACAGACTTCAAATAGTTACCTCCATGAACCCCCTAAGTCCTCGAATGAACTTAAAGCTAGGAATCGAACAGGGATTCGATAAAAAATTCGATATTATCTGAAGACAAGAGTGAACGGTGTGAGTGGCGCCAGCAGTTCTTCAACTCGATCCGACTTATTCCTTAATACTTTAATCACTCCCTTAGAATCACAAATATCTGCCCACCTCAACATAATCCTCTACCGTATTGTTTTACTCTTATTTTTATTGTTTGTTTTTTTCTATTCAAAATAAGTGAAAACAAGTCGAGACGGTAGTTGACTTACACAGGGACTTAATACATTCATTTGGATTTATTAAAGTTTTTGAGTTGAGATTTTCTCCTCTGTTGACCATATCCGGTTTTGAATTCACATATAAATATTTTATAGAATGCTATCGTCTTCACAGACACACACAGCAATATTTACTTCGCCAGCTAACGAAGTATAGGCGAAGTTAGATTATCGGTAAAAAATTCAATGCGGAGTTTCAACAGAATTTAATGTTTTCCGACCTCCTAATTACAAAAGTGAAAACAAAAATATCTGTGACTCCTGATGGAATGAATATATCGACATGAAATTTTATACGTGTATCCAGAACCCTATGAGGACGACACTTATTAGTTATTGTGACTCATGCCCGGGCTTTAACAACGAGGTCATATCGCCTACTACCAGAGCGCTCTTTCGTCACTCTGGTGGACATGAGCCCGACTCTACTGTGGGAGTCCTAAATTAGGGGAAATCCCTGAGGAAGGGGTCTTTAACTAGTACCTGACATCGTACAGGCTCGGGACCATCGCTTAACGTCCCATCCGAAGGTCGGCGTGCTAAAATAAAATAAGGGCCTCGGCCAGGTTTCGAACCCACGATCTTGAGCTCAGAAGGCAAGCACGCATACCACTGAGTTACCAGCGCCAAGGAGGCTTAACACAAAAGCTCTTATAACTGCGTTGTGGTATAATGAATGTGTTGACATTGAATTTACATAAATATGTAAATTCAAAGCCCTATGAGGACACCTATTAATTTTCTACGAAGGTAAGAGAAGGAGGCTTCACTCAAAAACAATAATAACTGCCGATGTAATGGATTTATGGACTCAAAATTTAGTATTAGAATGCAAAAGTCCCTATATGGCAAGTAGTGATTTTTAGCCCAAACGGTAGTCTGGTTTTGAGGGAGAGCGAACAGTTAATTGATGAATTCGTTCGGGGAAAGAACATTGCCGGTGATTCACCTACTTTCATTTTGTTTTTGGAATCAGGAGTTTCGAAAACATGAAATTTTGAAAATTCACCATCGAATTCTGACCGATTACATAACTTATCCTATATTTCGTATATCTAGGACAGCTTGAAGCTCACTCAAAATTTCTTTAAAAACGTTCACCGTGAATTTAAAAAAAAAAAATATTTTATTTGTACCAATTTTAGCTTGGTAATTTAACTCAGTGGAAAATACGATCCTTATTACTATTTCTGTAGATTACACAGAAGTTATTCGGAGGGTTCAAGAAGGCGGAGACCCCGGCGGGGTCGGCAACTGAAGGAGGGAGCAGAGGCTGCGTTCCTATTAAACTATTATTATTGTTATTGTAAGTGATATCGAGACAGATGCTTGCTTACACTCTTCGCTTTTAATTAAATGTATCTTTGTTTTTTGTCATTCATTAGGATACAGGGCCTCCTCGAAGCATTCATCAATGAACTAATTACACAAGCAAACATATCGTTAATTGGAAACGCCCCTTCTCATCCCAATCTTTATTTCAAACATTAATAATTTGTCTGTGCATACAGATTTTAATTTTTTTTTTATGCTACAGCTGCATAATATTTGTAACATTAATAACTATTATTATTTTTTTCATAGTTTTTATTTACTTCAGGGTCATTAGCGACGACTATTGTGTCTATATGTGACTATATGACATTGCTATAGCTTCCAAGGGAGTCGACAGAGGGATTTCTCGATGATGTTGAGAATTCTTATCATATATTGCCACTCCACCACTAGATGGAGTCCATTGCTATTTTTGATGTATTGCTAGTAACCTTTTAGCTTTCCGATCTGTTGATCTTGAAAATTTGTCTCTTGGAGGCAGGCTACTGACGGGTCATGTTCATAATATTAACACTCTGCAGCTCTTCGAGATGGGGAAAGAAACCATTTATATTGCACTGGATCATTTGCAAATTCACAAGGGGGGAGAAAATAATAAAACTAACTATAACATAGAAGAACAACGGGTTTCATGGTATTTTCACTGTTTTATTATTGTTTTATTTTTTATTTATTTACAGTTATTATTATTGTTCCGTGTTAAATAAAAACTATATTGCTCGCGGGTTTCGTGCCAGTTTACCAACCCATTCTCCCGCATAGGAGACCAAATTTCTTCGAATTTCCAAAACGCATAATTGAAGATAATTGGGAATATTATCTAAGGGGTTAGTTCCGCCAGTAAATATGTTACTGTTGTCATACCTTTCGGTGGATACCGTCGTCACTGGCTGTTGGTTGAGTACTGTGGGCGAGCGGTTTCAAGCGGTATGACAACAATAATTGGGAATATTAGATACTTTTATTTTTTTTACTTTTTGGGTTGTGTAAGGAGATATAATTATAGCATCACTTCTCCCATTTATTTTTTTGCCTACTCAAAACTATTACAAATATTTCGAAAAACATTCCCATCATCATTATCCATCATTTGTTCTTTAGGTTAAATATTCCTTCTGCAAATAAGAATCTTCTTTTTCTAGATCATAATATTATTTATTGAGTCGACTTCTATATTTGAACACTTAGTCAAAACTGTTTTATACCTTAAATACAGAAGTCGACTCTATAAATATGATGAAAAATTGTTAACTGTCGTCCTTATGAATTTTAGAATCTGCATATGAAATTTCGTGTCAATACATTTAGTACAACGTTAGTTATTACAGTTTTTGTGTTAAGAAACCCAAGACTGTAGCTGTGAGGTGACTGCACCGACTACAAATTGCGTTGCATTTTAATGTGTAACAAAAAATTTACAATGTAATACATAATAAAAAGCTGTCGGTGAAACACCGGCAATGTACTTCCCCAGAAAAATATAATCTATTAAGTTTTTGCTCTCCCTCTAAAACCAATCGACTGTTTATGCTAAAAAATCAATAGGGTCTTCTGTATCCTCATACTAAATGTTATCAATATATTCATTACATCGGCAGTTATTAAGGTTTTTGAGTCGAGGTCCCTCCTCTAATCCCCTCTTCTCTTCGGCAGTTTCCGCGGAAAATTAATTCTTTACAATGCAGTTATTAGAGTTTTTGTATTAAGCCTCCTCCCTATCCCCCTTTTCTTCGGCCGATTTGACTGAGTGTTAAAATATAGAAGTCGGCTCAATAAGATTCAGATTATATCGCATAATACTGATGAATGATTTTTCATGGGAGTATCGGTAGTTTTGAGAAATACTATGCCTAGTTGTCCAAGACTAGTCTGGTAGTGAGGTGTGTTGACCACACCCTTATGTTGTGGGGCCTTATCACAGCTGTACTACACTTCACTTGGACCACTTTCACACCCCGTGATATATGACATCCCCCCCCAGCTCCAGCCCCGAGCCTCCTGTTACGCCACTTCTAGCTGTTATGATCCTGGCCTACCTAACTGTAGATGATAAGCTAAGTGTGATATAAGCTCACCACGATTGATGAACTACATGGCCACTTTCAGAAAATTAGGGGGCTCGGCCACATCCTCAAAATTAGATCTTTTCATAGCCGGTTTCATATAGTGAAAAGAAGAAGTTCTTAGATATAATTTCTTTGCTATTTTATTTTATATATATATAGCGAGGTTGCCTACTGAGCTCAAAAGGGCACTGAGGCACTTAGGTTTTTTATCTGGAAGGTGAAAAAACCATGAGCACGCTAAAGACCTCTTCCTTAGGTGATTATACTCCCACAGTAGTCGGGCTTATGTTCAACAAAGCGACAAAAGAGCGCTTGGTAGTAGGCGATATGACCCTAGTTAAAGTCCAGGCATGAATCATAAACTAACAAAATTGTTTTGACTGAGTAGACATTTATGAACTGGCATTATTTATGGAATTTATTCCACTGTGTTTTCTTTCATTATCACAACAATAAAATTAAACCTTTTTTTTTTTAATTCTTGGTAGGTCAGAATTTAGATACTCTTAGAGAATAACTGATTAACTTCTTGGTCAGGTGAGTAGAACCAAGCTTCATATTTTTTGAACAAAAAAAAAACTAAAGATTAAAAAATTTGGTGAACAATAAACTTAATACTAATTTCTTTGCTATTTTCTTATATATTTTATTTTCAGCTCTAAATTCTCCGACTTTCCAAAAATTAGGTGTGATAATGAAATAATTGGGTAGTAGTAAACCATGAATAATGAATGCAACGAGGCCCCTGAAACGAAGTGGCTAGGCAATTATTTTTCATAAGCAGGGAACTCCTTCATTCTATAAAGTAGGCAGTATTTAATTTAAAAAAAAAATTTATATCAACTATTTCACCAAAAATATATAATATATGAGAGTACTTTCAGTATTGCTACCATCTTCCGCCAAATATTCTGTTAAATAGAGAATATTTTAAAAACATAGTTTTTCTTTATTTTTTATTAAGTACTTCACAATATCTCTACAGAAAATATTAAGTACTGTGTTCATTGAATAATGTTATCCATGTTATCTCAGATAGAATGATCCAATCACAAATATCTCGACAGTAAAGGAAAATCAAAATTTTGAAAAATTACAAAAAAAAAATATTTTTCTCTCGGCTTCTTGTTTATAAATATATCAATTTTTGAGTTTAAATATGACGTTGGTAGTCGATAATTTAGAAAACGTGTATTACTTTCATCATGACCTCCATTTTTCATCCATTTTAAGAGAGAACAAAGTTTATTATGGTTATTATGTTTTATGCCAGTGGAAATTGGGATAAAAAATGATAACCATAATAAGCTGAAAATTCAACTTTGGGGCGGATAACTCGGCTATTATTGGACAAAAATAAAAACGGATCACAGCTTTCTGTTGAAGTCCTCTCTTAAAATTGATTAAAATGAAGATTTAAAAAAAAATTAAACTAACAACCAAGAGGATATTATGTTTCAAAAATGGCTCCCTTTCTTCTTAGATATCTTCACTCTAAAATGGCATTCGAACGACGTACAGGAAGACATATGTTCCCACTGAAAATCATAACTTGTATACAACTAGACCTTATCCTAAGATCCACACTTGTTCCTTCTCGTTTAATTCGCCGGTATCCTTAACAGGATTGGGAATTTCTGAGGTTACAAAATAAAAAAAATAGTTTATAGAAATTATTATATAATTTCGATGACAAACAAATTCAGTCATAAACCAAATCTTACTTTCAAGCATAATACTAAAGATTAATAGAAACCTAAGAAAGAAAATGATTAAGGCTAAAAGAAATGTACATGTGTGATGTAGAAACTGTATAGGCCATTGAAACTACACACTTGCCTCGCAGACAATTCAAAATATAAACTATTATAGTTGAATATAAACCTGCCAAAAAATCTTAATTACAGATAATAATTATAATATATGAAATTAATTCTAATAGAAATTAAGTTATACAAACATTTATTTAAAACGTAAGTTGATACAAATGCAAACTACATTTCTCAAAAATGTTTATACCGTTGTTCATAGAAGCATTTATCTCCTTTTGTATGTCATTAACGAGTTTTACTAAATAATTATTTTTAATTAACGAAAAAGCACATTCGGCACTTTACGTAACAAAGGCTTATTTTTAGACTTCATAGATTCTGTGCCGTAAACATGCGAATTTACCGCATTCAATAATGCTCAATGAATGCATTAATGAATTATGAATACAATAGCAAAAATGGGAAAGTGACATATTGACAAATTCGCAGTGCATAAAAACAGTTTTGGATAGTAGCCAAATCAAAATAGGGAAAGTCACAATCGTTCTTTAGAGTACTTCCAGAATATTGATTATAGACTCACAAAAAATGTATTCGATGCTTAAGCATACAACATGAAAAAAAACTCGAAACTTCTCTTTTACGGACTACTAAAGAGAATAGACTCGATGATTTGCCGCAATGCGCATCTCTCCCAAATTAATCAAAAGGAAATAAAACCTTTTTTTTTTGTCATTCGATTGTTTGCATTTATATCGACGAAATAAGCATAACACTTAATACAATATTAACCCTTTTTTTTTTTTTTTTTTCCTCCCAGTTATTGTATCCCGACTAGTTGAGCAGTATAAAGAGTGTAAAACAATATATTTGTAAACTCTTAAAAAAATATATTACATGAATATATATACATATCCCCACTTGAGTTTTACTTAAAACAAGTTACCTTTGACGGTGAGAGCTCAGCTCCATCAACAACATGGCAAATCAGAACGAAGACATCGTGCCACTAACCCCAGTTAATATTTTAAAGAAACCCTTGGAACTGAACGCCTTATTCTATCGTTCCAAAAAAAAAAATAATGTAAACAATCTATTGTAAACAAAAGAATAAAATAAAAACAATCATAAAATATTCAATATTTTGTAAATAAGCAACATTTAATTTCAATAGATACAAATTTTCATAAAAAATGTACAAATATTATAAAATTAAGTAACATTAGAGGAAGAAAAAACTTTGAAAAACTAAGATATACAGAAAATAATTGTATAAAAAAATAGTATAATAGAATAGACTATACTCAAAATCAACTTTTTCACACATTCAACACATTAGTTTCCATAAGTTGTATTATATTTTATAAATACAATTTCTATATACAATAACCAAACATATGTCTAAACAATTACTAAGAAGGATTGGTATGAAACAACAGCCACATCAAGATATTTCTTTCACGCTTTTTTTTTTGTTTAATTTGCTTTTACATAAAATTTATGAAGATATTGTTTATAGAACACATTTATTATTTACTAGAGTCTAAAAACAGTTTCGCAATTTTTTCCGAACTAAAACGTTTATAGAATAACAAAATATATAATGTATATTTCTCCACAATTTGTTTTCTGTTTATTTAATATTCACCCATATTAAAAGAATGTTAATATTTTTCTTTTTAAGATTATTATTTGGCTACACTTTGTAGACCAATAATTAAAAAAATAAACAAAATATTTTTATAATTATGACCTTAAAACTATAAAAAGTCAATTAAAATTATATTTTCAGTTCAGTTTTCCCCCCCTAAGGTGACTAAAGATTACTAAAGTATCACAGAAAATAATTTTAATCTATCATTGATAGTAGCATCAAAACTTAAGTACCTACAAACAATATTTACAGAAACTTTTTTTTTAATACAATATATATCTGTTTTTAAACTAATTATACATTTTATTGTGGGTGGTGGAAAAACTGTAAGCAAATAAATAAAGTGAATGAGTGCATTTAATTTAACGTCGGTGAGTAGTGATGGAAGCATTGAAAATAATATATAGATGAGAATAATAATTCTACGCTACTTTTGAAGAAGTTACTAGTAATTTTACCAAGGGGAAAGAACAATAAACATAATCTGTGAAACTAAATAATGAAGGGTATTGTACGCGACATTGAATAATGACGGGTATTCTACATAACACTGAATAATAAAAGGTATTCTACATAACATTGAATAGTGAAGGGTATTCTACATAACACTGAATAATAAAAGGTATTCTACATAACACTGAATAATAAAAGGTATTCTACATAACATTGAATAATAAAGGATATTTTACATAACATTGAATAATGTTGTTTTTTTGTCATGTTATACTAAACTTTTAACATGGGACTCAGTCAGGGCATACCATAATCATAAGATAATGAATGGTAAAGAAAACTTTTTTCCTCCAGAATTAATTGATGCTGGCGTATGTTTCCAAGAGAGCTTCACCAAAGTGAGTGATTACGTAGTCATGGTAGTACATCATAATACAGAGAGGCTGGCCCAGGATGAGAGAGGTCCATACGATCATGTTCCCCCACCGCGGACCCAGCTTCTTCTCAACCAAACGACACAAGAAGGACAACGGCAACTGAAACATCAACGTTAAGAAATAAATTATTTACATTAACAATGGCATATTGATGAAAGACCTTTAAAAGTTCTGAAACGAATGACTTTTTTTTTTTAAGGAACATATTTACGTCTGCACACACAAAAAGTCGCTGGTTCCCGGCAATGTACTTCAACAAAACAAAATTAATCAACGAAGTTATCGATCTCCCTCTAAAATCAATCAACGGTTTGGGGTAAAAATCAATAGTTGTGTTATATGGGGGCAGATAATAAATAAAATATATACATAATAGTATAGGAGTCACCAGCATCTGACTAATGAGGGAGGAATCTTTTGAAGCGTGGAGATGTTGACAACCGGGTGGGGAAGTCGTGAAGTTGACGTGCGAGATGGGAGAGATTGGAATTCAGAATTCACACGAGGAGGGAGAGGGAGCACGCACTTATCACGGTTCTGTCTGAACCCTTATCTGAAAGATCGCGTTATCCTCCTATTTTCATAACACATTTTTACTGGTCTTGCACTATACTCAATAAAGATAATAATAAATATTATTGGAGGCGTCGAGGAAATTCCTGGGGAGGAAAGAGCTAAATATGAATATATGTATATAAGGGGAGAAACAAGCCAGCTCCAGCCCTCTAGAATAACAGATATAATCGTGGTTTGAACCTCAATTCCATCCTTATCCATTATTTTTACTGGTCTTGCACTATACTCAATAAAGAAAATAATAAATATTATTGGAGGCGTCAAAGAAGAAGAGGTAGACCCCGCTTACGTTGGCTGGAGGACGTGGAGGACGACCTCAGAACGATGGGTGTGAGAAGATGGAGACGGGAGGCCGAGGATAGAGTAGAATGGCGGAAGATTGTTGCGGAGGCCCAGGTTCTACAAGGACCGTAGCGCCAGGGAAAGTAAAGTAAAGTAATTGGAGGCGTCGAGGAAATTCCTGGGGAGGAAAGAGCTAAATATGAATATATATAAGGGGAGAAACAAGCCAGCTCCAGCCCTTTTTCATTCAGATATTTAATGTAACAGTTCTCTCGACCAATACTGCTTCAGTCCACGAGGATTGTCAGCCTGGGAAAGGAATGAAAGAGATTAGGCAAAAGGATTTTTACTGGAGGAAAGTTTTGAATGGAAGTTCAGAAAACGAGATTTGATAAAGTCGGTGACAAGGGGAATTTTGTGGTCAGTAATTACGAAGGGTAAGGTTAGAAGCATAGAAGGTGCAGAGACAATTGTTGGATTGGAAGGTTTAAAGGCACAACATCATATTTAGAGTTTGTACAGATCTTACTATTGTCTTGTATGTAGTTTCTTCTCAACAGAAAGCTTAATTTTCTATATAGCTACCAATAAAGTTGTCCATACCGTCGGTTAATTCTTGTCGTTTATGTCTTGTGTTCAGTCCTGATGGACAGCTAACTTGATCGGGGGTTTTGGATATTGTTAAAGGAAACAGCAGGAATTCTTAATTCGACTACAGAATGTCAATTCAGAGTCCTTGTTCAGTCAGAACGTTCAGAAACTCCTAATTTTCGTCTTAAGTTTGACAGCTCTCAGTTCAAAATCGTACAGATCTTAGATTATCACTTAAGAACAGAGGGCTGAGGATGTTGAAATGAATCCGTCAATTACGAGAAAATCATTAGAACTTTGTTTTCTCCAGACTACTATATAGATGTACTTCTATCAATTTAAGAAACGCATGAAATGAGTGCAGTTCTGGTCGCAAGAATGAAGCATCGTATAAATCAAATATTTTTCAATAAACTGAGCTAATAAGTAATAATGCATTTAATTTACCTGGCTCATCATGCCTAGGAAGGCCCATATTTTGAAGGTCCTCAGAGGAACACTAACAAGATACTCGTGGAAGAAAGCACTAACGAAGAAAACTGTGGTGCTGGCCGTGTTCTTGGAGAAACCCTGCTCTACCATGGGCAGGTACAGATGTCTGAAAATAACAACATTAAATATTTAAAGGCAGATAACTGGATTCTTATAGAAAATATCAGAATAAGCCTATTAATTACATAAAATTAATTTTATTTGCAGATCGAAATCGTTTCTACAATTAACACGTCGTTTCAGATTTCGTAAAAAGAAAAAAAAATTGTACCTACTGTGCAAAATAAATTTGCAATTTTTGTTAAATTAACTGGTGAGAATATTTGCCGAAGGCCAATCAAACTTTGCCAGACCAATATGTTGTAAAAAAACTTAGTTCAGGTAAATAATGAACGAAAGTATATAAATTTTGCCCCGGACGCAGCTTATCCGTATGGTAACAATTAGTGAAGGGTGCAGTTTTAGCCGGTATAGTTGCTCAGAACATGTCGTTATAATCCTATTTCAAACGTAAACGGATCTAATCAATATAGCTTGAAAACTAGGCAAAATTGGAAAAAAAAGCATGCAGGGATTATAGTATTATTGAGACTTAGATTTGACGTCACTAAAAGTCTAAAATAGCCCTGTGCATGGTTTTTCGTCAGTTTCATTACTTCTTAAAAAATAGGTAGCTGAAGAAGAAAAACTCTGAGCTACGATATGTTAAGTAGTTTTTGCAGGAGACGGTTCTAAGTGCGAATTCTACGAAACGTCGTTTTCTCTAAAAGACCTTTAGGAAAAAACTTGTTTTAGAGCAATCCGAGTGTTTTGAGCCATTAATTTAGAAAGTTATACAAAATACGAGAGCATTTCTATAAATAATATATAACTTTTGAAAGTTGTTCGCCGGAAAATAGGTTTTAAATATTAAAAAATATAAAGAAAAAAGTATGATTTAAAAAAAATATTGTCTATTTCACAAAATATATATACAATAAGGGAGTACTTTCGGTACTGCTACCATCTTCAGCCACGACTTAACAAATACTAAATGGAAGTTCAACAAGTTTACAATCTAAACGGTAGCCTTTTTCATCAGCCCCCACGGGGTTTTTCCGTGCCCCTCCTGTATACAGTCTCAAAATATGGAAAACATTAAAAATAAAATTTCGACTCAAATTGAAATCTTAATAATAAAAGAACAATTTAGGAATAGTATATGCTGATTAAAAAACTATATGCATATATGAAATAAATGAAAGATGACAATAATAAATATGATGAGAAAGGGTACCGTTTGGATTGTCAACTGGTTGAACTTCCATTTAGTATTTGTTAAGTCGTGGCTAAAGATGGTTGCAATACCGAAAGTACTCCCTTATGTAAATATATTTTGTGAAATAGACATTTTTTTTTTTTAACATACGTTTTTCTAAGTGTTTCACAATATATCTGCAAAAAATCTAAAAGAATTTTAACCTATTGCTTCGTTACGCGGGGTGCTCATAGCTCCGAGGTAGCGTGCTAGCCTAATGAGCTTAAAATCGCGGGTTCGAAACCCGACCTTGGGTTTTTTTTATTTGGGAGGTGTAAAACCTTGAGCACGCCGTCCTTCGGATAGGTCGTTAAGCGATAGTTCCGAGTCTATACGATGTCAGGTACTTGTTAAAGAACCCTTAATCAGAAAAACGAGTACCTCATTCGTTACCAAAATGTTGAATAAAAAATTGTCACCTGAGTGCCCATCGATGTACAGGTAAATTCCAAGACCTCCAAAACAGATCAATATTTTGTGAATTCCACCAGTCGCTGTAGAAGTTTCTGTCAGCAAAATGAAGCAGTTCACTGACCATATTCAGAAAGGAGTGGAACATAAGATAGAACCAGGTAAGCCAGACCAGATGATTCGGGATCTACACACACAGAATAGAGGTTATAATTAAAACAAAATGGTCGTTATAAAAACAAAATATCGCCATCGAAGTTTTACACAATAAAGTACATACTATAAGTCATACGTCACTGATGAGAGATACCGAAAACAGATTAAATGTTATTTGAAAAATTAATTGAATATTACCAGTAAATATAATATATAATGGAGATTAACAGCAGAAAGTGAAAGATGATCAGGTGAGCGAGGACCTTCCCTTCGGCCTTACCATCTCACTATCCGCCTCCCCACCAAAATGGTATTTATCCCCATTATTTATAATTTTAGCGAAAAACAACAAAAAAAAAGTGTAGAACAAAACATATGGGTGACAAATAAAATATTTTGTAATTAGAGACAGTATGCAAAATCAAGCTTGAAAAATCTATATTCATTTATTTCCAGTGTTTTTAGTTAGTTTTAACTACAAGGTCATATCGCCTGCTACCAGAGCGCTCTTTCGTCACTCTGGTTGACATGAGCCCGACACTACTATGAGAGTCCTAAATGTTGCATACCCTAAATTTTCATTCCCCTAGGGTAGGGGTCTTTAACGAGTGCCTGACATCGTAACGAGACAATCGCTTAAGGTCCCATTCGAAGGACGACGTGCTCAAGTTCATTTCCCCTTCCACATAAAAAAACTAAAGGCCTCGCCCGTGTTTCGAACACGCGATCTTGAGCTCAATAAGCAAACACGCATACCACTAAGCTACCGGCGCCCTGCAGTGTTTTTGAGGTAGAAACTATTATCATATAAATACAAAAAATGGATTTTTCATAAATGTTTAAAATTCGCTTATTGCCCTATTTCTAGGCTGAAAAATGAAGAACAACTTTCAAAAAAGTAGGTAGATACAAAGTGAAAAATTGAGAAATAAGTACAAACTATCGTTAGATCGGAGATCCTGAGGCCAATTATCGGTCTTTCTGTGCCTCCGCTGTTTCACAATTGAGGTTCAGTATCGACTTCTGCGATACATGTTCTGGTAGTAATACAAGAACTTTTTGTATGAATTTGTTCCCGTTCAGAGCTTGAAGAACAAGCAAATTGTACCAGCAAAAATCGACAAAATCAATCATTTTTAAAGTTAATCGCTTTATTTTGCTCTGTATGAAATGTTTCTTTTTCGATTTGAGGTATCCTCATAATGCGGGACATTTAAATAACGTTAAATCCAATAAATTACTCACCGAGAGTTTTAAAAGACGCTCCGTGGCCTTCACGAGGTCCATATTCTGAAAAAATAGAACAAGTTAAATTAATAATGAAAAATTGGTAATTCAATAATCATAGAAAATGATGTAAAGGCGCGGCGCCATGGGCGTTCAATAGATGGAAGGAAAGGACCAGCTCTGGGCATGGCCAAGTGGAGAAAAATCATATGTGAAAATAGACAGAAAACAGAGTGAAATATAATTAAAATTAAAAAAATAATAATATAGATACGAAAGTAATAAATAAAATATATTTTGTAACTTACAGAAAAAGGAATTAAAGAATTTTTAACACAAGGAATGATCCATTGTTGAAACAAACACAAAACTAGTTGCAACAGTACGATAACCTCCAACAAACGCTTCAAAAGAAATCTAAAATAAAATAATAGGTGCATATGAAAGTGTTACAGAGACAAACATAACATTGAAACAGAAAAGTGAAGTCAAAATAAATAGTGTGAATAGAATAAATAGAGAAATTAATAACACATAAAGTAGAGAAATCAAAATACAATAATTATGAATTATTTTCAGTTTTTACTTCCTAAGCCGATCAAAAATTCGATGTGGAGTTTTCAACGGAGTTTTTTCCGACCTCTAGAGTTCAAAAATGAAAAAATGGCCGATTATAATGTATAACTTCCCTTATATTTCGTATAACTGGGGAAGTAAAAAAAATATCTGTCGGACATACAGACTGTGGTCACGATAAGTCCCGATAGAACGAAATTTTATATGTGACTCCAGGGCCCTCTAACAACGAAACCTATTCTTTCTGTCAATCGGGAGGAGGAGATTAAGAAAGAGACAACTCAAAAACTGAAATTTCATATTTAAAGTCAAAACCCAATGACGACATAACTGAAACTAACAGAAAACTGAAGAGAAGGGGGGTTCAGGGGAGGGGACTCAATTCAAAAACCCTAACAACTGCCGATGTAATAAATTTATCGACACAAAATTTAGTATGAGAATTTAGGAGTCCCTATGTAAGTCAACGGTTGAATATTAGCGCAAACAGTCGACTGGTTTTGGAGGGAGCGAAAAGTTAATAAATTCGTTCTGGGAAGTTCATTGCCAGTGATTCACCGCCGATTTTTTTTTTTAAGTTTGCTTTAAGCAAAGCGGGGGGGGGGGGGGGGCGGATTCCTAATAAAAAATTTTCCTTGGACAAAATGTTCCTCATGAATATTTTAATCCACCATAAATCCTACTGCATTCCACAAATATACAATAGGATGTAGTAGAAAATAATGTCAAAAACTTCGTTTATGTTTATTTGGTAGAGAGCGCCGGTAGCTCAGTGGTATGCGTGCTTGTCTTCTGAGCTCAAGAACGTGGGTTCAAAACCCGACCGAGGCCCTTAGTTTATTTTATCTGGGAGGAAAAATAAACTTAAGCACGCCATCCTTCGAATGGGACGTTAAGCGATGGTCCCGAGCTTGTACGATGACAGGTACTCGTTAAAGACCCCTGCCCTAGGTGAATAAAAATTTAGGGTAGGCAAAATTTAGGCCTTCCACGGTAGAGTCGGGCTCATGTCCACCAGATTGACGAAAGAGCGCTCTGGTAGTAGGCGATATCGTAGTTAAAGCCCGGGCAGGAGTCTTAAACCTAACCTATTTGGTTGGTTTTTGATGTTTGAATAACATTTTTAGAGGAGTTAATCGAAAATTAGCTGGCATAAGAAAAAGCGTTACAATGCCAAGTACCCGTTACGTTACACCAAATACTAGGGGAGCCCGCTGTTGCCCAGCACAATACTAGCTGAGGTGCTAGCCGTTCCCTCGCACAAACTGCGAGTTACGATTTCATAAAAAATATTTTTCACAAATATTTTGTGTTCGCAAATTTGACAAATTGACGGTTTTTGTGACTCATGCTCGGGCTTTAACTACAAGATCACATCGCCTACTACCAGAGCACTCTTTCGTGCTCTGAAGGACCTGAAACCGACTCAGCTATAGAAGTAGTTCTGCTTACCCAGGTTTGGTTACCTAAACATCATCCCTTTCAAAGAAGGGCGTGTTAAAGGATTTCTTTACCTTCCAAATAAAAAACCCAAGGGCCTCCTCAGCCTTCTACTGCCCAATTTTTGTTCCCAGTTCCTCATGTTTTAAATTTCAGTTTTTTCTTCAAATTTGTCATTCAATATCACAAGTGTGCTGGTTGTTAATCTCTAACAACAGCTGCGGTACCAAAAACCTTGATTGTTAGCCGGGGGGGTGGGTTAAAGGGAGGTTTAGAGAGAGGCTTAACTTCAAATGTACCGACTCGACATTTTATGTGTAGATTCATCCAAATCAACTAAAGAGTGTAACATTAGCTTGACAGTGTATAAAAATGTTATGACATATTACCTTTTTCGAATGCGTTCGGTGCGTGGAAAGTTGAGTTCATAGCAGAGTGTTGGAGCCAGTACGAAGTAGATCATGTCTTTAACATTGAGATTGTCTGGGTAGTGAACCAGCTGTGCTTCTCCATCAGTGCTACCGGTGGACCCATGGTCGCTAGCTGGTCCACTTCCGTTTGCTGACACCACACCGTTACCTAAATAACACCAATGATATTAGAAGAAACTAACAGTTTAGCAGGCGTTGCTTACAGGAAATTTGTCTCAATACTCTGATGGATCTATCAAAAATATGTACTGAAACTGATAACAAGAGAATATGTAAGGTTATACCATAAGTAACTTTTTTTTTTCAAAATTATTTATACTATTTACTCTATTAGGTCATTTTCTCTAGATTATGATTTGTGTACGAACAGTGTTTGAAAAGGGAATAATAACTCACTTTTCCAACCTACTATAGTGAAGGAAAAATAGATTTTCTATCGAGTTTACAATAAAATGAGCATCTTCGGCATGTAATGGTGTGGAAATTTACAAAATGTGATAATGCGGCTACAGATACCGAAAAGTGGTAAACATTTATTGAGATGTGGATATTAGTGAGAGGCAGTGGCTTAACCCCGGCGATATGCCAAAGTCACAGACTAGGAGAGGCCTCCATGCGCGGGAGGTCTTATTGTCTGGTAGGATATGGAAACAATTACCCATTATACACTTTTAAAACGAAGGTCTTACTGAAATCAACTTGACCGTTTGAAGCTAACCTTGACAGAAAAGACGTCCATCTCTGGTAAATAGACGCAGAGTTTCATTCCAGCTGGACATTGTGAGACATCATTTTGCACGAGAGACTCTATAAAAACTATACCACTTGGGTTGGGAAATCATAAGTCCCCACCTTATTCTCCAGACATAGCACCTCCAGATAAACATCTGTTCAAGAATACAAAAAACGACATTACTTATGGGATGGCCAATACATTAACTCTTGTAGGAGTTGACTAAGCGGAACCATCTATCCAGAACTGAACAGTAGAGTAGTGAAATCATTGCTCCTAGTATGATCAAATCTATGCTCAGTATATTTTACCTAAAGAATATCAAGATCTAAGATATTCTTCAACATCAGCAGTTAAAAGTCATTTCCATTTAAAAATTCTCAACAGAGGGGGAGGGGAGAGGAAAATGTCTTATTTTATGAAAATGGCTCCGGGCGACCATGTTTTAAGCACAATTAAGTTTTCTAACAAGGTCAGAAGCTACAAGTATTTAATAAAAAAACTGCTGTTAACACTAGAAAAAAAATATCAATTTACCAATTGATAACTAATTTTAACAACCATTATAATTGGCTGATTATGTTATGAGCAAATGGTGAATTAAAGTAGTAGGCTTTTGCCTAGGTAAATAGCTTTTGCCGATAGTTAATTCACACCTTATTGAGTAAAATCTAACTAGTAGTTGAGTTAATGGTTTACAGAAAAACAAATGTTATATTTTAGAAATGTTTGTTTCAAAACAATAAAACCCACGTTTCAAAGCTCGCAATGTGAATCTGAATAGTTACAAAAAAATTAATAAAAAAATATTTGAGGAATTAGGTCGAAAAAGTTGCAAGGAATCCAAATTAAATATGCTGAAATTGAAGATTCTTTAAAAATAATAACGTTGGACCATACAAACTTCCGAGAAATAACCTTGAAAATTTCATTACATCAATACTATCAATCACTTACAAATATGCTAATAAAAAAATTTCAACATTTGAGAAAGTAATACCAAATAATTTCACAATATGCATCACATACATTGAAATCTATAAATACTAGTAATAAATAAAATAAATAATAATAAAATGTATATATAACAATTACTATTACATATTATATATTTACTTACTAAGCTGACTTAGAGATATACTCTGCCGTCTCGATGATGCTTTCGAAGTTGTGGCTCGAGCATTCCTACACCAAAGATTCACTTGAACGTAAGACCATAGCTTGAGGAATAATACTGAGTAGAGAAAACAGACACAAGAAGCGCCCACTGAAAAAAATAAATAAAAAATGCATTGTTTAAGAATGTTTTAGAATTAATATAAGTAATAGCCATCACAGATCTCATCTTCAATCTTGCACAAAGAACAGAGAATATCAGGTTCAAACCCCGAGGACTTCAGGCCTGTGATGATGTGAAATGAAGTTACTAGAGAGAACTTTATTAACTTGTCAAGAAGCCGTAACCTTGGAGATAGTCTGGTTCAACGGCTCGGTTGTCAGAACTAGTATGCAAAAGCAATTGTGAAACAAGCGGTTGAACCAAAACAAGAAGAACACTGACCCAGGCCACCAGAGCAAATTTTCCGGAGAAGAGGAACCGAATTCGGGCCCCTACGATGGAAAAATCAGCTCTGCTGGCCTGAGACGGAGCCGTTGAACCAGACTAGTTACAAGTTAAGGCTTCTTGATAACTAAGTTCTCTCTAGTCACTTCGTTTCACATCATCACAGGACATATTGCTTGCGCCATGTCATTATTGTGTCTGTGTCCTTCACTGTATATAATTTATTATCATTTGTTCATCTATTTCATATATTTATCATGTATTCCTTTTTATTTATTTAATGTCTTAATTTATTTCCATATGTTCAGTTTATTTTATTTTTTACCATTAGCAATTTCGTTCGAGGCTTTCATAAAAAAAGGTTTTTGAAATTGATCGCCATTGTTTTGAATGATTTTGCCGGGTAAGAGCAAAAAATCTCCTGGCTCTATGATACAAGAAAAGGCGTCCAAATGTCTAAAATCCGCTCCAATAAATCATAAGCCTAATGATCTTTTGATTGATGAAAATAGGTCCACCCATTCTTGACTTCGGACATAACTATACTCTAATTAACTAATCCAGATTTGCAGAAAAATAAAAAAAATATTCTACTTACTCAGGCTGAAGGCTGTTGCCTTCACGAAGATCACCACCATTGGGAGTGTGACGACAAGAGACAAATTGATAATGTGAGTCACCATTCCGACCATATTTGGAATTTTATCCTGAAAAAAGACAAAAAAAAATGTTAAGCTATCTGCCTGAACAATTCAAGATGCAGAAATGGATACCAGGAATGACATTATATTGGCACCTTACAATAAATCTTCATTTACGATTTGTTCGATTGAGAACCTTCGCTAACAAAGAGTGCTACGTTATCGAAAATTCATTTTTGTAAGACAGAATACTATCTGTACAAAACTAGTTTAGACAGTGCTAAATTGAATGGTGCTAGATTAAAAAAATCGTCGGTGAATCACCGGCAGTGCGAATTAATCAAATAAGATTCGCGCTCCCTCTGAAATTAGTTTCAGGATTTTATATGACATTACATATTGGGTCACTATAACCCCACAAGGACGGACACCTATTGATTTCAGCCAAATCGATCGGTTGGTTTTGTAGAGAGTAAAAACATAGTTGATCAATTCACGCTGATAATTACATTGCTGGTGAATACCTTCTTTTTCACCAACTGTACGACTGTTCTTAGTTAAATTATAACCTAAAAAAAAAAGGTTTTTCATTCCATATAATTCATCAGAGGACAATACTCAATGAATGTTATTTTATTGTAAGCAATAATAGAAAATAATGTATGAATATGTATTTTTAAAGGTAAAAACTTTAAAACTTACTTCAGCTAATCCCTTTTCCAGAAGAAGGCAAACACCCACCGGTACGGCTGAATCTGGAAATATAATATTGTAAATGCATACAGCGAAAAACATTAAATGCAACGAAAGTGCATCCTAACATGAAAACTTTTCAATGTTGAAGGAAGTCGACCGGTTTCGGCATTACACCATCGTCCGGTTTAGTTGTAAATTAAGACAGTCTGCTAAGTGCGAACTTTTCATATAGATAGTTATTACAGTAGAACCTCTTTAAGTCAACTCTCTATTAGTCGAAATAATCAGTGAGTCCCTACAAGCCATTTTGGTACATATTTACCCTCTATAACTCGAAAAAATAAATTGGACCTCTGTATCTCGAACATAGCAATGTTTTATTTCACAAGCTTTACAACTCGATTATTTGAAACTTATTACCTCTGTAGCTCGAAGAAAAATAAGTTACCGACTTTAAGAATTTGCCGACAATGTACACCATTGTTTCTTAGAAAACAATTTAGGAGTATATAATAAATAGGATTACCAATTCTAAGAAATGATAAAGGATATTATTATTGATTTCATTTGAACTTTAGCGAAGCAAGTCATTTGTTGTCGATTGAAAAATTGTCAGAAGTAGTTTGATTCAAACCAGCAACTCGGAAGAACAAGAATTTTCTGCTCTTTATACCTTAGACAATGCTATAGATAGAGAACAACCGAATTATCTAAATCAAAAAAATTACTGACTTTTTTTAATACCTACATATACATAATACTACATATATATTTTTTTTTTTTTTTTTAAGGATGTTTTGAAATAATGTTGATTTATAATAAATATAAATATGTTTGTTATCTCTGTAACTTGAATTTTTATTTATTTCACCTCTCTAACTCAAAATTAGTTAGAATGAATCTTAACCTCTACAAGTCGAATCAAAATCCGCCTAAGTCGAAATCCTCCATAAGTCGAAAACTCTATAACTCGAATTTTTTGGCGTCTCCCTTAATGTTCGACTTATAGAGGTTCTACTGTTTATTATGACTCATGGGCTTTAACTACGAGGTCATATCATTCGACATAAGCCTGACTCTACAGTCGGATTTTGCGCCGTGCTTAAGGGTTTTTCACCTCTCAGATAAAAAACCAAAGGGCCTCGGCTGGATTTCGAATCCGCGATCTAAAGCTCAGTAGAAAAGCATGCTACCCATGAGGTACCAATGCCCTGACTTTTCTTATACATCAGGGAAGGAAGGGGTTGGAATTTCAAATCACTGGGATTACCTAATTGAAATCCCAACCCTTCCCTTAGTTGTTATATAAGAAAGTCCCTAAAGGGGGCTCCACACGCAACGGAAAAACCGAAGGCATACCTCAAGGCGCCGGGTCTTGAGGCGAACCCAAATAGTGGGGGGTCTCCACACACTACGGAATATCCGAAGGCCAGCCTTAAGGCACTCCAGTTTGTGTGTTCGCGCAATGGCGTCAACAGATGATGCTCTTGCTATTGTTGGTTTATTGTTAGCTATCAAAAGTAATAAAAAAATATATTGGAGCGAGATGGTCGAGGAGTTTCTTGGTCATTCAAAAAACGTAAGTGTTCAAAATACCACAATTTTGGCTGGTATACCTCGTCTGCAGCACTGCCTGTTCTTATGGATTTTTTGATCTTTTTTAATTCTTTCCGATAACTGCTACGCATATTATTAATTTTTTTAACTACACAGTCTTTGTTGACTAGAGGCTCAACTTCTTTCATTTTTTCCAGAAAAATTTGGTAAGCAGCTTCCTTTTTTGTCCGGTCATGGTAATCTTTTGATATAGTTTGCCATAAGCACGGCAAATCTCTTAACAGAGCTATCAATTCCTCTTGATTTTGTTTTGCACGGGCCATGATTTTACGTTAAATCTGGATTTAATCAAACACGTCCTCTTCTAAACACAACTAGAGTACAACTGAATCGCCTCGAGGCCTACCTCCCACCCCTCCACACGGTCCGATCGGCCTTGAGGCGAGAGGCCTTGAGGCAAAACGAATGAGATTTTGTATTGAAATTTCCGGCCTCCAGACGTAAGATCCGCAGGAATACCTCAACAGAATTCTCCCTCCACACATAGAGGTTCGCCTCAAGGCCCGGCGCCTTGAGGCATGCCTTCGGTTTTTCCGTTGCGTGTGGAGCCCCCTTTAGAAACCTGACAATGGTGAAATGCCGAAATCAATAGTATATGTGTACAACTTTTGTGGAATAGACAATATTTCGAAAAGATGTTTTTTTATGAACGGGTTTGCTAGGATTCGAATTGACGTGTCGTACACAACGCAATGAGTTTGGTGGTCCAGAAAGGAACAGTGTAATGGTTTGAGGCTACGACGGCTATGTCATAAGTCGCCACCCTCATTCGTAATGTCAGCTTTCTGATTTTCGCCGCGTACAGTATGGGATCAATAATACCTTGAATGACACCAACTAGTGTCGGGTACAAACCCGAGGAGGCACCTATGATTCTGTAGCATGAATCAGGTAGAATATTCTCCAGCTTGTACAGATGTCTGCCGGGCCAGACTCAATCGAATGATCAAAAAAAACGTCAGTAGAGAACGGTTTTTGCTCTAGGGTCGAAAAGATTGTCAACCAACCTGGCAATTTTGTAGTGTTTCTTCCGAAACCCAAACTGTGTGGAAGTACATGGCGAATGTCAAGATGAGGCTGAATACGCTCAAGAAATATATTTTCTGGATCCCCAATACATGCAGAATAACTTTGATTTTGATTCATTGAAAAAGGAAAAGAAAGAAAATAATAAAAAAAAGGAATGATGTAACAACAGTTGTTGCAACTAGACCAAGTGATGACTCTTCCTTCTAATTATTAACAAGATCATTTTCCATAATTAAACATTATTTTATTTCACTAAAATGTATTTTAAAAAACTGCTCAAATTTTCTAAAGCCCTACAGGAAAGTTCCATACAGCTCCGTATTTTTCCTATATATTTTCAATTTAATTCAATTTTATATCCACACTATTGAGGGGGTTATGTTCTTTTTTCTATATGATATCTGTAATGCGTGGGTTTGGGAAAGGTCACAAGGTCAAACATGAGAAGAGATAAAACATGTTTTAAACTATTGCATATTGAATTTTTTTTTTTAAATATCTATTCAATTAATGTAATCAACCTTGGAACAATAAGGTACATTCTGTCTGAGATTTTACCACAAAATTTATGAAGTTAAGCAGAATCGAGAAAACTCCTCAACTCCAACACCGCGACCATCTTCCACCATCTTTAAAAAGTTGTAAATAAATATAAAACAAAATGTTGGATCATAATAGGCGCTATAGCGGCAATTGTATACACAATTTACAATTTTATACAGAGGGACATATGATGATGTCCTAAAGATGCAAGTAAAAGCAAAATCGCACGAGGAATACAAAGTTTTTTTTTTTTTTTTTTTTCCTTTTATTTTACTAGTTCAGCATATCGCATGCTATGCTAGTAGGTATAAATATGGACATAAAATAAATAACATATAAAATAATAGATTAAAATAACAGATCGGCGTCGTCTCATCTTGAGCACAACCTAAGACTGCTTATAGAATTTAACAAATAGATGGAAATAAATGTAAAAGAATAAATGTATAAATAAAAAATGAAAGAAGGTAAACTTTAACATTTGGTCTCTAAGGGAGGATGTCTTGAGGGAGCCGTGGCTTGAGTCTGGGGGCTGGAGTCGTCTTTCCTAATTCGTAGTACGCTGGTCCTGCTGCGGTGTTTAGGGAATCCAGAAACTTCTTGGTAACCCTCTTCACGAAGTCCTCAACATATGACATGCCTAGTTCTTCGTGAAGCTGCTTGTTCCTCACGAACCATGGCGCATTTACTGCCGTGCGCAAAACTTTATTTTGTAGCTTCTGGAACCCTTCAAGTTTTTTACCAGATGGTAGCCCCCAGACCGGGCATGCATACGTGTATAGAGGCCGAATGATGGTCTTGTATATGAGAAGGCTGCATCTTGTCTTGAGCCTGGAGGTCCTGTTAATTAGAGGATACAAGATGGAGAGGCGTGCGTAGGCCTGGTTCAATTTCTTGTTGGTGTGTAGCTTCCAGGTGAGACGTTTGTCCAACTCCACTCCCAGGTATTTGACGCTCTTGTCTTCAGGATTCCACGGCACCTCCACACCATTGATCTTAACTGGAGTTACTTCCGGTATACGTCTCAACGTGAATACTTTTGCCTCACTTTTGTTTGGATTGAGTGTTAAACCCCAAGCTTCAAACCACTCGGACACCTCACTCACTGCCGTTTGAAGCAGGGATGCTGCTATCCTTGGGTCATCGTCCTGACTGATAATACAAGTGTCGTCAGCAAACATGGCAATAAACTGATCAGACAGGGAAGGTATGTCTGAACAGTATATATTAAACAGAGTTGGTCCCAGAACGGATCCTTGTGGAACTCCAGCCTTTATGTCGCGTGACTCGGACATACTATTTCCTATCTTCACAGAGAATGTTCTCCCATCGAGGTATGAGGCCAAAGTTTCGTAAATATAAAGAGGTACTCCTAGCAGTTTAAGTTTGAAGAGGAGCCCCGCGTGCCAAACTGTGTCAAAAGCTTGACTAAGATCTAAAAACATTGCAGTTGAGAACAACTTTCGTTCATAGCCACTAACTACCTTTTCGTACAGCCTTTGAATTTGATGAACCGCCGAGTGATTTTTCTTAAATCCGAACTGAAATTTGGGAAGGATATTTTCAGAGTTTAAGAAATGCGTAAGCCTAGAAAGGATTATTTTTTCAAATAGTTTGGCCAAAGAGGGTAGCAGACTTATGGGTCTATAACTTGAGAGGTCCGCTTTCGGTTTCCCAGGTTTGTGGATGACTATCATCTGCGCATGCTTCCATACTTTCGGGAAATAACCTTTTCGAAGGCTGGAATTAAACAGATTTGTGAGAAAACATATTGCTTTGGTCGATAAATTTTTCAGAACGATTACAGGAATTTTATCGTCCCCGGTGGATTTTTTGTTCTTAAGATGAGAAATGAATTGAGTTATTTCAGAAGGCCGGACAAACGCTAATGGTAGTTGTGCGGTTTGATAAACTAGTTTTGAATGGGCTTCTACTTTTTTAGAAACGTCTGAATTCTTTTTGATGGAGGGTTTAAAAATATTTTCAAAATGATCTGCAAAAGCTGAACATTTTTCCATATCCGACTGGTAAATCTCATTATTATGTTTGAGAGGAGGTATGATGTGTGGATGTCGGAGCAGCCTTCGGGTGGCTTTCCACATGCTCGGGTCTCCGGGATCCATCTCTTCCAGGTACTTCTGGTAACTGTCGATCTCGTGGTTATTAACTTCCCACCTCACTCGTCTTGTTAACTGATTTAACCTACTTTTGATATGAGGAAGTCTTGTTTGTTGCCAGGCTCGACGGACCTTATGTTTCTCTTTGATTAGTTCCTCTATATACCTCGGAAGAGGATTTTGGTTTCTTCTGTATTGGTAAGGTTTGTACGTAGACTCCTCAACTGATGTATAAACAGAGTGAGTGAAGTTGGTGACTGCTTCTTCAATGCTCTCCGTAGAAGTCAATGGTAGCATGAGGGTTCTGTCCAAGTGAAGATCAAGCCGGAGTCTGAAGGTATCCCAATCTATCTTCCCCTTGATCAGGTGATCGCAGTTAGGAAGCTGAGTCTGGATGGTGTCCATCAGTTGGAAGTTAATGACTACTGGCGCATGGTCCGAGTCGAGTTCCGCTAACACTGTGTGAGATATCGGCGTATAGATGTCCCGGCTCAAGCTGATATCCAGTATGTCTGCAGATTTACGTAGGGATGTAGGGTAGTATGTAGGTAGGGACGGAGCTGTAACTAGGATATTATTGATGTTTGTTAAGTTTAATAGAATGTTGCCATTTCTATTTGTTTTATTACAGCCCCATACCGTGTGTTTAGCGTTTAAATCTCCAAATAATAAAGTGGGTTTGTTCAGAAAAAGTTGTTGAAGGTCTTGGTCTAGTAGTTTCTTATTAGGAGCTAAATAGGCACTTATTAGGTTGATAGAGGACCTATCTGTGACCAGTTGTAAAGCTACCCCTTCCATATTGATAAGGTTGCCTAGCTGTAAGCTATGATGAGGAATGGTCTTCTTAATAATAATGCACACTCCACCAGCTGCTTTTACACTAGCTCGATCTGTTCTGTAAGTAAGGAAACCTGGAACCTGAAATTTATCCGGAATACAAAGTAAGAGGAAGATGTACTTGGATTTTTAAAAAATATTTCGACAGTCAGATCTTGTGCCATCGATGAAAAAAAATACAAGGAGACTAATGTTAAAATTTAAAGACTTTAAGTTTTAAGAGTATAAGGAACCTCCACCACTTTTAAGGTTTAATTTGAAAGTGACATTCCCTTTTCATGCGTCAAATTTAATGTTTTTTTTTATTTCGTACATTTTAGAGTCCATTGTACTGCTTGTTTTTCCACATCTCAAAACTATCTGAAGACCCATTTATTATTCATGGGCGATAATAACCTGAGTAGTAGTTCGCCCTAAATAATAAATAAATCAACCAACCAACTTATACAGGGCGGCTCAACTTCATCGCGACACAATTTTCATCCAGATGGTTGCAGTTTCAAACATGAAACTAACAGCAATTGAATCTTCTCCTACTCCTTGGTGGACTGGCCCGAACCCTAAATTTCCAATTTTTTTTTCCAATGGATGCTATATTTTTCATTACAAATTCTGAAATTAGATTTTTTAGAAAGAGAAATTACATAAAAAAGATTCTGATCGGATAAGAATTTGTGAAAAAATTCAGGGTGCCCCAAATATCAATAGTCCGAAGGGGAAGGTTGAATGGCCGATTTAAAATATAAAAGGACAACAAATGATAGAAAATTATATCTGTTTCATATCTGTAAGATCTGGGAGAAAAATAAATATCGTATTAAAATTGGCCCTCCCTGAATATCTCCAGGAATGCTTAATTCAATCAATATTATTTTTGTAATTGTTATTTTCATTTAATTTCAGAATTTGTAATGAAAAACATAGCCTACCAATGGAGAAAATAAATTTTGGGTTGAAGGCGCAGCCCCCAAATGTCTAGGAGGTTCTATTATGAATATAAAGTCATATAAAAATAATGAAAAGTGGTGTTTGTTTCATGCTTGTAACTGTAGGGTCGCATTGAAGTTGGGCCTCACTGTATATATTTTTTGTTTGTTCTAATAACTTGCTTTTCACTACGCCACATTTTCTTCAAAATCCTTCCTGTTAATCATTAACTCCTCCAACGTACCAAAGATTTCTTATGTAGCAGCACGTGCGTACCTCAGTGATTAAGGGAGTGTCACCCATTAGATGTCTTATCCGCTCTTGTCATCCAACTCACAGACATTTTTACAAAAGCTAATTTGCTAGTTGTGTATTTTCCACAGTTGTACATATCCTATTGTAAATAAAATAACTTACAAACAGCTAAATACAAAGAAGGATGTTCTGGGCCTCCCTCTTGTGCGCCTGTCAGCACAATCAGCCATTGTGTAGGATCTATCCGGATACCATATCTGAAACAAAATTTAGTAGCTACAGTACAGTTCTAAATATGTTCGCTTGTAACCACAACTGCTGGGCCTAAATTGAAAAACTCATCCCTTTAGGGTATAAAACTTATCTGGCAAGGTTTTAGAATGATTTAAAATGTCAACCGCTATCTTGAAAAAGAATGTTGGGTATACATTTGACAAAAAATACATTCGACTCCCGCCCGTGAGTATCTTGAAAAAAAAAGTCGTCGGTAACTTACCCGCAATGTACTTTCCCTCCAAAACCAGTCGACCGTTTGCGCTAATATTTAATAGTTGAATAACATAAGTGCTACTAAATTTTCATACTCAACTTTGTGTCGATAAATTTATAACATCAACAGTTATTAGGATTTTTGAATTGAGCCCCCCTGTCTGAACCCTCCTTCCCTTCGGCCGATATCGCTGAAATTTAATAAGTGTCGTCGACATATGAAATGTTGTTTGGTACATTCATGCTATCGGAGTTATTATTTTTTCTGCTCCCCCTTCCCTTTGGTCGATTTAATTGAACCATCAATAGGTGTCATTGTTGGATGGTTCTGGATTCACATATAAAATTTCGTGTCGATACATTCATTCTATCGAGAGTTATCGTGTTCACAGACACACATAGATTTTTATTTTCATATATGAAGGACATAAAACTCTGTTGAAGAACCATCCAAATTTTGGCTGATATCATGACTTCTCATATGCTTCGTATATTAGACATACGAGAAGACCGTCAGAGAAGACGCATGTCCAAAGAGTTAACAGTAAATAACAGTTATATTTAAACAGTTTTCTTCAGAAGTTTGTTCAATTCGGAAGAACAGTATGAGCTCTACTAAAAAAAAAGAAGACGTTTTTCATGGAAACTCTGACTAACGATTTGTAGTAAAATAAAAATACATAAGATGCCTTCATCTTTTAATCTTTAATTGTATTTCCTTCTTCTTAACATTGAAACAGTCATCATGACTTTCCAAAATTATCCAATTATGAGAACTCATCCAACTTGAGCGCGATAATAACAGATATTGAGATGTAACAGATTTCTGTTTCTTTACCTTATATAACTTTCAAATTTGGTATTAACCTAAACCTCTAACGCCTAGAGAATAAAAACATGCAAAATAATGTAATATCAACAAAGGTAAATAAACAAGAAAACTGTACATAAATTCAGAGGGCGCCAGTAGCTCAGAGGAAACTGAGCTCAAGATCCTGGATTCGAAACCCGGCCGAGGTCCTTAAGCCTTTTATTTTGGAGGTAAAAACCTCGTGACAGACATGAAGCGATGGCCACAAGCCTGTGCGATGTCAGGTACTCGTTAAAGACCTCTCCCTACTGTAGGTAACTAAACCTGGGAAGGCAAAATTTAGGACTCCCATAGTTGAGCTAACAAGAAAGGATGAGCATTGGATGCTTAGATCCCTGGGTGAACACATGTACAGTTCCCAATATAGCTGCATATAAATTCACATACACAAAAGGATTAATAAAGAAATACGATTATACAAAAGCAAATCTGTTAGATGATCAATATTACCCCTCCTTATATAATATAAAAATTAGAATCTTCATATCCTTTCATTCCAAGGAACAATTAAACATAGCGAGAACTAAAATCTATTGCAGTTCCTACATAAGAGTCGACATTCAAACGTCGGGCAATATTTAAAACTACTGGCTATGTTCCAGGTTTGCACAACAAATATTTATTTATATACTAGCAGGTTCCCCCGAACATGCCCGGTTATTAAATAACTTTGCGTTGGTTAGTAACTTTAGGTTACTTTCTACTCCCGTTTCAAATTTTGAGATGTTTGTAACTACCTGAAGCTGATTAAGATAAACAGCTTATTGCACCATATCATCATCCGGTTTTGTTATAAATAGTTATTTGACTCATGCCCGGGTTTTAACTATAAGGTCATATCGCGCTCTTTCATCACTCTGGTGGACATGAGCCCGCGTTTATATGGGAGATAACCTCAAATAAATTAATACCTGAAAATAAAGAACCAAAGCAACCTGTCCACGATCCGACTGAAGGCATCAAATACCTCAAT
Source organism: Aradus depressus (assembly GCA_963662175.1). Lineage (NCBI taxonomy): Eukaryota > Metazoa > Arthropoda > Insecta > Hemiptera > Aradidae > Aradus > Aradus depressus. The sequence goes on along the minus strand of OY759217.1, from coordinate 32,949,726 downwards.
TTTAAACAAAATACAGGTTACTTGATAGTTTAGAACAACTGGGAATAAATAAAGCCATTAAAAATAACAAGAGTATGTTGATAAATTACCAAATTTATTTCAACTACTCCCCATCGTGTTTCTACATACATATATATTTAGTAGTTAATTGTGTTCCATATATCATCTATCGTTGTCAACAATTATTATCACTATTTGATATTGTTATTTTGTTATAATTTCAATTTATATCTTTATTGTTATTCATTTAGTTATTTTATAAATAGGAAAACCTTCAGATTTTCATATTATTCTCATGTCAATCATTTTGTTAAATACACAATCATTATTTGAAGCATATCACATATAAATCATTTTTTCCTTTTTAGAATTAAAAACATTTAATTTTAGATTTACCTTTGTTATTGGGGGAGGGATGGAGGGGGGGGGGGGATGGAGGGGGAGTAAATATATCATAACAAACAAATTCGTAACTGTGAAGCCACGGAGAGTACCTAGCTATTGTTGATAACGTGGTAGCGAAAGAGTACCAGTTGCCTCGGTTCCTTATTTCAGTCGTATGTTCTTTAATTCTGTCTTTATAACGTCGTTCAGTTTCCCCAATATACACTAGGTCGCATTTCGAGCACTTTAGATTATCTACTCCGCTTTTGTTCATTATTTCAGTTCAGTCCCTTCCTCTTTCACTGGCTCATGGGTTTAATCGTTTTAAAACCTATATTTTACATATGATACAAATCTATCGTTAGTTAGTATGACTCATGCCCGGGCTTTAACTACGAGGTCATATCACCTACTACCAGAGCGCTCTTTCGTCACTCTGGTGGACATGAGCCCGACTCTACTGTAGGAGTCCTAAATTTTGCCTACCCTAAATTTTATTCTTAGGGCAGGGGTCTTTAACGAGTACCTGACATCGTACAGAACGAGTACCTGACATCGCTTAACGTCCCATCCGAAGGACGGCGTGCATAAGTTTATTTCACCTCCCAGATAAAATAAACTAAGGGCCTCGGCCGGGTTTCCAACCCACGACCTTAAGCTCAGAAGACGAGCACGCATACCACTGAGCTACCGGCGCCCTCTACAAATCTATATCTTATATATGATATAAACCTACATCTTATATATTATATATATATAATATAATAATTTTAAAATCTATATCTTCATTTCTCGAACATTTTCCCAATTTGTCTGAGATTTTCCTGTAATATGTCAGGCAGGTAAACAAATTCTTAACATTAAAGCCATGGGAATTTCCTAGTTCAAATTTCAATTTCTTTCTTACCTTAAAAACGACTTGCAGTGAGCAAACTTGTCTTAGTTTATAACTAAACCTGATATAGTGCCGCAGCCAGTAGTTTTTGTATATTTTTTTTTTGTGGAATAGACAATACATCCAGTTTTTTTTATTTATTCATAATAAGTAAATCGATTGGTGAGGAATAAAATAAATAAATAAATGAAAACCTATTCCAACTAGGGATGGTTGGTTTTGGAACAAGATATTCCATTGATCTATTTCTATGAACATTTGGTCCTGATTTACTCATTTTATCTATGTTCTCTAAGATAAGAGAACATAGTAATTATCAGCTGTCTTAATGACCCACTATCAGAACGTCCTCTATCAGAGATGAGGGACAAAATCATTTTTTTGAAAGTTCAACAGCATTCAAGAATACTGACTCACATTAACGCAAATATATGTCTGTACCTTAGTACCAAAAGGTTTGAATTCAATTCAACCATTGTAGAGAAATAATGTCTTTGATCATTTGGTTTTCGACTAATTCCCTTCCAATAACAACATTAAAAATAACAATTCCATTATTATAAATTGATATTCAATTGTTATACATCGCACTGCCCAAATTAAGTGGTCATAATAAAGAGAGTGGTCTGGTGGTACCGTCACTAGTTCCTTGGTCTGATTGGCTTCGCGCGTTGGGTGTCCCGGGCTTCTCTATCTGGTCCCCCTACAATCAGTCTCAGGGTTCAAAGAATATATATATATATACAAATATTTAAGTAAGCAATCGTGTAATTGCAACAGCTAATCTCGTTATTTTTATTCCTTGCACTGCAGAACTGAATTCGGCTTAATATCACGGTGCAGACACTGTTTGACCTAACTAAACAAAATTTGAACTGTAGTCACTAGACAACACTTATCTTTAAAATGATGACAACTAGTTATGGTATTTGGCATTGCCGGATAAAGTCTCTACTATCAAAAAAATCAAGACGTTGTAAGCATCCTGATGGGGAGGAACTTCGTTGATTTGGTGTTCGTTACTATTCAGAAAGGTTGTTGAGTAACGGAATATGTTAGTTGGACTTGATAGTTGAGTGATTAGTGTTACTAGTAGTTTACAGTAGTTGAGTAGTAGATAGTTTTACTATCTTATCTTAGTAGTTAGTATTATTACACTAATCGGGTCTTAATTATTAGTCTTACTATAGTAGAGATGCTTTAGAGGTTAGAGTTACTACCTTGAAAGGTCAATTGATGAGCAGGCGGCATTAGGGATTTAAATAATCATTTGAAGCGAGTGACACTGGTATCTTGAGAACAAATAGCGTTTACCAACTGAGCTAAGAAACCTGTCCTTATAAATTTGGTTAAACTTGACCGATTTGAGTGAAACACAGTTTCGTTTATTATAAAGAAAAACGCAAAAACACTAATGTATCGACATGAAATTATATATGTGTATCCAGAACCCCTAAGGACAGCATCTATTGATTTTCAACCAAAGAGAAAGGGAGAGATTAACTCCAAACTCCAATAACTGCCGATGTTCAGTATGAGGATTCAAGAAGTCCCTCTACATATGTAAGTCAACTATTAATTTTTAGCCCAAATGGTCGATTGATTTTGGAGGGAGGCTACGTAGTTTGTGCCGGGACAGTAGACAGCCAGTGATTCACCTACGATTTTGTGTCTTTGAACTACGAATTTATATGTCGCCTAACTTAAAGCGTCCATTGCCATAATATCAACATTAGAATAGGATGGACTACCTTAAAGCCTGTCCTGCACTTGGTAAACATCAAGGATATTAAAGCTAAAACAAAAGAATTAATAAATAAAAAAGCAAAGTTTAATCCATCATTCCGACAATCATTTATAATCCCTAAACACCTATGTTGATAAGAAATACATCTAAACTATAATTAAATAATATTGTAGACGTATTTCTTATCTACATAGTATAAATACATTTCATTTTATTTAACTCAAATCGATAATAAATATTTCAAAACAAAGAAAAACTAAATATCATCTACAAACCTTATAAAATCCAAAATTTGTATTATCAAACCAGACATGAACCTTAACCTCAATATGTTAATGCAAAAATTAGTACACTCATATTTCATATCAGTTTATAGCCCTTCTGATTTTGGAAGAAAAAAATCAGAATGTGGTTCCATATCTCTGAATATTTCAGAAGAAAAAAGCAACTTCCTAGCACAAATGAAAGGTCTCGAGACAGACAGGCCCAGCTCCATATAAGCTTCAGTTCCAAACCATGAAACCCTGATATGTACATAGTTTCCATATGTTTTTTTTATTACATTTTACAAAGGCAGTAGAATTGATGTTGGATAGACATTTGGATTAGTTATATATACTAAGTTATTAAATATAAATTTGAAGCAGGTTTTCTATCCACCTTAAGCTACTGTCTTCATTTTACTTGATATTTTCTGTTTGTTTCTTAAACTTCTCTGGGAAGTTCCAATGTTGGTTGTTTCCGGCATTTTTTTCCAGAGGTGTCTTATTATTTTTTTTTTTTTGGACAATATTTCGGGACACTTACACGTCCCTTCTTCTGGTCACTTTCTTCTTTCATAGTGACCAGAAGAAGGGACGTGTAAGTGTCCCGAAATATTGTCCAAAAAAAAAAATAATAATAAGATACCTCTGGAAAAAAATGCCGGAAACAACCAACATTTTCTGTTTACCCTATCATTTTTGTAGATTTATGACTCGTTCTATATATCACTCCTTAACTTGGTGCTAAGTTTTATTAATACAGTGTCAAAGAGTTCGAAGTTATCAGGGTGGGTGGAGAGAAAGACATACGAACAGACAAATATCAAACACTTGTTAATAGGGTTTTGTAAATGGTCTTCGACCTAAAAAAACACTAACAGGGAGAAAAAATTTACAAAATTAGAAATACTTATTTCCTGATTACATTACGAAAAAACCAACGATTTTTTTTTTAGAAATCACTTCCCCCCCTCCCCAAAAGATCTTGTTTTCAACCGAATTTCACGTTTCAAGATCCCCTGAATCGCGACGATGTGCGCTCTAAATCAGAAACAATTGTAGCAATAAACTTGAAATTTGAGATGAAAGATGTCATGTGCTAACTTAGATCTGATCAGATATTGGTTTACGCTAAACAATGAAGAAGAAAAAAGTAAATCAAGCAAACCTAAAAAAAAAAATGGATTTCAACATGTCACAAGACGGATTTTCTCGCAAATCGGGCAGGATTCTGAAAGAATGATCGATGGGCTTTTCGGTTTTCTCTACAATTTTTATTTAAAGGGATTTTTGACTGTCATCAATATAAGCAGTAACTTTTTATTTAGACCATGAAGTAAAGTGGTCTTAATTTAATGTTCGTCCCATTTTGGCCAAAGTGACATCTTCATCTCACATTTCAAGTTCATTGCTAGATTCGTTTAGTAAGAGCCCTCACAATGTTCCAATCATACAAACACAGACAGATAAAGTCGTGAAACTAGAAAACTCGACATCGGCTCTTGCACGATTACAATACTTCAATATATCAAGGTAGAATAAAGTAATAAAAATTGAATATTCAAGTTTAGAATATTGATTTAATACATACTTGATAAGATTTTCTAAAAGAAGTCTGACTGCTCCCATAGTTAGTAGAAGGAACGCCCAGTTTATCAGACCGGTAAAGTCTGAAAATCCTGAAGACCAGGAAAATAGGGAGTCTCTTGGCCGGTGACATCTGTAAAAATTATTTAAATAAAACATATTAATTAACATTGTAATGAGAAATATTGTGACACTGCTGGAAGTCTCATTGCTTTTCTAAAAGTATTTAATAACATTTGTAATTAGACATACTTTGGAAGAGTATAAACAAGTTAATTTATGATATTTATTTTGTTATAATGTAATATAGTCTTACGGCCTGTCCGGTTGAGATTTTCTCACTTTGGCTTCATGTTTCTGTATTTCCTCAGCTCTTGTCACACTTTTAGTTCTTCTCAATCGTAAACCGTCCGACTCAGTCGTCATAGTTCAAGTGACTAACTAATGAAAAATTCTAAACTTATTGCCTATTGCGAAAATGGGATGAACAACAATAAAGAGAAAAGTTCAAGGATGCACTTTTAAAATAAACTGAAAACAACAACTTAAAATAATTGGTCAATGTAAACTTATGCCGTGTTGATGATCCTTTCTCAACTTGAAAGACTTAAGGACACCACCAGAGCCCCACTACCCCTTCCACCGGATGAAGATCCTAAACGGTGACTAAAGTCCATTTTGATTAGAGAGAGTGGAGGAGTATTTGACGGACATTCAACATTCATTATCAGCTGTATTGGAGGGGTGAGCCCATGTGGTCTGATAAGGACCATTACTGGGTAGTGCTGCACTCTGTCCAGGCTTTCCTGCAACTACATAATAACTCCCTTTTCTACACCCAAGCCAGGAACATGCTCAGAAATTTATTAATATTCTCTATTAAGTCATTGAAATTTATGAACATTTTTTTCTTGTCTCCGGATTCTGGTATAAATTATATTTTATAAAAATATAATAATATATTTTTTAGTAGCTATATTTTTCTCTCATTTATTTTTAGTTCTTACAAACTAGCAAATATAGACATTTCTTGTAAGAACTCCCATCAGTATCCAGAAAAACAGTTTTCATACAATCAATATTTGCTAGGATGTAAAAACCGAAAAATAAACCTGCTGAAAAATATATTATTGTAAATTCAGAGTCTTCTTACACAACTCAAAACATATCAAGAAGGAAGCCACTTCAACAAGGAAGACAAATGGTTCCATAGAATGAAATTATTTAAAGTGTTATTAGTATATGAATTAATTATGTTATTTATTGAGTGTATAAAAAATATTTTTAGAAAATGTTAATGCCAAAACGTCTACATATATTTGCTAAACCATTAAAAAACCATTACAATTTTAAAAAATATATGTAGCTGCTGAAAAACATATTATTGTAAATTCACAATCTTACACAACCCTAAAGTAAAAATATAATTATATTATAATAAAAGTTTTAAAAATCACTCCGAAACTCTTTGATGTTGGGAAGGCTCCTTTATTCACCCATACAGTGTACAAATATTAGTAAATTTTAATAATTTCGTTTAGTTTTTTTAATTGTAACTTTAATGTTGATTAACTCATACACAGAAGCGGTATATTTTGTTTGTTTTTGTGACTCAACGAGAAGCTGACTTCACAAAGGTTCGGTCCATCCCTTGACGTCCCAACCAAAGGATGCTTAGATGTTATTTTTTTCTTTATTTTTACTCTCTTCAATAAAAACTTAACAATAATAATAAGATATATTAAAATTTGTTGATATATGTTACGATTTAAACATTACTTTGAAATATTTTGAGGGCGCCGGTAGCTCAGTGGTATGCGTGCTTGTCTTCTGAGCTCAAGACGTGGGTTCGAAACCCGACCGAGGCCCTTAGTTTATTTTATCTGGGAGGTAAAATAAACTTAAGCACGCCATCCTTCGGATGGGACGTTAAGCGATGATCCCGAGCCTGTACGATGTCAGGTACTCGTTAAAGACCCCTGCCCTAGGTGAATAAAAATTTAGGGTAGGCAAAATTTAGGACTCCCACAGTAAAGTCGGGCTCATGTCCACCAGAGTGACGAAAGAGCGCTCTGGTAGTCGGCGATATGACCTCATAGTAAAAGCCCGGGCGTGAGTCATAAAACCTAACCTAACCTTGAAATATTCTCTAAGGAAAATTGTACATTCTTCGAGGCGCTATAACTTTGTTCAATTATTTCTATCTCAAATCTGAGGATACTTAACGATTGGAAATTTAATAATGAACATTTTTGGTACGAGCTAATTTTTCGGTACATCTTACCATTTTCGCGTAAATCAAGCGAACGTTTTAAAGAATGGGTTTCAATACGACTTTTTTGTCAATAGGCTTACTGTTGGTTTCGACAGATTTTAAGATGTTATTAGCATGTATCTCACAAACCAGGCGACCTGCGAAAAATTGTATTTTATATAAAATTTGCTTTTCAGTTTCTTCTAAACTTTAAAATTTTTGGGTCATGAATATAAACGGTATCTTGTTAAAAGTAATTAGACACCAAAGTAAAGTGGTCTCAATTTTCGTCGCTTTTCGGCCAAAATTTAATCAATTTAAAGTGCAATCGTTTCTGAGTTTGAGCGCTCCCAAAATTCCAATCATGTACTACAGACACCTAGATAACATCGCAAAAATGGTTAAAACGTGTTCAGGGGACTTTGATACGTGAAAATCCGATGAAAACTCGATCTCGGTTTTCTCAAGGTATAAGAAAATAAAAATTATAATAATAACATCCGGACGAGAAGGGGTAGAGGTTGCTATACTACACGCTGAGCAGCACTAGTAGTTAGTGTAAGGGGATAAAGTATTTTATTACAGTATTCACTTATTTATTCATTTCGGGGCTATAAAATGAATTCAAGTTTAGACGCCACAAAAAAATAATAACAATATCTGAACGAGATTGATGTAGGCTGCTCCTCCACGCTGAACGGTACTAGTAGTTAGTTGAAGAAGAATTGGGTTTCCTCCAGCATTTATCTACTAATTCATTTCGGCCCTATAAAACTGATGCAAGTTTAGGCGCCACAAAAAAAATAATAATAATATTATTTTTTCACTTTTAACTCATATATCGCTGCCTGAGTTCAATAGTGACACTATGTCCTACCCCCTTGAGTTCAATAGTGGCATTATCCCGAATTTTCGAGTTTTGGATTATGACCACCAGAGGGTTTTCTGGGATTGTGTTTAAGCGTAGAAAAAATGTCATAGGCCCCAGTTTATTTTATTCACCGCTAGAGAGCATTAGTGCCGATTTTAGAAATGTGCGTTTGACTCAAAGTCTCCATGCAATAGTGACCCTATAAGAAAGAATGGATCTCCTTTCAAAGTAAATGAGCTAGGATACAAAGATTTTTTAGACTTGAAACATCTGACTGATTCAACCACAAATAATTACAATGTTGACGTGAACGGAAACTCATTTAATTTCAATGATATTCGAGTGTTACGTGTTGAAAAAGGGAATACTGACAATTTTTATTTCAAAACTTCCTACGAGCAAGAGGAATTCCGATCTGTAGTTGTCAGAAGACCTATTCGTTCCTCGCGAACCAATGAACTGAAGATACTCAGTTGTTTCCAAATTAAAAGTGCGTACCGACAACCGCGACCTATTTCAAAGAAAAAATATGATGATTTACAGTCACTTTGCAATACTCAAGAATACCTAATGTTCATCATGTTTTTTATAAGCAATTGAAATTCAGCCAGAAAATTGAGGAGCAATGATACTTTCCATTCACAACAGTGTTAATTGATTTTGTATTTATCGTGTTCTTTCCTCTTCCTGTTTCTTTTCATAGTTACCTTTAGTAAACGACTCAAGTTGTCTACATACTATTAACGTAGTTGCCAAATAAGGTGGTTTAAAGTTCCTAAATATTACTTAAAACTACTGTGATAATTATAATTATATATCTTAAAATAATTAATGAGCCTCATTACTTCGAAAGCTTTAAGTGATTTTGTAGTTTCAAAAGTTAGGTTCCTACTAGTGAACAGGAGTTACCAACTAGTGACTGTGTATTGATTCATTACCATAGCTGTTAACAAAAAAATAAATAAAAAAATTGCTCGTCTGAGTAAAGAGTTATAGACTATTAAAAGTTGAGTTTCTCGATGTTTCGGTTAAATTTGACCAAATTTCAGGATGGAGTTTATTTTTTTCTGTTATGTAGATGACAATAAATTTTGTGCCATAATAACTTGTTTCATTGTGAAGACTTATGTACCTATAATTACTCATTGCCTAATATTGGTAATCGTACAAGAGACTGTTACGATTAATGCAATAATCAAAGATATTGTGTAAAATTGGTTTTGCGTGTAGGAATTTTTGCGATAGCCAAGTTTGATCTTTTTTGCGCTGTGTTGCGTAACATTTTTATGACCTTCTGTTACAATTATTATATTATAATTACCCATTTTGCAATTAAATTGAGATTTGAAAAATTAGTTAGTGTCGTTTCATCATGGTATCCCCAGGACTAACAAGTGTTTTCTTACTTCAATAGTGGCACCATGCGCCACAAGAACGGTTAAGTCCTAATAACAATGACAATGAAGGAAAAAAATTAAAAATGACTGCGGAACACAAATTTTGAAATCCCAGGGATTATATGGGACCATTTGAAATTTATTACGACGAAAATAACAACAGGAACTTAAGTCAAAGTGCATAGAAAACTTTAAACTCATTTATCTCGAAACAATGTTTTTGGTATAGTGTCACTTTTGATCTCGAGGGGGTAGGACGTAGTGCCACTATTGAACTCAGGCCGCGATATTACCTATATGAATTAAAGGTGTAAAAAAAAATATGCATCAATTTGTACTTTTCCATGACTTTTGCAATGGGAACCCTCCTCTTGTTTGAGATATGGTTTAGTGGATTGATGTGGATTCTTGGGTAAGGATGGATGGTCGTAGCAGGGGGGTGAGGCTAAGATAGGCCAAGTTGTGTGCGCCCCACGTGTCGAGGTGAACGACCTCATCTCCAGAGCCCACGTGTAACGACCTTGGCCAACCCTGAGGTCAGTGGCCCCCTCCGTGTCCCACGTGGATGCCCTCCTAGGGCCGAGTTCCTACCCTACCTACCGCCGGGTCAACCTCCTCTCACCACCCCAGCCGCCTCAACTTCTTCCACATTCCAACTCCTGTAGCAGACATCCCAACCCACTCCTCTTGAGCAACAATACAATACACTTTTATGGTTGTTAACTCTAAAATTATTTATTTAGAGAGAGTTAAATCGATAAATTGAAAATATGAGGCTTAAAGGCAATAATTTCTAGTAGGATTGGTATCCTTGAGAAAGGGGGATACATATAGTTCGAATGAAAAGTTTTTAGTTACAAGTCGGTGGGTTTGGGGGAAGTTTGAGCAATGCAAATTCTATTAAATGTATTTAGAATAATAAAATATAATAAATGCATTTATTAGAAAAAGATGAATAAATAGGAAAAACTTTTATTCCACGACAAATATTATACATCTACCTACTACTAGTTTCGGCATTTCACAATCGACAGGTTTAGTTATAAACTTAATTTACAATAACTTTTTTTTTAATAATATTTTATTTGCCTATTTACAAATCGACTGTTTTGTCTTTATAATAGGAAATTAGAAATTAAATGTCCTTAATATTGACATCAGAATAGTTAGTTATTGTGACTCATGCCCGGGCTTTAACTACTCTTTCGTCAGTCTGGTGGATATAAGTCCCTTCACAATGGGAGCACTACCCAGGTTTGTTCACCTAGGGTAGGGGTCTTTAATGAGTATCTGACACCGTACAGAAGTACCATCGCTTAAAATCCCATCCGAAGGACATTTTTTTTTACATTTTTCATATAACATAACCTAAAGGCCTCGGTCGGGTTTCGAACTTGCGGTCATTGAGCTGAAAAGGCAAGCATTATGTCTCTGAAGGCGACCTTTACTAACTTAGTTATTGTGACTCATGCCTGGGCTTTAACTTCGAGATCATAACCCTCTTCCGTCGGTCTGGTGAAAAGAGCCCGCTCTACCGTGAAAGTCCTCAATTTTTAAGAATTAATAAAATTCCTCAGTTGGTTAAGTTGCAGGAGTCCTTTTAATTTTCTTTAATTTTTAATTTTTTCCGACTAATCTCTGAACTGACTATATCTATCAGCATTTTTAATTTTTTTTTTTTTTAATTTTTATTATTTTTAAATACGTTTAAAACCCACATCGTTAAGCTTTTTCTTCAAAGCTACCAAGGCTCAACTCAAAAACCCAAATAACTGCGAATGTAATGAACGTATAAAAAATTTAGTTTGAGGATTCTGAAGTGGATGGATTTTTAGCCAAAACGGGCGATTGATTTTAAAGGGAAAGCAAAAACGATGATTGATTAATTCGTGCTGGGGAAGTGTTTGTGCATTTTCGGCGATTCACCATTTCATAGTTTCTTCTCTGCACAGAAACTCATTTTTAGGCTGCATATTTTCTTAGACAAAATTCAGTCCAATGTTGCTTTCTCCAACCAGTTTCTGTACCATTTTTACCATCAAGATCCACAGTTCAACCATGTGACCAAACCACATCAGTTCTTCAATTTTCTATAGGGTTGTTTTTCTTCAATAAAATTATTTCACGAAAATGTTTATTCAGGACTCACATCTTCTGAAATGTTTTTACCAGTTTCGTCCAAATTCCTATTTCTGTAGCATTGTCCATGTTTCAATAACTTTTGAATTGTGGAAATGTGGAAAAACAGAGTTTTATTAAATGAAGCTACTAATTTTTTTTTCAAAAAATATGAATTATATTATTTATTATCAATACAGAAATACAAATAGGAAAAATAAGTGGTATTATAATAGTAAAATGTAAATAATAGTAACTAGTTAATCAAAGAATAATATTTATATTATATTAATGGGAAATGTGTGCCTAATGTTTTTGGATTATCTCGTTTAGGTTAGGTTAGGTTTTATGACTCATGCCCGGGCTTTAACTACGAGGTCTTATCGCCTACTACCAGAGCGCTCTTTCGTCACTCTGGTGGACATGAGCCCGACTCTACTGTGGGATTCCTATATTTTGTCTACCCTAAATTTTTATTCACCTAGGGTAGGGGGGACATCGTACAGGCTCGGGACCATCGCTTAACGTCCCATCCGAAGGACGGCGTGCTTAAGTTTATTTTACCTCCCAGATAAAATAAACTAAGGGCCTCGGTCGGGTTACGAACCCACGTTCTTGAGCTCAGAAGTCAAGCACTCATACCACTGAGCTACTGGCGCCCTCTTTATCTCGTTTATATTTGGTGGTAATCAGTTCATGTACCATCTCTACCAGCTGTGATCTTTACAGTTGAGTTGAAGGTAATATTACATTTGTTTTATATGTATTTCAATTTTTGACCTATAATGGCACACTAACGTTCTAGAGAAAACTAAAAGGTTTATTAATTACATCTGAAACCCCAGTTTTTTAGACATTTGCTTTATTTACCCTAAAACTGTTTGTACTATTGAAAAATTGCTCCCTGATGCCATAACTATCATATGTCTTACTTTTACACAATAATGTCATTTTGAAATGTGGGAGAAATGAATTTGAGAAAGAGAAGGGGAATGATCCGTAAAAATAAAGTGGGTTTAGGAAAATCTTAATCACATCAGATATTTGAGATAACAATGAAAAGTAATGTACTTCAACAGAAAGAATTAATCAATTAACGTTTCGCTCCCCCTCCAAAACCAACCGTTTGCTCTAAAATTCAACAATTAACTTACATAGAGACTTCTAAATCCTCACACTAAATTTTGTGTCGATACATTTATTACAACGGCAGTTATTAGAGTTTTTGTGTTAAGCCTCTCCCTAATCCCCGCATCCCTTTGACAAATTTGGTTGAAAATCAATAGATGTCGTTGTTAGACGGTTCTGGGTACCCGTAAAAAATTACGTGTTGATACATTCTATCGGGAGTTATCGTGTTCACAGACACACAGACATTTATTTTTTTTTTTTAATATTAATGATCTAGAGGTCGGAAAACATGAAATTTCGTTGAGAACTCCGCATCGATTTTTTTACCTATTACAAAACCTTCCCTATACTTCGTATCGCTGGCGAAGTAATAAAAACTAAATTTACTTTATTCATTTCATTTTGATTAATTAATAATTTTATTACGACAGGGAAAGAGTATCAGTATAGACCAATCAAACTTTCATACGTTACTCCTGGCCCATAATAAGAATGATATCTCAAACATTTTCTATTATTTGATCAGCGCTCTGAAACTTAGAGCAGTCATTGTTAACGAATAATGTCTTTCAACTTACATATTATATTGATATTCAATACCTACATCCCCACTCCATATTTACTGTCTTTGTTACATTATTATTATTCATTTGTAATTACTTATTTTATTTATAGTTTTTGAAGTGAAAACTTCTTTCTTTAGCATCGTTGTGATTTGAAACTCGATGAAACGAAAAAGCGACACTATTGCCTTATCTATCTATATATATATATATATATATATATATACAGTTGTTTTATTTAGTCATCTGTTTGAATTACTAACATAAGGACTTCTTGTAACTGAAAGTGAAGAGAGAAAAAGTTGCCGATAATGCTTCTTCTCTAGTCTTGCGACACAAAAAAGATAATCATGAAAAATTCCATCGCCTTCTCCTCTCCCTCCAAAAAGTTTGGAATTGTGAATGAATTTTTTAGACTTTTAAGAACTTATTAAGGAAACATTTATTTCATACTTTAGTTACCATAAGCCACTCGTGTCATTTGTTGAAATTAAAAACATGGAGTTTGAATAATAAAATATAAAATAATTTTTAAACTTGGTACCAATATTATAATAAATAAACCCTATAATTATCTATGATACTGCATTCGTCTCATTCTCTCGCAGTTTCGTTTTTTGAAGGTTTCACTTCTACCGCGTGTGAACTGCACACATGTTTTTTTTTAAATGTATTTATGGTATTTATTTAGTTTGTTAAAGATTCCTTTATACATGTAATTATTGTTTTATATGTGTATTCTTTTATATGTGTCATTATTATGTTAATATTGTAAATGTAATGGTCACTGACTCCATTGTATAGGGGTGATCCCTTTAAACAATAAAAATTATTATTATTACAGGGAAAGAAAAGCTCCTGAAAATATATGCCACTTGGGTGATCCTTTTGTGATTGGTCTAGGAGCCAGAAATCCTGTCCTCATTGGAGAAAATGTTGGCGAGGCCCTGTATCTAGGAGAGCTGACATGATTTCACCACGTGTCGACCACTAGATCCGGCAACTGATGTTTCGTGACCCATTGGACTAGCCAGTCCTAAAGATATTAACCAACTTACATAATTACAAAACTTCCTTATACCTTCAACTAGCATAACTTTAGGCAGGTTAGTAACGTTATCTGCCCGGTTAGTAACTATAAGTTACGTGATTTTAGAAATGAGTTAAAAAATTTCAATGAATTTGAGAGCTGTGGTTTGTGATCCCCCCCCCACCCTCCCCCCCCCCCCCCTCCCGTTCGAAACTTCTTCGAGATGCCACATGGTCTACGCTTATAAGGATGTTATATGTGAAATTTCATGAAAATTCTATCAACCGTTGAAGAACTAGCATTCATTATATATTTTAGGATAGAGATTCAATATTCAATCGGACTTATAAAGATGCACTAATAAAAATTGGTTCTTTAGTTTCTGCGCCAACTTGTTACAAACATATGTACAAACCACAGATTTATATATGGAGATAAAGACTCTGAAGGATATCTGTTATATTATGCTGTCAGTGACTTTATTTATATAATTTTTTATTTCCAACAATTTTTCCATACATCATTTTGATATATCTTTAACGGCAGCCTATACAATAAATGGCGCCCTGACGACCGTTTCTCCTCAGACTTGCTTCACTATTACCGTCACTATTCTCCCTTTTAATAGAGCTTAAAGTTGTATAGCCTATGTCCAACGGAAATAAATACGCTTTCCAATTGTGAAAGAATTATTTAAATTATATATACAGATAAATAATAATTATCAAAAATCAGTTTAGTAGTTTTCGACATTATTTAAAAACTCACAAACTTTCACTTATAGTCAGTTTTTAGTTTTTGTTTTAAGCCCCCCCCCCCCCCCCCCCACCCCCACCCCCTCCCACAAATTTCCCTCTTGCTTTTGGCAGATTCGGCTGAAAATAGGTCGTCCTTATGTAAAGTATCGTGTTCACAGACGTACACACACACAGATACTTTTTTTTCCTAATTTTTGGAATCAAGGGTTGGAAAAAATTGAATTTTGATGAAAACTCATCATCAAATTACTGACTGATTACATAACTTCCCCTATACTTTGTGATGGGAAAGTAAAATGTATTTGTATTTACTTTTAATTTATATTCAATCAGGGCAAATGCTCAGTTTCAATATTTTTTTGTTTTTTTTTAAATCCTTCTACAAATTTCAAACTGTTCAGATCTACCCACTTGGGCGCTTAATACTAAATACAGAGTATCGAGCTAAAAAAAAAGCTTTACTGATATAAAATCAATAAACATGAAAAATAATAAAAAGTATTGATATTTGCATCCCTAACACTGACTTGTAAAACTAAAGAACCAGTCTTCCAATGCGGCGCCTGCGCACTGTGTTCGGACTCAATGC
Organism: Aradus depressus; assembly: GCA_963662175.1. Lineage (NCBI taxonomy): Eukaryota > Metazoa > Arthropoda > Insecta > Hemiptera > Aradidae > Aradus > Aradus depressus. The sequence goes on along the minus strand of OY759217.1, from coordinate 32,934,139 downwards.
GCAGGCTACAGACCAGGAAATGCGCACGCGTACATTACATCACTTGTAGATTAGTTGCGTGAGTGATTCGTGGTTACTTGTGTTATTATTATTATTAATGATTATTAGCAATGTCTGAAAGAATCGATTTATTAGAATTTTTACTTCGTTCTCCTAAAACATTTTCAAGTATGACATCTCTTCAACAATTAGAACTTGCGAAAAATCGTGCGACACCGTTTTTGGACATTCAGGAATACGTTAATGGCATTAAGGTACCATTTCAGACACAGTGGTATACAATGTACTATTGGTTAACAGGTAGTTTACTCAGACAAAAATTATACTGTTTTATCTGCCTCTTATACGGTGATATAACAGTGATAAGTCATGAAGGCAGTGACTTGGGTAACAGTTTTTCTGACAAAGCGAATGATCATCAAAATTCACTTCAACATATTAAAAATTGTGAATTACACGCCAATCTTCTGAATGGGAATGACATCAAACAAGAAATAAAACCTATATGTATTGAAAATAAAGAGATAGATTTAAATAGGAAAACATTAAAAAAAGTTATTCAGTTATTATATTTCACTTTAAAAATTCAATGTAACTCTGTTAAAAAGAATATTCTTGAAGACACTATGAACTTTTTGTCGTTTAATGAAATATTTATAACATCAGGATCCATTCTTAAACTAAAAGATCTAGCTTCAGAAAATATTCAAAGTGAATTATTACGTGCTTTAAAAATAGCTGCGAAAAATATTGTTAAAGTTGAGTTAGAACAATGTGATTTTATAACTGCTAGTATTGTTTCTATTAATAGTGCATCTTCGTGTTATCTGTTTAGTTTAATTATAAGATATGTTGTCAAGGATAAAGTACATGAAAGGTTTTTAGAATCTTTTGAAAGAACAGAAAATTTGACGTCAGATTCTTTATGGGAAGTGACTAATAAATATTTGGAAAGTTGGAATATTGAAGATAAATTAGTTTGTGTGTCATACGATATTCCAGGTATAAGCATTGATACAAAAAAGGTTCGTATAAAATTCAAAAATGGTGAATATATTAAACCATTTGCCCTTCACAGTTGTCATTATGATTTAAATCAAATTTTGTGGAATGCATCATTGACAATGAGTGAAGTGAAAAAATTTGCTAATTATATGTCAGGTGTTAGATCATTTTTTTGTGATAACAAAAGATTTGAGAAAATAAAAAAAGAAAATGATATAATACCAAATTCAGTTATTGAATATTTAAGTGGTTCTTTAGAAAGGCATGCGACAAATAATCGTCCATTTGAATTTTTTAATTTTGTTAAAAATGAATATTTTTATTTGAAACAATTTATTGATCATGTTGCAAAAAGTAGATCATGGGATGCTGTATCGATTGGGATTGCTAGATATTTATCTATTGCATTTTCTAGCGAAATGTTTGCATATCTTTTATGTTTATTTAATAGAATATTTTCATATTCAAATACTCTTTTTACAATGCTCCGGGTTTCAACATACAAGGATGTACAAATAATTCAGAAGGAAGTTAAACATTTTTTGCAAATGACTAATCCTTTTGTATTTAAAGGAAAAATTGGTGCAATAAAAAGAGAAGCATTAGATCTTATCGGAGCACTAAAATTTGAAACTCTTGAAAAAATTACGAAAAAATTGACTTTTCAAATATTAGATATCGTTCAGTCTAACGTTAAAATGAGATTTTCTGATTATAATTCTCTTCAATTAATTGATTTAATAAACGTAAAAAAATATTGTTCAAATCAATATAATATTTGTAATATTCTTACTAAATATTTAGACCATTTTGGTATTTTCAACTATGATAAACTTCAAAATGAATTATATTTGATTTATAACGACCCTTCTAAACACTTTGAACCTGAACAATTATTGGCACATTTAAAATACAAAAATTTAACTAATGTTTACGGTGAAACTATTCTATTAATCAATTTTCTTTTAACCCTTCCATTGAATGTGAACTCTGCCAGTATTGTAAGTGAAGATCAATTGAGCACTTACGATAGAACCCTCAGTTTTGCACAGTTCACATCTGAATTAGGGGATTTTTGTAAGCACGATTTTCTTATTATAGAAAATCAATTACTTGACAATCTTATTTCCAATGAGCAATTTTTACACAATGTAATTGATGAATTTGCTAAAAATAATACTACTTACGATTTAACGTACAGTTAATGAATCTAATTTTTTTTTTTTTTTTTTTCAAAGTTGAACAATATTTGTTTGTGTTATTTCCACTGCATCAGACACTGTCCGATATCTAGGACTTCATTTAGACAGACGTTTAACTTGGACAACTCATATCAGACTGAAACCTCAAAAGACGATTTGGACGACTGAAATCAATCATCGGACGACGATCTACATTATCGCTAGAAAACAAACTTCACATTTACAACACTATACTAAAACCCATCTGGACTTACGGCATCGAGATATGGGGATCAGCCAAAAAATCAAACATACAACACCTTCAGTCATTACAATCCATCATACTACGCCACATTGCCAATGCCCCATTTTACGTTTCCAACCTCACATTACATAATGACCTCAACATCCCATTTGTACCTTCTGTATTCAAGACACGATATCAAAATTTTCACGACAAACTCCATCATCACTTCAATCCACTTATTCTCCAATTATCCACGAACACTCTCCCCACAAATCCGCCAAGACGTCTAAAGCGGGCATGGCAGAGGGACCTGCTCCAGGACTAGCCTGGACTCCTCTTCGATCACGTACCTCAGCAGTACAGCGACACACTTGCCACAGCACATCAACACAATCACTAGTGACAAATGTTGTCGTTGTGAATATGTAAATAAATAAAAAATAAGTGTTATTTCCATGAGAATATACTTCACTTTATGTATTATTTGTTGCGAAAATTGTGTTGAAAAGTTCTTTTTTAGTGTTAATAGATTTGACTGAAAAATGTATGTAAAGATAAGGGAGAGAGAGTTGAGAAAAAATAGTAATTGTGAGCTTTTACATGATCATGAATTATATTTATTTATTTACTTTACTTATTTAGATATATTGGGAGGGCTAGTGTGTACACCTAGGGTCCTAAGCAACCAACGCTTTTATCCCTTTCCTGTTAGCTCTTCTCTGGGAATCCAAAATGTTGCGCCTACCCAGGTTTAGTTACCTAACGTAGGGATCTTTAACGAGTCCCTGATATGCAAAGGCTCGGGAGCATCGCTTTACGTCACGTCCGAAGGACGGCGTGCTCAAGGTTCTTACCTACTAAATAAAAAACTGAAAGGTCACCTTTCAGCTACCGTCCCTCTACTTCAGGTTAGTAATAAACGAACGTAGGAATTTTGTTCCGGACACAGCTCATCTGTATGATAAAAGTTTTAGCTTCTATGTATAAACTATAATGTTTATATAATACGTTATAGTGAATGTACAACAATGGCTTTTATACATCATGGCTTAAATTGTCTTTTATATAGTGTATGTAGCACAATGACTCCCTATTGTGTATTATTAAGTATATTGAAAGAATGACTTCTATATATTAAGGCTTATATACACACTTTGAAGGATTATTACGAGAAAATATTGTTCATGGAATGTTCGTTCTTCCTCTCAAGCTAACCAACAAATTTGATCAAAATTCAATAGGTATCTTATTTAGGGACTTGTGAATCTTCATACTAAATCTCATGCACATGCTCTCATAACTTCGGTAGTTATACTTCCATTTGGATGAAAATCAATGAATTCTGGATACACATGTAAAATATTATTTTAATATATTCATTCAAACGGGAGGTATCGCGTTCACAAAGATGGATGGTTGATTTTATTTTTGAATGCAGAATATCCGGAAAACATGAAACTTAGCTAAAGAAGGAACAAGACTGTCAGTTTTGTGTCTTAAGAATCCCAATGAGTCCCAACTCTTCCTTAAACAACCACAACTATGGTATTTAGTTATTGTGTGAAACATTAAAATGATAATTAAAAAAAACGAAAAGTACATAAATAAAAAATATATATATCGTGATCATGTCATAGTTCACAATTACAAAAGAAAATTTTAGGTTGTTAAGAAAGTTCTGTCCATTTTTAGATTATAAGTGTAAGGGTTCCCAGGCCCTAATGCCTTCGCTCACGCGGCCATCCTCTTAATTTTTTTTTTCGGTCTGCTTTTTTATTTATTGTAAATATGAAGCAGAGATAAACATGTTAATTATTTTATGTGTTCTTGAATATATTAAAACAGAATATACAACAAATAAATAGAACGAAATGGATTATCTTTTATTTAAATATACATAAACGTCATTAGAAAGAGATAAAAAGTTAATCTTGTAGCTCATTTTTGTCATTGTGCTGTAATTGAGAATTTTTGGTTCAAGAGTTATTTCATCAGTGCAATGAAACAAGGCTGAGCTGCCGATTAAATAACTTCCTCTATACCATTAATAATCTATTAATAATAAAAAAATTAATCAGTGTAAATAATTTTGTAATAACTGACTCATGCATCGATATATAAGCCTAATTACTATATTGTATATCAAACTTACGGAAGTTGATTTTCGTTTCACGGTCTTTCGCCTAGGGTGCCAAGTCTTCTAAAAAAACATTCCAAAAATATGATGCGTTGGAAAATTTATTGAGAATATATTGTAAGTTAAAATATATTCTAATTGTTTTTCTATATCTTAAAAAAAGAGATGGAATTAATCTGGTAATAATTTTATTATTTATGTTTCCCGCTGTACTTACAGTTAATATTGATATTCTTTAAACTTTGATTGATATCAATACAAAGAAAGTATCACATTATTTTGTACATGTGTTTGTGAATTATTTTATTTATTTGCTTAAGATGTAGATATAGAAAAATATGTATCTATCATAAAGTACCTTCCAGTTTTGTTACATTTTATGTGAAAACAAAAATTTTGTAATTGTAAATTATCAACAATTGTAAATTATTATAAGTAAATATAATCATTATTTTTGTTATTTAAATTTTTTTAATCTAATTTACCTTTCTTGATTTTCTTGAAATTCGAAATTTATGGGATATCTTCATTATTAGAATTGAGGATAGGAAATGGGAGTAAGATGTGGGTTGAGATATGTCAAATGATACAGGAACTTATCTTCCCACTGTTGAGACTAGTTTACCAAGACTATTGTGTAATCCTCAGTGGTACATATACATACAATAGTCACGGCAAAGTGTTACCTACCACTGAGGATGATAATGTAAAAAATTAGTTTTGGTTTATAAAATAGATGATGGGAAGACAACCTCTGATTTAATTTAAGCGCTATTTGGTAAATTTTCGTGAATTGCATTATACTTTTATTATGTTAGAGCATTTGAGTGTCTCCTTACGTAGAAGTTACAACATTAGTTCTCAATCTCCAGCCACTGATACAAGATAGGCACTAGAATATTTTTATAATTTGGATTCTGCAATATCCTTCACATAGAATCACTAAAACTCATAGGTCCATTCCAATTCAGGAACTTGTAAAATAGTTATGTATTTATTATTTTTAAACTGTGAGTGCCAATCTCAATAAACTGTACAGTGTACAGGCTTGTTTAATAGTTACAATTGAGAAATTCGTCTCTATGTATTATTTACAGTATGTAGTAATATAACAGAGCCATACTTGAAATTCGAGTAATTTAATGAATATATACTTTATTTACACATGCACATACAAGACATTCGAGTATACAATACTGACAATGGCCAGGGACGTCTATCAGGAGAGAGGGTCATAAAGAACAAAAATAAATAATGTAAATTCATACTAAATATACAAAATGTCTGTACAATTGTACCAATAAGACATATAAAAATAAAATAAAGTAAAAAGAAAAACAATAATATGACAGATAGGCAGAAAATAACAATAACAATTGTATTAAAAAGGAATAATAAACTGAAAGCACTTTAAGAAGAAAAAAAGAACAATATGGATGTAACGGTTTAAGGTAAGCTTTTTTTAAAATATATTATTTAATAGGTAGTTAAATTGTTCAACGAGAAATTGTCTGTATGGTAGCATCCTATATGAATAGACAGAATGATTGCCAATACTTCCCATTGAGTATCTGGTTGAGAAAGGAGGACTTATGTATTATGGAAACTTATAATAAATAAAACAAATTGCTTTTTGAAATATTGTTGTTATTCAATGTTATACATAAACTTTCGGTTTTGGCACTACACCATCGACAGATTTAGTTATAAACTGAGTCAGTTTGCTGTGTGCAAACCATTCTATATAGGTAAGGGACTGGAATTTCAATTTGAGAAATCTCCAGGGCTGAACAGTTAGGGATTTGCTTGTACTGAAATATATCTTTCACTATTTTCAATAACAGTGTCAAACTTGAATTGAAGATACAATTATTAAATTCATACGCCATTGTCTATTGTTTTCTGTTAATTCCTTAAAGGCGAGAAAATGATGGCTGGGGTTGCCATCATTCTTTCATGTTAAACCAAAGGAAATCATGGTAAACATAACAAACAAATTATTATAGTAATATACTTAACAATAATTGAATTCCTTACAAAAAAAAAACAATCCTATGAAAAGAAATCTAACGGTAATATCAAAGCTATGATCTAGATGTAATGAAATTTTAACCCAAACAAATTGAACGAGTTTTAAAGAATTATGTAATAATAATTATTATTAGATATCTATTTTATTTTAATATTTAAAAGTATAATTATTAATTTTATTTTAAATATTGAAATGAATTGTACACCTCGTTCCAATGGTGAGTTCAATGAACAGCCGCTAGATGCCTCTATATCACTCGTAAAGGTACTTTATCTGCCTACGTGGCTTTACACAGGTACATTCATTTTTCAAAATGGAGTAAAACATTTTATGAAAATATTCAAAATAATTATCGAACTAGAGTTTAACTCTGTAAAAATTTATATACCCTTACATTTTACTTTGGGGAACTAAAAATCTATTTATTATTCACTTGCACCATAGGAGACATGAAGATACATATCTAATATTTAAAATGTTACTTGTGAAATACTTAAACTCAAGAAAATAATTTGACACATGCTAAAAATATTACCATTACTATAAAAATCTTTTATACCTTTTGGGGGAAATTAATTCAGAACGCCACTAGAGCCGGTTGGAGGTAGGGACGGTCAGGCATGAAACGTTTTTCCAATTTCCGTACGCTGTCGTAAGAATAGGAGGCTGGATTTTAACAGCGCCGAATACACAAAAAAAATTTGAAATTTTTTTTAGGGATGCTTAAGCTGTTCCAGGGACATATGTTCACCGAGTTGGATTATCATTGAAACCTTGGTGTAGTAGTTACGCTTCTCTACATATATATCCACTTTTCTTATAGAAAACTAGGTCCTATTTGAATAAAATCTGTGATTTTGGCATGCTCTAAAAAACTACTAACTACTTCAATATTATCATAATCAACTTTTATGTTGGGATTTTTTATCCCTATTTTGAATTCAGGTGTCGGAAAAAATAAAATTTCAGTGAAAACGCCCAATCGAATTTGCGACTGGTTACATAATTTCCTAATTTTTTTATTTATTCATTCATAATTGAATTATATATATATATATATATATATATATATTTTATTTTATTTTTTTATAATTGTTACAGTTACATTGTTTTATTTTTATTTTCTATATCTCGCACATTGGGAGCTGATGAAGGGACGTAAGAACGACCTGAAACATCGTTGTGATAAAGACACTTCCGGAAGAGTTTTAAAGAATAGTTGTCTTAATTTTTATTAAATTGAAAAAATGTATCTACTTATTAAAAATGTTTCTATGTATTAATATTATTTTTTTGTATTCGTTTTAAATATTTATTTATTCAGTTTTTATTAATTGTATTTTACTTTTTTAAATCGTTTTGTTATTACTAATAATACATGTGTTAGTCTCAAGTAGTTATAAATCTATAAGCTATCTTAATGTTTAAATTCTTTTGATGTATCCTATTACCATGTATTGGTTTAACGGAAATAAAATTATTATTATATAAAATCTAAAGCCCGTCCAATCTGACTGATAATCCTTAAGTTCTGATCTGTTTTGAGGCGATCAAAGTTAATATTTGTTAAGAAATCTGAGACTCCTTCTCTCAGAGGAGGGAAACGGACGATCCCTACATCTTAGAAAATGGTAAACAAGGCCTAGATTGTGTAACGGATGGACGTTAACAATAGTGGCAGGGAGAGGGGGCAGTGACCGGGGAGACACGTGTCGACACGTGGGCCCCAGGGCGATGCCCGCCCCCCCTCTCTCGGTGACCTGTTTTTGGGCGCCCCCCCCCCCCCCTCTCCCATATCTTCTGTCTCTTCCTTGTTTCCCTTTTCATGTTGTACTTGAAGAAGAATCGGTGACCTGAAAAAAAATAAATAAATAAAAAAAAATCTTTGTAATCTCGATTGGGTCATGGGAAAGAGCAATCTACTAAGGGTCTGGATTGGTGACTGGTCAGTGTGACCTCTTTGGAGGTAGTCGTTTGTACATAAGTCGTTCATTAGTAAATAATATTTCTTTGTAACTGTACTTCGAGAACATAGGATTTCTAAAGTGCACCAGAGACGATCAATTGCAATTGACAGTTTTAATTGAAGGCGCGATTGATCGAGCTTCAATCATCACATCAATTCTAGTTTCTGTGTTCACCTTCATTTGTTCTGTTTTGACGTAGTGTTCTCGCTGATATTTTAATTTGTTGATTATTAAAATTACATTTTTATTTTTTTTTTATTTTAAAATGGTCTCGAACGTAGACATGGGATTTCTTGTATTAACTCTAGCTCTCTGCACTCGGAAGAAAGAAAAGAGAAAGAGACGTTGGTCCAAAGAATGGTATAAACTGAGAAGCCGTTTTACCCACGAAAATGTATTACGTATCCTTCGAGATACTGAACCCGAGGATTACAAACATTTTCTCAGATATTAACAGCAAAACAAAGTCTCTTTTCTCAAACGAAACCACCTCATCAGAAACGACACTCAACTTTGCTGTCTGGCGAACAACTGACGGAACGATTGTCAATTTGCTAGTTAGACTATCAATCCCTGCCCTCCATTGCTCTTAGCAATGACCTAAAATCAAAATTTCTATCAATCGCTGCCATTTAATTGACAATCGCATCAATTGCTTCCTAGACGATCAATGAGTCCCAAGTTGCAATTTTCAATTTTATTGATCGTCTCGGGGGCACTTAAGCTCCATCTACACTATAGCCTACCTTTCAACATTGCTGAAAATATATGTGATGTGGCCTTAACAAGATATTATACCAACCACATTTTTACAGATCACTCTCTCTCTTCATACTAGCATTACTGAATATATGAAAGTAATGTGTGGCCATCAGCGGTTTTCTTTGTTTAATTGTCCAGAGTAGTTCATACACCCAGTAATGCCAAAATGAAATACATTTGAGAGGGGGAAGAGGAGTGTACAAAAGTGTTTGGTACAAAAAAATCCTGTTATTGTCATTTCATATATACTTTATTTTAATAAAAAATTATCAATAATAAAAAGATATTTTAAAATTTGTTATTAAGCGTAGACATTACTTATATATATTTCCTATGGAAATGTACATTAATTGGGGCGCTATAACTTTGATCATATTAGTACTATCTTAAATTTGAGGACAATTAAACCTTGGAAATTTAATAAGGAACAGTTTTTGTAAGAAACAATTTTTCGATAGGACTAATCGTTATCGCGGAAATCAAATAAACGTCTAAAAATTTTAGGACGGTTTTCCGTAAATTGTCACTCAGTCAAGGATTTTTATTCTTGGACATTACTTCAAAAGGTTGGTTCACTTGACACCCTGTTCACACAAAATAGGAGAGGGAATAGGAGGATTATGAGGGGCTTAACACAAAAACTTTTATTGAGAATGACACCTATTAATTTTCAGCGAAATCTGCCGAAGGGAAAGGAGAGATGAGAGGATCAACTCAAAAATTCATAATGGAATGAATTAACAATAAATTTAGTACAATAAAACCCTCCTCAACGGATTTTGCAATGGACAATTTTCTTGGTCTCGTGACTGTCTATTGCAGAAGGGTTTTACTGTCTATGGATTTAGAAGTCCCTGTGATAGTCAACTATTGATTTTTAGTCAAAACGCTCATTTAGTGTTAGAGGGACAACAAAAACTTTGTTGATTAATTCGTGACGGGGAAGTACATCGGTGATTCATGGACTATTTATTTTTATTTCTTGTGACTGGAGTCCATTTATGTTGGAATCCTTTATTATAAAGCCAGGCTGTGACAAACCAGAAAGAAGAGAGCCCCATTCTTAAAGAGGTAGCAACGGCTGGAAGTTGGTTTACAACCTGCCATTCTTGTCAAGGCCGTCGTCTCATTGACTAGGTCGGGGCGGCTCTATATGTGGAGATAATTCGCGACCGTCTGCCCCCATGACCCGTTTCTTTCTAACTCTATTTACTCTCCAGTCGTATGAAAAAATTATCAATAGAATATGAAACATTCTAGTTATTATGACTCATGCCCGGGCTTTAACTAAGAGGTCAAATCGACATGAGCCCGACTCTACTGTGGGAGTCCTAAATTTTGCTTACCCTAAATTTTTATTCACCTAGGGCAGGGGTCTTTAATGAGTACCTGACATCGTACAGGTTCGGGACCATCGCTTAACGAATCCGAAGGACGGCGTGCTTAAGTTTATTTTATCTCCCAGGTAAAATATAATAAGGGCCTCGGCCGGGTTTCGAGCCCACGATCTTGAACTCAGAAGGCAAGCACGCATACCACTGAGCTACCGGCGCCCTCTAACAATAATTATATATTAACAAAAGTTCTATGAATAAATGAGATTGTTTAGACATAATTTTTGTATGTTACTAGTAATCATAAAAATAATCATTCGTTTTTGGGGGGGGTCCAGGTTTTGTGACGTATTATTAGAAGGGGTTGAAAAAAATGTGATGCATTGTGACAAAGGGTGAGGGAGGGGTCAAAAATGCGAAAGAATTTTGTGTGACGTATTTTATGGATGGCCCCTAAAGACGACACATATTAATTAGCACCGAAATTGGCCGCAAGAAATGTGGGGTCAGAAATTCGATGTTGAGTTTTCACTAAAATTTTATGTTTTCCAATCGCCGAATTCCAAAAATGAAAAAAAAAAAATTAGAAGCCTCTCTAAGTCAACTATTAATTTTCATCCCAAGCGAGGGAGCGCAAAAGAGTGAGAATGAAAACTTAATTGATTAATTTGTAGCTCCAACAATCTATCCCCTCCCCTTAGACTTTCTAGGGTTGAATTTCAAAATGCTGAAGTCAAATTTGATTTCCCCCTCTATCTATGTAGTGAATTATGTCAGCAAACATACAAACAAGTTTTTGTCAGTCTCCTTGATTGGCACCCTTTTCTATTTACTTTTAGTTGATTACAAACAAAAAAAAAGTAGTTGGTAAATCACCGGCAATGTACTTCCCCAGAACGAATTAATCAGTTACACTTTCGTTCTACCTTCAAAACCCATGGACCGTTTGGGCTAGAACTCAATATTGGACTTATATAGGGGTAATTAAACGACGTTACACCCATTTATTTTTTTATGAAAAACTAATGTCATTTTTGGATTCCTCATCCAAAAATGAGCTTAAATTCAAATTTCCAGCCTTTTTCGATCGATATTTTTTTCTACAGAAGGAAAACATTTTTTGTTTATTTATGATATTGTGAAATAATTCAAATGAACTTGAAAGAAATAAAACTTGTTTATTTATTATATTGTCTAATTTCACAAACTATATTTACATGGGAGTACTTTCGGTATTTCTACCATCCTCAGCCAAAAGCATAAGAGATAAGACTAAGTTAATATTACAGAATGTCAGCCTCTCGAGGAACCCCTTACCCTCCCTCCTGGTGTTCCCCATGACGTCAGACATTCCTAACTAAGCTAAATTGTCAAGCTGTGAGATATTTTATGACAAGGCGGTCCCCAAATTTCAAACGTGTGTAACATGGACACAACACACAACATAACAAAATCAACATTTGCACAACACATCAACCAACACAAACATACATTTGATAAAGACACAGGCATAAAATACCTTCATTTCTGCGAAAAAAGTCCATTACTCAACTCATTAGAACAATTAGAAATAAACAGAACTTTAAAAAATGGAAATTGTATGAACGACCAAACCAATCTAAAATATTCCCCTTTACTGTCACCAATAATATGACCCTCCAGTCGATGTGCACAGGTACGTTTAAATATACATAGAACTTACCAATAGATATATATATATATATATAATTTACAGTATAATAATTTTAATTAGGATGTAATTGGAACTAATTATTTTTGATTTGTTAATGTTATATTATTCGCCTGTTCATTGTTAATGCTTTATACCTAGATCTTAGAAGGGGTCACACATTTGAAATATGGGGACCGCCTTGTCATAAAATATCTCACAGCTTGACAATTTAGCTTAGTTAGGAATGTCTGACGTCATGGGGAACACCAGGGGGGAGGGTAAGGGGTTCCTCGAGAGGCTGACATTCTGTAATATTAACTTAGTCTTATCTCTTATGCTTTTGGCTGAGGATGGTAGAAATACCGAAAGTACTCCCATGTAAATATAGTTAGTGAAATTAGACAATATCATAAATAAACAAAAAATGTTTTCCTTCTGTAGAAAAAAATATCGATCGAAAAAGGCTGAAAATTTGAATTTAAGCTCATTTTTGGATGAAGAATCCAAAAATGACATTAGTTTTTCATTTAAAAAATCGGTGGGTGTAACGTCATGCTGAGTTGGTGTGGAATTACCCATAGGTCGTCTGAATTGGCCATACAGTCCATACATCCATTACATCGGCAGTTATTAGAATTTGAGTACCTATACAATGTCACATATTCAATACAACTGCAGTTATTAGAGTTTAAGCGTCCCCCCCCCCCCCCCTCTTCTCTTTGGCTGATTTGACTGTAAATTAATAGGTGAAATTTGAAATTTCGTGTCAATAGATTCATTACATCGACTGTTATTAGAATTTTTGTGTTAAGCCTTCCCCTTTCATTTGACATTAAAATCATTTGGTATCGTTCCAACAGGGTTCAGGATACACAAATAAAATATCGTGTCGATACATTAATTCTATCGGGAGTTATCGTGTTATTACGATAACCACAGACTGCTACCAATTTATTACGATAACCACGACCTGCTACCACTTTATTACGATAGCTAGGTACTCTTTTACCAGTATTATTATTATGGCTACCGGTTTATTACGATTATAGCAGGGTATACGCAGTGGAAGTGATATCTAAAAAGGGTTAGTGGTGTCATAATAAAAGAGACACAAGAGAAACAGATAAATATATATTGTACTTACAATTGGTTTTGTTCTATATTTAAATTATTATCACATATATATACATCTTTAACTTTATTTTACAAAACTTATATCGGCCTTATAATATATATTTTGGCAAAACTAAAATCTAGGATCGATTTGGTCCATTTGTTCTATTCGTTCTATAAGGCCTATTTATTTCATCTAGATCTAAATTACATCAGATTATTTGTCCAATAAATATAATGTTATATGTCCCGATATATTTTTATAATACTAACAATTAATTTCCCCTTAGTGTCAGTGTAGTGTAGGTATATTTGGTGGGATATAGGGGATGCTGGGAACAAGGAATACTATCATATATATGGTGACAGTGTTCACAGACAGTTTTTTTTATTATTTTTGGAATCTGCTGGCCTCCTCCCCTCTCCACTAGTTGGAAAGTGGTATATGACAGTGTGCGGGAGTCTGTCGAGTTTCTTATATATTTTTAATTATTTTATTTATTAATTTCTTGCCTTCGCCAAGACCAGAACGTCGACTGAAGAGGAAGCATCATAGCTACCTTAACCAAGAAGACTGACTTTGGTCAGCCGCCTCATTCAATCATTTAGCACAATTTAACTTATATTGTACAAAAATTACCAATAAATGAGAAAAAAATAAATGATGTATTAATTATTACTCTTGTATGAAACTATGAAGTGCTATCAAAAATAATTAATCTTGAAAAAAAAAATCCAAATACATAATTATTTTTTTCCATCAACCGAATTTTATATTGAAAATACGAGTATGTGATGAGGCTACAACAGTTAGTTACTTTGTTATATCTCCACTCAAATTCATTTCAAACTGACATTACTCGGTATTAGAAAGTAAAGCAGTGGTTCTCATTGTTTCATTGTACAGGTTAATGCTGAGAGTGACGTTCTTATACCCAGTAATGCCAGTTTGGAAATCAATTCGAGATTTGGAGGAGGGTTGTGATCTGTAAAAGCGTGTTTAGTATAAGAAAAGTCTGTTATGACCACATCACATTTTTTTTTTTTTAATGAAAACTACTAATAATGATAACATATTTCAAAATTCGAGGCCATGCGTTTCTATTTAAACCTCATTTCGATTTTTTTCTAAGGAAATTTATTGTTCATTCTTTGAGCGCTATAACTGTTTGTATTGATCCCATCTCAAATCTAAGGGCATTTTAGTAGATGAAATGTAATAAGGAACAGAAGTTTGTGAGGAACAATTTTTCGATAGGACCGATATCGCGTAAAAAGAGAAAACATATGAAAAAATGGGTGTTGAAACTTTTTTAGTGCGGCCATCGAAAAAATGTATTTAATATATAATGTGCCTTTTAGTATTCTCTGCAACTTTTTTTGAAGAATAGATAATTAAAATACACAATTTCTTTGTCAAACTTCACTATATATTTTCAAATACTCAACTAGTTTCGCCGTGTTAAGGCATTATCAAGAGTAAGTGACACTTGATAATGCCTTACTTAACACGGCGAAACTAGTTGAGTATTTGAAAATATATAGTGAAGTTTGACAAAGAAATTGTGTATTTTAATTATCTATTCCTAGAATGGAGCTTCACAAAGTAAATTTGGAAACCATAAATTATTTTTTTGAAGACATTTTCGATTAAATTATACGTTTAGATCTACGATACGATCGCACAAGTGACAGCTTCAAGTTCATTGCTACAATTGTTACTAAGTTAGAGTGATCACTAAGTTCCAATCACGTACACAAACTTGAGAAATCTTCAAGTGGCCCAAAACAAATGCCTTAGATTGGTTGGTAGCTACTCGAAGGACACCTCCATCCTCCAAATCTATAAAGTGTTGAGCTCTACAACTACATAATAAATTTCAGTAGAAACGTTTTACTTAAGTGTGACAATAATCGAAACGTGTTGGTAAAGAAAATAGGGAAAACTCAGGGAGAGAAACACAAAAATATCCGTTCATTTTAAATTATAATCTCTGTTTTTGAATGTTTATTAATTTATTTTCTATTAATTTCAGTTACTTTGTATTTGTTTTCTTTAAGAGTTTTTTTAAAATGTACTCTTAAGTAGTAGCATTGTTCTTAATTTAACTGATTATTTTTGATTTGTATTTAGTGTATAAGGATACTGGTTAAGGAACCTTATTGTATAATTGTACCCCTGTAAATACGAATGTTTTAATAAACTCTTCTTCTACGTATACACATGCAGATATCATCGCGAAAATGGTCAAAACATGTTCAGTGGACCTCCATTGAAAAGTCTATCTCGGATTAAATGTGCAAGAAATGTTCGTTAAGCATTTGACTAAAACCATTCAGTCGATAGCCCCACGTGAGGCGACGGATCGTAACTGGGCGCCAGTTGCTTTAAGGATAGACGCAGCTCATTAACTTTCTTTTCTTTTCAGTAGACCATAGTCTCTTCCCAAGAGTAAGAAAAAAGTGAGAGTGGTTTAAGTAGGAGAATCTGAAGAGGTGTACGATGACCTGGAGGTGAAGTGAAGTGAGGTACAGAGGGCCTGAAGACAAAGGGAGTGAAAGGGAGTCCAAGGTAAAGGGTTAGTGACACGAGGATCGGAGCACAGCTTCCAGATGGCGGGAAGTCGGCGACCGCAGCTGGAGAGTCCGAAGAGAAACTCTGAACAGATAGATAGGAGAGAAACTCTGTAAAATGAGAGTGATACCGAGAAAAAACATTAAATATTAGACTTATATAGTCTCATAGAAATAAAATATGTTGTCTTCACACTGTTTTATTATTAAAGACAACGTCTGGAAGACAACGTCTGGAAGACAACTCCTATTGTTTTTCAGTCAAATCGGTCAAAGGAGATGGGGTATTAGGTAAGAGACAACTCAAAAACTCTAATCATAACTGCCGTTGTAATGAATGTATCGACACAAAATTTCATGTATGAATTCAAAACTCCATTCAGGTGTTTAGAGAAATCTAGGCTTAGAGAACTCTTTGAGTACAAATTAATCTAAGAGAACTCTTATAGTTCAAATTAAGCTAAGAAAAAATAATTTCTAACATTTGTTTGTAATAACAATCTGCCCTTTCCGTGCTCAAGAAGGGCGAAATAGAATTGCGCCAATGGGATACCTGTTATTTTAAGTTACCCTTGATTATGATAGTTAAAACTATTGTACTTCGCCAAACATTCTTTCTAACTCATATGAATTCCGCCAACTGTACTTTTTGTTTATATGATTTGTATTTTATTTGGTATATTTTTTGGGGGTTGGGATGAATCTAATTCGGAAAATTCAGTTTTTTTCGTACTGACTGTGTTTATATTCTCTATTAGTTGAAGTCCTGATATAATATAAAAATGTGCTATATCGAGCTAAAGCAAATGGAAATATAATTTACATATTATATATGTAGTTTATATTGAGAAATAAATTATTTTTTCTATATCAAGAGAATGTTTTCCTATATCAAGAGAACCTGGAGTAAAAGGACCGACGGGAGGGTCAAAATTTTATTTCTTCGGATACATCAACTGGATTTACAAAGCCCAAGTGATTTCTATGCCACAATTCTGTACTGATATCTAATACATTCTTGTAATTTGTACAAACTTTGTCGCTTTATAAGGTAATATATAATATTTACGTAAGCAGTGTTAATAAATTGTGTTTTGGCGGAGTTCAATGTTTTTCAATTGATACTCATTTTCAAATGAGCGCAGTTTAATACAAGAATTATGTGGAGGTATACGATTTGGCGCAATTCAATACCGGCCCTCAAGAATGTAGCCACGATTGAACCAGCTAAATTGGACATTTGTTTTGTTTTCTTGTCAAAACCTACTTTAAAGGTCTATTCAGGATACAATTTTGCAAGAATTTAGTATTTAGCCGAAAAGTGGTTTATGCAGATACATGCCAATGTAAGTCCACATTTTGTATCCTGTATTCTTCCCAGGACACATTCGGGATACCCTTTTCTACTTATGCGTGACCCAATTTATACCTAAATCGATATGACACCCCCTGGGAATCTCTTTGTCAAAGGTACCTTTGCTGTTACAATTTGATATTGATCCTAGTTCGTACATCATATTAAAGAATTATTTCATTATATAATTTAAAAAATATAATTGTTCTCTATACAGGGTGATTCAGTCCAAGTAACCATAACCCGAAAATAAGAAAAAATACTCATGTTATTCAAATATCCAATTATGTTTATAATTATTTATCTTATTCCAGCTGACTTCATTCATGTCTTGTTAGTTATTATGACTCATGCCCAGGCTTTAACTAGAAGGTCATATCGCCTACTGCCAGAGCGCTCTTTCGGTACTCTGGTGAACATGAGCCCATCAATACTATGAAAATTTTTATTCATCTAGGATAGGGATCTTTAACGAGTACCTGACATCATACAGGATCGGGACCATCTTACCGGAGCATGTTTAAGTTTCTTTTTCCTCCCAGATAAAACAAACTAAGGGCTTCGGCCGGGTTTCGAACCCGCGACTTTGAGCTCAGTAAGCAGGCAGGCTCTATCATGTCTTGTTAACCTGTCCACTAACTGCCCTCCACAGAGACCAGCTGTTTCATACATTAATATCCGAATCGTGTCCCCCTACCAATCGATATCAGGCGTGTGTACCTATCTATCTCTATTATAAGTGACTAGAAAAACGATCGGCAGATTTGACATTACCAAACCGAATATAAAAAAGATGGTGTATAATAAATATGAGATTTGGTTTCTCTCTGAGATGAAAGTCAGCCACCCATTTACAAAGTAGACCCGATTCTTTTCCTGTTGTCCAGAGTGCATGGAGCGGTGCATCCAAGTGCAGTCTGACTCACCGTCCTTGACCTGTTCTCTAACTGCATCTTCTCCCCCTCACCACCACCCCCCCCCCCCCCCCCCCTTCCACCCCACTGCACTCTCCGCTCTATTTTCAACACTTCCGCCATCTTTACGTCACACGTGTCTTCTCTATCTTGCATGGCAAACATTTATTTTATGTTCATATTCAGAAAAATACCTTACAAAAAACACTATATTTGATGGTAGATTCGAAATGGAGTTTTTATTCAAAATACACTTAGGGACCCTAAAAGTCTATTGAGTAAATTTCATTGACATTATGCTTTAACTGCTGTGATTATTCGCATCTGGCTATTCACAGGTTACCATCTCATTCTAAACACGCCGAGATTGTTTAAACTATTGATGGCAATTAAAACTACTAATAATCGGCCAGTTGTAGAGAATTTCTATAGTCGTTTAAATTCGTAAGTATATACATATCTATACATACACATAGGTCATGTTCGTTAACCAGAAAAATCCGACCAACGAAAGAGGAAAAATGGGAAATATATATATTTTTTAATTCGTAACGTGCTATTTGTAATTTTGGTCAGAAAAAGATTTGTTGAGAGTGTTTTATTTAATTTGAGTCATAAAACGATTCTACGTTACTTGTGCTCACTCGCGCGATTAATCCTGAACGCTAATTCTGATTTTGTTCGATCTTTGAAAAAAAAAAACACTGAATCCTCATTCAACAATTAACTTTGTGCTGACAATCGCGATTGCCTTTAATGGTTATTCCTTTATATCGACACAAATCGATTTTCAGATACATACATTTTAGTTGTATCCGACGTAGCACGGAGAAGTGCACGCATAAAACAGTTGGGAACCTGTGTTCTGGTTTAATACAGTGAGTCAGTATAGTTCTATTTGAGAGGTTTGGCCGTTCTCCAGGAACTTGCCTGTCCATGTTTCCATCCTAACAGCCTCCTCCAATCAGGTCAAAGTCGCCACTACACTATCTATTCCTCATCTACTCTACCAGTCATTACACTTTCTAGTTCTCTAGTTCCTCATCTGTCCTACCAGTCACTACACTATCTAGTTCCTCATCTACCTTACCACTCACTACACTCCCTAGTTCTTTATCTAGCATACCAGTCACTACACTCTCTAGTTGTTTATCTAGCATACCAGTCACTACGCTCTCTAGTTGTTTATCTAGCATACTAGTCATTACACTCTCTAGTTCCTCATCTATACTACTAGTCAATACTCTCTCTAGTTCTTTATCTAGTATACCACTCACTACACTCTGTAGTTCCTCATCTACCCTACAAGTCATTACACTATCTATTCCTAATCTACCCTACCAGTCGCCAATACACTCTCTAGTTCCTCATCTCCTAGGTCCTCCACCAATATCCTATAATTTCTACCGTAATAACTTTTCCTTAATATTTTTATTATAAACGCAAGTTATATTAATTATCATTAATTTTATAGTTATTCACTATTTACTTTATTGTTATTTGTAAATTTATTTATCTATCTATATATTTTACTTCTTCTATATTTTCTCAATGTGACCTGAGAGGGGATGTAATCATTCCAAAAAATCGTCCTGAAAGAAGACATCTTAAGGTAATATAAATATAACATATTAATAATTTTAAAAAATAGTTTCTATTGTATTTATTAGTATTAGGAATTTTATCTTCAATTATTATTATTTTTTTTATTCATCTCATTGGATTGTTTATATTGTAAGATTTAATATCGGTTTAAGTATATAATTGATAAGCTATTTCGTATGGCGTAACATTGGTAATTGTACCCATCCTATAATTTCTATGTAATTAATTTTGTTTACCATTTTTATTATTACCATTAATTTTTTTAGTTATAGACTATTTGCTTTACTAACTGTAAAAACACGCCAGTTATCTTCCAACCGCTGTGCTGTGTGGGTGGATGAACCACTGATGATGACGCTGTTGCGTCGAAAACCGGTTCTGGTATAAAATAAAACAGTGGGAAGACAACGTCTTTTATTTCTATTAGAAATCTCGTCCCACAACATCTTACTATCACATATGACCAAAATATGCCTTGCATTTGGTGTACGCTAGAATAGTTTCAGAAATATGTGATAGTAAGATGTTGTGGGACGAGATTTCTAATAGAAATAAAAGACGTTGTCTTCCCACTGTTTTATTTTATACCAGAACCGGTTTTCGACGCAACAGCGTCATCATCAGTGGTTCATCCCACCCACACAGCACTATAACTGGCCAGTTATCTTCCAACCGCTGTGCTGTGTGGGTGGATGAACCACTGATGATGACGCTGTTGCGTCGAAAACCGGTTCTGGTATAAAATAAAACAGTGGGAAGACAACGTCTTTTATTTCTATTAGTTTCAGAAACACCGTCACTCCCTATCCCATTAAATGTAAGTTTCGTAAGTAATTTTAGGGCTGTACACAATTACTTGAGAGAAGACATCGTAAGCAATGGACTCAAAAATAGTGTGGCTTACATGGTCACAAGAAAAATATTTTTTTATTTCAGAAAAATACGATATTTCTCTGCCAACCTCGTCCATAGTTTAAAAAATGAAAGAACAGTCATTATTAGAAAACAAGTTTGTTTCCAATTCCATCGAACACATAGAAAATGCTAAGAATAGTGCACTTCACAACAATTATTATTATTGTTAAAATAAAACTTTGGAATTAATTTCTATCAAAAAATATATAAGATCAAGTTTTCAGAACCTTTGATTCCAAAAATGAAGATGTCGTCGGTGAATCACCGGCAATATACTTCCCCAGAACGAATTAATCAATTAAATTGTTGCTTCTCCTTCAAAACC
The DNA here is from genome assembly GCA_963662175.1 of Aradus depressus. Classification (NCBI taxonomy): domain Eukaryota; kingdom Metazoa; phylum Arthropoda; class Insecta; order Hemiptera; family Aradidae; genus Aradus; species Aradus depressus. The sequence continues at coordinate 32,913,002 of OY759217.1, read as the reverse complement.
ATAAATTACGACTCACATTGGGACTCCTAAATCCTCATACTAAATGTTGTGTCTATAGATTCGGAACTTATTAGAGTTTTTGAATTAAACCTCTCCCCTAATATCCCCCTTTGATTTGGCCGATTTAGCTGAAAATCAATAGTAGTCGTTCTTAGACGGTTCTAAATACCCATGCAAAATTTCGTATTGATACATTCATTCTACAAGGAGTTATTAGTTTATGATGTTCATAGACTCACTGAATTTTTTTTTTTTCTTTTTTGGGTATTTAGAGGTCGGAAAACCTGAAATTTCGTTGAGTACTCTGCATCAAATTTCTGACCGATCACATACCTTCTCCTATACTTTGTATAGCTGAGGAACTAAAAACAACATTTCCTACTGCTTAATCAGTACAAACAATATTATATGTAACTTTCCCCACATTTTTTGGTTCTGATTTATTATCTTTCCAAGAAAAATAAATATTCCGCTCTCCCATTTGTGTTTAGTTTGTTCAGTTGATAAACTGTGGACTATAATTATATGAGCTGTTGATTTAGTGAAGACATTCTACAGGTAGATATTACTGTAATGACTCCAGACATTTCATCACAAATCCCAACACTTTTCTTCTTTTAGAGAAAGAGGACCTCTAAGAAAAAAAAGTAATAACATTAAGGCGTAGTCAAGGTCCACGCCGTAGATTTTCCGTGAAAACGTCGGGATAAAATCATTTTTCAATTTCTTTTCGATGCTGGCGTAGCTCTTGCATTTGCTCGGTACTAGACTTTTTAGATTTTTTAAATTCCTTTTGATGCGAGCTTTCCTCTGATTTGCGTTTTATATAATTCCGCACATATTTCCGATTCATATGAGACGACATTTTTAATTTTTTTGCAATTTTCAATTTAATATAGATTTTTACATATATTTCAGCGAATATTTTTATTGTTTCACTTTGAATCCTGGTAGTGCTCCTAAAGCTCTTTACAATGGCACCCGAATCAACGTCCTATCTAAACGCGTTATCACGCTACACTAATTTCTAATTTTACAGAACGCTATTTCGCACACTGCCCAACAAACACGTACAGACATGCTCTATCCATTGTGACCTCAACCGTTGTTATCGCATTATTAGTCTCGTAGTTATTATCGATTGAAATCTGACGGTATTTTGTAACACAAGAAAGTTTGACCGGCCATCACTGTGCTTAACAAGCGAATAGAAGTTTTCACGTCAAAAATAGTATTTCCCAACTTAATAAGAGATATTCATTAATTTTTCCCAATTTTTTTCTACTTTGAGGTTCTCGACCCAACAAATTTACTTTCTGATTTTCTATTTCCGAAGCCCTCTTTCGTCAGCCAATATCCTGCCTTCTTCGACACTCTTCTTCCTGGGCTTCTTAGATCTATAATGTCTTCTGGTTTCAGTCCCACCACAATGGCTATTCTATTTTCTACCATCTTCCCAGTCTTTTCTTCTTTATCTTCTGGACTATATTGGATATTATTAGGAATTTTATATTCAATTATCTTCTATTATATATATTCATTGTTATTATTATTCATCTCATATGTGTTTGTATTCTAAGATTTAATATCGGATATTATAATTATCTATTATGTCTCCTGTGCTCTTGTAAGATGTATTTACACCTCCGGATAGTTGATTTACAAATTATCTCTTGTATCCTTATTACTTACTACGTAGAATTGAATTAGGATTTTAATAGCTTTATCCCCATCCTAATGTATTCCTTTTTTTAATTCCCCAGATTTCAAAGTGTAGTAAAAGTTACGTAATCGGTCAAAAATTATATTTTTATTTTTCACCGGAATTTAATGTTTTTCGACTTTCTAATTCCAAAAATCAAGAATAAAAAAAAAGTCTGTCTATGTGTGTCTATGAGCACAATAACTTCCGTATCAATACGAAATTTTATATGTGTATCCATAATCCCATAAGGTTGACACCTATTGATTTTCCGCGAAATCGGCCCAAAGAAAGGAGAGAATCAGAGGAGGAGTTTGACTCGAAAAATGTAATAACTGCCGGAGTAAGATTTTGGAAAGAGAGCGAAAACGTAATTAATTTTTTTTTTTTTGGAGCGCCCAGAACGTGAATTTTTTTTTCCTCGACAAGACAAAGTAAGAGTATAATATCCGGGGAGGTGTTCCAAAATTGGGGAGGACCTGGAGTTGTGGAGCCCCAGTTTGGCAATGACAGGCAGGCACCCTGGATATTGATCCGAGTTTCCCCTTTTTGAACTGAGATAGGCACAACACAACACAACATCCCACCATTCCCTCGGCCCCTGGTGTCTTCAGCTTCATTGGGTCAGCTACCGCCACACCCTCGCTCCTTTCTTTTCACCGAGAAAAATCTTCAGCTTTTGGAAAAGGAGCTGAGTGGAATCCCATATCAAGTCCCTAATTAACATAACTTTATTTATTTTCCTTTATAACAATAATAGTCAGGATTATGGGGATACACTCGAGAGCTTGTAGCTCTAGTTCTAATATTTTCAGACTACAAAACAAAGCACTAAGAGTCATAACTAATATTAATCAAAGAACACGATGCAGAGAAGTATTCAAAATTTCACCATTATCTACACTGTTTGTTTTTGAAATATTAATGGCCATTTGAAAATTTTTTTAATATTTTCCTCTCAACAAAGAAGAAAGAAGGACATAAAAGAAACAACTACTTTAATGGTTTTCCCCACTTCTTGAAAGCAATAACTACAGTGAAAAAATTTGAAAATTCAACTAAACATGTTCATGTTAGAAGAAACCCTCAAGGATTTTTTTTTTTTTTTTCAGGGTTCAAAAAGGAAAAAAATAACCATAATAAGTCGTATTACGTAAGTATATAAAAGTTTTAATTTTTTGACAGAGGTTCTTCATCAATATTCTATCATTTCTATTGTAATCACTCCCGTTTAATATTTTTATTATCATTACTAATTTTTTTGTTTATATTTTACTGATATTGTACATTTCTCACTCTTTCTTCTTTATTTTTTCTATATTTCCTAAAAGAGGAGCCCTTGATCGCACCGAAATTGATATTTCAGAACCATTCCTGAAAGAAGATTTACCTATCTTTAAGAAATATAAATATAAAATAATTATAATTAAAAATGTAAATAGTACTTATTGTATTAAGGAATTTTATATTCATTTATCTTTTATTATTTATTTATTTTAATAAAATTCCAAAAACATTTATTAATATTTTCTTATAGGGGTTACTATTCTTCTAATATGTGTTTGTACTCTTAGATTTAATATCGGTTCATGTATATAAATTATAAGCTACTTTTTTGTACACAATTTTATGACGTATCCAATTACTATTATGTTTTGGTATAATTTAGATAACAGGAAGATAGAAGATTTTCGAATAACTGAACATTGCTCCCTCTTCTCGAAAATAAAATAATTTATTTTTTTAGATCCAGTACAAGTATTAACTTCAACTATAACTGTTTGGTAGTGGAAATTTCTCTATTCGGAAACGGAGTGTTTTTCGTTGTTCAGAAGGAATAAAATAAACATAATTCCATACTTAGGTTTCATTTTTACTTTCTTGGCGAAGATTTAATAATTGTTTATTTATCTAGTTCCCTAAAGTACTTGACGTATACATTTTTGTGATCTACCCTATTATATTGTAGAAATAAATCAATAATAATAAAAATATATAATAGAAATTAAAATAAACAATAAAGTAAATATTTATAAAATAATATAGTAACAAGGCAAATATTCAGGTCTAAGATCCCCCGAACAGCCCAACTATGATATCCTCATTCCTTCAACTGAGGTTCCCCGTGCCTACAAAGCCTCTGACTAGCAGTGGAGGCTGACCGACAGGAACAGAAAAGCTGGACAAATATAAAAGTGACGGGAGACATTGGTCACTGTGGCTAGCTGCTGAAGCCATAAAAAAGGTAAAAAAAAAGATACTAGATATCTTATTAATAGCAAGTCTCTCGGCCAGCACCGCTTAAGTCTTCAAGGAGGGTTTTCTAGATGGGAACGTGAAAATGGATAACCGGATTGTAGTGGAAAGGTTGGAATGCAACTTCGAGAAGCAGGACTTAATGAGGTCGGTGACAAATGGAACATTGAGATCATTGTGGAGAGTAATGATAGGGAGTATTAACAATGGTTCTTAGGGCTTTAGGTTAAAAGGGCTGAGTTTCCATGATGTTGGGTATCTTAGCAACCCCATACATAGTTCAAGTTCGTACAGGTCTTATATAACCATGGCAGTTTTTCGCCCTAAAACCACAATAAATAAAATAAATCGTACAGGTCTTATGAGGGCGCCGGTAGCTCAGTGGTATGCGTGCTTGACTTCTGAGCTCAAGAACGTGGGTTCGTAACCCGACCGAGGCCCTTAGTTTATTTTAAAGCACGCCGTCTTCCGGACGGGACGTTAAGAGATGGTCCCGAGCCTGTACGATGTTAGGTACTCGTTAAATACCCCTACCCTAGGTGAATAAAAATTTAGGGTAGGCAAAATTTAGGACTCCCAGAGTAGAGTCGGACTCATGTCCACCAGAGTGACGAAAGAGCGCTCTGGTAGTAGGCGATATGACCTCGTAGTTAAAGCCCGGGCATGAGTCATAAAACCTAACCGTACAGGTCTTATAATGGTTAGTTTGTTCCCAACTGATAGTTTGGATTGCCTCTTTAGTAAACTATAAAATTGACCAAATCTGATGGGATTCCTCATCAATCTTTGGTCAAGAACAGGATTAGCGTCGAAGAGTGAATGTAACAAGGCTGAACTTTTCTTCATTGACATAATTATCAAATGTGTCTATACATGAAGACATTGTTCACCTATGGAACCCTTCACTGTGTGATCTGCGCATACTTCTTTGTTATATTTTTAATGATACGATAAGGATGGGGGGGGGGGGGGGGGGGGGTATTGAGGTTACATGAGAGCAGGTTAGAAGGGAGGCAGAGAGGCGCCGGTGAGGGTGACCCAGGCACACGTGTCACTCCTACAATACTTGTCTGTGTGACCCCAACTTTCTGGTTGTACTCCCTTTAAAATATATAAATATATCCAGAGCCAGAAACACTCCCGCCAAAATATCTACGAGTCCTTCATAAACGACATTTTGAATATTTCACAGCGATAACCTATCTAAATGTCTCAATGTGAATGGTATATGGTAATGACTTGAACAGGGATGGGCAAACCAGATACACCGTCGAGCGGCTCAATGCCTCTCAATTTCAAACTACAAATGTTATAGTAGAAGTTATTTAATCGGTCAGAAATTCGATTTTGAGTTTTCATCGAAATTTCAAATGTTCCGATCCTTTTATTCCAAAAATGAAAAAAAAAAAAAAAAAAAACTGTGTATCTGTGAACACAACTCCCGATAGAATGAATGTATTGACACGACATTTTATATGTATATATAGAACCCCTATAAAAACATTTATTAATTTTCAGCTAAATTGGCCAAATAAATGCCGGTGTAATGAAATTTAATATTTACATTCAAAATGTAATATATAAGATAGGAAAGTCATTTTCCGCGAAATCGGGGAAGAAGAGCTCGACTTCAAAACCGTAATAACACTTGATGTAATGAATGTATCGACACAAAATTTAGTATGAATATTTAGAAGCCCTCATGTAAGTCAAATATTAATTTTTAGCGCAAACGGACTTCGGACACACAGTTATTAGAGTATTGGTGTTGACACCCTAAATTCTCCCCTTCTCTTGGGCCGATTTATCTGAAAATCAATAGCTGTTTAACTCAAAGACAACGGTTAAGTGAATTTTTTTTTTTTTTTGATGTTTGATGTTGCAGTTTTGCCTAGGGGCAGCGCCACAGTGCACAGTGCTGTATGTTGGGGCACGTGTCAGGTTCGTCGACCCTACGCTATCACAGACCCTCGGTCACAGCCCTGCTCAGTCCTTAACCATTAACCCATTTTTCTGACTACTACCCACAAAATGTACACAGTAGCCATTTTTCCCAATATTTGGAGTTATCTAAGCTGAAAAATATAGACGCATTGTGAAAATTTATAATAAAAAAATAAAACAAACTTATTTTTAAAATGTCCATTATACTACCAGTTTCTATAATAAGACTGTTTCCTCTCAACTAAGAAATCCCTGTGGCTGTACAGTTAGTTTATATATCTATTTGATCTTAAATATTGTTTTGTCTTTTTTCAAAAAAAGTGGTACAACTAAAATTATTACATTGCAACAAGATAAACTAATTTAAGTAATATGTGTCAAATAATGTTATATGACAATATTAATGCAATTAAAAACATATCATAAATCGTAGTTAATATAATATATTAACAACATAATATAATGATAACAATAAAAAAAGTTAAAATAATAACAAATAAAAAGTTAATATAATATCATTTATGAATTAGTTTATCTTGTTAGAATTTATTTATTTTATCTTCAATTTTAGTACCACTGTTGAATAATTCGTGATGTGACCATAACAGGACTTTTATGTACCAAAGAATTTCTTACACTCTGCTACCTCTCAATTCATTTCAAATTGGCATTGCTAGGTAAGTAACTAATATATTCGCGGTTTTCTTTGTTTCTTTCATGAGAGTGATTTTCTAATATCTAGTAATATGACATGAATTTGAGGGGAGGGGGGGATGGAGGGAGATTTATCTGTAAAAAAAGTGGTTGGTATAATAAAGCATATTTATATATATATAAAAAAAAAATATATATATATATATATATATATATATATATTTTTTTTTTTTTTTTTTTTTTTTGAGGGCGCCGGTAGCTCAGTGGTATGCGTGCTTGACTTCTGAGCTCAAGGTTGTGGGTTCGTAGCCCGACCGAGGCCCTTAGTTTATTTTATCTGGGAGGTAAAATAAACTTAAGCACGCCGTCCTTCGGATGGGACGTTAAGCGATGGTCCCGAGCCTGTACGATGTCAGGTACTCGTTAAAGACCCCTACCCTAGATGAATAAAAAATTTAGGGTAGGCAAAATTTAGGACTCCCACAGTAGAGTCGGGCTCATGTCCACCAGAGTGACGAAAGAGCGCTCTGGTAGTAGGCGATATGACCTCGTAGTTAAAGCCCGGGCATGAGTCATAAAACCTAAACCTAAACCTAAACCTATATTTTTTTTTTTTATTTATATTTATATATTTTATCGTTTTTAATAAAAAAAAAAAAAAAAAACTATCAGTATTAAAAACATTTTAAAAATTGTTGCCATGAGTTACAATTTAAACATGGAATTTATTGTAGAGCTTTTGAGTGCTGTAACTTTGATCATATTGGTTCTATCTCAAATCGACGGTATTATAATAGTAGGAAATATAATAAGGAACCGAAGTCTAACAAAAATGGTTGTCAAGACGTCATTTTAGGACAGTTTTCGACATGTATTTTGCAAACCAGGCAGTCTTCAAAAAAAGTATTATATATAAAATGTGTGTTTTAGTTTTCTCTACAACTTCTATTTAAAGAGATTTTTGATTAGGTCATAAATATAAGCAGTATCTTATAACATCTATTGGGGTCCGAAGAAAAGTCTCAATTTTTCTCTGATTTCTTCCAAAATTTAAGTTAGCAATTGTGTTATCTTGATCTAATCTATTCAGGGGGCTTTAAAATGTGAAATTCTGTTGAAAACTAGATCTCGGATTTTCGCACAATTGCAATACTTTCCTTATACTACAGATATACGGAAAAAACATTAAGGCGTAGTCAAGGTCCACGCCGTAGATTTTCCGTGAAAACGTCGGGATAAAATCATAACAAGTGTTTCGTATTACTATGCAATTTAATTATTAATCTCTTTAATACAATGGTTATACAGAGTAGTATGGTTACAGAGTAGATAAATCACGGTTTTTTCATTTTCTTTTCGATGCTGCCGCAGCTCTTGCATTTGCTCGGCACTAGACTTTTAGGTTTTTTAAATTCCTTTTCATGCGAGCTTTCCTTTGATTTGTGTTTCCTATAATTTCGCGCATATTTACGATTCGTATGAAACATCTTTAATTTTTTTGCAATTTTCAATTTAATACCGATTTTTACATATATTTCGGCGAATATTTTTATTGTTTCACTTTCAGTCCTAGTAGTGCTCTTCAAGCTCTTTACAATGACATCCGAATCAACGTCTTATCTAAACGCGTTATCACGCTACACTAATTTCTAATTTTACACAACGCTAATTCGCCGGCGCCCACACTAGCCCGATAACGTCACGGGCAAAACAAACACGTACAGACATACTCTATCCATTGCGACCTCAATCGTTGTTATCGCATTATTAGTCTCGTAGTTATTATCGATTGAAATCTGACTGTATTTTGTAACACAAAAAAGTTTGACCGGCTATCATTGTGCTTAACGAGCGAATAGACGTTTTCACGTCAAAAAGAAGAAAATCCTTTATTTTTCAGACGATGCAAGATAAAATAGAGTCTTTTAAGTTGGAAACTGTTTCTTTTTTTTTTTAATACTGTCTGCAGGGTAACTCAGGTTTCTATTATTGATTCACGGGTAGATACTTTTTCCCTTTAAGGTAGATCTGTGAAAAGCCTCCAAGCTGATTACGACAGGAATGGCTCTATATAACCTATCTTATCGGAGACAGGCTAACGACAAACCTGCACCTTAATAGCCTTCATTTTACTCTGTAAATGGCAGATCTTTAACTATCAACATTAAACTCCTCTTTAAAATTTAAATGCCTCATTTGAAAAATGTTGATTTTCTCACAATGTACAATTGTAACTCACTTGGATTTTGAAGTGTTCTCTGTATTTCTTTTCACTTACTTATATCTTTGGTATATGATATTAATATATAAATAAAAAACTTTTTACATTCTTATACCTATAGTACAAAGAGGGCGCCGATAGCTCAGTGGTGCTTTTGCTTGCTTACTGAGCTCAAGACCGCTACTTAAAAACCCGGCCGAAGCCCTTTTTTATCTGTGAGTTTAAAAAACAAGTAGCACGCTGTCCTTCGGATAACTATAGTAAAAGGAGGTATTGTACATGAGCGAAAATCCGAGATCAAAGTTTCAACGGATTATCACGTTTCAAGGTCCCTTGAATATGTTTTAAACTTTTTCGGGATTATATCAGACTGTGCGTCTGTGGTTGTGAGTGCTCTACAGCAAAAACCATTGGAGCTATGATCTTAAAAATTGGAATGAAGACACATGTGCTAACGTAGATCTCATTAGATTTTGGCTAAAATCGGACGGAAATTGAAATCACTTAACTTTGTAGCATCAATACATTTAATGATCGAAAGTTAACTATAACAAGAGATTATCAACATAAATGTGGCACAACTATAGACGCTGTTTTTGAAAGGTTTGTAGAAAAGATTGATTCTAAAAATTATGTTCCTTACTTTAGTGACCATAAATCATTTTAGTTATAAATTTTGAAGAAAATAATGTGGCAAAATCTGATGATATAAATGTTGATAGCTAAGATGTCGATAGATTAAGAATACCTACCGATAAACTTTCTCAAGCAAATACTTGGAAAATATTTGATTCTATGTACATGATTATATCACAAATTGTACATTATACGATAGAATTGTATATTATACCATTTTAATATTATTATAATATGTAAATAAAATTTTGTTGCAACTATTCTACAATATTTCATTCTTGAATACTCTCCTAAGATCGACAACTTTCAACATAATACTTTCTAAGAGGATGCATTCGTCAATTCGATTATTTTTCCCTAATAAATTTACATGGACAATTTTATAATTTGATAATTTAAATTTAAAATTACTTTCAGCCAAAAATTATTTTCAACTAAAAACATCATAGAGGAGCTCCGCTCCTGCCGCGCGTCCCGCAACGCATACCGGTTTTTTCTCAATTTATTGTACCTCAGGGTGGCATCCTAATAACTGTTAACTAACCAACAGTTAAAGTCCTCGCACATTTCCCTAAATTATACACTCCTTTATCCATTTAACGATGTGTCACTGCATTGTCAAACGACTCACTGATAAGATTATAGTACAATATTTACCTCCTCAAAAGCCATATTTAGATAAATTTCACGAAATATTTACGACCTGTTATCTGAGACAGGGTAGGGGGGTGAAAGTGACAAGAATAGACCTACCATTCTACAGTAACACCTAATTCATGAATATCAGGTTTGTTCAAGGTAAACCTCTGAACACGGATCATAGGGAAATGCGAAATATGATATATCTTCAGGAAATATTCTTCAACTATTGGCACGATGCACTTGCAGTTAATGCCGCTGCTGCATTATAAAGAACTTCTTTAATTTTTATATTTTTTAATTCCACAAAAACTAATACATATATTCTATAAAACGCCTGTTAACGCCACTAAGTCAATATAATATATTATGTATTTTTTAATAGTTAGATAGTTATTATGGCTCATGCCTGGGCTTTAACTTTATGGCTATATCGCCTATTAACTGAGCACTCTTTCGTCACTCTATGAGAGTCCTAAATTTTCTTTCACCTAGGGTAGGGGTTTTTAACGAGTACCTGACATCGTCAGGTCTCGAATCCATCGCTTAACGTTCCATCTGAAGGAAGCGTGCACAAGTTTTTCATCTCCCAGTTAAAAAAATTAAGGTTTTCGAACCCGCGATCTTACCACTGAGCTACCGGCGCCCACTAATTTTTATTTTTATTATAAATAGTATGTACACATTTATTTATTTTATTTTCATTTTGTACATCGATATTATATCATACTAGCTAAACCAGCCATGCGTTGCAATGTCCATGTGTGGGTAAGGGTAGGGTAGAAGAGAAGTCTCAAACATTTTTAGTGCTCTTTAAAATCCAATACTGAACATTTTATGCCAATTCATGCAATGATTCCGTAAGCGAATGAACAAAATGCGGGGGTGGGTACGGGGGTAAGGCAAGGGTAGGATAGAAAGAAGTCTGAAACATTCCCAGTGCTCTCTAGAATCCAATACAAAAAGGTTTTATGCCAATTCGGGCAATGATTTTTGTTCCATAAGCGAATGCACCAAATGCGGGGGTGGGTGCGTGGGTAGGGTAGAAAGAAGTCAAACATTTTCAGTGCTCTATATAATCTAATACAAAACGTTTTATGCCAATTTAGGAGTCTAGTCTATAAAACACAAACATAAAGACATTAGATTATATATATATAGATAGATAGCCATTATAGTAAGGGCGCCGGTAGCTCAGAGGTACTTTGATTTTTGATCTGAGAGATGAAAAAACATATGCATATGCGGACGACGTGGTCATAACCGAACGAACGAAAGCTGCATTGGCGGGGGCGTTCCAGGAATGTGACGAGGAGTCCAGGAAGCTTGGTCTTCTTGTCAACGAGGGCAAAACCAAGTACATGAGAACCGCGAGGAAAGAAGTCAAAGAGAAGGAACTCGTACTTGGAGGTTGCAGGTTTGACCGGGTGAATAGCTTCAAGTACCTGGGGGCCGTTGTCACGGAAAGGAACGACGTTAAAGAAGACATCAAAGCGAGGATAACGGCCGGGAATAGATGCTACCGGTCACTGCAGAAGGTGCTCGGATCGAGGACTGTGTCCCGAGACGCCAAAATAACAATTTATAAAACAGTCCTGAGACCGGTCGTCACATATGCGAGTGAAACCTGGGTCCTGACTAGGAGGGACGAAGTCTTACTCAATACGTGGGAGAGGAAGGTATTGAGAAAGATATACGGCCCTACTCCAGAGGGGGATAGATGGAGGATACGGACCAATGGGGAGCTGAGGGACCTGTACAAGAGCCCGGACCTGGTGGCCTTAGTGAAGCAGGGACGGCTCCGATGGCTGGGGCATTTACAGAGGATGCAACCAGATAGATTGCCGAGGAGGATACTGGAGGGACAGCCGGGAGGACAAAGAAGAAGAGGTAGACCCCGCTTACGTTGGCTGGAGGACGTGGAGGACGACCTCAGAACGATGAGTGTGAGAAGATAGAGACGGGAGGCCGAGGATAGATTAGAATGGCGGAAGATTGTTGCGGAGGCCCAGGTTCTACAAGGACCGTAGCGCCAGGGAAAGTAAAGTAAGTATGAAAACACTTTGAGCATGTTGTAAGCGATAGTACCGAGCCTGTGCGATGTCGGATACTGGTTAAAGACCCCTACCCTAGGTGAATAAACCTGGGTAGGCAAAATATAGGACTCCCGCAGTAGAACCGGGCTCGTAGTTAAAGCCCGGGCATATTCACATTAAATAACTAACTAACATTACTACCCTAATTTCTTATAAATACTACCTATGTACTCTACCATGAATTCTCATCTATAGTTTTTTTTAAATTTGTTATCATATTTTCTTGATGTTTTTATTTAAACTTATATACTTGTAATAGTCAGAATGTTCATTAAGGCAGGACTTCCCTAAGGGACAGTGTGTCATAATCTTAGGTAATCTCAGGGAAGCTGAGGATTGTATGAATATGACAACTTAGCAAACTTAAATGTCAATTTTGAAATGTCAAATTGAAAGTTAAATACGTGTAAGATAATCTTGATGACTGAAAAAAAACAGGGCACAAGTCAAAACCCACAACAACTGCCGATGTAATGAGTGTTAACACAAAATTTAGTAGTAGTCCTTATGTAAGTCAAATATTTATTTTCAGACCGGATGGGTTATTGGTTTTGGAAAGAGTGCGAAAAATTAGTTGATTAATTAGTAGTGGGGAAGTACATTGGTTATGATCCACCAATGACAATTTTTTTTATTATGTTTTAAGGTACGGAAGTCTAAAAAGCAGTAAACAGTTGTACACGCAATAGAATAAATATTACTAGAATATAAAAGATACGGGATTGAAATAGACATGTTATTTGAGGTTAGGTGGGGTGGGGGGTAGTGGCAAGGGGTGGGGGGTCCTGGAGGGGAAGTAGAGATGACGTAGCTACTGGGCCCCCCAAGACCGGGACCTCCACGTGCGGCCTTCCCTGGTCAGGTCGTTGAGCCCAACCCCTGAATTTCGGCACTTTCGGATCACTTCGTTCTCCCTCGGCAACTCTGCCCGACAGACAACAAGCATTTCAGCCGTCGTAAACATATAGTCCGCTCCTACGAACACCCTTCTGGAGACACTTACCAGGGGTGGGATTTGTGCTTTTTGCAGTCAGTTTTATAAGGCCTATTTAAAGGGATTGCTGAAAGTGCGAACTGCAAAGTGGGGGGAGTCACAAATATCACATACACTGGTTTAATGTTGGCCGCTATATCGCAGGTCAAGAGGATTCGCACCTAACAGCACAGGTAAATATTTATTTATATTCATATACAAATGCCTATACCTAAACAGACATATTTTACATAAATTGTACTATTGTCGCAAAATATGCATTACTTCATCACTGCCTTTCATTGCACATCAAAATGAAACAATTTTAAAAAAACATTTCTACAATTCTAAACACAGTACCTATCTTTCATTATTTAAAAAAAAAATCTAATATATGTATAATGAAAATCTTTTTAAAAGTGCCATTAGCAAACTACGTCATTCTGCAACTATAATTTCAAGGTTAACGTTTAATGCACTTTTACAGTCAACATTATTTCATTTTCTATCCTTAAAATGTATAGAAAATTTACATATCAAAATCTGACAATATATTAAATTTGGGAAAGTAAAATTGTCAAATAATTGATTATCATTATACATTTAAACTAATTGTTTTAATATTCATTAAATGTGTAACAATATATTTATAAAAAGAATATATATATAGGTATATACAATTTAAATGACTTCGACGGACAGCTAGTAATGTCAACGCATCTATCTTATTCTTCATTAATAATATTCCTCGAAATTATGCTTAATGTTACATATACATATATATTGGTAATGTGTTTTATAAATATATTTTCGTGAATTATACTTTTTTTGTTGTTTTTCTTGATAAATTAAATTAAAAACTAGTATAAGATATCTGAAAACAATATGGCGGTCACAATGTATTGTATGGATGTGCACTGTCTTTGTTTAATTTTGTTCTTTTTTATTTGATTTAATCATTATTATTTTATTATGTTTATATACATAGACATTTTTACTTATATTCATTAAATATAAATAATAGAAATGTAGATAAATATTGTATAAATATAAAATGGAGGAAGGATGTGAGACAGGTCAGGCCCAAGATGGCCGACCTCTCAAGAGGCCGGAGTTTCACCTTCGCAGAACTGACCATCCGTATTCTTTTTAATAGTTGCCTATCAACAAACTTTTGAGTCGTTCCAAATCTGAACGATGAAGGTCATACGAAAACTCCCGCTTGACTATATCAGTTATTCGCGTCCCATTAACAATATACAACTAAAAATAACACTTTTGTACTATCGTCTCCATTTTGTGTCTGCTCCATCTCAACAATCACTCATGGTTCGTATTGTAAAATCATTTTTTCCTTAAAACAACAATATAAAATTATAATTTATAAAAAAAATCTATGATATACAATATTTTTTTTAATTTTAACTGAAGTTTTCTTAGGTTAATTGAATTTTTTTTTCTATTTCTTAAAAGATAATTTTACGTAAATGATCAAATTTGAGAAGTTTGAAAAAAAAAAAAAAAAGTATTATTCTTTTGACACTTCCAAATCATTTTTAACTTCAATGATTTAAAAAATGTAGAAAATTTTAATAAATAATTTGATAATTATTATCGATATTCTAATTCAAATTGTAATGAAATAGTTTTTATTGTATGTAAATATAACTTTATGCAATAATAATATTGTATAACACTATTCATTTGTGAGTTTAGAAATTATGGGTTAATTACTAAACTCATGTAAAACAATTTGCCCCCCCTCCCCCCTCTTATTAAATTTTAAGATTTTTAAAAAAATGAAGATGCAAATATATGTTTTTAGATGAGAGTTAAAAACTACTCAGAAGATTAGCCAATCCAAATTTGATTCAACTAAAATATTTCAGTAGTTATGTATTTGTAGTTGAAACTAAACGCATATTTTATTAATTATTTTTAATTGAGAAAAATATTTTCTAGATCCTTTAAATTTATATCCATAAAAATATTCACGAATTACGAATATCTACTAACTATTGATTTCAGTTCAGGAACTATGAATATTTTCAATTTATTTAGTTAGGTTTTTACCAATTATGAATATCTGCAATCTATATATTTCAATGCTCACGAAATATGAATATCTGAATCTATATATTTCAATACTCACGAAATATGAATATCTGAATCTATATATTTCAATACTCACGAAATATGAATATCTGCAATCTGTAGTTAGTTATTGTTACTCATGCCCGGCTTTAACTACCTGGTCGTATCGCCTACTACTAGAGGGCTCTTTCGTCGCTCTGGTGAACATGAGCCCCGACCCTCCAGTTTTTCTCCTTTTTTCACCTAGTGTAGGGGTCTTTAAGGCTCAAACTTTTCTTAGCGCCCAGATAAACCTGAAGACCCATGATTTTAAGCTCAGTAAGCAAGGACGCTACCTCTGACCTGCCAGAGCTCTCCGCAATCTATAGAGATTCACGACCTATGAATCTCCACAATCTACAGACTATTTTCATGAATATGTTATGTATTATAATACGAGTACCTACAATTAATTTTTTTCACTTCTCTCAATTTGAAATGTGCTTTACACAACAACCCTTTCACAAATGATTTCATAATCTATTTAATTCTTCCAACTTATACAACGTAAGTTTATGATTTGAGACTTTTACTTCAAACAATTTGAATGATGAAACTATTACAGTAATTTTGTTCTTTGGTAGAATTATTAATATTTATGAAACTTTTATGACTGCAGTTAGTGAAAATTAAAATATTATGTAACGTGACAACAAAGAAAACTACTAGTTACTAATAATATATAATTTTAAGAGGGCGCCAGTAGCTCAGTGGTGTGCGTGCTTGTCTTCTGAGCTCAAGATCGTGGGTTCGAAATCCGACCGAGGCCATTAGTTTATTTTATCTGGGAGGTAAAATAAACTTGAGCACGCCGTCCTTCGGATGGGACGTTAAGCGATGGTCTCGAGCCTATACTAGGTATGTCAGGTACATAAGTATATGTATTTTTCACAATATGTCCGCGTTTATCAACTCGAAATTTATTTATCTACGCATTCAATGTCTTGATTAAACCGATCCCTCGATTAATGAAAGTTTTGGAGACAGATAAAAAAGTCGTCGTTGAATCACCGGCTATGTACTTCCCCAGCAAGTATTAATTAATAATGTTTCGCTCTTCCTCCAGAACCAATCGACCGTTTGGGCTAAAACTCAATATTTGATTTACATAGTAGCTTCTGAGTCCTCACATTATGTATCGATACATTCATTATAAGGGTATTTAATTCGAGCTCCTCTTCTCTGGTCTCCCCCTTCCCTTGGACGGATTTCGCGGAAAATTAATAGACGCCATCCTTATGGGGTTTCGAATAAGATATAAAATTTCATGTCGATACATTTGTTATATCGGCCGTTAATGGGATTTTTGTGTTCAGCCCCTCTAACCCCCCTCTCCTTTGATTGAGTATTTTCCTTATAAGGCTTTGAATCTACTTATAAATTTCCGAGTTAATACATTCATTACAACGGCAGTTATAACTCAAGGTAGAGTGCTGCTGGTTTTTGGTACGAGAAACTTCTACCTCAGGGTACAAAAGGAAAGCAAGCACCAAATGAAGGTACTTATCTTATTTATTTATTATTATTTACAGCTAAAATCTTTTCACCCCTCCAAATCAAATTCATGGCCATCAAATTATCGTAAAGTGATAAAAATAGGTGGGGGGGGGGGGGGGGGGGGGGCTCCCTCGAAAACGGTGGGTGATGGGGAGAATGGGGGTCATATTCGGATTCAGGAGGTAATTTACATAAGAATCAGCAGGAATGGTGTCGGGGCTGTAAAAAAAAAAAAAAAAAATCCAGACCAGTGTTATTAGAGTTTTTATGTTAAGTCTCCCCCCCTTTCCTTTGGCCAATTTGGCTGAAAATTAATATGTGTCGTTCTTGGATGGTTCTGGATTCACATTAACAAATCTTCGTGTCGATGCATTTATTCTGTCGGGAGTTATCGTGTTCACACACACAGATTTTTGGTATCAAGAAGTCGAAAAACATGAAATTCTGTTGAAAACTCGGCATCGAATTTTTGACCGATTACATAACTTCCCCTATACTTTGTATATTTGTGCTAGTAAAATGTTTAATTAAAAGTATAAATACATTTTTTTTTTAAACATGATATGGTTTTATACATGCCTATCACTGATTTACAAAGGCAATTTTATTACTATTATTAAAGTGTTTACAAAATTTTAGGTTAAGAAAGGTCAAGGTTTCGGAAAGCCCCTCGTGCAGGATGTCGATATTTTGCTTTATGTTGAGAAATATAATAACAAAAGAGGAGACAAATAATGTAGAAAAAAATATACAAGAACATATCTTTAATGGCTCGGATATTGAGAAAAGAAAACGTCGTCGGTGAATCATTAGCATTGGACTTCCCCAGCGCGAATAAATAAACTATTTCTTCGCTCTCCCACTGAAACTAATTTAACAATTTGGTTGAAAATCACTCAGAGAGTTCTAATGGCCTAAATGTTGTGTTTATCCTATCAATACATGGACAGTTTGTAGGATTTGTGTCAATGCATTATATTGGCAGTTATTAGGATATTTACGTTAAACGTTGAAAATTAATAGATGTTTATGGGGTTCTTAGTTATGTCTCATGCCTGGGGTTTAACTACGAGGTCATATCGCCTACTACCAGAACGCTCTTTCATCGCTCTAGTGGACACGTTCCCGACTCTACAGTCCTAACTGTTGCCTGCTCTGGTTTATTGACTAACGGTAGGAGTCTTTAACGAGTATCTGACATCGTACAGACTTGACGTCGCATCCAAAGGACAGCGTGCTCGAAGTTTTTTCATTCTAAGGGCTTTGGCCGGATTTCGATTCTGCGATCTTGAGCTCAGTAGACAAACACGCTACCTCTAAACAATATAACTTTAATTATATCTAGGCCGGAATATCGATTAATATTATATAATGTATACAGTTTCAAAGTGTCATGAAACTACGATTGCCAGCAAAAGGAATAAAACTATGTCGGGAACAGAAAGATAAGTAAGTAAACATTGAAGTGAAAATTCTATATTTTTGAGGCAATTTTTTGAAATGTAGCTAAATTATATGTTCCAGGAGAGAGTCAGTATTTATTATCAAAACCCGAAATAGTTCTCATTAAATTCCTAAGTTTCCACCGATATGCAATATGTTCACATTATCTTTTTATTTCGAGAGAAAAGTATGTTATTATTTTCCCCATTATTCGAAAAACTAGAGCAACCTAAGTTAAAACAACCTAAGTTAACCTAACAGTTAAAACATTAGGACTTCTGAAGGTAAACTAGTCTCATTTCGTTAATTCATTCTGCTTGCGTTTTCGACTTAAACATAAGTGTCGATATATTTATTAATTCGACAGTTATTGTGTTTTTTGTTTTAAGCCCACAACCCTCATCCTAATCCCCACCATTTCCTCTGAACTTTGAACGATTTCGCTAAAAAAACAATAGGGGTTCTTGATACACATATAAAATTTAGCGTCGATACATTCATTCTATCGGAAGTAATCGCGTTCACAAACATTTTTGGAATTATGAAATTTGTGTGAAAACTCAACATCGAATTTCTGACCGATTACATTACTTCCTCTATACTTCGTGTAGCTGGGCAAGTAAAAAAAAACTAATGCAAATCATAGATTCAAAAAAACTAAATGTGTAAACGAGTTGAAAAAACACGTTACTCATGGATTTATTCATGCACAACACGGATGTATACACATATTTATATATACATTTGCATACATATTTTCCGATCCCAGTCTGTTGATGCTCAATGATAATCTCAATATCTCAGAAAATATCGTTGGTCCGCTGTTGAAGCTTTCACCATACAGTCCATTCATTAAATAAATAAATAAAACAAACTAAGTGCTGGGGAAGTACATTGCCAGTGAATCGCCGACTACTTTTTTATTTATTTAACCATTTTATATCTATAGTTGAACAATTTCCTAACAAAATTATATCATTGTTACATTGGAGAAATTTATATAGTACAGTAGAAACTCTTAAGTCGAACTTCGATAAGTCGAGAACCTCCAAAACTCGAAAAAAAAGTTTTGTTCCTTTCCCTTCAAGCCCCAAAACCTCCATTACTCGAAATCTCAACCCTCTATTAGTCGAAATAATCAGTGAGTCCCTACAAGCCATTTTGATACATATTTTCCCTCTATAACTCGAAAAAATAAATTGGACCTCTGTATCTCGAACATAGCAATGTTTTATTTTACAGCCTTTACAACTCGATTATTTGAAACTTATTACCTATAGCTCGAAGAAAACTAAGTTACCGACTTCAAGAATTTGCCGACAATGTACACCATTGTTTCTTAGAAAACAATTTAGGAGTATACAATAAATAGGATTACCAATTATCTAAAGCAAAAAAAAATGACTGAATGTTTTGAAATAATGTTGATTTATAATAAATATAAATATGTTTGTTACCACTGTAACTTGAATTTTTATTTATTTCACCTCTCTAACTCAAAATTAGTTAGAATGAATCTTAACCTCTACAAGTCGAATCAAAATCCGCCTAAGTCGAAATCCTCCATAAGTCAAAAACTCTATAACTCGAATTTTTTGGCGTCTCCCTTGATGTTCGACTTATAGAGGTTCTACAGAGTACTTCAAAAACGTGGTTAAGAATAAAATTTCTTAGATTTTCGACAAGAGAAAACCTGGTTAGATTATCATCACGGCATTATACGAAACAAACAGTGACTTACTGAAAACTTTAAACTAAAATTCACTTAGGTTTTCATTTCCAGGGTTATTTCAATTTTCAATTATGGCAGTGGTCCTTTAAATTTTTCTATATAAACTTAACATTTATTTGATATTTTTCAATTAATAAATGCCGTTATCTGTTGATATTCTTTGGTTTGCTGTATCGTATTTTTCTATATCGTCTACATATTTGAGCAGATATCTCAACGAAAAGGAGGATATTATACTTTAGGTACATCAATTTTTTATTTTGGGATTATTGGATGAGACAAATAAATAACACCGCTCGCCCCCCCTCCCCCCCCCCCATACAATAATAAAACGTAAGTAAACATTCTTATTTTTCTGCCGTTGTTCGGATAATTAAGGTTTTTTCCTTCTTCCTACATTTAGAGCAAGGGTAGACGTCTTTACCGAGTACCTGACATTGCACATCGGAGCCATGAACGTCTCATCCATAGGTCGATTAGATTTTGGCAGAAATCAAACGAAAATTGAGACCAATTTCCCTCGGCACTTAACTACATTTTACAAGATACATCTTATGTTTATGACCTATTCAAAAATCTTTTCAAGTAATAGTTGTAGAAAATACATAATCTATATGGAATACTATTTTTTATAGCTCGTTCGGTTTTCGAGATACATGCCGAAAACCGTCTTGAAATGTAGTTTTGAAACAAATATTTTTAGAAGTTTCCTTGATTTACCCGAAAACGGTTAGTTCTATCGAAAAATTGGTTCTTACCAAAATTGTTCCTTATAAAACTCCAATTGCTGCTTAGTCTTCAGATTTGAGATAGTATCAATACGACAAAAGTTATAGCCCCCCAAAGAATGTAAACTAAATGTCTATAAAATATATTTTAAATCGTAACTCGTATGTATTGGTAGTTTTTTTGAAAAAGTATAAAAATTAAGAAAAATATATGTGATTTGGCAATTACAGGATTTTCTTATACCAACAATGCTTACAGATCACTCTCTCTGTCCCTCCTCTTCTCAAAATCATTTCATTTTGTCTCTTTGTATAGCGTTATCTTGAGAGTAGACATTATACTCTCTAATGACATTATGAAATAATTTTGAGAAAGGGGAGAGAGAGTGATCTGTAATCGTGGTTGGTATAAGAAAGTCAACATTTTTATTATGTTGTCTATAAGAGTGTCCTGAAGGAGGGCGTCCTCTCAGATATGCTTGGGGTCTCAACTAAATATCGACTCGGGGAAGGCCGCACTGTGGCACGGGTTGGTCGAGGTCGGTACACTCTGAAGAAAGTGAGGACTCGTGGAGGTGCCTGTGATGGGAGGCCAAATGGGCTCCCTCTTGTTGCACCTCCTCACAGGCGCCTCCTGCCCCCCACCACTACTACTCTACCCCCACCCCTCCCCCTCTCACCATACCGATTTTACTTCCTCAGCTATACATAGTATTACGTCAAGTTATGTTATTGGTCAAAAATGTCGAAGTTAAATTTTCAATGGAATTTTATGTTTTTCGACTCTGAATCCAAAAATGAAAAAATAATTATGTTAACCTCCAATCGAAGGAACGAACATTTTGTTTCGAAATTTACATAAGCAAACATCTTGACATGCATGAAAAAACAACATAAGTAAAAATAATAATAAATTATGTACGTACAAAATAATAATTTAAAAAATATATAACGGTGAAAATATGTTTAAAAAAATAAGTAAATGAAAATATATAAAATGAAAATATTTAAATAAATAAAGTAAATAAATGAAGTCCCCCCCCCATCACTGGCAATGTACTTCCCAGCACGATTTAATGATACATTCATTCCATCGGGAGTTTTTGAGTTGCGCCATCCTTCTCCTTCGGCCAATTTGACTGAAAATCGATAGGTTTTGTTCTTATGGGGTTCTGGATAACACATATAAAATGCTACGTCGATACATTTATTCTATCAGTAGTTATCATGTTCTCAGACATATACACAGACAGTTTTTTTTTACTCCCGCTGTTCTGCCGTCCTTGTTTAATGGAATCGTGGGAAAGGCCTCAAGTCATCTTTCATCTTGCTCTGCTAATCCGCTGTTCAGCAGTGGAGGCAGACCAAAAGGGAAACATTCCATATGAATTTTTTTATTTTTAATATATTTTTTAAAACCATTTTTTTTTTTTTTTTACATTTGCTTAAATTGTGTTTAAATGGTAACTTTTATCGAAAAATTGTCCCTTATAAGAATTGTTTCTCATGAAATTTTCAATCATTGATTCCATCTTAGTTTTGAGGTAGGATCAAAACGAACGAAGATATTGCGTGGTAAAGAAGGTTGAATAGAGATGTTAACAAACTTCAAGGAAATCTCAAATTCCTCCCGACTGGTCTCAACCATATTCATCAGTTTTACAAACATTTGTCGAAGGAACTATTTTAGTTTTAATTAGTATCATACCAAAACAAATACTAAAGTAAATAAAACAAAATTATTTTTTTTGAAATAATGTTTATTTCATAAAAAAAATGTAGACATTAACTATCTACCGGTTATAAACTTAATCTGACAATGGTGAAATATCCAACCCGGTAGTTCATGTATACATTTTTTTGTGGAGTAGTCAGTATTTATTAAAAAAAAAAAAAAAGGTTTCTTTGATTTATTTATTACAAGTTTTCACAATATGTCCGCATTTATCAACTACGAAGTTTCAAATGCTGAAAAATATACCTACTACAATTTCGTAAATATTTTTCATAGCAATAAAATTAGTTTTATCCAAGTTGTATTGCATTTTAAAACACGTAATATACCTGAAATAATATTTTTCGTAGGTCTTCTGCTTTTCAAGATGTGCCACATAGAATATTGAATTATGGAAAACTATCTATCATGTTGAAAAATGATTCCAAGTCATTATAGTTCATTTGTAATACATATAGTCATGTCGACATACTGCTATTAGGATATTTTCTTACGCTAAAAAAATGTATTCTTCTACGGTTTAATGAAGACTGACTGATGTTGACATTGAACGCCTGGAGGGTGCTACATTTCTATATTTGACATGATGTTATACTTAAAAGTGACAAAAATAAAATTTTTGACATTTATTTGTTTCAAAATATGATAATTTTTCATCCTACCTCATCTTTTGAAAAATCAAGCAGGCACCCATGGATCCATGAAATTTACATACCAGAAAAAAATAGCTAATATATCTGGCGAAATTTGTTTTGAGGGGAAAGGAAAATAAATAACGAAATTGAAAAAATATATATATATAATTTATTTGATTAACTAGTATGATAGGATGTACCATTGGACAGGATATACATTTTGAGTTAATTTTTTGTTATTCATATTTCACAATTACTTTTTTCTTCATTCCTTTGTTCTGATTTTTATTGTTTTGTTTTATTAAAAAATTTGCATTGAGAAATAAGGAGTTTCGTATTACTATGAGTTGGCAAAATAGTATTTAATTACTTAGAAGAAAAATAATAAAATAAAACAAATAAAAAACAGGTAACTGTGAGAGGGAAGAGGACTATGTATAGATATGATCCATCATCTTGGTTATAAACATGTTTTATTCAATGAAAGCTGGTATGTTTATAGTAGTCATTTTCTCCGGAGGGCGCTGAAGGAGTTGATCTCTCTCTCCTATCATTGAAATTGAGTTCTATTTAAAGGTAGCCACCCAGTTATTGTTGTGAAGGTGGCTGGTAGCCTTACATAAGGTGAGGTGAAGTGAAGGTGGAGGGGGTGCGGGTGGGTTGGTCCTGACCTAGGTGAGAGGCGGGCAGTGTTGGGCAATAGGGCGGCACGTGGGGGTGACGTCAGGCGATAGTTCGGCGCATGTACCCCCTCCAATCCACGTGCACCCCTGCTTCAGTCTCTGACAGCCATCCGAACATGGAACATGTAGTCACAGCCAGTCCATGGCAGGCCCACAAAACTACATGGGCCCCCCTCTCCAAACCCTCAAACAAATCTCATCATGGTAAGAGGGCCTCCTGTTGGAACCAATTGTTTCATTGTTATATATAATTTTTTTAATATATTTTTTTTTTAAATAAATGATTACAAGTTATGTTAGTGAGATGAGTGTTGTGTGTTGTAGATAGCCTGTGGAGCCGAGTGTCTGAGATGGTGGGCTACTTCAGTCAAGAAGAAGGGGGTCCCAAGGAGCCACTACCCGTCGGGGCTGACTGCACCCTCAGCCCCCTCCTGCCCTCCGGGGATCCTGCCCCTGAGGACACCAAGAGTGTGGTCTGCAGCCCGGACCTTCCGCCCCCGGAGGAAGCCCCCCCAGACTCCAGCACCGCCGAGACCTTCGTCTGTTCTTTCTGTCAGAAAACCTTCAACCAGAAGACTGCCTACCAGAACCATCTCCGGACTCACAACAAGGAAGGTGAGGACCCCTATCAGTGTAACTATTGTGGAAAAACGTTCGCGGTGCCGGCTCGTTTGACGCGTCACTATCGGACTCATACCGGGGAGAAACCCTATCAATGTGAGATCTGTAAAAAATCGTTTTCGGTAAAGGAGAATCTCAGTGTGCATCGTAGGATCCATACGAAAGAAAGACCTTACAAGTGTGATATTTGCGAACGTGCGTTTGAACACAGCGGTAAACTGCACCGACATATGCGAATCCATACCGGAGAACGGCCGCACAAGTGCGCGGTTTGTAATAAAACTTTTATTCAAAGTGGACAGTTGGTAATACATATGAGGACTCATACAGGTGAGAAGCCGTACGTTTGCAAGGACTGTGGTAAGGGGTTCACCTGCTCAAAGCAACTTAAGGTGCACAACAGAACTCACACCGGGGAGCGGCCCTACTCTTGTGAAATTTGTGGTAAATCGTTCGGATACAACCATGTACTTAAATTGCACCAGGTAGCGCACTATGGTGAAAAAGTGTATAAATGTACCATTTGTAACGAGACGTTCACATCGAAAAAAACAATGGAAAGTCATATAAAAAGTCACTCAGACGGTCCAGGGCGGGAGGAAGGGGGAAGTGGGGAGGCTGAAGCATCCTGCGCGTCCTCAGCCAGCGACAAAGAGAACAAAGACTCACCTAAGCCGTCCTCATCGGACATCTCGGACATGCGGGAACTGTGCGGATACCTCTACCGAGGCGAGACGTTCGGACCGCCGAGAGGTCTGGACCCGGCGCTGCTGGCGGCAGTGGCGGTGGCTACCTCCGAGAGCCACTCTCCAGAGTTCAGGCCGAGTCCGGAACATGTCCTGGAGAGCCCGGAGCCGCCTGTCTACTTGGTCCCTGCCACGCTGGAGCTGGACACTCCAGTGGTGGTTGCTGTGGCAGCTGAGGAGCGGGACATGATCAGCTTGCCGCCCCGCAAGAGAAGCAAGGCCATCCTCAAGTCGATGGAGCGGGAGGAGGCCCCCATCCGCTACTCTTCTGTCATTCAGTACGCGAAGGCTTCCTAAGGTAACCTCAGCCCCGCCCATGCACAGTCGGCCCGCTCTCCCTTCTAGTCCACTGTGCACTGGGACAGCTGCGGTGCACGGTGTGCTTAGCAGGGAGGACTACTGGCCAGGTCGACACATTTCCCCTCAGAGTATTACAGAGAACACTGCCCCTCTCAGGACTCCCCTTATCTGTGATACTAAACACACACGACACCTCCTTTCTTGTATATAGAACATTTCTTTGTGGTACACATAATATTAATTTTAAAAATTGATAATTAGACTTAATAATTTTATCGAATTATTCTTATGTACATAATTGTTATTTATGTAATGTGCAATAAGTTTAGGAAATTAAAACCAATTTCTTACAATGCAATATCAGGAGGAAGAATTGGTATTTTTATAATTATATACACTTACTGTTATGTTTCTAAATTATATATCTAAATTCTGAAGTTATAGTATTTTAATGTGAATTTAAGCAACCACAACTACCTCTTAGGTGTAGTTCCAAATCGAGACATTAGACTCATTGTTTCTCGGAAATTTTGTAATATTAATATTATTCCTTTTTATAATATATAAATAAATAAAATTAGGAAGAAAAAGAAGACAATTTGTATTTTTTATCGCGTCCATTCGAAAAGGATTTATGATTGTCTTTGTTAAATGAGGTCTCTAACCGAATAACTGTCTATATAACATTTTCTTTTAGAATTGTTTATTTTTTTTATTTTTCAATAAACTTTTTTTTTGTTAATAACAAAAGTTTCGTATGTGTAAAATTAATTTAAACTGTCAAAAAGTAATTTACCATCTTAGGAGAATAATTTAAAAATATCCACTTCTATTGGCTTTCCTGCAAAATTTAAAAAACATTGACTGTTACTCGGTTAAAGGCTTCAAATATTGTTTTTGATCTTTGCTATTAGCTAGGAACGTTTTTTTTCTTTATGTATGTATATTCTACGTATATATACAATATATGTATTTAAAAATATATATTTAGACCCTTAGGCTAATAAAATGAATAGGCACCTTATGAAAGTACACAAGTATATGTACCAAAGTAGGTTGGATATATTCCCTCCAATTTAAATTTTAAATAATTGAATAAATACTTTGGTCATTACTGAAATTGAAAGAATAGGTTTTTTTGTAGGAAAATGTTTTTAAAAAAAAAAAGTATATAAAAAATCATAAAAAAATAAATCAAATAATATATATTATATATTTTAACAAAAAACTTGTCATTAATTTTTCAAAGATCTATATAATTCGTATTTCGCTTTTTGATTGTTCGTATGGATATTATATTTGTCTAAGACTGTATTCTATTTAAGTGAATTTTGTAATATAATTTATATATTTAAAATAAAAATATTTAATAAAAGGAGAACTGATTATATTATGTACTGATTTTATGCCATTTTTATTATATAATGATAGTAATAATAATTGTTTCCTAGTATTACAATTCAACAAATGTTTTTATTTATCCCTTTATTATAATCTATAATATTAGGTAATGACTAGTTGATATAGAAGTGCTTTTTCAATTTTATAACTTGAAAAAAAAAAATAATAATTTTTAGAAAATAATTTATTTAAATACACAATTTGTTCGTCAAAATTTAAATAGGTACTCGACTAGTTTCGCCATGTTAAGGCATTATCAAGAGACACTTACAAACGGCGAAACTAGTCGAGTATTTAAGAATATAGTGAAGTTAGACGAACAAATTGTTTATTTTTAATTATCTATTCCTAGAATGGAGCTACACATTATTTAATATTTTTCGGTTAATGCATTCTATGAAATCAGACATTAAGGTTCTACAACGGAAGTATTTTAATTCAAAATTGATCTTAAAAAAGGTAAGTTATTTTTATTATTTGAAAATGTAGTTGTCTTCTTTTTTTTTTTTATCGAACGCCCGCCCTTATCAGACATTTTGTCATTTGGGCGGGGAGTAGCCCATGTTACAGAGGATTTATTTACAAACATCCATGACCCAGGGAGAAACGTTTTTTTTTACCTTTGAAATAAAAAACTCCACCGGACGGGCTTCGAACCCGCGACTCTGATGGGTCAATGCAACCAAAACTGTATGCTATAGTATTGACTGTAGAATTTTATTTCTAGGGGTATTTTATTTCAACGATTAGTCCAAAAAAAAATTGGAGTCCCTCTTCCAGGGTCGTTTTGATGTATCATTACATCATTTGATTTCATGTATTATTATATCATCACAATGTCATGTACACTGAGTGGGAGTCGTACAATGCAATGATTGCAATCAAACAGCAATGATTGCATTGTAAGACCATGTACACAAATACATCTCCTCAACCATCTGTATTTTGAACACTGACGATGTAATAATAATATTGAAGAATTGGCGATGTAACTGTGGTTACATTGTTTTTCGGAATACTCAAAGAAATATTAATAAAAAATATTTTATTATTATTTAATATATTTTTACTTTCTTATATCCTTAGTATAATTGTGCAAAAATTTGAGATCAAGATTTCAACAGATTTTTACGTTTCAAGGTCCTCTAAATACGTTTTGACCATTTTTGCGATGATGTGCGTGTGTGTATGTGATTGAAAAATTGTGAGCTCTCTACCGCAAAAATGATTGTTGCTATGAACTTGAAATTTGGAGTGAAGGAATCACATGTTCTAACATAGGTCTGGTTAGATTTTAGCCGAAATCGAACGAAAATTAAGACGACTTTCCCCCGGGACCTAACTACATTTTACAAAATACAGCTTATGTTTATATCTAAAAAAAATCTTTTCGAGTACCTAATTTTTTACAGAACCCCATAAGGTATATATTTATTGATTTTCATTCGAATCAGCCAAAGATTTGGTTAGGTTACACAAAAACACTAATAACTGCTTTTGTAGTGTATGTATTTCCAGGAAATTTAGTATTATGATTAAGTCCTTAAGATTTTCTACTAAATCTTGATTTCCGAAGGAGAACGAAAACTTAGTCGTTAATTCGTCCTGGGAATGTACATTGCCGGTGATTCACCGACGACTTTTTTTTTATCTTACAACAATTTACAATTTTTCAATTAAAATATGCATTGTCTAGGCAGTCTCGCCTAGACAATGCATATTTATAAACATATAAATGTCTGAGGTCTAGCTGAGGAAGTCACACTTATCGAAGGAGGGGGTCATCATCCATACGGTCTGATTGCGACAGACTTCATTCATGCTCAGAGGCCTGGTGTAGTGTGGCAATTATAAATGGAATCAGTGTGACCTCTGAGGCACGCAGCCAAGTGCTAAGTAACTATGTATATTGGTCCTTCCGAGGGGCCATTAATTAATTAATTGGTATATATAGCGGTAAGTATATACAACCCTTTGGTTCATTGCATAGACATTTTCAACACATATTTCATTAGTGTCTATTGTAGAGAAAAAAAATATTTTTTTCTGAAACTTCAGAGTAGATAAGTTGATAGCACTGACGTGGAATGGTAACCCTTCAGTTAATAATTCGAGGAAGTATGAATACAGTTGGCATTACTCATTATTATTATCGACATAATCTTTTATTTATGAACTATTAATTTGTTTCTACTTTTGACATTTGTCGCAATAATTTCCATATCCTTATAGTCAAATCCATATACCTATGTTAACAACATATAAACATTGAAAATAATTCTCTTCACTTAGCGTAATCCACACCACAACATTAATTTGAAAATTATAAAACATAATAATATAATAATATTATTCAGTAGTAACGTTTAATATTTAATAATATTATTATATACATTTAGTATATGATAATATTACTATATACATTTAGTATATAATAATATTACTAAATACATTTTGTAAATAATAACAATGTAATACAAAAATTATAGTTTCAACACAGACAAGGAAGAAGAGAGGCATGGTTACAACGCGGTCCTTAGATTTCTTATCTGGGAGGTAAATAAAAATTTGAGCCCGTGGTCCTTCGGGTAAGGCATTAAGTGATGGTCACGAGCCAGTAAGATTTGAGATACTCGTTAATGATTCCTATCCTAGGTAAGTAAACGTGAATAGGCAAAATTTAGGACTACCACAATAGACTCGGGCTCATGTTCATCAAAGCGACGAAAGAGCGCTCTAGTAGCGATGTGACCTCGTTGTTAAAGTCCGGGCATGAGTCATAGTAACTAATTAAATGTGATAGGAACGTTAAAATACCTAAAATATTATATAATTCTTCTAATTTTAAATGAATTGGAAGTGCAGAAATACATTTTCAAATTGTCTACTTGATCATAAAATATCTTTTTGACATAACTTTAAATGAACGCTCTGACAAATGTCAAATATTTTTCGAACCCCAATTATCTAACAAGAAAAATATAAATGTCGTTGGTGAACCGCTAGAACCTCTGTGCTAAAAATCAATAATTGTCTTACATCGGCAGTTATTTGAGCTTTTGAGTTAAGCCTCTCTCCTAATCCCCCTTTTCCTTTAACCGATTTGTCTAAAAATCGATAGGTGTTGTCCTTATAGGGTATTGGTCACACATAAAATTTCATGTCGATATGTTCATTCTATCGGGAGTTATAGTGTTACAGGTTCACATATTCATATAAACACTAACGCACAAACAGAAAAAGAAATTGTTTTCTTCATTATTGGAATCAGATGCTTGAAACATGAAATTCTAGTAAAAGTTCAAAATTGTATTTTTGACCGATTACATAACTTTCCCTATACTTTGCTTAGCTGGGAAGTAAAAAAAACGTTGAAATTCCTAAGCCACACACCGTGTCCTCCCCTAGAGTCGGAGGAAGTGGTGGAGGGGGAAATGAGTTGCCGTTGGTAATGATAATTATTGTCGACGGCAACACCCAATTAATTATTGCTATCTATATAGAGGCCCTAGCTTTATTCCTGGGAGAAAAATAAGTTTTTTTTTAGATAGGTTTGGCTACTTATGTGAAAAAGAAAATGTTGACATATTTTGTTGTGAACGGTTTGTTTGAAAACAAACGAAACATTGGCTAAATTACCACAAATTTCAATATATTGCAAGCTTTCTGGCAATACCTATTGTTTATTTTTGGATAAAATTAGTTGTCTTCTTTTTGGGACTCATGCCCGGACTTCAACTACGAGGTCATAACGTCTAGTATCTGATTATTTTCCCTATCCAGTATTATTTAGAATGGGGGACTATAATGAGGACTTGATGTCGTACAGCCACTCGAAAGACGGCGTGCTCAAGGTTTTTTTACTTACTTATACCTACAGTACCTATAAGGAAATATTATAATCGTGCAAGAATTTGAAATCGATTTTTCAACGGAATTTCACGTTTCAAGATCCCTTGAATACTTTTTGATAATCTTCGCGAAGACTGTGTGTTCTAACTCAGAAACAATTGTAGCTATGAAATTCAAATTTGAAAAGAAGATGTCAAATGTGCTAATGTAGATCTGATTAGATTTTGGACAAAATCTAACGAAAATTGAGACCACTTTAATTTGGGGCTTAAGTATATTTTGCAAGACACCGCTTATATTTGTGACCTAATCAAAAAGCTACATAAATGTCTTTCGAAACCCATTTCTGTAGATGTTTGCTTGATGATTTGCTCGAAAATGATTAGTCCTATCGAACAATTGGTTCTTAGAAAAACGTTCTTCATTAAATATCCAACTAACAAAATGCCCCCACATTTTTGATAGGACTAATACGAACAAAGTTTTAGCGTCCCAAGGAATCTAAAATAAAGATATATTAGAGATGTAGGAAATATTTACAAATTATGTGAAACAGTAGTTCCATGCAGTTATTAAAAATAAAAAATATCAATTTTTCATCATTCGTACTGTAAATGGTCGCATTGAAATCATTATTTAATTATTACATCAATTAAATACAAAAATGTTTATATTATGGCTTAAAATAAAATATTGATATATTGCCAGAATACCCAAGGTATCTAGTTGATCTTAACTTGAAACACATTAGGTGGCCAGGAGCCCAAATACTTCCTGAATCCAATTAAATCTTGACCAAGACTTGCTAGTTTCACCATAGGCAATCTTGAGGTAGGATAAGGTGGAGATAAAATAAGAGGTTCACTTGATCACCGCTAGATGACACTGTGGTACTGGCCTGCCCCTTCTTTCAACCGAGCTTCAAAACAGTTTGATTTTCAAGGTAATTGTGCCGATTTCAAGGTTTTTTTCTTTTCTTTTCTTCCCTGTCTATAGGGGAAGTTATGTAATCGGTCAGAAATTCGAGGTTGTGTTTTCACCTGAATTTCATCTTTTCCGACCCTGATTTAAAAAATAAAATTCTGTCTGCCTCCCGATAGAAAAAATATATCGACAAGAAATTTTATATGTGTATCCAGAACCCTATAAAGACGACACTTATAGATTTTCTGCCAAATCGTCAAAATTAATTGGAAGATTAGGGAGGAGACTTAACATTAAAACACTAATAACTGCACTTGAATGAAATAAAACTAGTTTATTCGTGGTATTGTCTAATTTCACAGAATATATATTCATGGGAGTACTTTCGGTATTTCTACCATCCTCAGCCAAAAGTATAAGAGATAAGACTGATATACTTTTGGCTGAGGATGGTAGAAATATCGAAAGTACTCCCATGTATATATATTCTGTGAAATTAGACAATACCACAAATAAACTAGTTTTATTTCATTCAAGTTCATTTGATTGAAATAAATGTATAGACACAAAATTACATTTATAACTTCAAAGCTCTCCAAAAACAACACTTGTTGATTTTCAGTCAAATGGCATTGAGGAAAGGGGGGGGGGGGGGGAGGGGGGATTAGGCGGGGGGCTGATACCCAAACTCTAATAACGGACATTATAATGAATGTATTAAAACAAAATTTCATATGTAAATTCAAAGCTGTATTAAGACGACACCTATTATTTTTCGGAATCAGCCAAATGAGAGGGAGGATCAGAGGGGGCTCAACTCAAAAATTCCAATAACTGCCGATGTAATGAATGTATCGATATATTGTATATTCAAATACAAAACATGCTTAAAAGGAGAGAGAAACGTAATTGATTAATTTCTGCAGGGAAGTACATAGCCAGTGATTCACTGACGACTTTTTTTGTTGTTGTTTTAATTTTCATTCAACATTTAATTCAGTGAGAATGTTGTTAAATGAGGCAAAGCTAGTCGTGTTTTTTATCGAAGTCAAACACTTTTCATTTGTGTTATTTGACTATCACAACGAAGAACAAATAATGGAGACACATTATACACCACATGTCAAGGTCCAACATCGTCCTTGTCAAGATGTAAATACTCAACTTTGTTTAAGACGGGTAGTTATTAGTCTATAACAGTTAAAACTTCGGTTGCCTGAACAAATAATCCTGGGATGACTTTTATCATTGGAATTCGAACAATAAATGATTGAATAATAATAATGATTATAATAAGCGATGGTCCCGAGCCTGTACGATGTCAGGTACTCGTTAAAGACCCCTTACCTAGGTGAATAAAAATTTAGGGTAGACAAAATTTAGGACTCCCATAGTAGAGTCGGACTCATGTCGAGTGACGAAAGAGCTCTCTGGTAGTAGGCGATATGACCTTGTAATTGAAGCCCGGGCATGTGTTATAGTAAATAACAAACCGTAGCATGGTAATTGAATACATCATATAATTTTGAACACATATGTATATTATAAATTATACTGATCATCTTGAGATGAGTAATAATTACTATAAAATAAAATGAATAAAAAAGTGGTGAATCACCGGCAATGTACTTCCCCAGAACGAATTAATTCAATTTTCACCCTCCCTCCAAAACCAGATCGTCCTTTTGGGGTTCAATAAATAAATAAATAATTATTTATAAAATAAGGCAAAAAATAGCTAATTTTTTACATTGATATCATGGCCCAGGTTGTTAACATTTCTCGTAGCTGAGAAGCTGAGTAAGTTGTGTAACTTTGAGAACGAATAAATTTATTTTTCTTGACAACTAAGACTCATCTGTTTCAGCTAGAAAAGGAGTCATTCTGGTCTTGAATACTTAAATTCAATTAAAAGAGGAATAAAGAAAATTCAATTCATATGATAGTCGTTTATCACAAAAAGTTATTAAAAAAATTAATTTAAATTTAAATGCAAAACAATATACTTTTCAGTGTATTCATGCCCATCTCTGGCAGGCATTTTGTATCTTCCATGAATTAAAAATTATCATGAATTATAAGGTTTTATAATTATAATAAACAGTGTCCGCTTGGCAATGTACTTCCCCAACACGAATTAATCAATTAAGGTTTCGCTCTCCCTCCAAAACCAATCAACCATTTGAGCCAAAAATTAATATATGACGTACATAGGGGCTTCTGAATTATTATAGTAAATTTAGTGCATATGTTCATTACATCAGCACTTATTAGGGTTTTTTGAATTGAGCCCCATTCCTGATCCCTCCGGCTGATTGCTCTAAAAACCAAGAAGAGTCGTCCTTATGGAGATCTGGATATACATACTTTTTTTTTTTTTTATAATTTATAATTTATTTCCGTTAAACCAATACATGGTAATAGGATATGTCAAATGAATTTATACATTAAGATAGCTACAAATAAGATTTATAACTACTTGGGTCTAACACATCTATGATTAGTAGTAACAAAAAACCATTAAAAAAAGTAAAATTAAATTAATAAAAACTGTATAAATAAATACTTAAAAATATATGAGTATATAAAAAAAATTAATAATAATAATACAAGACACGTTCATAATAAGTAGACACATTTTTCAATTTATTAAAAATTAAGATAACTATTTTTCAAAAAAAACTCTTCGGAAGTGTCTTTATCCCCCAACGATGTTTCGGGACATTTTTGAGAGACATCTAACGGAACATCTCCTAATTTCATAAAACATTATTTTTACTTCCCCAGCTCTACAAAGTATAGAGGAAGTTATGTAATCGGTCAAAAATTCGATGTTGAGTTTTCACTGGAATTTCATGTTTTCCAAACCCCTTGATTCCAAAAATGTCTGTATGTGCGTCTGTGAACACAATAACTCCTGATAGAATGAATGTGTCAACACGAAATTTCATATTTAAAATTTAAAAAAACCATAAGGACGGCAGCTCTTAATTTTCAGCAAAATCACCATAATAACTGACAATGTTACAGAGTGACCTACCATTGTCAAGTATTAGATTAATAATTAAACTTAGAGGTGAACTGTTGCATCTAAGCTATACACCTAAGCTATCAATCAATATTCCTCCGAAGATATCGACTTTGTATGCCCAATGTGTTACAGCCCCTGTAAAGAAGATCTATATCACTTCCTCATTACCTGCCCCAAATAAGATGATTTGAAAAATAAAATACAGTAGAACCTCTTTAAGTCGAACCTCGATAAGTCGAAAACCTCCATTACTCGAAATCTCAACCCCCTCCAAAGTCGAAATAATCAGTGAGTCCCTACAAGCCATTTTGGTACATATTTTCCCTCTATACCTCGAAAAAATAAATTGGACCTCTGTATCTCGAACATAGCAATGTTTTATTTTAGAACCTTTACAACTCGATTATTTGATACTTATTACCTCTATAGCTGGAAGAAAAATAAGTTACCGACTTTAAGAATTTGCCGACAATGTACAATAAATAGGATTACCAATTATCTAAAGCAAAAAAAAATTACTGACTTTTTTTAATACTTACATATACTACGTATTTTTTATTTTAAGGATGTTTTGAAATAATGTTTATTTACAATAAATATAAATATGTTTGTTACCTCTGTAAATTGAATTTTTATTTATTTCACCTCTCTAACTCAAAATTAGTTAGAATGAATCTTAACCTCTACAAGTCGAATCAAAATCCGCATAAGTCGAAATCCTCCATAAGTCGAAAACTCTATAACTCGAATTTTTTGGCGTCTCCCTTGATGTTCGACTTACAGAGGCTTTACTGTATTTAAAAACAACATAGGTAATTCATTTATGTTGGAATTATTAAATGGTAAAGATTGACAACTATTGGTAAATTATTGCAAAAAGGCTTACGATTTCAGAAACTGTGAATTAAATAAATAAATAGGAACAAAGATATATTTATTATTTTATTTTTATTTTAGAGAGAAAAATTTGTTGTTAATAAAAGTTTATAAGATAATGTTATTTATGTAAATCTAGACTCCTCAAGACGGCTTAGGCCATTGAGTTTGTCTTCATAAAAAGTCACATTATTGTATATATGTTTTGTATGTAATTTTCTATTATGTTAATTGAATAAAGACTTTACTTCTTCTAACTGACGATGCAATGAATCTACCGTCACAAAATTTTGTATGAGGATTCAAAAGCCTTATATAAGTCAACTATTGATTTTTAGCCCAAACGGTAGACTGGAGAAATACATTGCCGATGATTCACCAACTTTGTTTTTAGGATCACATTATTATATTATATTTTAGTATGAAGAAATCACTCCTATAGTTTGGCTAATTAAATGTTATCTTATTTAATTTTAGTGCTCATTATTTAGAAGTTCTTTGTATTTATGACAATATATGGAACTCCTCCTTGTTGTAAGATAATCGTATTAGTCCTATCTCAAATCTTAGAGCACATGGGCAATTGGAAATTTAAAAAGAACCATTATTGGTGAGAATCAATTTTTCGATAGGACTAACCGTTTTCGCGTAAATCAAGCAAACGCTTAAAACAATATTTCGAAACGACATTTTAGGACGGTTTTCAGAATGTAATTAGCAAAGCGAAACATCTTTTTTTTTCTACAACTGTTATTTGAAAAGATTTTTGATTAAGTCATGAATATAGGCGGTATCTTGTAAAACGAATAGAGCGTTCGACAGACAATCGCGTAAATGTGCAAAATCTTTTAAAGAGAAAATCCATTGAAACTAGATCTCGGATTTTCGCACGATTAGAATACTTCTTTATATTAAAGATATAAGATTAAAAATCGTTCAAATCATCATTCATGTTTATGAATGAACACGAACATTTATGGGTTCCCTTAGTACTACAAGTGTCAATGTTGTTGGAGAAAACAAATACGTTTTAGGTATCCTGTAAAATTCGATAGTTACTTCATTGTTAGGCATTATTGGTGAAAATGGGCGTTAGGCTTGAAAATAGGTCCAGGTCAAGCAATTGATTGATACTTGAACGAGATGATGTTCACGATATGATTCCTTCGAATGGCTTCTCTGTCTAGACTATACTGCTGAAACTTTGGTATGGATGACTGGACAGTGCTTCACTAAATTAACTTTCCAAAGTTTCTCCTAGATCGGTTACCTGATATTTGAACCTATGCTGTTTGATCGCTTCCATGAGACCCTTCACTACCAACAAGTTGAACAGTTATCAACTTTGGAATCTATATATGTCAAATTTCGTGTTGATAAATCTGTGTCAACACACACAAGGACATATATAATTTGAAGTTCTGTATTCGTAAAAAATAGTAATTTCCTCAAAATCAGATCGTTTAATTAGTTATTGCAACTCATGGCCGGGCTTCAACGGTGAGGTCATATCACCTATTACCAGAGCGCTCTTTCGTCGCTCTGGTGGACATAAGCCCAATCCTAAAGTGGGAGTCCTTAATTTTGCCTTCCTCGGGTACCTGACATCATACAGGCTCGTGACCATTAACGTCCCATCCGAAGGACGGCATGCTCAAGGGTTCCCCCCCCCCCCCCCCCCGATAAAAAACCTAAGGGCTGGGTTCGCACGCATGCAAGATAAATAAGCTATTAAGATAAGAGTTGCACCAATACTACAATACACCATAAAGTTTGGGACAATGATCAGTACAAAAGTAGGTGATATAAGAAAGTCCTTTTATGGCATATTTAGGCTAATTATTCCGATTCGGAATAATTACCATATTTAGTTTTTGAAATGGAGACATGAGAGGGTGGAATGAGCGCAAATGTTGGTCCCCGCACACCATATTATTGATTACAAAAATCGAAAAAAAAGTATAAGATTTGTCTCATTGGGAAAAAAAAAAATTTCAAATAATTTTTTTTTTTTTATGAAATCGGTTTTGTTGAAAGAGCATAATTGTTTCGATAATATTCTCGATTATGAAATTAAATAGAACACTTAGGTACCTACTACAGAGAGCTACATCCCGATTTTTGAACAATTCCTAAAATCAGGAAATTTATTTTATTTTCACTCCATCTTGAGTGACTCATCTTCCTTATTATTTTATTTATTCAAAAATAAAAATACAATTTATGAAAAAACTACACACATTTTGTCTAAGCAGAGCAGCATTAGCGAACAGGCTTCGACGAGCGAAACAGGCAGTGGTGGAGTCTCCCAGTATACAAATAAACGCGTTATTTTACTTCCATAAAAATTTAACTTTAGTTAAATAGACTGAATAGGGGTCCGAAATATGATCAAAAGTCGTCGAAGTGACTGTACTGGGGTTCCAAAAATATGAAATTTCGATGAAGATTCAACATAAAATTGTTGACTGATTGTATAAGTTCTATATCCGCTAGGTGGAGAAGAAAAGGCAGGTATAAGATGAAAGGTAGTCAGGTTGATGTTTTTGAGTGTGGTAGTAGTCATGAAGTACTGATATATTGCCATACTGTCCAATTTGAGAATGATCCTTTATAATTTTCGAACTTTTTAGTTAAGTTCTTCTAGCCATACCTTCAATTCATGAATCAAGGTATAAATTATTTTTCAAAAATTATATGTATACTACACTACTCCACAAAAAAACCGGCGCACTCCAAAAATTTGATTTTTTTGTTGTAATTCTTTTTTGTTTGGATCAAATATTGTTTAGCACGTATAAACATTTGGGAAAACTGTAGTAAGAAATTAATCGAGCCTTTGAATTTATTGATCCTTAAAAGTCGAAGTTTTGATAACAAGACGATGGTCGTTTATTCTCAGTATTTGGCAACTTTCTCCAGTCTCTTTTGCGATTTTTTCCGAGAAAAATCTGATCTTGTTAAATTAGTGATGACATCTGAACTAGTGGCTCGTGCTGTCTCTCTGGTGGAAGATGGGCGTAGCCAGCGTTAAGCGGCGCGTGCTTTAGTTCTGCCGGAAAAAACAATCCGTACAGCCATCCAACGGTATAGGGAGACAAGGCAGTACACAGAGGCAGGGTTCAGGTCGACCGAGAGACACTGGTCCGCATGACGAGATTCTTCTTGTTCCACACGTTAAGAAACAGGTTTTCAACTGCTTCAGAGGCTTCCCGGAGACAAGAAAACTGATAGGCACTTTTTACATGAGATTCGGTTTTTCGAAGGTCGCCTGGTTTTTGAGATAAATGCCATAAAACGTCCTAAAATGTCGTTTTGAAACCCATTCTTTTGATCGTTTACTTGATTTTCGCAAAAATGGTTAGTCCTATCGAAAAATTGTATCTTACCAAAAATGTTCCTTATTAAATTTTCGATCGCCTACTTGTAGATTTGAGATAGGATCAATACCAACAAAGTTATAGTGCACAAAATAATGTACAGAGATCATTTTCTCGCTCCTCCAATCCAGAGAAAATATAATTTAGTATTTATTTATTTTAGTAAAATAAGATCCTTTATATAGTGCATTCAGTCCTAAGTTTCATAAACGCAAAATTGTTTTTACTCTTCCGAACAAAAAAATTGATACATTTCTAAAGTTACATATTTAAAAATTTAATACATAAATATTATATTACGTAAATAACATATTACACTAAAAAAATATATAGTTACACCTAGGCTTGGGCATTGTGTTATAATTCGTTTTTACTCATTAAGGAATGTAATGTTTTTACTTATCTGGCTTTAAATGAGTGATTATGTGAGAAAACTATAAATTGTACATTATATATTCTAGAACATGAAATTCGCAATCGAGGAAGTCTATTTTCACTTTGTACGACGTAAGAGTTGCGAAGTATGTTTACAGTTGTACACATTTCTGAGAAATAAAACTGTTTCATACTAAGCCTTGAGAGGGTTTCGCCCAAAGCAATTTTTTATTATTATTTTTTTTTTTTAATAAAATCGATAAGCTAATTTGGAGTGTATTTTCAGGGGGTTAATTTCCTGAGAATGAATTCAATTGCTTTTGAGTTACCAAGCCAAATTATTTATATATCGGATTAATTTTTTTCTAAAATAATCCATATACTAGTTACACATATTACTAAACAAAATGGAAATTTGGTTTTTATTATAGGGAATATTTAAGATGAAATGAATTGTAGGATATTTTTCATAATTTAAATATGTAACTTAAATAATGGTATATTAATTCACCTCTCAAACATGTAACAAAATAATTGTTTTCTTCTTTTATTAACAATTTATTGTACCTACCTGAAAGGGTGTACCTACCTCATTTAATATTGCTCATTTTAATGTTTATATGGAAACAGGACATCAGCAGAACATTTTGATATATTAGTTTAAAGGAGAAAAAAACAAACGAACATAGTTTTTAAAACAATGAACTAACAATTGTTGAAACAATAGTTAATAACTTTAAGCTTTTTAACATTGCTCTTAAATCGCCTAATATACGAGTTATTTATATATACATAATTATCTTTGGAGGTTGGAAAACTACTTTCCCGAAAATTACAAATATTTATATTTCAATTTCTAGCAACAGATCTCATTTGCTTTTCAGACTGCCCAGAAATCGTAAGTTGTTCAAAGATTTAAAAGTAAATTATCCAAAATTTACTTGAACAAAATTAAAGGACCACAGGAGAAGACAATTATTTTTACTGATTTGAAAGAAGATCTCGCCTCCATATTTGAAGATATTCAATAAACTACACATTTTAAATTAAAATTCTATGGTAACTTGAAAATAAGTAACAGGGTGGTTATAGCTAGCCATTTTCCCCCACTCCCCCCCTTCCTTCCCTAGCACTGCGGAAAGCTACTGCCCTGCTATGTTCCCGAGCTTACAGAAGATCCGGAAAATCTGAGTTAACTCCCTATTTCTATGGCCAATTGGACTAACAGAGGCGAAGAATCCCATTGAACAACGATTTGGCCCAACTTTTCACGGAAAGTACACAAAAACCGAGGTATGAAAAAAAATTCAACTTTCATCTTTATATATTTTTTTTTGTTACCACATAACAATTGCATCACTAGTAGAAATTAGAATACTTTTACCGACATAGCACGTTAATTTCTTCATTTGTACAAATTTTAAACACTTACGATCGGTCGTGTTGAAACGGGACGAAATAATGGAAGAATTTCTAAAACCAAGGTGATACTTTTTTTTTTTTTTCAATTTGCCGAATGCTCAAGACGCGTGGACAATACGAAAGGCTTTAAAATGAATGGAACAACTCGATAATATGACACGGTAATAACCACAACAACTTGCAATTTCTTAACTAAAATCTTTTTTAAATGCTACTATTAAACACCCAAATAAAAAAAAATTAAAAATCCTTTGTTAACACTGATAATTCAATACGGAAAAAGCTCTCCATTACCCATCTGTTCCTGCTCACGTAGTGAGTTATATGAGTTTCCAACACTCGGGCGCTGGTGTGGCGTCAGTGAACAGTGCGGTTACCTCCTAGGTTAAAGTTCGTCTTTTTCTAGATTTTTTAAATTTTTTTCAAGTGCGTTATTTTAATTTTTATTGTGCGGCAGTTTTAGAGTGTTCGAATTAAGAAAATAAAATGTCTTGTGCTGATGTTTGGAGCAACCTTAAGCAAGATGGTATGTAATAGTTTTTTCTTTTCGGGATTTTCATACCGCTCTTATCGTTCGATTTTATCTTAAAACCTGTATTATTTGTTCTGTTTTATTTTCTTATTTTTAAAACATTTTTTATTAAATATCATGGCCAACTATTTATGTATTGGTTCATTCAGAAATCGTTCCCATAGTCCCTTATGCATTTAGTTGAACAATTCTTGTCATCGCGTTATTACATTTAGTTTTCATGAAATTCATTTCTCATTCTTTTTTACCAATCTATATTCGAAATATATTTTTATTTTTGCAAATAATAAGCAAGACTTGCGAATTCCTGTTCATTTTCTTTATTTCTTTTTCCTCTGATCCGTTTATTTATTTTCTTTCTTTCTATGTTTACTTATAATCTGTTAAATTTTTGTTTCAAATTTGCTTTTTGTTTTACGGACTATTTAATGGTCTACAAACTACTGTATTTTTTTATTTATGTATTCTTTTGACTATCTCCGACAAAAGTAGGAATCGTTGACACTTTACGTCGCCTAGTAGATTCAAGCTGTTTTCCATGGGTTAAACATTTTCGTGTCCGTTTTTGTCCATTTTGCCCAAAAATTTTAATTGTCATTCGTAGGTCACGATTTATCTTTATTATGTGTTATTTTACTTAGAAAGGTCCAAAATTGCACTTCCACACCATTATCTGAGTATATTTCATTGTTATTCTCACAATTGTTTTTCTCCCTTAAAAAAATGTCCAGACGAAATTGGTTTTCATAACTAAACTGCTACAGCCGCCATGTTGATGGCCAGTAATAATCTATGTTGCTCCTAAGTCTTGGGTCTCTCCAATATTTATTTTATTCTCGATTATGGGATGGTAAGAGTTTATAAATCATTGTTATTTTCGTATTTTTATCTTGTTTTTGTTGTTTTTTACGGTTCGGCTAATTCAATTCATGCATTGATGCTCGCTTTTCTTTGTGTCTACGTAAACATGTTTCTGTCTATATGTTGTTAAAAAATGATTATACAAAAAAAATGTCACTTATTTTAAAAGTATTAAGTACGATTGTTTGCCATCGTAAGAGATTTTATGTTAAAGTCATGTTTTTTTAAATATTGAAAAATTAGCGTGCTACTTTCTATTTGACTAAATC
Organism: Aradus depressus; assembly: GCA_963662175.1. NCBI lineage: Eukaryota > Metazoa > Arthropoda > Insecta > Hemiptera > Aradidae > Aradus > Aradus depressus. The sequence continues at coordinate 32,870,705 of OY759217.1, read as the reverse complement.
ACATTTGTAGGTGTTTATGCATTATTTATTCAATACTTTCTACATTTAAAATTTTTATAATTATCTTTATTTGAAATAAAATTTGATGCACTTGTTACTGTCATTTTAATTCTTTGATATTATTAGGTTAATTATTTTCTCTATTATTCTATTCATGATGTTATTATTCAATGTTGATATGTTGTCACTATTTGTTTGTTCCTTTCTACAGTAAATGAGACCTAGAACGAGTATGGAAGGCAAAGGGCCTGGTACACCTCGCAAAGGAAAGAGTTCTACCCTATTTAATTTTGACCCACCTCCCGAAGCACCAGTTTTTTTACCGACTTTGGAAGAATTTGAGAACCCTTTAAAATACATAAACAAAATTAGACCAGTTGGTCAGTTGACTGGAATATGTAAAATTATTCCTCCGAAAGGATGGAAAGCCCCTTTCGTATTGGATATGGATAAATTGAAATTTACTCCACGAATTCAAAGGATTAACGAACTTGAAGCAAGAACCAGGATCAAATTGAATTTTATTGACCAGCTGACGAAGTTTTACGCTTTACGAGGTAAGACTTTTCAAATTCCAGTTATTGAAAAACGTGCGTTAGATTTGTACACTCTTCACAAGCTAGTCAAAGAGAGAGGCGGGCATGAGAATGTTACCAAAAATAAAATATGGACTGAAATAGCCTCTGAGATGAACTTTAATAATGTCAAAACTCATAGTTTGTTAAAAACTCATTTTGATCATATTATATTGCCTTTTATTGTCGCCAGAAGTGAGGCGGAACGTAGAATAGACAGTGGGGAGATGGACTGTGCCTTGAAACAGGGGCTGAACATAGACAGGCACGCCCAGTCTCTGAGAGAGTTGAGGAGTCTAACCTTCCTGGGGCCTGGGCCCAAGATGGCAGTTTGTGATCTAGCTTTCTCAAAGTCTGCCAAAACTAGAACTAGAGGCAAAAAAATTATGTATGAGTTTGATCCTCTGGCAAAATATATGTGTAAAAGTTGTTCAAATGGTGATATAGAAGAATTGTTGGTAGATTGTGTAATGTGTGAGGACAAGTACCACCCGTCTTGTCTGATTCCTCCACTGTCGGATGTAGCCAGCACAACATGGAAGTGTCCCAAGTGTGTTGCCACGGAGGTGTGCAAGCCTCTCGAGGATTTCGGGTTTGCACAGGCTGAAAGGGAGTACACATTGAATGAATTCAGAGAAATGGCTGATAAATTTAAGAGAAATTATTTCAAAATGGAACCTAACATAGTGCCGACCAATATTGTCGAATCCGAATTTTGGAGAGTTGTGTCGTCTATCGAAGAATCTGTGACGGTTGAGTATGGTGCGGATCTTCATGTGATCGACCATGGGTCAGGGTTTCCATTGAAGGATAGACCATCAGTGGCGGGGATTGATAAGGATCAGTTTGACAAATACGCTGACTCGGAGTGGAACCTGAACAACTTACCGGTGTTGAAGGCTTCAGTATTGAAGCACATCAGTGCAGATATCTCTGGTATGAAGATCCCGTGGATGTATGCGGGGATGTGCTTCGCTACTTTCTGCTGGCACAACGAGGACCACTGGAGCTACTCCATCAACTACCTCCACCTTGGAGAACCCAAGACTTGGTACGGAGTGCCGGGGAGCAGCGCTGAGGACTTCGAGCTGGCCATGAAATCCGAGGCTCCCGAACTGTTTGACTCTCAACCTGACATCCTTCACCAACTTGTTACCATTATGAACCCCAACGATATCATGAAGACAGGCGTGCCTATCTACAGGACGGACCAGAGAGAGGGTGAGTTTGTCATCACGTTTCCAAGAGCTTACCATGCAGGCTTCAACCAAGGTTTTAATTTTGCTGAAGCTTGTAATTTTGCTCCATACGACTGGCTTCACATTGGTAGAGAATGCATCAGTCATTATTCGTCTTTAAAAAGGTTTTGTGTTTTTTCTCACGATGAATTAGTTTGTAAGATGGCTGAGTTGTACGATGAATTAGATAAAAAGATTCTTTTGGCTACTTATAAAGACATGCGGACTATGGTTAATGCGGAGCACGCCAGACGTCGGTTCCTATTGCAGAAGGGTATTAAGAACGCTTCAAGGATACGGTTCGACGAACTACCGGATGACGAGAGGCAGTGTTTTGTCTGCAATACAACGTGTTTTCTTTCCGCTCTGGCATGCAAATGCAGCCCTGGAAAACTTGTCTGTTTAGAACATCACGATAGTTTGTGCAAGTGTCCATATACAAATAAAAGACTTAAATATCATTACAAAATAGACGAACTGGTTGCCATTTTGTATGTAATAAGAAATAAGGTTGAACATTATGATCAGTGGATGATAACTATTGACAAGTCATTTACAGATCTTAATAGAAAATTTTATTTTCGTATGTTTACCGAATTGTTGATTAGTTCAAAAGAAAAAGAACTTACGAAAAATCAATTGTTATCAGTGCTTGAAAATCAAGTTCAAAGATGCATTAGTATTTCTTCTATGGCTAGAAAATACATCAAATCCGCTGTTTCTGACAATTGCAAAGGCGATAAGAAGATTTCAATGGACGATTTGATAATGGTATCGAAAGATATGAAGACATATCCTTCAACTATGATGGAGACTAGTAGTATGGACAAACTAATAGAGTGTGCTGCCAAAATTCGAAGTTCCATGAACAAAATTATCAATACCAAATATCCCAAGAAAGCAAAAGTAGAACAGTGCATTCGTTTGGCCAATTCGTTAAATCTACATTTCCCTGAGATGCCTCTTTTACAATTGAAATTAAAAGAGGTGAAATGGTTAAAAAAGGCTAAGAAAATATTAGATAAAAACCACAAACCTTGTCATGTTGACTTGTTGGAAGAGTTGGCTGAAGAAGCGAAAGAATTGGAAGATTGCAAGAAAACTCAAAAAGAAAGAAAAGAAATTTTAAGATTATTTTTTTCTGTTGAGAAGTGGAAGACTGATATTTACAACAAATTGGATCCAATGACAGCTACATCCTATCTGACACTGAATGAGCTGCAGAGCATACTGCAGAGGAGCGAACATTTCAATTTGTTAATACCTGAGGTGGATATGCTGGCTGATATCGTTCAAAAAAGTGAAAAATTGAACGATCAGATTGAATCAGTTCTTAAAGGAGAGAGTGTTTTGTATCTTCACGAAATCTATTCACTGATAGAGGAATCAGCGGCTTTACCTGTCATCTTCCCCCAAGCGGAGCAACTCAGGCTACAGCTGAAGACAACACAATCTTGGTTACTGTCTGCATCCAACCTGTTCTGTAGGAAAAATATTTCATATGAAATCCTGTCTGTATTGTGGCCAAGGAAGTTCAATTCTCGAGCCTCCTTCCACAAACGTCAACAAGACTTGTCTATGTCAGAAGCTTTGATAGATGTCAACTCCCCGGAGAGCTCAAAAAAAATTAAAAAAAGAAACTTCAAAGAAGCTTTTAGGGAGCAGATGAAATCGTTGCGTATACTTCGTGTTAGTAGTTTAATGCTAAAATCCGAGAGAAATATGATCTGTCCTTGTGGGATAAAAATAGGGGGAAAGTTTATTGAATGTGAATTATGTTTCACTTTTTATCACGATAGTTGTATAAAACAGGATTACAGATATACCTCAATATCAGTTTATAGTTTGTGTAAAAAGTATATTTGTAACTTCTGTTTAAGGTCGAAAAGGCCTCCTTTCGAGAAAGTAAGAGCGTTGATGAATTCAGCAAGAAAAACAACCATCAAAGTACCTGAAATGTTAGTTCTGGAGTATACTTATTCAAAAATTACTCGCTGGCTGCTGAAAGTAAAAGAAATTTTACGTACCGAAGAAATGGTTAAAGGTCTTAAATTTATATCGGAAAACAGTTCAGCAATTTCATCAGCTTGTGCCTTGAAGAGAACCGGTATCGATGGTAATGGTAAGGACGATCTAGGACCACCTACCTGGCAGAATATCTTTTCTATATTGTCTGAGTCGGAAGATATTCATCGGATTGTGATCAGTACTGCTGGGGTCTTGGAGCTTCGTCGGCTCATGTTGAAAGGGGATCTCTTTGAGGTGACGTTTAAGGAAACCGTAGACATCTGGTCACTGACTCAAGTTGTCAAGCTACAGATGTATATGCCTGCCATGCCTAATATAAATACAACAAAACGTAGTCCCGTTCTTGTGGGACTCCTTCCTCCCAAGTCTCCGAATACTAAGTCGAAATTGAACGTTGTCAAAAAAATTAGTATAAAGACTAAGAAGAATCCCAATGTGAAGAGGGTTATGAGAAAATTGAACATGATGGGTGGAGGTGGGGGTAACACAGCACTAGTGATCAACGCTAAGAGCTCTTCGTCACCGACGAAAGGTATACCGGGATTTGAAGAGCATGACCTGGAAGAGAGGTGCGCCAGTGAGGTGTGTCTTCGGCCGGCTGACGACTCTCTGGACTGGGTGCAGTGTGACGGGCGGTGTGGACAATGGTTCCACATGCGGTGTGTGGACCTGACTCGGCAGGAGCTATCAGAGGAGGATGACTTCGTGTGTCTTCAGTGCATCGGCCGGGACAGTTCCCAGGAGCAGGAGATTCCCCTGGCAGATGTGGCCTCTCTCGTCTTCACCGATGCACTCCAGTCCGCCGCTGCCGACCCCCTCCTCTAGGATCACCAACTCATCACATCACCACTTCGTATCATTGTACGTACCCTGCACTTTATTGTTTTTGTTATTGTAAATATACAGGTGTGCCATTAATACTGTTTAACATAGGATAAAATTATGAATGAAAATTATTAGCTTCTTGAAATATTTTGATCAAAGTGAAAGGTTTGTTGCTAACTATTTAAAATTGCTAAATTTTATTATAATGTTATCCAGTGTAGAACAGACATCATGCACGTTACAAATTAAAATTACTTTTAAGTGGTTTTATCATGGATTCTTGTACATTTCCTAATATACCTTGAGAATGCTCCGCGATCATGGTTCATCAGGGTTCTTTTCTTAAACTGGTTTTCCAAGATCATTTACTATCCATATTACATCATTGAAAAAGAAAATAAATAGTGTGGTATGCTCACTCCATAGTTGTTTTAGGTATTTTGTTTGGATGAAGTTATATTCTCTGCTAAGTGAAATGATTTCTTTTAATGTGCATCTTCAAAGAAAGGCAGACTCACAACCGTTCATAATGATATTTGTTTATTATCTTCCATGATTTCTGACAATCTGAGTTGTCCTCTGTTCATGCTATATTTTTTCACTATATATTCACATGTTTTTAAGTTTAATTTTACTTGTACATTTTCAATTATGGAATCAATAATAATATAACACGGCCTTTCCAAATGTTTAATGCGGTGTAGTAGCATGGTTACGCGTTTAACCCATATTCCTTGTTCGATTCAATAAACCCCGAAAATTTCACCTTCTATCCATAGGGCTTATTTCTATTTTTTTCTACGATTACTTGAAAAGAAAAAAAAATTATCTTGTTCGTGAACATTTCGGATTTCATTAGTATTGCTTCCCCAACTATACGAGGTATAGGGGAAGTTATGTAATCAGTCAAAAGTCCGTTGCGGAGTCTTCCATGAAATTTTATGTCTTCCGACCTGTAGATTCACGTGAACACGATAACTCCCGATAGAATAAATGTATCGACCCAACATTAAAATTATTTCGATTAATTCGTTGTGTGGAAGTAAGTACCTTGCCGGTCATTCACTGATGTTTCTTCGATATTTCGCATCGATCGCTCGAGTCATTAGCGCGGTTTGACGCAGATTATTTAGTGTATCTGTTTCGCTTCGCTCTCTAGCAGCTCTCATCTTCTCTTCCATTTTTCGCATTAGTTTGACTATTTTCATTTTTCTCTGTAATAATCTCTATCACATCTGATTTCTTATCTTCGTTGAATTTATCTCTTATTTTCCTTTAAATGTTCCATATTTTGTTGTTTACTTCTTGCGTTCTACCTTCAACATGACCTGGGTTATCCTCAACATCAATTCTCTATATTCGTTCTCATTCTTTTTCCTCTCTTCCTCTGCTTCCTGTTCCATATCCAACTGTTTCTTCCTCTCATTTAGTTCCCGTTTAACTCAAAACTAAATAAATAAGATAAAATAAATAAAATTATTCAATAGGATGGAATAAAAAAAAAAATGAAAACACTATAAAATAATAATAATTTTATTATTATTATATTGTTTGTATATTTTTTTAAAAGATAAGATAAGAAGTGAGGAAACTTTTCTTTTTAACAGTTATCTTTACTAATCGTATTGCGGAAAGACAACAATGCAAATGCAGTTCCTCCATTCAGTATTACTTGATGTTACTATTTTTGAAGAAGATAAAATAAATTATAATTATTTGGCTTTTCAAAAAAAAAAATATCCCCAATTATTTTGGTCGTAACAGCCTTCTCATACACTACTCACATTATCGCCATGTTTTTGTTGTCGCAACATATGAACCTCATTGCATTCATCCGGGTTTTAGACTATTGTCCCTCATTTCTACTTGCCGAAGTGTGCACGAACAAAATGTTGCTGAATTTTCAATAGAATCAGATTGAATAAAATCTTATTTAAATTTTACTGTTACATATTGAAAGTTTGGGAGAAACCCGTTATATTGTCAATGAGTTATTTTGCTCTTCTGTAAAATTGACTGAAGTGTAGGTTAGGTGTTATGACTCATGCCCGGGCTTTAACTACGAGGTCATATCACCTGCTACCAGAGCGCTCTTTCGTCACTCTGGTGGACCTGAACCCGACTCTACTGTGGTTTTGCCTACCCTAAATTTTCATTCACTTAGGGTAGGGGTCTTTAACGAGTACCTGACATCTGCAGGCCCGGGACCATCGCTTAACGTCCCATCCGAAGGACGGCGTGCTTAAGTTTATTTTACCTCCCAGATAAAATAAACTAAGGGCCTCGGTCGGGTTACAAACCCACGTTCTTGAGCTCAGAAGTCAAGCACGCATACCACAGAGCTACCGGCACCCTCAACTGACTGAAGGGTAGGTTGGCATTTTGCGAACTTCTGCGCTCGTAGTATAGGAGAAGTTACGTAATCTAATGGGGCCATTGTAATGAATGTATCGACACGAAATTTTATATGAGGATTGAGAGGGGATTCACCGACAACCCTTTTTTTCTTGTGCTGATATTATTTGTAAAAATAATCTATTATTCTTCTCTCCTGGTGTCATTTCGAACCTCAACATATATATTTGGCCATGGTGTATTTAGTAATATTTCATTTTATTATTGTTCTATTTACATGTTATGAATATGAAGACAAGGGGTACATCTAAGAATCTAATGTTTTTATGCTTTACGCCAAAGTCAAAATAATAAAGAACTCATGTATGGATTTTAAACAATGAAGTTCTAAGTTGAGAAACTCGGACATGTTGTGGAAGCTTGTAATAAATAAAACAAAGTATTTTTTGAAGTATTGATTATCTTACAAAAATGCCTTCATCAACTGCCAGATTTAGTTATAATGTAAAACATGTTTGCTATGTGCGATCCATACATAGGATATGTGTACATTAGAATGTATACATTAAGATAGCGTATAAACTTGATACATAAATAGCTATTAACTCTAAGAGTCTGATAAACATGTGATTAGTTATAACAATAATATTAAAAATTGAAATGAATAAATAAATACTTTTAATAAAATAAAACTATATTAATACAAAAATAATGATATTAATAATAGCAGTAAAGTTTTTTATTTTATTAAAATTAAGATATGTATTCTTATAACTTTTGGAAGTGTCTTTTTCACTACGATATTTCGGGATGTTCTTACGTCCCTTCATCAGGTCACAATTCCGAAATATAGATTTCTCTTTAAAAAGAAAACACAATAACAAATTTTAAAAAATAACACTATCAAATATTGAATAAATAAGAAAAGATAAAAAAAGAAAAAAAAAAGAATGAACCAAGAGAAATGAAATAACTTAGTATATAAGTAATAAAAATAATGATAAAAGAAAGTATATGTGATTCCGGTGTTTCTCACTTCCGTTGCATATTCGTCAACAATGAAATTACAGCTCGTGAAGCAACGTAAAAGAAGTTTCACTTCAAAAATAATTTTGTTTTATTCATTCAAAGATTATGTAGCTATTGGATACAAGTACATTTGTACCCGTCAGCCATTGAGGTAAAAATCACTACATCTGATTCGTTATTTCTATAATCTTTAGAAATGGAGCAACTATTAGACATGCATATATATTTAAAGACTGCACATTTATTTTAAACAAGCATCATAAACATATTACAACTTTTTTAATGTACAAAAACAATGAAACTGTTATCTTAATTCTAAATAAATTGGATATGATTCATGTTGAAAGTATGAAAACAAGGATTACATTTATCTCCAACCAATGCTAATTAGATGAGTAAATATTGACATGAAGAATACTTTTACATACACGTCGTTTTTAACTGTTTGAAAATGTAATATACTTTTTGCTACACTAAATTTCGCAGAGAATATGAGGGAAATATCATTATTTTGGTTCACTTCCCTACATTTGAAATTATGAAAAAATAAATCAACACTCCCTTCGGACTAATTTCATTGAAGCCATAAATTGCAAAAATAATAAATAAGTAGTATACGTAAATTCCAAAAAAACATCTTTGTTTAGGACGATAATAATAATTTTTATTTCCATTTAACCATAACATGATTGGATACGACATACGATTGTTGTACATGAAAATAATTGATTATATACCTCAATATATATTAAATCTTAGAATACAAACTTAATTTAATATTTTTGTTGTTTAATTTTCTTGTTTTCAAGAAATTAAATAAGTAACCCTACGTGTTGGTATACATACATTTTTTATAACTTAATAAACTAATTATTAAATTATTTAAAGTATTAATAAAGGGATAAATGAATTTTGATGTAATTTTTAAAAATAATTTCTGTTTGGAAATACATTTTTTTGCGTTTAAATCAAAAACAAAAAAAATGAGTTTTTAGTGAAGTAGCTATAATTTTAAGAGTTTTTATACTCCCACCTCAAAAATATTGGATTCTATAGATTTTCGAGCAAGGAATCCAATTTTTCATAGTTAAAAAAAAAAATGGCGGCTCCCAATTATGGCCTATCTCAAAGGTCAACATGATAATTTTTCTGTAAAGTATGTGAAAGCTAAAAAAAAAGTGAGTTTTTTTTTATTTTTCTATCGTTTTCTCGCAATCTAGAATTGAAAGAAGGCGATTTTAGCAGGTATCACGTTTTTGGCTAACTTCTTACTGCTATATATCGGAACCATTAATTTCTAAAAATCTAATATTTTACAAATACTCAGAGGTACTAAGGGAACGTTCTCACGTTTGGAATGGACGTGCCCATATGTATTAAACGAACTTGAATCAACTTATACTATTTATATTTTATATCAGGTACTTCGTATCTTCAAAAAGATATCTATTGTTATGCTGATTATTGCTTTTACATGTATTTATTTGAGAGAAAACTTTTTTGTCATCACAAATTTTATGATGAATTGTACCCTTTCTTTCCGACAAGAATGAGTTTTATCAAAAGCATTGAGAAGGAACTACCCTTAATTGTTACACCATTTCGCTCAGTTTTAAACAGGATCATTCATATGCCGAACCTAACTTGAGTTAGGCGTGTGAAGAGGATTAAAGGGGAAAGACACACCGATAGACAGACTCAAGAAATACTGAACGGATTTTTATGCAACTTGGTATTTCTATTTGGCATATAGATGACAAAAAAGACACTTCCCCCCTCAATTGCATACTACCCTTAATTAAGAATAGTTAACCAGCAAAGATTTTTGAAAAACTAATTTTTCGTCGAAAAGAGGATACATTTTATCACAAGATGTATGATGACAAAAACGTTTCCTTTCAACAAAATACTGATAATGGTATCTCAACTGTTTTTGTAATTCAAACGCTCAATTACTGATGTTCGGTCCTTAAGAAATTTAGTAGATTTAATTGTTATAAGTAATTTACATGCGAGGACGCTTTTTGCAATTACTTGGCAGATGTTTTTTTTTTTCGTTTTCCCTTCCAGGATTGTGTCTGAAGAACTACTGTTAGGAGAATCTAAAAAACTAAAATTATTTTCATAATATTTGTATTTCACTTATACTTATTAATTATTACTATTTTTTTTGATAGATTTTTTGCGCCAGTTCGTTGAGAGAAATGAAGGGAGCCCACAAAACAGTTCACTTGGTCCAGCTCTTGCACAGACTCTTTCCGTGTCAGAACAACTAGGAAAACTAGCTGAAGGTAAGTGTTTATAGTAGTTAATACCAAAAATTAACTTATTTAACGTTAACTTCTGAGCAAATGTAGAGTCATTGTGTTGTGATATCGCCAAGATTTATATTCATACTTGGATATTAGTGCTATGATTGTATCGATAGTGCTTCATTGCTCCAATTTGATTATGTTTTATTGAAGATCTGAGGGAGGTCGTACTGCAGCATAAGCACTAACTATATCCGACGAAGGGAATACGTTTTATATAAACAAATATATGCACACATGCGAGACATGCTCATACGTCTGAACAGTATTACATGTTGGACCTCTTTTATAAGTGAAAAGGGCAGAACCGAGCATGTTGCGGGGGATCGGTTGCCGGACAATGGTAATGTGGCATTAACACAGTGCGGTACATATCCTCGGTGGTCGGTTGCCGCGAGCAGATAATGTGGTATTATCACAGTGCGGTACATATCCTTTGCGGTCGGTTGCCGCACGCAGGTAATGTGGCATTATCACAGTGCGGTACATATCCTCCGGGATTGATTGCCGCACACAGGTAATGTGGCATTAACACAGTGCGGTACATATCCTCCGGGGTCGGTTGCCGCACACGAGTAATGTGGCATTAACACAGTGCGGTACATATCCTCCGGGGTCGGTTGCCGCACACAGGTAATGTGGCATTATCACAGTGCAGTACATATCCTCCGGGGTTGGTTGCCGCACACAGGTAATGTGGCATTATCACAGTGCGGTACATATCCTGCGGGGTCGGTTGCCGCACACAAGTAATGTGGCATTATCACAGTGCGGTACATACCCTCCGGGGTCGGTTGCCGCACACAGGTAATGTGGCATTAACACAGTGCGGTACATATCCTCCGGGGTTGGTTGCCGCACACAGGTAATGTGGCATTATCACAGTGCGGTACATATCCTCCGGGGTCGGTTGCCGCACACAGGTAATGTGGCATTAACACAGTGCGGTACATATCCTCCGGGGTCGGTTGCCGCACACAGGTAATGTGGCATTAACACAGTGCGGTACATATCCTCCGGGGTTGGTTGCCGCACACAGGTAATGTGGCATTATCACAGTGCGGTACATATCCTCCGGGGTCGGTTGCCGCACACAAGTAATGTGGCATTATCACAGTGCGGTACATATCCTCCGGGGTTGGTTGCCGCACACAGGTAATGTGGCATTATCACAGTGCGGTACATATCCTCCGGGGTTGTTTGCCGCGAACAGATAATGTGGCATTAACACTATACGGACTTTTATTTGAAAAACTGATGCATTAACGAACTTTGACCAATAGTATAAATATCAGTTTTCTACTATTCGCAAAGATTACATTTTTTTTTATGAAAATTCATACTATAGTTGATATAATCAGTTTTTTTCTTATCCTCAGAGCATTGTAACGCAGCTTATCTTTTGAGATTGATTCCATCAAGTATCGTGTTCTAGGGGGAGGGTTGGGTTTGTACTAAAAACACAGTTTTCCGTTATCGTTGTGTAGGGTTTTTTGCCATCTTCAAAGTTTTGGCAACACTGGTAGTTGTTATCGGTCCTGCTCTCGTGTCTCATCATCTTTTGTTTCCACTTTTCCAGTTAAACAATTGAAGGGCTTGCAGCAAGAAGGGGTCAGCTCCCTTTTTGACGATTTTGGGAAATTGAAAAAAACTTTTTAAAATTTGAATTTTCAAATTTCGTCAAAAATATTTTTTCGTATAGACAGTGTATGTTTTTAAGCTTGGTTTGCCACCATTTTCATACAATAATACCCACTCCGTTGAACATTTCAATTTTGGAGCTAACTCCTTTTTGTCCCAAACTAAAATTTAAAATCCTCTTCCCATACTTTTTCTAACTAAAATAAAAATAATATTATGACAACGTGACAAAAATAATAAATAATACAACCTTCTAGGACTGTTATCACCAAACCTTTCTCTTTTTGGCAAGAACGAGTTAACTCCAGGAGCTCTCCCCTTCTTGCTCAAATGTGGTGTGGGAGGCAGATCCATCTAGTGAGAATCAGAGCAAATAACAGACTTATGACAGTTGTAGCTAACCCCTTCTTGCACCAAACGAAGAAATGATTTTTTTAAAACTATATTGTGCACTTATCTCAAAATGGCCGAAAATGGAGCTAACCTCTTTTTCCTGCAAGCCCTTCAATTATGTCTAGTTTATATACTTTTAGACAATTATGTATAATTTTCCAGTTCGGTTAATTACATGTATTACTTTAAATAATAATTATGAGATGATTATTTTTTTTTAGTTTTTAGTGTTCACTAGATGTTTTCGTTATCGTTTCCCAACCACTTTTTTTCTAGTTTGTTCAGTACAATTTTACCTTGGTGTAACTAATTATAAATTAATTATTTGTATTAATTTGGTCTACTAGGATAAAAAATAAAAGAATGAGAATTTTATAAGTTATGTTTTGCTGGATAGTCAGTTTTCTTTAAATCGAATTAGGTACATAACTTAAACTTTCGCAAAATATAGTGAAAGCCCTGCGTGGAAGTTCAATTCAGCTCTGACTTACTTATTAATTATCTTATGTATGTTGAATTATTATATCATTATAAAGATGGTCTATGACTAAGGTCATGATATTGGATGAAATAAAATTTGATTTTTCAGGTATCTCCTTGCTTGACAAAGAACTCCAAAAACAGGTTTTGGAAAACCACGAAGATCTTGTTAGTCAGGCGACCTGGGTTGAAAAATTGCAAGGAGTCCTTTCCGTTATGCATATTCATGTGCAGGTAGTCTTGTTGTTTTTTTTATATAGTTATTTATTAGTGCATCACATCTGTTTTTAGAGAGATTTTGTACATAGTGTATATTATAAAAGTTTAAAAAATATATATATTCATAGGTTTTACATACATTTTATAATAATCCTAGTCTTTCTTTTTGTTTCTAAGCCAGTTGCTGTATGTTTTTATGTCTATCTTATTCCTCATTTATTTGCTTTTACAAATAAATATTCTTCCATTTTTTTTCTTTCTTTTCATTTATTTATAAGTCTATAAAAATTTAACATTTATTGTATTTTAAGTACATAAAGCAGATGCTAGTTTACTCACATTGTGATATTCAAAAGTATTTTTATCTAGTTTTTATTTTTTTGTATTTCATTTATTTCGATCAATTGTCTGTCGAGTTAATTGAATAAGAAGACAAATAAACAGGTAATTTTGCGTCAATATTTTGAATATATTTCAATCAAAAATAAGTATACAGTTTGATTCTTTAATTTTTTTTTTTTTTTTAATTAATTGTTAAATTATTTTGGTATATTTTCTTGGCGTAAGGGAAACAAAAGAAATATATTTTTCAATAATGTTCATGAGTGGCTTCTGACGAGTTTAGAAATTGTTAGCGTGTTTTGCTGGAGAATTAACAAAACACTATTTAAGAAAGTGATTATCATATAATTTTTGTTAAATTCATATATTATATGAAAATGAGAATATTTTTTGTATTTATTATTTAAATTTTCATTTTTCTTGATAATAAACAGTTGTTCTAGCCTCTAAGCTACAATGTCTCTAAGTACATTATAGCACTTAAGTTAAATGTGTTATAATGCACTTAGAGCCATTGTTTTGTCTTACATCATGATTTTTTTTTACTATTATGCACTTTTATAGCAAGGGGATGTATTAAATTTTGTAAACTGTGATGCCGACTTGCTATAAGATACGTCAAAGCTATTGTGTTTAGAAAACTATCTGTGAATTTAGCATCACAAATTAGATTTATTATTTTCATAATTTCTTTCGGAGGTATTTTGCGCCCTAGATTAGCACATCTAGTTCGCCCATATTGAACGGGCCGCCCTGATTTTTTCTAGCTATAAGTAAATAATTTAGTGCAAGTATTCCGAAATATTACGCTTTTCTTGATGTACCTTTTAGTATATTATGATTTATTTCAATTTTATTAATTTGATTTTGTTTCTTTCTTTTTTTGTTCATTATTGTTTATAATTTTTTTTTTCAGAACTTGTATAGATATACTTGTACATAGATGTGTAATTGAATGTAAATTTTTAATAAAATAATCTATTGAATGGAATCTAGTATCATGATTAACATTAAATTAAGACTGTTCAATGCCATTTTTCCATTACAAAGTGCACTATTTTTAACTAAATCATTAATTTATAAGTAAAAAATAATGAATGTATATATGCATATTTAAATTTAGAAATGTATATTGTATGTATTTTTAGTGTTTTTTTTCTTATCATTACTACTTTTTCTTTGTATTTGGATCTCTATGTATTTAGGTTGAAAAAGTATTACATATTATAGCAAGAATTGTTTTTTTTTCTACAATGTTCACATTAGCTTAAGAACATGATAAAAACGTGAAATTTTTATAGTAAATACTTTTAAAGTAACGTGCATATAGATGTATAATATTGTAATGAATGACAATTAGGCAGGATATTCTATTTTGTGAATATGTTATTGTATTTACCAAAAAGTTGTACACTATTTACATGAAAATGGTTTCACATTATTTATTTTCAATTTCGATAAAAGACTGCATAGGTTTGTGTGAACCTCGAAATGCTTGTTTGAAGTAGCTAATGGTGTTATTTAATGTCGTGTTTTATTTTTGAAAAAAATATATAGTTTCATAAATATCGTCATTTATTTATTTTTTTTTTAAAATGTGTTTTACGTACTATGTAATAAATTTAATATTTATTTGCAATTTTAACGAGTGAAACTAAATAAAACATTCAATGTTACTCTTTGCAAATAAGGTAAGTATTATTTTGGAATATTGGAATATATCAGTAGCGTTTAGATAAGTTGAAAGCTGAATTGTGTAAAACAGGATGGCCAACTGTGGTCCTGTGTTCTCATGTTCCGAAATTATCTTTTCAAAATATGTCAATCAAAAATAGTTTTAGAATAATCGTGTTAAATAAATAAAACAAACTTATTTTTGAAATATTGTCTATTCCACTAAAGATATATATACATATATAACTACCGGTTTCGGCTTTATACCATCGTCAGGTCTAGTTATGAACTAAGTCAGTTTGCAGAGAGCGGACCCTTCAAATACATCTCAGGTCAAAGGGGGCTATTAGAACTTGGGAGTCCCCCGGCTGTACCGTTAGCTAACTCATGAAATATTTCTTAACAAAACCTAGTTCTAAATTTACATAAAACAATGTCACTAGACTAATACGGGAAAAATAACAAATAAATAAGTACAAATACAAGTAAATAATAAAAAATAGAAATAAAATTAATAACAATGTTAAGATTTAGATAACTTGAAACATATATGTGGAACCAAATATTAATAACAGATAATACAAACATATATGTGGAAACAGAACTGGTTTAGGGTGTTAACAAAGGGGAATAGTTGAAATAAATTTGGTCATTCATACAAATGTTCCTTTTGTTAGCTTTATTTATTTCTAATTGTTCTAAGCTATTAAGTAGCCTGCTTTTTGGGCAATAATGGAGATATTTGATGCCTGTAGATGGGTCGAAAGTGTGGCTATTGTCAATTATGTGGGTCGCGAATGTAGAACGGTTTCCTCGGTTCTTTATTTCGGCCGTGTGTTCTTTAATTATTTCCTTAAAACGACGTCCTGTCTGTCCAATGTATAATTGACTGCACGTCGCACACTCTAGACTATAAACACCGCTTTTATTTTCAATATCTGTTCTGTCCCTACCTCTCTCTAGGCACTGGCTTATGGGATTGATAGTTTTAAACCCGATATTGAAACCTTCTTTTTTCAACTCTTTACCTATTTTTTCTGAAATTTTTCCGTGGTAAGTTAAGCTGACCCATTTATTATAAACTTTATTTTTTGTTTCTAATTTGGTCAGTTTGTTCCTAAAATTATGATTTTTGACCTTCTTTTCAATTTTATTTATTGTTTTTTGTGGGTAGCTATTGTTTTTGGCTATTTCCTTAATAATCTTAAGTTCTTTATCTTTTGATTGTTGGGTCATTGGAATTGAGTAGGCTCTGTGGAACATGGAATAAAAGGCCGCGTATTTGTAACTGGAAGGACAGTTAGAAGATGGGTGTATTACCGTGTCTGTTGTAGTCGGTTTTCTGTGAATGCTAAATTCGAATTTCTTGTTATTAATTTTGATCTCCGAAGGGTCGCTCTCTGCAAACTGACTTAGTTCATAACTAGACCTGACGATGGTATAAAGCCGAAACCGGTAGTTATATATGTATATATATCTTTAGTGGAATAGACAATATTTCAAAAATAAGTTTGTTTTATTTATTTATTACAAGTTTCCACAATATGTCCGCGTTTCTCAACTTAGAAGTTAATAATCGTGTTGTTTAGAGTTGAATACACAGGTCAGTGTTGGAAAATACATTTTGGATCGAGCATGCCTTGTGGTTCCTCATTTCGAAATTAAACTAGAAATCGACTTGATTTATATTTAATTTTTGTTACATCCATAAGTAAGAGATAAGAGTCAGATCTTTTATGAAAACAATTGCTCCCGAAACTAAGACCAAAAAACTCCAGAAGTGCCTTGGTTACAGTAAGGATTGGCGACTCATTATTATGCGAAAGAGAGATTAAGGGTGATATGCTGAGTTATACTGAATAGAAAATTTTCTGTCAGTAGTTATTTGTTCGTATCTTGATATTTTTGCCTTCGTCTAATTCAAATTCATATTAACGGATTGGTTTTCATTATTTTGTTCTCTGACGTAAAACAATTAGCATTCTTATTTCAAACCCCTTCTGTTATGGATGCCTAGATAATATAGGATTAAAAAAAATGAAAGTTTCAGGCTTCATTCCCTGACATCCAGGGTTTTTATAATGACGCGGAACGGGGAAGTGCATATCTCCAGCATGAAAACATTAGGTTATATATAAATTTGGAAAAATGTATAAAATTCATAAGTATTAAGCAAACCATTTACGTTGGACCATCAGTGTTTCGTAGGTAATATAAGAAGCAGAAAAAAAAATCAGTATTTCACCGGCAATGTTTTTCTCCAAAACGAATTAATCAATTTACTTTTCGCTCCCCCTCCAAAACTAGTCGTCCGTTTGCGCTAATATTCAACACTTACATTGGGGACCCTAAGGTTTTAAAGTTGAGCCCTTCTCTGATCATCCCCTCTTACCTTCTGCTGAAAATTAATAAGTTCGTCCTCGTGGGATTTTGAATTTACATATGAAATTTTGTGTCGATATATTCATTATAACGACAGTTTTTTGAGTTAAGCTTCTCCCCTAACCCCCCTTTGACTGATCTGGCTGAATATCAATATGTGTTGTCCTTATGGGGTTCGATAAATTCATTCTATCTGGAGTTATCGCGTTCACAGACAGATTTGTTTTCATATTTGGGATCTATAGAGGTCGGAAAACAAAAATTTCGTTGATAACTCCACATCGAATTTTTTACCGATTGCATAACTTCCCCTATACTTCGTATAGCTGGCGAAGTAAATAGACTTTCTTCTTGTAACAAATGTTCATAATTCATTAAACCAGTACCCATATGAGATCAACATACTGGCATTGCTTTTATTTTATTTCTTCTTTATTAGAAAGGTTAAATAAAATAAAATAAAAATTTTCCTTCACATATATAAAGAAATTTTCAACTATTCCCAGAAGTTTTAAATTAAGACAAAACCAGTGGAACAAAACGTAACGACTGCAAATTAACAAACAAACGAGAACAAAATATAAAAAAGGATGTGTCCACGTTAAGAAGCTTCCCTGCGGCTTTTAATCTGAAAAGAAACTTCACTATCAACACTGCAAACTTCACTATTGCATCTGCACTTCATGGGCGACTCGAGAATTCCAATGTCTCTTAGCAACTATCGTGAAGCCATTCATAAGTAGTTTTCCTTAATTTTTTTCTATGAATGCCAACTATTTTCTATGCTTGAGCAACATCATAACAAGAAGTGAAAATTTCAGCCATCGACATCGAGTTGGAGGACCAAAAAAAAAAAAAAAAATTTATAAATTTGGCGAGTTCTTGTATTCACCATCACTCTTCAAGACTCAACATCTATCCTGTAACAATTTTCAGTATACAGGAGGTGAAATCCTCACAACGATACTTCATCGGCCGTTGACTCAGTTTTTTTTTTTTCTGTTTTATCTATAACTTGTGTTTTTTAAATTTAAATAAAAACTTCTTAAAGGGATGAATTGATCCATTGAAAGCTTTGCTTGAATATTTAACTAAATATTACAATGGTTCAGTAATGATTCCGTTATTTGATACATCAAAAGTGTATTCGTCTCAGAGTTATATAAGCAAAAGAATTTAGACAAAAGAAACAACAGCTTCTAGATATTTAAAAAAAAAAATTGTTGGCCCTACTATACATACAAAATGTATTTTTCAGAGCCTTCTAAGTTCGGTTGAAAGGGTACGATTGAAAGTGGTGGAACCCTTCAACCGCCTGGAGTCCCAAATGTTGGTCCTATCTCGACTTCACGCCACCTCCGACCTACTTCGGAGAACTGCAAGAATTCAGCAATTAGTCAAAAAACTACCTGGCCTTGAGCCTCTACGCTCAGCTCATATTATATCTGAGCTAGGTAATAATTATAATTTTTTTTCTCTCATTTTTCAATTTAGAAATGCCCCAGCTTCAGCATCAAAAATTGAATTAATAAATGTTTTTAATATCTCATACAAAGTACTTCATGCTTTACAATAGGAAGTTGCGGAGAGCTATTGTTGGGTGCATGACAATCAGTGTCATCATCTGTTAACTGATTTGAATATTCACACAATCAGAAGATCACTCTAATAAAAATGTGTAGGGAATAAAAAACTATTACATTCTTCATAACTTCATTATTAATTTAAATAATTCAAAAAACTAAATTACAGATGAAAAGTAGGTCTAACATTCATAGTCTTTTCAAATATCAGTAACACATCTACTTTTCTTTATCCAGGGGAATTATATCAAGATGTTGATCTTTCGGGATTGGAAATTTTAGAAGCAGAAGAGAGACAAATAAAAAAGGAAACAGCGATAGTTGAGCAGAAGGCTCTCAAAATAATTGAGCAAGGACTACTGAATTCTGACCGAAGCAAGGTGTGGATTAAGGAAAATATATTTAAAAATAAACAATAAATAAAAAGTCAATATTGACGTTTTCTGCTTTTATTTTTTGATCAGGTTTCAGTAGGTATTGAAATAATGATGAAATTAAATATTGCTGATCGTGAGGTTAATAAATTGATGCAAGAAGCTTTGCGACAAGTGAAAAATAGTATAAAAAGCGCTCTTGATATGTCTAACTTGGTGCCTTCTTCAAGTAGAGGTAAGTCATATTCGTATTTTATAGTGAAACATTTTTATTTGGTATATTTTAAAATCTTGATCTAAATAGTCTCACTGCAGATCCTGTTAGTCTCATAACCCTATAATAGGTAGGAGGGCATCGGTAGCTCAGTGGTATGCGTGTTTGCTTTCTGAGCTCTAGATCGTGGGTTCGAAACCCGGCCGAGGCCCTTAGATTATTTTATCTGGGAGGTAAAATAAACTTAAACAAGCCGTCCTTCGGATGGGACAACCTTAAAATTTACTCTTATTCGCAGAATTCTTTTCTACAAACCTTGTATCAGCAGAAGTTCGAATCTGCAACATATTGTTAATGAAATAAAAGTTAAATTTGTTTACCGATATTTTTTATGTGAAACTGTTAATAAGCTAATACGATAATTTAACACAAAAGCTGGCAATTTTCGAAAGCACCATAAATGTAGAAAACATTTTTTCTAACAAAGTGAATTTTTTTGAGTGCTCAGGTTTTTGCTATCAACCCCCCTGAGGTGTTCTTCAATTCAATACGTACAATCGAAGTTTCAAAAGTGTTTTTATTTTTAGGCTTGCATTATATGATTTATATTGTTTGGCACGTCTGCCGTATTTTTAATACTCTGAAGTATTTAAAGTATAACCTGTTATTTTTATCGTTCTGAAAACACTTTTTATTATTCCTTACTTTGTACAGGAGGCGCAGGAAGAGTTAGTGGAGTAAATATTCCTACAAATATAAACCAATTTCGTAATAGACTATGGTCTTCATGGGAGAATACTCTCAATTCTATAATTTACCCAATGTGCAATCAGGTATTCGCTTCAAATAATTATCAGAATACGAATTTTTGTGGTTGGGCTTAAGTTTTGGGAATTGCATTACTTCTTCTGGAATTTATTTCGATATTTCATTTGCTGTTTCTTGTTAGTAAACTTTTATGTTGTTACTTCCAATAGATGGCTCTGATTCAAAATGTTTTAAATGACAAAATGCGAGACCTGGATCCTTCTCTCCTTTGTACAACTGAAACTAAGTCTGAAATAGCTCACATTTTTTGGACAGAAGTTGATGATATTATGAAAAAACATTTGAAAAAGGCAGCTGAAGGTTTGGACTCTACTCACATCATCTAATTTGTAAATTATGTGATGAAACATAATTAAAGTATTCATTGTTGTCTACTTCTTTGCTCAAACAGGTTCGCCTTATATGAAACAAGCATTAGAAGGAGAATATCCAAAACTATTAAGACTTCACCTAGACTTTCATGCCAAACTGAAAAGTCTGAATTTATCGGGGATTGCAAATAAACCTATTTTCCCTCCAATGTAAGTTGAAATAATGTGTTTCATGTGCTGCCTTGAAATGTCTTTAGTTTATAACAATCCACGAAAATTTGGAAGGGAATGAGTCACAAATTTACCACTTATAGTTTCCCTTTAATAACAGGACAAGTCGTTAAGGCATTCATCAGTACCATCGTGTGTCAAAAACGTAAAACATAATGTTTAACGATTATATGAATAATTTTAATTCACTTGAACCATTAGCTAGCAATGTTGTGTTTTCTCAACACTCACTTTGCGAGTGAAACTAAATTGTTTAAGGTCTGGAATTAACTGCAAAATGTTACTACTTAGTTTGTCTTCCTTCCTAAATCTACTTTTGAGTTACTACATTTAATTTTATATTTTCTTATTACATTTTTGTATTTCTTTTTGCAGGGGGTCTTGTTTAACTAATTTCGAAACAGCCTATCTAAGCAAATCTACAAATGTGGTCCTTAATACCGTCAGAGAGATGTTTGCTGAAGATGAAGCTACTAACACAGTTAGGCCTCCATCCACTGATAAAACAGACGCTCTTGTTAAGATGATTTCAAAGTAAGCCCATTTTTAATATTATAATATATATATATATATATAATTATACATATGTATAATTATTAAGTTCTGTTTTAAAACTTGTATGTATAAATTAAATAAGCAAAAATAAACTAATTTGAAAAGAAGGACCATAGGTGTTTCACATTTTGCATAACATTTGATTAGTTGGCCGGACAGAACCATATTGTTTTTGGTGATGATCCAACTAGTAAAAGTCACTTGAACAAACAGTTAAAGCAAACAGCTTTCGTCAGTTAGAACACTATCAAATAATGTTGTCCTATGTACACATTTTTTTTCCTGAATGAATTGTGTTGCATTCAAAACATTTTCTTAGACCGAATAGGAAATTACATTTTTCATTATTATAAAAATTACTTTACAATATTAAAATAATTTTTAGAATGTAATTCACTTCAATACATATCTATTATTTTTTTTTAACCAGCCACGGATGCTTTCAGATTATTATTTTGTCATTTAGATATTATTTAGGTATTTATATTTATTTTATGTAGGATAAATCTAATCTATTCTGCCACGATATACCTGAGCCTCCAGGTCTGCCACTGGCAACCTATACGGATGTCACGCTGCTTATAGCTCAAGACCATAATCTTCATTGGGCCGTGCGCACTCTTCAGAATGGCCTGGATGTCTTGGAAAATTGGTTTAATATATGGAAACTGAGGCTAAACGCGAAAAAGACGGAGTCCAAGGTTTTTGCTCTCCGGCGCATAAACCACGATACACTGGCACAGCTGAACATCAACCACGAAAACATCTCCTGGACTCCAGTACACCAGGAGTGCTCCTAGACACCAAACTGACCTGGGGTCAACACATTAACTCCAAATTGACACATGCCTACACTAGACTCTCCTCACTCTACCCACTTCCTAACAAGTGGAGTACACCCCGACATGAATGTGCCACACTACTCTACACCGCACTCATACGGCCGCTCATCACATACGCTGCCCTCTTTGGTTCGGCACAAGCCAGACCAACATTAAAAAACTGGTCAGGTTCGAAAACAAATTTCTCCGCCTTTCCCTAAACGCGCTTTGGATGGTATGGAATTCTCAGATTCGCAGGGAGCTGGGTGTTCCCGACGTTAGAGACTTCATATTGGAAGTAGCGAAGAGGTTCAGGACAGGGCTGCAGAGTATTTCTGGAGCCGCTATCTTTGGCATTGGTGAACCTCTGCCATATCGTCGTCTGAAGCCCCGGCTTGTTCAAGATATTATCCCCTGACTACTCTTTATTATTATTTATTATTTTGTTTATTGTGGATAGCTCTTTTTGCGCTGAACCAAATAAAAGTGTTTTCTTTTTCTCTCTGAAATAGACTATATAGGTATTTATGTAAATGTATTTTGTATACTTCAATGTATTTATTTATATTTCAGTGAGCTGAGTGTTTCTCTTGTGGATGAAACACTGACCAAGCCTGTTGCTCGGAACGTTGTTGCCAAATCAGTGTACCTTTTCTGTCAGAAGGGAGAGGAAATGCTAGTCACCAATCCGGAGGCCTCACAAGTTATTGGTTTGTAATCATTTAGAATTATTCTTAGTAAAATAGAAGAAGATGGTGCCAAATCTATCTTTACAACATTTATCAGATCTAGATAAACTTTTATTGCACTAAAGAATACAACATTTATGGCAATGAATTGAGTTTATTTTTACCAAATACATCTTCTTATTATAGTTATAGAAAACATAGACAACATTATACATATGTAAAATAACAAATAAGTGGTATAATAACTAAATAAAAAGATACAAATAGTAATAAATATGGATATGCACTTTATTAGAAATAGTGCAAGCAATTAGTGAACAAAAACAATTCAAACTTTTATGAAACGAAGTATGACCATCGATAAGAGAAAATTGTAAAATAGTAGTAACCATAAACAAAAATAAAATGAAAATAAAAAAATATATATATCTTATAAGCAATAAATTAATTTTTAAGTCTATTGTGAAAAATAAAAATAAATGATTGATTTTTTTAACATCTACGTTATCAAAAAAATCCACAATTGATTCTGAGTCGAATTTTGATCTATGTATTATAAGATATTTGTGGAGACGTTTCCCTGGGGATACACAAAGAGGGACAATGGAACAAAAAGTAATATATTAAAATTTCTATTGCTATTGTGGAGTCGTATTTGTGCTAGCAATTGGGGTTTTTCTATATGGCAGTTTATTGAAAGAGCTTAAAGTTATCTTACGACCCTAACCCACTGACCAATCGGTAGAGGAGATGATTACCAGATCTATGTAAAATAATATTTTTTCACATCTTTATTACTCTCCCAATTTATTTTTGGTCTTTACAACCTAGAAAATATCCTAAATATCCTTTTGTTCATTTTTTAAATGTTATTTATGTTTCAGAAGCTCCAAATCCCAGTCAAGAATTGAACATTGCTGTAGCTAATATTGTGTATTATTTTGCTGAACAAGTGTCCAGTGTTATCAACAATCTTGGTTTGAACAAAGATATTGCTTTGTGTATTACGAATGCATTGAAAAGTGGAGACAAACTGACTCAAGAAATTATCAATCCCCTTCTGGCCTCAGTTCTCGTTGCTATTGAATCAATTCTATTGACAATGCACAATGAAGATTACAATATGTAAGTATCGAATAGTGTAAATATATCATAAAAAGAATATACTAATTGACTCTGGTTGTAGAAGATAAACTTCATATGAGAGAGATATTTTTTTATGATCCCCCATGGGGTTTCTCTACATCAGAAGAAACTGGATTTCACTAAAAAGACCGACGGGAGGGTCATTTTATTTCTTCGGATACATCAACTGGATTTTTGAAATTCTTACTGTGGTTTACAGTTTTATCCTCTAATCCTGGACTATTTCATTCAATATTAACTAAAATATGAAGAATAGTTGACATATTGTATCGTTTATATTGAGACATACATTTTTTTCATGAACTAGATATGTATATTATTGTTTTTCCTCCCCCCGACTTAATATTAATGTTTTCATGTTGCTGTTGGTTACGCGAATTACAAAAAAAAAAAAAAAAAAAAAAAAAAAAAAAGACCCGATTTGTAATAATTACCGTTACTTCTCCAGCTATACCGAAGTACATTGGGAGTTATATAATCGGTCCGAAATTCGATGTTAAGTTTTGAATTAAATTTCATATTTTCCTAATTTTGTATTACAAAAATTTGTATCTCATGTGAAGATATTAGTACAAATGATCCTATAAAAGTATGATCAAAAAATTATTATTATAAAAAATAAATGCTATCAGTCTGTGTACACGATAATAATATCCGATATAATGAATATATTGACATGAAATTTTTATATTTGTAGAACATCATAAAGACATCTATTGATTTGACGCGAAATCGGACACCGGGAGGGATGGGATTAGGGGAGGGACTTAGTAAAAAACCTCCAATAACTGCGACTTTTTTAAAATATCTATTGGGGCTTCGATAAGAATAGGGGAGTCGCGATTTATAATTTACGTTCAATCTGCTATAAATATTGGTCCTATATCACTAGAATTAAGCTGTCACATTAAATCTATAAACTTTACATAGATAAAAAAAAAGTAAATCTTATAATTTATTTAAATGTACACAGAAATGAATACAGTGGAGCTACCTCTTTGTATATCAGAGAGCTACAGCAGTTTATAGCCAGAGCTGCGACAACCTATCTCTCACCGTTTCAAAATCAAATCCTCATCACTAAATCGTAAGTTGGTTTATATCTTTCATAATGTTTATCTTATTTATTTATATTTTACATTTCCAGTTATATGAAGTTTAGGGGAAGTTACGTAATCGGTCAGAAATTCGAGGCGGAATTTTGTGTGTGTCTGTGAACACGATAACTCCCAATTGAATGAATATATCGACAATGAAATTGTATACATGTAAACAGAACCTTGTGAGGACATAGCCAACTCAGCCTGAAGGAAGAGGAGGCGTAACACCAAAACTCTAATAACTGCCGTTGTAATGGATGTATTGATACGAAATTTCATGTGTAAATTCAAAGTCCTATAAGGACGACACCTATTAATTTTCAGGTAATCAGCCGATGAGGAGGGAACGATCAGAGGTGGGTACAACTCAAAAATCCCAATAACTGCCGATGTAATGAATGTATTCAGACCCTTATAGGGATGACACCAATTAATTATCCGCGAAATAAGTCGAAGGGATGGGAGGGGAGGGGGGCAGAGAAGGGGGGCTCGTCTCAGATTCCCCAATCGACTAGTATCGACAGAAAATTTAGTATGAGGATTCAGAACCCACTAAGTAACTCAAATATTGAGTTTTAGGCCTTACGATCGATTGGCTTTGGAGGGAAAGCGAAAACATAATAGATACTTTTTGTTTTGATTTCATTAACGTCATGTATAAAAACATTATTTATTTTATTTCAGATGCATGGAGGTTGCTTCTAGAACTCTTGAGTTGTTCATGCGTCATACAACCCTCATTCGTCCCATCAGTGAAGCTGGAAGAAAAAAACTGCTTGCTGATTTCAAGTCTGTTAGTGTTTTAATGTGAATCATTTGTTTATTTAGTCATATGTTCTAGTATATTGGCAAATAATCACTTTGCTCAGGATCCTCAACGTGTATAGAGATAGAAGTGTAACGCTGGCTTCACACATTGCTCAAGATGGGTCGTATACTATATATAATTGCAGAATAAATGGATTGGCGTGATGATGGAGTTTGTCGTGACTCTACGTGAGTCTGGATTTAATAATACAACATTACACTTAACATAGAGAAATGCGAATGAATTATTATAGCCTAGAAAGATGAAAAGTTAAAGAAAAAATGTTCTCTAGAATACGCAAAAAGTTGTGAAATGAGCAAATTGTATTCCTCCTTGGATACTATTGTGTTGATTTCCGGGTTAACCTTTTTGATGGTTGCTTCTGGGTTTAGGTTGAGGAGGCCATCAGCCCGCTGTGCACCCAGCCCACTGAGTTAGGTCGGGTCTACTCCACCTTCAGGTCTCTCCGGCCACTGGTGGTGGCCCCTCCTTCGGAAGTGATTTCCTCTCCAGTCCTTGGTCAGGTCATACCCTACAGTCTCACTGTGACCCTCCTCATGTCCAGGGCACCCCATCAACTCCTTTCTCCACATCAGGTCAGTATTCTATTTACATTATTAGAAAAATTCCCATTTTGTTCAGGGGAACTATCTACATTCGCTAAACATATGAACGATATGGGTCCCATATTCAACAGAGCAACGAGAATAAAGTACCTCCAACTTTGTGAAAAAGTACAGCTTGATTCTCTGGAACCGCTGGAATTTAATAGAGCTCTGAAAAATGGGAATTGTTTGAACGACCAAACACTTCAAATTCTCACCCCTGTTACCACTAAGTTAATATAATATATTGTGTATTTTTATTCTATATTCTATATAGTGTACGCATTTTTATTCTTCTTGTACTTTGATATTAGCATATAGCTCTTATTTCTCATGTATTCCACTATAAACCCAACTTTGGGTTATTTTTCTGTCTAAATTATTGACTATTATATTTTCTTTATTTATATATTCAGAAATTTATTTGGACACTTATTAGAAACTGTAGGGAAAACAATATATATGTTACTGTTAATTTGATAAATTTGGTTATAAATCACAATAGATGGTACCAAATTCAGGGGGAAGGTGTGCCGGCCTACGGCCGGCGGAACGATATATCTGCCCCTCCCGTCGTTCAAAACTCGGAGGCAATCAGGTTTTTGTGAAAGCAAAATTTATCATATTAACAAGGTGAGTTTTATATTATGTATAATAACTGGTTAATATGATAAATATTAAGAAACTGTGAATAATTTGTCATATTAACCAAGAACGGTGGTTATTATACATAATAACCAGTTATTATGTATAATAACCAAATTTATCAAATTAACAGTAACGTATATATATATTTATATAGGATAGGATTTGGAGTTTAAGGACGCAAAACAGCAAAGGTCATCAGCGTCCAAAATATATATATATATATGTGGGCAATAGAATAAAAACAACAAGGTTCCATTAGGTTCTTATTATAATTGTTTTATTGTTAAGTTTTTGCCACTTGAGCGTAAAGTCAGAACTATGTCTTCGGAGGTGGTAGTTGAGTGGCTGGATCAGGGATTATTCCCTTTCCATTCCGGCCACTTTTGAGTTTTTTGTAGTTCCCCAATTTTTTGGAGTTACCTAGCCCGTATCCTCTTTTGTTTCTCTTCTCAGCCAAATCCGTATATCCTACGTACCCTTCGTTTCTGTCTTCGCCAGAACAGGGGATGCGAGCATCAGACGTAGGTATACATATTTTATACTGTTCCCTATGTTACCTTACAATTATGTTGAATGTGTGTATCCTTCTGACTCATAGTCTTTTACCCATCTACCAAAGTTATCTTCGTTAGATATTTCCCGGATTATTATTTTTTATTTTGTAATTTGTTGAATTAATGATTCTTGAAATCAAAGAAAAACTGCTGTTGCATTAGACTCAATTTTATATGTAGTGTTAGCTGTACTCAAGGACAAGATAGCTCAGATGAAATATTGTAATTAATTTTTTTGTACATAATTTGAAAAAAATGGTTATAATAACAAACTATCAGTCCAAATATGTTTATTTTTTGATGTTTGTTCACGTTCCGCCCTTCTGGGCAGTTTCAAAACTATAAAAAGATTTTTAATTTTTATAAATAAATATAAAAATTATCATGGACCCTTAAATCCTTTCTATGAATCCTTAGTTTTACAGTTTTATAACATGTCAAAATCCAATATATATTTTTGTGTTTTTTCAATAAAACATCGTTTCTTGGCTTTCTTGTATCCACTTGGTGACCATTCTTTATATTTTTAGTTAATGACAATATAATATATTGGATTTTTGACATGGTATAAAACTGTGTAACTATGGATACTGGATTGTGTAAGATGGGGTGCATCTCTATATTCTTGTTCAACAGTATACCATTTGACGGGGTTAGAATCAAAGTGGTCTAAGTGACAATTTTTAAAACTTTGAAGAAACTGTGCATTAAGTTCTTAACTGATTTAAAAAATCTATAATTTATCGGAACCGGAAATATGTTGTCTTCTGCTTTTATGGTGAATGTTGCTGTTAGCAAACAATAAAATTGAATAAAAATCTTAATTTCAAGGTCACTATTGATATGTTCAAGTTATTTATTCATGTGACCAAAATGGAATAAGTGATTTGCCAGTAGATCTCAGCACTGGCTAGGATTTCACTTGTACAACTTTTTTCCTGAACAGAACTATCATTTTTGTACCCGATACCGTCATTTATAATGTGTGATATCTATTTATATATAACAATTAAAAATCTTTTTATTTTTGAAAATGCCCCAATAGGTGGAACTTGTACAAACATCAAAAAATAAATATATATTTGGGAAACTGAAGAAAGGCTATGATAGTGTTATTATAACCACTTTTTTCAATTGAATTTATTACTGGCCTCAAACAAGGCTATTTTTCCTCTTTTCAAGAAACCCATCGTATTAATATGGTAATTTTGTTGTTGGTAGAGTGTGGACTGGACGGTGTCGGTGTACTCCGAGTGGCTGGATGAACACACAGACGAGAAAGACCGTCTGGAACTCCTCAACGGAGCTCTACAGAAGTACGAACAGCTCGTCTACAACAAGGGAATGTCATCCTTCGACCAACTCTATCCACACATTAAATCCTTGATTGACAATGGTTTTCAATATTTATCTGCCGCTTCCTAATTCATCATATTTAAATTATACATTGTATTATTTAATCAAGATTTTAATCAATTATGTGGTAAAAACTATAATTTTTTTTTATTATTTATTCTCATTTAATTTAATAAATATTTAAATTTAAAGTTTTTATTTATTATCAAATATTCCGTTTCTTTCTCATCAAAAACCTGGATTTATCTCACAATTTATACTTAACATACAGACAATAAAGCACTCAGAAATTGGTACGCCATATTAATTTATAACCTAAGACCAAATGAAAATATATACGTATTTCTCAAGCAATATTATATTTTGGGAGTAAGCTCGTTTTCAATTTTCAGTTCTGTTCTCACTGCAAATTTTCAATTGATATATCTTCACCAATATGACTCGAATAGATTTCAGATAATTCTAACCGCTTGTCACCGATATGTTCTCTCGGAAAATTATTGTTTAATATTATTAAAGATTCTTGAAACAAGGATATATAAAGACAAAATAAGATCTTCAAAGTACAAATATATTAAAATAAATACATTATAAACTTAAATAGGTACATTTATTTTTATATAAGGACATTCTACTAGAGATTCAAAACTCGTATTCATTCTGTTACAATGTGGTACCTATATACAATATATAACAAACTTATACAATACTAGCTGGTTACTTTGCGTTATTACTTAATTGAAGCTGACCAAAAAATAAAAATATATTTCCGAAATCGTTTTGTCGGATCCTTTGAAATATTATGTCATACATTGTAGTTGTAAAAAAAATATGCCACTCTCTCAACAATGTCTATTCTTAAAGTTGGACTGTACTTTAAATAAATATTGTTTCTTTAAAATAAGTTCAGCTATTTTGGAAGACAGGACAGGAACAAACATACAGACAGCAATTTTAAAAACTATTAAAATAGATTCTAGATGACATGAAATTCATAAAGAATATAGGGAGGTAATTCTAAACAGTCAGATAAAACCACCGTCAGAATTATATTTATATAGATATATGTCAAAAAACAAACATGTCATCAGAGCATGGGTTGGCATTTAGTACCAACCAAAAATATGATTTTTGATATATTTTTACACAAAAAAACTGAGAAAAAAAAAAACCGATACCGTTAAAATATGACTTGGCAACTAGAGCAAGTGATCAATTTAGAACCTCAAATAACAGATCAACTTCTCTCACTTCATTCTCCGACTAGTTGGACTTCGAAGTATTTTTATATTTTCTTTAATCATATTTACAATCAATTGCAACCAAAAGGAATTTTTTGAAAAAATAAAGTGATGCATTTATGTAGACGGCCTCAAACCTCGAATGCCAGCTAATCTACGACTATTTGAGATACTAAAATATGTTTTATTCTTTACTCTCCTAATAATAAATGCATCTTAATAATGTTTAGATAGTTAAAAAAAAAAAAACATAATTAAGCAAAAGGAATGTACGCACTCAGACAACACATCAATGTTTTTGAAAAAAAATGTATAACAAATTAAAATCTCTTCTTTTTTTATTCATTTCTTAATTTAAATAACATGTCGGCGATCTGACAACTCATCAGTTTTTGTGAAAAATGAATTACACTTTTTTGCATGAATCTTAACTACGGAAACTCTCATACGTGATAAAAATAAATATATAGTAGAGAGGTTGGAGAAACTAATGCTCCCGATCTGCTAAGTTATTAACGGTGTTGAATGCAAAATATTGCATGTTCAGTTTTCGAGTTTGTATTATAATAGTGTTTGTTTGGTCACAATGGTAGTTTGTTACACTATAACTTATAAGCCATCATTGGCTGGACAGAAAACAGAACAGCTACACTAAGAGATATTGGGCGAACGCCCGCATTTTTTTTTCCAAGTCTCAAAAACAGTGAAATATATTAAATTTATTTTTTTTACCCATTTAAAACAATTTCTCTTTGATTAGTCAGTCTCACTGATCTCTAATATACAATGGATAGCGGGTGCTCCATTCGCCAGTTGAAACGTATTGCGCCATTTGTGAGGTTAATGGGCACAATATGACGGTTTAGCGGTGCATTTTTCAAATTGTGTTCTCCCAGGACAAAACTTTATACAATAATGAAATAATATCAGAAATAATAGAGTGAGGGCTTATCAGTGACAAACATACTCAAACGAAACCTAATTGACTTCAGACAAGAAAATATATATGCCGCATGAATGGACATTTTTTTCATTAATTTTTTAAAATAAAAAGATGAACTTAGAATAAAATTTGTAAGTCCCTTCAAACTTTTTTTTTTGAAATATTGTATTCTACAAAAAAATATACAAAAACGGTTTCGGCATTACATCATCTTTAGGTTTGATTATAAACTAAGACAAGTTTGCTGAGTGCGAACCGTACATAGAGATACATCAGGTATATCTGGTATTAAATTAAAAATTACCTATATGTATGTTTCGTACTCAGCAAAATTGTCTTATAATTAGTTGATAACTAATAAATAACTAATTGTAAGTGCATAACAATGGTGCAATGTTGAAACCGGCAATTTATGTATATTTTGTGGAGTAAATATATAAAAAAATAAGTACAACGTAAGTTTTATTTGTTAATTACAACTTTCTACAATATGTTCGCGTTTCTCAATTTCCTCAAATAATCAGAACATAACCTTGAATATTCCGTAAGTTTTATAAAATTTCTTTCTACATTCATTTATTGCAGTCCTTCTGCATCCTCCAATGAGAACTGTATTTAAAATTATTTACGCTATGTAAATATAATTTAATGATTTATAAATTTAGATTACTTTTTTGTTTTTTTACTTATAATATTTTTACACTATTTTTCACGTTTCTCACTACAATTTACACACTTGAAAATTGTGATTATTTTTTATAAAATTCATAGAATTAAATAACATTATATTTACATATCACACGAGTTTTCTTCATATAAAATTTGCCAAAAAATTTCACAAATAGCGTTGTTTAATTTGCCTGGAAGCTGGCCTGCCCTATCCACTATCCACACTAAAGATCAGCGGTCAGTCTTCATTCCCTCTCGAATAGGAACTTGTTTATGCGCAAAATACAAAAATGCTATTGAAGACAGTGCACTGACCAAAAATATAACATCAAACCATCTATGGTAGAAATTAAACTGAAGATCACCCAAAACTTGAGTTATAATCATTCGATATTCAGGAGGCATGTTCATTCGCATCAGAAGAACTGAAGAGACGAAGTGCATACCCTAGAAACAAAAATGATGAATTGTGTCAAAAAAAAAAAATTAATTTGATAATTAAAGAATATAATAATGGCTGACTACTACAAACTCGTGAATGTACAGGGAAACTAACCAGTACAAAAAAAATACCACCGTTTTCTTTTTCTTCCCAAGAAAAGTGTAGGGGAAGTTAAGTAATCTGTTAGAAATTTTATGAGTTTTCACCGGAATTTCATTTTTATTCCAAGCCCTCATTCAAAAATGAAATTAAAAAAATGCTGACTATCCAGTTATGGGATAACTCCAAACAGATAAGGGCGACACCTATTAATTTTCAGCCAAATTGGCCAATGGAAAGGCTTAACACAAAAACTCTAATAACTTCCGTTGTAATGATATTGATACGAAAATTTCCCTGTATAAAAGTATTAAGAAATCCCTATAAGGACAACATCTATTAATTTTCAACGGAATCAAACAAAGGAGATACCCAGAGGAGAGGGGATCAGAGGGGGTCAACTCAAAAATTCCAACAACTGCCGATGTAATGAATGTACCAACATTAAAATGTATTTAAAAACAATATCCCATAATGTTTCGCAAAATAAGAAAGGCTCTTGAATAGAAAACCAGAGAAGAGGAGCTCGACTTACATATATACCCTAATAACTGCCGATGTAATGAACATATCGACACAAAAATTTAGTATGAGGATTCAGAAGCCACTATGTAAGTCAAATATTGAGTTTTAGGAGGGAAAGTGAAAACGTGATTGATAAATTCTTATTGAAGTACATAGCCGGTGATTCAACGACATTTTTTAGTTATAATAAGATGACAACATAAAATCAAATAGGCAAAGTTGAGCCCCCCCATGTAAGCATTAAAATATAAAAATATGTGTTTTCACTTGATATGCCTTTAAACAATTTAAATTCACTCGTTGAATTTGGATCATCAGATAAAAACATAGCCTAGATTTCTCTTCAAGTTGAGATAATGCCATCTTTATTTCTATACAGAATTTCTATTATTATTTAATAATGATCTGTAAAGAAATAAAGATGGCATTATCTCAACTTGAAGAAATATAATAGAAATTTTCTATTGTTTAAAATAAGTAATACCAATAACGAAACATATGAGTATATTCAATGTCTTTGATAATATAATAACTAACATAAATTCAAAAAATAATAAAATAATTGTGAAAGTTAACATTTCATACCATTATTTGCGCCAAGACGAGAACTATGATGTTCGAAGATTTACTACTTGATATAGCATAGAAAAACTGAAAAAAAAAAAAAAAAAGTTCGTTGGATTAAATTGATGTTAATTCAGCTTATTTAACACTTACAATTATTGTGCCAGCAGGTCATCCCATAAGCCTAATGTCGCTTTTTGTACTCGGGAATAAAAACTAATAAAAAACTCATTCGATACAATTTTCATATTACTAACATATTACTTTGTTACTTCTAAATTTTATTTCCCTTCTTAAATATATTTTATGAGATTTGATCGGAAAAATAAAATGACGGCCCTTTCTACCTCTTTTGGTGAGTCCGTCAATTACAACATTTTGGACCTCCGGAACAGATGGTAATCTAAAGGGGCTATGTCGTCGGGAGAATATGGTGGCTGACTTATACCTTCCCAAAACAAGTTGTATAGTTTTTATAGATCCCTCTTGTAAAATGAGCTCTTGCATTATCCGGATGGAATAAGTGCGGCGGAGTCGAGACTGAAAGAGCATGTGGTCCTCGAATGTCCACTATACGACGAACCTATGGTGGAGTTGATACGCGGGACAGATCCTGACGATCCATACCTGGGACTCGGCCTACGGCAGCTGGTGACGGAAACCTGCTACCCAATGTCCAGCCGATTTGTCGCGAAAAAATAAAGCAGTTTAACCTTGCGCCGGGGACAACTGCAGGCACGCAGGTCTTCCAAGGATAGCTTCATACCGTCATTTTATTCACAGTAGTCAGGTAAATTAACAAAAATGTATAGTCGGGTCACAGGGTCCTTCCCCACCAGACAATAATATTTTCCGGGGATGGAGGCCTCTCCCTGCAGTATTGGCCGTTTCACCGGGGTCAAGCCATTGCCTCTCACTAACCTTCCCTTCTCCATACATTTCCAGCACTTTCCTATATATGGAAGCCGCACTTCAATTTCAAAATGTAAACTAGAGAGAAAATCTGGTATTCCCACCATAGTTGGAATAAGAAAGTAGTTAATCTCTTTTCAAACACTATCTGTACACAAATCCTAATCTACACGAACTTCCATAATAAAGTAAACAATAAATGTAATGTTTTAAAACCGACATTAGTTACTGGGTGATCTTGATGTATAATGCTATCTTAAGAGAAATTTTTAATATTTAATAAGGTATATAGATAGGTATTAGATATAATTGAACGCAAATAAAAAATTGGCCAGTTAACTTCTGTTTCATAGTCACTTTACCACATCAATGGAAATATCTTGCTCCCTTCTTCTCTTAGTAGGTATGTTGCTGCTCCAACTTGCGTTAAATCAATACGTTTCGTAACTGACATAGGACCTCTTTAACCAATGGTTTCCCCCACTTTCTCTAACGTATGCAGTAGTTTTTAGTATTTTATACTTTTTTCATTTATTTTTACTTCCACTTTTTCATAACATTTCATAAGGAAATGATAGTCTGGTGATAAAGTCGAAACATCGTGTAAAAGACAAGGTCAGATTATGGCTGTATTATCCTCAAAACGGTAAGAAAAGTTGTTTTCCGCGTGGCGCCTTTGCATGTGTATATAATTTCCTTTTCTTTCACAAGAACGTCTGCAAAAATGCACCGATTTGAATGTTTCTTATTGCAAAATAAATATAGACTAATGTTAATACCAATCGGAAGATATATTTTGAAAATATGCGCAATTTTAAACCTACAACAATATTGTGTAAGTATTGTATTAGAGCTTTCTGGGAAGTTTCATAAAATAAATTATTTTGGAACATGCTGATTTATTTTTTTAAGTTCAGTTGAGAACTACATATGTACCTTGGTGAGTGTGAGGAGGAGACCCCGGATGGAGGTGATGACGATACATCCTACCAGGAAGAAGGAGACATGTTGAGACCAGAAGCTCACATCGATGTTGATGCCGAGCCAGTGAACCATGATCTCCATCCCTCGAGTCACAGGGTCCTTCTTACCAACCCGGTCAAACACTATGTTCACTGTCGACTGAAATCAACCAACACACAGACACAAGACAAACATAAGAAAATCTATCAAATATTGAGCAAGTAACAATAAAAGAAGCTCATAAGAAGTGAAAATGAGATCTTGAGAAGTAACCAAAAATGTTCACAAGAGCACACATGCTATTGAATGAAAATAATTTCCAGAAAGGATGGAGGTTATTTGAAATAATAATTATTAGTTTATTTCGTTGAAGCTATTGGTAGCCACTATTTTCATAAAGCCTTCTGTATTTATATGTGTAGAATCGCAGATGTCTCTAAGATTTGTCGGGTTTTCTCCCTTCTAACATCCAACTGTTGCCCAATGTACTTTCAGCTTCGGTTTTTTTTAAGTTACAGTAATTTTGAATGGTTCTTACAAGCTTTAAAAAAAGAGATTCCATTTTAGCAATATACTGGAAAAAAACATCAGGACGCTACACGCACACTACATAATATGCTTGCTAAACAACAGATTTCTTATGTGTATTTGTTTTATTTATAATAAGTTAGGTAAAATAAAAATTATTTCTTCTAGGGATCCAGGTACTTCTCAGAGTTCTTATTCCATGAAATTTGATACAGTGATAGAGTACATAGAAAAACAATTGTATGAGGGAAAACAATTCCGAAGTACGATTTTAAAAATTTCTTGGAAATGCCGTACAATATCAAGTTTTTTCACAAAAATATGACACACGCGGCTTTACAATGGTTATCTTTAACAGTTCCTTTTACTGTGTGAGACGTTATTTCTTGGAAGAACTATTTGCACCTTCTCCATGACATGAACTTCAAGAAAATTAAAAAATGATAATGATGCTTAGATTATTTAAATTTTAACAACAAACCACAATAACATTCAGCTATTATTATTGATGCAGTTAATGAATTTAAATAAGCTCTAGAGAGGGGTGAAAATGTGAAAGCCCATTCCTACTCCGCTATTGAAAAGCTCCTCTAAATAGGCAACAATTTACTAAAGTAATGCTACAATATTATGGCAACTGAATATTTCTATAGAAACTAATGCCGTAGAAATGCTACAGCATACTCACAATAAAAATTTTCCAGAGACAATAAATTGAAAATACATATCCAAGGCAGTTGAAGTATTTTCCCCGCCAGGTTTTGGCCCACTCGAGCCTGGCCTGCATGTCCCGAGCATCGTGAGCCTCCAAGAACAGTTGGCGACTCAACTCTTCCAAGGCACTCGCCTCCTGCTTCAAACTCCACACATCTTTGTTTAATTGAGGAAAATATGAAAATGAAATAATTCTGATGAACCTTTGAATGTGTGACGTTATAATGATAACGACTTCAGCAAACCTTTTCTCCTGGTTGAGTTAGTTATTGTGACTCATGCCAGGGCTTTATCTATGAGGTCATACAGCCTACTACCAAAGCGCTCTTTTGTCGCTCTGGTGAAAATAAGCCCGATTCTACTACGGGAGTCCTAAATTTTGCTCAACCAGGTTTAGTTACTAGGATAGTTAACTAGTAACTAACATCTTATAGGGTCCGGACCATCGCTTCGCACACGAAGGACAGCTTGCTCAAAGTGTTTTACCTTCCTGGTTGATAAGTGGGATATACCATCGATTACGTACAGTTTTTAATCGCTGTACACCAATAACTATTTCAGGTGCCTTCCAAATTGTTATAGCCGTTCTTCGGGTTAAGGTTCTACAGTTTTGAAACATGTATACAGTCTGGCGCAACTTTATAACATCAGCAGTTATTTTTACTAAAATAATCGTTTCCACGCACGAAAGATTCATATATAACAATAAATTGAAGGATACTATCAGATTCAGTCTTCCCACTCCGTAAAATGTTCCAAATCCCCTGCGTGGCACCCAGAGTAAATCCAGCCTTACTGCCACGTTTCGATAAAGCAATTCTCTTCTTTTTCGCTAATATCATATCCATAGTCTGCATCAAACGTTTTTCAATATTGAGAACATCGCTCGGAGTGACATATCTTCAAAAAAAATAATAATTAGATATACATTTTAAACAATTTAAAAAGGTTTACAAGAAAATAAAAGAGAAAAAATCAATTACCAGACTACCTCATGAAGTAGGCCATTGAAGAATAAGGATAGTTGACAGCACCAAATCCGGATAATAGTGCCATGACAGTCACTCCAATCACACCGACTCGACTGATAGCCTGCTCAATCGCCAATATCCCCTGTTTGGGGCTCAACAAAGGAAAGGGATCCCCTAACTTCCAGAAAAAATAGATAAATATCATCCAAATAGCAGCTGTTAATGGCCTTAACATTCTCGAAGATACTACAATTCAAAAGACAGATAAAAAATGAGTAATATACACAAATTTGTTTGTACAATTTATATCACAAAATAAAAATGTATTACCGAATCGTATGTCGATCAAAATACAGTGACCGATATAAAAGGGAATTACAACGATAAGCATGAAGAGAATAAAATATAAACCAGAAATCCATAGAAAATATCTTGAACTAGAACATAAAGACGCACATAATAAAATATAAAATGGAGAACAATGTGGAAGTTGTTCCTATGAAACAAAAAACGTACCTTGGGTTTAATATACCAATAATTTCAAAAATAATCAACTCAAACATAGTACACGAGAGAGTAAAAGTAGTGGAAAAAATAATCTGAACTGCTCTATGATGAACTTCATAGTCTTTGAACAATTGTCTAACAAAAAAGACCCAACCTCCAATGAAGAATGACACCTGAAGTAACATAAAGAATAATGAGTAAAGTGAAAAGGATTTATTTTAAATGATCAAACTTAAAAAAAAAAAACCAACCTGTGAAATGCCAATAATAAGGGTATCTTCCAAATATCCCATATTTAGTTCGTATTTAAAGTTCAATTGAAATCATATCAGAAAATAAACAGCAATGACTACATCCCAACATACAAAATTTATTAAATGTAGTTCACCGAATACGTGATACCAATAGGTCACTGTTTACCCTATTCGAAGCAAGGAGGTTGAAATAAATTGGAGAGGCCTGATAGGAAAAAATGAGGATTTTATTTGGAGTGGAGGGCGTGGCATTATTTCGTCTCGACATTCATCTTGCCTGTTTTTGACTGCGTACGATTATTACTTTCTATTATATAGATAAAATAAATAATAATTATTATTGTACCCAAATGATTAATTTTTGTTGACGAGAAGAAGATTATTGAGGGTATATAACTCTCGAATAATCATACGTCCTAATAATTCTTAGGTATGTACTACTATTCAAAAAATATACATGTTTACCTAACAATTGTGATTTCAGCATGAAGTTATAACTCAAGAAAAAAAAAAAACTATTGAATCATAGCATTATTTTTCTTGTCAACCTTTGACTTCATGAAGCTTCAAAATAGTTGGTTCAACTTTTACCTTTCAGAACCTCCAAAGAGAATTTAACTTGCTACAACTTTCGCTTAAAACGATTTCAGATAAGAATGTACGGGTAATATAATTTTTAGTATAAATGAAATTGTTCTTCAAAGTTGGACGTAAAGGCGGGGCTTACCCTCTATAACAGGAGATGGCCTCTCCCCAATTCTAAACTCCTTGATTCGGAGTGTGAAAACGTGGACAATGTCAACTAAGCAGAAAGTACAAATAAAACGTTGAGAACTTGAATTTTCCAGTAATCAAAAATCGAGATGCAAATATAGTCAAAATAATAATAGTACAATACAGTTTTTACTATGATGTGTTATTTTGCAATATTCGGTACACTAATCGATTTAGTTTTAATACTAAAATTATTGTATTCCAAAATATCGATAGTTTGGATAACAACTTATAGCCTTCTGTACGTAATCTTTGCCCCTCTGAGTTTTTCACGTGTTGTTTGCTATATAATTTGAAATGGTTCGTAAAAAGAAACACTCCGAGGAAAATGGAGAAATTGAATTAAATGATGAGAATCCTTCTGAGGAATGTGATTATGGGTTAGATGATGAAGTTGTTCCGAAGTGGTACGAACATGTAAGTATTTTGATTTTCCATTTTTTTCCCAGCGATAAATAATTTATTTTTTATCAGTATCATTGAAGTCTATATAAAATTATTTTTGATCAAGTTTAAAGACGAGCCGATCCAAGATGAAACTCCATCTGAAGAAGAGCTAGCATCTTTAAGAATAGAAGCACAACAAGTATTAGAGAACGAAACAAAATTTTACTTTTCAAGTTAGTATTTTTTATGTGTATATATTACGTTACCTCAATGTTCAGTATTTTTTAAGTGTATATATTACGTTATCTCTATTTTCTAAACTTTTTTAATTTACTTAATCCTAATTTAGAAATCGCGAAGGGTAAAAAATCGGCGGATGCTGCGTGGATTAAGACAGTGTTGTCTAAAGGTACTTCTAAAGATAAAATTGCCGCCAATATTATAACGATTCAGAATGCTCCTGTGTATAATTCATCTGCTCTTTCATCACTTATTGGTATGGTAAAGGCGTCTAAGAAACATGAATGCACTCTAGTGATGGGTAAGTATCCTTTCTTCGTTTATTCTATAATTTTTTTTGTTTGCATATATATCTAATGCATGTTGGTTTTCTTATTACAGACAGTTTGGTCGATTTATTTCTTGAGGATTTGCTTAAACCAGATGTTAAGTTGAAAAGTTTTAACAAACAACCTCTTGGTAAATTGTATGAAATCACATCTGGCTGTGCGAGAGCTAGAAAAGCAAGAATGGCGGCTTGGTTTTTTGAGGAGAAATTGAAAGAACTCTATCTTAAATTTATCCAGGCCCTTGATGTTGTTGCTAAAGACACTGTTGAAAATATGAGAATAAAAGCAGTGTCTGCGTTGAGTAAGCTTCTGGCCGGACACCCAGAACAGGAACAGGTATTCAGTGTATAATATTTGCTTGTTTGAGAAAATGATATAATTGTTATATAACATTTTAAAGTACTTATTGATATGATTTTTTATTGTTCATATAATAATTTCAGAAAAAGATAAATTTAATTGTATATTAAGTCGTTCTTAACAAAAATCCGTTATGCTCTCCCCCAATACGTGCACAGTAATACTAAAATAAATAGAAATAGGGAACTTGTTTAACGTTTATATTGTCTAATTCTACAAAAAAAATATATGAAGTGTACCGCTTTCGGGTAACGCCATTTTCAGCAAAAAGTGACATTCAAGTTTGCTAGGTTGTCATATTTATACAATCATCAACAAAGACTATGACACCTTGTCCCCTAGGGAAGTCCTATCTTAATATGACATTTATGAATATTTGATTTGCCAATAATATGATAACAGAGAAAATATAATATAAAGGAATTTAAAAAACGTAATAATAAATAAAATAAATTAAAAATGGGGTAAAATATAATATATTATATTCCTTCCCTTCTGAGTTTATATATGCTTTGTGACAAAAGAATCTCGAAATTTGGGCGGCTACTGTTCCAAAAGTATAGATTCAAAAAAAAAATGTATAGATAATCTTTTGAAGGTAATTTTATGAGCTTAAATTTCTTATAGAACTATTTTTGTCGTACATTAAAGGGAAAACGAATTATTGACGAAAAAATTATATTTTGTATCGTTCCGTCATCACAGAGGCTAGCGCAGTCATCTAGGAAGGGGGGTATATTTAATGGTATCCAAATGAAGCCTTCGAAACCACAAACATACCTGCCGCTAGGCTTATAGTCTCAGAAACATGTCTGTTTGTCTAGGCAGCACGCCAAAAACAGACTGTAGAGTAGTTCATGGATGGTCCATTCTTGATTGGATGATGGCATCCGAAAACAATGAAACTATAAAAAGAAATACTATATTATAGTATACATAAAAAATAGGGGACACAATATCGAAGTACAAGACCAAAGTAATGCGAAACCGGTATACTTTATTGGTGGAATTAGACAATATAAAAGTTAAACAAGACCTTTGTTTTTATTTATTTTATTAACTTTCCCCTCAATCGACTCTGATGACAGAAATACATTCAGACATCAATAGTAATTTGGGGCTTCATTCACTTACCTTTTAGTTGATCATTTTTTTTAAAAAATTTCTCCATTATATATGTATATAAATTTGTTTCTTAATAACTGTTATATTTGTTTTAGCTTTTGTTAAAAATCGTTGTTAATAAATTGGGTGACACCAGTTCAAGAGTGGTATCAAAGGTTATTTACTCTGTGACGCAGTTGTTAAGGGTACATCCAGCCATGAAACAAGTTGTCATGAATGAAGTTGAAAAATTATTGTTCAGGTTTGTTACCATACAAGTTCTGTTTGTTATTAGTGTGTTTTAATTTCAACTTCTAAGTTGAGAAACGCGGACATATTGTGGAAACTTGTAATAAAAAAATAAAACAAACTTATTTTTGAAATATTGTCTATTCCACTAACTTGGGAGTCCCCCGGCTGTACCGTTAGCTAACTCATGAAATTTTTTATGTAAATTTAGAACTAGGTTTTGTTAAGAAATATTTCATGAGTTAGCTAACGGTACAGCCGGGGGACTCCCAAGTTTTAATAGCACTCTTTGACCTGAGATGTATTTGAAGGGTCGCTCTCTGCAAACTGACTTAGTTCATAACTAGACCTGACGATGGTATAAAGCCGAAACCGGTAGTTATATATGTATATATCTTTAGTGGAATAGACAATATTTCAAAAATAAGTTTGTTTTATTTATGTTTTAATTTCATTGTACTTTTAAATAATATTTCATATATTTATTATTTCAGGCCAAATATAAATACTCGCACTCAATATTACACGATTTGTCTTTTAACACAATATATTTTTCGAGACAAAGATCGAGAAATTGCAAGAAATATTATTAACATATATTTTTCATTCTTCAAAGCTGCTGTTAAAAAGGTATATAGTTTCTTTCTATTGTTTGTGTCTGTGTCTGCGAACATGATAACTCCCGAACGAATGAATGTATGGATGCGAAATTTTATATCTACAATCAGGACCCTCTAAGGACGACACTTATGGAATTTCAGCCAAAGAGGGAATGGAGAGGAGCCTTAACACAAAAACTATAATAACTGCCGTTGAAATAAATAATGTGTATTGACACAAAATTTATATGTATGTTCAAAGCCCTATGCGGTCGACAATTATTTTTTAGTGGTATCAGCCGAAGGAGAGGGGGCTCAACTAAACAATCCCAATAACTGCCGATGTAATGAATGTATTGAGACGAAATTTTATAATTAAATTCAAGCCCAAGAATGACAATTTTCTGCGTAATTCGTCGAAGGGAAGGTGGGATCAGAGAACGGGGACTCAAATAATCTAATAACTAATGATACTTAACATTTTAGGTATATTGTGAAACACTTAATAAAAATATAAAGAAAAACTAATGTTTTTTAAATGTGTGTTTAAATACCCAATACTAGCCGATTTATTCATGGACCAGCTGAAAAAACATACTTGATAAAACTCCTGATGATGGTATCGTTTCGTCGATGATATATGCATACTGTTTAGCGGCTAAATAATTCAAATAGACAAAGAAAACAACTATTTGATTTCGTTAACAATATACATGAAAAAAATAAAATTTACTATAAAAATGGGAGGGAACAATCCAACAACTTTTTGGATTTAAATTTAACTACATTTACAGAAAACCAACAACCACAGATTCCATCATACACAATTCATCAAACGCTCCCACAACACACAAACATGCACCATTATATTCACTCCTTCACAGAGCCTACACAATACCATTAAACGAAGACAACAGAAAATGGAGTTAGGCGTCATTAATAGTATAGCGAAAAAAAACGGGTATAATAGTCACATTATTGATAAGATAAGACGTAAAGTCATAAACAGAATACATTTAAAAGAAATTTCAAAATTGGGTGGGATTACCATATTTTGGAAACATTTCAGAACCGAAAGGTAATATACTCAAAAAAGATGACTTTCGGGTAGATTTCAGAACAAATAATACAAAAAAGAAGAAAAAAAGTGAGGTTTACCAGCTAGAATGAGTTCTTGTAATTTTGTTTATATAGGTCAGACTGGAAGGCAATTTAAAAATAGGGTAAAAGAACACGTATCAGAAATAGGGTTAAACACTGACCCAACATACAACTCAATAAAATCAACTTTCGCACAACACATCAACGAAAACTAACTCCATTTCGATATAAATACGGGCATACAATACCTTCAAACAATTTTCATTTATTATTAAGATTTCAATTTCGGACGAAATTTGGTTTATAGTGTTTTTCTTATTTTAAGACAACTGTATAGGAGGGACAGGGAAAAACCCCATAGGG
This sequence comes from Aradus depressus, assembly GCA_963662175.1. Taxonomy (NCBI): domain Eukaryota; kingdom Metazoa; phylum Arthropoda; class Insecta; order Hemiptera; family Aradidae; genus Aradus; species Aradus depressus. The sequence goes on along the minus strand of OY759217.1, from coordinate 32,826,551 downwards.
ATTGTTAATTGGTTGAACTTCCATTTAGTATTTGTTGAGTCGTGGCTGAAGAGGGTAGCAATACCAAAAGTACTCCCATATATTTTATATATCTTGTGAAATAGACAATTTTTTGTTGTGCAGGGTGAGGTGGATTCTCGACTGATGGGCGCCCTCCTGATGGGTGTGAAGAGAGCCATCCCCTTCGCCAAACTCACTCCAGACGCTATGAAGAACAGTATTGACACCCTCTACAAGCTGGTTCATCTCACTTCCTTCAACATTTCTCTTCATGCTCTCGCTCTCTTGCAAGAAGTGGCCACAGAATCTGACGATAGGTACATTTTAAATATTTTTTCTCCTTGGGCAATGATACTTTAATGTTCTCCAATTAGAATGGGTTAACCATATCCATTCTTACATTGTTTGTTTTAATAAAATTTTATAGCGGACTTTCAAGTCATTCTACTTTTTCTATATAAAGAGGAACATTCCTAGTTTTTTGAAAATAAGTCCTATTTTTTAATAACATTTGGAATCTTATTCCCCTCTGCCTTGAAAATGATAAACGTGATAAGTTAATGGGGATTCGGTCATTGATTCTACAGATTTTATATAAATCTTTTCTCCTCTGACGTACTATTTATTTATTTATTTTATTTTTATTGTATTTTTTTTATTGTAGTAATACTAATTGTAAATTGTGTTTTTATGTTTGATCTCCAGTAATTGGACACTAGCCTAATAAAATAGGGGGCCTATGTACTAATAAATAATTATCTTTATAGATACAATTTTGAGGGGTTGCTTGCACATTCAGTACTTTTCAAAACTATTGGGGTTTCATTCATTTCAGGTTAAACAAAGACCATACACTTGGTAAAAAAAAGTCTTTATTCTACAAGAAATGTACATAAACTATTGGTTTCGGCATTACACTTTTATAAACTTATAACTAAAGTAATTTATGGTTTCCAGATTTGCTTTGTGAAGCTCCATTCTAGGAATAGATAATTAAAATACACAATTTCTTTGTCAAACTTCACTATATATTCTCAAATACTCAACTAGTTTCGCCGTGTTATGGCATTATCAAGAGTCACTTATAAACTGTGTTGTGAAGTGACTCTTGATAATGCCATAACACGGCGAAACTAGTTGAGTATTTAAGAATATATAGTGAAGTTTGACAAAGAAATTGTGTATTTTAATTATCTATTATAACTAAAGCTGACGATGGTGTAATGCCGAAATCGGTAGTTTAAGTGTACATTTATTGTAGAATAGACAATAGTTCAAGAAACAAAGTTTGTTTTATTTATTTATTATTAATTTCCCCAATATGTCCGCGTTTTTCAACTTAGAAATTTCATTTATTGTTAATATTATTATACTTTTTAGGTTTTATTCAGCGTTTTATAAGAAACTTCTGGATCGGGATCTGAGTAAGACATGCCACCATGCCATGCTTATTAATCTGCTATTTAAAGCTATAACTAAGGATTCAAACATCCCCAGAGTAAAGGCTATGATTAAAAGACTACTCCAGGTATCTGTCCATTCCTTATGGTATTTAACATTTTTTTGTAGAGATATTGTGAAGCAATTAATAGAAAAAAGAAATTTTTTTTTTTTTATATTGTTTATTTCATAACATATATGGTAGTTCTTTTGGCATTTCTGTCATCTTCAACCACGACAAATTCTAAGTGGATGTTCAACATGTTTACATTTCGAACTGTCCCTTTTTCAGATCACGGAGTTTTTCCTGTCCCTTTCTCTTGTAAGTTTTAAGGCCTTGAAAAACATTAAAAATAAAATTCATTTCAAATTGAAAAAGGGAAATTTGAAATAGTTGCTAATTAAAATACAAATATATAAAATAAATCAAAGATGACAATAATAAATATATGAATAAAAAATTCACAGTTTAAAGAAAGAAAGTACGTATACACAGAGACTGGAGGATTATATTGGCGATAAAAGGGGTGAATACCAATCTACGATCAGACTTCAAATATTCATTTTCTTTATTTTTTATCCATTCTTTATTAGATTCTCAAAACTTTACTAAGTTTTTACAAACATAATTTTGGAAGGGTCATCTTGTTATCAATTATAAATATTATTTGTTCTCAATTACTTGTTAATTATTGAAAAAGTCCATAATTTCATGTCTATTCTTTCATACAAAGTCCAGACGATTATCATTTGATCAATACACCCTTGACGCCAAACAGGCTAGTCGTTATATGTAGATTTTCCCCCTTGATTTATTTGTATTTGTGTTAATAAGTATTTTTGTAATGTTTCCCAGATTTGCCTCTATCTGCCTGTGCCGCTTACTTGTGGATTCCTCTATCTAATATCTGAATTATTTTCACAAAGAAGGACACTTCTTGCTTTTCAAACAGAACCTAAACCAGATATGATGAATGTTACTAAGGTTGAGGATTTCAGTGATGATGATGGCGAAGAAAAATATACCGACATTGAAAGAATTGTGAGTTGATTTGGAATTTATTAGAAAATATCTGTGTTACTGATCGTTGACGGATCTTTTTGTTTTGAGAATGTATTAATATAAATTAAATGTTTTAATTGAATATTACCAGTAATATTTTATATAATAATAATAATATGTATTTATAAAGGAGACGATCAGTAAAAAAGTGGTAAGAATGAAGTTTATATGTAGCATGAAATTAAGAGAATGCGGAGGTTAGGCTGATCAGGGGACCTACCGTGTCCCTCACTCAAAAGTGTTATTTATCTCGATATTTCCAACTTAGCGACAATATATATTTGGTGGGAGTCCATAACAGTACAAGACAAAAAGTCAATTTTTCAGGAGAACAGAAAATGTCTTTTGTCAGTGGACACATTTTTTTTTTACTGCCAAAAAATTAGGTCTACACTACGTCAGAGACATTACCGACTTGTCCTTTTCTAACCACTTCTAGAGATTGACTTCACATTGTGAAATATGTATTAATACTGTTTTGGCCAAAAATGGACTTGTACTCTTTTTCCCGCCCATCAAAGATATACATATATAGAGAAAAAAATGTCTAAAATAAAAGTATCATTCATATTGATTTACTTACTTTTTCATGTAGGATCAATAGTGATTGAGAAAGCATGAAGAAACATTTTCTGTCTACAAGTAATTCTTGGAATTTCGAAATTATGTATCCTAAATGTTATTCCTGAATAGATTCAATATGTAAAGTTCGATTGAAATATGTTTTCCTGTGATGATACAACAAACACATAGACAGACGAACATACTGACATGAAAGCTAAAAACCACTTGTACAGTTATATTTTAAATTGAAACGGGTAAAACCCTAATAGTTTTCAAAAATACCTAATGTACAAACAGCCACCCCCTTAAAATTTAAATATAAATATGTATATTTATTATATATATATATCCATTTTCAAAAGTTTCTTATAGTTAAGGGTAGATAACTATGAATGTAAATACTCGTTCAGCCATTTTCGCATGATGCCCGGACTAATAAAACTACTTTCAGCTTTGTTTATAGTTAGTTATTTTGACTTGTGCCCGGGCTTTAACTACAAGGTAATATCGCTTATTACCAGAGCACTCTTTTGTCACTCCAGTGGACATGAGCCCGACTCTACAGTGGGAGTTTATTTTGCCTACTTAGGTTTATTCACTTATGGTTTTTTCACGTCCCAGATAAAAATCCTGAGAGCCTCGGCCGGGTTTTGAACCCATGATCTTGAGCTCTGTAAGTTAGCCAGCTCCCTCTGAGCTACTGGCGCCCTCAAGTTCCTTATATAAATAACATTACTTCATTATAATTTTTGTTTAATGAAGTAATGTTGCTGTGGAAACATTACCACGGGAGATTTTAATGGTAGTTTCAGACAGTATTGTTAGCGAAGTGTGATGAGTAAATCTTAATCCTCGAGTATTAAAAACTGAATTAATCTAAAATGAAAAAAATGTAAGATTTATGTCGAAAGTTGAAACCGGTTTAATGGAAAAGTATTAAATTCTTTCTATTTTTTTAGGAACCTAAAGTGGAAGAAGAAATTACTAAATCAGAAGATGAGAAATCCTTTTTGTACACGCAGGAAGAGTTGAAGGGTGAGGGGTCTATGGTCATTAAAGAGGAGGACGGTAGCAAGCCAACCTCAGGATGGGTGTTCCGCAATATTGGGAAAACAACCACTCCTCGAAGATTTGAACATGTTTACGATGCATTTGCGAGAAATCCCATCTATGCTAACGCAGTTAAAACAGCATACTTCGAACTTCTGGACCTGATGGCACATTTTCACCCTACTGTTTCATTGTTTGCAGAAAAATTGCTTACTTGTAAGTGTTTCTTCTTTTTTTTTTCTTCCTCATTTATCACCATATTTTTTCTTACTGTCTTTCTCAAATTGAATAGCTTATGTATGAGTTGGACTAAAAATGTCTTGATGATGTGATATCCTCTTTTCTGATCACCTTACCCAAGAAATAAAATAAAAAGTCATCGCATCGGCAGTGTACTTCCCCCGAAAGAATTATTCAATTAATTTTTTGCTCCCCCTCTAAAACCAGTCGACCGTATGGACTAATAATCAACAGTTGACTTATTTAGGGGCTTCTAAATCCTCATACTAAAATTTGTGTCGATAAATTCAATATGGGATTAGGGGGAGGCTCAACACAAAAAATGGAATAACTGTCGTTGGAATGAATTTATCGACACAAAATTTCATATGTAAATTCAAACCCCTTTTTAAATTAAGGACGACACCTATTATTAATAATAGAAATAATAAATTAATTTTATGCGAAATCAGCCGAAAGGAAGGTGGAATCAGAGAAGGGAGGCACGCCTCAAAAACCCTAATAACTATACACTTAATAAAAAGTAAAGAAAAAACGTAAGTTTTAAAAAAAATATTGTTTATTTCATAAAATATATATAATATGGGAGTACATTCGATATTGCTACCATCTTCAGCCACGACTTAACAAAGACACTTCCATTTAGTATTTGTAACCGTAATTACTTCCATATCATATATATAAAGCTGAAAATGTCTGTGCGTTGTACCGTTATAACTCACGAACGGCTTGATGGATTTGATTAATTTTTTTTAAAATTTGTTCGTCATCGTCTGTGGAAGGTTATAGGCGTATTAGTACCTCAATATCTGGTCCATCCCAGCATCCACCCACGCAATCTTTGTAACTCAAAAACCACTGCAATGTTTAATGAGGAATCTTTTTGAATAGATAAGTGTTATCTACCGGAAGGTTAAGGTCTATTTTTTAATCAACCCCTGGTCCATCCCAGCATCCACTCACGCAATCTTTGTAACTCGAAAACCATTACAACGATTAATGAAAAATCTTTTTGAATAAATTAGTTTTAGCTCCAGGATGGTTGAGGTCTATGTTTTAATCAACCTGGTGGTCAAAAGCGTTCTCAAGTACGCACTGGCTAGGACGTCCACTGATGCTAAGTATTCACTAGCTGTGGTTTCCGCCGTTGAATGGCGCGTACTAGGCCATGGTGCCCAGGGGTTCTAAAAACTTACTAGCTGGGATGTCTGCCGTTGAAGGACTATAAGCGTTATTCCGTATGAATAATTGAAAATTATAACATCATGAATGTACTATTGAAGAATTGAAATGGATTCGAACGAGAGATATTAGGAGAAAAGTCAAAGTTCCCCGGGCAACGCCGGGTATTACTGCTAGTTATATATATTTTGTGAAATAGACAATATGTTTTTTCTTTACTTTTTCCTAATAACTGTGATATAATAATGAATAAAACTTAAAGGTTAATCTCCTTGCATGCTCTAGTTTACAGTAATCATAGGATGGAGATTTAATTTTTATTTTTTTCAGGTGAGAAGATCATTTACTCGGGGGACCCGCTGGTGGACTTCACCCTGGTCCGGTTCCTGGACAGGTTCTGCTTCAAGAACCCCAAGAGTTCCAGTGGAGAATCGAAGGGTCCTGACCCCACCCTGGCGAGCAGGAGGTACTATCTGCCGGCGGGGGTCAAGTCAGTCCCTGTCATGAGCTCTCAGTACCTGGGACAGCAGCCCACACAGATACCCGTCGATGAACTCTTCCTTTACAAGTAATACTCTTTTATTATTATTATTATTGTAAGCTGGTTCTCCCAGCGTTTTTTTTTCAACTTCGCGCCTCACAACCTAGTTGGTTTTTAGTCAAAATTAAGATACCCTAAAATTATAATAATTTTGTCATTAGACAATATAAAAGTTAAACAAATTCTTTGCTTTTATTTAGAATATATTAACACAAATGAAATAGACAAAAAAGGTGTCTGAACATTGACATATTGAAATAATACGGTTCCATCTATGTATTTACAGGTATTTGAAAGAAAGGCATGGAGATGGAAGCCATTTGAATAGAACAGATGATGATGACAACGCAAGTGTGGCTAGTGAAGAGTTTGAAGAGATGTTGGACAATATGATGGGCGGTAAGAGGGCCAAGGACCTCGACTTTATGGAAGATATTGGAGACAAACTGAAGAACAATAAGTCTTCAGGAGGTAGTAAATCTACATTTAGTATATGTCTAATAGAAAATAGTTTTGTAGTCATGACATGTGTATACTTAGTAAGTAGTAGGAACGGCCATCAGAGGGACGGCTCAACTCAAAATCCCCCATAAGTACCGATGTAATTAATGTATCGACACAAAATTGAGTATGATGATTCAGAAGCAGCTATGTAAGTCAACTATTGACTTTTTAGTCCAAATTGCCGATTGTTTTCAGAGTGAATGCGAGGAGATTGTTGATAAGTTTGCGTTGGTGAAGTAGTTTGCCAGTTAATCGACGATTTTTAAGTATTACTTATTAAAGTCTGTTTTTCATAAGTTGGGACTTGAAGAAAGATTGAATAAGTGAGTCGTTTAGATTCAAAACCAGCTACATCCATAATATGTTTAATATTTTCAGGAACATGAAATGATACAAGTTGATGACGTTACCAGTATATTAGTATTCGTAAGACCATACACATCCATAAATTTAATTTTTTAATTTTGTTTTTATTTGGAAAATATTCAAGTTTAATTTTTGGATGTATCTGGTTTTGAAAGTAATTTTGGATTTATTTGGGTTTGAAACCACAGAAATAATGTAAAATAAATTACAAGAGTATTTAGGGGAGAAGAGTAGAAAAGTACGTCTAAAGAATACTAACTAGTGTCGGTATAGATGCTATACATTCATCTGTGAGGTCAAGTTGAGTGCTGATTGCCACCCACACCCTCTTCTCAGTCAGCACCCAGCGGAACGTTCAGCATATAGCTTACTTTTGTTACTCCGCCCCCTTCTCTACTTTATTATTTACCTGTAAATAGTAATACATAACATTTTATCACTGTTTTAATTTTTACTTGATTTATTGTAAAAAAAAAATGTTGCCTTGAACTTCTAGTGATGTTTATAAAAATAAATAAAAAAGTTATCAAGGGGTGTCAGTCCAACAATATTTACACCACCACTAGTTTCGGTAATCAACTAACATCATCAGATGGTGAATCTAGAAGTAAGAGGTATTTACTCATATTTAAGGTGAAATTAGGTGCTGAAACTATGTTGTCTTTGTTACTTACATATGTAACAAGAAGTCCACTGCACCCGGTTATCAATAAACAAAATAAAAGGTAGATGCTGTCGAGGGTAAGTCCAGAGAAAAAATGCATTATTCAATTCCCAATGTTTCAATATATTTTATATTATTATCAGGACCTGGAAACATAGGGAGGGGAGGTCAAGGTTAGAATAATAATGTGAGATTTATTGTATAAGTTGTAAACATTAAAAAAATGTTAACTAAAGTATATAAATAAAAGTATAAAACTTGAAATCATTCATCACTAGAATCAAAATAAATTAAAACTTAACAGGTATGTAATTTATAAGTTACTTACATATTAAGGTTTATTTATTTAGTTTTATCGCAGTATCGTGATTGTTGATATAAGCCTTGAAATGAAATGAAAATAAATGAAATGAAAATAAATTTTATTATTCTGGGACCGAGGTCCCCTAAGAATAAATACATACAGAGAGTGATGAAAATGAAACAATGAAATATAGTATCAGAACAGAAATAAAAATATAGGTAGGTAAATAAAAATTAGTGCTACATTGGAGAAAAACTATACAACTAAAAAATAGATAAACAGGAAATAGAAAAACAGGAAAAAACATAAAATTAACAACTTCTATATGATGAAACAAAATAAATAAAAGTATCTACAAAAATAAAAGAGAATAAGTAAAAAAGAAAAAAAGCAAATCTATACAACTAAGAAAGAAATAAAATTGATAATATAAATAAATATAAATCGACCGAGCATAGTACGGTGGTTGATTATAAAAGAGAAGGAAGGATGCCCAGCCAAGGTTAAAAATAAAATTAATTAAGAAAGCAGAAAATAAGATAAGATAAAAAATAAATAAATGCATAATAAAAATATATTAATGTGTAAATGAGCCAAAAATCAATATTATTGATTATGAACGAATAATTTAGAAAATATGATAAAAAAAATATAATAAAACTAGAGAATGACAAAGACAAGAAAGAGATAGAAAAAAAAAAAAAAAAAAAAAAAAAAGGCGGGGGAAAAGTGATTAGAATGATTAGATAATTAAGGTTGACGAATTAGAGAATACGGGGGAGAGATCAAAGAGGAGTGGATTGTTTGGTGAAGAGGAATTGGAATAGTGAGGATTTGAAGGAAGCCACGGAAGGAGAGTGACGGATTGGGGGAGGCAGGGAGTTCCAAAGAGAGGAGGCCTGGACAAGGAATGAATTGTGGAAGGCTGAGGAGCGATGGGAGGGGATGAAGAGGTCTGAAGGACGGGATCTAGTGTGCCTCTGGTGAACCGAGGACTGGAATTGAAACATTTGGTAGAGGTAGTAGGGTTCTTTGGATTTAAGCATTAGGAAGAGGAAGGAGCCTAGGAGGTAGTTTCGGCGGTAGGAGGGTTTGAGCCATTTCAACTCGGAGTACCAGGGCGAAATATGAGCGTCTCTAGGGACATCGAAAACAAATCTGACATGAGCGTTCAGGATTCGCTGGAGTTTGATATCGAGTCCCTTACTCAGATCATTATAAACCAGGCACCCGTAGTCGAAATGGGGGAAAACAAAAGATGATACGAGGAGTTTCCGGGAGTTATGAGAAAGAGAGTGACGGGAACGTTTAAATTGTGCAAGAGATTGGAACGATTTACGGGAAATATAGGATACGTGGTCTTTCCAGGAAAGGGTTTGGTCGAGGATGATACCCAGGTTTTTTAAATGTCCTGGAGGATGGCTGACTTGGCAACTTGGGTTAGCACGGCTAAGGATGTATTATTTCTTCGACGTATATGTTACACATGCATTTTTTTAGAATATTTATTTTTTTGTTTTTTTCCTAATATTCAAAATATGTTTTAATGTTATTTTTTTTTTTTTTTAGATGACGATTTTGATACAGAAGATGAAGAACTCGAAGAAAATGAAAATGATGAATTAAATGTAGTTAACAATGGAGAGGTTGGCGATGAAGATGATTTCTCCGAATTGGAACTTGATGAAGATGATGATGATGATGCTGAGGATATTGATTTTGACGATGATGGAAGCCCTGATGAAGATATAGATTTTGATGAAATTGACGATCCTGATTCATCAAAATCGAGAAAGGTTAGTTTTCCTTTACTTACCGTTGACTATTTTAGCAAAATCTTATGACAATGTATTTATGTTTCTTTATTCTCACTGATAATCCACTGTTCGCTAGGCCAGGACGCCAAGTTTTCCGGCTGGATGAACACATCATTTTCATTAGTCTGCCAGAACTATAAAATGAATAATAATTTATTCTTAAGATTAATGTTATATTTATCTATTATATACAGTTGTGTTTTCATTTAATAGGGCAACTTAATAAAAAAGAAGAAGAAAGCTATGAAGAATTTCAAAACGAGAGGTGGACTAGAAGGACTTTTTGCTCCTGCCGAAGAGTTTGCTGAGATTTTAGAAGAAGCTGGATCTTCAAAAGAAAAACAAGGAATGATTGGGACTCTTTCAAATACTGATAATTCTGGTAAGCTCAATGTTTGTACCTTTTATACAGAATATAAGGAATATTCAACCACTGAGTCAATCTTGACATTATGACATTGCCATTTTTCACTCTGTTTGCGTTCTAATTGTGTTAATTTTTATTTTTTTCAGCTCCTAAACAAATTGCCTGGGAGTCCAAAAGGGACAGATGGGTTAGAGGCATGGGCGATGGCAAAAGGAAGTTTCAGAATAAAAATCGAGGGAGGCCTCAAAAGAAAAGACGAAGAAATAATTAATTTAATTTGTTTTTTAATATTATCTTGTAAATATTTTGTATGAAAATATGAACTATGTTTTATTATTTGTTTCTGTATTATTTGTTTGCATCATATTACCTTATTTAAGTTTTTAAAGAATTCTGATTCAATAGTGAATTTACTATAGATGGATAGATTGCTTTTCGCTATTATTTATTTGTTATGAGCATATCTAAGAAATTGTTGCTACTACAAATATTCGGGCTGTAAATTTCTGATAAGGCGCTTTTTACTGTTTTTGAGAATTTACTTAAGGTATTGCTTTTCAGGGAAATCGGCCAAGGGGCGGGAATAGGAGTTGGTGTAGTTCACTGCGGCGAGAGATGGGTAGGTGTTAGGAAAAAAAAGAAAATGCTATGTTCTTATTCCTATTTTTTGACTTTATAAATAATTCACACGTTCAAAAATATTATTTAAGTTATTGGTATTGAGGGGCATATCTGAGTATGCGGACGAGGGGAGTGGAGCTGTAGGAGTAGATAGGAGCAGGGATGGGCTGGATGTCTGTATACTGTACGGTGGCCAACCAGCCCCCGAGCTGCTGGGCCTGAAGTTGCTGCAGCTGCTGTTGTTGCTGAAGCTGCAGAGCCTCAAACTGGTACTGGGCTGAAGTAGGGGCCGGCCTCTGTTGTTGTACCTCGTTGCTACCTACCGCCCCCGGCCCTTGCACTCCCACTCGGCTGTATGGGTTCGTCCCCTCACCAAAGTTCTCCAATCGGCCTGACACCTGCCCGCGACTCTGCACCGCCTGTAGTTGAGAGGCTGCCGGAACTACTCCATTCAAAGCGGACAATTGTCTGTCTAAAAAATAAGAATTTTGGGTAATTAAACATAATTCAACCTTATAAAAGAATTACTTTTTTTGTAAAGTTCTTCCGAACCAGAGATGCGGACAAATATATTGTGAACACTTACTTATCTGACAGCGTTGTGCCAAAAACAAAACGAAAAAAGTAATTGCATCAATAATAATTAATATAATTAATTTTGTTTTTTACTTTGTTCTCAATATTTTTCCTGTTTTCATTTTTGACACAACGCCCAGGATTACTGTTATATGGCTAATGGTATGCTTCAAGACTAAAGGTTATAACATGGAGGTCCTATCCTGAATTGCTAACGGCATAAATATATCCGGATCTAGAAAGATATTGCTCTTTGTCATGATTGTGATACCGTATTGATCTGAAACGCAAATTTTTCATAATTTATATTTTCAAAGCTTCACAATTCTCTCATTCATTTTTGAAAACTAACATTATTGCAGAGATATTGTGAAATAATTCAAATGGACTTGAAAAATAAAATAAAACTTGTTTATTTAATATATTGTCTAATTTCACTAACTATATATACATGGGAGTACTTTCGGTATTTCTACCATCCTCAGCCAAAAGCATAAGAGATAAGACTCTTATCTCTTATGCTTTTGGCTGAGGATGGTAGAAATACCGAAAGTACTCCCATGTATATATAGTTAGTGAAATTAGACAATATATTAAATAAACAAGTTTTATTTTATTTTTCAAGTCCATCATTCATTTTTATAGTTTTTACAACAATTATATACGTTTCGGGAATTACTCCCATCATCAGAATCCATAATTTATTTGCTGATCCTTATTGTAAACACTTTTTTCTCTCTTATTGATCAAAATATTCTTTTTGCAGAACATATTTATCCTCGTTATATCCCTTTGTCTTGACTAAACATATAACACAGAGGTCAACTATTAAAATATGTTCTGCAAAAAGAATCTGCAATATGAGAGAAAAAAGTGTTTACAATAAAGATAAGCAAATTAATTATGGATGCTGATGATGGGAGTAATTCCCGAAGCGTATATAATTGCTAGGTTGTAAAAACCGAAAAATAAATGGGAGAATTATAAAGCTATGAAAATATATAATATATTTTTTTACAAACAGATATTTACAATTGTATAAAGAATATATACAAGCAAATGTGCTATAGGAGAAAAAATGGCAATGTCAAGAGAGGAGAAATCACACATTGGTGATACTCTCTAGACATTGAGTTGCTCTCATTTATGATAAATCATTGTCATTGTCTGTCTGAGAAGGTCTCCATTGGCGCTTCATGCGTCGTTCGGCAAGTTTGGCAGAAGGGAGGGCACGGAGTAGAGGTTAATATGGGTGCAGAATAAGTGTAATGAGGAAAAAATTGTTTTGTTCCTGGATGTAGCTAATTTAGTGATAAAGGGAATATTGAGATCAGTGTGAAAGGTTTTGTTGACTATTGTACAAAGGATTTTGGATTTTAAGGATTGAATGCGCTGGAGATTGAAAGCTTTACTATATACTTACTCGTATATTAGTCGTTTTGTTCTCAGAGTTAATTTTGGTCTTTTGTCTAATAGTCTTGGTAACAGTTTGTAATCTCTTGTCTTCTCAGTCTGATGTGAGGATTTCACGTCATTTGTTAGTCAAGTATGGGGCCTAGATGGCGAACTTCTGGAATGGGAATTTATATATTATATAAATTCAGAATCTCCTTAAACGACCCAAAAGTTAGTTTTTTTATGTTCAGTGGTGTGTAGTTATCCTCTGTCAAGGTGATGATTTGAATAATTGTAATGTTTGTGATTTATGCTAGAAATACAGTGTATTCGTTTGTTGTGTTAACACAACACTATAACACATAGTCCACTGTAAGACTTTTCTTCTTCAGATCGAGGAAGTAACATTCTTACAGAGAAGACTGTTGGGTACATCAGTGTTCGGTATTTTGCGGGAAGTTTTGATTCTTACCAGATGCCTCACTCCTGCCTGGCAGCCGTAACTGACTGTAGCTCTGTCTCGACTCCCCGAACTGGGGCTGAACCGGATACTGGAGTCTGCCGGTGACTGGCCTGTTCTGCTGGTTGAACTGGAGTGTGTTGGCGTGCTGAAAGGTCTGGCTGTTCTGCAGATTCACCTGCGGGTTGTTGTTGCTGCTGCTAGTAGGTCGAGCTCGGAGTGGGGCAGACCTATAGTCTACCTTCTGCAGACGACCGTCCGGTAAATAAACGTAGTAGACTCCAGTATCTGCCCCTTCCTCCTGTCCTAACCGCTCTCTCAAGTTCTCACTAACTTGTTGTATGTTTTGAGATGCATCCTATTTAAACAGAAAAATCCATTAATTAAATACTAAAGCAGAAAAACTAAGATTTTTAAAATCAAATATGCAAGTGGGTGGTTGTTTTAAATAAATGCACTTAATGCCCTTTGGCCTCCAGTAAAATTGTATCTACATTGTGCTATGTTTCTAGAATCTAAAATACACAAGCAAAATTTCTGGTAATATAAATTCTAAAGTATTTTTATGAAGGTCATAATTTACATAAACATTTTTTCTCTTTCAACCTTATCAAATATGGTAATACTTCCCACTATTGGAGGAGAATTTATAAAAGAAATGCCTTGATCAATTTAGAAATATAGTGGAATAAGGACTAAACAGGATAAAACATAATTTTTCACTTTTCACCGAAAATTAGGGGGTAGCTATTTTTCATTCTTCTAGAAGTTAATTTAGCACTAAATCATTCGTACAGGAATGGCCAGAAACGAATAAGGAACTCACCGTCTGATATTGCCTGGCTTCCGTTGGCAGGACAAGAAGTGCTCCCTGAGGTCTGTATCCTGAAGGAGGATAAGGACCTTCGGCAAGAGCACATCCAAGAACAGCCACACTCAGCAACAGTAACTGAAATAGTAACAGGTTAAAAAGCTATCAACAATTTATAGTCTGGATAAGAGTATACTTTTCCCGTTTTATTACCGGACCAGAAGAAGTTAAAAATTTCCTGCAGGCAGAAGCAGTGTACAGTTAACTGATTTCCATTGTAGATATTCACTTCCTCCTCATGGCAAGTCATATCTATTCTGAATGACATCTCGCTTCTAATAGACGAAAGTTTTATAACTCGAATTAAGGAAAAAACTATATCATTTGTTTCTGACTGAACGTGACGAGTTCGAGCGTTTAGCACGAATTCCTTTTCTCCTCTATATGTTGGTTGGATTTTTTTTGGTTAAAAAAAGTGATCTTCAGCTTTATAAGAAAGATTTTTGTGCCAAGTTTGAACAAATTATAAATATGCGTTCACTCACTTTCAAAAAACAAAGTAATAGTTAACTTTATATTAAAAGAATGTTGTATTACCAAATATATTTAACCTCAGAATAAACAGTATTCAGTTAGATGATTGAGTGTAACATGAGAGAAATTTTATTATTTCAAAATTGTTATAACTTTTGTTTATGTTTAATAAATGATTTTTCAGTGAAGTAAACGCATTTTTGTGCGAAGTTTGAACAAAATGAAAATAAGCGTTTTGAAATTATCGTGCGAACAGATACAAATATTCTCAACGCCATCTCCCAGGTTGTAATGAACTTATATCAACGTTTTATGGCGCAAATTAAAGACTATATAATGCATTTCTGGTTGAAAATTACAAATTCGATAAATTAGCGCGAAATTAAAAACAATTGTTTAAAATTCGTAATTGTGCGCTAATTTCTCGAATTTATAATCCTCAGTCAGAAGTACATTATATAGTCCTTAATTTGCGCCATAAAACTTTGACATAAGTTATAACATAATTACATTATCATTATATATATATATATATATATATATATATGCTACACATTTGCGCCATAAAACGTTGACGGTAAGTTCATTACAACCCGAGAGATAGCGTTGAGAATACTTTCTTAATATTTATTTTATCTGTTCGTGCGATAATTTCAGAAAGCTTATTTTAATTTTGTTCAAACTTTGCACAAAAATGTGTTTACTTCACTGAAAAATTATTTATTAAACATAACCAAAAGGTATAAAAATTGTGAAATAATAAATCAATAGAATTTCTCTCATTTTACACTCAATCATCTAACTGAATACTGATTATTCTGAGATTAAATATATACTTGGTACTACAACATTCTTTTAGCATAAATTTAGCTATTGTTTGAATTTACATTTTATTTTTTAAAAGAGAGTGAACGCATATTCTTAATTTGTTCATCTTGACCGTCCTAAAAAAAAAAATATTTTAATGCACTTTGAAATAAATATCAGAATAAGCATTCAAAATTTATATTTCTATTGAAAATTTAGGGGTAGTTTCCGCAGGGTTTACCAACCGAATGAGCGCTCTTAGATAAATTCGCTAAAATTATTATAAAAGAACAATACCTTCATGTTGACACTTTGAAATACAGGGATGTTCTGCTGCTCCTGTGCGGGATTCTAACGTTTTTATACCTACACATCTAAACACCTTGGCCGAATATATATGGACAGTAGAGACACTACCGTTTGCATTTCTAATGTACATTATCGCAACGTACATCTGTATTCAGGATCCGAGATGTACCTTGTGTCATAGGCCTTGTACTTCAAATGAAATAGAAACCAGATAAACTAGGATTGGAAATTCCAGTTTAGAATTACATTTTGCAAACCGCTATTTGCCGATCTATTGTACTGTATCCATTAAATATTAGAAGCGAGTTCTTTTGAAATTTGGCAGTATTCCAAGTTCAGACATGCAAAGTTTTTCAATCAATTTGAATCATATTTTGTGATAAGGTAAGAAGAATTATAATTATGGATACAAGAAAATTTAATTAAAATGCACGTTTTAAAATAACAAATTACAAACCACAAAAAAAAAATAAGCTTCCGCTCTCCCTTCATATCCTGACTCATCTTTGACTGATTTACCTGAAAACTATTAGATACTTAATTACGTAATGTTACGATATCGCGAGTTACTATGATTTAGAAATTAACCCCCAAATCCTCCTCCTCAGACTGAAAATCAATGTGTTTTAATAAGAGATGTCATGGCTTCAGGCAGTTCATCGTTTTAAGTTTTTCAAAGAAAAACTACGTCGATTAGGACTTTAAATTGTTTTATAGGGGCTAAGACCCTTCCACGTCCACTAACATAGAACTGAATGAGGCCCTTAGTTTATTGGATGGGACGTTAAGTGATGGTCCCGAGCCTGTATGATATCATAGTAGAGTCGGGCTCAAGTCCACCAGAATGACATAAGAGCTCTCTGGTATTTGGCGATATGACCTTCTAGTTAAAGCCCGGGAATGTGTCATATTAACTAACTATAACGGGATAATTTTCCTTGAACATTCTACTCGCCTCGCCAGATTTTTAAAGTTAGTTATTGTGACTTTAACTACGAGGTTATATCGCCTATTACCAGAGTGCTCTTTCGTCGCTATAGTGAACATGAGACCGACTCTGACATCGTAGTCTCGGAACCATCGCTTAATGTCCCATCTGAAGAATGGCGGGCTCAAGGTTTTTTTTAGCTCCCAGATGAAAACCTACGGGTTTCGAACCCACGATCTTGAGCTCAGTAGGCAGGCACGCTAACTCTGAGCTACCGGCATCCTCTATGAAGCAGTTACTATTATAAATATACATCTGGAATTGAGATCTAGCATTTTTGGTTGGTTGTTGATGACAAAAAAATTGTACGATAATGTAATTTGTTCAAAAATATCTAATTACAAGCAAATTAAAATTGATGCAATATTTCGTAAAACGTCTGTAACTAGTATGAACCTTTTAATCTCAGGGAATAATATGATAACATATTCAGAGCGCTGAATTACAGGGGTTTTCATTTCTAAAAAATAAAATGTGAATTACAAAAAATAGCTTCATTTATGCTAAAAGAATTTTGTATTACCTAAATACTGTGTTTACTGGGTATATATATTTTACCTCAGAATGATCAGTATTCAGTGAGATATGTGTAAATAAATAATTTTTCAGTGAATTTTAAATTTCAGCCTCAACGATTTATCAGTGGTTTTAAATTATCCGGACTAATCTTCCTACAGTAAGCTCGGATAATTGGCGCTCTATTGTAAATCTGTTCCCTGTCAATCAATGTCTTTATACAATTTTAAAGATGGTTAGGATCAACAATAAACAAATTCCGATCCATCAAGTTTACATTACCTTGGCATTTATCCCCACAAACACACATATATAGTATATATATATAATCTATAAAACATTATATGGCAAATAGCCAAAAGTCAAAACATTCATAGGCCCGTCACATACAGGACTTTGAAATGGGATCATGGGCAAAACTTACTTTCTTTTTGCTTCATGCCACTATTTCGTACCAATTCTGTTTGCTATCGTTCTTAGCTCCTCTCTATATGCGAATTTTAGTATTCGCAAAGAAATTATCAGATGAGTATGGTCTGGTGACGTTCATAATCTATTTGTTTTCTGCCATTATTCATAAAGTATTTTCAAAATTACCACTTAATTTTAGTTCAGTTTCGTTTGAATTTTATCACGCATTATATGGCCCGCCTAATCGCATTTTTTATGAAACTATAGATTCAAAATAATTTCTATATGTTTCTATTGTTAGTAGAGAGATGGGCTCCAAGATAAATCATTATTATTATCTAAATTAGACTGTTTTCCTTTATGTAAACATGAAAAACAAACAAAATATTTATTTTATTCCTAAAACCAATTTGTTATTCCAAGAATACTAATGCCACCATAGTTCATAGGTAGAGTATTTTCAAGTATTTCTTTGTCATAGTTATCTACTAATAATAGCAACTAAGCTACAATTATAATAAATCTAATTACAAAAAAGAAAAAGATCATCTCGAGTCATCATATAAAATTCAAGAGAAACAAAGCGGAACTAAAATAAAGCAGAGGACATTTTGAATAGTGAACACGAAATCGAAAAATCAGAATTTTCAAAAATATTGGCTGATTTGATGTACTTCCACTCGTAGCTAGGCTTCTATACGAAGTAAGGTCGGGCCAAAGATGTTTTTTTTTTGTTTTTTTACTGTGAAAGCTCCTCATATAGGTGTCATTTTCTTCGAAATCTGAAAACCTTCATTGAATGGCAACACAAGAAAAAAAACTATTCAACTTTAAAAATGTTTGCCAGTCTCCATTTATAACTATGAAACTAAACATATATGAAAGTTGGAAGTGACTAAGAGAATTCTTGGATATGGATTTTTTTTGTAATAAAATGCAAAATGGGAAAGTCTCCCACATGCAACATGAAATTTTCTTCCGAAATACTTGTTCAATTGATCTAAAAATTTGTTTAGTTCACTATATTATATTAAGGCATCCTACAAATGTACAAGAAAATAAGTTAGTTATTATGTCTCATGCCCGGGCTTTAACTACGAGGTCATATCGCCTACTACCAGAGCGCTCTTTCGTCACTCTTGTGGACATGAGCCCGACTCTACTGTGGGAGTCCTAAATTTTGCCTACCCTAAATTTATATTCACCTAGGGCAGGAGTCTTTAACGAGTACCTGACATCGTACCGGCTTGGGACCATCGCTTAACTTCCCATCCGAAAGTCGGCGTGCTCAAGTTTATTTTACCTCTCAGATAAAATAAACTAAGGGCCTCGGTAGGGTTCCGAACCCACGATCTTGAGCTCAGAAGGCAAGCACGCATACCACTGAGCTACCGGCGCCCACAAGAAAGTAAGGAATCGAGAGGGTTCAGGACTTGAAAGCTCCTCATATAAGAGGTGTAATTTTCTTCGAAATCTGAAAACCTTCATTGAATGGCAACACAAGAAAAAAAACTATTTAACTTTAAAAATGTTTGCCAGTCTCCATTTATAATGGATGAAAAGGATTGAACAAAAATAATAAATTGCTTTAAGCAGTATTTTTATTAAATACTTTCTACAATGTAGTTTAGATAAAACCATTTACAATATTTTCATATTATGAAAACATTGTACATAATACTTCAGGAATGTAACACATCAAGGTTTAACACAGCAATATCACAGCCAAAAGTTCACTGTATCTAACACAGATTTTTATATAATATAGGTAACTTCATTTAAATAGACTTGGTGTTGCTTCGTATTGCGTTTCAACAATTATATTATTTGCCCCACAGCTTGTGGCAGTAACAGTAAAGCTTGAGCGAATAATTGGAAATACACAAGCTCTGATTGCCGTAAGTATTGATCCGACTAATAGGATCTATGACAGTGTAGTTCCCAGTGTCCATGTGGTACCGAACTGTTGCCTGGAACTGGGCCAAACCTGGAACCGTTTCTAAAGTAACTGAATAGTCAATAAGGATGTCGTTCTTTAAATCTTCTTCTTTTTGGTTAATTGACACTTCTTCCTGTCGAGCACTTAATATGTTTTCCAATTTGAGATAAGCACAGTCTGCATAGCCTTTTAGCATGTTGTTGATATGATTAATAACAGCATCAACCGAGCTGACAACCCTAGGATTATCGGTCTTTATACTTTTCGACGTATGGCAGGTGCACCAATTGGGCGTTATGCCTGCATCTTCGCACGTCCTTTCTTCTGAAATTACTGAAAACAAACTTATTCCTCTCTTCTTTTCTTTTTTCGAAATCCTCAATTTAATATTTTCATCTTTGAGATTGTTCAAATCTGACAAATCCTTCAATGTTTCATGAAGATCAAATGGTGTTGAAAGTCGTCGTGAGTTCAATCGTAAGTTGATCATGGCTATTGGGAAATCTTCAGCAAACCAGGAAGGTACAGAGATAAAGAGGAAGGGGAGTCTTTCTTCGATGTAGCCCTGGTAAGTCTGTCGAATCCCGCCCCACCTGATCCCGTGGTCACTCATGAACACCACTACTGTCTTCTCAAAGAGACCCTCTCGGTAGAGTGTCTCCAGAAGAGTGCGATGAGCCTCATCTCCGTAACTTGGAAGATTCAAATAATCATGGGATATACTCGTTCCCCAGAAAAACCCAAAACTCAGATACTCTTTCAGTCTTAGACTAAAATTTTTAACTACTTCCATAAGTACATCCACATTCAATCTTTTACCAATACACAGATTGGTATTTAGTCTTTTATCATGGCCCAGTTCATTTTCAGCCAACAGATTGAACAATTGTCCGTAAAAGTCAGTCGGTTGTTTTCTGAATCCTCTTTTAATGTAGTTGAATAAACCGATAATAGCGGAATCTTCAGCGTAGGCCGTATAGTAGCCTGCCTCCTTGAACTTTTCCCATATGAAAATACAATTATCAAAAACATTTCTGACATTGGTCCAACAAGTTTTCTTCAACTCCTGTTCGGAGATGCCGCCCAGAGCAGCCACCAGGTTGGGGAAGGTGTTGTCTCCTATTTTGTTGTAACCGAGCATTTCAAAGGACAGCAGGCTTTCTTTTAAGAATCCAACAGTTTCAGGCATTTGTCGGTAGAGATTGAGCCTGGAGACAGCATCAACGCCAACAACCAGCACACTGACTGCTTTGGGTCTGTCTGCCTTCTTAACAACTTTAGCTTCATGCAACTGTGGGAAAGCAAAGTAATCCACGTAGATTTCTTCACCTCCCCTCGTCGGATGACACTCCACCCGAACGAACTCTTCAGTTGTTATAAAAGCTCTGTTCACAATTTGTATACTCCGATTGGCGGATCTAGAACAAACAAATAACATTCAAATTAACCGACCTTTATGCTAACATCCGGCTTTCTGCAGTCTCCCAATCTACTTCGAACATATCCAGGGATAGTCAACAGAAATATGACTTATAAATGATAGATTACTATCTATCATTAGCCGACGTTGGGACTCTAACCAAGACTCTTAAATTCATAGAGAAAATTATTGTAGAGGTCCCCTAAATCAAGAACACTAAATAAATATTAATAATCATTAATTCTAAATTATATATTTAATACGATTATAATGTATCGTGCACTTCAAAATTACGAAAAACGCTAATTACTAAATTAACCAACAAGTAATAATAAAACTTTTTTTTTTTTTTTTTTTTTTCCCAGCGTATAAATAAAATGAGATTGCTTCTCTTGCCCAGATTTTATGGTTCGCTTCGAGCAACGAACAAAAACATTTGCGAACATTGTAGTTCCGAAATGGAATCTCGACTAGACAACAATCCATGAGATCCAATACACTGGAGTCCCGATAAATCCAACTAATCATTACAAAGGGTGGTTCCGCATAATCGAAAATTCGGATCCGCGGAAAATTTTGAAAAGTATAGCTGCATTAATAATGATCCTTTATTAACCTATACTGGCTTTAAACTTATTTTTTTCTCCCAGTACATTTCTGCGATCTGAGTCGATATAGTGGAAAGCAAAAAACAAATAACTTGTTCAACTATAGTTAGTTATATTGTCTAATTCCACAAAAATAAAAACATAAAGTGTACCAGTTTCGGAATACGCCATCGTCAGCACAAAGTACAAAAGGCATTTGAAGTTTGTGGTGACGATGGCGTAAGACACTTTTATTTTTATTTATTTTATTAACTTTCTACTATATCGTCACAGATCGCAGAAATGTATTCGGATCCTTATTAGAAACTGTAGGCAAACCATGAGGGCAATAAAGTAATATAATGTATCACCCTATATTGGCTTTCAGGTTCTTTCTTTCTTCAATTTTCTCTCCTTTAATTTCTCCTAATTAGCGATTATCGGTAGATCGTCTTTCTTTACACATTTTGTTTTGTGGAGAAACCAAGTAAAAGAAGGCGATTCTACAAGAAGATAATCAGAAAAATTTAAGTTTTTTCTGTTGCCGGGGCCTTGTTTACTTACCTACCATTACTTTTTAACATCCGATTAACAAAAATGGTGATTGGATTAGCGAGGGCTTCATTTACAGCGACTCCATTGTATTCGTTTAGCTTTATAATAATTATTTTGAAAGAAAGTGTTTTGTTTCGAGCAATCAGTGTGGAGTTATTCAGTTGATACTTACAGTTGGTACTTCTAAGATTACGAGGCTTTAGGCACATTTAGCATCGAAAATTGAAAAAAAAAAAAAAAGTTAGTTATTTTTACTTTCTTATACCTATAGTATAACAAAGTATCGTGCGAAGAATCCGGGATCGAGGTTTCAACGGAATTTTCACGTTTCAAGTCCTCTGAATACGTTTTGACCATTTTCGCGATGTTGTCTGTCAGTGTGTGTGTATGTATGTGATTGAATAGTTGTCAGCTCTCTACCGCAAAAGCAATAGTAGCTATGAACTAGAAAATTGAAATGAAGGGGTCTCATGTTCTAAGGATGGCCTTATATTGGGAGGGAGGGATGACAGAGAGTGATTCAGTGCGGATGTGGCCCATCTTCGGAAGAGAACGACACAAACAAGTGATAGCAGTTCCTTATCATAGTGATAGCAGTTCCGACAGGCTCCCCTCCAGTTCCGAGACGGATAAAAAATAATAAAAAGTGGTGTTTGTTTCATGTTTGTAATTGGTCCGTCAGGGGTGTCGCATTGAAGTTGCCCAAACCATTGCTGCAATACACTCTTAATAATACGCTGTTATAATATCCACTGTTACAACTGCTATCTTAATAATAAACTACAGTGTATTATAAGACACTACAGAAGCCTTAATGTATAGAAGTCATTTTTTATAATATACTGTAGTATGTAAATAATAACATAGACACATTAGCAAACATTGTTGTAACACAGTCTTAATAATACGCTGTGCATAAGCAGGGGCGTAGCCAGGATTTTGAGTGGGGGGGGGGGGGGGGGCAAAGTTAGGCTATGGGGGGTATAGACTCCCGGGGGCACAGCCCGCAGTTTCCGTGGTTAGCGTTGCAGACTTTTTGTTATTAATTTGGGAAACTCGGACCTCTAGAAGCTCCCCCTGAGGTAACCACTGACTGTAATACTTAAGTTGACTTTACATGAGCAGCAAAAATGCAAAGCGCAGCAGCAGCAAATGCACGCTGTGGTTTCTGTGCTTTTAGAATTAAAAGACTCACATTCAATAACGTGCATTTGCTGCTGCTGCGCTGCATTTTTACTGCGAACGTTTATGAGTATAAAGTATAACATAAATGACGATTTTGAGCGAGGAAATGAAATGATCGAATTCATATATATTTAAATAAATGTAATATGACTTGTTTTGTACGTGTACATTTATGTTACAGCTGATTGCTGATTTAGGAATTAGACGCACGAAATCATAGGAAATTTGAAGATCCTATTGGTAACTTGCAAGCAATCCATTTTTAATAAAAACAATTGTTTTAGTTTATTTAATTTTTATCTTGGTTTTTTGCTCTGGTGCTCTGTCTACGCCCCTGTGTATAAGACACTACATATACCATAAGATGCTGTATATAAGACTCTGTAGAATCCATTGTTATAACGTTATAACACATTGCCATAGTAATGAACTATGTGTATAAGTCACTACAGAAGCCTTAATGTATAGAAGCCATTTTTATAATGTACTATAGTGTGTACATAATAAACTATAGTGGGTTCATAATATATTATATTGTATGTAAGATATCATTAGTAGAAGCCATCGAACTATTATCACATAGATAAGCTTCATATGGGGCAAAATTCCTATACTTTCGTTCAATATTGAGGTAATATTTATATGCGAAGTAAAAAAATATTAATCATGATCAAGTAATAGCTCACAATTACCCTAATTTGTTTAAATTTAGTTAATTTAAATGTTATAATTTAATTTTATTTGTTATAATTTAAAAATGTTTCAAGTTAATTTTGCGTTCAATGTGTTATTTAAAATATTAATAGAAAAAAAAAAAAGTTGTATGCACCTTATTTTACCTTGAGACAGCGTCAACAGTGTACTTATAGAAGTTGTTTTGGGTTTGGGGCTGTTCGACCCTCCAGAACTCGTTATAGGTGCAGATCACATCTAGGATGGAGGTGAGGTTGTAGTTTGGTAGAACAGCTCTGTTGATGTAGAGTGAGTTGGTGTCCGCCTCCACCAGCCTGTCAACACAACAGACATTATATATTTAAATATGAAAAAAATAATTTTAACGCAAAATAACGCAATTGATTTTCAAAACAGATTTTCCTGGTATCTTTAGTATTTTTCCAGAATTCAAATTAAACATTGAAAAAGCACAATAAGGTCTTAAAGATCATTACCTTTCAATAGATTTGTGACTTTTGTATCCGAAAGAATACAATTTTAACTCTCTCGTCGGTCATTTCAGTGAAGCAGTACTGATTCAGATAATTGTGAATCTAGGCTAGGTTTTTTGTGAAAAGACTAGGATTTAACCGATATAATAAAATGTTGACTCTATCGTCGATCCTTTTAATGAATCTCGTAGGAAAATTAAGTTATAACAGCAAAAAAAAAGTTGTGGCGGGTAAATTCTGGCAAAGTACCTCTTTAGCTACAATGTGCATCTACTCCGAATTCTGAACACTATACTCTGTAAGTTTGAAAAAATATAGTTCTGAATATATTATTCAAATTTTTATTGTTTCATTTTTTTCATATTATAATTGTATCATTGGCTCCAAAAAGTACATAAGAAAGATAGAGAACAATAGTGCACAATGTTAAAAAACAGCAGCGTGAAAATAAATGAAAAACACTATTTTTTTGGCAATATTTTAAATTTTGAACAAAAGCTTCATCCCGATCCGATCGATGGTCTGCAAATGCACAAACATACACCTTATTTATAGTTAGTTATTGTGATTCATGACCGGGCTTTAACAACAGTCATGTTGCCGACTACTCGAGCGCTCTTTCGCCGAACATGAGCCCGACCTACAATGGGAGTCTTAAATTTTGTCTACTCTGGTTTATTCACCAAAGATTATGGGTCTTTAACGAGTATCTGACATTGTACAGGTTCGAGACCATCGCTTAACGTCCCATCCAAAGGACCGCATGCTCAACGTTTTTTCACCTCACAGATAAATAAGGGCCGCAATCTTGAGCTCAGTAAGCAAGCACGTTATTTCTGAGCTACCGGCGCCTTCTACCTTTAGTATAAGTAGGCCAAATCCTCCTCACAGTTACTTGAGTTGACTGATAGGTTGCACTGATTTTCGAAGAAAATCAATAATAGTCATTAGGGCCCGTCAATATATTATATAACACGGGAAAAGGGGGGGCTTGGAAAATAATAAAAAATAAAAACGTTAGAAATTTTTAAACAAAAGAATAGATATGGCAGTGATTTCAGTCTTGGCATATTTCACTATCAATATTACTCCAAATCATCAATTTTATATAAAGTATTATCATAATTAACCTTCCGGAAGCGGTAGGGTCGCATTGAGGAGGCTTCTCCGTGTACAAATACTTTCTGATACTGTCTTCAAACGGTTTTAGATCCTGGATCCGACATCCTTTTGTATTTATTAAAAATCCTGAGTTCTTCTTTGCTAAAAAAAGAAAAAATTGCGTCTATGTGAAATTTTGGAACTAAAAGGGTTAATCCATAATGGCCGAACCTAGAAGTAACTTTTTATTATATTTTTTATACATCAAATGTGTTACGCTATCATCTTAAGGGAGTAAGCGTTTACGCAACGTTGGGCGCAACGCATAATGCAAAAAATGAAGAATCCTATTTTGAAAAACCTATCTACTTAAAATATACTTTTCTGTGTATTTTTTTTTTTTTTTCCTTCGTATTTTTTATTAGTGGCGAAGGCGTCAGTTGATGTGTAGTTAAACCAGAAAAAAAAATTTTTAAAAATAATAAATAAAATACGAAAATGTAAACTAAAAAGAATAATAAAATAAGAATGATCAAATTAGTTAATTAGCTACGAAATGTTCACAACCCCCCCCCCCCCCCCCCCCCCCAGGCACCTCCGAGAAAGTGTAAAAATTAAGCGATTGTACTTCTTTGAATGGTTTGATGCTACCTGGAAGACTGTGTATTGTGTCATTATGGTATGCCTAATACGCTAAGTGCAACATTAACTTTAACTTGCTAAAATTGTTTTTTACACTCTTATACTTTAGTATAATAAGGAAGTATTGTAATCATGAGGAAAATTGAGATGGAGCTTTCAAGGAAATTACATATTTTGACGTCCGGCCTTTGTTATTTTAACGCATAAAACGCACAAACACGTATCACACAACACTTGATGCTTCGGCACCGACCTAAACTCGTAGTTGACTTGTACGCAAGCGCTATTCATCCCCCTCTCCTTGGTGTTTCATGTTTGATTTTTTATGTGGAGGTAATTCCGATTCACTAGTCTCGCTAAAGAAGTTTCACTTGAAAAATAAGCAACATTATATGAAAGCGGTTAGATGGTAGCAGATACCTGGCACTATCTTGTGTCCGGTCCTGAGCAGTGGTCCGGTAAGGTCAACTTGGAAGAGAAGATATACAGCTCCTAAGAACACGGCCCCCGTCAGCAGCAGTTGTTTCTTCATGATAGCCCTTTGCTGCACCGTCTGCTCCTCCGGCTGGCCCTCCTCTCCATCTAACAACAGCAACTCAAAGTCAAAATAGAGCAAAATCTGTGCTACAATAGACAATTATAATAACGACGAGGGTGGTCCTTAAGAGTAGAATGAATATTCAGTATTTTTAAGAACACCCTTTTACTTCCAACACATTTTTAGATCGACATCCAACTTAAAGCTTCAAGAAAATAACTACTTATAGTTTTTGCTGGTTTCTATAGACATCAGAGTTTATGGAAACGCAACTATCGTATGTTTTAATCAAATCTGCTTCCTCGAACAGTGTCGTTCAAATTCTTACTCTAGATATCTATATACACTTGAGGGCGCCGGTAATTCAGTGGTATATGTGCTTGCTTACTGAGCTAAAGATAGTGGGTTCGTAACCCGGCCGAGGCCCTTAGTTTATTTTATCTGGGAGGTAAAAATTTTTCGCAAGATGCACGGACAAATTCGCAGAGCGGACCTTCAGCTGCATTAAGGTAGATATATACCTGGAGTCCTTTCCGTGTTTATCAATGTGCCAGGTTCGGGTCTGACGGGCATCGGTATTCTCGGTTCTTCTGCCATTTGTACATTTACCCACACTGTACTCACAAAACAAGGCAACATTCACAACTGGCGAATATTTGTTGGTTGAAAATGACTAGGTGACGTGGTAGTGAGCCCATATGACACGTACAAATTACTGACTTTTTTTTTGGAGGTTGTTGCGGGCGTGCTGCATTTAATAAAAAAACAGAGATGTTGTCCACACACAAGTTGGTTTACTGAGACTTTTAATATCGGACATATTACTGCTAAAACTCTACAATGACAGGCAAAAAAATTATAATTAATAAAAATATCAATACCCTTACAAACTTAGAAATGAATAAAATATATTAATTAACAAATCTTTTTGAACTATTTGGTGTAATCGCTAAGCTCAAAAGATTTTATAGAAGATAATAATGATTAAATGAATAACATGTTTATAAATAAATTATTGAAAAAAATATATATACAATAAAACATTTTTAAAACGTGTATGTGTGCACAAATATGACATGCAAAAGTCGACTACATATTACTTATTTGAATCATTGAACAATTTTCGAACCAATGTACAAAACGTTCGGCACAAAAGGTACTAAGGCTTGACTTCATTGCTAAACCTTCCTCCTAAGATTCATTTTTAAACTTCTGTATAATAATAATTCTGGAACAGACATAGTGACATCAAATTTAAAATGTCGTAGTTTCCCCTAAACGATAGTGTCTACCATTATAAAGAGACCTGTCTAATGTAGTTCTGTACCTATAATTTTCAAGACCTCTTTGTATGTTATGAAACACATTTACAACACATCAAAAGAACTCCATAAGCTCATCACAACGATTACTTACAGAAAAATCGGCTTTAAATTTAGTTTGATTATTGGACGTTTTCTGTATATATTTAGTTTCTCAGTCTATTTGCCGGACTTTCCTTACCAGAAACGATTGGCTTATGCAATATATGTAGATAATAAAAATGAGGCGCTTTTGGACTAATTTCTACAAATATCTCATATTTCTTTCTGCTAATCTCTTTGGCAGCCCTCAGTTGGGTTTGATTTTAACCTAATAAATGATATATACATGACAGGTTAATCATGTATCAAATGTCCGTCCAATCTGTGTATCTGGGACCTATTTCGGTTGCGATGGATGAGATACTTAGGTGTCACGATGTCCTTCCTTCAGGAGTAGCCGGAGTTTGGCTCATCTTCCAAAACTTAACTCCATTGAGGAGAGCTGAGGTGTCTACAAATATCCTGTGCAGTCTCATATGCTGGGCAAACGGGTCCATCCTTTAAAACCCGAGTGAGAGAGCACTTAAGGCAGGAAGACTCGCGTGAGTTATGCGCAGAACAAGGTTCAAATTCTCCACAAGGGTAACAAAAAAACAACAGACATTCCCTCGAGACTCTGGAGATCAAGAGAAATATTTGCTGAAAACAGACACAATATCAAACAAGAAATTTCGTTCTCTCTCCTCCATCTCTCTATGATGCCCTTGGAGCAGTCCGTAGTGGAGATTAGACACTATTATAGCTCTCTGCTTTTATTAAATTGTAAGTTTTAGTTGTATAATTATTATATTATATTTTGTCTTTATCTTGTTATTAAAAAAAAAAAAAGTTATAATATATTTCTTCAGATTTTATAAAACAGGTTTTTAACAGAATTTAATTTGTTGACTATTACATGCAATTTATAAATACAATATATTTTTTTTTCATAATTTATCTATAAAAATGTTATTCGTTTATCAAATTACTCGTAACTTCTATATAATCCTTTGACCTAATATATTTTATTAATCTCTAAGTTTATATAGATATTGGTATTAACGTTAATTGTTTACCTGTCAATTGTTGAGTTAGCACAGAAGATGTCGAATGCGGCTGAAAGCTGGCTCTGTCAAATAAACTTGTAGGTAGACACCTCTTGTGTTCTTTTATTAAATACAAATTATTGAGCAATATTTTTAAACTGAATACCCCAAGACTCGGATTTCCTCCAAATAAACCATATATATACATCGTATAGTATCAAAACCAATTTTTGGGATATAGGAAAAATTTTCAAGATGGCAATGTGCTTATTAGTAAGTTATTATGACTCATACCGAGGCTTTAACTACAAGGTCAAATCGCCTACTACCAGAGCGCTCTTTCGTCACTCTGGTAAAGCCTGACTAACTCTACCAAATTTTGCCTACCTACATTAAATGTTTATTCATCTCGTCTTTAACACCCTGACATCGTACAGGCTCGGGACCATTGCTTAACATCTCATCAGAAGGACGACGTGCTTGAGTTTATTATAAGGGCCTCGACCGGGCCCGCGACCTTGAGCTCAGTAAGCAAGCCCGCATACCACTGAGCTTCCAGCGTCCTAATGTGCTTATTGCTGTACATTTTCAAATGAATATAATAAATTAACAGAAATCATAGAATTAGTTATAAACATTAAAATAAATAGTAGATCCATGAATCAGTGACCTTGCAAACATAACAAATTATAAATATATATATATATATACATTTTTTTTAAATAAATAAATAATTTTGATAAAGATGGTTAGATAAATAAACACTTTCTTGTCCTTTATGTCTCCCAAAATATATTATCATTTTGAACTAGTCCGATAGTCCAAGTCCGGTAATATATTATAAAAATGTGCGATATCAAGCTAAAGCAAATGGAAATATAATTGACATATTATATCGTTTGTATTGAGAAATAAATTTTTTCTATGAACTATATATTCCTCTATATCAGGAGAACCTGGACTGTTTCACTAAAACTGACGAGAGGGTCAACATTTTATTTCTTCGAACACATCAACTGGATTTACAAAGAGTAAGTGGTTTCTATGCCACAATTTTTTAGTGATATCTAATACATTATTATAATTTATACAAACTTTGTCACTTTTTGTAAGGTAATATATAATATGTACGTAGGCAGTGTTAATAAAATGTGTTCTGGCGAATTTATACATATTTTCAAATGAGCGCAGTTCTATACAAGGGGGATCAGACGGGGCTCAACCTAAAAATCCTAAAAACTGCCGATGTAATGAATGTATCAACATGAAATTTTATATTTAAGTTCAAAACGTCATAAGGATAGAACCTATCAATTTTCCGCGAAGGGAAGGAGGAGACCAGAAGAGGGGGACTCGACTCAAATACCCTAATAAATGCCGTTGTAATGAATGTATCGACACAACATTTAGTATGAGGATTCAGGTCAATTTGCAAGTCAAATATGTATTGAGTTTTAGCTCAAAGCTGGGGACGTACACAGTCGGTGATTCACCGACTATTTTTTTTTTTTGTCGTTTCCAAATTCAGGGGGTCTGAAAAACAAGCAATTTTAGGGAAAACTCAACATAGAATTTATGGCCGATTACATAACTTTCCCTATACTACATATAACTATGGAAGTCAAATGCTTCCAAAAAACACATGGAAACAGACTTGCATCCAATGACTGCACCTCACAAGAGAAACACATTCCTAAAATAACATTATTTGAGAAAATTTGTTAGGACACGTAGTAAATATGACAACTATCTACACAGATACTTACAACTAAGGTTAATACTAGGTAATGGCAAAATAAATTTTTCTTATCAGACAAGAAGATTTATGACGGGATACAATTAAATGACACTGTACATCCTGTTATTTCTACGTGAGAGTATTTAAATAACTCATTCTATCTGTAATTTATACAGAAAATACTGACCATGAATGAACACATTATTTAAAGCAACATTTTTTGCATTTTCGCTGAAATGGTACCTACGTAAAGAAGTACCTTATAAGAAAAAAAATTCGTCAATGAATCACCGGCTAAGACCCGGTTTTTTTTATTTAAATATAAAATTTCATGTCGATACATTCATTACATCGGCAGTTATCGGGATTTTTGAGTTGAGCCCCTCTGATCCTCTCCTCTCTTTGTCAGAAAATCAAAAGGTGTCGTCCTTAGAGGGTTCTGGATACACAGATAAACTTTCGTGTCGATACATTCATTCTAACGAGAGATATGTTCACAGACGGTTTTTTTTTGTTTTTTCCTTTTTGGAATGAAAAAAATAAAATCATTGAGTACAACAAATCAGGTACTATAAATAGACAGTGAACTAAACATCTCGAAAAATATCTTCTCGAAAAAGCAACAGATATACTTATTCTATCGAGAGTTTAGAAGTTTGGATCCAAACACCAGGTTGGTCGATTTGGCAGAAAATAAATAGATGTCTCCTTACTTATGAAAATCTGGACCCAAAAAGAAAATATTGAGTTGATATAGACATTATGTTAGGAGTTATCATGTCCACATGATAGAGCGCAAAGAAAAACAAGAAACTGCGTTGAGTTCATTTCTATTTTCAACCATACGGCCCAGAAATTAAATATCAAAACACAATATATACATTTTTGCTAATGCTATGAGATTTTAATAAATTTTTCGCGAGAATATAATTACGAAATATATAATTAAAATTCGTAAGGAAGTGAATTTGTCCCAAAACTGACGCAATGTGATAAAGCCACTTTTCAGTGTTATTTTGTGTTATTTTTGCATAAAAATTACATCGGAAATCAATTAACTCACTATATACCAACCTTTGAGTTGCATTGTTCCCTTTTTGTAAAAGCGTTTCCGTTTTGGAGACATAGATAGTTCCTACGTTTGTCAAGAGAGCAACACAACAGTTTTTAAAAAAGGGAGGAGTTTACAAAATGAAAAACAAATACTAGAGCGAAGGAACAGAAAATAACATTTCCAAAAATAATTTAGTCATTGTGTTCGAACGATTTAATAGCCACTCATGAAAAATAAATTTAAATAATATAAAAGAGAAATGAACAGAAGATGTACGTGCTAGAGCAAATGGAGTGGAAGTGACGACTCACCATCTTCAACAAAGGTTGTTTCTGTTTTAGTTTTCCAATAGCTATCTTACGTCTAGTTTATGTTGTTTTTTTAAAAATCTTTATCACTTCAAGTGAGAATAATAAACCTTTGTTTTAAGATGCGTATATCTACTTCTAGTGCGAAGTGAAACAAAGATAACAGCGAGAGCAGGCTGTAGACAATACCAAGAAAACAGGACAAACCAGACCTACCACTGGAAGGGACAACTCACCAAAGATGTCCCCAAACTGTTGGTGAAGCACCGACAATGTACTTCCCCACTTCACTTACAAAGGGCCTCATACTAAATTTTGTATAGATAAATTCGTTACATCGGCAGTTATTAGGGTTTTCGAATCGAGTCCCCTCCCATGAACCCCCCTTACCTTCAGCCGATAACGCTGAAATTTGACAGATTAAATATAGCGGGACCCAAATTTCAATACTATATACATATTTATTCCAGATTTTACACTTGCAAACATTAAACTAATACCACTTTTCACTATTTTTATCCTGATTTAACATTCATGAATGTTAACCTCCTCCGACCCCTTGGGAAGCTGCGCTACCAACAAAATTTTTTTTTTCGACTCCTGAAACTAGATATTTCAAAAGAAAAATTAAAAGATATATATATATATATATAGATTGTGGTTTGATTGGCAGCGGGAGTACGCTTTTTCGGAGAAAGGATCATTTTATAAGAGAATTAATCCATAAGTTCAGCTCAAACCATGGTTCCATGGAAAAAATCTAACAAATGACTTTTGTAGGTCAATTTGCCGACTGAGAGCTAATCACGGTATTTGTCGATGTTATCTGCACAGAATAGGTCTGACCGAAACCTCCAAGTGTAGGCATTGTAACGAGGTCGAGACTCTGGAGCACATGATTATGAGTTGTAGCAAGTACCAAATAGAAAGATTAACAATGTTATCGTTATCCACTGTAGAGAAATTGGTAACACAGCCGTTTTGCTACACCACATTATTGGCATCAAACAACACTGACATATATGGTAGTATTATTGTGCAGTTTTTAGGGTCGGTGAATGCAAAAGTATAAATTTAATATTAAATAGATTGGCTATGACGAAATGCTGAGGCCAAAAAAAAAAATATACCTATATATTGTTGAAAAAAAAAATGTTTGTAGCGCAGCCTCCCAAGGGGCCCAAATGTCAATACTATATACATATTTCTTCCAGATTTTACACTTACAAACATGAAACACATACCATTTTTCATCATTTGTTGTTCTAATTTAAAATCGGCCATTGAACCTCTGTCTTGGGAGGAAGTCTACGACCTTATTGAAATTTGGGCCATACTGAATGTCTCCAGAAATACTTCTTACTTTAGTGTGATTTCTCTTTTCAAAAAATCCAGTTCATCACAATAATTGCGACAGAAAGTTTAGTTCAAATCATTTGAAAATATAATATCCAATTGGAAAAAATATTGGGTGGGGGCACAGCTCCCGTCACCAACAAGGAGAAGGTTTAATGATGAATATAAAGTCAGGATAAAAACTAGTGGGAAAATGGAATTCGTTTCATGTTTCTAACTGCAACCTGGGTCAAAATAGGGTGTCGCATTGAAGCTGGCCGCCATCTATAGGCTCATAATGACCTCTATATAAGCTATTTGATGCAGTGCCTTACTTATTTGTATAAATAAAACTGTAATATAGGCTATTATTGATAACTATTTGATAATATTGAAACCAAATTTCATATTTTGAATTTGACTATTCAGGAATAATGTTTAGAATAGAAATTCTTTTGGGACTCCGATCGGAAAGAACCGACTCGGGCTAAGTAACACAGAGCCAACCAGAGCCGGAAAGGGCCCCCGGACAGGCAAGGCCTACCAGCCCCCGATCGAGGAACAGTATGGTTAGATTGTAATGCTTCCTAGATCGTTCTGTTTTACTTTATAAAATAAGAATTATTTGATCATATCACGTCCCAATAGAAACTGTACTAAAGCTCAAAGAAAACATTTACATTACATAAAGAACAGAGGAAGCAGATGAAATGTTTTATTTATTTAAATAAATCTAAAGAAATATTTTTTATTTACTGATTGCAAAGGTATCATTAATACATTCAAAGTTAACTTCTTTAAGTGAAATACTAATAAAAAACATACATTTAAATATGACAATGGCAGCACGATAGAAAGTTCGATAAGAATAATGTATAAATGAACAATTAAGTTTTATGATCTAACACATAAATAAATTCAATATTAACAACAAAATACACATTTCTTATTCAAAACCTCCATTATAAAGTAAAATAGAAAAATGGCAATCACAAAAATAAACAATGAATTAAAGTTAATAAGTACACACATACATTTCCATACTTTCTTTCTTACCTTGGGTTTTAGTTAGATAGCAGACTAACGTGGAATCCCCACACCAGACTCAAACGACAGGAACTCAACAGACGGTATAGTCTTTTAGACTACCTACTCGAATCAATGTCAAAACTAACTTACAAAACAAACTAACTGTTGAGAACAAACTTACAATTTACAAAACAATCATATGACCCATAGGACATAATGACTAGAACTATAAGGCTCAACCAAGAGTTCCAACATTAACAGAATACAATCTTTTCAGTCAAAAGTCCTACGACAAATTGTCAATGCTCCATTTTATGTCACCAACAAAGTCCTACACAAAGACCTCAACATTCCTTATGTTCAAGACCTAATCCAACACTGCTTGAAGAAATTCCATTACA
The DNA here is from genome assembly GCA_963662175.1 of Aradus depressus. Lineage (NCBI taxonomy): Eukaryota > Metazoa > Arthropoda > Insecta > Hemiptera > Aradidae > Aradus > Aradus depressus. The sequence continues at coordinate 32,791,634 of OY759217.1, read as the reverse complement.
AGTTGAATACCCATTCCAATCCTGTCGCTCAGCCCCAACCTGACAACCCTCCACGCCGTCTAAGAAGATGTTGGCCTCGCGGGTCCAACCATACCCTACTGTTTCTCCCTAGTCGTCTGTCTCTCTGTCACTGCAAAATATTTCCTAAAGTATAAGTGCAACCTGAAATTTTGTCTACATGTGTAAAGTTGTAACTACAAAATATAGACAAAAAAATGTTGAGGGGGTTCCCATTTTAGCTAAACATATTTTTTTTGTGTGTGTCACTAGGCAAGTGGGGGTATCAAAATGAAGACCTCAGTGAGTAGACTATTTCATTATTATTTTCTTACACATTAGTATATTTTTACTCCGCTGCGGAACGCGAATTGTAATGATTTATACGTCATTTGATTCGTTGTATAGTCTCACAACTGTCACATAGCCTATGCCGAAAAAAACAAAATGGCTTACGCTGGCCGCCATATTATCAAACTTTAAAAAGCAAAAATCAAGAAAACAAACATCTGGGATATCAAGTTGAAGGTCTTAGAAAGACGATTCCAAAAATATATGTATTTTGTTTTTAAAATAAAATAAATAAATCGACAGAAAATGAAACGATTTGGACTGCTCAAAAGTCTACTAGACAGCGATCTCAACTTCACCTCAACCACAAAACACCAAATTTGAGAGAAGGACCGGGACCGTTGAAAAAATTCACTGTAATTATATGCGCAACTCTGGCGCAGGTAAACATATCTTTTTCGATATCTTCTCCGGTTTGTCTGCACAGGTGTACGTGCGCAGGTATACCTGTCAGGAAAACCGGAGCGTGCGTGGCCGCCTTAACACAAGTCCGTCATCAGACCTATCTGGACGTATGGCGTGCAGCTAAGCCCATATACACGAAAAGAATTTAACCTATTCAAAATAAAATCCTCCGAACAAGCACACAAAGCCCATACTATGTGTCAAACATTACACGAAGTTAGACAACAATTATACACAAATTTGCACAAGTTCACGACACACTGGTGGAAGCTGTCGGTCCGGTCCTTGCCGAGCAGCCTCCCTCGACAACTGAATCGTCGTGACCTCCTGCCTGAGGAGGACCCCTGAGGAGGAGGTATTTCATCAAGAGATGTTTCTTGTTACTCTGCTTATATTTCCTTGTTATGAATGTTGACAGTAGGGAATTACATAATAAAAGCGAAAAAAATAACGGCTACAAAAAAAAGTCAAATATGACCCAAAAAGCTATAAAAAGTGAAGCTCTATAATAAAAATCATATCATGTAGTGTCTAAAGATAACACAACAACAAATTTGAGAGGACCGTTGAAAAAATTCACTGTAACACAAGCTTAACCTTGGATTTGATCAAATATTATAAAGAAAATATGTAAAAACCGTTGTCGGGTGCCTGTCTTATATGTAGCTACTTAAGGATGGGGTAATCTCTTATTTACTACATTAAGGGCATAAAGTAATTCGAAAGTGATGCTTACCTTTTGGTTCTCAGTCGAGCCATGGAATCGGTTGAACATTCCCATTTCAAACTAATAAATAACACGATTAAAGAGAAATGTCATAAATCGGTAGTTCTTATCCACAGTGTTTGTTCAAATAGAAATAGAGGAGATAACAAGCAGAGAACAGTATTCACACTACCTGCTGTCTATCAATAGGTGAGAAATGACAATGAACACAACCTCCGCACAACCAATAATCCACTCACAACAGAGCACAACCAGAATACCATAAGAACGATACCAATTGACTCTCAGCAAAATCAGCCATAGGGAATAGTGAGAAACATTTTCAGTAAGTAATGGTATGAACTATCCGAGGGAAAAAGATTTTTATGTGTTTCTTAAACTCCTCTGGGATGCTCCACTGTTGGTAAATTCCGGCATTTCTTCCAGAGGTGTCTTCTTATTTTTTCCGACAATAATTCGGGACTCTTACAAGTCCCTTCTTCCGGTGATGAACCAACCTGTCCCGAGTCAATAGTCCCGAAATATTGTCAGAAAAAAGAAGAAGACACCTCTGGAAGAAATGCCGGAATTTACCAAGGATTTTTATTCCAATATTCCTATTTAATTTGTTTTGTTTTGGAGAGTTCCTGCACTTCAGAAATCAATGTAAAAATATTTTTAGCCAATCCAGCTGCTTAATTAAATATAGTTTAATGATAAAAGGTGGATGCGTCAATGCCATCATATTTGTTATTTGATCAGTTGTAGATTTTTTGCAACTTGTGAAATGTGAATTTGATTTATTATACATCGAGTATATCTGGAATCTAGAAATAAGTACAAAATATTATAACTTATACTCTATATATCGATAGTTAACATGTACACTGACACAAACACATCCGATCTCCGGATATTCAGCCGGATGAATCGGCCAAAAGATTGGAGGAATCAGAGGAGAAGCTCAACTCAAAAACTGTAATAACTGCCAAAATAATAAATGTATCGACATGAGGGTTGTGAAGTCCGTGACGACTTTCAGCCAAATGGGTCGAAGAGCAGACAAGTTTAGTGAGAGAGCAATAACTTTATTTGAATACAAATAGTTCGAGCTGATGAAGTGCTATTTTTCAATATTTATCTATTTATTTTCTACAGCAGAATATCAATATTAACTGCTCTAAGGATTGTACGTCCCAATGCACAGAGGCCCTTGCATTTTTTAATTCATATTTTTATTTTGACGTGAAAAGTATATTCGCTCGTTAAGCACAGTGATAGTCGGTCAAACTTTCTTGTGTTACAAAATACCGTCAGATTTCAATCGATAATAACTAAGAGACTAATAATGCGATAACAACAGTTGAGGTCACAATGGATAGAGCATGTCTGTACATGTTTGTTTTGCCTGTGACGTTATCGGGCTAGTGTGGGCGCCGGTGGATGATTGTTGCGAATTAGCGTTGTGTAAAATTAGAAATTAGTGTAGCGTGATAACGCGTTTAGATAGGACGTTGATTCGGGTATCATTGTAAAGAGCTTGAGGAGCACTACTAGGACTCAAAGTGAAACAATAAAAATATTCGCCGAAATATATGTAAAAATCGGTATTAAAATGAAAATTGCAAAAAAATTAAAGATGTCACATATGAATCGTAAATATTCGCGGAATTGTAGAAAACGCAAATCAGAGGAAAGCTCGCATCAAAAGGAATTTAAAAAACCTAAAAAGTCTAGTGCCAAGCAAATGCAAGAGCTACGGCAGCATCGAAAAGAAAATGAAAAATGATTTTATCCCGACGTTTTCACGGAAAATCTACGGCGTGGACCTTGACTACGCCTTAATGTTTTTTATTTTATTTTATTTTTGTTTGTGGGGCTTTCGTACAAGGAAATTGCGGAAATGAAGCCCATACTCAATATTTAACATTAAAAAACTTATTCCTTACCTTTCAACATGAAGTTGGTTGGTTGTCTTAGATACAAAAACAAAGAGAATGAAAAAACGTTGATAATATGAATGAGAAAAATAAGAAGAGGGGAGAAAAACTGATAATTATGTAAAATATAAGAATAAACAAAGTCCTGGAGTATGAGAGGCAGGAAGTGCATAATAAGAGTGGCAGGAATTATTAGGAAGTAGGGCTTTACAAAGGAGAACGGCTAACAAGAACTAATACGATTTAACATAAAGATAGCAGACTTCTATGGTAGGTATTCTCAATATTTACTTCACCAGCTCTGTAGCTTAATATAATATACTTAGGTACTTCAGAAGTTATGTAAGCGGTCATTTCTTTTTCATCATCACTTGTTATATTGACAATATACAAAGACGGGAAATACAAAACTCAGTATATACTTATCAACAGAAGCTCCTTGTTTAGGCTATGTTCGAACATGAATTGAAGAGTGTAATGCAAAATTACATACTTTTTTTTTTTAATCCTCCCTTTAGATAACATTATTATTTTGGTTAACATAATTGATCTTCCTTTTTACAAGCACAATTATGTGTAATGTTTAAGAACAAAAATAATAATAAGCGTTCCGGAGGGTCAAAATTGTATTCTTTCGAATATGATATGAATTATAACTGATATCGTATACGAAAGGATACAATTGGGGGCTAAAGTTAGCCCGCAGTTTCCGTGGTTAGCGCTGCTCACTTTTTGTTATTAATTTGGGAGACTCGGACCTCTAGAAGCTCCCCCTGAGGTAACCACTGACTGTAATACTTAAATTGACTTTACATGAGCAGCAAAAATGCAAATCGCAGCAGCAGCAAATGCACGCTGTGGTTTCTGTGCTTTTAGAATTAAATGACTCACAGCTAATAGCGTGCATTTGCTGTTGCTGCGCTTTGCATTTTTACTGCGCATGTAAAATCAGCTTTAAGAGTATAACATAAATGACGATTTTGAGCGAAATGAAATGATCGAATTCATATATACTTAAATAAATGTAATATGACTTGTTTTGTACATATACATTTATGTAACAGCTGATTGCTGATTTAGGAACCAGACGCACGGGAAATTTGAAGATCCTGTTGGTCCCTGCAAGCAATCCATTTTTAATAAAAACAATTTTTTTAGTTTATTTATTTTTATCTTGGTTTTTTGCTCTGGCCAGGGGGGGGGGGGGGCACGCGCTGGCTACGCCCCTGTGAATGTACATGGTATCAAAAATTAACCACCACCATTGGGAGAAATTCCGAAAATTCGGATGGAAGCATCAATTTTTTGAGTAAACCAACCTCATAAATTAGATTCCAATAAATGCTTAGAGGTAGTTGTTTGAAGGATTACCTAAAATTTACATTTAAATTCCATTGAAATCGGACAATGTTTTTTTCACAAGAAAAATGGATATGTATGTTGGATGTTTAGAGGAGCATAGATATATTGAAATTGGCTGGTGAGTACACCTAGGGACCTAAGCATCCAATGTTCTTATCCCTTCCCTGTTAGCTCTACTGTTGCCTACCCTGGTTTATTAACTTTAAGAGTTGTCCGTCTTTGACGAGTATTTGACATCGCCCAGGCTCAAGACCATCGCTTAACGTCCCATCCAAAAGAGGGCGTGCTCATGGTTTTTACTTCCCAGATAAAAAACCAAGAGCTTCGGTCGGGTTTCGAACCCATGATCTTTAGCTGAGCATGCTACCTCTGAGCTACCGACGCCCTCTTAGTGTTGCATAACTTCTATATCCAATTTAACTCGTTGAAAAGATCACCTTAGGATAGGTATTTCCTCTTAAAACCCCATCCTCTTTTTAAGGTTTTAGGCAAAGTGGACAAGTGTTTTCATCGATGTTCCTCATCCTCCAGGTCCTAGTTACATTTTGAGTTTCCCGACAACCGACCATTGGAAATGAGGTGTAAAATGGCGTCAAAAAGCTTGACACACAAACTTCCGGCGCAACAATCTTTAGTTTTTAGAATGATTCAAAATTATGAAGACATTTTTTGGATCCGATGATTTTTCGGGGGTGATATGCTACGAAATACAACAGCTTCCCTGTTATCTAATAAGCGGCGAACTAATAAACAAGTAGATTAACATGTAATAAACTGTAGATAGCGTTAATAACTCTCCAGATATGTATTATGGCTGAGAGTAAAGTAAATCAAACAACCTTTGATATTATTGCAAATATATATAATAATTATTTCAAAGGGTGGTCGAAAACATAAAGAAGAATAAAAACATAATAAAATATTATTAAAATTCTCAGGTAAATTGGAGGTTAAGTTTAGCCAGTGTTGTCAAATAGACGTGCCTTGTTCAACTCAACGAGCCACTTCCTTTCACCATTACCAACATGAATTTGCCCGGAAATTCAATATAAATCTAATTCAATAAATAAACAAACTGTAACTTGAATTTTAAAAATTGTGGATTGTGATAATATAAAACGAAAATTTCTTGTCAGAATGTTTTTGTTCCTGGCCCACTTCAAAGTGTGTGGTGTCAAAAATTATTTTTTACTCTGTCCAACTGTCCAAGGTTTCTCTCCCCTCCCCTAAGTTTTTTCCTATGACAAAATAACGAATACCTGTAAACGTTCATCCCGTTTATATTGCAGAAAAATCTTAACAGCGTTGAAGATTCGACTATTTCACCTAAAATTGCAAAAAAAAAAAAAAAAAAAAAAAGGGTGCGTGCAACTCCGATGCGTGGCGAAATGAGCGTGACAATGTCTGAGTTGCGAGATAGCGAAAGTGTCAAGAATCAAATATAACAAATCATTTCAATAAAATTTTTGAACCTTGAAACAATTTAAAAACAATATAGAAAGAAAACATTCATAAGCATAATAGTTTTCAAAAAATGAAAATTTGGTTTAACATTTTTATAAAGAGTTTATTCGATAAAAATATTATTTTCAAATTCATAGATCAAATAGTTTTAGAATGGTGAACAATTTTATGAAGCGTTTATTTAAATCAATGCTATTTTCACATTTATACATCATGTAGGACAATAATGTAATTGTGAAGTTCAATTAGTTAAGAGATGACACAAGGTGGCGGATGCTCTCTCTATCGGCGCATGTGCGATACGAAAGTAACATATGTAGGTAACGCAGATTTCTAAAATGGGGTGCTGGCCTTCCAATTTATAAGACGTTGTCACGTCAAAAAAAAAAAAAAAACTGCCACACACGCAATTATTTTTATCTGTCAATTGCAGCTACGAGGATAATGCATAGAACCTTTCTTGTGGGAAATCACGTTCCGTATCCACGTACTAGTAACTAATAGATTTGCGATAGATTCGATTATTTTCGAGTGTGGAAATTGTGACAAAAACGTGGCTGACAGCTACTCTGCCAACCGAGTTACTAGACACCCTATTAATTCGAATGTATATCTATGATGTGAAGAAAAAATATTCTTTAATTTTCTATTATATCGTCCTTTGCTTGTATTATATTCACTTACTACCTGTGGTGCTCGGTTTTACCTAGTTTAAATTATTTTGTATGCCCCTCTTGCCTAGCCATACAAAAATTGCATACGTTTATGTTTTACTCATGACATTCAAAACTATGCATTATTTTTTAATAACGAGTGTAACGTTTAAAATGATGAACGGGTCGTGTGATTTTTTCTGTTTATGAGATATGGAGGGTTCAGAGCACAAGTGAACCAAGTCCATCACATTTGATTCCGAGCAATTGGCTCTCAAAGTTTTTTTTTCATAATCAATTCTGAGGTGCACCGTAGTAGTAATTGTCATTATAGCTGAAACGGTTGTCCTTTCATTAAATAAACTGTCAACTAAAACAATCAGAATAATGGGTTTATGGACTTGGTTCACTAGCGCTCTGAAATAAATGAAAAACTGGGGCCAAGGACTTGATTCAAGCTGATATCCTGCGGCGTTAAAATGAACTAAAGACTTGGTTCACTGTAGCACTGAAAGATATTACTTTTACGCCTATTTAGCACGAAAAACCTCACAAAGTGAAAAAAATGGACTTGGTTCACTTATGCACTGACCCCTCCATATATCTGATAGGGAGCGTTTTTTTTTTGTTTTGTTTTTTCAATTTTATATTTAATAATTAAACTTCAACGCTGTTGAGACACCTGTTCCCGATACCTGATAGGGCCGAAGTTTTACTGATAAAAATAATCCCCCTAAATCTTTCGGAAGTGAGGTCGAAAAAAATTCAGAGATACAAAAATATGGGCCAACCTAGTGTATATTTCATTTAGTGGCCTTAAATATATGTAAAATTTATGTCATATTATTTCCAGTAGGCTTGCGCATACCATATAGATGCGGCAAATTTCAAAATATGAATATGTAAAGAAAAAATATAGGCCATCCCAAAGTATATAATTCATTTAGTGGCCTTAAAGCAACTGTATAATCTATGACAAATTTCCAGTGGACTTGCGTACGTTCATACCAAATAAAGACGTCATATTTTGAAATATCTAAAGAAATTACTAATAATTTTACCAACATTGGTTTTACTTCCTCAGGGAAAGTTATGTAATCGGTCAAAAAAATATGTTGAATTTTCAGCCGGAATTTCACAAATCCAAAAACTCACCCCCCTAATTTCAAAAATTAAAAAAACATACGTTTCTATGAAGCCCATACATACAACTGCCGACACATTGATTTTAAGCCAATAGGAAGGGATGGAGTAAAGAGATGATTCTAGCATCAAATATAAAAGAAAAATATAATTTTTCATACTATTTGATCAGATATATATTATATTCAAAGCTATTTATAAAAATGTGTAAATACAATACCTTGGAGTTTGTAATACATTTTTGATTTTGAGCATCTTAAATTCGTTTCATTGTGGAACATTTTTCAAGTGTATTCTCTTTATCAAATGACATCTTCAAAGGGATTTCAATATATATATTGTTACCATACAAAAGGAACTGTAAAAAAATTAAAAAAAAAAAACCCTATATATAAATCATATAACTACAAAACAAATCACACAACGTAACACCATCAGCCGGAGCCGTCAAAAGAACTCTGAGATAGGAAGATGGGTCCAGACGAGGGATCAAGTACGCATGTTCCTCTATCGATATCTCTGTTACCATGGCAACCACATCTGCCCCACTTTACGCCGTTTATTATAATTTTTTCTTTAATACTTTTTTTTTAAAACACAAAATATAACTATTTAATAATGCATCAAAATTTCTTTTATAATTCTACTGATTAACTACTTCAAAATTTTTATGAAATAAAATAACACACAAAAACATATGTTTCCTTTTTAATCAGTTATTAATATTATAATTTTAGCAAGGTTTAGTATTGGATAATAAATTAGACCAAAATCCTAGTCAACTAGAAATTATTACTCGACAGTTACTGACAATGGTAAAAAAAAATAAAAAGTCAAAAAGTTATAACTCAAGGTGTCAAATGTTATTTTCAATTGAACATTTTATTAATAACATTTATATCATTTAGGCTTATGTTCTGCGACAAATATTTTCTCGATATAAATTTAACTCATTTTATATTCATCAAACAAGAAATCAGCAACAATCAAGAAACAATTTAAAAAATGATGGGGGCAAAGAAGAAAACCCAACGCCTCCAGAATTGGAGAGATTGATTAAAGTGAAGGGAGATTTGAAAATTTCACATTTGTTTAAACCTTTTATTTTCACCTTAACAGTGAGTAATAAAGTTATTTTATTATTTTTGTCAATTGTTAAAGTGAGTGTATCAGTGGCGTTCGGCCTGTTTCCTTCCCCGCAGAGGTCAGCAACATATGCTGTGTAAACTCAAATAATTTCAACAGTTAGGTATACGAAGTAAAGAGGCAGTTTGAAATCGGTCAAAAATTCGATGTTTATTTATCACCGGAATTACATGTTTTCCGACCATCTGATTCCAAAAATGAAAAAAAAAAACCAAAAAAAAAACCATTAAGGCGTAGTCCGTTTTCCGTGCAAACGTCGGGATAAAATCGTTTTTCATTTTCTTTTCGATGCTGCCGTAGCTCTTGCATTTGCTCGGCACTAGACTTTTTAGGTTTTTTAAATTCCTTTTGATGCGAGCTTTCCTCTGATTTGCATTTTCTATAATTCCGCGAATATTTACGATTCATATGAGACAACTTTAATTTTTTTGCAATTTTCAATTTAATACCGATTTTTACATATATTTCGGCGAATATTTTTATTGCTTCACTTTAAGTCTGAGTAGTGCTCCTCAAGCTCTTTACAATGACACCCGAATCAACGTCCTATCTAAACGCGTTATCACGCTACACTAATTTCTAATTATACACAACGCTAATTCGCAACAATCATCCGCCGGCACCCAATTAGCCCGATAACGTTCCAAGCAAAACAAACATGTACAGACATGCTCTATCCATTGTGACCTCAACCGTTGTTATCGCATTATTAGTTTCGTAGTTATTATCGATTGAAATCTGACGGTATTTTGTAACACAAGAAAGTTTGACCGGCTATCACTGTGCTTAACGGGTGAATAGTCGTTTTCACGTCAAAAAAGATTTGTGTGTGTCTGTGAACACGATAAATCCCGAATAAATTGCATGTTTCGATTCAAATGTATCAACTGTATCCAGAACTCCATAAGGACGACACCTATTGATTTTCAGCCAAATCGGCCAAAGGAAAGTGGGGGATTGGGGGAGAGGCTTAACACAAAAGGTCTAACAACTGCCATTGTAATGAATGTATTAACACAAAATTTCATTGTTAAATTCGAAAAAAAAACAGAAGGGCGACACATACTTTTTCGCGAAATCGGTCGAAGGGGAGGGGGGTCCGAGAAGGGGGCTCGACTCAAAAACCATAATAACTACCGATGTAATGAATGTATCGACACAACATTTAATATGAGGGTTCAGACGTCCCTATGTAAATCAACTATTGATTTTTAGCCCAAACAGTCCGATTGGGTTTTGGAGGGAGAGGAAAAACATAATTGATTAATTCGTGGTGGGGAAGTACATTGCCGGTGATTCAACGTCGCCTTTTTTTTCTCTTATTATATTGATTTGTAAATTCATATATGTATATATAACAAATCGCCATGAAATAAGACTAAGACTTATCCCAAGGCTTAGTGCATTTTTTCTTAGGATGGCCCAGCATATACCCAGTAAGTAAATTATTCATTCTATCAATGGCGACAGTTTTTACCAATACATAAACAAATACAAAAATGGGGGGAGAATGGGGTCTTTTGCGCGACTGAGCCGCCATTCTCTTTAGCAACTGCTTCATAGGTAATAGATGGGAGTTTTGAGTTAGGTACTAAGAAGTTGGTTTATTTGGGGCGAACAACTGCTTTGGTTATTATCGCCCTACCTTGTTACATTCCTTGTCCCAACTAAGCCAGCAAACTCTTTATGCAAATGACGAGAACAGCCATGATGGGATCCCACGGGGGGAGCGGGGAAGGCCAAGAACAGGACCCAGGGCAACCAACGTACAGGCAGGCCAGGGGAAAAACAACACCGCCGGGCCACTCTCTCAAGTATATGTAAGTACTTAGCTTAATCGTGAAGATAGCGGGAGTTGAAGATGAGGTTGTGCATGTGAGGAAAGCCGTCCACACCCTCCAAGTCCGGGACTGTTCCAGTCCAGAGGCCCCGGCGAAGCTGCCCCCGATCCAGCCAGCCGCGCACGCCAACCACCCGAGGGCCCCCCACATGGGCAAGGCCACTGTTTAGATCCTACTTAACTGACAGAGCGACCTAAAATAAGCAAATGATCACAGACAGAAGAGTTCAAATTCTTTGGTATAGCCCGGTTAAGAAATTAATAACTCTATCCAGAGTGGTGGGGCTGTCCCCTACATAATATGATACTAAGAAGTGATAAAATCGATAAGTTTTGACCGCTTTGACTATGATCTATTTTTATGAAATTTGACTGACAAGTAAACCTCCGTTGGTGACACTCCTCAAACTTGGCCCATCGATAAAGGGGGACACTAGTGATGAATACTGCTGATGAAATAATAAATATAAACAAAATCAGACGCTAAGCAATGCTTGAATTTCGAAATTGTGAAATCCGAGGGAGGGCAAAACGCCTCTGGTGTCTACCCTTTCTTTTCGCCGTTTAGACGAAAGGTATCTTGAAAACATCAGATATATGTTATCATATGGAAGCCTACCTTCATACATATGCAAAAGAGGTACGTTTCGTAATATTAGTGAATTGAAGCTCATTATAAATTAAAGTGATATGTCAGCTCTTTGGGAAATAAGTCTTATCTCAAATTATTATGAATTCAATTTTTTTGTTGAAAGATACGAAACGCCTTAATTTTGTATTGAGTTAATTATCTTGCAATTACCCCATTGTTATGATTAGGGCCCTGATAAATATAATGCTCCACAAAAAAACCGGCACACTCTGAAATTTCATTTTTTGTTGTAATTCTGTTTTTTTGGATCAAATATAGTTTAGAATGCGTCAAATTTCACTTGGAATTAGGAAAAAAAATCAAAATGCTTGGAAAACTAAGAAATTTATTTTTTATAAAATTTATGAAAAACTCTATCAACAATTTTTTTTTTAATTAAATTTTGCTTATGTCTATACATTTTTGTAGCATATCTGTTTTAATACTTTATTGTACCACCTTTTGCCTGAAGAACGTCTAGCTTCCTTGGCATACTCTTTATGAGATCTTTGAGGGTGTCCTGGGGTATGTTCTCCCAGGTGTTCATCTCTTGCAGTCTTCTTCTTACTGTCTCAGCACTCACTTCCTCTCCACGGACAGTACGGAATCTCTGGGAAGTCTCTGAAGCAGTTGAAAACCTGTTCCTTAACGTGTGAACCAACAAAATTCTGTCGTCATGCGGACCAGTGCCTCTCGGTCGACCCTGTACCATTGGATGGCTGTACGGATTGTTATTTCCGGCAGACCTAAAGCACGGCGATCCGACCATCCGTTAATGGGCTAGAACATTTTTTATGCTTATTATTAGTGTTCCCCATCTGCAGAAACTGATATTTTAACGACATTTTTTCATCAGAGGTTATTAGACTAATTCGACCCTACTGAGTTCACAAATCGCTGTTAACAAGTCGAAATCTGGGCCGGTAGACTAGTTCCGCTTAAGAATATGTGTAATTTTATAGTTTTTTGCGGATATTTAGTGAATTATTGATGCCTGTATGAAATGATTTTGAGAAGAGGGAAGGGGGAGAGAGTGATCTTTAAGTGTGATTGGTATAAGAAAGTCCTGTAGTGGCCACATCACTTTTTTTTTTTTTTTCTTAATTGTTACCATTTTTCATAATAACTACAGATAATAAAGGCTGAAAATCAAAGATCTCGGGTTCCAATCCCGGCTGAGGCTTTTAGGTTTTTATGTGGGAGATGAAAAACCCTTGAGCACGTCGTCCTTCGGATGGGACGTTACATTACGTACATACGTAATTTCGTGCGAATACATTGATTATTAGAGTTTCTGTGTTTAGCCTCCTTTCTAATCCCACACTTTCCTTTGGCCGACTTGGCTAAAAAGTGTCGTCCATAGGGTTCTGGATACACTGTTACATTTAGAGATTTGATAATAAATAATTGAAGTTAATAATTAAATGAAATCTCAAACAAATACCTAATTGAAGTTAATCTATATTAATAAAGCTGAAACGGGGTTTGTTTGTTTGTTTGTACGTTTGTTCCAGCATCACGCCCAAACCGCTGGACGGATTTTTATGAAACTGCCCATGTAGCATTCTTTTGAGCCCGATTGAATAATAGGCTATGTGGCGTCCCAAAATTTTGATCGGGAGGGGGGGTTGTAAGGGGGGCCTAAGTATATAAATAGTGCTAACTCATTAACTAATGGGCGAATTGTCATGAAATTTCACAGGTAGTCTTTTTAAAATCCAAACAGGAAAAAAAGGTGTGTGGCGTCCCAAAGTTTTGATCGGGAGGGGGGGTTGTAAGGGGGGCCTAAGTATATAAATAGTGCTAACACATTAACTAATGGTCGAATTGTCATGAAATTTCACACGTAGTCTTTTTAAAAGCCAAACAAGAAAAAAAGGTGTGTGGCGTCCCAGAGTTTTGAACGGGAGGGGGGGTTGTGGGGGGGCCTAAGTATAAATATAGAGCTAACTCATTAACGGTTGATCGTATTGTCATGAATTTCACATGTAGTAGTAGTAACTATGTATTCGCTGTGGGGTTCACTGTTGCAAGACATTTACTAGCTGTGATGTCCAGCGTTCCTAATATCGTACTAGCTGTGGGGTCCGCTGTTGCAAGGTACTTACTAGCTGTAGTGCTCAGCCCCAGCGTTCCTAACTATGTACTGGCTGTGGGGTTCGCTGTTGCAAGGCACCTATAAGACATTTACTAGCTGTAATGCCCAGCGTTTCTAATTACGTACTAGGTGTGGGGTCTGCTGTTGCAAGGCGCTAGCAGTGTGGCCCAGCGTATTTCACTCGTAGGTACTAGCTGTGGGGTCCGCCGTTGCAAAACTCATACTAGCTGTGATGCCCTGTGGTTCTAACTACATACTATCTGTGGGGTTCGCAGTTGCAAGGCACCTACTACCTGTAGGGTTCAGCGTTCCTAAAAACGTACTAGCTGTGGGGTCCGTCGTTGCAAAAGCATACTAGCTGTGATGCCCAGGGTTCCTAATATCGTACTAGCTGTGGGGTCCGTTGTTGCAAGGCATTTACTAGCTGTAGTGCCCAGCGTTCCTAACTTCGTACTAGCTGTGGGGTCCGTTGTTGCAAGGCATTTACTAGCTGTAGTGCCCAGCGTTCCTAACTATGTACTAGCTGTGAAGTTCGCTGTTGCAAAGCACTTACTAACTGTAATGCCCAGCGTATTTAACTACATACTAGCTGTGGGGTCCGCTGTTGCAAGGCACTTAATAGCTGTGATGCCCAGCGTTCCTAACTTCGTACTAGCTGTGGGGTCCGCTGTTGCGAGGCACATACTAGCTGTGGTGACCATCGTTCCTAAATACGTACTAGCTGTTGGGTCCGCCGTCGCAAGGCACATACTAGCTATGATGCCCAGCATTCCCAACTACGTACTAGCTGTGGTGCTCAGCGTTGCAAGCCACATACTAGCTGTGGTCACAAACGTTCTTAACTACGCACTGACTAGGACGTCCAGCGATGCTAAGTATTCACTAGGTGTGGCTTCCGCCGTTGAAAGGCGCATACAAGCTGTGGTGCCCAGGGGTCCTAAAAACTTACTAGCGTTACAACAGCTGAAGGACTATAAGCCTTATTCCGTATGAATAATTGAAAATTATAACATCATGAATGTACTGTCGAGGAACTGAATAGCGTTATAGAAGATATTGGGAGAAAAATCAAAGTTCCCCTGCCAACGCCGGGTATAACTGCTATAGATTTAATATTTGTTAAAACTGATAGAGAACGACCGGATTATCTGAATCCTACACAAAAATCAAAATAAAAATGTTTTTCAAAAAATTCACGCTATTTAACGGTTTATAGGCTTAATAATTGTTAAAACTGATACGACAGATTCAGATTTATCCGGAGAGTCCCATCCGAAGGACGACGTGCTCAAGGCTTTCAACCTAAGTAGAAATTGACCTACCCAGGTTTATTTACATAACATACGTCTCATTATCGAGTACCTCACATTCGAAAAAGCCCTGGATCATTGCTTAATGTCCCATCCGAAGGACGACGTGCTCAAAGTTATTTTTAGCTTCCCGATTAAAACATCTGACCTAAGTGCCTCAACTAGATTTCTAAGTGGCGATCAAGAGCTCGGTAGACTCCATTCTTGAAATTTCTCGCTTTTTAACGGTTTATAGATTTAATATTTGTTAAAACTGATAGAGAACGACCGGATTATCTGAATCCTACACAAAAATCAAAATAAAAATGTTTTTCAAAAAATTCACGCTATTTAACGGTTTATAGGCTTAATAATTGTTAAAACTGATACGACAGAATCAGATATATCCGAAAAGTCCCATCCGACGGACGACGTGCTCAAGGCTATTTTCAACCTAAGTGAAATTGACCTACCCAGGTTTATTTACATAACATACGTCTCATTATCGAGTACCTCACATTCGAAAAAGCCCTGGATCATTGCTTAATGTCCCATCCGAAGGACGACGTGCTCAAAGTTATTTTTAGCTTCCCGATTAAAACATCTGACCTAAGTGCCTCAACTAGATTTCTAAGTGGCGATCCTGAGCTCGGTAGACTCCATTATTGAAATTTCTCGCTTTTTAACGGTTTATAGATTTAATATTTGTTAAAACTGATAGAGAACGACCGGATTATCTGAATCCTACACAAAAATCAAAATAAAAATGTTTTTCAAAAAATTTGCGCTATTTAACGGTTTATAGGCTTAATAATTGTTAAAACTGATACGAGAGATTCAGATTTATCCGGAAAGTCCCATCCGAAGGACGACGTGCTCAAGGCTATTTTCAACCTAAGTGATATTTCACCTACCCAGGTTTATTTACATAACATACGTCTCATTATCGAGTACCTCACATTCGAAAAAGCCCTGGATCATCGCTTAATGTCCCATCCGAAGGACGACGTGCTCAAAGTTATTTTTAACTTCCCGATTAAAACATCTGACCTAAGTGCCTCAGCTAGATTTCTAAGTGGCGATCCTGAGCTCGGTAGACTCCATTCTTCAAATTTCATGCTTTTTAACGGTTTATAGATTTAATATTTGTTAACTGACAGAGCCATAGAGTGTGCTGGTTTCGGATTATGCCAACGTCAGCACAATGTTCAGACTGACTTTAAATATGGTGACACCGATCCACTATGGAAGAAAAATGCCAAAAAAAAAAAGATGTATGTATAGATATGAACACAAATTAAAACTTGTGTACATTGTGATATAATCTATATAAATAAAGCTGAAACGGGGTTTGTTTGTATGTTTGTTTGTTTGTTTGTATGTTTGTTCCAGCATCACGCCCAAACGGCTGGACGGATCTTCATGAAACTTCACATGTAGCATTCTTTTGAGCCCGATTGAATAATAGGCTATGTGGCGTCCCAAAATTTTGAACGGTAGGGGGGGTTGTAAGGGGGGCCTAAGTATATAAATAGTCCTACCTCATTAACGGTTGGTCGGATTGTCACGAAATTTCACATGTAGTATTCTTAAAGGCCAATATGAAAAATATTGTGTGTGGCGTCCCAAAATTTTAAATGGAAGGGGGGGTTGTGGGCGTAGGCCTAAATATAAGTATAGTGATAGATCTTTAACGGATGATCAGATTGTCATGAAATTTCACATGTAGTATTCTTAAAGGCCAAATTGAAAAATATTGTGTGTGGCGTCCCAAAATTTTAAATGGGAGGGGGGGTTGAGGGGGGGGGGCTAAGTATATATATAGAGCTAGCTCATTAACGGTTGATCGTATTGTCACGAAATTTCCCATGTAGTATTCCTGAAGGCCAAATAGAAAAATAAGGTGTGTGGCGTCCCAAAGTTTTGAACGGGTGGGGGGTTTGGGGGGGGGGGGGGGCTAAATATAAATATAGAGCTAGCTCATTAACGGTTGATCGTATTGTCACGAAATTTGCCATGTAGTATTCCTGAAGGCCAAATAGAAAAATAAGGTGTGTGGCGTCCCAAAGTTTTGAACGGGTGGGGGGGTTGAGGGGGGGGGGGCTAAGTATAAATATAGAGCTAGCTCATTAACGGTTGATCGTATTGTCACGAAATTTCCCATGTAGTATTCCTGAAGGCCAAATAAAAAAATAAGGTGTGTGGCGTCCCAAAGTTTTGAACGGGAGGGGGGGTTGTGGGGGGCCTAAGTATAAATATAGAGCTAGCTCATTAACGGGTGGTCGCATTGTCACGAAATTTCCCATGTAGTATTCCTGAAGGCCAAATAAAAAAATAAGGTGTGTGGCGTCCCAAAGTTTTGAACGGGAGGGGGGGTTGTGAAGGGGCCTAAGTATAAATATAGAGCTAGCTCATTAACGGGTGGTCGCATTGTCACGAAATTTCCCATGTAGTTTTCCTGAAGGGCAAATAAAAAAATAAGGTGTGTGGCGTCCCAAAGTTTTGAAAGGGAGGGGGGGTTGTGGGGGGGCCTCAGTATAAATATAGAGCTAGCTCATTAACGGGTGGTCGCATTGTCACGAAGTTTCACATGTAGTAAAAAAAAAAGGTGTGTGGCGACCCAAAGTTTTGAACGGGAGGGGGGGTTGTGGGGGGGGGGGGGCTAAGTATAAATATAGTGGTAGCTCATTAACGGGTGGTCGTATTGTCATGGAATTTCACATGTAGTATTCTTAAAAGCCAATATAGGGTGTATATGTCACACAATTTTGAACGGGAGGATGGATTGATGGGGGCCTAAGTATAAGTATAGTGAAAAGTCATTAACGGATGATCGGATTGTCACGAAATTTCACATGTAGTATTCATAAAGGCCAATATAGGGTGTATAAGTCACAAAATTTTGAACGGGAGGATGGATTGATGGGGGCCTAAGTATAAGTATAGTGATAAGTCATTAACGGATGATCGGATTGTCACGAAATTTCACATGTAGTATTCATAAAGGCCAAATAGAAAAATAGGGTGTTTGACATCAAAAAATTGTGAACGGGAGGGGGGTTATGGGGGTAGGCCTAAATTTGAAGATAGTGATAGGTCATTAACGGATGATTGGATTGTCATGGAATTTCACATGTAGTATTCTTGATGGCCAAATAGAAAAATACACTATGTGACATCTTAAAAATTTGGAGGGGGGGGTGGGGGCTAAGCATAAAAATAATGCTGAATGATTAAAGGGCAATCGGATTGTCGAATTTCACATGTAGTATTCTTAAAAGCCAATATAGGGTGTATAAGTCACAAAATTTTGAACGGGAGGATGGATTGATGGGGGGCTAAGTATAAGTATAGTGGTAGCTCATTAACGGGTGGTCGTATTGTCATGGAATTTCACATGTAGTATTCTTAAAAGCCAATATAGGGTGTATAAGTCACAAAATTTTGAACGGGAGGATGGATTGATGGGGGCCTAAGTATAAGTATAGTGATAAGTCATTAACGGATGATCGGATTGTCACGAAATTTCACATGTAGTATTCATAAAGGCCAAATAGAAAAATAGGGTGTTTGACATCAAAAAATTGTGAACGGGAGGGGGGTTATGGGGGTAGGCCTAAATTTGAAGATAGTGATAGGTCATTAACAGATGATTGCATTGTTATGGAATTTCACATGTAGTATTCTTGATGGCCAAATAGAAAAATACACTATGTGACATCTTAAAAATTTGGAGGGGGGGGGGGGGGGGGGCTAAGCATAAAAATAATGCTGAATGATTAAAGGGCAATCGGATTGTCATGAATTTCACATGTAGTAGTAGTAACTATGTATTCGCTGTGGGGTTCACTGTTGCAAGACAGTTACTA
Source organism: Aradus depressus (assembly GCA_963662175.1). Taxonomy (NCBI): domain Eukaryota; kingdom Metazoa; phylum Arthropoda; class Insecta; order Hemiptera; family Aradidae; genus Aradus; species Aradus depressus. Next base: position 32,772,740 of record OY759217.1, on the reverse strand, counting down.
GCTGTGATGCCCAGCGTTCCTAACTTCATACTAGCTGTGGGGTCCGCTGTTGCAAGGCACTTACTAGCTGTGGTGCCCAGGGTTCCTAACTTCGTACTAGCTGTGGGGTCCGCTGTTACAAAACACTTACTAGCTGTGTTGCCCAGCGTTCCTAACTTCGTACTAGCTGTGGTGTCCGCTGTTGCAAGGCACAAACTAGATGTGGTGCTCAGCGTTCCTAACTTCATACTAGCTGTGAGGTCCGCTGTTGCAAGGCACATACTAGATGTGGTGCTCAGCGTTCCTAACTTCGTACTAGCTGTGGTGTCCGCTGTTGCAAGGCACATATTAGATGTGGTGCCCAGGGTTCCTAACTTCGTACTAGCTGTGGTGACCGCTGTTGCAAGGCACAAACTAGAATGTGGTGCTCAGCGTTCCTAACTTCGTACTACCTGTGAGGTCCGCTGTTGCAAGGCTCATACTCGCTGTGTTGCCCAGCGTTCCGAACTTCGTACTAGCTGTGGGGTCCGCTGTTGCAAGGCACATACTAGATGTGGTGCCCAGGGTTCCTAACTTCGTACTAGCTGTGGGGTCCGCTGTTGCAAGGCACAAACTAGATGTGGTGCTCAGCGTTCCGAACTTCGTACTACCTGTGGGGTCCGCTGTTGCAAGGCACAAACTAGATGTGGTGCTCAGCGTTCCGAACTTCGTACTAGCTGTGGGGTCCGCTGTTGCAAGGCACATACTAGATGTGGTGCCCAGGGTTCCTAACTTCGTACTAGCTGTGGTGTCCGCTGTTGCAAATTAATACAGCTATGTTGGTAGATAGGCAGCATCCAGAAACGAAGATGGTCAACCAAAGAAAGTATCGGGAAAGTCCCATCCGAAGGACGACGTGCTCAAATTTATTTTTATCTTCCCGATTAAAACATCTGACCTAAGTGACTTGGCTAGATTTCGAAATGGCGATCCTGAGCTCGGTAAACTCCATTCTTCAAATTTCTCGCTTTTAAACGGTTTTTAGTATTAATATTTGTTAAAACTGATATACAGATTCAGATATATCGGGGAAGTCCCATCCGAAGGACGACGTGCTCCAATTTATTTTTAACCTAAGTGAAATTTCAGCTACCCAGGTTTAGATACGTAACATACGACTCATTATCGAGTACCTGACATACGAAAAAGCCCTCGATCATAGCTTAGAGTCCAAACCGAAGGACGACGTGCTCAAGTTATTTTTAACGTAAATGAAATTTCAACTACCCAGGTTTAGATACGTAACATACGACTCATTATCGAGTACCCGACATACGAAAAGGCCCTCGATCATAGCTTAAAGTCCAAACCGAAGGACGACGTGCTCAAATTTATTTTTATCTTCCCGATTAAAACATCTGACCTAAGTGACTTGGCTAGATTTCGGAATGGCGATCCTGAGCTCGGTAAACTCCATTCTTCAAATTTCTCGCTTTTAAACGGTTTTTAGTTTTAATATTTGTTAAAACTGATGAACAACCGGGATATCTGAATCCTACACAAAAATTGAAATAAAAATGTTTTTCGAAAAACGTCGGGCTAAATACCATTCTTCAAACTTCCTGCTTTTTAACGGTTTATAGATTTAATATTTGTTAAAACTGATAGACAGATTTAGATATATCGGTTAAGTCCTATCCGAAGGACGACGTGCTCAAGGTTTTTTGAACCTAAGTGAAATTTTAGCTACCTAGGTTTAGTTACATAACATAGGACTCATTATCGAGCACCTGACATACAAAAAGGCCCTCGATCATAGCCTAAAGTCTAATCCGAAGGACGACGTGCTCAAATTTATTTTTATCTTCTCGAATAAAATATCTGACCTAAGTGCCTTGGCTAGATTTCTAAGTGGCGATCCTGAGCTCGATAGACTCCATATGTATGATAAAATAAGTTACCGTTTGGTTTCTACTAACATTATCAAGGAAGAAATGTGGAATATAAGTGGGCTTTGGAGATGGTAGTAGGAAGTTGGCAGGAGTGTTGGGTGATGTCACGTACCCTATGTTGAGCGGAACGTTTAAGTCTATATTAATAAAGCTGAAACGGGGTTTGTGTGTTTGTATGTTTGTTCCAGCATCACGCCCATACGGCTGGACGGATTTTTATGAAACTTCACATGTAGCATTCTTTTGAGCCCGATTGAATAATAGGCTATGTCGCGTCCCAAAATTTTGATCGGGAGGGGGGGTAGTAAGGGGGGCCTAAGTATATAAATAGTGCTCTCATTAACTAATGGTCGAATTGTCATGAAATTTCACATGTAGTATTTTTAAAAGCCAAAAAGGAAAAAAAGGTGTGTGGCGTCCCAAAGTTTTGAACGGGAGGGGGGTTGTGGGGTAGGCGTAAATTTGAAGATAGTGATAGATCATTTACGGATGATCGGATTGTCATGGAATTTTTTATGTAGTATTCTTGATGGCCAAATAGAAAAATACACTATGTGACATCTTCAAAAATTTAACAGGGGGGGGGGGGGAGCAGAGCATAAAAAAATGCTGATTGATTAAAGGGTAATCGGATTGTCATGAATTTCACATGTAGTAGTAACTATGTATTCGCTGTGGGGTCCGCTGTTGCAAGGAACATACTAGCCGTGGTGCCCAGCGTTCCTAACTACGTACTAAATGTGGTGTTCGCCGTCGCAAGGCACATACTAGCTGTGGTGCCCAGCGTTCCTAACTACGTACTAGATGTGGGGTCCGCCGTCAGCGTTCCTAACTTCTTACTAGCTGCGGTGCCCAGCGATGCCAAGTATTCACTAGCTGGGGTTTCCGCCGTTGAAAGGCGCATACTAGCTGTGGTGCCTAGGGGTCTTAAAAACTTACTAGCGTTACTATAGTTGAAGGACTATAAGCCTTATTCCGTATGAATAATCGAAAATTATAACATCATGAATGTGGTGTCGAAGGATTGAATAGACTTACAGGAGATATTGAGAGAAAATTCAAAGTTCCCCGGGCAACGCCGGGTATTACTGCTAGTCTATATTAATAAAGCTGAAATTGGGGTTTGTTTGTTTGTATGTATGTATGTTTGTTCCAGCATCACGCCCAAACGGCTGGAGTGATTTTTATGAAACTACCCATGCAGCATCCTTTTTTGAGCCCGATTGAATAATGGGCTATGTGGCGTCCCAAAATTTTGAACGGGAGGGGGGGTTGTGGGGGGGCCTAATTATAAATATAGTCCTAGCTCATTAACGGTTGGTCATATTGTCACGAAATTTCACAGGTAGTATTCTTAAAGGCCAAATTGAAAAATATTGTGTGTGGTGTCCCAAAATTTTTAACGGGAGGGGGGGTTGTGGGGGGAAGCCTAAATATAAAGATAGTGATGGGTCATTAACGGATGATCAGATTGTCATGGAATTTCACATGTACTATTTTTAAAGGCCAAATAGAAAAATAGGGTGTGTGACGGCTCCAAAATTTGAACAGGAGGGCGGGTGGTGGGGGGGCCTAAATATAAATATAGTGCTAACACTTTAACGGTTGGTCGGATTATTATGAAATTTCGGATGTAGTATTCCTGAATGCCAAATAGAAAAATAAGGTGTGTGGCGTCCCAAAGTTTTGAACAGGAGGGGGGGTTGTGGGGGGGCCTAAATATAAATATAGTGCTAACACTTTAACGGTTGGTCGGATTATTATGAAATTTCGGATGTAGTATTCCTGAATGCCAAATAGAAAAATAAGGTGTGTGGCGTCCCAAAGTTTTGAACGGGAGGGGGTGTTGTGGGGGGGCCTAAATATAAATATAGTGCTAACTCTTTAACGGTTGGTCGGATTATTATGAAATTTCGGATGTAGTATTCCTGAAGGCCGAATAGAAAAATAAGGTGTGTGGCGCCCCAAAGTTTTGAACGGGAGGGGGGGGGGGTTGTGGGGGGGCCTAGGTATAAATATAGAGCTAGCTCATTAACGGTTGGTCGCATTGTCACGAAGTTTCACATATAGTATTCCTGAAGGCCAAATAGACAAAAAGGGGTGTGGCGTCCTAAAAATTTGAACAAGAGGGGGTAGGCCTAAGTATAAATATAGTGCTAGCTCATTCTCATCACGGTTTCGGAAGGGAGGGCCTCTTCTAAGTCCGTTAGGACCACTGACAGCTTATATAAATAGGTAAACAATTTGTCCAGGGCAAAGTGAGCAGAGGGCAAAAGTGAGCAGGGGGCAAAAAGTGAGCAGGGGGCAAGGGGGCAAATTAAAATGGCCTTTTTATTTTTTTTCTCATCGAATAATGGGAGTAGGAAGCTGATATTTTCAGGAAAATTTTTTTTTTACATGTGCAAACTGTTGGCCAATCGCTCATTCGAAAATCGTTCGGGGCAGTTTTCGCACTCTTATCCGGCTAGAACCTTTCCTAGCATCCTTAAACGTTCTGCTCAACATAGGGTACGTGACATCACCCAACACTCCTGCCAACTTCCTACTACCATCTATCGACTTAACAAATATTAAATCTATAAACCGTGAAAAAGCGAGAAATTTGAAGAATGGAGTCTACCGAGCTCAGGACCGCCACTTAGAAATCTAGCTGAGGCACATAAGTCAGATGTTTTAATAGGGAAGTTAAAAATAACCTTGAGCACGTCGTCCTTCGGATGGGACTTTAAGCGATGATCCAGGGCTTTTTCGAACGTGAGGTACTCGATAATGAGACGTATGTTATGTAAATAAACCTGGGTAGGTGAAATTTCACTTAGGTTGAAAATAACCTTGAGCACGTCGTCCTTCGAATGGGACTTTAAGGTATGCTCCAGGGCCTTTTCGAATGTGAGGTACTCGATAATGAGACGTATGTTATGTAAATAAACCTGGGTAGGTGAAATTTCACTTAGGTTGAAAATAGCCTTGAGCACGTCGTCCTTCGGATGGGACTTTCCGGATATATCTGAATCTGTCGTATCAGTTTTAAAAATTATTAAACCTATAAACCGTTAAATAGCGCGAATTTTTAAAAAAACATCTTTATTTTGATTTTTGTGTAGCATTCAGATAATCCGGTCGTTCTATATCAGTTTTAACAAATATTAAATCTATAAACCGTTAAAAAGCGAGAAATTTGAGAATGGAGTCTACCGAGCTCAGGATCGCCACTTAGAAATCTAGCTGAGGCACTTAGGTCAGATGTTTTAATCGGGAAGGTAAAAATAACTTTGAGCACGTCGTCCTTCGGATAGGACTTTCCGGATATATCTGAATCTGTAGTATCAGTTTTAACAATTATTAAACCTATAAACCGTTAAATAGCGCGAATTTTTTGAAAAACATTTTTATTTCAATTTTAGTGTAGGATTCAGATATCCCGGTCGTTCTCTATCAGTTTTAACAAATATTAAATATATAAACCGTTAAAAAGGGAGAAATTTGAAGAATGGAGTCTACCAAGCTCAGGATCGCCACTTAGAAATCTAGCTGAGGCACTTAATTCAGATATTTTAATCGGGAAGTTAAAAATAACTTTGAGCATGTCGTCCTTCGAATGGGACTTTAAGCGATGATCCAGGGCTTTTTCGAACGTGAGGTACTTGATAATGAGACGTATGTTATGTAAATAAACCTGGGTAGGTGAAATTTCACATAGGTTGAAAATAACCTTGAGCACGTCGTCCTTCGGATGGGACTTTAAGGTATGCTCCAGGGCCTTTTCGAATGTAAAGTACTCGATAATGAGACGTATGTTATGTAAATAAACCTGGGTAGGTGAAATTTCACAGGTTGAAAATAGCATTGAGCACGTCGTCCTTCGGATGGGACTTTCCGGATATATCTGAATCTGTAGTATCAGTTTTAACAATTATTAAGCCTATAAACCGTTAAATAGCGCGAATTTTTTGAAAAACATTTTTATTTCAATTTTAGTGTATGATTCAGATATCCCGGTCGTTCTCTATCAGTCTTAACAAATATTAAATCTATAAACCGTTAAAAAGCGAGAAATTTGAAGAATGGAGTCTACCAAGCTCAGGATCGCCACTTAGAAATCTAGCTGAGGCACTTAATTCAGATATTTTAATCGGGAAGTTAAAAATAACCTTGAGCACGTCGTCCTTCGAATGGACCTTAAGCGATGCTCCAGGGCTTTTTCGAATGTGAGCTACTCGATAATGAGACGTATGTTATGTAAATAAACCTGGGTAGGTGAAATTTCACTTAGGTTGAAAATAACCTTGAGCACGTCGTCCTTCGGATGGGACTTTAAGCGATGATCCAGGGCTTTTTCGAATGTGAGGTACTCGATAATGAGACGTATGTTATGTAAATAAACCTGGGTAGGTGAAATTTTACAGGTTGAAAATAGCCTTGAGCACGTCGTCCTTCGGATGGGACTTTCCGGATATATCTGAATCTGTCGTATCAGTTTTAACAATTATTAAGCCTATAAACCGTTAATTAGCAAGGGGGCAAATTAAAATTGCCTTTTTATTTTTTTTCTCATCGAATAATGGGAGTAGGGCGCTGATATTTTCAGGAATTTTTTTTTTTTACATGTGCAAACTGTTGGTCAATCGCTCATTCGAAAATCGTTGGGGGCAGTTTTCGCGCTCTTATCCGACTAGAACCTTTCCTAGCATCCTTAAACGTTCTGCTCAACATAGGGTACGTGACATCACCCAACACTCCTGCCAACTTCCTACTACCATCTATCGACTTAACAAATATTAAATCTATAAACCGTGAAAAAGCGAGAAATTCTACCGAGCTCAGGACCGCCACTTAGAAATCTAGCTGAGGCACTTAAGTCAGATGTTTTAATCGGGAAGTTAAAAATAACCTTTAGCACGTCGTCCTTCGAATGGGACTTTAAGCGATGCTCCAGGGCTTTTTCGAACGTGAGGTACTTGATAATGAGACGTATGTTATGTAAATAAACCTGGGTAGGTGAAATTTCACTTAGGTTGAAAATAACCTTGAGCACGTCGTCCTTCGGATGGGACTTTAAGGTATGCTCCAGGGCCTTTTCGAATGTGAGGTACTCGATAATGAGACGTATGTTATGTAAATAAACCTGGGTAGGTGAAATTTCACAGGTTGAAAATAGCCTTGAGCACGTCGTCCTTCGGATGGGACTTTCCGGATATATCTGAATCTGTCGTATCAGTTTCAACAATTATTAAGCCTATAAACTGTTAAATAGCGCGAATTTTTTGAAAAACATTTTTATTTCAATTTTAGTGTAGGATTCAGATATCCTGGTCGTTCTCTATCAGTTTTAACAAATATTAAATCTATAAACCGTTAAAAAGCGAGAAATTTGAAGAATGGAGTCTACCGAGCTCAGGATCGCCACTTAGAAATCTAGCTGAGGCACTTAATTCAGATATTTTATTCGGGAAGTTAAAAATATCTTTGAGCACGTCGTCCTTCGGATGGGACTTTAAGGTATGCTCCAGGGCCTTTTCGAATGTAAAGTACTCGATAATGAGACGTATGTTATGTAAATAAACCTGGGTAGGTGAAATTTCACAGGTTGAAAATAGCCTTGAGCACGTCGTCCTTCGGATGGGACTTTCCGGATATATCTGAATCTGTAGTATCAGTTTTAACAATTATTAAGCCTATAAACCGTTAAATAGCGCGAATTTTTTGAAAAACATTTTTATTTCAATTTTAGTGTACGATTCAGATATCCCGGTCGTTCTCTATCAGTTTTAACAAATATTAAATCTATAAACCGTTAAAAAGCGAGAAATTTGAAGAATGGAGTCTACCAAGCTCAGGACCGCCACTTAGAAATCTAGCTGAGGCACTTAAGCCAGATGTTTTAATCGGGAAGTTAAATATAACCTTGAGCACGTCGTCCGTCGGATGGGACTTTAAGCGGTGATCCAGGGCTTTTTCGAACGTGAGGTACTCGATAATGACACGTATGTTATGTAAATAAACCTGGGTAGGTGAAATTTCACTTAGGTTGAAAATAACATTGAGCACGTCGTCCTTCGGATGGGACTTTAAGGTATGCTCCAGGGCCTTTTCGAATGTAAAGTACTCGATAATGAGACGTATGTTATGTAAATAAACCTGGGTAGGTGAAATTTCACAGGTTGAAAATAGCCTTGAGCACGTCGTCCTTCGGATGGGACTTTCCGGATATATCTGAATCTGTCGTATCAGTTTCAACAATTATTAAGCCTATAAACCGTTAAATAGCGCGAATTTTTTGAAAAACATTTTTATTTCAATTTTAGTGTAGGATTCAGATATCCCGGTCGTTCTCTATCAGTTTTAACAAATATTAAATCTATAAACCGTTAAAACGCGAGAAATTTGAAGAATGGAGTCTACCAAGTTCAGGATCGCCACTTAGAAATCTAGCTGAGGCACTTAATTCAGATATTTTAATCGGGAAGTTAAAAATGAATTTGAGCACGTCGTCCTTCGAATGGGACTTTAAGCGATGATCCAGGGCTTTTTCGAACGTGAGGTACTTGATAATGACACGTATGTTATGTAAATAAACCTGGGTAGGTGAAATTTCACTTAGGTTGAAAATAACATTGAGCACGTCGTCCTTCGGATGGGACTTTAAGGTATGCTCCAGGGCCTTTTCGAATGTAAAGTACTCGATAATGAGACGTATGTTATGTAAATAAACCTGGGTAGGTGAAATTTCACAGGTTGAAAATAGCCTTGAGCACGTCGTCCTTCGGATGGGACTTTCCGGATATATGTGAATCTGTCGTATCAGTTTTAACAATTATTAAGCCTATAAACCGTTAAATAGCAAGGGGGCAAATTAAAATTGCCTTTTTATTTTTTTGCTCATCGAATAATGGGAGTAGGGAGCTGATATTTTCAGGAAATGTTTTTTTTTACATGTGCAAACTGTTGGTCAATCGCTCATTCGAAAATCGTTGGGGGCAGTTTTCGCACTCTTATCCGGCTAGAACCTTTCCTAGCATCCTTAAACGTTCCGCTCAACATAGGGTACGTGACATCACCCAACACTCCTGCCAACTTCCTACTACCATCTACCGACTTAACAAATATTAAATCTATAAACCGTGAAAAAACGAGAAATTCTACCGAGCTCAGGGCCGCCACTTAGAAATCTAGCTGAGGCACTTAAGTCAGATGTTTTAATCGGGAAGTTAAAAATAACCTTGAGCACGTCGTCCTTCGAATGGAACTTTAAGCGATGCTCCAGGGCTTTTTCGAATGTGAGGTACTCGATAATGAGACGTATGTTATGTAAATAAACCTGGGTAGGTGAAATTTCACTTAGGTTGAAAATAACCTTGAGCACGTCGTCCTTCGGATGGGACTTTAAGCGATGATCCAGGGCTTTTTCGAATGTGAGGTACTCGATAATGAGACGTATGTTATGTAAATAAACCTGGGTAGGTGAAATTTCACAGGTTGAAAATAGCCTTGAGCACGTCGTCCTTCGGATGGGACTTTCCGGATATATCTGAATCTGTCGTATCAGTTTCAACAATTATTAAGCCTATAAACCGTTAAATAGCGCGAATTTTAAAAAAAAACATTCTTATTTTGATTTTTGTGTAGCATTCACATAATCCGGTCGTTCTATATCAGTTTTAACAAATATTAAATCTATAAACCGTTAAAAAACGAGAAATTTGAAGAATGGAGTCTACCAAGCTCAGGATCGCCACTTAGAAATCTAGCTGAGGCACTTAATTCAGATATTTTAATCGGGAAGTTAAAAATAACTTTGAGCACGTCGTCCTTCGAATGGGACTTTAAGCGATGATCCAGGGCTTTTTCGAACGTGAGGTACTTGATAATGAGACGTATGTTATGTAAATAAACCTGGGTAGGTGAAATTTCACAGGTTGAAAATAGCCTTGAGCACGTCGTCCTTCGGATGGGACTTTCCGGATATATCTGAATCTGTCGTATCAGTTTTAACAATTATTAAGCCTATAAACCGTTAAATAGCAAGGGGGCAAATTAAAATTGCCTTTTTATTTTTTTTCTCATCGAATAATGGGAGTAGGGAGCTGATATTTTCAGGAATTTTTTTTTTTACATGTGCAAACTGTTGGCCAATCGCTCATTCGAAAATCGTTGGGGGCAGTTTTCGCACTCTTATCCGGCTAGAATCTTTCCTAGCATCCTTAAACGTTCTGCTCAACATAGGGTACGTGACATCACCCAACACTCCTGCCAACTTCCTACTACCATCTATCGACTTAACAAATATTAAATCTATAAACCGTGAAAAAGCGAGAAATTCTACCGAGCTCAGGACCGCCACTTAGAAATCTAACTGAGGCACTTAAGTCAGATGTTTTAATCGGGAAGTTAAAAATAACCTTGAGCACGTCGTCCTTCGAATGGGACTTTAAGCGATGCTCCAGGGCTTTTTCGAATGTGAGGTACTCGATAATGAGACGTATGTTATGTAAATAAACCTGGGTAGGTGAAATTTCACTTAGGTTGAAAATAACCTTGAGCACGTCGTCCTTCGGATGGGACTTCAAGCGATGATCCAGGGCTTTTTCGAATGTGAGGTACTCGATAATGAGACGTATGTTATGTAAATAAACCTGGGTAGGTGAAATTTCACAGGTTGAAAATAGCCTTGAGCACGTCGTCCTTCGGATGGGACTTTCCGGATATATCTGAATCTGTCGTATCAGTTTCAACAATTATTAAGCCTATAAACCGTTAAATAGCGCGAATTTTTTGAAAAACATTTTTATTTCAATTTTAGTGTAGGATTCAGATATCCCGGTCGTTCTCTATCAGTTTTAACAAATATTAAATCTATAAACCGTTAAAAAGCGAGAAATTTGAAGAATGGAGTCTACCAAGCTCAGGACCGCCACTTAGAAATCTAGCTGAGGCACTTAAGTCAGATGTTTCAATCGGGAAGTTAAAAATAACTTTGAGCATGTCGTCCTTCGAATGGGACTTTAAGCGATGATCCAGGGCTTTTTCGAACGTGAGGTACTTGATAATGAGACGTATGTTATGTAAATAAACCTGGGTAGGTGAAATTTCACAGGTTGAAAATAGCCTTGAGCACGTCGTCCTTCGGATGGGACTTTCCGGATATATCTGAATCTGTCGTATCAGTTTTAACAATTATTAAACCTATAAACCGTTAAATAGCGCGAATTTTAAAAAAAAACATTCTTATTTTGATTTTTGTGTAGCATTCAGATAATCCGGTCGTTCTATATCAGTTTTAACAAATATTAAATCTATAAACCGTTAAAAAACGAGAAATTTGAAGAAAGGAGTCTACCGAGCTCAGGATCGCCACTTAGAAATCTAGCTGAGGCACTTAGGTCAGATGTTTTAATCGGGAAGTTAAAAATAACCTTTAGCACGTCGTCCTTCGAATGGGACTTTAAGCGATGCTCCAGGGCTTATTCGAACGTGAGGTACTTGATAATGAGACGTATGTTATGTAAATAAACCTGGGTAGGTGAAATTTCACTTAGGTTGAAAATAACCTTGAGCACGTCGTCCTTCGGATGGGACTTTCCGGATATATCTGAATCTGTAGTATCAGTTTTAACAATTATTAATCCTATAAACCGTTAAATAGCGCGAATTTTTTGAAAAACATTTTTATTTTAATTTTAGTGTAGGATTCAGATAATCCGGTCGTTCTCTATCAGTTTTAACAAATATTAAATCTATATACCGTTAAAAAGCGAGAAATTTGAACAATGGAGTCTACCGAGCTCAGGACCGCCACTTAGAAATCTAGCTGAGGCACTTAATTCAGATATTTTAATCGGGAAGTTAAAAATAACTTTGAGCACGTCGTCCTTCGAATGGGACTTTAAGCGATGCTCCAGGGCTTTTTCGAATGTGAGGTACTCGATAATCAGACGTATGTTATGTAAATAAACCTGGGTAGGTGAAATTTCACTTAGGTTGAAAATAGCCTTGAGCACGTCGTCCTTCGGATGGGACTTTCTGGATATATCTGAATCTGTCGTATCAGTTTTAACAATTATTAAGCTTATAAACCGTTAAATAGCGCGAATTTAGATGAATGGGATAGTATGATGTTTGCTCGACTTTTTTTGAAAAACATTATTATTTCAATTTTAGTGTAGGATTCAGATATCCCGGTCGTTCTCTATCAGTTTTAACAAATATTAAATCTATAAACCGTTAAAAAGCGAGAAATTTGAAGAATGGAGTCTATCGAGCTCAGGATGGCGGACCCCGCAGCTAGTCTATATAAATAAAGCTGAAACGGGGTTTGTGTGTGTGTTTGTTTGTATGTTTGTTCCAGCATCACGCCCAAACGGCTGGACGGATCTTCATGAAACTTCACATTTAGCATTCTTTTGAGCCCGATTGAATAATAGGCTATGTGGCGTCCCAAAATTTTGAACGGTAGGGGGGGTTGTAAGGGGGGCCTAAGTATATAAATAGTCCTACCTCATTAACGGGTGGTCGGATTGTCACGAAATTTCACATGTAGTATTCTTAAAGGCCAAGTTAAAGAATAAGGCGTGTGGCGTTCCAACATTTCGAACGGGAGGGGGGGTTGTGGGGGGCCTAAGTATAAATATAGTGCTACCTCATTAACGGTTGGTCGGATTGTCACGAAATTTCACATGTAGTATTCTTAAAGGCCAAGTTAAAGAATAAGGCGTGTGGCGTCCCAACATTTCGAACGGGAGGGGGGGTTGTGGGGGGCCTAAGTATAAATATAGTGCTAGCTCAATTACGGCTGGTCGGATTGAAACGAAATTTCACATAGTATTCTTAAAGGCCAAGTTGAAGAATAAGGCGTGTGGCGTCCCAACCTTTCGAACGGGAGGGGGGGTTGTGGGGGGGCCTAAGTATAAATATAGTGCTACCTCATTAACGGTTGGTCGTATTGTCACGAAATTTCACATGTAGTATTCTTAAAGGCCAAGTTAAAGAATAAGGCGTGTGGCGTTCCAACATTTCGAACGGGAGGGGGGGTTGTGGGGGGCCTAAGTATAAATATAGTGCTAGCTCAATTACGGCTGGTCGGATTGAAACGAAATTTCACATAGTATTCTTAAAGGCCAAGTTGAAGAATAAGGCGTGTGGCGTCCCAACATTTCGAACGGGAGGGGGGGTTGTGGGGGGGCCTAAGTATAAATATAGTGCTACCTCATTAACGGTTGGTCGGATTGTCACGAAATTTCACATGTAGTATTCTTAAAGGCCAAGTTAAAGAATAAGGCGTGTGGCGTCCCAACATTTCGAACGGGAGGGGGGGTTGTGGGGGGGGCCTAAGTATAAATATAGTGCTACCTCATTAACGGTTGGTCGGATTGTCACGACATTTCGTATGTAGTATTCTTAAAGGCCAAGTTAAAGAATAAGGCGTGTGGCGTCCCAACATTTCGAACGGGAGGGGGGGTTGTGGGGGGGCCTAAGTATAAATATAGTGCTACCTCATTAACGGTTGGTCGGATTGTCACGAAATTTCACATGTAGTATTCTTAAAGGCCAAGTTAAAGAATAAGGCGTGTGGCGTCCCAACATTTCGAACGGGAGGGGGGGTTGTGGGGGGGCCTAAGTATAAATATAGTGCTACCTCATTACCGGTTGGTCGGATTGTCACGAAATTTCACATGTAGTATTCTTAAAGGCCAAGTTAAAGAATAAGGCGTGTGGCGTCCCAACATTTCGAACGGGAGGGGGGGTTGTGGGGGGGCCTAAGTATAAATATAGTGCTACCTCATTAACGGTTGGTCGGATTGTCACGAAATTTCACATGTAGTATTCTTAAAGGCCAAGTTAAAGAATAAGGCGTGTGGCGTCCCAACATTTCGAACGGGAGGGGGGGTTGTGGGGGGGCCTAAGTATAAATATAGTGCTAGCTCCTTAACGGTTGGTCGTATTGTCACGACATTTCGTATGTACTATTCCTGAAGGCCAAATAGAAAAATAAGGTGTGTGGCGTCCTAAAAATTTGAACAGGAGAGGGGGTTGTGGGGGTAGGCCTAAGTATAAATATAGTGCTAGCTCCTTAACGGTTGGTCGTATTGTCACGACATTTCGTATGAAGTATTCCTGAAGGCCAAATAGAAAAATAGGGTGTGTGACGGCTCAAAATGTTGTACGGGAGGGGGGGTTGTGGGGGGGCCTAAGTATAAATATAGAGCTAGCTCTTTAACGGTTGGTCGTATTGTCACGACATTTCGTATGAAGTATTCCTGAAGGCCAAATAGAAAAATAGGGTGTCTGACGGCTCAAAATGTTGTACGGGAGGGGGGGTTGTGGGGGTAGGCCTAAGTATAAATATAGTGCTAGCTCCTTAACGGTTGGTCGTATTGTCACGACATTTCGTATGAAGTATTCCTGAAGGCCAAATAGAAAAATAGGGTGTGTGACGGCTCAAAATGTTGTACGGGAGGGGGGGTTGTGGGGGGGCCTAAGTATAAATATAGAGCTAGCTCTTTAACGGTTGGTCGTATTGTCACGACATTTCGTATGTAGTATTCCTGAAGGCCAAATAGAAAAATAGGGTGTGTGACGGCTCAAAATGTTGTACGGGAGGGGGGGTTGTGGGGGGGTTTAAGTATAAATATAGTGCTAGACCATTAACAATTGGTCGTATTGTCATGGAATTTCACATGTAGTATTCTTAAAAGCCAAATAGAAAAATGGGGTGTATACATCACAAAATTTTGAACGGGAGGGTGGGTTGATCGGGGCCTAAGTATAAGTATAGTGATAAGTCATTAACGGATGGATCAGATTGTAACGAAATTTCACATGTAGTATTCATAAAGGCCAAATAGAAAAATAGGGTATGTGACGTCACAAAATTGTGAATGGGAGGGGGGTTATGGGGTAGGCCTAAATATGAAGATAGTGATAGATCATTAACGGATGATCGGATTGTCAGGGAATTTCTCATGTAGTATTCTTGATGGCCAAATAGAAAAATACACTATGTGACATCTTAAAAATTTGAACGGGGTGGGGGGGGGGGGGGGGGGTAGGCCCAAAGAAGATAGTCATAGGTCATTAACGGATGATCGGATTGTCATGGAATTTCACATGTGGTATTCTTGATGGCCAAATAGAAAAATAAGGTGTGTGACATCACAAAATTGTGAACGGGAGGGGGGGTTGTGGGAGTAGGCCTAAATATGAAGATAGTGATAGATCATTAACGGATGATCGGATTGTCATGGAATTTCTCATGTAGTATTCATGATGGCCAAATAGAGAAATACACTATGTGACATCTTAAAAATTGGGGGGGGGGGGGGGGGGGGGGGGGGGGGCTAAGCATAAAAATAATTCTGAATGATTAAAGGGTAATCGGATTGTCATGAATTTCACATGTAGTAGTAGTAACTATGTATTCGCTGTGGGGTTCACTGTTGCAAGACATTTACTAGCTGTGATGTCCAGCGTTCCTAATATCATACTAGCTGTGGGGTCCGCTGTTGCAAGGCACTTACTAGCTGTGATGTCCAGCGTTCCTAATATCGTACTAGCTGTGGGGTCCGCTGTTGCAAGGCACTTACTAGCTGTAGTGCTCAGCCCCAGCGTTCCTAACTATGTACTAGCTGTGGGGTTCGCTGTTGCAAGGCACCTACAAGACATTTACTAGCTGAGATGCCCAGCGTTCCTAATTACGTACTAGGTGTGGGGTCCGCTGTTGCAAGGCGCTAGCAGTGTGGCCCAGCGTCTTTAACTACGTACTAGCTGTGGGGTCCGCCGTTGCAAAACTCATACTAGCTATGATGCCCTGTGGTTCTAACTACATACTATCTGTGGGGTCGGCAGTTGCGAGGCACCTACTAGCTGTAAGGCCCAGCGTTCCTAAAAACGTACTAGCTGTGGGGTCCGCTGTTGCAAGGCACTTACTAGCTGTGATGCCCAGGGTTCCTAATATCGTACTAGCTGTGGGGTCCGCTGTTGCAAGGCACTTACTAGCTGTGATGCCCAGGGTTCCTAATATCGTACTAGCTGTGGGGTCCGCTGTTGCAAGGCACTTAATAGCTGTAGGGCCCAGCGTTCCTAAAAACGTACTATCTGTTGGGTCCGCTGTTGCAAGGCACTTAATAGCAGTAGGGCCCAGCGTTCCTAACTTCGTACTAGCTGTGGGGTCCGCTGTTGCGAGGCACATACTAGCTGTGGTGACCAGCGTTCCTAACTACGTACTAGCTGTGGTTTCCGCCGTCGCAAGGCACATACTAGCTGTGATGCCCAGCGTTGCAAGGCACATACTAGCTGTGGTCACAAACGTTCTTAAGTACGCATTGGCTAGGACGTCCAGCGATGCTAAGTATTCACTAGCTGTGGTTTCCACCGTTGAAAAGCGCATACTAGCTGTGGTCGTAAAAACTTACTAGCGTTACTACAGTTGCAGGACTATAGCCTTATTCCGTATGAATAATTGAAAATTATAACATCATGAATGTACTGTCGAGGAACTGAATAGCCTTATAGGAGATATTGGGAGAAAAGTCAAAGTTCCCCGGGCAACGCCGGGTATTACTGCTACAAGCAAATATAATAATAACAAGCAAATATGCTAATACAGAGATAATGGCAATGTCAAAATGTCATGAGGGGAGAAATCACCCAGTGGTGACACTCCCTAGTCACTGATTTTCTCTCATGTGTAACTAATCACTGTCACTGCTTCTGATCAGGAGATCTCTAGGCCATTGACGCTTAAGCCGTCGTTGGGGAAGTACGGCAGAATGGAGGGCACGGACCAGAGGATTATTGTGGGAACCAAGAAGGGAAAATAATTTTTTATATTTGGATTTAGCGACTTCAGTAATGAAAGGTACATTAAGGTCAGTGTGAAGGGTTTTGTTGGAGACGTAGTAAGGAGCATTGGCTATTGTACGAAGGATTTTGGATTGAAGGGATTGGATGCGCTGGAGATTGAAAGCCTTGGCAGAACCCCAGAGTTCAAGTCCGTAAGTCCACATAGGTTTGAGTATTGAGTTGTATATAAGTCGTTTTGTTGTCAAAGTTAGTTTGGATCTTTTGTCTAGCAGTCGTAGTAGAAGTTTATAACGTCTGTTTATTTCTTGTCTTTTCAGTCTCGTGTGAGGATTCCAAGTTAGTCGTTTGTCGAGTATGAAGCCTAGATAGCGGACTTCGTTTGTTAAAGGGATGGGATTTTTGTTAAGGTACACTGGAGGGCAGGTATATTTTCGACGAAGGGTGAAGACGATGTGAACTGATTTTGTGTCGTTCACCTTCACTCTCCACTTTTTGTACCAGGACTGAAGGGTTATCAGGTGTTCTTGTAGGTGTCTGGATGATAGGACAGGGTCGGGATGAGGAGAGAGGATTGCAGTATCATCTGCAAAGGTGTGAAGTTGTGTTGATGGATGGGTGGGGATATCAGCTGTGTATATTGTGTAGAGGATAGGACCCAGGATACTACCTTGTGGAACGCCAGCATTTTGTGGGGACGCGGGAGAAAGGGCAAGACCCTGGCTTACACAAAAGGTTCTTTCAGAAAGGTAAGATTTTAGGATTAGGGAGAATGTGAAGGGAAGGACTGCTTTGAGCTTCCACAGTAAGCCCGGGTGCCAAACTCTGTCAAACGCTTGTTCAACGTCGAGAAAGGCCGCCGAGCAATACTGCTTTTGCTCCAGGGTAGATGCAATGATGTCTACAACGAGATGGCACTGATGTATGGTTGAGTGGTGTTTTCGGAAACCAAACTGATTGTCAGGGATGATGTTTTGACCATCCAGTATGGAAAAGATTCTCCTTAGAAATAGTTTTTCAAAAACTTTTCCTAGAAGAGGAAGGAGGATGATAGGTCTGTAGGAACTGGGGTGATGGGAGGGCTTGTTTGGTTTGGCTATCATTTTTATGACAGAGTGCTTCCAGGGGCTTGGGAAATGAGTGGTACGGAGGATGGAGTTGTAAATGTAGGTAAGGAAAATAATGGATTTCTTGGGGAGGTTTTTCAAAATAGGGGAGGTAATTAAATCATAATCAGGGGCTTTCTTTTTGGGAAGGTGTTGAATTGTTTATTTTATGTCTGAAGGATTGAAGCACTTAGGAGGGGGAGAAAGGGGAAGTGGATTGTCTAGCTCGCTTTCGACTGAGGAAGAATGATGGGGATCAACAATATCGGGGTGAGGAGTAAATATTTCAGTAAGATGGGAAGCAAACATGTTGGATTTCTCTTCATCAGACTTGGCCCAAGAGCCGTCATCATGACGGAGAGGACGGGAGGAATTTTTATAGGAAAGTAGCCTTTTCGTCGCTGTCCAAAGAGATGTTCTGTTTTCATTCATAGTCCGTGTGTACTGTTCGTATTGCAAGTTTCGCATCTGCTGCAGTTCCTTCTTCAGTGTGTTAGTCAAGTTGTTGAGGTGTGTTTTGTCACTGGGGTACCTAGTCCGTTGCCATAATGCTCTTGCTCGTCGTTTGTCAGTTATCAATTTTCGAATGTGTAGGGACACGCTGGGGGTGAGGAAGTAAGGCCTGTTGATGACACGAATTGTACTGTTTTTTATAGATGTATCTATGAGATGTGTAAACTGTTCTACTGCTCTGTCAAAGTCGTCTTTGGATTCGTCTAGTAAGTTTCGAAATTTTGTCCAGTCAACAGGTCCAGTAATAAGGCTAGGTTTAGGAGGAACAGTAAAAGGACGGATGTCGAGAATGAGCAAGACAGGACTATGGTCAGAGGATAGGTCATGAAGGGAATAAATATCGGAATGGATGGACGGGACGTGGGAGGTGACAAATCGGGAAGTGGCCATTTTAAAATATGAATTCTACTCACTGTTACGTCACGTGAAATATTACAAACCACAATTCTTAATCACACAAACAAAATTATCATTACAACACATATAATATTTCTTGTCGATATATTCATTCTATCAGGAGTTACTGTGTTCACAGACACATACACAGACGCTGACAGAATTTTTCTCATTTTTTGTATCAGAGGGTCGAAAAACATGAAATTTCGTTGAAAACTCCGCATCGAATTTCTGATCGATTACATAACTTCCCCTATACTAGCTAATAATACCATTTATATAATGAAGATCCCTTCCTCTTCATGTATGCTTAAAATCGATTCTGTGGTTCATTTAGTCAAAAATAAGTAAATGGAATTAAATAAAATGAAGTAACAGTTCGATATGTCACTGGTAATGTACTTTTTTTTTCTATTACGAATATTATAAATTTACATAATTACTGCTTGCGTTGATTTATATTGTTTACATTCAGTTTAGTCTAAGTAGTCTAAAATCAGCGGCTATCTGGCAATATGAAAATAAAAAATATGTGAAAAACTTACATGATTTATTTAAAAGAAAAGGCACAACAAAACAACAGGTAAATTTTGAATTTTATCCATTTGCTTAATAATTGTTCAATAAATAATTATTGTAGTTAAATTTAGTTTTAAATGTTTATTTACAGACAGAAGTGAGGAAAAATGTCAATGAGAAATGGTATGGACTATCCGAGGGGGAAAGGATTTTCATTCCAATATTTCTTTTCAATGTTTTTGTATTTTTGTTGTGGAGAGTTCCTGCGCTTCAGAAATCGATGTTAAAGTATTTTTTAGCCAATCCAGCTGCTAGTATGTTTTTAAAACTTATAATCTAATACTTTTTGAAAAAAATAATTATTATTATTATTGTAGTTTATAGATAAAATAAAATGAAAAATATTAAGTAAAACTCCATTTTAAAGGTATATCAAGTTGAACAATAAACTATTGGAATTGGTATGAAAATACTAAATTGTTTAGTTCATATTACTCAATTATGCATGTACAAATTGTTTAGTTATATGGTAACTTACGCAACTACTAAAACCCACTTATGTATTTGTTAATTGTTCGTTTATGTGTTGCAGAGAATGTGTGCTGGCCCATGATATTGTCCACCTTCAGTCAGATATCTGTCTTGCATATATTTATTAACATGTCAACACTCTTCAATCTATCTTTGGGTACAATTAAGTCATAGAATGTTATACAATGTAATTACATATTTTATAGTAATATACTTTTAAATAGGAGTTACTGTTTGTTAAAACGAATTATAAAATTTCAGTTGGAACTGCGATTATGGGAATGGAACAATTTGTTGGTTTCTACTTGGGCGCTGCTGTTTTTTCTACCTTTATAAGCTACGTCTACAGGGTTATAGCCAATTGCCCTATGTTTTCCCACGGCGCAGTAAGTTACATAACTCAAAATTAATTTACTTTTTGGATGGATAATAATGAAAAGGTGTCAGCGCTTCGATTTAACAGATTGAAATGATCTTTGTCTGAACGGTCTGAGAACTGTGATCCTAGATGTAAAGTGGTCTTTAAGTAAACTATTTTGTCTGGTTTCTAATGTTTTTATTTAGGAAATAAATTTTATTGATTTTGTAATTGACTTATATGTATATATGTGTGTGTGTGTGTGTGCGTATCTTAAATACCTACCGAAATGTTGGCTGTCCACCAGTTCAACCATTTTACAGGCAATCTTAAAAACTGCGAATAACTATCAGCGAACATAACAAAATTGTAAATGGTAATGCTTGATTGTAACATTACTCTCACACAAAAGATAAAATACAATCGTTTTAGTTTCAAAATATTTACATAATGATATGTAAATGATAAATTGATACACAACTTAATTATGCGTTGTAATGTCGTATTTATATGGGCCACCGTATCAGAGCAATTGCTTTAACCTTCTTATTTTTGGGCTACCGGCTTTTTACAACTCGTAGTGACTTGTGATAAATTGAAGGAATTAAAGCTCTTGAATGGATGAATCTATACATTTTAAATCATTCATCGCAATTTTAGAACTGATTAGATTTTGGATTAATTTCTTTCAACAAAAGAGATCTTTTTCAATTGAATGCTAATTTACATCCATTCTTTTACTCATGTAAACTTTAAATAAAAGAGAAATTATGAATATTCTAAGTACATAAACAATATGTTTCTAAATGACCGGGTCAAGGGCTCCCCTTTCGATCAAAAAAATAAAACTGCGAAAAATTAGAAAAAGAAAAAACAAGGATTTAACAAATGACAAAATTGTTTTAATTTATTTCAAAATCCACATCATGTTTAAATGTATATACAACAGAAGATGATGATACACGTGATGATGATGTAGACATTACTTTCTTACTATTTTTTACATGAATGAAATCATCAATAATTTTATCAAAATTTAAAATGTTCAAAACGAATGCATTCAACTTTTCTTCGCCCATCGAACTTCTTAAATTATTTGTTATGTAATTTGATTTTGAAAAAGATCTCTCATCTTTAACATTCGTACAAAACAATGACAAATAAATTCGGAGAAAAATTTCAAGATTTGACATAATACAAATTAAGCCATCCTTATAACTGCTGAGTACTTAGAGAGTACAGTAATTGGGTTTTCTGGAAAGTTCGAAGCTTTCTATGGGTTTCTAGAAAGTTCTATTCGAATTGTGGATGAGTTACTGGATTTTTCTAGAAGCTAGGAAAATTTCACGGCATTCTATAAGATTCTAGAATGTTGTGGTGTATTATATAAATTATTAAAAATAAAGTGGGGGATAATATTGAAAAAATAATTCAAGGGCCCCCGGATCAAGTCTGCCCCAGGGCCCCCGGATCAAGTCTGCCCCAGGGCCCCCGGATCAAGTCTGCCCCAGGGCCCCCGAAAGTCTTAAAACTGCACTGCCATGTGTATGAACTTATTTTATTTTTATTTTTTTTGCCGAGGAACAGGTTTGGGAAATTTGGTTTGATATGTCTGGGATTCCCTGTACAATGCTAACTAAACACTACACTTTTCTATCTGTGTATACGGTATTCTAGAAACAGTGCAAGACCGGCCCTAGCTTTAATGCCGCCCCAGAAACACCCCGAAAACGCTCCCTACCGTTTTTGGTCCTGCCGGCATGGGCACATCCACCTTAGTTTGTCGATCTCAGAATTCCACTCAAACTCGAGCAAATGGTCTCCATTTTTCATGATTTTTTAGTTCCTAGACTTTATAATCCCACAATTTCAAGTGAATTTCTATATTTTTCAGTCAATCTCAGATTTTCATTAATCACGGGAGCACCTATGAGAGTTTGGGAAAAGAGGGAGGGAATAAATGAGGTGGATGAAAAATGTAAAGAAATGAGTAGAAAAGATTAAGACCCATTGTTCAATTATCTCATGCTGACTAAAATTTGATACAGACTAGGTTAGGTTTTATGACTCATGCCCGGGCTTTAACTACGAGGTCATATCACCTACTACCAGAGCGCTCTTTCGTCACTCTGGTGGACATGAGCCCGACTCTACTGTGGGAGTCCTAAATTTTGCCTACTCTAAATTTTTATTTACCTAGGGTAGGGGTCTTTAACGAGTACCTGACATCGTACAGGCTCGGGACCATCGCTTAACGTCCCATCCAAAGGCCGGCGTGCTTAAGTTAATTTTACCTTCCATATAAAATAAAGTAAGGGCCTCGGTCGGGTTTAACCCAAGATCTTGAGCTCAGAAGGCAAGCACGCATACCACTGAGCTACCGGCGCCTTCAAAATTTGATACATAAGTATAAAAGCAGATAGAGACCAAATTATTCTTTTAACAACAGTACTGAGTGGGACAACATATTAATGGTTCTAACGAGGCTATTTAAAAAAATTTAACATCTTACTATTCACAGGTTGTTCGAGTTACCGTTAGTTGTGGTTAGAGTTATCGTCTTCGTACGTGGCTGAGTTACTATCCCGAGATGGGGCCCCGGTTATGCAATTTTTAGTGTTACTATCCTGAAAGGAAATAGTTGGTGGTTAGAGTTACCACTTTGAGAGGTAGTTAAGTGGTTAGTGTGTCTGGTAATAAGATTGAGAGGGGGCCGCCATACTCGAATGTTTAGTGTTATTACACAAGGTCTCGATGTTTAAGTGGTTAGAGTAACTGCCTACCAGTAATTAGTAATTACAAATTTAATTATTAAGTTTAGTCTCCCGGGCAAAGCTGGCTGAAGTGCTAGTTAAAACATAAAAATAATCTTTGTAATAAATAAAATAATTATATTCAAGACATCAGTTTCAATTTCGAGAAAGGTCCTTTCTTCCAGAGTATGTGAAAATTTGCGTAAATCTTCGACAGAAGTAAATAAAATGTTTCTAATTAGATTCATTACTTTTTTCTAGGTCTAAAAATGTATCCTATGCGTTTAAAATAATATTAAAATTTGCCTTAATAACTAGACAATGGTTTTGCAGTATCCTTTGGCCCATAATAAAAGTGAAAAAAAAAAATTAATTTACAAAAAAATATACACTATAGGAACTTGTTCTATTACTTGAAATAAAGTGATATGCAATAAATCAATCTCAAAACTTTGAAACTGCAATTATTATAACTTTATTTTTTTTATCGTTCTAGAGCGGCCCTATAATGGCCATTTTAGGATTTCTTTGTGCCACCTTTCCAGATAATGATATATCCTTAGCATTTCACCAATCCTCATCCTTCAAAGCATCTACTGTAAGTATAAACTGAACTTAAATAGTCCTAATCAAGTAGCTTTTCACTTGAATTTCTGAATATATGTATATAGTTCATTAGATAGTTTTCAAATTAAATATTATTTTCATTTTTCAGTTAATAGAAGCCCAAATGCTGTTCGAAGTGATGGGGATGGTCTTAAGATGGAGGTTCATTGACCACGCTGCCCATTTTGGAGGGATTATCTTTGGAATGTAAGTATACAAGTACAAGGTACATAGGTCACCGGCTGGATGACTTCTTAAAGAGTCTGTCCCGAAAATAAACAATGCTGCTGGGTACCCCATCTTCCAGAGGCCAGCCTCTTTTCGGTTCCATTGGACCAACAAAACAGTAAAGTGACAAACCTACACTGTTTTTACTATTTGTAGCTGCCTCTATCCATCCTCAGGCCCTGGCTCGCTCAATCCTCTCGATGTAGGCCTGGTACCTCATCCGGGGTCTGCTTCTTGGTCTGACCCCCCCCCCCCCCTTTCCCCACCCACTGCCACTGTTTAGACTCCAGTAATCGCTTCGCCTTCCTGTCGCTGTTGTTTCTCAAAAGCATTTTTCATGAGCTCAATCTCAGGTCCTCCCCATCCCTTCTTGTTTCCACAGCCTTTCCTGGAAATCTCATCTCCGCTGAGGTTCTTGTCTTTTGCGGTCCTGCTCTCCAAGCCACATAGAATAGGCGGGGGTAACTCCAGATTAGTAGATCTGACCTTCTTGGTGACTTCCCTTTCACTTTCGACTATAAATGCAATGAACAGAAACTGGCTCAGGCTGACTCTCTGCTTTATTTCTTGTGGAAATTAAATGGTCGGCTGATTCACTCTCATTGAGCCGCAGTTTTACTTTCGGAGTCTGATATCCTGATTGTATTGCATCTATTCAAAAGGGACCCTCTCGACTTGTAATGTTCTCCGAATGTCCTCTCTTGGGACTGAGGCGAAAGCCATCTTTAGATCATGGAAAGCCTGGTTACCATTCTTTCCAAATAAACTTAAGCACGCCGTCCTTCGGATGGGACGTTATATGAGCGTTATAAGCGATAGTCCCGAGCCTGTACGATGTCAGATACTCGTTAAAGACCCAGGATGAGTAAACATTTAGGGTAGGCAAAATTTAGGACTCCCACAGTAGAGTCGGGCTCATGTCCACCAGAGTGACGAAAGAGCGCTCTGGTAGTAGGCGATATGACCTCGTAGTTAAAGCCCGGGCATGAGACATAGAACCTAACCATTCTTTCCTCCATCCCTTGCTTTATCAATTATCGTCAAAGAGAAGACGTCATTCTTCCTTCACTGCCCTTCTTAAGGTTCCGCTTCTCGAGGATTGTGATGTAGACCTTATATACAGACACATTGGCCTATAATTTTCGCCGCAGCATTGTTTCTCCTTCTTGTGAATCGATACGCTGATGTTTAATTCCATTCCTGCGGGACTCTCTTCTCAGATATTACCTACTAGAACGTAGAATGAGGAGGACTGATGAAACTTTCCAAAGACCAACGAGAGTCCTATGGGATAGTACCGTGTAGCTCCAACCTGCTTAGTTTTTTATTGAGCAATTAGAAAACAAAAAGACTTAGTATAGTAACGATAATACTTCTCTATACATGCCACTCATTAGACTCAAAACATGTCTGCTCGATAAAGATATATACGGGATGCTTAGCGGGCCCCTAATTTAAGGTACTGTACTAAAAAGAGGAACTATTAAATTTTATTTTTTTCAGATTCTGGTCATTCTGGGGAAGTTGCTACGTCTGGAATAAGATGTCAACTGAATAAGAAAAATCCAGTATTTTGTCTGGAACTTTTTATAAATAAAATAATTAATTTAATATATTTTTAAAGATTAATTAATTCTCGTTTAGGGTAACACTCCATAGATGACAAAATATAGATAGATGTATATATTTGAGTGTCACTATTTGCCTTTTCTGTAACGGACTGATGGGACTTGGCGTTTAAGTTTTTTTTACGTTTGGGCTTCAGCAAAAAAATAAAATCTTTCTGGACGCGATCACAACCTACCCCAAGTGATCCCCAATCGACACAACAAACGAAAAAATCTCGACCTCTCGGAATTGTTCCAAATTCGATAGTCGGGTATACAAAGAAAACAAAAAGACCCATTTCAGGAGCTTTGTGATGTTTCAAATAATTCGGGGTTACAGCCACTTTAGAAATTATACTTTGTAATTCGGCATCTAATTAAGACAAGAGGGTATTTAAACAAACTAATTTCAGTCATTATTAGAATTTTGGCGAAAATTAAAAAACAATATCTCAAAAACCCATACTCAAATTTCAATTATTTTTTATATGTGCCTGCAGGGGTTCAATGGAAGATATCGGAAAAGGATGTAGTTGTAACTGAAAGAAGATAGGGCTGATTTGTGCACATTTACTGTCACTCAGCACTTCCCCAAAATGCTTATTTCGAACGTATTTTGTGAGTAAGGGAGCGTCAGCGCTGGCGGCTTCTCCCATCAAGTGACTTTATATTTTTCTTTTTGACCACATATTTGCTTATTATTTATATATTGTACATAGATCGCAAATATAATAATAAAAAACAATTGTGAGTTAGCCATCAAAACATCTGAAAAAAAAATGGTTTTCTTGTTCTAAAGTGTATTTTTTTAAAGAAGCATTCCCGGAGCCGTTTTTCGTTAAGGAATTTCGATCACAGGGGTCATGGATGCCTGATAACGTAGGATCCCCAGGAAACTCGTGGAAGCCAAAGGATAAGCAAATAACCCGTCTTATAAAAGATCCTAGCGGATCGACGTGGTCATAACCGGACAAACGAAAGCTGCATTGGCTGGGGCGTTCCAGGATTGTGACGAGGAGTCTAGAAAGCTTGGTCTTCTTGTCAACGAGGGCAAAACCAAGCAGAGTCCTGAGACCGGTCGTCACACATGCGAGTGAGACCTGGGTCCTGACTAGGAGGGATGAAGTCTTACTCAATACGTGGGAGAGGAAGGTATTGGCTACTCCAGAGGGGGATAGATGGAGGATACGGACCAATAGGGACCTGTACAAGAGCCCGGACCTGGTGGCCTTAGTGAAGCAGGGACGGCTCCGATGGCTGGGGCATTTACAGAGGATGCAACCAGAAAGATTGCCGAGGATACTGGAGGGACACTGGGGAGGACAAAGAAGAAGAGATAGATCCCGCTTACATTGGCTGGAGGACGACCTCAGAACGATGGGTGTGAGAAGATGGAGACGGGAGGCCGAGGATAGAGAAGAATGGCGGAAGATTGTTGCGGAGGCTCAGGTTCTACAAGGACCGTAGCGCCAGGGAAAGTAAAGTAAGTAAATGATGGTAGATCATACGAAGCGGAGGAGTGCGTAAGCTGATCTCTTATAAAACAAAGCAAAAGCTTACCCATTAGTTTTTCTCCTTTTTGACCAAGGAGACATACATTGTGAATATAACAACAGGTGGGAGGATTTTGAAGAAAAATAATTACCATAATCAAAACAAAGATTTAATAACTTACTGTATATTTGATATACAAAAGAAACTATAATTAAATCACAATTTTACTAGAATAACTTACGGGTTTTTTTCTGTTTTTTGTTTTTTTTATTAAATATTTTGGTAGATTTTTGAGCAGTAAATCTGCACATAAATAAATAAACATTTATCTTTTCTTTATATATATATAAAAAAAAAAAGATATTTATAACAGGAAAGTGTAAAATACACAGTCTTTTACAAATAATAGGCCAAAGTTTGAACCAAATTAAATAGGTATGGTATATACAAAAAAATAAAATATACAAAAATGTACAATATGCAATAATGATACATTTTTATTTAAAAGTATAAGTAAATAATTGACGTAATTCAAACAAAACTTAATAAATATGTTACCGTTATTTTCCATTTAGATCTCTTTCACAACGTGCATATATTTTGCATTACATGACAGAATAGTCAACTAACCTGAAACACATTAATTTGTTCGAAAAATACGACATTATTTGAATAATGAATGAAAATATAAGATACTGGTACTGTTTGTTGCACATTTATCTGATGTAATTAGTTTGTTTCTGTTAGAAAAAAAAAATGATTGTTTCTTAATATGTAAAGTGAAATATAATTATTCTAAAAAGTGGTTGTTTTGGTGAAAGTACTTTATAATACAGTAATAATCAATAATAATTGTAGTTGAGAGAAGTTTTTTTTTTTTTGTGAATTGAAAGTTTTTGTTTTAGAGCTTCATGACAAAAAAAAAATGTTCAGATAGAATATCAAAAAGAACTAGTCAATCAGTAAGCACATCAACCCTGCAGACTTTTTTGGGGGAATTTTTACAAAACGTCAACGCAATTTATCATACGTAAAGGTTCCAACTGAAACTTGTAAAGCCCATTTATTACTTTTTAGTTTATTGTTTCTATTAGTACAAACTATGGCCCAATAATGTATTGCAAAATCCTTTCTTGAGAAGTTAATCACAATTTTTTGATTGAAAAAAAAAAATATATTTACAAAAAAAACAAAAACGAAATGACAAACTTCAAAACAACATGACACAAATTAACAATGAAGAAAAATGAATAATCTTCACTAAGTAGGCATAGATTATTTTCAAACGGGACGACATGAAGACACATAAAAACTGCATTTGTAGTGCGTTATGCATAATACGTTTGATTTAAATGTACGGGGTCTAATACATTCATATGACCTGGTCGTAAATTTATTATAATAACAAATAAATAAATATTGAGTTGAGCCCGAAAAACGCGGTATGGTCCATTTCAAGAAAAATGCACTTTAGCGAAAGTTTTTAACATAAAATTGTCTTATCTACATTTAAATATTCTTATTATCCATCAATGTATCCAGAATTTCATGAAATTAAAAATATTATTCCACCTCATAGAGATTTAAATAATAAAATAAATATAAATATTCTATAGAGCGTTAATCGGCTGCATGCTTTACATATAGTTACAGAAGTTAAACACATCTTTTAAAATATATATATTTAAGATTTGGAATATTTCTAATACTTCATCCCTTATAGGAGGGTAATACATTCAAGAAGTCATGTACAACTAAATTATATTAGGGAGGGGGAGGTGGAACAGTAATAAATAATAAATAAGTAAAATTAATTAATGAAATGTGTTGTTCATTGATGAAAACGTGGAGCTCAGGTCATTAAAAATTACAGATGAGTTCAAAGTTCTCCTCCTCTCAGTCCATTATAAACATTATTAACAGATTTCTGTTTCAAAATTTCCCTTAGAGCTGAAACACAAAATAGAAAAACAAACTTTAAAAAAATATACTTTCTTCAGCTTAGAATTAGATATTTTCATATATATATTTTTTTTAATTGGGAAAAAGAAAGAGGATGCCATCAGATTGTTTTTATTATACTCGCATATATCAAGAAAAAATAGATCCCTCTTCACTAGTACTAAAAATATGGCAGCCAGGGAGACATGTTTTTAGGTTTCGTAAGTTTCATTTTCAATTTTAATACAAAAGTATATACCAAATCTTCAAATAGAAACTTTTTTGGAAAATCAATTAGTTCACAATAATGCCACCATGTGGTCAGAAAAAGCAAGTCGTCCCCTTGCAACATCCAGATGTTATGCTAGTTAATATAAATCAGTAACACTTTTGTGTTGAAAGAAATTCTGAATTTGTATTAATATATGTTTTCACACTATTATTTTTTTCTCAATTTATTTATTCATCTTTACAACCTAGCAAATAGACGTTTCGGAAACAATTTGGTGATCTTTATTGTAAAGAATTTTCTTATTGATCATTAATATTCTTTATGCAGAACATATACTGCTTCAAGAAATTCTTTATGCAGTACATATACTGCTTCAAGAAATTCTTTATGCAGAACATATACTGCTTCAAGAAATTCTTTATGCAGAACATATACTGCTTCAAGAAATTAACACACCATCCACTAAAATAAAAAAATCTCCTTTACTTTATTACAATTCTGTCAGTTAATTTTTCAATAATATTTGAAAAACCTTTAATCTTTATTTATCAACAAAAATTATTTATCTGCAGAAAAACATAATATAACGAACTCCCTATAGTAAATTGATTTCAGTAAGTGTTTCAAATGTTTGTCTAATGCAAAATAATGCTGGACCCTACCCTGCTCGAGTAGTTCGTAGTTCCCAAGATACCGTGAGGAGGTTATAATTGATACGTCTGCCTTGCTGATGTTTTCATGAATGATTACCCGTCTCCCTATCCACCATTCGTGATACCGATGGATGCAACACTCCAATCCTGTGTCCTAATCTGCGGGAGCTCCAACCTTCTTCTAGCAATACTATTGCGTGAGCACATTCTTCTCTTGCCAAATTTTGAGATTCGCGACGCATAATGAATAAAAAGTCTAAACTCGTAAATAAAAATGTTACTCTAATATGCACACGCCAAAAGAAACACTGTTACTTAAAGCAATTTACTATTGAGAGTTCGTTCTTGTTCTTCTGCAGAAAAAACAAAGAAAAACAGATAATTGTTGATAAATTGAGATTAAAGGTTTTTCAAATAACATTGAAAGATCAACTGACAGAACTGTAAATAAAGCAAACGAGATTTTTTAAATTTTATTGGACGGCGCGTCAATTTTTTAGAGCAATATACTTCAAGAGTCGATCTGTGTCTAAGCTATGTTTCAAGCAAAATTGTATCAAGCAGAAAAACTGGATACTTACCAACTTTATCTTCAGGAGAGAATTCAGTTTTGGGAAATTCCACATCAAAAGTAATGTACAGTATTCCATGGAGGTTGTTGTTTTCATAGTTAGGCATTCCTTCACCTTTCTTCCTGATTCGAGCACCAGGCCAGGTCACCTTATCTCGCTGACAGAACAAATATATATATATTTAGAAAAAATAAATATTTACTAAAAGAAAAATACACTTGTATTTAAGTTAATACAACTCAATACAGGAGGAGTTCATCTCAAAATAATTGTATCGTTATTATTTTATTTTTTATATTCTTATTCTTCTCTATTTTCTTGGTCAGAAAAAATGAAAAACAACTTTGTTCGGAAAAATCAACATGAAAAAATAACGATACATATAAATGAAATAAGTAAATTTACAAGCAGAAACTGCGATCGGACATTGTGACACATTTCTAGAATGGCTTGTGTTAGGCACAGCTAGATTTATTATAAGATTTCAATTTATTATTTTGCACCTATATATTTATTATTTTGTAGACATTTTATCTAAAATCGATAAATTGTGCAACTTTAAGTTTTCTTCCATTTATTTATCAAACGTTTCGGGCAAATACATCCCATATTCATTATCTAAAAACTATATACAAATATAGTAATTCGCCCAAATTGTCATTACAATCATATGAAATTATTGATGAATATACATTTTTTATACTAGTTCCTTCATGTTTTATTAGTATTTTTCTATATTCAATGAATGTTTGCTAAAATGGCCTAACTCAGTGTCCAAAAAAAGGAAATTAGGACATTTAAGTAAACATTGACTGAATACATGAAAATACGTCAACGAAAATTAAAGGAACCACTATAGAAAATATATATTCATCATTAATAAAAAAATAATACATAGTATATGTATGATCCATTTCCATACAGTTGGTTAGCATACATGTATATTAATAATTTCATGTCTGGTAATTAGGGTCAATTACTATATTTGTTAGTCAAAATAATAATTATTTTGACTAACAAATATAACAATTATTGTTGGATACTGAAGATGGACTGCATTTGCCTGAAACTTCTACATGGATTTATAACCCTGTAAAAAAATGTGATAAATAAATGAAAAAATCTACAGCTGTACAATTAATCATGGTTCCATGTCTTCTCAAAACCCTAAAAATTATATATACATATATCTATAATAAACATATATTAATATTGTTCTTATTCTCAATTCTTTCATATTGTATACATACCTACACTACATTAGTCCCTCATACATCAAGTCGACGCATGGTTCGGGTAGCAAATTATAAAATTAATATGCACATGTGTTGACCTACCTGAATCCTGACCTTCCTCCCATCGAGATGCTCTATGTCCATGGAGAAGCCCTGGAGAGCGTCCAGCAGTGAGATGGTCACATTGGTATAGAGGTCGTCTCCCCGCCTCTCGAACAAGGGGTGAGGCTGTGTTTTGATCTTCAGGATCAGATCTCCAGGCTCCCCGTCCATGTGCGGTTCTCCCTCCGCCACGAACTTCACCTCCTGACCGTCCAGCATACCAGACTCCACTTCCACCTCTAGCTGACGGTCCTCGTTCACAAATCTAAAAATACAACTTCTTTCAGTAACCTTAACACTTCTACCAATAGGGTGTACCTATTTTAACATCTTGATTGCGGGTCAAATGTTATCTTTACTTCTACCTGAGGGTTTGTAACGCAGCAAACCTGTTTAAATAGTGAAAATGGAATATTCTTTATAACTGGTAAATACTTTTTGGGCTGTGTAAGGATAAATTATTTCATGTATAATATACTATAACAGTCACTTCTCCCATTTATTTTATGCCTTTTCAAAAAATAATTATAAACGTTTCGGGAAGCACTCCCATCATCAGTTTCTATAATACATGTTGAGAGAAATCGAGGTTCTGCCGTCTATATAAAAGACTCAGTCTTTGGCCAACGTTTCGGAAACTATTTATTTTCTTCTTCAGGGACTTATAATGATTCGAGTGGATATGTGTGTTGTTGTCCAATCATTCACAGTTCACCATCAGACACAAACAGCTCGGGACCATAACTTAACGTCCCCATCCGAAGGACGGCGGGCTCAAGAATTTTCATCTGCCAGAAAAAAAAATGTAAGGGCCTCAGCCGGGTTGCGAACCCGTGATCATAATAATATTTAAAAAAACTCACTTGAGGTTAGGACATTCATCACAGACCGTCTGCTGCATCATCTGGAACCTGCCTGGGCCCAACTGTTTAGTAATGAGCTCTTGGCGACAGTTACATCGTCTTGTACCAGGGGCAGGCTTCAGAACTGGCTTGTTGTGTGTGATCTATGACAAAATAGGTACAACCGATTGAAAAACAGTACTACAGCAGCTCTCACAGTCAGCAGACGTAAACAACTGCGATTCAGTGACTATGGAGTGCCATTGCTGAATGGTTCCTCCATTCTTCACAATATTAAATTATAATTTTTTTTACTTACTCGTTTGTTCATTGAGAATTAATTAGTAGTAAACATAAATTAAAAAGTAGAAAGGCGGTGAATTGTCAATGAATACATCCCCAGCACGAATTAATCAAACATGTTTTCGCTCTACATCCAGAACCAATCCACTGATTGGACCAAATATCAATAGTTGACTTACATAAAGACTTCTTAATCCTAAAACTAAAATTTGTGTCGATACAATCATTACAGTTTTTTTTTTTTTTTTTAGTCGAACCCCCTCCTCTGATCCCTCTTACCTTCCGCCGATTTCGCGGAAAATTAAGAGATGCCGTCGTTTTGGGGTTTCGAATTTACATATGAAATTACATTTCGATACATTCATTTTAGAATTTTTGATCCCCCTCTCCATTCGGCTAAAAATCAATAGGTGTCGTCCATATGGGGGGTTCTGGATAAACATATAAAATTTTTAGGTTAATTAATGAAGACTTTTTTTTTTTTTATCGTTTTAAGAATCCGGGTCGGAAAAAATGGAATTCTGTTGAAAATTTAACAGAATTTCCAACCGATTACGTAGCTTCACTTATACTTTATATAACAAGGGGAAGTGAAATGTATGTTCATTATGTTAAGAGTTATCGAGAGTCACACCGCATTTTTCGTCCAGAAACAAGGAACTTAATATAGAACGACTTACCTATTACACAAAATATAGGTAGGGAAATAAAAAACAATGAAACATCGCAAGAAAATTAGGAAGACCTCGTATCAACAGGAACTTAGCAACCGATGTGTAAAACATACCTAAGCATTTAATTGTAATAATCACCGGAAAACATAAATTATAATAAAACTGGCGAAAGGAATAAAGCTGTTTCATTTTTGGATGTCGCACGATTCGAACATTATGTCTTCAACCTATCAGAAAGCACAGCATATTTTACAGAAAATAATACTATTATGGATCTT
This sequence comes from Aradus depressus, assembly GCA_963662175.1. Lineage (NCBI taxonomy): Eukaryota > Metazoa > Arthropoda > Insecta > Hemiptera > Aradidae > Aradus > Aradus depressus. Next base: position 32,739,091 of record OY759217.1, on the reverse strand, counting down.
CTACGACTAAAAATTATTAGTGACCAATATAAAACACAACAGGAACTTATTTTAATAAAAGGAAAATGAACCGTTAAAGGCAAAATCGAATGCATGTAATACGTGTCACTATGATAAGTGGAATGCAATTAAGTGTCATCCAATCCGACTGACTTAAAACGTACCTCAACAAAATTCCCACTATAGAGTTCTTCAAGAGTAACGTACAAATCCATGACAATAGTAGCACCTTTACGTGTCTCTTGTCTATTTTCAGAGCCTCCGCCAAAATGGAAACCAAAATCACCGAAGAAACTTGCAAAAGGATCCATTGTACTATCCATCATTCCATCCTTCTTTAGACATGCCTCGCCGCATTCATCATAAAGAGCTCTTTTTTCCTTATTTGACAATATTTCATATGCTTTCGCTACATCGGCAAATTTAGATGCAGCGTCTGGGTCATTTTGGCTCTTATCGGGATGATATTTCATGGCAAGTTTTCTGTATGCTTTTTTAATCTGATTCAAATTGGCATTTTTATTGATTTCCAAGACCTTGTACAAATCTTGTCTGCAAATGAAGGGTTAATATTTCATTAAAAAGAATACATAATTGAATAATATAGAGGAATAAACAAACTGGTAGGTTACAGACATCAGTAATTTCCTAATTTATTTTTAGTAAATAGAAAAAATCTAATAATACTTACTCGGCAATCGAAACAATTACACAAAAAATAAACTGAATAAGTAAAAAAGCCCAGCCCTTATACATTAACATGGTGTGACAATTTGAACTGAGCAGCGGGTCTCATAGAATCCCTTCCATTTTGCTGGACTGACCGTGTTCAATTTCTATTGGTCCACATTGTCATAGCCTTATTGATTATTATTAAATTTCAATAACTTAGTAGCCCTGCTATTTATATTTACGTTTTATACTGATTTTGTACTTTATTATTATAAATAATTTTAAGATTCTTGAAAATGTATTGATTTTGATTTATTGGGCCAGTTCTCATCGCCATCAATGACAATGGATTCTAGATGGGAATTCCAGTATGAACTAGGGGAGATTCAAGAGTTAAACCTAAAAGCAAGAGAGAAAAATAGTGAAAAGGATGAAATAGTTAGTGTTTTCTGTGAAATATTAACAAACGTATCGTTATTTCACAAAATGGCTTGTTCTACACATGTCGCTGTTGAAATTACGGGCTTAATGTTTTAATCGGGTAGTTTTACGTTAATATTGGAACTAATCCTGATATATTTCAAGAATTCTCCTTGAAATATTCCTAGGATCCTTTTGAATTATTTCTAGAATTCCATTCGCTATGAGAAGATTCATAATAGTAATCATGAAAAAAACCCATTTAATAGACTGAATACTCACTATAATTAATTTACATATTTAATCTCTGCAATATTAGTTCTAATTCTAAAGGAAACAAGACCCGGTTCAGGTGGAAGAGGTGGTGCAGCGCTTCGACCACAGGGGAAACCGGGTCTTCTATCAGGACGCGGGGGCCAGCCCTGGTCCAGCAGAGCCAGAGAGGGCCAGGACAATTAGGGAGTGGCAGGAAGAATGGGACAAGTCCACAAAGGGACGGTGGACCCATCGGCTCATCCCTCGAGTCGAGCCTTGGCTCACCAGGAAGCATGGGGAGGTGAATTACCACCTCACCCAGGTACTCACGGGACACGGTGGGTTCCGGGGGTACCTCCACAAAATCGGGGCAGCAACAACACCAGACTGCCCCGCGTGCCTTGGTGAGACGGAGTCGGCGGAGCATGTCCTCCTCAAATGCCCCAGATTTGAGGAGGGAAGGAAAAATCTGGAGTGCAGCATGGGCGCCCCGCTGACTGCTACCAGTTACGTGGACGCTATGCTGCGCTCCCAGGAGTCGTGGGATGAAGGCTACGATTTTGCAGCGCTCATCATGGGCGGGTTGGCCCTTCAGGAGAGGGCTGACAAGGAACAGTAGCGGTAATAAAACAGAAGAAGGGGCGTTACCAGCCACCCTTCCTCCCTTCCGCGAAGTAATGACAGACCGTCAGTTCCGCGGAAGGGAATCAGGATCGGCAAGGAGGGGGTTTTAGTGGGTATGGTGATGGTGAACCGTCTCGAGTCCCACACTATCCAGGGCTACCTTCCCTGGATTGTGCGTCACAGCATTTCCCCCTACAATGCAAAAAAAAAAAAAAAAAAAGTTCTAATTTCCAGTAGTAAATATATATATAACATAAATGTACCAACAGAGTTAAATTATTGAATTAAATAGTTTTTTTATTTATTTTTCTATCCAATAAATTTACGTACAAATGTATTACTTTATAATGCTAATTAGCTTATGTTTTGGTGAGTTATTGGAAAATATGCTTACATTAAAATGTATCTATATATCGGTCAATTCTTCTGTCTGAATTATCTTGAACAAGTAATTTCTTGTCGATATTTTCTTTTTCTCCCACTGAATTTTCATTCTGCGATTGGGTGCCCCAGGACTTGAAATGACAAAAATAAAAAAAATCATAAAACGATTATTGAAATTTTAATTAAATACAGAATTTTTAAAAAACATATTGCAGGTAAAACGTTCTTTTTCTATATATTATCTTCTAATTGTTTGACATAATTGCTTGAGAGATCACTGCCTTATTATGTATGGAGAACAGCTGTTACAGTATCAATGGTTTGTACGTGAGCACGGTTAATATGGCCTCCCGAGTAAACAGGATAATGTGTTGCTACTATTTTCAACAACGAGTGTTGTAATTTTTTAAATAAAGTTTGTTTTAAATTGTTTCATTGAGAACTATAGACAAATCCATTTTAAAACGTTACCTTTTGTTAGTAAACAATGGGCAGATCCAGATCCCACAGTAAATCTCCAAGGAGGCGTCATAAGAAGAAGCATAGCCACAAAAGATCTAAATCTAGAGACCGGTCTCATAAACACAGGGAGAAGTCCAGAGACAGATCCTCTAAAATAAGGTAATATATCAGTAAAAAATTGTTATTTTTAAAGTTTACATTGAAAAGTAATAATAATTCTTGGTTTCCCTTTTGTCCAACTACTATAATAATACTTATTCTGTATGAAGTATTCGTCCACATGAGGAGAGAACAAAATATATAAAATAACTGAATGATGTATTTTCATTCATTGTTTGGATTTAAGATTTTGTGAGATGGTGACTACTAGGCTTAGTCGTAGCGTCTTGATAGAAGAGTTCGTTTTAACAAAATTAGTATACCTGTATTTCGTTGTATTTATTTATTTTTCGTTCCTAACATGTAGAACATGCAATTGTTGAAAAACCTATATATATATATATATAATAGTTTTTAGAGTAAGGAATTGAGATTTGAGATGAAGAATAAATGAAGGAATCTACTATTCAGGAAACATCCTAGTTTGGTCATTCGAAAATATATATATTTTTTAAAAGTAATGATGGTAATAGTTATTGATTATTTAAATGGTAATTCTGATAGTTTTTTTTTTTTTAATTTATTTAGGAAAAGATCTCGATCTGAATCTTCAAGCAGTAGCTCAGATCTTTCCGATAGTAAAACTGTAAATTCTCTTAAAAAGAAAATTTTAAATGATCGAAAGATGGATGAAGTGGAACGTCTGGCCGAAATGGAAAGACAAAGGTAATTATTTATGGTTACCTGTTTTTCAACTATTACTTGTTCATCTTGAAAAAAAAAATGTAATTTCAGTATAATGACATAAATAACTATTCGGGTGAATGTGTCAGTAAGGTTGAGCTTGTAAGATAAAGGAAAAGGAGAAAAAGAAAGTTTAACGTTCTTCCGAAATGTTTTAGTTCATTATTTAACTACTTTTGTATAAATAATCCTTTTATAGTCAGCTAATTTTCAAATACCTATTTCAATCTGGGTAGACACTTTTAAAACTCTTTTAGAATATAGACATCTAGGGACAATTAAAACATGTACATCTTTGGCAACTTAGCAGCGTCTTGGACCGGATGGTCTCCGACTGAGTATGCTATAATGAAACACGCTGAGGAATTCTTTGCTTTCCTTCCCAATAGATCCTTGAATTTTTAATTTGTAGGTCACAATATTTTTGAAGTAAGCTGGATTTGTAATGACTAACTAAAACAAAGTTCCCGACCGAGGTTCTTATATTTTATATTTGGGGGAGAACAATACGTGAACACGCTGTCCTTCGGATAGGACGTTAAGCGATGTCACACTCCTGTGCAGTGTCAGGTACTCGTTAAAGACTCCTATTCGAGGTAAACAAATCTGGGTAGACAACATTTAGGACTCCCACTGTAAAGTGCGCTCTGGTAGTAGGCGATATGACCTCGTTGTTAAAGCCCTGTCATGAGTCATAATAACTGAACAACAAATCTTATCTGTGTGCTTTTAGCCGGGCGACATCAATGTTGGTCACACACAAATGCTCTCTACACACTTCAAAAAATACACTGTATTACTTTCCATTTTTCTCTAATGTGAACATTAGTTCTTGAAAATAGATGTTCTTATCAGAGTTAGGCCTGGGGCACACTTGCAATTTTCAGTTGAGCAACAGTTTGATTGCATGTTTGTGTCGTATGAAGTGCTATTGACCTGCGCACACATGCAACTACAACTGATTAACAGCAACTAAACAGTTTGTGGACTGGCTCAAACTTTTTAGTTGCATCTAGTTGCGCAATCGCCTTGTGACACATTGGATTGAATGGTGGTGAGCTCACTTGTAATCAAACAGTTGCAGGTTGTACATGTGTAGTTCTAGATTCACAACATTTGCAAATATTCCTTCGACAAAATAGAAGATGAGTGAACTTTTAAAAACATTTTAATTATTATTTTTTATGAATAATATTATAATGCATTACATTATAATCTATTCCACAGAAATACATTTACATTTTATTCCAGAAGATGACATTTCTTGGACAGAAAAGCTTACTCAAAATTTTTTCAAAAATGTTTGTGTTGATTTGACGGTTTGAAATTTTATTTTCTCTAGAAATAAGGGAAAATATTTTCCTAGTTTCCCTATTCTCTCCAGGTTCAACTTACATTCTAAATTTCTTCGAAAATCTATTATTCCAAGAGAGAAAAATGTCAAAGAGTATGATTGCCTGACGACGGACGTTTGCCGCTTCAAAATTATTCGCGATAATGTGGAAAGTTCGGAGTTGCGATTTCTTCAAAATGCAAGAGTTCACTACTGAATAAAAACACTGTCTTATTGTACATTCTACCTCCCAACTTAACCTGTTTCTTTACAATTAGTTGCATGCTATCATCATCATTCACCGTCACATCTCATAGTTGGACTTAAAGTTTGTTGATTTGAGTATATCTCCTCGAACTTCGGTTCTCCCCTTCCATTTTCATTGAGTGCTCAATCTCTTAATTAGAAAAATAATTAAGTTATTAATGATAATCTGATAATAAATCAGAATTCATTAACTTGACCAATCAACTTGCACAACCTATATAATAGAGTCCATCGTGCGTTTTGATCAAAAATTGACTTTATTTAACAAACTATTATTGATTCAGTCTTTCAATTTCCCTTACCCAAGATCCTTTATTAATATTATTTTATTTATTATTTTATTTTTTACATTAGTTATTTTCATCTGTATATGTATATAACTTTAAATTCTCCACAATAGGAAAATGGAAAGTATCCTAAGGCTCGCAGACTTGGAAAAACAGAGGTATTTATTACAGAAACAAAATTCTTTACATATTATTTAATCTCCTTTTTATTCTCATTTACTTTTTAATTCTAAGAAGTTTTATTTTTCATTTTTCGAAGGTTGTGGAATTATTATTTTTGTATAATTTCTGGTGGTTGGTGAATCTTTGAGTAATAAATATTGAAGCGAAGCATGTGTATTGTTGGTTCACATTCTTTGTGGTTTTTATTCAATATAGTTGCACAAATTTTCTTATTTCTTCCTCTTCCTTTTCTAATATTTCTCACAAAAATATACCGTAATAGTAAAGGAAAAAAAAATTGTCGGTGAACCACCGGCAATGTACTTCCCCATCACTAATTAATCGTGTAAATTTTCGCTCTCCGTCCAAAACTAATTGGACTGTTAGGCTTGAACATCATGAATCCTCTACACATTCATCACATTGGCAGTTATTAGGGTTTTGGAGTGGAGCCCCCTCCCCGTTCCCTTCGGCTGATTTCGCGGAAAATTAATAGTTGTAGTGCATATGGGATTTTGAATGAACATATGAAGTTTCATGTTAATACATTCATTAGAACGGCTATTATGAGTTTTTGTGTTAAGCCGCCCCTCTAATCAATAGGTTAGTTAGTTATTATGAATCATGCCCGGTCTTTGAATACAAGGTCATATCGCGCTCTTTCGTAACGCTGGTGGACATGAGCCCGACTCTATTATAGGAGTTTTAAATTTTACCTTCACTAAATTTTTATTCATCTAGGGTAGAGGTCTTTATCGAGTACCTGACATCGTATAGGCGCGGGACCATCGCTTAACGCCCCGTTCGAAGGACGGCGTGCTTAAGTTTGTTTTACTTCCCAGATAAACTAAACTAAGGGCCTCGGCCACCGAACCCGCGATCTTGAGCTCAGTAAGCAAGCACGCATACCACTGAGCTACCAGCGCCCTCAGAAAGAATGTGATAAGGGCTGAAATTCAAGCTTTCTGATCTTCTGTATTGTTAATATTTTCGTTTCTTGCCTTTAACATATGGCCGTATGAGAGATACATTATGAAAATCAGAGAGTGGAGAATATAGCGTCGGATAGCTTTTTTATGAAATGGTGGTGACTGGTAAAGACTTGGATGTCTTTTTTTTTTTTTTGTGTGTTCCTTATTTTAAGTACTCCTTCGAAAATTCGGTTGATTACAATTTTTATATATTTTTTCTATAAAGTAACTGTGAATTTACAAAAAAAAACGCGACTAACCTGGAACCTGCATATAAATAAGAAACTGACGGAGGCGCATGCCAGATTGGCCATCCTGTTTCCTCTCATCAACAGAAAATCTAAACTAAAGCCTGAATGTACCCTCCTTCTGTACAGGGCTATTCTTAGACCACTCCTCCTGTACGGGTGTGAGGTGTGGGGTGCAGCTTCAAATTCAAAAATGAAGAGAATACAAACCTTCCAAAATAGGGTGACGAGGATGGCGGTGGACGCCCCCTGGTTTGTTCGAAACTGCCAGTTACACAGGGAGCTACACCTTGAGACCATAGACGACTTCATCAGGAGGAAATTCAGGAAATATCATGATAACTTACCATCAGTTAAAGGTGCTAGGAGGTTTAAGTTAGGGGTTCGTTCCGAAACACTTCGTTTAAAACCGCGTCTCATTCAGGACATTATATTATGAACTTTTACTATCAGTTTTCCCCCCTTAAATTGTTCATTATGTTACTGCTCCTCCAGCCATCTGTATGTTCTAAATATCTGTTCATTTTCTACTTTTTCTGTTTTATTGATTAATTGCTTAAACATACTTTAAGGGGTAAATGTATCCCAAAAGTTATTTTCATTTGCCAATTGTTATTAACGCATAGATTTTCAATTATGTAATTATACCATGCAAAACAAATTCATGTTGATCTGGTAAATAAAGAATTTTATATATAAAAAAAAAAAAAACATCAATAAGACGGGTAAAACTGGCGACCAACATTTCCCCCTTAAAACATAAGACTGACATTGCAAATGGTCGAGTTAAACATTTTTATTTTTTTGTTTCAGAGTATCTTAAGGATAATAATTTAATAATAAAACTTTTAATACAAAGGTTATTATTTAAATAATTAACAATTGAATGATTTTATAGGAAGGTTTTTTTTTTAATGTGTCAAAAGCATAAGGGTGATGGTACAGTGAACGCTGGGATCCTAGCAGAGGTGTAGTGAGTATAGACAAAACAGTATCTTAACAGTTGCGTGTCTTCTCATGTCTTTGCGGCAAACAAGTGCTACTATGGTCTCAGGAAGCACTTCAGAAGCAACCACATATCCAGGCAGACTAAATTCCTTCTATATAAGACCCTTATCTGCCCAGTTCTTCTGTATGGTTTAGAAACCTGGACAACTTCAAAAATGAGCGAACAGAGTCTATTGGTGTTCAAAAGTAAGGTTCTGCGCAGAATATTCGGAGGAGTGCAAGTAGGCCATGTATGGCGCAGACGCAACAACCAGGAGCTCTACGAACTATATAGAGAACCAGATGTCCTTAAAGTCATGAAGATTGGGCGGTTAAGATGGGCACGATGGAATCTGAGGAAATGCCGAAGAAGCTGCTAATGGAGAGCCCATTCATGGAGCAATACGGCGAGGGAGACCTAAGCTGAGATGGGAAGATGGTGTGGCAGAAGATGCCCGAAACATATTTCACATCAGGAACTGGATGGCAGCCGCACAGGATCGAGACAATTGGCGGCTGTTGGTGGAGGAGGCCAGGTCACCGGGTTGTAGCGCCATGATTGATTGTCTTCTCAATGAAGAAGTTTATGCAATTACGAAGAAAATTATAGAATAAGTCGTTTTGGGACAGTGATACTGAGTAGCTAGCTAATGATGCTGTAATATGATGGGTTGTGAACTGATCTGAAAGTCTTCATCCTATTAGCCAAACAACACAACGGGAAAGTGAATATACATTCCTTTTTTAAAACTCAAACTTTACCCTGAAATGTTCCTACCTGAGAAACGTGTATGTATATATCCAGGAACTGAGGCAACCGACATTACAGGATACGTTTTATTGCAGTTAGTCAGCCAATCATTTATATGTGGGTTGTTCAGAGGATAATCAGTGTAAGTTAAAAAAAATAGAATAATTTATGAAGAGTGAAAATGTTGATCGAACTTCTGGTCTAGAAACATATAGTTGACTAAAAGAGGGGCTTCGGAATTGTCATTCTAAATTTTGTGTCGATACATTCGTTCCATCAAGAGTTATTGAGGTTTTTGAGTTCTGCCCTCCTTCGTATCCCTCCTCCCTTCTCTTAGGGCGATTCAGCTGAAAATGAATAGCTGTCGTCTTATGTGGTTTTGATTTTACATATGAATTTCGTTTCAATACATTAATTGCAATGGGAGTTATTATTTTTTGTGTTAAGCCTTAAGTTAAGAAAATTTATTGTTAAACAAGGTGTCAAAAAAGATGTTTGAGAAGAAAATTGCATCCGTAATTAAAAAAAAAAAAAAAACTGCTTGGAAGTGAAACTTCTTTCGCGATTTTTTATTTTTTTTGTTTTTTGATCCATAAATATTATTGTTATGTTGTATGGGATTTCTCAATTAACTTAACATTTTAGGAGCGAACAGTTTTATTTATTGGCTTATTTTAGTTTTATTCATTTGTTAAATCAACATTATTTTCGTTGTTAGGAACATCAGAAATCACTACATTTGATTCCAGAGACAATAGGCCTATAGGAAGAGAAATAAGAAGTGTAGGTTTTTGAACGCGAGAGAATAGAGAATGAGGATTGAGAAAGAAAAATGGACGCTGTTTATGATGCCAGCAACTCTAAGCAGGTGTACACTCAACATCAGTAGTTTGGGTATTAATAAATGTTGTTCCTCCGAACATGTTGCAACACTTGTGATTTCTGTACTTAATTTCCTCTTTTTGGACGACGGTATTCTCATATTCTGAGTCTGTATCACTGCCTGTCATGATTTTAGGGTTCACCAAAAAATTCATAAAATATGAACTCCGAATTCACATTAATAATTTTTTCACTTTAAACTTATTATTCTTAGAGATATAAATTAATGCCAATATTTAATGAAATGTATTAGACTTCAAGTTTCGAGCAGGCGTGTGCGCGCACACGCTCTTTCTAATCTCTCGCTCTCTATTTCCGTTCGTTTCAGCGCGTCACGTAATTTCGTAACTCATTTACCAGCTTATCCCCCAAGTTGCCCAATGCGCGTAAAGAAGTTTCACTTCAAAAAACATCAATTATAATAAGTTGTTATTCCACTAGTTAGAAGTCCATTATTAACCACGTTTTAGTCTAAAATATTCTATAGTAGTGGGCTTAATTAATTTTAAGCCTCCTAGCACACTGCATAGTCAATAAATTCGATTTTTATTTTTTTTGTAATTTCATTTTTTTTTATTATATATATATATATTTTTTTATGTTGATAGGCGGCAGAGGGAAACAGAAGCCAAACTTGTTGAAGAGGAAGCAGCTAAGAGAATCGAAGCATTAGTAGCGAAGAGGGTTGAAGAAGAACTGGAGGCGAGACGGGAAGAGATCGAGGCAGAGGTGGCGCGCCGGGTGGAGGAGGCCAAAGCTACCATGGAAGCCGAACTGAGAAGAGAAATGGAGGCCAGACGACAGGAGTTGTTGGCCCAAGAGAAGAAACGTGAGGTAATGTGCAAGTCCAAGACTCTCTATCGCTTTACTATTGCTGGTGATATCTACCATTCTTTTTATATTGTCAAACTGTTAAATCTTTGTACCCCACTCTGCTCCGCAAATTTTGCTAACGTTCAATTCAATTCAGTTCTAGTCAGAAGTTGGAAATAATACACATCTTGGTAGAAAACAATTTATTTTATTATTTTTTTGCCTTGATTTTACATGAATATCACTACTCATAGAAGAGAGATATCTAACCGCTGACTGTTCACGCAAAAACAGGATTTGTTAAAGTTGAACATTAATAAAAAATTATAGAAACATAATTCTTGATCATGATAAACTATTTTGCGTGTGCTTCTACCCTTGTTTTCTGTCCAATATGAATGGTACTTTCACCAGTTTAAAAAAAAAATAATATTCTGATAATTTTGATTTATTATATTTTATTTATTTACTTTTGCTTGATTTTTCTTTATTACAGAGGAAGTTTTATCTTCATTTATAAATGGGAAATTAATATGATTAGTTATTTTCGTGGCTAATATAATTGGAGCAAAAATATTTTAGTACATTCATTTAAAAAAATAATAATAAAAAACGCAAACCTTTTCTATTTTTTTCTTTCTAATGCATTTGAGTGAGACTTATACATCGTGAGAGAATGTGGAATTTCATACCCTTGTCGATGATGTACAGTTTTATCAAAAAGTATTAGTTAGAGAAAGGAAGGTTGTTTTTTAAAAATAATCCTAATGTAGTTATCCTCACACTGAATTTAAATAATTCCTTTTAATTGTTTGGTAATTGGTACATTAAGTAAATGTATAAATGTTTCTCATCATTTATCTATTTTGATTGTGTTACAATCGTTTTGTAATCAATACTTCAGTAGTTAGTATTGTGACTCATGCCCGGGCTCTAACGACGAGGTAATATTGCCTAATACCAGATGATCTTTTGTCGCTCTGGTGGACATGAGCCCGACTCTACTATGGGAGCTTTAAATTTTACCTAGGGGTCTTTAACGAGTACCTGACATCTTACAGGCTCGGGACCATCGCTTAACGTTCCTTCCGAAGGACGACTTGCTTAAGCTTTTTTTTTTTACCACCCAGATAAAATAAACTAAGGGCCTCGGCCGAGTCTTGAACCCGTAATCTTGAGCTCAGTAAGCAAGCACGCAGGCCACTGAGCTACTGGCGCCCTCTGAAAAAATAAACGAATACTTGTGTATATCTACCATCTGGTATCCCCCCTTCCATTTTATTTCAACAACACTTAACATCTGAAATCGGACAATTTGAATTTTTATCCTTGGATTTGAAAGTGTATAAAAAAATATTTTCATTCATCTTAAGCCTATAGGACCTTACCGACACCGTTCCTTTATTCTTCCTTTTAATAATAATCTTTATTCTTAAAATATGATTTCTTCAACAAGACCTGGATAATAGTTTTTGTGATTTATTTTTTAAAATTTTCTTTATTTTGTGCCTTTTATGGGTTACTGAACAGGCCCTGATTTTGTAACGCAATCGTAATATATATACATATAAGCATATAGAGAGAGATATTTATCCATTTATATGGTTTTTCTAATTACTAATTATAATTTATAAAAGGAATTTCATAAAAAATAATGCGAAATAGTACATTTTTCCTTTTTTTAAATAACTACTATAATTTTAATTTGATTTTTTATCAAATATATATTAAAACAGTTTTTTAAGGATAATAATATTATATACAATCCTAGAAAACTGAATATTTACTAGGAATCTTCGTATCTCAATTGAAAACAATGAGAATCCAAAGAATTGTTTATAAAATGGGAAAACATTTAATTTGAGAAATGTTTTTATTTATTTTTTTTTAATTTTTAAAAAATTCTTTTTTTTTCTAAAATTTCTCAAAGACATTGTTAATGTGTCTGTCCTAAATAAAAACTCCATTTCTTCTGATGTGTTTCATGTGTGTCGTTGTACTTAACCGACTGGTTTCCAGGATGTCTTCTCTAGGAGTGTTTGCCAACAACGACACAACGGATAAACAAGGTTGTGTATTTGTTAATTGAACGAATATGGTAAGTATTAAAAAAAAAAAACACAACTTCAAAAATACCAGCCGGTTCTTCCGGACCTGCCGTGTTCATCCTCTCCCCAACATTGGTGAAGACTTCATTATGAAAATATATATTTATGTTTTATATGTATTTTTTTTTATTATTATTTTTTCCAAAGTAAATATATGGGTTTGTATTTTTATTTATTTTACATACATATATATTTTTCCTCTATATTTATTAACTAATCAATAAAAATCTTTTGATTGAAAAGTGGCAACTATTTCTTTGATATCATGTTTTAATTTTTTTTTCTTTATTCAATCAATTGCTTTATTTTATTTTTTTAACTGTTTTTTTTTTTTAAATTTCGCATTAATCTCGATTAAACGAAAGAAAAGAAGAAAAATCGTATATTTTCTTCATTTTAAATAAATTGTAGATTTATTTCGCTTTTATTTTCGCTAGTTCTGCATGTTATACATTTCTCTCAGCCTCCCAGCTTGTCCCCTATTTAATTAATGATTTTAAGGAATTTCAAAATTTTGATCAAACATTTTTTTTTTAGGGGTGAATTTATAATAAGTGAAACATAAGGGTAAGGGAGAGAAATGACGTGTGGCCTTCTTTCGATGAGACCCATTTGTAGGTAGAGCTACGTTAAATTCGCAATTGTTAAAATATTTTTTTTCTATGTGTCTTCCTTAGGAAGAAGAGAACAAGAAAAGGGAGGCTCTCGAACAAATAATGGCTGAGAACAACAGGAAGATTGAGGAAGCCCAAAGGAAACTGGTAAGTCAACTATCCCTTATATCAGCTTGTATTGAAAATGTTCTCAGCTGGTCAATAATTTAATAATTAAAAAAAATCAATCAATTAACTTTTCCCCCGCCATTCAAAACCAGTCGACTTGCGCTAATATTCAACAGTTGAAAGCCCTTAGGCTCCTAAATTGTGTGTCGGTAAATTCATTAAATCGGCAGTTATTAGGGTTCTTAAATTGAACCTTTTTTCTACCGATATCGCTGAAATTTGACAGGTAATGTCCTCATTGGGTTTTGACTTTAAACATGAAATTTTATGTCGATGCATTCATTCTATCGCCAGTTATTTGGTCGATTTGGCTGGAAAACAATAGGTGTCGTCGTTAGAGGGTTCTGAATTTACATATACAATTTCGTGCCAATGAATTCATTCTATCTGGAGTTTATCTTTCATAGACACACAGACAGATTTTTTAAAAATTAAAAACCACATCAAATTTTTGAGTCGGTTTTTTTTTTTTTAATTTATTATGTTTATCCTTTTATTTCATTAGTTGTTGTGTCTCATAGGCTGAGGAGAGACTGGCCATGGTGGAGGAGCAAAGAAAAATGGAGGAAGAGAGACAGAAGATGAGGAAAGATGCGGAGAAGCGACTTAAAGAGGAACAGAAGAAGATTCTCGGGAAGAACAATTCGCGGCCCAAGCTGTCCTTCTCTCTGAAACCAGTCTCTTCGTGATATACCACCCATCTTCTTCCCCTTCCACTCTCTCTCTATCCAACACTATACACCCAATCCTGTCATCTTTCTATTCTCTCCTTATCATTTTCTTGTATATATTTTACATATATTGATTAATTTATATATATAAATCACTTCGTTTTATTTGATCATAAATGAACTATTTGCCTGCCCCCTTCTCCATCAACTGTAAATATACCAAATAATTTATCATTTTAATTAAATAATAATAAAGTTTGAAATTTTTTTGTTTCCTTTGGTATAGCGAAGAAGTTTTTATTGATATTGATGATATAAGCTGGCTTTGTATATCATGTTAATGTCTCTTGTATATATTACATTAATAAAAGACTTTAAGATATAAGAATGCCATTAATATATACCACAATAATATTAGTAGTCTAAATGCTGTTTTATATTTGCTTTGATAAGAAGTTAATAGTTATTATGACTCATGTCCGGGCTTTAACTACGAGGTCATATCGCCTGCTAACAGAGCGCTCTTTTGTCATTCTTGTACACATGAGCCCGCCTCTACTATGGGGCCCTAAACTTTTATTCATCTAAGGTAGGGTTTAATCAGTACCTGACATTGTACATGCTCGAGGCCATCGCCGTTAGTTAAAGCCCGGGCATGAGTCACAATAACTAACTATAAAACTTTCACTTTGGATCTGAATTCTACCTGCAGCTTTTCTTGTAGAAACGTTGGTTAGTGTAGTATCCGTTAATAATTTATACTAATTCAACGTAATTATGTTGAAGACAGCTCATTGAAATATCCAAGGATTATTCCCATGTATAATCGTCCGCATATATTTCTGCGATCTTTCGATGTACAGGAAAGCTAATATATAAAAACAAAACCCAAGTCCACAAAAATACATAAATAAAGTGTACCGGTTTCGACTTACGCCATCGGCAGTACAATGTTGAAAAGTGACATTTTTTGCTAGGTTCTCATATTAATACAATCCTCTGGTTAATTGACTGCTATGACATAATATACAGTACAAAATAATAATGCACAATATATTATATTAACATGATGGCGGGAAGAGAATTAGAAGTGAGTTTGGTCGTTCAAACAATTTTCCCATTTTTTTTCTAGCTCTATTTATAAGAGAGTCAACCTTTGTCACAAAGAGTATGTACGAATTTTTATTTTCTTCTTGTACTTGGATATGTCATATAGCCCTTATTGCTTTTATATATTATGTATTCTACTATAAACCCCATTCAACGCACACAATGTTCATTAAAAAAATGCAAATTGCTGCGTCTACATTATAAAACATTTGTGAAGAGTGTTAGTGATAATTAACACCAATAATATCAATGAAAACGTTGGAAAAAAAACCTTTGTCAGTACATACTGTGTGGCAAAAAAAATAAAATTAATGCAACGTTCAAAGCTACACTGCCTGCTGACCATCGGCAACTACAACCATATTTAAGTTTGTTACTTTAAACTTAAAATATACATTACTTAATTTCAAGAGGTGAAATTGTCATTTCTATGTACAACCTAAGTTTCTTTAAATAAGCAAAAGCTGTGTAATTCATGCTGATGATGAAAATAAACAACGGATTTAATAAATGACTAGCAGGTTACCCGGCTTTGCCCTACTTTAAGTAAGATTTTAGAAAATATAATTTGAATGATACCTCAGAAGCGGTATGTCACTTATCCACTTACCTCGGCATTAGATTATGTGAGACGTTCGGACATAGACTGAAAAGCTTTTAAGGATACTAAATGCATCTCATTTATGGCTTGGGACCTCCACAACCCCTCGTTCCAAATTTTTGAAACACTACATTGCATATAATATATGCAATGTAGTGTTTCAAAAATTTGGAACGAGGAATATTATTCTATGTTGGGCCTTAATTCCTTCAGAATATAATATATTCAATAATATTATGTTCACCCGTTTTCTAGTTAAGCTCAAACAACACATGTTTGTTGAATGATTCTGATGAAACAAATAATTCCGACAACGACAGGTTGAACTTTATACATATAAGGTCCTTCAGTTAATACTCTCTTAAAGTCCATTTTTCAGGAGAACGGATTTAGCAATATATTGTCATATATAATTTAGAAATCATAAGGGTAAACTATAATGAAGGGATTTATTATTAAGAATAAAACATATTTTTAGATGAAACTTCTTTTGAAACATACTTATGAAAAACATAGACGTAAGAGTGTCAACTGAAAGGCTCTTTTATTTAGTGTATACGTAGCAATTTTTCAGGGAATTATTGTGACTCATGCTCGGGCTTTTACTACGAGCGCTCTTTCGTCTCTAGTAGATATGAGCCAGCCTCTGCTGTGGGAGTCTTAAATTTTGCTTACCTAGGTTTATTCATCTAGGGTAGGGGTTATCGCACACATCCCTTAACGTCCCATCTGAAGGACGGCGTGCACAACGTATTTTCAGCTTCTGAGCTACCGGCGCCCTCAAATATGTTACATCTTGTTTCATTCTGTAGTACAATAATAAACGGGCTAATAGGGTACCAAAAAAAAAAAAAAAAGTTTTCATGTTTTTATTATGAAATTATTTTACACATTTAATATTTACTATAAAACTTCAAATAAATAAAATATCAAATAATTGTATTCTAATTTACCATAAGAATAACCAAAATCCCTTCAATTTTGTAGTAGGAATAATCTGAAAATTTTAGATAAAAGAAAAACTTTTTCGTTTTAACTTAGTAGAAAGTAAATAAAAAAGAGATTCATGGCGGTTAAAAAAACTTTCTGAAATGACCGATCTCACAATACTAGTAAGAATACTAGATCTTTTTTTGTTGATCATCACAACTTGACCAGTAATGGCAGTGAGCATAGAAATTATTTCTATCTGGAAATTAATTTAATACTGTCTTTGGTATATAAAAAATTTTATATTCAGTAATGAATATTACAGTACATACTATATGTATAATATGGTCATCTTAATAAAAAATCTTGGAAACTAGTTGTATAAATACTGAAGGTAAGGCAAAAATATAAATAAAATATTACAGATGGGGGGACCCAATCGTTCCCGATTGTTGGGTAAAAATTATAATATGAAACATACGACAATTCTCCTTCAAAGTACTCTCCTTTATATGCGATGTACTTGTTCCATCACTTCACCAACTCCTGAATGTTTTATATTTATTCATCACTATACCTAGAGTCTCTACGTTTTCTCTTGGATTTCTTCCACGGTGGCCAATCTTAACTTTAATTTAAGAACAAAAAAGGAGTCGCAAAGAGCGAGAAAATCCGGACGAGAAAGAATCTGGAAAAGTGGCGGACCCAAGACGCACCATAACCAAAACAACGCACCTGCACATCGCACTGGCAGTCAAGATGTTGTTGGTGAGTGCAGTGGCCTTGTGCGATCTGTCTGTTTCAAAATAGATATCGAGACTGAAGGGATAACGATTCACCACCGATGAAAATACCCAGGCTCTAGGCATATTGACGAAAGAAGACTACAAAAAAAGTTCCCAAGGATGGGCAAGTATGTATTGCATCGAAGGAGAATACTTTTATAGAATAATAGTTCAAAGAGAAATTTCTATAAGTTTTATAATATATTTTTTCTAACCTGGAAACGTTTGGTTCCCTCCACGTACGTACCCTTACGGGACCTTTATTTCCTTCAAGTTACAATGTTTTACAGTCAAAGTAAGTAAACTGGCTCTCAATATCCACTCAATCCAACACCACTCCTGTCCTAGAACCTCACAAGTAACATCTCGCACAGATCCGTCCACATGTTTTTCATGTGTCTGGCTCTATGCTACTTTAATTTTGGGGTCTATGAAAGAACATTCAGGACCATTTATATTTTTATATATATATATATATATTTAGTCATATTTTTCTACAAAAGTTATTTGTAAACAATTTATTTACGTTAAAGAAATGTTATTTGTTTGAAAAGTGATAAAAAATGTATACTATCTAATATATAGTAAAAATACTATCCAACATATGTATATAACATTTTTATAAAAATGAGCTTGAAGTCAAATTGATCATTGTGTAGTGGGGGGTTGTGAGAGGCCAGGAAGGAATGGAGGGAAGAGAGACACGAGCGCTGGAGGGAATTTGCCAGTGGCAAAGATGGCGGAGGCGAGGTGGGGGCCGAGGTAGCCAGGAGCAGTCTTGGGGAGGTAGGAGGGGGAAGGAGGACAGACCATCTCTGAGAGGACACTCCACAGGATCCCATCAGACTGGTCCCGAGGCAGCTTGGAGCTCACTGAAGCCTAAACAGAACACAACACAAATAAACAACGTTAGAGAGACGTTTGGTTAGAGCATATAGGGCAAAAGGTAACTAGGGTAACAAACATATGATACACATACTTTTCATATTATAATACTCAAGAGACGTACGGAATTTCTGATAGATTACATAACTTCCCCTATACTTCGTATAGTTGAGAAAGTAAAAATACCAATGTAGAAGGAATTCGAGGTTCTGTCATGTAAATGAAAAATTCAAAATTTGGCCAACGTTTCGAAAACTATTTATTTTCTTCTTCAGGGCCTTAAAATGACTTGAGTGGATGTGTGTGGTTAAAGTGAAGGTGCACACAAACTCACAACACCTTCACCACACACATCCACTCAAGTCATTATAAGGCCCTGAAGAAGAAAATAAATATTTTCCGAAACGTTGGCCAAATTTTGAATTTTTCATTTACACGACAGAACCTCAAATTCCTTCTACATTGAAGAGATACTGTCGACTCTGTTAATCATTATAAAAATACCACGTATGTCATATTTCTTAATGTCTTCTTAAACTCGTACATCATAGCCCCTCAGTTATTATAGAATATAATGAATAGGTACTTAATACTTTTATAACTCCAATGAGGCTCAATATTTTTAAGAGGCTTTTGTTTTTCCTGAAAAAATAGGTTTTTCGACATACGAGTTTTCATTCCTCAACTGATTGATCAGATAGTATGTACGTACTCTATATATCTAACTGAGTAAAATAAACAATAAAATATAACACATTCTAGCTGTTGTCATAAAGAGACCATAGCATGAACAAATTTGATTTCGTTCTACTTAATTCTAGTTACACATGCGAAGGCTCGAATTCAGTCAAAAAAAACTTCAGACACTACTTCACTAAAGTGAAGAAATAACAAGGTGAGAGACCGACCTACATCTCACTCATAAAATAATTCTGTTATAAGGTACTTCTAAGTAGAATTTAAAATCAAGTAAATAAATAAGGATTATAATTTTTCTTTAGCCTGATGTACCGCGCATAATGGCTGGATTATAATTGTTATGGTGCTCCCGATTTAACGTATTCTACAAAATCCAAGTCTGGATTTAAAATGGTAGAGTAGGTAACAGGTGCACACTCACCTTCAATTTTTCAAGATAAGAAATATTTCCTTTAAATTTTTCATTAAAACGAATAAAATCTTGATCACCTCTGTAAAATTCTGCACATTTTTTCTGAAAAATATAAAAAAATTAGGTTAATATTAATAAAATGTCCACATATAATATCTTCTACATCTATTTATCATGACAAACAAATTACTCCCTTCAAATTAAATGTTCAGAAAAGAGGAATACAAGTAATACAAAACGCCCGTGAAGCAAAATTTTGATTTCTATTCTGCTCATTTCAATAGGAAGAAGAGTTTTGTTACAATCCATGTGTGCCAACAGTACAGTACCTTTAAATTAATTTCAATATTATTTTTTCGAAGGAGTTTGTCAATGACATTTTCATATACAACTATATAACAGTATAGTACATATTAAATCAATAAGTGAGAATTTTTCTTACCATTTCGTTGAGAGCATCTTGGGATAAAAACTGGTCTTGTATAACACTATAAGTCATCAACATTGGTTTTCCATACTCGTAGGGCCGGCTTTCCGGGGGTGGAACGACCCAGAAACTAGACAAACTGGACTCCAGGCTCACGCTGCTCTCTTGATATGGTGCTAAAAGCCAATTTTGTAAAAGTGATAATATATAAAAAAATAAAGTAATATATTATATAAATATAATATATATTTTGTGAAAAAGACAATATTTTTAAAAATATTCATATTGAGTGTTTCACAATATCTCTGGCACCAAATGTTAAGTATCATTATAAAATATAGTTGATGTTTCCTCCTATCCCTCGAGCATGGAATAGATTCGTTATAGCGGCTAGCGGGAAACGGATTTGCAACCATTAGCTTGTTTTATTAAAAAAGTAAAAAAAACCTTGAGCACACCATCCTTCGCATGGGACGTTAAGCGATGCCAAATACTCGTTAAAGACTAAACATGTGCAGACAAAATTTAGGACTCCCAAAATAGGGTCGGGCTCGCGTCCAACAGAGTGGCGATAAGCCCTTTAGTAGTAGGCATTATGTAGTAAAAGCCCGGTCACAAAAACAAACAAACAAGAATATAATAATTATTAGTATAATTATTTTTTTAAATACTCACAGCATATGAAGCCGACACAAGGGAGATAGGCAGCATCTGAACTCCCCTTCATCCGTATTTCATACTCTAACTGAGCTTCAATATCCTTCAAGGTAGGAGTGGGCGGTGCGTTAGGGTGCGAGTGATACCTGAAAATTATATTAAGATATATGCCTTTTTATAAAAGTTACCTAGCAATAAGCTTATCTTAGCTCTTAATATTCGGAAAGGAGGACAAAAATAAAATTACGATGTACTTCCCCAGAACCAATTAACCAATTACGTTTTCGCTCTTCGTCTAGCCAATCAACCGTTTGGGTTGTAACTCAATATTAGACTTAAATAGTGGCTTCTGAATCCTCATACTAATTTGTGTGTTGGTACATTCATAACACCGGCAGTTACTGGGATTTCTGAGTTGAGTCCCCCTCCCATTCGACTGATTTCTCTGAAAATTAATATTTTTTGTCCTTATAGGGCTTTGAATTTACATTCATTAGCAGTTGGCTGAAAATCAATAGGTATCGTCCTTGAAGGGTTCTGGATATACATATGAAATTTCATATGTATAAATTAATAATGTATGTTGATAAATTAATTTTGTAGGGAGCTATTGAGTTCACAGACAGCATTTTTTCTCTTAAGAATTCTCTTAAGACCAAGGATCTTGTAACCTCCATGACACGAACTATACCCCATAATCACTCCCTGAGAGTGACCTGAACCATCGTGGCCAGAGGGGACTACTTAGAATCAATCGACATAAGTTTTTAAAAAATGGTCTAGTGATACTTATTTTTTAACCTTAAAATATGTTACTTTGAACAATAAACTAGGTAATGTAAAAAATTTAAAAAAATGTTTGCGAATGCCATAAGGAGGCCATTTGAAAAAATAATATAATATATAAATGAAAACAAATATATATTCCACTATGGCCCAAGTTCGCCTTTAGACAGAACAAACAACATTACAAATACACCAGATGAACTTCAAATACAATGTAAGACAGGCTAGGGACGACCCTGGGAGATTGGTCCGCCAGTGGCTGGTCCCAGCCCTTTGATCCTCCCTCGACGTACGACAGGGTGATATTGCACTATCGCAAGATGTACTCTTTATTAAATTGATAAACAAGATAAACTACAAATAATAATGAGGATGTGATCTATAAGAACGAACCATCCAACAACAGAGAGCCGTCTGCTTTCAATAGCCCTGGATATATCCTCTTCTACCAAAGGGGCCAGTTCCCCATCGTTCAAACGGCAGCGACACGGGTAGGCAGCAGTTATACAGACCACTGCAATAAACATAGAACATGCAATATGCAAGACGTACAAAACAAATATAATATTAGGGTCATATCAAAAAGTTAAAGTTACAAATGGAACATTCCGGGCCATAGTAGATGATTAGTGAATAGATGAAATAACTTAATAAAAATACATCGATTTAGTTTGTTACAATACTTTTAATTAATTTGTTTGGCACCTACGATTTGCATTAGTTCTATAGGATCGAAAGGAAGTAATTAAGGCGTTGTAATGCGTAAATAAATAAATTAAGAGAAAAAATAGAGAAGTCTATTCTTTGAGTAAATTGCTTTTCTTAATTTTTCGTTAAACCGAATTTATTAATTCAAGGACTCAAACAAGAATTACCTCTTTACGACCTCTCAAAACTACTGAAAGTCTTAAAAATTAAAACAAAAATAATAATAATAGAAAGACACTGGAACATGGATTTATTCATGCCAAATACACACTCCATAGAATCAAGTACCACATAAAAATAAAAAAAATCTAAATCAGTTCAACAGATTGAGAGTTATGAGAGAACATATAAACAAACATACGGATCATATAACCCCTCCTTTTTTAGTCGAGGGTTAAAAACATGAGAATGTGAATGGATTCGCAATAAAAGGGAAAAATCTATCATTTTTACTTTCTTACTTCTCTGTATAAGGGAGTATTGTAATCTTGCTAAAGTCCTACATAGGGTTTTCAACGGATTTTCACATTTCTAGATCGCCTGAATATGTTTTGACCATTTTCGCAATGTCTGTCATTGTGTTTGTATGTCGAGGATGTATGTGATTAGAACTCTCTAACTCAGAAACGACTGTGACAATGAACTTCTTTGCACTGAAGATGTCACATGTGCTAACTCATATCACAATGATTACATTTTGGCCCAAATTAGACGACAGTTGATACCATTTTACTTCATTCCAAAGTACATATCACAAGATGTCACTTATATTTATAACAATTAAAAATAAACCTTAAAATAAAAGTTGTACAGAAAACATAAATACACATTTTATATCGAATACATTTTTCAATGGTCTCCCGATTTGCGACATACATACCGAAAACCATTCTAAAATGACATCTTAAAAACGGATAGTCCTGACAAAAAAATGTGTTACAGCATTAAATTATCAACCACCGAAGTGTCCTCATGATGATATCAAATTTTCGTAAGTTCTTCCAACTCTTGGACCTTTGTATGGAAGTTAACTTGCAAAATTATATAATACTTATATGATAATAGTATTTAAAGAGATTGTTTTACAATGTTTAATATTTACAAATACTAACTGTGTGCATTGACATCCCAGTGGCCGGCGAGATAGCCGACCACCTCTGAGGTGGTAAGATGGCAGTGGAAGTCGATGACAAGGGCGGCGTTGGTAGACACAGAGACAAGGAACGGCTGGATCTTACCCATCGAAGAGAAGGGCGTGGCCTCCACCAGGATGTTACCATCACTGTAAACATACACATAGCTCACTATCCGGATTCAGTCAAATCAATGTAAACTTAGCAATATTACAACCATTCTGTGTTAATTTGTAGGAGACTGTGGTATGCGGGGTATTTTCCATTTTGCTTCTTCACTAAACAAGAATAATTATAGAATTATACTTAATAAACCCCTTTTATGTTTCTACATTCGAATATAACTAGCAAACTCAAAATAGCGATTATCTAAAACTATTTATCCCCCAATTGCATTAGAACATGTACAAATTGCATATGCATACAATAACAGGAAAAAATCTAACATTTTTACTTTCTTACACCTGTGGAATTAATAGTTTTTAATTTTTTCCCATAATAAAAAAAATAAACCAGTAACATAACTAATACAACAGTTCACCTGAAAACTAATATTAACCTTGCAAGAGGACAATATCCTTTATATCTGAGTTGAGCATACAAAAGGACGTGTTAAAGTAAAGCAACAAGAAACTAAGCCCTGGATTTTATCCCAAAAAATGTCGCGCAATACTGACCAAACAAAGTTATTATTATTTTTTTTAGATATTTAAGAAAAACAAATATGACTTAAGATACATACTGATAGGCAGACTTATTTCCTAACGAAGAATGTTTCATGACGATGCGAATAGAAGGCGTTTCTGTGCTCTTATTTTCTGTTACATCCTCTTCTGTAAATTAGAAACTTGTTAAAGTAAGACTTCAAGTGAAATATATTCTTAACCCTCCTGCAGGCGCGTTTTAATTTTCTACATGAACAGGCGCGTGAATGGAACTTTATATATATATAGTCAAATATACGCTCATCGGTCTAACTCGGAGAAGCCTCACGTCTTAAATCCAGCATTTCTATATTATAAAACGAGAAATGATGCACTCTGCGAAACAGCGCCTACAGGAGAGTTAATAAGATTTCTAAAATTTAAACTAGATATATAGTAGCAACTTTTCCCATTGACCTGCTGCTGGTGCGGTTTCTGGAACTTCTACTTCTTTTTCTTCAGGTTTTTGCAGTTGTTTGAAATATTTATTTTTAAAAAAATCTAATTTTTGTCCCTGATATTTTACCTAAAAGAAAAAAAATAGAATATATAACAAAAAACAAACAGGAATAAGCAACTTTAAAAAAATACAATATAATTACCGAAGCCCAACCACAGCCAGATTTCTTGTCAGGATTCACCATTCTTTTACAATGGCAGGCCCAGGCGCTGGGTGAAGCGAAGATAATATCTGTCTCCAGCGATTTTATTTTTCCGTCAGAAAGAAGATCACCGAGAAATCTTTGTCCCTGTCAACAATAATATAACAAATAAATAAAATATAATACAAGATAAGATACAGTTAGGGATTCCATAAATTCAAAAACTAAAACTCCAAATAGTGGAACTGTAACAAAGATGAACTTTTTGTCTTTTTATAAAAGGCAAAATTAATCAAAAAAAATATTAAAGTCAAGATTTAAATAATCATAGACTCTTGAAGCATCATCTCACAACATACTAGTTTATAAACTTTGTGAGCTTCTTCAAGCAAGAACTGGAACTTTGTAAGAGACGAAAAGCAACTACGAATATTTTCCAAGTTTGTCAAATGTTCTGTATCCTGGAAAGAACTTTACAAAAAATGTCCCAGAGTGAATTCATGGCGACCATTTTGAAGCATCCTAATGTTTTACTCAACACGAATGAAATAACAAGTCCAAACGTTCTCAAACGCTTTCACATTTAAAGTTCAATCTATGGATAAAGGATGACCCTACTGAGTTGTAGAAGAAAGTTTTACTTCAATCAAAATATGCGACGAACTATCTCTGTGAATCAGGGTTTTCAACTCTTGTCAGTATAAAGTGAGAATTAGTCAATGATATGCGCCTAGTATAGTGTAAGATTGTCCCCCAAATAACTATTCTCAGTGACCGCAAACAGCAACATCCACCCCATGGAAGTCACTTTGAAATGTGTGTACTGAATGCTGAACTATATAATTATGAGAATTGTGAGTTTTAAGATCTTTCCCAAGGAAGATGTGACGGAAAATGTTTAAGACATTAGTATAAAGGATATAAGTTGTTTTCCCCAATTCAATTAAAATTTTATTTCACTAGTGGAAAATATCACATGCTATCAGTAAATATAACTGACCATATACTCAATGGACATATTTGCTTCGCCTGGCTGGAGTATATTCGCTGCTAAAAGCATTTGTAGAGTAATAGTTCTCCCAATAGCCGCTCCTTTTATCCTTCTATCTCCCTCTCCTTCTGAGCATTCCTGAAAAAAATATATACAAACAAATAGTTAGTTATTATGATTCATGCCCGGGCTTTAACTACAAGGGATAATATCACCTACTACTATCTCTTTACATCGTACAGGCTCGGGACCATCGCTTAACGTCCCATCCGAAGGAAGGCATGCTTAAGTTCATTTTATCTCCCAGAACTAAGGGCCTCGGCCGGGTTTCAAACCCACGATCTTGTGCTCAGTAAGGTGAACATTTCAAACTAAATTCTAGACAATATCTTCCACCATGTCTGTTGGACATAGCTTTCTTATAAAGTGAATGTTTCTATTTTGTGTTCCGATCACAGTTATTTAGTTTTCCAAGACGGTATTGTCTTGGAACATACATGAACAGGGTATCTGTTGTCTCTCAAAATCCACAAAAGTTAGCTACAACCCACCGCACTTTTCAAGAGATATTCCAATTGTGCGAAGAAATATTTAAGTTTCTTCTCATCTCGACGCCGTTTCATATCTCAAATAGATGGTTCACAACAAAAAAGCTTCATAAGGGTTTGAGAGTGTTTGGCCTCAGGACGTGGTTATTCTACCCACAGCACCTGAGAGTTACTTTCACGCTGATGAATTGTCCACATTCAGTGATGTAGCGTATACGTAGATTCTTAAATTTCATTTAACTCAAAATTAAAAATAAAAGATCCGAATTCTGTGTCAGTACCAACCAGATATGTTTTCCAGTATTGCAGCCAACACTAAAAAAAGGTCAACTACTCAATGGAAAGTGTAATTGAAAACTATGAAAAAAATAAATAAAAACAATTTATAACATACCTCATCAATAAATTCCTCATCTTCAATATCTCCTTCAACTTCCTCCTCACTTCCCCTTTGCATTGTTTAAAAGTTAGACCACTCGTTATCGTATACAAACAATCCCAAAGTAGTGTTAATATCCTGTTATTATCGTAACAGGTATTTTGTAACAGTTATGGGTCTGTCAATTTAACAAAATGTTCCTTGCTACTAAAATTTTAGCTCCGAAAAGAATTAGGTATTTTTTACACTATAAGCTCCTGGAGCCATTTAGCGACAGAAAGGAGCAGTAATGGATTTCCAGAAACATATAGAGGCAGAATTTAGCTCCATGTCTCTTTGTTTTCCTAACCTTGTTACACTATGGGTGAGTTCCAATATTCATCATTAAGTTAACCGGTTTCACTAGAAAAGGGAAAGATAAATATGGAAGTATGAAAAGAGACACGAGACAGTATTTACCATTATTTAATGTATTGTTTTGTCAAATAACTATAAATTAAATACGAGTGTATTATAAAGTATCAAAAAAATGTTTCAAACCGATAGCTCATTGGAGAGTAATGGAACTAGCCTTGTATAAGAGATAACTTTTTCGCTCTTATAGATTCCCATAGGGTTTAAATTGCATCTTAAGCCTAGTCCGCACTAGTAGACATGTTGCGAGATTTTGGTCTCTGAGACGTGTCTCAGGTAGTCTACGAGACATGTCTATAGACCAATCCCCGTCTACGGGCCTGTTGCGAGACCAAAAATCGCAGGTCTAAAGTCTCCCGATCGGAATGGGAGACCGCATGCAACGTTAGTCATATTGCGCAACATTTTGACAGTGTGGACGTCACTCGGCGTCTAGAGGCGAGACACGTCCCAGTCTGCTTCCAGCTTCCGAGTGGTGTGGTTCGGCTCTTTACAGTTATTTTCTAAAACTTTACAGTTCTTTCGAAAACATGTGGTCTAACGAGAAAGTTTTAAAACTAATTGAAGATTAACATGCGTCTTATTGTTTGTGGGATGTTACGAGTCCCGACTACAAAAACCGGGTAAAAAGAAAAGTGGCCCTGAAATCTCTGGCTGCCTAGGTCCTTCTGCGAGCACTTCGCGCGTCCACCAACGTTTACTTACGTTTTCGCGTTCTTTCACTTGTAATTAGCGCTAAGCAGGAACTCATTCCACACAAAACAATGTTCTCCATGGTGGACTGCGAAGTTGAGACTAAGAAATTCACATCGTAGTGTGGACGCTAGACGAGACAAAGAACGGTGTCTATAGACCGTGTCTCGAGACCGCCTATAGACAAATCGCGCAACATGGTCTACTAGTGTGTACTAGGCTTTACGTACGACCACTACAGTACATAATATAGTAATAAGCCGATTTCTATAACTTCAGCTTTTATTATTCGGTGCATTTTTTATGTACTAGTTATTTAGCTTGTCTTTGCTAAGAAAAATGTGTAAATCCACTAGAATATTGGAAAAGGCGACACTAGACCAACATGAAAAACAGCTCAGGACATTATAAAAATGTAATATATTCCTTGGAATTATGTAAATAATTAACGTCATACGAACCATATGGCTTTCAAAGAATATGGGGAGGGGGGTAAATAAATTGACGGAAATAATATGCGTTGAACGACCAATTTAACAAGTTTTGATGAGACGATTTCCGTAATATATTATTTCTATTGCGAGAATCATATTTTTTATGTGAAATAAGTACAGTTTTTCAGATTTCAACTTTACTATTATTATTCGACTATAGATAATTGTCGAATCGTTGTTGAAATTAGAATAGAAGGTATAAGTATAAAATAAAAAATAATAACAGAAGCAACATGTACTTAAAATACAATCGTAAACATCTAGAGATTTTTGTTAATACATTTGAAATAAATAAAACATGATAATACATAATTTTATTATTTTTCTCATACCGCATCCAGTACCGCATGCAGACTCCAAGCGTAAATGGATAACGAAGACATTTGTACAATGCCATAATGTTGGTCCATTCAAATGTTAATCTTCTAAAAACCATCAAATTCATTACCATATTTATTTACGGGAGCTACATCCAACGAGACCTCCTCATATCGGTCAAAGTTGGTCGCGTCACCTGCGTCTTTCACTTTGGGCATATACGGAGCATCTATAGTCTTATTCAGAACTCCCAACCATTCTATGGTCCGAAACCATTTATGATCTTTAATATCAGTCACTCCTCCTCTTAAATTTCCAAATCGTTTGCTCAAATCCGTTTGTAAAATGTTTTTTAAAAGATCCCGTAAATCCGCTGAAAAATGACTTGGTATCCTATAACGACCGGCTACGATTTTTTCATAAATTTTCATTGGGTCATTGGCGTAGAATGGGGGGTAGCCAGCGACCAATTCATAAATGAGCACTCCCATGGACCACCAGTCCACTGCCTTCCCGTATCCTTTACTTAACACTATTTCAGGGGCTAAATATTCCGGTGTTCCACACAATGTGTAAGTTCGACCCTTTACCATTTTACAAAAGCCAAAATCTGTAATTTTAATATATCCAACCGTATCAATCAGTATATTTTCAGGCTTGAGATCTCTGTATATTAAATCAAGATTGTGCATATATTCCAAAGCTAGAAGAACTTGTGAAGCATAAAATTTACTTGATGTTTCATCAATTTTACCCACCTTTCTGCAGTGAGTGAACATTTCACCACCGTTCACAAAAGGGAGGCAAAGGTACAAGAAACTATTATCTTGAAAAGATTGTTCCAAATAAATTGTAAAAGGAAAAAATAACCCTTGAAGAATTCTTTTTTCATTAATAACATGAGACACTTGTTTAGTCTTCAATATTCGACCCTTTTCCAAAACTTTTATCGCCAAATATTTACCACTAGTCTTCGTCTTTGCAAGCATTACCCGACCAAAAGCTCCTGTTCCCAGCGTATGCATAAAATCGTAATCCTCTCTGCCCACACCACTTGGACTCTTTTTTTGATAATTATCTAAAAATGCTGTCTTTGATTTTTGCAAAAATTCATCCCAATCCGATATTGGAAACAAATTGCTGGCTCTTTCTGAATCCATTATATTGTATATTTTTTACACTGTTTTCAAACATTAATTTCGATAGCTGACCTAACCAACGATGAAGAAATAAGAGCATCATATGTTAACAGCTTAATGATAACAGACCATATGAAATTCCTTATGATTTTTTTGTATTATAAAATTTAGGTTAGCTATGTATACAACCATATAGATATAGATAATAATAATGAATACTAGACTTTATAGGGCCCTAGGAGAGAAAGAATGCTTTGTTGCGGATTGGAATATTTTTTTGAGAAATTCTAAGAAACATTTTGAAGAACATTGGTTTAAGAAGAGACTATGCTGTGTCGAAATAAATGATTTTGACATTAAACAAACAATTGGAACAGGTTCATTTGCTCGTGTTGTTTTAGCTAAGTTTAAAAAAAATGGGCGTTTTTATGCTATTAAAATCCTTTATAAAACACAAATACTAAAAATGAAGCAGCTTGAACATACACTCAACGAAAAACGTATTTTACAATCCATTGAATGTCCTTTTCTAGTTCATATGGAAATGTTTTTTAAAGATAACAGTAATCTTTACTTCGTCATGCCCTACGTCGCAGGAGGAGACATGTACACCTATTTGCGGAAGATTGGGAAATGTAGTGAAAATGCATCAGCTTTTTACGCAGCGCAAATCGTTCTAGCACTTGAATACTTGCATCATCTAGACGTGGTTTATCGGGATCTCAAACCTGAAAATATTCTTATTGATCAAAGCGGTTATTTAAAAATAACTGACCTTGGATTTTGTAAAGTAGTCAAAGACCGAACATATAGTTTGTGTGGAACTCCGGAGTACCTGGCTCCCGAGATAATCCTAAGCAAGGGTTACGGACTGGCCGTTGACTGGTGGGCTCTGGGGGTTCTCGTCTATGAAATGTGCGCCGGGTTTCCTCCGTTCTATGCGACAGAGCCCCTCAACATATATGAACAGATTGTAGCTGGCAAGTATCGAGTGTTACCTACCTTCTCTGAAAGGCTGAGACATCTTCTGGCCAATCTTCTTCAGACTGATGAAAATCAAAGATATGGAAATCTTAAAGGTGGTGTAAATGATTTAAAGAATCACCCCTGGTTCAGTAATATTGTCTGGTTGGATGTCGTAAATAAGCAAGCCCAAGCACCATACACACCCAAAGTGAAGAGTTACGATGACACAAGTAATTTTGAAAAATATGAAGAAGAAATAATTCAGATAGCTTCATGTGAATGGTATCCCGAAGAATTTAAAGATTTTTAACTAGCTTCTTCTGATAGCAGAATAAACCCCATCTCTCTGGTTTTTCCTATTTGTTTACTTTTTGTTGTTGTTTGAAGCACAAAACGCTATAAAATATACATTTAAAGAAAGAATCTAGAACTAATAGAGATATGCAGCACTTTCAAAACATTTACATGCAAATATGCGAAATATGTAATGACTTTCCACGAATTCCAACAATGATATTTAAAATGTGAGAATGTAACAGCTGTGTGATAAACTCTAAAAAATGTTGAATGATTTCTATGACGGATTTTAAACAAAAAATATAAATGATAAGTTTGTTTGTTACCAAGGACATAATAAATCAAATTTTTGCTCAATTGTTTTTTATTTTTCCAACTAATTTAGTATAGGTCATGCCTCTGCCATCAGATCTTAAGGTATGTCCATACTGGTAGACAAAATCGCGGAACTCGTGTCTATGAACAAGGTTCTGCGATTATTGATAGAAAGTCGGGATCAATTTCGGTGTTTTGCAACTCTCCATAGGCAAAATCTCATGTCTATGGGTCTCCCATGTCGAATGGAAAACTTGCGACTTTTGCGCAATATTTCGTAGAAAAGTAAATAATTCTGGTTTGCCTCGAATCATTTATTGTTCCTGTGCACGTCCTTATTCAGTCTCCATCCTCAGTCAGTGCTCCTTCTTCCGTTTATGTTATTTTTTCGGAATCCGATGGCATATTCCAATCTCAATTTATTTGATAAGACCTCTCGTGTCCACCAACGTCTTTTTTTCTGTTTTGAGTATCAAAAATAATTACCGCGGAAGCGGCTATCAACTCAGGCAATGTCTCCGGCCATGAAGAATGTTCCAATATTTACTCGAGACTATAGGTGTGGACGCGTGACAAAGTCTATAAATTGTTTTGCAACTTGTTCTCATCTATAAACAATGTTCTCGATTGTATATGGACAGTCGCGCGATTTTGTCTACCAGTGTGGACATACCTTTAAAGATTCGCCGTTCCTGTAAATGACAGAAGGTTGGTTGGTCGTATGAGAAAAAAAAAACCCGCCCCTAATTGCTTCTAAGATGTTAGATATTTCGTTATATTGCGCTCTCAATATGTCTTCTCGTTTTATAAAAGAACATTCTACCACTCAAGTAGGGCTACTTCATTCTAACAATTGAGTTCCGAATTTCATGAAAAAAGGGCTTTAGTTTTGTCAGCGAGCCGAGCCCCTGGCTCGTTGCTTCTTGCTTTGAGATAAAGCACAGAATAACATAATATACAAAGGCAGTAGACTGGCGTTTCGTGCTATATTGTGAGTTACGCTACGCTCATGGGCTATAAGACATAATGTTTCGTTGTTATTATTACAATAGTTAGTTATTATGGCTCATGTCCGGGATTTAACTACGAGGTCATATCGCCTACTACCAGAGCGCTCTTTTGTCACTCTGGTGTACATGAGCCCAACTCTACTATGGGAGTCCTAAATTTTGTCTACCCTAAATTTTTATTCACTTAAGGTAGGAGGGGTCTTTAATCAGTACCTTAAGTATAAGACGACGTGCTTAAGTATTTAACCCACTATCTTTAGCTCAGTTAGCAAGCAGGCATACCACTGAGCTATCGGCGCCCTCTATTATCACAATATATATTAAGTCCAACTGTATACTAAGGTAACAAAAAAAATTGCTAATATTAGGTCATGAGAAAATAAATAATCTACATTTTTAATGGGTGCAAAAATGAGAGGAGTACTGTACTAAGGTAATTTATGTATCTTATGGTATGAAGTATAGAACATTATTGTAACATATGTTAGTAACTGATATGATTACGTGAAATATTTTTTAATTAACCTTATTTTTTTCTAAATGCTTGTTATAATTAGGTTTTTAAAAATTTAAATTCTAATTAGTTTTACTATCAACTAAAAAAAAATAAGTAAATAAAATTAAGAATGTCGCGTACGATGAAAAGAAACACTGAAAGTATAGGTGATTGGGGTTCATTCCTGAAGGAAGCAAAATCAGAATTTGATAAGCTCTTCGTAGCTAAAAGTATTATAGAAGTTTCAACTGACGATTTTGACTTTTTAAGAACTCTGGGGATGGGCGCTTTTGGAAGAGTTGTTCTAGCTAAAGTGAAGGGAAAACCTGACTATTACGCCATAAAAGTGCTGAACAAATCGACAGTAGTCAAAACGAAACAGGTGAAACATGTTATCAATGAAAAAAGAATTTTACAGTCACTTAATTTTCCTTTTGCAGTCTACTTAGAGTATGGGTTCCTTGACAACAGCTACGTGTATCTATGTTTGCCCTTTATTACTGGAGGAGAAATGTTCACTCATTTGAGAAAACAGCAAAGATTCCATGAGTCTATATCTAAATTTTATGGAGCCCAAGTACTTCTAGGTCTTGAATATCTTCACTATTGTGATATGGTTTACAGAGATCTAAAGCCTGAAAATATCATGATAGATCATAAAGGTTATCTGAAAATCACGGATTTTGGTTTTTGCAAAATAGTCAAAGGTCGAACCTACACCCTCTGCGGAACGCCGGAGTATCTCGCCCCTGAAATTATTTTGAATAAGCCCTATGGTAAAGCAGTTGATTGGTGGGCCTATGGAGTTCTTCTTTACGAAATGACCTCTGGGTATCCTCCTTTTCATGCTTCGGACCCTATGAAAATATATGAAAAAGTTATAGCTGGAAAGTACAAATTACCTAATTATTTTTCTGAAGATTTGAAAGAGCTCATCAGGAATATGCTGCAAGGTGATTTATCTAAGAGATACGGCAATTTAAAAAATGGTGTAAATGATATTAAAAATCACAAATGGTATAGAAACATTCAATGGCTGGCTCTCTTAAATTATAAAGTTGATGCCGAATTTACACCCACCGTTAAAGGCGCTGGAGACGCTAGTAATTTTAAAACTTATGATGAAGTCACCTTTACTATTGTCAAACAAGACCTATATGCCAGCGATTTTAAAGACTTTTGAAGATAATGTATGATAATTGCGACCTAATCTTGTTTTCCTTCTGTTTTTCCTAATTTTGGGTAATCCTAAGCTTAGTAGTTTCCAAACTATATTTTACTAAGTATAATAAATATTATTTTTTTTTTGTATTTTATAATTTATGTACCTACACTGCACTGCATGTCGATAACTTAAGTTCCTTTAAATTTCTATGTAAAAAGTTCGATTCTAACATAGGCGCTGGGGGTGCTCACTGGAAGCCCTAGAACTGACTTGAAAGAAGCCCAGCTGACCCCGCTCAACTACCTCCACATATTCACATCCCCAAACCTCGGACAGGCTTTGATCGGGCTGACCACCTTCTGGACAGTTCATATATTTCTGATATCCGGCCCCTCCGTGATGATTTGGTAGCAGCCATGAGGAATCATCTGGCCTGTCTCGCTTTAGGGTCCCAGGAAAGCTATCTTTCATTAAACTGCCATATTGAAAAACTCCGACTTCTAGCTCAAATTCGTCTCCACAATAGCAATAGAAATTTTAGAATATTACTTGGAGGGCTTAGGTATGAGTTTTGTCCTGAAAGTGTCTGCAGGACCTCAAACGAAAAGGACGACCTCATACACTTTTTGTTCAATTGTCCCTTCTTGTGTATCCCCAGGCAAGCATTTCTCCACAATTATCTCACCAATAGACCAGAATATTACTCAGAAACATTTGTGCATATTTTAAATAATTTAGAAGTTAGAAAAATTAAGTATTTATTTTTATTTTTTACTGTTGCTCTGAAAATAAAGAATAATTTAATTTAATTTGTTGCATGTAAGATATATATATTTATTATTTATTTTTTTTTTTATTTATTCATGTTCATATCTTGTTTTATATAATTTTTGAATTGTTTCTTTTAACCTTTTATTATTTATTTTGGAAAAAAAAAACCACTTATTGTTATAGAGGTTGTAATTTTTTGTGCAATAAATGTGTATCTATGTATCTACGTAAAAGGTTTAAAAACTAAAACTAATTATACTAGATGAATCTTTTTTCTTGACTTTTATTAACACTATTCTTCACTCAAATTTAAAATCTGTTGGTATTTTTTATGCAGCAACATAGGGCATAGCAACTTACACATCTTTCTTGCGGCCATATAATTAATAGGGATCTTCAAGAAAATTCATAATACAGAGGAAAGAGTAGCCGATGCTGGAGAGAGGCCACAGCAGAAGCTTCATCTAGTAATGCTTCAGAATAGTCGCTCATGAATTCTAGTGTGTGCTTGCTGTGGTTTGATGTTGATTATAGCAGATCGAGAGAGCGCTCTCTGTTGTTCTCTAGCCTCCCTAGGATTCCAAATGAAATCAATTTGCAAACCCAGTGTGAAAAAAAATAGAAGTGTTTCTATGAAGTAGTGCCAATATTTTGTTTTAAATTTTAAAAACAACAAAATAAACCTGTATAAAAAAGAAAAAACATTAAAACTAAAAATGGAATATACTTAATCTTTTAAGCATAGTTATTAGGTACACATACAATTCAAAAATTCAGTATAATTTAGAAATGCTATGAAATGGCAGCGACTTAGCAGATCAGATTCTTGTTCAGGCTTTTGTCGAGTAAGTAATCTGGAATCGACTTAGAAACCCAGTTGAAAGTCACTCCTTAATACTTAAAAATCCTTAAAATCTTCAACAAAATAATCTATTTTAGCTGAAGCAAATTCTACTTCTTCATACTTCAGAAAATTTCTATCATCATCATCACCTTTAACGATCGGTACAAATTCTGGTTCCATTTTATAATTTAAAAGTGCCATCCAGTCAATACTTCTGAACCACCTATGATTCTTAATATCATTGACGCCATTCTTTAAGTTGCCATAACGACGAGTTACATTAACTTTTAGCAAATTTGTAATAATATCCTTTAAGTCATTTGAAAAATATTTTGGTAATTTATACTTCTCGAATACCACATTTTCAAATAATTTCATTTTGTCAGAAGAATGAAATGGAGGATAACCTGCGTTCATTTCGTAAAGAAGAACTCCATATGACCACCAATCAACAGACTTACCGTAGGCTTTATTAAGAATAATTTCAGGTGCAATATAATCAGGGGTTCCGCAAAGGGTATACGTTCTACTTTTGACAATTTTGCAAAAACCAAAATCTGTTAATTTCAAATATCCTCTATAATCGATCAAGATATTTTCGGGTTTAAGATCTCTATAAAGAACATCACAAAAATGTAAATATTCAAGAGCAAGAAGAACTTGGCCACCATAAAATTGGGACTCATTTTCCGTAAAGAACTTTTTGGCTTTTAAATGAGTAAACATTTCTCCGCCTATGACAAAGGGTAAACAAAAATATATATAATTACAATCATGGAAAGCATGTACAAGATATACTGTGAAAGGAAAATTGAGACATTGAAGGATTCTTTTCTCGTTAATAACAGATGTTGCTTGGCCTGTGTTTACAACTTTTTCTTTCATGTAAACTTTAATTGCATAAAAATTTGCGTCATTCAACTGTTTAGCCAAATAGACACGACCGAAAGCACCCGTTCCTATTGTCCTTATGAAATGGAAGTCTTTCCGGGTAACTGTAGAACAACCACTCTGACATTTGAAATTCTCAAATTCGTCTTTAGCCTCTTTTAGAAAGATACTCCACGCTGGTATACGATCAATTTCTCTTTTCAATGTTATAGACATAATACTTTTCAAAAATATAGATTTAAATGTACTGTATAATTACTGTATAATTTTGCAATAGTTCATCATTTCTTTTTCCTCATAGAGAGTACACAATCATACGTTTAAATAACATTTTATACACATATACAAAAAACATATGTTACATGAAAGCACTTTTTAGTATTATTATGCCTATATAAATTTTTTTTTTTGTCTTATGTACGATGCATATTAGCCATGTCACTGTATTATCTAGTTATTTACGACATCCATGGCCCCGGGATGGAGTTTTATCTACGAAATAAAACTTACTCCCGGACGGGATTCGAACCCGCAAACCATGGTGAGACCATGCGACCAAAGCCCTACGCTCTAGCCAGCACGCCACAATGGCCTGCCAATGCCTATAACATTGAAAAGATAAATAATTTCAATTATTGATCCTATACCAGCATGGAGTATATTTTTTGAATATGCTTAAGACGAATTTGAGAAGTTCATATGTCAGTGTAGTTGTTCAACAGTTACACAGTTATGAGGGCGCCAGTAGCTCAGTGGTATGCGTGCTTGACTTCTGAGCTCAAGGTCGTGGGTTCGTAGCCCGACCGAGGCCCTTAGTTTATTTTATCTGGGAGGTAAAATAAACTTAAGCACGCCGTCCTTCGGATGGGACGTTAAGCGATGGTCCCGAGCCTGTACGATGTCAGGTACTCGTTAAAGACCCCTCCCTAGATGAATAAAAATTTAGGGTAGGCAAAATTTAGGACTCCCACAGTAGAGTCGGGCTCATGTCCACCAGAGTGACGAAAGAGCGCTCTGGTAGTAGGCGATATGACCTCGTAGTTAAAGCCCGGGCATGAGTCATAAAACCTAACCTAACAGTTACACGGAAAGACTTCCATTTCATAAGAACAATAGGAACAGTTGCTTTCGGACATGTCTATTTGGCTAAACAGTTGAATCAAGCAAATATGCTATTTAAGTTTACATGAAAGAAAAATACTTGTTGTGATTCATGCCCGGGGTTTAACTACAAGGTCATATCACCTACTACCAAGGTTTTTTCACATCCCTGATAAAAAAACCTAAGGGTCTCGGCCGGGGTTCGAACCCGCGATCTTGAGCTCAGTAAGCAAGCACGCATACCACTGAGGTACGGCGCCCTCAATTTAGTTATACTTGAATAGATTATTAACATAGTTTTGCAAGTTTTGGTAGCTCACTGCTTTCTTTTGAATAATTCTGCTTGCTCGACTCGTGAATCCAATATACAAACTACGTATTTTACTCCGTCGCATAAGGACTTTTCAATAATTGGGGTTTGGAGCAGTCAGGAGAGATAGCCGCACTGAAGGTACCCCCACCGAGCGAATATCCAAGCTGTGCGAGCGCTAATGACCTCAGTTGTCGATGCACCAAAGTGTAAATAAAAAAAGCTGAGTTATTCAAAAGGCGGACACTGCACCCACAATTTTGCAGAGCAGTGTGAAATTTAAAAAAATTCAACATACATCTATCTTTCTCCAATTCATCGGCATAGAGTAATAGTTTGTCCATACTTATAAAAAGAATATGCGGCTCAATTTTCCAATAGCCGGTACCGC
Source organism: Aradus depressus (assembly GCA_963662175.1). Lineage (NCBI taxonomy): Eukaryota > Metazoa > Arthropoda > Insecta > Hemiptera > Aradidae > Aradus > Aradus depressus. The sequence goes on along the minus strand of OY759217.1, from coordinate 32,701,197 downwards.
AGCATAAACCAATTTTTAAAAAAGACGAGTAAATGGAAAAACTGTTTCGTAAGTGAAAAGTGAAAGAGAAAAAACAGATTTAGTCATTTCCAATTTCATATTTGTTGTTTTTCATAAGTTTTAAATCAATCAGCAGAAAGGTGGCACATATAGTCTTCAGTCAGGTATAGAATTAAAAATTCTATTACAAAGAGTATAATATTCGTACTACATATAAATAAATTAACAAAAAAAGGAAAAACAAAACTTTATTTAAAAAGATACATCGATAGGATTTCAAGTTGGAATTTCCTCAAAGTTCTTTGGCACAATATAAGACCAGACATTTTATTTTATTAATTATTTATTTATAAATATTTTGTAATTAGACAAATAAACATTTTAAATAAGAATTTAAATAATAAATTTTGATCAACCTTAAAATTAGAGATCCATCTGAGGCAACTGCACAATTATATAAATTTAACATTTGAAAACAGTAACTAAAATCTAACAAACCAATTAATTTTTATTAAACTCTAGAAAAAAAAAATTAAATACTAATAATAAAAAGAAAATATATTTAAAAAAATAAAATCTAATGAAAACAAAATGGATGGAATCTTAAATTAAAATTTTATACTTTTGAGAAAATATCTCGAATAAAAACACGCATTATAAAATGCTTCATGAAAAACATCCAACTTTTTAGTAACTTTCGATATATAATTTTTTAAATAATAAATAAAATTACAAATATTAAAAGAATGAATTTTTGTAGAATTTAATAATATATATATACAAAAAAGTTTTTAAAATAAAATTATATTACCCTCTTTGAAAATATATACATATAACTATAAAATTTGTACATATAATTTTATTTTCTCGATTGCACTTAATGAACGGTATTGATTAGCCTAGAATAATCGAAAGAAAAAAGTAATTAATAATATTCAATGTTGAATTGGTTAAAAAACAAAAACTACAAATCAATTTTGTGAGAAAGGTAAAAAATAATATGATTACGTGAAGAACCATGAATGTTGAATAACAAGTGTCACGGGATCGATTAACAAACATACATAAGTACATATTTGTAAAGAAAAAATATTACTGTGAACAATTAAAGAAATATAAAGAATGTTGTTCATCCCCTTGGATGGCAACATGAACCTCAGTTCTTAGTTGCAGTTCAAGAGAAAAAAAATGTCGGTGAGTCACCCGCAATGTACATTCCCAGCACGAATTAATTGATGACATTTTTGCTCTCGCCCCCCCCCTCCAAAAAAAAAAAAAAAAACATTTGGGCTAAAAATTAATAGTTGACTTACATAGGGGCTTCTCAATCCTCGTACTAAATCTTGTGTTATAGGGTACCGTTGGATTGTAAACTGGTTGAACTTCCATATAGTATTTGTTTAGTCGTGGCTGCAGATGATAGCAATACCGAAAGTTATATATATTTTGTTAAAAAGACAATATTTTTTAAAAAACCTAGGTTTATCTTAATTTTTTATCAAGTGTTTCACAATATCTCTGCAAAAATGTTAAGTATCACATTACATCGACATTAGAGGTTTTGAGTTGAGCGATCCCCTTCTGACCACCATTACTCTTCGGCTGATTTCGCTGAAAATTCATCGGTGTCATCTTTATGGGTTTTTGAATTTACATAATGAAATGTTGTGCCCATACATTCATTACGATGGCAGTTATTAGTGTTTTTGTTTTAAGCCTCACCCCAAATCCCCTTTTCCCATTGGCCGATTTGGCTAAAAGTCAATAGGTGTCGTCCTCATGAGGTTCTGGATACATATAAAAGATTTCATGTCGATACATTCATTCTTTCGAGAGTTGTCGCGTTTACATACACATTTTAAAAATTTTGAAGAATCAGGTGGTGCAAAAACATGAAGTTCAGATTAAAACGCAACATTGAATTACATAACTTCCCCTATACTTTGTATATCTGAGGAAGTAAAAAACATTGGTCTAACTATTAAAATCGGAAATGACTCATTTAACAGAAAATGCATTTTTTTTCCCTCTCCAAAATTCAAAAAACATTTGTTGGAAGTTTAATCGTGTAAGTAACTTTCATTGTAAGAAAAGCATAAATTATTCTTTTTTTACTTCCCCACCTCTACGGTGTATAGGGGAAGTTATGTATTGGGTCAAAAATACCATGCGGAGTTTTCAACGGAATTGCATGTTTCCGACCTCTAAATTCCAAATATGAAAACAAAAATAGGTCTGTCTGTGTGTCATTATATGTGAATCCAGAACCATCAACGACACCTATTGTTTTTCAGCCATAACGACCAAAGAGAAGGGACGAATTAGGAGGGAGGCTTACCATTGAAACTATCGGCCGATAGAATGAATGAAACAACACGAAAATTTATATATGTGACCAGGACTACACCTATCGATTTTCAGCCAAATCGAGAATAGAGGCTCAACTCAAAAACATTAATAACGATGTAATGAATGTATCGACACAAAATTTCATATGTGAATTCAAAATCCCGTAAGGACAACACTTATAAAGTTTCAGCGAATTCGGCAGAAAAACCTCAATACCTGTCGATGTAATGTATGTGTCGACATGAAATTTCATATTTAAAGTCAAAACCCAATGAGGACCTAAACAGTCAAATTTCAGCGAAATCGGCTAAAGGGAAGGGGGGGGGGGGTTCAGGAGAGGGGGCTCAATTCAAGAACCCTAATTACTGCCGATATAATGAATTTATCGACACAACATTTAGTATGAGGATTTAGGAGCCCCTATGTAAGTCAACTGTTGAATATTAGCGCAAACGGTCGTCTGTTTTGGAGAGTGAGCGAAAAGTTAATTGATTAATTCGTTGTGTGGGAGTACATTGGTGGTGATTTATCAACGACTTTTTTTTTTAATCAGAAGAAATGAAACTATTATAAAATAATCATTTCCAGAGGAAACTTTCACATAAGTATTAGAAAAAAGTTTGTCAGATCCTAGCTATACATGGCTAATGTATATATTTAATTATATACAGGTTCAGAATAAGTTTTGTATAATCAACCTTCTATACAAATAGAAATCTAAATATTTATTTGTATAGGTTTACATGCAATAAAGATATAATTAAAAATTAAGTTGTATTAAGACTGTAGTATACATTGCAAGCTAAAAAGACTTAGTGAAAAGTTGTTTACTTAAATGGATAGTTAGTGCTGAAAACTTATCACAACTCTAAAACTGTTAGTTAATTTGTTTTCAATATTGCTAAAATAAAAATATCAGTAAGTAAAATAATGGTGGTCATTCCATAAAATAAATCAGAGTAATGCCCGGGAAGAAAGGGACTTTCCTGCTCAAAAATAGCCTTTCTGCCTTGTGAGTAGTTGGAGAAAAAATAATAAATTTTGTACTGCGAAAATAATATAAGAGCCATTATTTTATATTTTTACAGGCAAATTATGGCACTTCTTTTCCAAAATAGAAATTTATTAAATAAATAAGTTAATAAAAAAATATAATAGTGCTTCTTTTTGAAAAAGAAAAACAAATAATTAAAAAAAAAAATCAGAAAAATGTGTTTATATTTTTTTTCTACGATTTGTCCGCTTTTAGTTGAGACCTGGGCTGGTAGAAGTAAGCAAAACAGGACAAACTTTATATGAGAGATCGGCAACCGTGCGGCCAATATGGAACTGAAATATATTTTTCCAAAAACCAAAAATTGGATTAATCTGCGAAAAATATGGGGATATAGAGTATAAGGCCTAAATAATGAATAATATATATAACAGTTTCTTATAATTTATATCTTGATATGCGGTCTACACTTGAAAGCCCTTAGGCTTAGCGTAATGGGGCCCGCAAATATAAAAAAGGTTGCCGTCTTTAAAAGGTAAACAAAATACCTTTCCCTACAAATTATTTCTTCCATATCCAAACTTTTTGTTATATTCTTGAACCAATACTATATATAAAGGCAAAGAAAAAAAAATCTTTAAAACACTGGCCGAGTCAAAAATGTCAAAATATGAAACTTTCACAGGTTCAATCCTGAATACTAATTGCCATTTCCACAAATTTGGAAAAACTAAAATCTTCCCGTGCGGAATATAATACGCTAAATTTTAAATACGTAATTAAATATTCAATCTATATCTTCCGCCATAAAATTAGGTGGATGAGATCAAGTTAAGTTTCGTACCATTATTTTATAGGTAAATTAATACCAGTGAAGAGCATGAAAAATCTATGAATAACGTGCTTTTTAAAAAATGTATTTAACTTTTTTTGGTATTTAAGACTTTTAAAGTTTTATAGAATTGAAAAAAACTAATCCTGGCAGTAAGTGCTTAAATAAATAAATTCACCTGTATTAAAAATGTATTAATTAGACATGAAGTGTAAACAGCATTTTCTCAATTTTTCTGCCTGTTTTTCTAAATATGTAAGCACTCGACAGCAAGAGTATGTCTAGTTGACTCTGCAGCAGAACTGACGCAAAATCTTAGATGCCAAAAAATAAAAATGTAAGTATAAATACATTTATAAATATATATATATGTATATATTTGACAAGTTTTTTTAAAAATGCACAAACTCTGGGAATTACAAGACCAGGATAGATCCGTAGTCGGATGGTATGATAGAGGTAAACATGGAGGAGTACCTTTCTAAATCCTGAACTTAGTTTACCATGTGACCTGATGTTTGGCAGTCTGCTAGAGGATAGGACCAGCATCGGAGGTTGAATTGAGGCCTAGCACCACGGACACGGCTACCAACAGGAAGAGAAGTCTTGCCAGTGACAGAATGAAGACCAGATACATCAGAAAGCTCAACTCGGAGGACTTGGAGGAAGGAGATTTGGTATGGCTGGCCCTCGCAAAGTGAGAGAAGTCACCTAAGCATTAGTATTATTTACGAATTAATTGAGTATTATTTTTAGAACATTTCGTCACTTGTAGACCTGCGTGGAACATTCGAGATCAATCATACGATAGAATCATCTTTATAAAAGCCTATACAGGGTTTTCCGTGTCAAAACCGACAAAATTTCAGAGCGAGCTCCTCAAATGAAAGTAAGACAAGTATTATAATAGTTTCATTCAGATATGACCATTAGGAAACGTTCTATACTGTAGCAAAGTATTCGCACCGCTCTGGTGTTCGCTATATTGTTTTTAAAAAATTCGGGAAAAATTATTTCTGCTCCTCCATCTGATATCTTACCCAAAAGCCCCATTTTTTTTTTTTTTTTCTGCATATGCCAAATTGCTTTGAAAAGTAGTAAAAACATTTTCTTGCTCCTCCCCCTAACTCAGTTTTCCAGACTATCTTTGTTATATATTTTCAGTTTTGTTTTCACGACTTTCAGAACCCTTCACTTTGATATCCTACTCGACCTACTGGGAATACTCAGGTACTTACTTTATTCTGTGAAAAAATACATTCTTAGTTTCAAGTGGCTACAATTTTTCTTCGTACGACTGAAACCTAAAGGTTTTTTACTTTTCTGGTCTTTGATCCACAAAACCTTAAAAACATGTTATTCATCTATATATTCATGCTCATCACTGCAATACATCCACATCTACCATTATCTGATACTTGGAAACTAACTGTAATAACTGCTAAGTAAACTGTTACTTGGATAGTGTTATATCAGCTCATATCAATTTATGTGTTACTATACCAACAACTACATATCATTAGCTGTTGCTGTTACCTGGATACATTATAACAACAGCTTCATACTATTGTCTGTTACTTGGACCACACAATATTGATAACTTCCTACATTAATGTGGGAATATTATTCATAATGTGCAGTCATCCGCCTAATTCTTTGGCGGATACTCTAGAACGCGATCCTATTAACATAACCTATACATTTTACCAGAATATATAATCTAGAAAATATAATAAATTATATACATATTGTACTTATGTCATAGGCTTATAGTGACTTTCCTTATTTCTTAAAATGCCACGTATTAAACTAAAAAAAAATTAAGAGAATACTCTTATACACTTAGTGATCCAAGCATCCAATTCTCTTATCCCTTCCCTAATAGCTCTACAGTTGAATTACCTAGGGTAGGGGTCTTTAACGAGTACTGACATCGTACGCTCGGGACCATGGCTTAACGTCCATTCCGAAAGACGGCGTGCTCAAGATTTTAACCTTACAGATAAAAAAAACCTAAGAGCTCCGGCCGGGGTTCGAACCCGCGATCTTGAACTCAATAGGCTCGCATACCATCTCTGAGCTACCGGCGCCCTCTGGGAATACTCAGGTACTTTTTGTAGATAATTTATATTATGCATCTTTTTGCTTCCGGAGATCAAGATTACAAAAAAATGGTGTAACAATAGATATGTAATATTCGCGTTACTCACAAGCGTTTAACCGCATGTTCTTTATAATAAACGGAATTGTTCAACAAGACTGTTACTATCAAACTGAGGATTATCTTTTTTCTTGAATAAACATTTTAAAAAAACTCCAAATTAAACAAATAATTTGATATAATATATAGATTGTTTGGTAAAACATTTTATGATTTTTTTTGTAAAACTCATTTTAGGTTAAAAAGCAAACAATCTATTATTATTATTATTATTATTCAAAGTGAGAAACTAAAACATTGGCTTTGACAAAAATTCAACAATTTACATTAAAGAATATTTGTTTTGGATGGAGTAATACCTTCAGAAGGTTTACTATTTGTAAAATAAGTTTATAAAAACGTGGAAGTCTTATGACACGAAGGAGTTGAAGCCTATGACATGTAAACCATACAATGTACGAATAAATGTGCATTTATAAATAAATATTAAACTTTGTATGAACTACTTGAAATTAGTATCAAAGATGCAGGTAAAGCCTGTTTCACAAAGATAAAATTATTTTTAATAATTTAATCAAACAGAGGACATGTGTAAAACACTTCATTATAGCTTTGGATCAAAACATATAAGGGTTACGCGCGTTTTACATGAGTCAAAACTACAGTGAAACTTACGGATTGTACTTCTATAAGTGACTACGAACAACACTCTATAATAAAGATGGTTGCTAAACCTAAATTAAAAAGAGTCAATCAAAAATCATCGTTTTGAGACTGGAGAATCGGTAGAATCAGTGATTCTGAGTGTCGCTGCCTAGTAAAATGTCTATGAACTAAATAAAAATGTATGGTTTCTGCATTATCAGGACTTTGAATGAACTTTTGTTTGACAAAATTATTTCTCAAGTCTTTGGTTCCATTATTTAGGTACACGTGGTTGACTGATAATTAAAATTGATCTCTTTATACCATGTTCTTCACGCTGACTTCGTTGTTGCCTCTACCATTTCTTCTAAGTTGAGGAACGCGGACATATTGTGGAAACTTGTAATAAATAAATAAAACAAACTTATTTTTGAAATATTGTCTATTCCACTAAAGAGTGGAATAGACAATATTTCAAAAATAAGTTTGTTTTATTTATTTACCATTTCTGACAAATTAAGCCAGCTTCAAAGCTTGTTTCATTCTTCATGTTCAATCACTTTCCCTTCTATTTATTAAAATTTAAGTGTGCTGTAGGCGCATGCACGAAAAGCTTATGGCTGTTTTTTGGGGGACTGTAATTATTGATTCAGGAAGAGCCAGTTAATCAAAAAAACATAATTTTCGTTTGTTTTTAGTTTTGACAGTAACTACACTTTCCCTTATGAAATACCAGTTTCAGTATAGAAATCAGAATATGTTGTCATGTTTATTTTTGTTGCTCAAACTGATCATAGTTTTGACCCATGTAAAACAGTCTAAATTAATATTTTCTTCATATTATGGATTGAACTAATGCTGATAATCCTTACAATGATCGTTCCAGAGTGGATAACATATTTTTGTCCGGAAAAATTCACTGATATAAGAAACACTTGTACGAAGTTTATAGTTTTTTGCGGATTTGTAAACATTTTTTGCTTCGATATTTCGTTTCAATTAGATATAAGAAAAAACTTTATTATTATTCTTTGCGGAAGTTTTTTTTTCATCTTATGAAATATATATATAAAAAAACAGTTTACATAAAATAAACACTCAACAGCATTACCAATTTCAAATGAAAATTCACCCCGTTTAAAAAAAAAAAAAAATCAAATGAATTGTATTTTTGAATTTTCATGGTAAATAATGAAATATTTTAATCATTGATGAAATTCACGCTTTCTGGTGGTATTTTGCTGTCAGAGCTTTATTTTATAGTATACATTTTGTTTCCTCCGACAGGGAACAATATATTCAAAGAAGCAAAAAAGAAAAAGTTCCCATCGGCATGTGCAATAAAATTAACCGGATCAAAAACCTCATTTATAGATCCTGGTGATTTCAATCCCTGATTCAAAACAGTGAACTAGAGAGAAGTGGTACTCTACTCAGGAGGTGTGGTTGTAGTGGGGGTGGTGGTGGTGGTGTTGGCGGGGGGTTGTGCAGGTGGGGCCGGCTGGGGGCAGGGGGGCCTCTCCGGCCTGAACGCCTCCAGCAGAGCCTCCACCCTGTCCTCCACAGGGCCCCACATCTGGTATCCGGCGTTGTTCTGCAGCCATACTATCACTGTTCCGTGAGTGGATTTCAAATTTACCTCCGATCTGAAAAAAAAGTATTCAATACAATTAATTAGGATTAGAAGCTTGGTGTGCCAAACTCCATTGAAGAAAAAAAAAAAAATTGAATCGCAAAAATTTGTAATAATGTTGGAATTTACTTATTTTAACTTTCTCTTAAATAGAAAACTCTCGGTACAATATATGAGCTCGGTTTAAAGATAGGCCATGTGGCATCGCAAAATTTTGAACAGTAGAATGACTTGGTGAGGGGAAGCATAAAATGAATGCTATCTCTTTAATAGTTCATCAGATTTTCATAAGATTTTAGAAGTAGCATTCTTATAAGCCCTGTTCAAACATAGACTATGCGGAACAATAAGACATTATGTAACTGCAACTTACTAACCCGACATCTCTCTTCATTGCTTAATAGGGTTTTAGCCTGCACTGTCAGGTATACTAGCAAGTAATACTGCAACCACTGATCCCGATGATTCAGTGGCTAAAAGCATCGTAGGATCCCAGATGGCACTGTGGTTAGAACTGCTGGCTAGATCCCCGATGAAGCAATGGTTAGCATCGTTCTAGAACCCAAATGGTAAATTTTTCAGCACATTTGGCTAGGAGAGGACCTTGACAAGTGAGTGAGTAACAGCTTTGCTTATGAACCTAAAAGACCCAGATTCGAATCCCGACGTTGGTAATAAATTTATATTCCTGCGCGTCTACCCATGGATGTTCAGAATTGGCCTACCTAATAGATAGCCCTTTCAGAATACTAATAATTGAAGATCAAATCACCTACCTAAGAATATATTCTTACTATCTGAAGTTGTTTAGCCAACAAGTTTGAACCAAATCTGAAAATATTTTTGAAAAAAGAAGATGGCCAATTTGACATGGATTGAATTAATAAAGATAAGATCCTACTTGGGTAAGATATGCTGGAAGCCATGACGGTACTCATGCTCCAGATTGGGGACGACGACCTGTTTCCTCTTGAAGGGGGATGCCTCCAGTTTGAGAAGGACATGGGGCAACTCATCAGGGAGAGTGACGATGAAGGAGAGCGGCTCAGCCGAGTCGGAGAGACACCGCTCAAAGTGAGACACTGCCGCTTCGATGAGCTCTTCGCAGTAGGGGGGGTTCGCTATGAATGACCCGGAGACGATCTTCAGCTCCAAGATCGGACTGGAAAATAAACAAACAAATTACTGATAACAATTATAGTCCAGAGGAAACAAATTGGAAGATATTGAAGCACGAATCTGGATTCATTTTACACATAATACATACAGATATTTTAACAATCAGTGGCGTTAAGTCTTCCGTGAGACCCAGCACCTCCTTCATTTATTGTCAAATTTTCACATATAATTGTGGTTTGGAACTTCAAAGTGAAGGAAAATACATATAAGATCAAGAAAAACTTCCACAGGAAATAGCCGCAATTTTTTTTTGAAGCGAAACCTTCGCAACTTGGGGACTAAGCTGGTAAATGAGTTAATAAATGTCTGGTAAATATTATGTGACGCGCTCAACACCACCCAGACCCGCTCCGCGCCAGTGTTTTAGTTCGTTCCCACAAAAAATGGTAAAAAGTGCCTTTTTTTGAAAACAAACTGTATAATATGTGAGGGCACCGATTAAAGACCCTACATTCCAAATTTGGAGAAAATCGAACGAGTGGTTCGCGCACAGTGGTGAGTGGCAGTTGGGAATCGTTGGGCGGACTAGTAGGAGGGAGCGCTCCCCACCCCGCCTTCCGGAGTTCGTCTCAGAAGTTCAGAAATTACAAGTGTTGCATCATGTTCGGAGGAACAACACTTTCATATTAACACCCAATCTACTGATAATGAATCACAAAGATGAGTACGCCTGTTTAGCGTTGCTGGCGTCATAAACAGCGTCTCTTTTTCTTTCTCAATTTTCAATCTCTATTCTCTCGCATTCAAAAATCTACATTTCTTATTTATATTACCATAGGCCTATTGTCTCTACTTTGGAATCAGATAACAACAAAAATAATGTTGATTTAAAAAATAAAATAAGTCAATAAATAAAATTGTTTGCAACTAAAATGTTGAGTTAATTGAGACGTAAAAATAATATTTATTGATCAAAAAACAAAAAATGAAAAAAGTGCGAAAGAAGTTTCACTCCTGGCGTATGTTCCAAGCACACACTATTTTTTTTTTTTTTTGAACTGTTACTACAGTGAATGTGAACCTACGAAAGCCTTCATTGTGTGATCTGACCATACTTTTCAGTAATATTCCCAGGGTATTACTGAGGAATGATCAGGAAGGACTTTGTATAAACCTAACCATAAGCGAAATAAATATTCTTGCTATTAGTAGTCAAATTTAAATTAATTGTTTGTTTCAAATTTAACTCAACACCAACCTCATTATTCTTTTTGTCACTAAACTTAGTAAAACGATTTTCCTCTTAAATGTACTACAAAATGTAAATCAAGTGCTTGTTCTCATACTGAAACACTTTCATCCTAAAACAATCCATAAATTCCACACTCAATAAATTATCACATTTGTTTAATATAGCAGTAAAATTGAGTAAAAAAAATAAGAAAAATATAAATATATTTAGGAACCTACCCCCTAGATCCGAAGTAAGAGTCAATATCGGGGAAGGCGGAACAGTATTGCCGAAAGTAACAGTTGAGAGGGGATGCGAAACACTCGAAGTTGACCCTGAACACCTTGTGGAGTGCCTCGAAGACAGGAGTAGGGAGGGAGGTCTGTGTCCAGTGAGAGGGACCTGTGTAGGTGGCGTACCGCTTCAGAAGCATCCACACTCGGCTCAGAAAGTTCTCCAGCTTCTTGTCATCGAAACATGACACTCGGTACAGGTGCTCCTGCAATTATATATTAACAATGTTAATGTTTTTTTGAAGTGAAACTTCTTTAGCGAGACTAATTGAAATTACCTCGACATAAAAAATCAAACATGAAACACTAAGGAGAGGGGGATAAGTAGCACATGCGTACAAGTCAACTACGAGTTTAGGTCGGTGTCGATGCATCAGCTGTTGTGCTACGTGTTTCTATATGGTTTATTCGTTAAAATAATACGTTTGATAATTAGTTTAATACTTTTAGTTTCATTCTGAGTAAGTGTTAAATAGTTAAAAATGTCAAAAACTTCAACGGAACATGTTCGACAATTCCGTGCAAGACAAAAGCAAATACAGCAACAAGAAAGTCAAAATAAAGGTAATTTTTAATAATTACGCTCTATTTATATTTTTAAATTATTAAAATTATTGATTTCCCTTTGATTAAATTTTAATTATTTATTACATTTTTTCTATTCAAATTAATTTAATGCAATTAACACATGTAAACTTGCAAGGTACACGTGGAGGTATTAGACCAGGTTCTGGACGACCCAGGGGGACAAAAACAACAGCTGATCATTGTCGAGAATATCGGCAACGTAATAAAGAAAATGTAAAAAATCAAATAATATATATATATATATATATATATATATATATATATATATATATATTTATTAATTTGTTTATTTATTATATATTGTTTCGCATGGTTAATGAAGACAAAAGAAGTTTCACTTCAACCATGCGCATATGAGGGTGAGGCACACCTGCTTTTTATTTTATTTTTTATTTTTTAAGGGGTGAATGGCGGAAAACGTTAATTCAATATACAGATATAATTTATTTTGGCATCGTGAAGCTTCAGTACAACATGGTCAACAATTTTAAAACCACGAAAATGCTATGTTAGCAAAATTGTTTAGCTATATAAGAGCTAAGCCCCGTAAAGGGGTTTAATATAGTCCCTCATCAGGCCCCAGCAGGCGGGGCAGTGCCCCGAGGTACCCCGAGAATTTGCGCTTGAGAGGGTCCTCAAAAGTAAAAAAAAAAACACGAAATGTTGGGAGCGGTTGAATAAAAATAAAAGAAGAATCGGTTATCAATAGAAAATCGTTGAATTAAATAGGTTTTTAATTTGGTACTTGTATATCGAATAGAACGTTGAATTTAACAAAATTGTTATAAACATTGGCAATGCTTAGATAGCATTTCCGTACTTATTTACTAATCACAAAAACATGAAACGGACTCATTCAAAAAATGTTTTCTTCATATAATATATATCTGGGGGCCAGACACTTCAGCGATATGCCCCGAGTCTACTGACACAAGACTATGAGTATCATCACATAATCAGATATCTAAAAAATGATAGATGTAGTCACCAGTTTGTTGAGAAAAGAAGAGTTGATGGTGAGTGCGTCCCCCTGAAACCTGAGGAGTGTCTGTTCCCGGGCGTGGTCCACCAAGAAGTAGACTGGAGGCAACCGGGGACAGGGCGTGCTGAACTGAACTGGATAGCAGACCACCTTCCTAGTCAGGCTGGTCAGGTTCCCGCTACCTCGGGGCTCTACCTCAGACACAACAACAGCCACTTTAATATTCTCATCCTCACCTAATTTTCTTCTAGACGATATCATAAGAGTGGATCGATAGTTGTTATGTGTACATGGAGATGGGCTCCAGATTTTGTAATATGTAAACACATTATGTCATGACCAGAGCCCGGATTTTTATGCAATCGCATATTTTGTTTGCGTCCTTTTTTTCAGTAGCTGACAAAATATCTTTACGAATTAGAGAACTTAGATGCAATTAAGCCTAATTTTATTTTGCATATTCTTGGATATTTAGTGATAAATGCATATATTTGCATATTTTGATGTTTTAATAAAAAAATAAAAATAAAAAAAGTGTTAGAAATAAAAATATTAAAATACAACCTTGGAAATGAAATTCCAATCTTATGTATATAAACATAATATTCGCCGAAAAAAATACTTCTCGATCAAGGAGTAATGTCATTTCTCGGCTTCCCAAACTTCTCTTCTTTTTTGCCCTTACACATGACTCAGTTTCAGTTTGATAGTTATTTTCACTACATAAGTTTGTATAAATATTTTCTTTTCCTTAAAAATGCCAAAAGCGAGGCATTTAATAGCAAAGATGTAACAGTTTTTACGACTGATGGAAAAGTTGTTTTTTGCAACTAGGTATTGTTCAAAACAAGTTCCATGTGAAAGAAAATCACAGATTGACCAGCATGGAATACAGGTGAGCTCTTTTGAAATTTTCTCTTATATATCTATATATATATATATTCATCCATAGACCTACTAGCTAAATAGTTATAGTCTCAAACTTACCTGGAATGCCATGTTCTTTAAGGACTTCTAAATGTTTATCCCGTATTTTCTTAGCATTTTCTGATGACAAATGGTAAATTTTAAGGCAGATTCCCTCAACCGAATTCTTCACGGTTTCAGTTAAATGAGGTTGACATTGTTCCTGTCCAAAAAATAAATCAAATTGTAAAATAATAATAAAGAAGAATGAATTATTTCTGGAAGAATAAATTAATTTGCAGCTACAATAATTACATAATAGGGGTTGAAACAGAAATAAAGGCAACGTACCCTCAGATGCGCCAGTCTGTCTTGGTAATCATCAAAGGAGGAGCCCACGGTCCTTCTCAGCCAATGGAAGGTGTCGTCAACATTCCACATCACCACTTTACGGCTTTCAGGGGATGTATTCCTGAAAAAATAGTTTAAATATCTAACCTTAATATACATTTTTAACAAAATCATTTTTATTTAAGGAGGAATGTACATCAAGTAGCAATAATATCGGTCATTTAAAAAAACCAAAATACAAAACTAGTCAAATATGAAGATATATACGTCATACAATACTTTTCATTCATACATAAGTACTACACCTATTTACAGTTAGTGAAGTTGTAATCAGACACTGAAAACCAATGATTTTTTTTTTTTTTTTTATTGAGAATTATTTAAAACACCGAAGACCGGCCTCTTTTAAATGATTAAAATAAATCAAATCAGGATTTTTAGTGGGGGTGTGACGTTTCGTCCCGCGCCCAAAATTTTAAGCTGGGCCCGGCTCGCACTGGGCAGTCCTTAACGTCAGATATATTTAGACATGCCACTGTGACTGCGGCGCCCTCGGCTGTGAGACAATACGCGACTGGGACAATATCAAATGGTCTTCAGTTTCCTGTAAACTCATGTACTATAAGTTCCTCAATTTTTTTTTTTTTTCTTTTGGCTTTATGAACGGTGCATATTAGCCATGTCAATGTGTTATGTATAATTATTTAAGACATCCATGGCCCCGGGAGGGAGTTCTATCTACGAAATAAAACTCACTCCCGGACGGGATTCGAACCCGCAAACCATGGTGAGACCATGCGACCAAAGCCCTACGCTCTAGCCCGCACGGCCACCATGGCCCCCATCTTTGTAACTCTGCTAAAACTGATTTCTCATGGGGGACAATTTGTTTCTTTTTAAAGGTTTATTTTTTGGGTCGGGTTTTTAAAATTTTTAATTTAATATTTTCTTTATTATATACAGTAAAAAATAAAACCTATGAAACTAGTATTTCTCATTATATGAAGTGTACAGAAAGCTCACCTAGATTCAATAAGTTTCTTGGAGGCCTCAGCATAGCGGGAGAGCTGTTTCCTGGCATCTCCGGTGAACTTGGGCTTCACAAGTTTGATGGGGACGTCATTGATGACTTCTCGGTACATACACATGGAGATCTCCGGGGTGCAGTGGGAGGGGAACAGCGGATCCGAACCCATGTCAATGATCTTCCGCTCCATCAGCCATCGGTTGAACGATTCCTTCGGTGCGTCTATACCTAATAAAACGGTTATATTAAGTAGATTATCACTTTGAAAAAGAGGAGATGGGAGGAAATTTCCCATAGGGTTGTCAATTCAATTAAATGCATTTTTATAATAAAAATTCAAACATGAGTGATGTTTTTGTTTAATTTTCAGTTGTTATTTTGACACAAGCCCGGGCTTTAACTATGAGATCATTTCGCCGATTAATAGAGCGCTCTTTCGTCGCTCTGCTGGACATGAGCCCGACTCTACTGTGGGAGTCCTACATTTTGCTTACCTAGGTTCATTCACCTAGGCGTCTTCAAAACGAGTACCTGATATTGCACAGGCTCAGGACCACCGCGTAACGTTCCATCCGAAGGACAGCGTGCTCAAGGTTTTTTTCAGATAAAGGTTCTCTCAGATAAAAATCTAAGGGTCTCGGCCGGATTTCGAACCCGCAATCTTGAGCCCAATAGGCTATCCCGCTACTTCTGAGCTACTGGCGCCCTGCAGTTATGTTAGTTAATATTGCAGTTATAAAATGTTTGTTTTTTTTACATTTACAGTTTTTTACAAAATATTATTTCTTACCTGCAATTAAATTAAATTTTGTACTTTTTATGTATTGAAAAGTCCCCATGTCTACCGAATTTGGTTAAACGAGCATTGCAACCATAGCAAATGGACCGAATGCCATTCTTTATAGTCAACAAATATTAAATGTATTTAATAATTAAAAACGGTTAACTTAAAATACTGTTACAGACTTCTTTACATCTGAGTCTACTTGTCACTTAATAAATAATCCACACTTCAGTGAATAGCTCTTAATAAAGAGCCACTTTTTCAAATAGTACACGTTTAATGACCCGGCCAGTCTATCGTAAAATAAAACTTGACAAACACACAATGTGAGAAGAAGATAAACAACTGTCTTTATATAACTAGCAGGAATCATACTAGTCCAAAAAATACATTACTTCGATTTAAAAAAGTCGATGTAAAAAAGTAGGAGAAATACTATAAAACTGAATAACAAAATAAAAACAAGTGTGTTAAATGTAAACTTACTAACTGTATACTAACACAATTTATAAAACAGCTGACTGACGGTTTGACTCTCAATCTCTCTTATCCAATATACATATATAGGATTCAATAAAGTCTAAAAAATCCATGCAATACCATTGGTCAGAATTTAACTTTCCGGAACGTCTACAAGTGATAACTTAATCTAAAACAATCTTTTAGTTGAATAATAACATTAAAATAACTTAAAAACATAAAAAAAACTCCTTTTAAAACGAGACACAGGTTATTTAAATAAAGTAAACAGATGAACACATGAGTAAACTCAACAAATCGGTGAACAATGAATGGTAAGTTTAAATAATGGAATTTGACCATTTCTAGATCAACGATGAAACGGCCTATGGACAAACATGATTGTTTAAGTTCGTAACAATATTAAAGATAGCGATTAGAAAATTGTCTCTAAATGGAGGAACAAGAAAAATGTGCTTACCTTCTCTAGACTGACAGAGTTCTCCATAGGTGGCCCTCAGCTTAGCTCCAAGGGCACACCGGAAGGCTTCTATGGTAGGGAAGGGATGGGGCATATTGAGCGGCATCCTTTCATAGATCACCACGTTCGAGACGACATCCAGATCCCAGGGACCTCTGAATCCAAATAATGTATCATACATCTACTATTTAAATACACAACTGAAGTTCAACTCCAGGAGAAGGAATCACAACTATCTTAGTTTTTAGTCTAGAATATATCAAATAAAATTCAACGAGAAGTTAGAAAGAACGTAGCCTATTTCTTCTCTGTACAGAAAGAAAAAAAATACATTCTTGTAATATCAGCTACCATGGGTACTACACGACTGTGATTAAGTGAACAATAAGCAAAAAAAAATTGAAATGAAAGTTGTCGAGAAGAAAACCATAAAAAATAAGTTCAACATTTATATTGATTAATTCCACAAAAAATAAGTTCAACATTTATATTGATTAATTCCACAAAAAATAAGTTCAACATTTATATTGATTAATTCCACAAAAAATAAGTTCAACATTTATATTGATTAATTCCACAAAAAATATACATAATGTACCGGTTAAGCCATCGCCAGCAAAAATGTTCAACAGTAACCTACGATGGAGGAAGTAAGGAAGATACATTATATAGGTTGGTATATATTTTTTGTGAAATATATATTTTAAACAAGTTCTTTGTTTTTATTATTGTTTTTTATTACACAATATCGACACTCGCAACAATGTATTCTGACAGGGAAACCTTTAACTAAACTGTCTTCTTTCATTCTTGTGGTAACTTTATATTGAAATAATCTAAAAAAAAAAGGAGAAATAAAGAGTCCACGGTGAACGTATTTCCACAGCAAGAATTTTCGCTCTCCCTCCAAAGCTAATCTTACATAGTGGCTTCTGAATCATACTAAATTTTAGGATATTTGAGTCGAGCCCTCTTCCCTTTGACCGATTTTGCGGGTTTTGAATTTAAATAAAAAATTTCATGTCGATACATTCATTACATCAACGGTTATTCGGATTTTTTAGTAGAGCCCCACCTCTGATCTCCCCGTCCCCTTCGGCTATTTTCGCTGAAAATTAATAGGTGTCGTCCTTAAAGGGTACTGGATACGAATATACAATGTCGTGTAGATACATTCATTCTATTGGGAGTTATCGTGTTCACAGACTTTTCTTCATTTTTGGAATCAGGAGGCCGGAAAACATGAAATCCCGTTGAAAACTCAAAATCAGATTTCTGATTGACTACGCGACGTTTCGACCCTTTCTTAATGCTGCCCTCTTTAGTTAAAAGTTATGTTATCTTTAGGTCTAAGGAAACATTCAAAATATATTTTTTTTAAACAACTTCTGAATGTCTGAGTAACTCCAAAAGTTGTGTCACTAGATGAAAATATCTGAAAGACTGAATGTAACTAAGCTACAATAGAAAGAGTGGAACGTGAGTGCAAGTCTACTAATAGATGCACTTCTCACTCAGAAGTTATCTCTTTTTTAAATATATTTTCACTGTTTCCTAACTAAAGAGGGGCAACATTATAGAAAGGGCTGAAGATGAATATTTGGGTCGAAACTTTCCTTAATTATTATTGAATAAAATGTCTGAATATAATATTTTATCTAGTGTAACACAATTTTAGTTACTATATTTTTTCACATTATACTTCCGCAGCATTACGAATAGGTTTTTGATGGAATCTATGTCTGTGAACACGGTAACTCCCAATAGAGTGAATGTATCGACACGAAAGACAAGTATCCAGAACCCTATAAAGACATTCATTGATTTTCAGCCAAATCGGCCATAGGGAAGGGAGGCTTAACACAAGAACTCTAATAACTGCCGTTGTAATGAATATATTGACCAAAAAAGTTCATATATAAATTAAAACCCATATTGACATCTCTTAATTTTCAGGTGAATCGACCGAGTGGATGGGAGGGGGGATTCGACACAAAAATCCTAATAACTGCAGATGTAATGAACGTATCGAGACAAAATTTATTATGAGGATTCAGAAGTGTCTGTACTACAGATTTTTTTTATCGTAAACGGTCCATTGGTTTTGGAGGGAGAGCAAAAACTTAATTGATTAATTCGTGCTGGGGAAGTACATTACCGGTGATTCTCCGACAACTTTTTCTTTTTTCTCCAGTAATGAATTTATGCCTTAGTTACTCAACTTGAATATATACTGAGGTACATTTTTCTTTTTTTTTTTACAAAATCTAATAACTGAATAGTGCCCCAATATTTCAAGTGTGCTATTAAAAAAAAAAAAAAAGGACAAAGACCCCTTACGGTAAAGTCATCTTCTTGGGAGGCGGGGGCCCAACTGTCTCTTCGGTAGACCTCCGTTTGATGGGGTGTTGCACCATGCCTGTAGGCGGCTGCCCAGACAGACAGATCCCTAGAGGATCCGTTATTGGGTCGAATTCCTAAAAAGAAAATTGCCGTCAATTTTTTTTTTCCCCCTCATAAATGGATTAGAACGATTCCTATGAACATTTTCTGCAGTCTTGTCAGTAACGTATAAACACATTGTGTGTTTACAGCACATTTATCACGTTATTATTTGACATGTGTTATGTCTTCCCCATTTCCTGAACTTTCAGATTTTCAAATTGGTACATAGGTAGTTTTGTTTTCTATAGCAGAACGAACCTTGGGCGACCACTTAAAAATATACTAAATATATCTAATGTTAAATTATAATACTTGAGTGGCCACCATCAGATACCCGATAACGTTATATAACACTCATTGGGTGGCCATCTAGAGATAGGAGCGGAATGTGTAATGTTAGACACCCTTATAGTCTGCTCCAGACAGAAGTGGATTTCAAGACCCCCCAGTGGCCGTGCAGGCTAGAGGTTAGGTTAGGTTTTATGACTCATGCCCGGGCTTTAACTACGAGATCATATCGCCTACTACCAGAGCGCTCTTTCGTCACTCTGGTGAACATGAACCCGACTCTATTGTGGGAGTCCTAAATTTTGCCTTACCCTAAATTTTTATTCATCTAGGATAGAGGTCTTTAACGAGTACCTGACATCGTACAGGCTCGGGACCATCGCTTAACGTCCCATCCGAAGGACGGCGTGCTTAAGTTTATTTTACCTCCCAGATAAAATAAACTAAGGGCCTCGGTCGGGTTTCGAACCCACGATCTTGAGATCAGAAGTCAAGCACGCATACCACCGAGCTACCAGCGCCCTCTTGTGCAGGCTAGAGCGTAGAGCTTTAGTCAGATGGTCGCACCATGGTTACCCTAATCCCGTCCGGGAGTTGTTTTATTTCGTGGATAGAACTCCATCCCATGATGGACCATGGATGTTGTAAATAATTAGATAAAACCATTTCAGAGACATGTTTAATATGTATCGTACATAAAGCCAATAAAAAAAAAATTGTTTTGTTGATATGATTTTAAGTAGACACAGATCCCTCATCTCAGATGCGGAGCCCAGTCTTAGATTTCCTTTACCGAAATTTTGCTAATACAATTCACAAAAGCCCAGAATAATATTAAAAATTTACTTTAGACCCCCGTAGTTGGGGAACCCTTCAATATATTGCTCGTAAGTATGTATCACTTGAGGATTAAGACGCCAAAATAGCAATTTATAAAACAGTCCTGAGACCGGTCGTCACATGAAACCTGGGCCCTGACTAGGAGGTACGAAGTCTTACTCAATACGTGGGAGAGGAAGGTATTGAGGAAGATATACGGCCCTACTCCAGAGGGGGATAGATGGAGGATACGGACCAATAGGGAGCTGAGGGACCTGTACAAGAGCCCGGACCTGGTGGCCTTAATGAAGCAGGGCGGCTACGATGGCTGGGGCATTTACAGAGGATGGAACCAGACAGATTGCCAAGGATGCTGGAGGGACACCCGGGAGGACAAAGAAGAAGAGGTTGACTCCGCTTATGTTGGCTGGAGAACGTGGAGGACGACCTCAGAGCGATGGGTGTGAGAAGATGGAGATGGGAGGCCGAGGATAGAGAAGAATGGCCGAAGATCGTTGCGGAGGCCCAGGTTCTACAAGGACCGTAGCGCCAGGGAAAGTAAGTAAGTAAAGTAAATACCAGTATTAATTAGAAAAAAAGGAAAGTAATATAATCTGACATGGATAACCACCACCCATCTTATTTTTGATTATCATGCGTATGACACTACTAACGACATAAAGGATAATACGAAAAAGGACCCCATATACCTGCATTCATTTCGCAAATTCTCAAATAAAACGCGACATCAGAAAATTGGGAGAAAGAACAATTATAAAATGATTTGCAATTGCCACCCGAAGGTAGTCGATTGGCTGGCAGTGAAGTGTTGCGCGACCCGACCTACCTGCATTAAGGGGCTATATATTTATATACAACAAAAAAATACATTACATAAGTACACATTTGTAGTGCGGAGTCGAGAAACGGGTTGGGAGAATATGTAGGTTGGTGAGGGATGGGAGTCGCTGATAAGAGTGTCCGGGCGGCGTGGTACGTGCTCGACCAGGTGGTCTCTTTGAGAGCCGACAAAATGGCCAGCGGTGTAAATTCACGTACATTCTGGACAGCATTTCTCATTGTTTTCTTTTGTGCTTTTCTTTTTTCTTTGTCAACCTCTTTAAATATTGTTTTAATTTGCTATTTACCTCTTCCTTTTATAATTAATAATTAAACTAAATAACTATAAAAAAAATAATATGTTGTATGAATGATGTGTCTTTATATTCAAGTCAAAAAATAAAAAAAACTGCAAAGAAAACATAAATCTATATTTTTTGTCTGGATCTTAACTTGATGAGGCTTAGGCATTTCCCAAAGTGAAGTTCCACTGATTTTATTCCAATAATATGGGCGACCCTCTCGCTTGCTCCAGAATCGCTTCCAGCCCTCTTGGACTAGTTCAGGAGAAAGGTCTGGCTCCACGAACCCTCCGGGTGGAATCATCTGGTGAAAAATAAGAAAAACTAACGTTAAAAATTGTCTAATGAAATACAAACCCGACATCACTAAATTAAGCAAAGAGAAACAAACGGAAGGACCTCATTAGAGCTATTTTGAATTTATATTTGTTTATTTGTTATAGATCTTTATACTACTTTTTATGTATCTATGAAACGTATATATGTTAAAAGTCACTAATGACAGCTTCTTGTTAGAGATCCGTAGGTCGACCACTGTCACTACGCTCCTGGCAGTTCCAGCCTCCTAACTGTCAAAGAGCAGCGACCACTGTCTCTATGCTTCTGGCACCTCTAGCATCCGTTATTGCACTTTCGCCAGCTCAAATCAATTATATTTTCACTCTACATCTAAACTCTTCTCGTTGGGCAATTTGTCTGAAAATAAGTTATGTATGAAAATGAAGTGCTATAAAATAACTCCAATAACTTTCATCATTATTTTTAGTAAGGTTAGTTTGTTATTGTAACTAACACCCGGGCTTTTAACTACAAGATCATATCGCCTACTACCAGAACGCTATTTTCTCGCTCTGATAAGACATGAGCCTAACTCTACTCTGGGAGAAGAAAATGCTGCCTACCCAGGTTTAGTTACCTTGGAGGGTCTTTAACAAGTGTCTGACATCGTACAGGCTCGGAACCATCGCTTTACGTCCAATCGGAAGGACAGCGTGCTCAAGGTATTCCCATCTCTCAGATAAAAAACCTAAGGGCCTCGGCCGGGTTTTAAACCCGTGATCTTGAGGTTATTAGACTAGCACGTTCTAAGCTATCGGCGCCTTCTAAATTAGTATATATATTTGTTAGGTATTTACTTATTTCATGTTTACTTAATTTTTGTTTTTGCATTTTATTAAGGTGGGGCCCTTGCTCACCATTCCTGGTAACCTTAGACTGTTGTAATTCACAGAAGCAATTTGTTCTTCCGACAGCTTTACATTGGCCCAGAATGGAGTGTATTGAGAAATGGCCCAATGTGCGGACGCCATGCACCCCAATGTATCAGTCTTGGGTCAATGTGTGGAGCCGGTGTTATACTTATAAGTACGTTATGTCATATTATGGTTGGAAATCCCAACAATGTGAGATAGTTCAGCTTATACTAAATATTAACAACGTACGTGTGGTCCTTGTGCGATGTGGGGATGTACCATGGGGTTGGGGTCGAGGGCCACGGGGGGTGGCTTGATCGGAGTAGGAACTAAAATTGGCATCATCTCATGATTCATGTGATTCTGTGGAAGATCCCAAGAGGTTGATGGAATCTCTTCTTTTAAACCATTCATTTCTCCAACGTTCACTCGGTTCCAGCTCATTTCTCAATATACAGTTAATCTATAAAAACAAATATGTATAGTTAAAATCAAACTTAAATATTTAGATGTTTATATAATTTATTTTAATCAATCCCGTTAATACCAGGATTGGAAGAGTTCCCTAGTCCTAATACTTAGCAAATCGACAAGCAGGGAGAGCTTATTTGGCGAAAATGCTAGATTATCTCACATGCCTAAGAGAAGAGCGACATCCATTAAAAAATAGCTAGAAAATTAATGACAATAGGTAAATGTCGTTGTAAAATGTACAACATCGACATCCAGGAGGGAGTTTCATTGACCTTTCAAATATTTTAATTGGCAAATGAAGCTACCTCTCTTTTGTTTAATAATTATAAACTATCCCACTATTAAAAGAAATACTTAAACACATTTGTTTGGGCAATAATACAAAATGATACACCTGCAATGACTGATGTGGACATCGAAAATCAGCAAGTGTTTTTATAATGAAATGATTGTACAATAATTGATATTATACTCATATGTACTTGGGTTAAATGCCGATAATAAAATAGGAGTTACATGAACCAGCTTCGGAAAAATTATATTTCATTTTTCCAAGGATTCACTAATTTCATAGTGATTAAAAACTATAGCTTATAACTTCTTGTTGTTAATAGTTTATAAATTAATATCAGTTACGGAATCACACCAACCGGAAGTTACCGTATAAGTAAGAAATTATCAATTAATAATAAAATAAAATATGCAACCAACTGAAAAAAAAAAAAATTACATACAGTTAAATATTAAAAGCCGGTTAAATATAAATATTACTTAATAAAATTGAAGGATAAAGATGAAGAAAAAATGGAAATATTATTTTGAAACATAATAAAAAAAAAAAAAAAGCAATATACAAACGTTAATACAACAAAAAACAATACAAAATATTAAAGTCAATATTTGCTCTCTGACAGCTACCCTGGTTCTTTCGCCCTCAACTTGGATGGACAGATGGAAGCTGATGCAAGAATAACACATATCCATGAAAAAAATATACATTTAACGGTGCACAAATCATTAATTTAATGTAAATAAACAATTTAATTATATCAGAATAAGTAAAATTCGGAAAAATTATACATTTTAACAATGTCAGAAGAAGTTTCAATCTAACAAACACCAACGCAATTGACCATCAAAAATCAAGCCGATATTTTGAAAAATATTCGTTTAAATTAATATGTAATTGAACAAAAATACTTACGGTAAAAAAAAAATTATGAAAATCAACTCTAGAAGTGAAATTTAAAAGACGAAAAGACACGACTCCACGGAGAAAAAAGTAGCACATCAACCCACAACGACGCCATTTGTACTACTCTCAATTTACCTTAACACTGACGCTTGCGTTGTGGGAGGGGCGACTGTCCTGCTATCTATGTTCTGATAGGGGGAGTTAAGAAACCAAAACTGTTTTTATTTTCAAAATATTACAAATTATCATAACTTTCCAAGTTTTATGTTAAATGTGTCTTTTAGTACATATTTTTTAAAACATTGCAAACAAATTCAAGTTCAAATTTAATGATTTAGCATTTATAATGAATAGTAAATACATAAAACAAAAATATTTGAAAGTTTAAAAATTTAAATCCTAATATGTAGTTGCAATATGTATCTGTAATCAATATAACAATATTATCTGTAGGTATATTGTGTTGAATTAATATAAATGTTATTTTAGTAACGTAAAATATTTCAATAGTTTATTTCCCCAGATATGCGAAGCTGCAAGTTATTTAATCTGTCAGAAATTCGTTACTGAGTTTTCAACGGAATTTCATGTTTTCCGATCTCCTGATTCCAATAATAATAAAAAAAAATCCCTGTTGTGTGAACACGTTAGCTCGCGGATAGAATGGTTGTATCAACACGAATTTTTATGTTTATCCAAAACCTTTAAGGACAAAAAATATTGATTTTCAGACAAAAATGCCAAATGAAAGGAAGATTAGAGGAGAGTCTTAACACAAAAACTCTAATAACTGCAGTTATAATGAATGTATCGATTCAAAATTTCATATGTAAATTTAAAACCTCATAAGGACGACACCTATCAATTTTCCGTGTAATTGCCGAAGTGAAGTGGGGCTCAACACAAAAACTCTAATAACTGCAGTTATAATGAATGTATCGATTCAAAATTTCATATGTAAATTTAAAACCTCATAAGGACGACACCTATCAATTTTCCGTGTAATTGGCCGAAGTGAAGTGGACTGAACACAAAAACTCTTATTATTGCTGATGTAATGTATATATCGACACAACATTTAGTATAATATTTGAGAAGCCACTATAAGTCAAGTATGATGTCAAGTAGGTCAATTGCTTTTTTTTTTTTATGATGTATAGAGAATGTAGGCAAATCTTAAAGATGAAAATCCTATAGGTGTACTCTAGATTTAGTTGAGTTTCATTAAGAAATAAATTGTGATGTTTTCGGAAAACATCGGGCGCGGCAGCTTTATCAAATTAATGAATAAATTAGGGTTCAGTATGTGATTTGATCATTGTCGCACCGGCAACAACCCCCGAGACTCTCATTTCGCTCCTTAGGGTACATCCTACATATTTCGCTGACGGAAAACATTAGGCAATTCTCCTCCCTCTGCCCCGGTAGCTCAGTGGTATGCGTGCTTGCTTACTGAGTTCAAGATCGCGGGTTCGAAACCCGGCTTAGTTATTTTATCGGGGAGGTAAAAAAAAAAAAGTAAAGCCATGGTACAATGTCAGGTAATCGTTGAAGACCCCAAATCTTGGTGAATAAAAATTTAGGACTCCCATAGTGGAGTCGGGTTCATGTCTACCAGAATGACGAAAGAGCGCTCTGGTAGTAGGCTATATGACCTCGTAGTTAAAGCCCGGGCATAATAACTATTATCTTCCCTCTGATGATAAGCTTATGGCCCGGTTGACGGAAAACTTCCCCTTCATCCCATGTCTAAATGGTGAGCAAACGTTTTTGAAAATATGCCTCGATACAATTTTTGCCCATGCCAATGTTATTGATATATCATGAAATATTGTATAAATCGCCGCTTTATTTCACTTCCCAGCTATACAAAGTATAGGGGAAGTTATATAATCGGTCAGAAATTCGATGCAGAGGTTACAACGGAATTACTTGTTTTCTGACCCCCTGATTCCAAAAATGAAATATTCTGTCTGTGTATCTGTGAACGCGATAACTCTTGATAGAATGAATGTATTGACATGAAAAAAAAAAAAAACTAGTGAATTAGGAGGGCGGCTTAATACAAAAACTCTACGACTAAGAGTACATTGACGGTGATGCACCGACTTATTTTTGTAGATATCAGTTTAGAAAAAAACATGAATTATACGTGGGAATGTGTATATATGTATGAAGAATAAGAATTGATTCTTAAGTATATTGGGTACTTTTTGGAGAATTTTTAATGCAAAGTTTTACTTATTTAAGAACATATATCAGCCTTTTTCTAAAAATATTGGATTTTTTTTAATGCATATAAAACCGGTTTCTAATAATAACCATGAATATTGCGATGTGGTTAATTTAAAATTTTCGCCAAAGCCGTAGCCACACCCTGCTACAAGGTCAGTCGCGAGAATGATCCGGATCAGTGATCCAATATGGTGGAAAATAAACTGACCTCTTGTGGTGAAATCTCTGCCTCTATTAAATATATAAATAGTTTTACATTAGATACGATGAGTACCGTCCTGGTATGATAGGCATCCTTGTAGGCCTTCGTCCTCTTCTGAATTGTTTCATTTTAATTTAGTTAAT
This sequence comes from Aradus depressus, assembly GCA_963662175.1. Classification (NCBI taxonomy): domain Eukaryota; kingdom Metazoa; phylum Arthropoda; class Insecta; order Hemiptera; family Aradidae; genus Aradus; species Aradus depressus. Next base: position 32,674,226 of record OY759217.1, on the reverse strand, counting down.
ACAAATATTTTATTTCCCCAGCAACAAAGTATGGGGGAAGTTATATAATTGGTCAAAAATTCGATATTGAGTTTTTACAGGAGTTTCATGTTTTCCAAACAAATGATTACGAAAATGAAAAAAAAAAAAAAAAAAAAAAAAAATCTGTGTACGTATCTCCCGATAGAATGGATATATCGACACAAAATTTCATATCTATATTTAAAACCACATAAAAACGGCACCTATTATTTTTCCGAAGGAGGGGAATCAGAGGAGGACTCGACTCAAAGACCCTAATAACTGCCGATGTTATGAATGTATATACAAAATTTAGTAAGAGGATTCTGAAGCCAATATGCAAGTCAACTATTGATTTTTAATGATATTTAACATTTTTTCAGTATTTGTTAAGTCGTGGCTGAAGATGGTAGCAATACCGAAAGTACTCCCATATTATATATTATTTGTGAAATAGCCAATATTTTTTAAAAAAATACGTTTTCTTTATTTTTATTGATTTTTAGCCCAAACGGTCCATTGGTATTGAAGGGAGAGCGAATATTTAATTAATTCGTTCTGGGGAAGTTACATTGATTGATTGATGATTCACAGACTTTTTTATTTATTTTATGATCCTATGTTCCTCATTAGCAATACAAATTTGAAAGATCCATTATCTGCGAATATTCTTCTTCTGAATCAATTTGACTTGATTTCTATCTGTATCCATCCATAAGCGATGGGAAACAGCTAGTAACAAATTTATGTCATTCCTCTTCAAATTTAGGTTGCTAGAGCAAATAAATATACAGCTACCGACAAATTAAATGTTCAAACTTTAAATTATTCATTCAATAAAATAAAATAAAAGGGAATAAGTAACCAAGTTCAAAGTGTTATTATTAACGTTTATTAAAATAAGTAGTATTTACAACAGAAAAAAATAAGAAAGAATATGTTTATTCTCAGATTCCATAAATATATACACAAAATAAATATAAATAATAGGGTGATTCATGTCAGTTAACAGTCAAAACACCATTCCGATGTTTCCAAAATTTGGTGGAGATGTATGTTTCAGTGTCACTAAAGGCTGTGCAAACATTTATTTATTTTTTATTTATGGTTTATTTATTTTTTTTGAAAAAATACCTGATTTTTGATTTGTTGATTTTCCCAGATCCTTTTGTATCCCATTACAAAGCTTCTCATTTCTCAGGATGTAAAGAGTGTGGATCTATCTCATATTAAAGAGAAAACTCTGGCAATGCCCATCCCATCTTTATTTTACTTTTTAAAAATTATTTTGAGCCAATTGCCAAATTATAGACAATTTTCATCAATAGACAATACCTTAACATGCATTTCACTGTTTTTTTTTTGTATAATAAATTGGGTGGGGTTTCGAATTTCCGTAATTACTATAAATATTTTAGTGAAATAAATAAAAACAAAGAACTTTTCAACTTTTATATTGTCTTAATTCTACAACAAAATATATGTAAAGAATAACTGTTCAGCTTACGCCATCGTTAACAATATGTGCAAAAGTGACATCACAGTTATTGTGACTCATGCCCGGGCATATCGCCTGTACCAAAGAGCTCTTTTGTCGTTCTGGTGCACATGAACCCGACTCTACTATCGTAGTTCTAATTGTTACCTATCCAGGTTTATTCACCTAGGGTAAGGTCTTTAACGAGTATCTGACATTGTGCAAGCTTGGGTTCATCGTTTAACGTCCCATCCGAAGAACGGCATGATGAGGTTTTTTTTAAATGCTAATTAAAACGTCTAAGGGCCTCGGCCGGGTGAGCTCATGGCTGAGGTATAAAACAAAAAAAAAATTAAATAATGATAGTGTCGAGTTTTAGTCAACCTGACTAGTACATTGCTGTGAAATTCGAAACCATACCAAACTTTAGGCGCGAAATTATTAATAAGTAGGTAATATTGTTTAAAAAAAAAAGTAGTATCTTGCAGCCGCTGGTGACATGAAACACACATCTCCAATAAATTTTACAAAAACCTGAGACATTTAAAAAGATCTGTTAATTTGCCATGGAACATCCCAATATTTATTTTTATTTATCACTAATATGTATATGTTACATTTACAGTTACACTAATTTCATAGGTTAATTTGTAATAAACTATGTTAGTTAAAACAAGGAAACATGTTTTCCCAGAGATTTTTTTTTGACGAAGAAAAAGGCAATGTGGACTCTTTAAAACAATCCTACATTTTTCTTAAGATAATCTTGCTTCCATTTTGGTATTTGTGAAAACTCCGAAAACTTCATTGAAAATACATCGAAGAATTCTCCTGATGACAGGTACATCTGTAAAACAAATACATAGTTATAAGAAGAAAAACATTTTTTTCTGGACCAGTACTAAACATGTACTTTACACACATTTACAAATGACATATGAAAATAAAAATAAAAAGTCTTAGTACAGTCTCGGCTGCAGTGTGCGAACTAAAGGCTGGCCGAAATTGTAGTGGATCGCTCCAGAGCAGGTTGGCAGACCTTCATGGAAGTTTCAGGTGAGTTTTTCAAGGCTGCAAAAGGAGCAATTCGCAGTTCCCGATGGATTTGGGTATTTCTGATACAACTAGCTGCGTTCTCCGCTATCCGGAGGACTTTGTTTTGAAATGTTTGTAATCTTGTTAGGTTGGTGTGGCTAGTTCAGAACCATAGGGGGCAATCGTAGGTCAGAAGTGGAAGTATTAGTGTTTTGTAAAGTAAGAAAAACAAATATAAATTAAATAAAAATAAAAAAATATCTGAAGTACCACCCATTCCTCAATTAAATCAAGAGATCGGATTTGGTTAGACATATGAAAAGCAGCACAACTGAGCAATATTTCTTGTTATACAATTGGTTAAATAACAACAAATAACATAGTCAACTAATATAAATAATAATAATAATACTCCCCAGGGTCTGTTTTCCGATGTTATTAGTCAGTTTTTTACATTGAAATAGTAATAAAGCCAGTGTTTTTTATCTTTGTTAGTGGTTAAAAAATTAAAAATTGTAACATACATATGTGAAAAAAAAATTTATATAAACCATCTTTTCTGGTCCCGAAAAATCAAATTTTTAGACTAATTTGCTTTTTACTATTAATTTCTATTAATTCAAAGAATACCAACGTCACATTTTCAACATTCAATTGACTCAAGTTTGAACAATTTGAATTTTACACCTACATATATGGAAATAGGAAAATACTAAGAGATCTCGGTATTTTCCGGGGTCTCGCCACCTACCTCTTTGTGTTGTACGTCAACACCAATCGGAAGTTTTTCTGGATCTTTTTCAAGAAGAACTTTCAAAGGATACTTTTCACATTCGTAAAAATTCGGAAGGTTGTCTGCGACAATGAGGTCAACTTGTAGAGTTGGTTTTTGTTTATCGAGCTCTTCACGGACTTGTTCAAATTTTTTTTCTTTCTAAAATAAATTAATAATTTAAAGAAAGTAATTATTGAAATGTAGTAAATAATTGTAATGCAATATGATCTAAGCAATAAACATTATTGTAAGGAAACATTAAGTCAAATACCAGAAAAATATTTTCATTAATTATTGTAATTATTATATGAAGGAGGGCGCCGGTAGTTCATTGGTATGCATGCTTGCTTATTAAGCGAAACCTGGCCGAGGCCCGTAGTTTATTTTATCTGGGAGGTAAAATAAACTTAAGCTCGCCGTCCTTCGGATGGGACGTTAAGCGATGGTCCCGAGCCTGTACGATATCAGGTATTTGTTAAAGACCCCCCTACCCTAGGTGAATAAAAATTTAGTGTAAGTAAAATTTAAGACCCCATAATAGAGTCGGGCTCATGTGTTACGAAAGAGCGCTCTGGTAGTAGGCGGTATGACCTTGTAGTTAAAGCCAGATCATGAGTCATAATAACTAAATAACACACAACTCTAATAACTGGTTGTAACGAATGTATTGACATGAAATCTTATATGTAAATTCAAAGCCCTATAAGGACAACACTTAATAATTTACAGTAGAATCAGCGGAAGAGGGGGAAAATTTGAATAACTGCAGGTGTAATGAATGCATAGATGTGCAATTTTATATTTAAATTCAAAACACCATAAGGATGGCACCAATTAATTTTTAATATTCTGCAAAATTAGTCGAAGGGAAGAGGGTAATCAGAGTAGCGGGACTCGACTTAAATACCCTAATAACTGCCGATATAATGAATGCATCGACACAAAGTTTAGTATGAGGATTCAGAAGACACTATATAAGTCAAATATTGTGTTTTAGTCTAAACCATCGATTAGCTTCGGCGGAGAGCGAAAACTTAATTAATATATTCATGTTGGGGAAGTACATAGTCGGTGATTCACCAACTTATTGTTAAAAATTATTGTTATATAAGAGGTGTATTTACCAGCCACATATTAGGATCCCAATTTTCAAAATACATTGTAAATAAGGAAGGTTCATAGCCTTGTTTGATTTGGATAATTGGTATATTTGCCTCTTTTCTAGAAGAATCTGAAATACATAACAAGTTTCTTATTATTTAGAAGAAAGTCAATCTATTAACTAATTTATAACACTATCTTTTACGTCCCATTATTGTATATAAAAAAAATTAACTAATAAATTGGGCCCTCAACGAACGAGTTAAGACCCCAAAAAGCCTAAATCACATCCAGTTACAAAAAGAAAAAGTAATAGAAATTTTGATAAAATGCATAATAATATTGCCAATTTTTATCCAAATTTTTCCAATCAATAGAAAAAAATGTACCTGTGTTTAAATAGTCAAAAGCAATTTCCAATATTTTCGATCTCTCATCTCTTTTGGCGTTATTGCCAACCCAGATGTACAGAGAATAAAAATCATCCAAAATACAGATATCTTCCGAAGCCAGATCATTTTGTACAAAATTCATCATTTCTTCAACTAAAACAGTAAATTGAAATATATTTGGATCCATAAATTAATAATATATAATAATATTATTGTGTTTATTAGTGTAACGAACCTCGTAAAACGCTGTTGGCATATGAACACTGAAATAACCTCGCTGCCAGGGTTGAAGTTGGAGGCACGGTTTTTCTAGGGGAATGACCTATTTCTTCTCCGGGCAGTAGTTTTAGAAAATCTGATTTTTCCTGGCCTAAAAGAAAAGAAAGTTCTCACCATTAGTTTCAATGTTTAAAAAATCAAAAATTGATGTCATTGTTCAATTGTAATAACTATAACTTAAATGTATTATAATTTTTATTTTGTGAGTTCTATTGAACTGTTATACATTTCATTTAACATCAGTTGAACAACGCTTCAATTCTGTCTGTCAATTACTGTGGCTTCACGATAGATATATAATATATATAGATGATAATTTAACATGGAAACACCCTTATTTTATATTCCAATTTTCTTCTTTTTTTTTTTTACTTTTTTTATCTTTCAGATAGAGAGAGTCATGAAATCAACAAAAATTTCTATTTCTATTTTATGAAATTGCATTGCAAAATTTTGAATTTGCAAAATTTTGAATTTGCAAAAAGTGTAACCATTTGATCACGGATTTTGAATACGTTTGTACAGTATGTTCAGTCTGGCGTCCCATTGGTCTTATAGTAATTTCAAATTGATCCCTTTCTTGTACAATTCGAAAAAATTGAGTTTTCAAAATTTTAGACTTTGTACATTCTAGTTAACTCCTCGAGACTACTTCAATGAGTTCAAAATATTTGTACTCAAATCGTTCATTACAAAATTGCAACATTTTAGGACCAACGCTACGCCATATGATGCGTAATGTAACCAAAGAGTGATAAAACAGCCAATTTCGAACTTTTTGTATCATACTTTCGGTTCTAACTTGGTAAATACTTAACGAAATTTATTCTATTTGTTATTATTGTACTCATTATTAATCAAGGAATGAAATAAGCTTCATTTTAGAAGTTTAGGGTCTATGGTGTATGTGCAATGAGGCCTTAAAACATAGAATTTGTGTAAATTTTTCATAATTCAGTTAATTTTACAAAGGCGTAAGGAATCACGTTGTATTTGGTATCAATATATTCATTTTGAATGTCTGAATATTTTGAGCTCAATTTCAGAGGGAGTAGAATAGGAGCCTTTACTAAGTAGAAGGATAAAAATATATCGCGTATTTATTTATTTTTTAAATCTTTTTATTTATTTCATTTTTGTTCTATGTAATTAATAGGAAGCATCACAAGAGAAGCAGTTTTGCCAAAAGGGGAACATTAAATATTGAAAATTATATGTTATCGTATGAGCAAACTCAAATAAGACAAAATAATTTCCTTCGATAGAGAAGCATTAAATATTGTTAGATGATATCATGTAGTATACCCTCAAATAAGACAGAATATTCTCCTTCAATCAAAGAGCGTGCCAGACTCTTGGCCATTTCTCTTTCATCCCCAGTCGATCCTTTTCCACACCAGACGTAAGACTCTGGATCCGTTTTCAGTAAGTAGACATAGTCCGCATGTAAAGATTTCCTTTTAAGCTCCTTCTGTAAAGATAAATATAACATAAGTACATATAATCAGTAAAACAGTAAAATGGATAACTAAATATGTACGTCATTACTGGCGCATTGTGACTGAGTTTTTCAGTAATTTGACATTTCATCACTAGGTGGTAATTGTTCCCTAGACATGATATGTATTTATCTATTCTTGACAAACTAAAATTTGCGTAGACATTATCTTACTTGACATCCATATGTATTGTAGGTCTGATTCCCTTGGATTTGTAATAAGTAAGTTTTAGGGAGTCTTTCTCGATAGTCTCCTTCCATTATCACCAATTTCCCCTTAAAAGCTGTCAAAAAGTGAGGCGGTTCATGTTTTTCAACTATACGAATTTTCACTTTCGCAGTTTTGATTAATTCCTCTTGAGACACCGTCAGAAGAGTTTGTGTGTCCACCTTCGAGTCCTTGCCCTATTTGTGAATAATAAATAAAAATTAGTATGTAACAAAGAAAAATACAATTAAGTGGTTGACGCGAAAAAGGTTCTAAGCGCCACTTTAGTCGAAAATGAGATTTCTGTGGAATCAGGTTCTATAGGTCTCTAGGGACTGTGTAGGGAAGTTTTTTTTTTGCCGTTACAGCAGCAGTTGGTAGTATTGAGCCCACGTCAGCGTTGAGCCTCATGGAAGAAGGTTCTAACAGCCACCTTGTAGTAATATGAAATTTCATGTCGATACTTCATTACATCGGCAGTTACTGGGGTTTATGAGTTGAGCCCCCTCTGATCCCACCTTCCCGTCTGCCTATTCGGCTGAAAATTGAAGTGTCGTCCTTAAGTGGTTTTGAATTCACGTATGAAATTGTGTATCGATACTTTCATTACAACGGCAGTTATGAGAGTTTTTGAGTTAAGCCTCTCTCCTAATCCCGCCCTCCACTTTGGTCGATTTGGCTGAAAAACAACAGGTGTCGTTGTAAGAGGCTTCTGAATTATATACTCTCATATACAATTTCGTGTCGATACATTCATTCTATCGAGAGTTATCGTTGTTCACTCTTAGTAACTGTTTAAAAATGTCGTGTCAGTAAAAAAAAAATGAAAGGGGCAACCTCCAACGTGGGACTACATCAAATATCCTTCACTGAAATTATGTAAAACGTGTTTTGCTAATATGCCTCTTTGATTTTGTTTGCCAAAGCTCTTCAAAGAACCCTAAATCCTAGTTTGCACATGCAGTTAACCATCCTGCAGAAATGAAAACTGACATAATTGCAGAGATATTGTGAAATAATTCAAATGGACTTGAAAAATAAAATAAAACTGGTTTATTTAATATGTTGTCTAATTTCACTAACTATATATACATGGGAGTACTTTCGGTATTTCTACCATCCTCAGCCAAAAGCATAAGAGATAAGACTAAGTTAATTTTCAGAATGTCAGCCTCTCGAGGAACCCATTACCCTCCCTACTGGTGTTCCCCATGACGTCAGACATTCCTAACTAAGCTAAATTGTCAAGCTGTGAGATATTTTATGACAAGGCGGTCCCCATATTTCAAATGTGTGACCCCTTCTAAGATCTAGGTATAAAGCATTAACAATGAACAGGCGAATAATATAACATTAACAAATCAAAAATAATTGGTTCCAGTTACAACTTAATTAAAATTATTATACTGTAAATTATATAAATATATCTATTGGCAAGATTCAGATAAATCATATATATATATATATATATATATATATATATTGGTAAATTCTATGTATATCTAAACGTACCTGTGCACATCGACTGGAGGGTCATATTATTGGTGACAGTAAAGGGGAATATTTTAGATTGGTTTGGTCGTTCATACAATTTCCATTTTTTAAAGTTCTGTTTATTTCTAATATTTCTAATGAGTTGAGCAATGTGCTTTTTTCGCAGAAATGAAGGTATTTTATGCCTGTGTCTTTATCAAACGTATGTTTGTGTTGGTTGATGTGTTGTGCAAATGTTGATTTTGTTATGTTGTGTGTTGTGTCCATGTTAGTATCTATTTCTGATATATGTTCTTTGAGTCTTTGTTTGAATTGTCTCCCAGTTTGTCCTGTATAGATTAGGTTGCAAGAGTTGCAATTTAATTGATAAACCCCACTCTTTTCTTCTGTTTTTATTCGGTCTTTCGTATTGTTAAGGTGTTTGTAAAGTGTCCTATTTGTTCTGAAACTAACTTTGAAGTTTTCTTTTTTAAGAATATTGCCTATTTGTTCAGAAATTTTCCCGTAATAGGGTAAGCTTACCCATTTCTTTGTTTCTGTTGTGTTTATTATGTCTAGTTTGGAGATATCTTTTAAATTGATTTTGTTGGTTACTTTTTTTCTAATTTTTTCTATTGTATGTTGTTTGTATCCGTTTTTTATGGCTATGTTGTTGATTATATCTATTTCTTTGTTTCTATCTGTCACGTTTAGTGGTATTGTGTAAGCTCTATGGAAGAATGAGTAAAATGTCGCATGTTTATGTGATATAGGAGCGTTCGATGTATTGTGTATAATTGAATCTGTGGTTGTCGGTTTTCTGTAGATGTTGTATTCAAGTTTATTATTATTTATTTTTAAATTTAAGTCTAGAAAATTTAATTTGTCACCCCCTAATTCTATGGTGAATTTTATTTTTTCATGAATATTATTTACAAAGTCAAAGAGTTGCTTAATTTGTCTATTAGAACCATTAAATAAGATACATATGTCATCAACATAACGGTACCAGAAATTAATTTTATCATTGTGTATCGTTTCCCGTAAGATGAGTTTCTCTAAGTGGTCCATGAAAATGTCAGCTAATAGGGGGGACAAGCAGGAACCCAAATATACATAGAATTTACCAATATATATATATATATATATTGGTAAATTCTAAATATATATATATATATGATTGTAAATGCTAAATATATATATATATATGATTTATCTGAATCTTGCCAATAGATATATTTATATAATTTACAGTATAATAATTTTAATTAAGTTGTAACTGGAACCAATTATTTTTGATTTGTTAATGTTATATTATTCGCCTGTTCATTGTTAATGCTTTATACCTAGATCTTAGAAGGGGTCACACATTTGAAATATGGGGACCGCCTTGTCATAAAATATCTCACAGCTTGACAATTTAGCTTAGTTAGGAATGTCTGACGTCATGGGGAACACCAGTAGGGAGGGTAATGGGTTCCTCGAGAGGCTGACATTCTGAAAATTAACTTAGTCTTATCTCTTATGCTTTTGGCTGAGGATGGTAGAAATACCGAAAGTACTCCCATGTATATATAGTTAGTGAAATTAGACAACATATTAAATAAACCAGTTTTATTTTATTTTTCAAGTCCATCCTGCAGAAAGACAAACACACATCCTCAGATCGTCAGAGGCCTGTTAAAAACAAATAAATAAATAAAAAGATAGAAGAAATCTGTGTAAGAACTCATGAATATTTGAGCAGGCAAACTCAATGCCTACACACAAATCTTTATAAAGTAACAACAGAAAATATTTAATAATGAAAAATAATAGTGTAATTACCAGCCAATTATACAGGACTTCTTTATTGTTTCCTTCAGTGTCAACATATTTATAATGAATATAGAATATCTCAGCTGAATACAAGACATATTTGTTGTGAACTTCTTCCAGGGAGCCCTTAGTTACTCTCCAGACTGTGAAACTTCCGGCTCCATTTTCCACATTGTGTAACAAGCGATTATTTTTTTGTAATTTTAAATTCTTCATGTTTGTTGAGCCACTTTTTGGAATTGTTCCTTGAAAGTAGAGAATAAATTAATAAAGATTTAACTATAGTCAACATTTAGTAAAAGTAAACATAATGCATTTTTCATTGCAACTTAACAGTTATGGGCCAGATTAGGCTTAACCAGTATTATTGAAATAAAATTCAGTCATGTACTTATACATTTTAAAATGTCGAGGATCCATTGAATGTAAAACTAAAAAAAAAACTAGAGGCTATGAAAACTTGATGACTCCGTAGCTCCATATATGTAACTACTGTAATATTCATGGATCAGTAACCTCGCAGACTATATTTTTAAGCTGACGAGGCGCCATATAGATAACATTTCACCTGGATTTCCTATTAAAATCTTAATAGGGAAGAAAATGGTAGTGCCTACATGGGTTTCTTTAAAACTTCGGATGCTAACAATTTACTTTATAACTGAAGTTTCAATTATTTTTAACAAAACGAACTTGGATATTTTCTTCAATTGAGAAGAAGTACCATAACTTAAAAAAAACATTATGCTTAAGGTGACTTGAAAATATAAGAAAATAATAATTATAAAAAAAATAAACGAACGATAAATCCTCCACAAATCAAGGAATCTCAATGATACCAGACCCGAGAGCTCTGTCCTCACCACCTTCTGCTGGCTCATCCTCTTGTTTTTCTCTCCTGTAACACCTTGCACTGACTTATGGAATAGGTGCCTTTTGTCTGCACCTGTGACTCCCTGACTGCTGTTTCAAGTGTTATGACACTGCCAGGACTCTTAATGCGGCATAGGAGCTTTACCACTTGTATCAGTTCTGCCAGGCCATGATCTTCTGTTACCGCTGCAAAGAGGCGCTCTGAACTCCAGAAAGAGGTGGTAGGTCATTATTCCATACTCAAGTGTCTTCTTCAGGATCACCCATAGGGAAAATATTTGATCCGTTGTTGACTTTCCTAGGGGGAAACTGGTATCTCCTGAGTTTTTCAACAAATGGAGTTGTCCCCGAAAAGATGGTAATGATGAGCCTCTTGAACACTGTGGTGAGCAGTATCCAAATCCCTCGACAGTTCCTCCTGTAGGCCTCCCTTCTTTTGGATGGGGCAGACTATACCAAGGTTCCACTCTTCTGGCACTACATCTAACTGTGAAGAACAGCTGCCTAAGTCAATCCAGAAATAAGTCCCCTCTATACTAGTGTAGCTCTGGAAGGAGACTGTTTATTCCGGGAGCCCTGTTGTCCTTCAGCTTGTTGAGGGTCACTTTCTTTCTCAGTGCCTAGTCTCTTGGTTCACACCAACATCTTCATAGTTCTTTCTGACACTTTTTCCCTTATTCAGAAAACCATCGAAGTGCTATACCCACTTTTGTAATATTTTATACTTTCTTTCCATTGACAATATTGCTATCCTTGTCAGTTTCAGTCTGGGTTTGAACTTTTTTCTAATGCCGTTCACTTTCTCGCATATTTGTTGCAAAATATGTGAAATTAACAAATGTAACAACAATGAATTATATGAATAGTGGGTGAATAACACTATTTATTGTCCTTTAATAGTCAACTCCAAACATAAAAAGAAAAATAGACCACACATTAATTTTTTATTTATTTACATTATTTTTATAAATACCTTTGCCATTAAGTTTTGGGGTTTGATTTGTATCTCTGTCCTTCCAAGATGTGAACAGTACTTTAAATTCAGCAGGTTCGCCTCCGTCAACAACTCGACTCACACGACAATTGACTGGATAGTTCTTCTTCTTCAGAAATCCATTTGCGTTTCTCATCGCCTCAATTCTCTCTTTACTAGAAGCATCTTTGCCGATCCAAACCCAGATGTGGTACGGTCCGTTATCAATAATGTATGAATCCTAAAAAAAAAAATAGTTTTTCACTGTTTAATAGGAAAAATAGCACGGAATCCTAGAAAAAAAATATATATAAACATTTATTTACTGCAAGAACTAATAGAAGAGACTGATGATCATGGTAGTCTCCCGCCATCTGAGTCGAAATTAAATATTGCACAACACACTTGTCCAAAGTGCAAATGAATATGGTAAAAATGCAGAAACAAAAAGTCATCGGTGAATCACCGGCAATGTACTTCCGCAAAACTGATTAATCAATTAACTTTTCGCTCCCCCTCCGTAGCCAGTCAACCGTTTGCGCTAATATTCAACAATTGACTTACATAGAGGCTCCTAAATTCTCATAATAAATTTTGTGTCGATAAATTCATTACATCAGCAGTTATTAGGGTTTTTAAATTGAGTCCCTCTCGAACTCCCTCTTCCCTTCAGCCGATATCGCTGACATTTGATAGGTTAGGTCCTCATTAGAGTTTGACTTTAAAAATTAAATTTCATGTCGATGCATTCATTACATCGGCAGTTATCGGGGTTTTTGAGTTGAGCTTCTCTTCTAATCTCTCCTTCCCTTCTAAATTAATAAGTGTCGTCCGGGGGTTTTGAATTCACATGAGAAATTTTGTGTTGATATATGCATTCTATCGGCAGTTATTAGAGTTTTTATGTTAAGCTACCCCCCCTAATCCCCTCTTCCCTTTGGTCGATTTGGCTGAAAAACAATGGGTTTCGTACGAGGGTTCAAGATTCACATTCAAAATTTCATGTCGATACATTAATTCTATCGGGAGTTATCGTGTTCACAGACACTCACACAGACAGAAAGCTTTTTTTTCATAAATGGAATCCAGGGGTCGGAAAACATGAAATTCCGGGGAAAACTCCTCATCGAATTTTGGGCCGATTCCATAACTTCCTCTATACTTCGTATAGCTGGGGAAGTGAAAATATATATACGGCAGCGCTACCAACAATAATAACCGGAGATTATTCGAACAGTCCCAGAATTTGAGTGAAAAGGGTTTAATCAAGTCAGAAAATGACAAGTAACTAGCTACTCTACCCTGTGCTGCACGAGTTTGTGAGTTCATATAAATTGTATAACCAGTTAAAAACTTGTTTAAAAAAACAAAATAACATTTTTTGTCGCTTCAGCTGCTTCGGTTAATAGCGAAGGGATATTTCAGGTTGCCATCCTGTTGCAAACGACCATCAGCAGTCAAATGAAATATTAAATTTCAACTTATATTGATGCAGATTTATTGAATCAGTTTCAGTTTTAGAGGGGAGGAGAGTAATTTCGGTAACAACTTTCCTGCGCAAGCATACCAAACGTACAAGTCGTTGCGTATGGAACTGCCTTGTAACCTTCTCAGGTTGAACTTGGGATTTGTTATTAAAGATTCATGATTCAAGAGACCTAGCTCATGAAGGATATAAGGCAGCCTTGAGATGGGGACTCGTTTTCACAACACGTCACAATAATAATAACATTTACCTAATAACAATTTACTAAATAGAAGCATTAAATGAATAAAATATCGAGCTGATGTGATGATAAATAGCTTCATACCCTGGAATCTAAATCTGCCTGGTCGAGGGCGCCTGTCTTCACTTCGGTAACTTTGTATATGCCATCCGAGTCCGAACATCGGTACAGTCTCAGTGCAGATCGCACTTCCTTCTCTTCTTTTGTATCGTCTCCACTAGCTTCTGCCATTACTCTGAAAGTAGAACAAAATAATGGTATTTGAATTACATTTTATGCAAATATATATATTTGGCCATGACGTGTTATTAAATGGCCTATTTACAGTTGAAAAATGACTTTTCACAACAATTATGATTAATTATTGATGATCGTTTCTGTGAAGTATGAAAATGGCTCATAGAAACCGAAACGTCAGAATGATGAAATAAATAAAATATAGTAGACCTAAAGAGGCCAACAAAATTAATTTTCCCTCAAATATTAACAATGTCTAAAAAATGAATATATATATATATAAAATCCAAACTTTGTCCTTCTGCATGTTAAAAAACGGCTGATCGTATATTCTCAAAATTTCCAGGGTATTTCAAAGAAGGAACAACTTCTAATATTGGCTATATGGCATTCCAAAATTTCGAACGGTAGAGGGGTTGTGGGGGGCCCGAAACATAAAACTAGTGCTCTTTGGCAGTTGATAGAATTTTGATAAAATTTGACATATACCATCTTTATAAGACAGGTTCAAATTCTAATAAAAATTGTAAACTTACCTTTTAGCGAGAGGTCTGAGATCTAAATAAAATCCCAGAAGTGTCTGCTCAGGTCCAGGTAATTCCATTTCTTTTCCATCATCAACGAACACTATAGACAGTGCATTTCTTTCGTCTCGAAGTTGAGTTGCAACCTGCACAAATCTGAGGAAAATTATGCAAATACCTAAACAAAATCTACAGTTAAGAAAAACATATATTTTAAGTTTCGAAAATATTGTAATTTAAAGAAGAAACTTGGTTTCTTAAACCAAATTAGAAGGGTATTTGGCAGAAATTAAACTTTAATTTAAGATATTATCAACCCTCATCGAAAATAAATTGCTTGAAATTAATTTAAACACGCCGGCATTTTGTTAATACATCCCAAAATTGTTCAATTTTATAAGGCAAAGAAAAAAAAATAAAGGTGTCCACTAAACACAATAGCTATTTTTTTTTTTTTTTTTAATAAAAATTTATGATTGGAGATACAGTTTAGAACATTTGCAAGTAGGCTTGGAAATATTTCTAAAATTCAGTGTATTGAACTTCATGTCATTTATAAGACTGTCAATTGCGGTGGAAACACAAGAAATTATAGTATAGTGCTCCTTCAAATATTTGTAATTATGTACATTTTTTAAAAATCAAATTAATAATATGTATAAAGGACCTTTGTTGCCTGAAGTCTCTCCATTGAGTTTGAAGTTCTCCCGATCCATACAAAGACTACATCCTTCGTATCTACGATGAAAACATCACCAGAATTAAAATATTCCCAAGCGACAGCTGGCATCTGATATACAAGAGGTCTTTTCCGACCCTTTACTTTGAACAGACGTGGTTCAAAATTGTTATTTGTTGGTTTCAGGGCGGTTCCAACGCCCCCAAGCATTATCCTGTAGAAAAATCAAAAAAATCATGCAAGGGTGAGTAATTTAGGAACAGAATGCGCCAAGTAGCCTCGAGCTGTCGCAGGCACGAACGTTTGAATGTCGCAAGAAATGGTTAATAGAACTGTCTGAGAGGTATGTCTTTATCATACTACTCTCAAGGACGAAATTTTACTTAACAAATACTTAATGACATAATCAAATATGATTAAATGGATATTTACAATATATATACAACGCATATAAACTGCCCCATCTTTTGTTTCTGAACAAAGGCTTATTTCTGCAGTGTCTGCAAGAAAAATGTTCCTGTGAAAGTACTATATAGACAATTTATATAGTTTTTATTTATACATATTTCATTGAGAGTAATCTAGGGGACCTAGAGAAAACAGTAAATGTATAAAAAATATAGTAACGCCCATTTTTTGCAAATAGAAAATAACTGAAAATATTCATTAATTGGAGCCGACCGGAAATTGGGGACATGACTTTACAAGGGGAAATAAAAGTTGAAATCATAGTCCTGAAGTGATAACTAAAGATACCTAGATATGTAGGAGCAGACAGGCCCAACCATTTTTCAGTTCCCGAACTCGTTTTCCAAAAACTATTTACTTCAGACATTTCCTCAAGAGTCTGATCCTCGCGAGAAGAAAAAAGAATCAAGAGGTTATTGCCAGACGTTTATTTAATACATTTTTTTTTTTTTTTTTTTTAAACTAACCAACATATAACTAGTTTATATAGAAAGCGAGTTTGAGCGTATTTCGAGAGCACAATTTTCTGAAATTGCGAGTAGAAGGTTGGCACATTTGCAATGGTTGAGCATTGTCAATTTCAACGGCACAATTATCTCGATTAAGAGTAATGTGTCATGCTTTCAAATGAAGGGGTTATTCTTCTGAGTGCTTTTAGTCTACATAGGAGTTACAAAACATGACGAAGACAGAAAGACAAAAAGAAACAATTAAAAATATATAAAATATTCACCTGACACCATTCTTGAAATAAGACTTAAATCTTGCAGACTCATTTCCTTGAACCTCTCTGTGCTGGACTGGAGTTCCTCCCAAATAGTTGTCTAGTTCTACACATTTAAATGCAGCCACTGCGCTTTCATCTTGCCCAGTAGCCTGGCCCAGCCAAAAGTGAATATGCATTTCTGGCCTTCCTCGGATTTCATAACCCTAAAACAAAATAGCCTTTCCTAATAAAAGAAAATAAATAACATGTGCACATAAAGCTGTACGAAGTACTTCACCTGTAAAAAATAAACCAGATATTTTAGAACAGAGGGTTGCCAACTGTGTCTCATCTCAACAGTGAACATTGTTGAAAAAAAAGTACGTACTAATAATACACAGAAACAAATATCAAGCGACAGGATATAAACGAACTGGCAAGATATATGAACATTTTTTGTTATTTAATGTTGGTCTTTATTTGTAGTATTTACAACAACAGCGTTCGTGCCAATTCGTTGTAATCATATCTCATAAAATTAACAATATAAACATTACATAGTGTAAAATTATAAAAACAATGTCTACTGGGCACATCACAGTTTAATTTTATTTATGCCACTCTTCTTAGTGACCTCCAGACAACAAAAAACATCTTTATCTTGGGTTTTCAAGCTTTGCAATAGCGAGCTATGATGTTCCTGCATGAAACGTGTTTAGTGGAGCAATGCTTGTAAGCAAAGGAAGGGCAGGCTTCGGAAACGGAGGAACTTCTTCTGCATCTTCTCAATTCTTTTGTTGTCAGACAATACATGTAGTCAATACATCAATCATATGGAGTGTGTACGGACTCCATATGATTCATGTATTAAAGTGTCTATTTAGGTCTAATATTTGAAAACAGGAAGGTATGATAAAAGCACGCATTTCATCTCTCAATATCGTCTGTATTTGATATCAGTCATAATAAGAATACAACACTAATTGAATCACAAGATGGATCAACTGGAAAGTAAGACATTATTCAAGGAGAAGGTTACAAGTTATATCTAATATATGTTCTGGTTGAAGTGCTGACGCCATAACATGTATATTCCAACTTGGACCTCACGAATGAGTTGTAGACACTCAATGCCTTGGTGTCTTTACAGTGCCAACATAAGAAGCCCAGGTTTCTAAATGGTCCGATTTTAATAATTAATTCAACAGTTTTAAAAATATTCGGTCTAAACTAATGGCAAAATGTGGCCCACGATTGCTAAGAGCTTGTCGGCCCAGACTTTAGATAAGCAGAAAGAATGACCCAAATAGGACAGTTCGCTTAAATACTTATAAATATAATTATAATAAATACTATGGGTCACTCAGAGACTAATCAGTGTATCGAAAAAAATTCAAAACTGAAATTTTGCTGAAAAATGTATTTTTCTGGGAACTATTTCAAAATCCACAAAGAATATAACAATTATTCAATTTTGATTTCGATATATCCTGTTATTTATAATTGTTTGAAGAGACTAAAAAACTGTTCAGAGAATAATCAGTCGATTCTTTTAAAAACAATTACCTTTTAGTGGATTGTTATAACAGACTTCAAGAAAAATATTTATTAGTAAATTAGTCCATAATTAGACCTAATAAACGTATTTTATTGTAAAGATTTCATAATCTTTATAAGATCATTCTTATT
Organism: Aradus depressus; assembly: GCA_963662175.1. Lineage (NCBI taxonomy): Eukaryota > Metazoa > Arthropoda > Insecta > Hemiptera > Aradidae > Aradus > Aradus depressus. The sequence continues at coordinate 32,656,294 of OY759217.1, read as the reverse complement.
CCCGCTCTCCTGAAAACATTTTTTTTTTTACTTTTACTTATTAGCGTTTAAAAAATTAATTTTAATGAAATTATTAACGCATGTAATTGACTTACTATATACATTACATATTAAGTAAATTACATACATTAATAATTTTATTAACAACTTTAATACATGATAGACTTACCTTAATATTTGGCCCTACATATTTCCCATGTTCTGACGCTGCGAATATAACGTACGAATCGCCTTCATAAAATACTCCATACTGTTCTTTAGGTACTGGCACCAATTGCAAATTCTAAAAATAAATCAGAAAAAATAATAATTCGCTATAATAGTATACAAAATCTAGGAAACACATGGAATTATTGAAATAATTTTTTCGAGGCAATATTTTAAAAATAATATTAAAGAAGATTATTTTTAAGAAAAAATAAATATTTCTTGTAATATCAATCAAGACTTTTTACGATAAGAGTCAAAACAAGAAAGGAACAAGAGATTTTGCGAACCACCCTTTGAAAATGTTGAAATACAAATGCAAATATATTTAAAATAAGTTTAGGGTAATATTAATTGTTTCTAATAGGATTTATGATGGGTGACAAACATAAAATTGTGCAGTGAAGTGTGTTCAATGCAAAAGAAACAATTAAAATATTTATTATATTATTAAAGTACTCATAAGCTAAAGGGTTTTAGAGGTCGGATTTAACTCATTTAATTTTTATTTTGTGTCGCTTTAACTGCTTTGGAAATTAGACGGCCTTTCTGCAAGTCATCATTCTGTTCCAAACGACCATCGGAAGTCGGAAAATTGTTTCTTTTTTTATTTACAACTCTATAAATAATGTATACAACAAGAAAGCTAAGGGAGAAAAAATGACAATTTCAAGAGAGGAGAAATCACCCAGTGTTGACAATCCCTAAGCAGTGAGTTGCACTCATTTGATTAAACACTATCACTGCCTGATCTGAGGTCTCTAGGCCATTGGAGCTTAAAGCGTCGTTCGACAAGGGTGGCAGAACAGAGGGCACGACTTGAGGGTTACTATGAATACTAAAGGAGGATTTTGTTTGTACCTGGATTTAGCTAATTCAGTGACAAAGGGGACATTGAGATCAATGTGAAGGGTTTTGTTGGAGTTGTAATAAGGAGCATTGGCTATTCTATGAAGGATTTTGGATTGAAGGAATTGGATGCGCTGAAGATAGGAAGGTTTGCCAGAATCCCATAGTTCAAGTCCATAAGTTCTCATATGCCTAAGTACTATAACTATAAACTTATATCGATGCTGGTGACACTCGATTGATTGAACCCTCGTAGGCTCACAGATGGTATCCACCCCACTACCGATGCCCCCACATCAGGTTTATTCTGTCTATGCTTATGAATATAGTAAGTAAAGTACCGCTAAACATCTACTATGATAATATATCCAGTTACGCTCGCAGTGTTCTTTCAGATGGATCCTCGATTTCCCTATGCCATTGCGAGAATAATGAAATGAGAATCTAAAAAAATGAATTTTCAGTATTTACTCTCCAAGTCCTTTATTGATACCTCACTTGTGTACACATTTTTGACGCAGCGCGATTGCGAAGGCTTTTTCATGAACTTGCCAGAAACATTTCAAATGTGAAATTACGCGCTAATTCTCTTCTATTATGCGACATGCTTGATTATTTCATTAAAATACGATCATTAGGGTATGTTCTGGGTCTCTCTAACAACTGATTCGGAACGCTCCGATCACCGCAGTATTGTTTCTAAAAGTTCGGCAAAAATGCCCCAAATGCCACAACGTTTTTTTACACACGCTAAATGTTTTTTGTAAATTAGCAAAAACATTACCTCCATTTAATCCAGTTTATCAGAAAAAAAAAACTAAGTTCAGACGCGGTATCCTAGCAACAGGTTTTAGATTCTGCAGCTCTTCCTGTAGTAAATCCAAAATTAGAAAAATATATTTTTGTAACCTGGGTTTAATCTTCTTCATATGATTCGCCACTTTAAATATGACGTTTGTGAAGAGAAAAAAAAGTTTGCCTATCACCCTCTCTGACCCTATTTAACCGAAAATTCCAAAAATGAATTTCGATTCTTACCATAGTAATGATCTTTATTTTTTGGCCATTGACCTACAAAACCCTTAAAAAAAAAGAAGATGTATAAATACGTACTTGCACCCTCCAAATGAGAAAAGCTGTTGAATTCTTTGGAATGCCTCTGAAAACAGGATCAACTGCAGTTCCATCCAGGGAATTCTTTTGTGCCTGGAAAAAAAAATAAAAAAAAATTCTAAATTAATATTTGATATTACATATCAGCTCATATTATAATTCGGGGTTTCAGAAAATATGGTAATCTATAATCCGGTTTTCATGAACAAAGACAGAGCCTGCGCCTAATTCCACTATCAATTAATGCCGGAAAGTAACTTTTTATTACTAAAAAATATATGTAGAATCCGATAATAGATGATATTGTAGCCAACCCCGATGGACGCCTCGGCTCAGCTTATCTCCAGCCTCACGCAACTTAGCAATTAAAGATATCAAACACTATCATAATTTTCAAGACGCTTTTCCATGAGATTATTGATCACATTTGATAATAGAAATGTGATTATTTTCAAATTTTATTTTTAATAGACAATAAAACATTCCGATAACGTAATTTCCGAACTAAATGGAAGAACATGTTAACTTTTTGTTTTGCTTCTTTACCTTTAGCCATCTTGTATATACCCTTCATCAAAGAAATAATCAATAAGACACCGACTACAAATTATAACATTATTCCTATAAATTGTCTTTCTAGTTCTGTAAATCTAGGCTGAGATGGATGTCAAGCCAATGCTACCAATGCTTTCTATCCAGCCACAACACATGTGGTTGGTGCGCCAGTGATTAGTGTAAGGTTAAATGCTGGAATAGATGTTAAGCCCTGCGCTAGAAACACAACAGTCGTCTATGCACTCCTGATGTGAGCGCCCCAGGTTTGTTGGAAGCGCCTGTAGATAGTTCCAGGCTGAGATGGATGTTAAGCCTAACGGTATAATAAATAGCTTGTGTCCAACCCAGTACCTCTAATTTGTGCACCAGTGATTATAGTAACGTTAGATATTGAGGTGGAAGTTAAGCCTAACGCAAGAAAATACCGCTATCACGTCTTCCGCTTACTCCCAGCACTCCTGGTTACTATAAGCGGGAAGTCCCTGTAGTCAGATCAGCTTAAGGTGGACGTCAAGCCCAGCGCTATAGAATGCCTTTTACCCAGTCCCTACTGTAGTCCATAATTTCCAAAATTCAAAGGATAAAGTGTTTTTACAATCAATATACATTTTTTCAACTTCGTCTCGTCAGACCCTTTGAAATTATGTACCATAAAGGTTGTTCATTTCACCGATAGCTGAATGGCACTCTCTACATAAATGGGAACTGAATCAGTTGCTTAAGGTTAATAACCGCAGACCTCAAACAGAAGGAAATATTTGCTTTGGCTAGTTATTCCTAGAAATAGTTAAAGAAATTTACACTTCCATTGTTTCTTGCTTAAAAAGATAAAATGATCAAATGGTTTGCTTCTGAAGGTCTGAAAGGTTGGTTCTTCTAAACGAAGTTTGGTTTATTTATTGTAAGTTACGAGAATAATGTCCGTGTTTCTCAACTTAGATGTTATTCTTCTGCCGCAAGAAAAAAAAAACTGATAATTTCAGTGAAAAGATTGAAGAAGCAAGAGAGGTTGGTCAGGGTCCATGGCTGCTTGGTGATGCGACACCCACTCGGACAGGAGGTCAACGCCATTTTCATTCTTCTGTGGGAGGCGGTCAACTGAGGGAAACCGGTTAACTATTTTGATCAGACGAAAAATATCCAACAATCTAAAACTAGACTAACCATGCTCAATTTAACCCAAATCGGTTCTAAAAATCTTACAGAACAGAACAAGAACGATGGTGGGAAATGAAAATCTACAATGAAAAGGAAATAGTGACTCTTCCGTAGATACTTGGGGCAGATTAAGCAAAAACAAGGTCTCATTTGAATAGTAACAGTACATTCCCTATTGTCCATTTGGACCCATTTGTTTTCCTTTACAGTCTCCTTTTCAAAACTAACCAGTTCTCTCTTAGTAAAACCCAAGAAAAAACATTCAAAAGCAGTCGCGGAAGACGTATTTTCCCTGCACCGAGTAAGGTCACCCAGTTCGGGATCCGTGATGCAACAAAAAAATGGCAGAATTTCAAATGTTTACTGTAACGACACTGTGAGCCTCAGCCGACTGCTAATGTTATTAGTAGTTAGGCCATGAACCAATGTAATGCGCGCGCCTATGTTGCGTATAAAATTAGCCGTGCCGCGCGGCTTCTCTCACAGTAATATCTCGCAGTTTGATTTGTAATCGCATGTTCTGCAATATTAATATGATAATAGACACATACACTTTGAGTGGATCATAGTGAAACATTTGTTGTGTGCTGGGACTAATTTTGGAATGTCGCTTCAAATTGAGAGTAAATATATTGCTAAACATTCGTTGAAAATAGGAAAAAGCGAAGAATAAGGAATATACGAATGTCCAATGTCGAGCGACTCAGGGAATGGAAGCAACGGCTAAGAGACGCCGCCGGAGAACGCCAGTACTTCGAGTGCAACGTTGCCCCCACCTACGGAAATAGACCATCCGCTACCTCCCGTTCTAGTGACCATATAACAGTACATGAACACAATTTGCAAGATTACGAAATGAGAATAGCAAAGACGTTCTTAAAAGATTCAGACCAACACTATAGTTTCATCCTCGAAACTGGGTGACTTATTCTACGTGCAGGTGTATACCTGATAAAGCGGTGTGGTTTCTCTCTCACTTATCTGGACTAGAAGAGAAGATAATGTCTTGAATTTGTTGAGATTAGGGAGCTATTCCTCTGCAACTTCTTTAAAAAAAACTACAGTTTGAAAGATTATCTTTGACTGCCTATATTATATTTCATGAAACCTGAGGTGGTAGATCCCCCAAGAAGGAAGCCCCACATTAACCTTCTCTTTTGTTTATCACACACACATACGCAGGTTAGTTATGTAGGTAGATAGTGAACCCATATGGTCTGAGCCCACAAAATCCTCCATCTACCCACATACATGTATTTTATTTTTATCAGAGCTCTTCACCACAGGGCCTTTTTACTTTCTCAGAACATAATAAAAAATAGTAGATCCATGGATCTCGAGAGTATAACAAGAATTGAGAATATTGTATGATTGAAGTAATCTTCTGGAGACGACTTTCTTTCATAAGTCTTCATCATACACCATGTTCAGTGGCGGATGTGCCATGGCCTTTTTTTTTTGACCAGACAATAGAACATAGAAACAGGTAGAGGCGCCTCGATCAATTTGTCGACGATAACTCAACTAGATGTATATATCTAGATTGTGATCCGATAAAGGAAGGTGGAAGTGTCCCGAAATACTGTCAAACCACCTCTGAAAGAAATCTTGGAAAAAAGTACCAACAATCATCCCAGAGAAGTTTAAGAAGCACAGATATTTTATTGATTTATGTTTCATTTTTGTATGTGTTTTATTTCTTTGGATGTTTTTTTTTTGTATTTTTTAATAATATATTGTATCCTTCATCATTCCCCTCCCTATATTTATTGTTTTTATAATGTAATAATTGTTTTATTTATACATTAATGAAGTTTTTTCCTCCAGTATACCATCAAAACCATTCTGTAGTATCTTCATATTATATGATTGTATAAATAAATCAATTATTACTCTATTATCACGATGTAAATAGGGCGGAATAACATAAGGGATAAATCCTAATACATTTATTTTCATATTTATTTAATTCCTGTCCTACTCTACACATCTCATCAAAAATGTTTTCCTCAAAGTTTCAGGGAAAAGTAAGCGACAGTCTGAAGCAAAATATTTAGTCTTAATCTCATGTTTTCGTTTCGAAATAGTTTCAGCGTAGTTATTTTTCAAGTGACTTCTAATTGGATCATAACGAAAAACTGTAAGGTTCTGTCCGGGGCCAAATGAACATTTACTCAAAGTTTTGGGAAAAAAATCTAAGAACGGATGAGGCATGTTACATAGGTACACACAAACACCTGGATATAAGCGAGCCCAACTAGAGATTTCGGACGGTATTTATACCAACTTCTTGTGACAAACAAGCTTTTAACAGGCAGTAACATAAAATGCAATCTTCTTACAACTAAAGACATATAATCGGATATAGAAATGTCATTAAGGGACTTTAAAACTATACGTGGACTTCTAAGTCAGTTAACGGTTTCAACTCATTTTTAACTGTGCAAAATTGACATGCTTAATGCAAATCATGTCTGGCCATGTTAATATTTTCAAATGACCTACTTCTGTTCAAAACTTTATGTGACTAATCATACTCGTATTTAGGTAATATTTTCTGTTAAATTTTATTAGCAAAATATCTGGTAATATAATGAAGGCTGGAACGTGATAGCTCCCACTGATCTGGAACCGTTATATGTATATATAAATTAAATGTTTCTTTGGAATTTATAGAGTTTCTCGCGGAAGTAATATTTTTCAAGACATTATTATAAGTGGCGTACAGTGTGGAGTCTAATGAAACACAAACTCTATTTTTCGTTTTTATTTGTTTTGAACAACATTTATTTAAATGGATTGGAACTACTGCTAAAAACTTCAAAAGCTTACTGATAGCCTTATAAGAAAGTTTCGTGCAGCTCGGACCTACTTATAGTTTTTGTTTAACTTTCTCCATGTATAATGAAGTTAATATGGAGAAAGGATGATGGGAGACCCAATAAGGGGTTGGGTCAGTTACTGCTTCCGGGCACCCGGGGGTGTATTGCGAACCGCTTCCCTGAACCAGAGTTCATCAGGCAGGCTCACGCATCACAAGCTGGTCACTTGGCCAAATGACAGGTTTGCAATATCCTAAAAAAGTTCTGTCATGTACTATTCAAAATAGCCAAGTCGTTTCTGGAGCTGATCTTCGCATTCACACAATTACTCCTCGTCGTCATAGCACACACTGCACTAGTGTTGGGGTACTATTTAGCAATCGGTTGTTTTTCAACTTATTTTCTTTCAATAGTAAAGCAGCAGACTGCTACTTAATTAAAAATATGTTTTGTACAGATCACTCTCCCTTCTCTCTCTTCCTTCCATATTGGAGTTACGAGTGTATACACAAAGAAAACTGCTGACGCCAGCACACTACTTTTATATACATATAAAAGTAGTGTGCCGGCGTCAGCAGTTTTCTTTGTTTCAATGTATAGCGTGATTCTGAGAGTGACTTTCATATACCCAGTAATGCCAGTATGAAATGAATTTAAGAGAGAAGGGGAAGGAGTGTGATTTGTTCAAAAGTGGTGGCTATAAGAAATTCCTGTTATGGCCAAATCACTTTTTGATCTTTTATTAATAAAAATAAAAACAACCTATAATAAAAAGATATCTTGAAAAATTCGTTACTATGCGTTAAAATTAGAAATATTTATTACGAAAATGTATTTTAGATTTTTGGGGTTTCATAACTTGGTTCGTATTAGTTCCATCCCAAATACAAAAACAAACAAGCGATTGGAAATTTTATAAGGAACATTTTTGGTAAGAAACAATTTTTCGATAGAACTAACCGTTTTTGAGTGAATAAAGAAAACATCTAAAAAAATAGGTTTCAGCATGATATTTTTGAAAGGTTTTCGTTTGAAAGTATTGAATATGAAATGTGCCACTCAGTCTTCTCTATGACTCTATATGGATTTTTTGAATAGGTCATAAATATAAGAGGTATTTTGTAAAATGTACGTAGGTCTCGAAGTAAAGTGGTCTAATTTTTCGTTATTGGCCAAAAAGTAGTCAGATCTAAGTTACTACATTGATTTTGTTCAAGTTGATAGCTACAAACGTTTCTGTGTTATAGCTCTCACAAAATTCCTATCACATACACACTCACAGAGAGATACATCATCGCGAAAATGTATTCAGGGGTCCTTTAAATGTGAAAATCCGTTGATAACTCGATCTCGGGTATTCGTACAATTACAATACACCCTTATACAACAGTTCTAAAAAATAAAAATATCAGTTTTTCATAGCAGGATAATTCATCGCAGTTATAACTGTTACTGTCCTTCCCTACTAGCGGATTTATTATTTAATCGAATAAAAAATGTTATTCAAATACATTTGTTATTACAATAATTTCTTATTTGAATAAGTTTTTGGACAATAATTTTGAACAAAAAATAACATACTGACTATTTATAAATCAAAAGAAGGGGAATAACATCCACAATTATAAGTACATTTTTATTTAAAAAATATACTATAAAAAGATTAAGAACAACTAATTATCAATAAAAAAAACTAAAAATGGCAGTTATATTTTATGGATAAAAGTAATGAATAATAATAAATATTCAGTAAATAAATAAAAGTTTTCACATGAATAGCTGAATAACGAATAAGTGATTAATGAATAAAAAAAATTAGGTAATTATTGAATAAAAAAATTATTTCATTAATGCGCAACACTGCTTTCTGTCTCCACATGTCGAGCAATGCAACCTTAGATTACCAATTAGAAAAGCATACATATTTCAGAGAAGCCATACAAAGTCTCAGACATTCAAACAATTGAAACCCTGAGATTTTTTTATTCTGTGAATGGCGAGAGTGAAGAATACATAATCATAATTTTCTAAAAGAACCAAACTGGACTCTTGTGTCTTTTCAGACAGCTTTCTAGAAGATCGATTTTGATGAACCTCACAGAGTGTAAGTAATCCTAGATCCTAATCTCTTGGGTAGTACATATATTTTTAATTGCCTATTTACATTACGGAATGCATTAGTTTAAAAATGATTAATTATACATAAGAAAACTTCATTCCGTAGAAAGTTGAAAAATGAAACGGTTTCTATTGTACTTTTTATTCCCAGAGTCGTGGCTACTTCTTCAGTTATGATTTCGTTTTTATCTGACCGCTATCAAGTACATACGCCTTATACGGCTCAAACTCAATATTTGACTTACAAAGTGGCTTCTAAATCCACATACTAAATGTAGAAGGAAATCGAGGTTCTGTCGTGTAAAAGAAAATGCAAAATTTGGTCAACGTTTCGAAAACTATTTATTTTCTTCTTCAGGTCTCAAGTCAATTATTTAGAAATTATTTTACATTCTTTATTTATTTTTGACTTGAGTTGGTTACATTCCACGCAACTCCCCCTCCACCGAGGGTCACTTAGGTAAACTCAGGTAGCCCTCGACGTACGTTACGTACACGATAGCATAGCACTCACTACACTGGACACAAACTCACAACACCGTCACCACACACATCCACTCAAGTCATAAGGTAATTTTTTATTTTTTAGTTATTTCGAGAGATATATATTGTTTTACATAATTTATTACTACTTTCAAAAGTTGTATTTATTTATTATTATTATTTTTCTCTCTTTCATATATGTTAAAAAAAAAAATTTATTTCCATCCCTTTTTCATATTATTATAAAGTCTCTGTTTATATCATTGTACATAATGTCTAATTTGTTTGTTTATATTCTGTAGGCACTGAAGAAGAAAATAAATAGTTTTAGAAAAATAGTCATTAGCCAAATTTGGCATTTTCTTTTACACGACAGAACTTCGATTTCCTTCTACATTGAAAAGATACTGTCGACTCTATTAATAATTATCCTCATACTAAAGTTTGTCTCGATACATTCGGCAGTTATTAGGGGACCAGAGCCTCCTCCCCTTTTGGCTGATTCCGCTGAAAATTAATAGATGTCGTCCTTGTAGAGCTTTGAATTTACATATGAAATTTCGTTTCAATACCTTCATTACAACGGCAGTTATTATAGTTTTTTTGTTAAGCCTCCACCCTAATCGCTCCCTTCCGTTTAGGAAGTTTGGATGTAAATCTGTAAGTGTCCTCCTTAGAAGGTTCTGGATACACATATCGATATATTCATTCTATCGGGAGTTATAGTTAGGTTAGGTTTTATGACTCATGGCCGGGCTTTAACAACGAGGTCATATCGCCTACTACCAGAGCGCTCTTACGTCACTCTGGTGGACATGAGCCCGACTCTACTGTGGGAGTCCTAAATTTTGCCTACCCTAAATTTTTATTCATCTAGGGTAGGGGTCTTTAACGAGTACCTGACATCGTACAGGCTCGGGACCATCGCTTAACGTCCCATCCGAAGGACGGCGTGCTGAAGTTTATTTTACCTCCCAGATAAAATAAACTAAGGGCCTCGGTCGGGTTACGAACCCACGACCTTGAGCTCAGAAGTCAAGCACGCATACCACTGAGCTACCGGCGCCCTCTAAGGGAGTTATAGTGTTCACAGACACACACAAACAAATTATTTATTTTTTTTAATTTTTGGAAACAGGAGGTCGGAAAACATGAACGTGAACTCACCATCAAATACATAACTTCATACTTCGGAAGACGTTTTCGGAGAGATGTTTTCAGATTTATGACAATTTCGATTTTGTAATCTTTCAGTATTGTCATTAATGCACTTGTTTTTGTTTGTTTTTCATAGACATGGCTATTGTAAGCCATTGTTGAATCAGTTGTTAAAAACGGAAGCGGATCTTTCCCAAGGTGAAATATTTCGAAGTTTGAAATGTAATTTGTAATTTCATATATTTTACTTTTTTTTCAGAATAAGAGAACTATTTCAATGTTGTAGTGATTCTATTCATTCTGCAAACCTAACTCGCAATTTTACTTATATGTATTTAAGATTTTATTATGAAAACATACTATAAATGCACATTGTAAGGGATGCAGATAAGAGCACTCCCCAGAATAATGAAGCTGATAAATGTAGATTCTATAGAATCCTCGCTGAATTTCAATTCTGAAAATTGCGGGATATCGGGATTATTAATTATTTTGTGAAAAAAAAGTTATTTAAATACATTTTTTTTCACAAAATAAGCTTTTATTGTTAAACAAGTGTTCAATAATAAATGTAACCTGTAGTAGGCGATATGACCTCTTAGTTGAAACAAAAGTTATATTTTATTATAGTTTTTTTAAGATTTTTAATTGTACGAAGAGTTCTTATGTTTTGGAAAAACTATTAAAAATCTCCTTAATAAACAGACAATGGTTTTGCAGCCTTCGGTCCAGAAAATCTGGAATTATCAAAAACTGGAAAGTAAATTAAAAAAAACTATTTATGATTTTATCAATGCATGGTACCTATACAAACAAATGCAATCACTTGAAATTAAAATTATACTTAATAAGTCAAACCAAAGAATTTCGAATCCTGGAATTGAAAATGGATGGGTCTCGAAATGCCGGGAATGAAAATGAAGAGGTCCCGAAATTCCGGGATTAAAAGTGGAGCGTTACCGGAAATCAGGTATTGGAAAACCTAGTTGCCATCCTTTTCTAAAGTAGAAATCTGCATACAGCTTAACTTAATAAGGCTAGGCAAGTGCAGGGATCTGGGAGTTCATACAATGGCCTACTAACGATTCTACTTAAAACTTTAGACTGAAATGACTGGATTTTTTGGATATTCGAACGGTTTTTAGGTCACCATAGTTGAGTTCCATTAGTACTTCCATCTGTGGACGCAATATGCCGTTAGGTGCAGATATTGATGAGCCCTTACACCAAGCCCTGGAAAAGGAGATGCGCAGACAATCCAGACCAGAGCGTTGCAAGAACAATGTTCAGGAATGAATATTGGGACTCTGGCAAGAACGTTGATTACGAAATTCGTACGCCTCGACTCACTTGGGCACATCCCAGATATTATTAGGTCATGGAGATTTTAACTCTCAACTCATCTTCTTTAAGAGGAAGAACAACCCGAACTGTTCATATGGGGGCATCGAGACTGCAGAATTATTAATTCCGTTGTATGACCAGGCGAGGGTGAAATTGATTCGAGGGACTGGACCTGCGGCAGCTGGTGACGGAGATCGCTTACCAGTATTCCGTCGGTTTCTGGAGGGAGTGGAGGAAAGCAGTGTGCCGGGCTGGAGACGACCGTCGATCGCCACAGATTGGTGGTCGCTCCAACCCGCCATAGCTTCGCTTAGCCCCCACACCCCGAGCTCTCACGACGTGTGCAAAGTGCTCTCAGATATGTTAACCCTGACATAACTAATTCAATAAAATTAATTTACATTTACAAGATTAAATTTAGGGTAATATAACACGGTTAAATTTAGGGTAATATAACACGGTTAAAAAAGTAAACGAATAGTAAACAAAAGGAGACTCACGGTAAGAAGGACATATTAACAGGATATAAATTAAATGCTAATAGAATAATATTTAACGTTTGGTAAACAAAATGAACGCCCAATAAAAATAATATATTCACATTAAATAAATTAAATATTAGTATAAAAATATTTAACGAATAGTAAAAAAAAATAAAGGCAGAGTAAATCTAAATTAGCCTGTTCGCAATTAGATATTTTTTTTTATGCTCCCCCATGGGATTTCTCTATGTCAGGAGAACCTGGACTGTATCACTAAAAGGACTGATATTACGGGAGGGTCAATATTTTATTTCTTCGGATACATCAACTCGGTAAACTGCAATTTTGTACTGTGCATTTTAAATCTTAGTCTTTAATTTTTTTTACTGCGCATTCAATTTTTTTATCGAGTGTTCTGAAATTTCCTACTGCGCCTTATTAACCGTGTTATTGGATTAACTTATTAGGCAAAACATTTTTAGTTATTGGATTCTAATTTTATTTACAGTGTTGCATTTTACTGTGCATTTATCATTTTGTACTTTGTATTTAACCTTTCTTAGACTAGGTAAGCTGATTTTTTTTTACTGTGCGTTTAAATCCTAGCCTAGGAATGACACGTCGGACAAATATTTCTAGAAACATAGTTTTTTTTAAAATTCCTAATAAAATTGTATTTAACCTTTCTTAGACTAGGTAAGCTGATTTTTTTTTACTGTGCGTTTAAATCCTAGCCTAGGAAGGACACGTCGGACAAATATTTCTAGAAACATCGTTTTTTTTTAAATTCCTAATAAAATGGAATATGTATTATATGAAACCTAATTGAAATCGTGCATAATCATTAAAGTAGATCATGTAAGTAGATCCGAGCATTATAAAAAATTCTATGTAATCATCGGCGATATTATTATAGAATACAATGAGCTAGTTATTATAAGTTGATAAGGTATATGAAGGAAGGTGAAGAAGGAAGGACTGGCCTTGGAGTACGGTCCGATCAAGGTAGATCCTCTTTTTTCTTGCGTTATGTCAGTGACCTTTCTCGTCGAAAGAAAGAGAAAAAAATCCACTTAGCTCCCGGCACCATCTTACACATCTATCGGAACACTGATGAAAAACATTCCTGGAGCTCCTTAGGTCAACGAACAAATCTTAATCTTTTATGTTTTTGTTCCTTTGTCTGTTCGTTGGATAGTATGCAGGAGCATATTGCACCAACACGTATTAAACCACAGAGATGATAATAAGTTCAGCGGCGATATGCATATATATATATATGAAGAACTTGAGAAGTCCTCTTGATTTGATAAAATAAATTTGTTATGTTAAGAATTATTTTACCCATTTATTAAAATGACTAAGAAAAATGTGGAAAAAATAAAGTAATTGAAAGTAAATATGAAGATGGCTGATGTAGTGAGAAGTGTTTATTTCACAGGATGTCAAATATAAGATAGTCTGACCTCTCACAGATTTTTATTGGTAGTAATAGCTAGCCGGCTTTCGAGGTTTCCCTCATCATCAGGCAGTCTGATAAAAAATTAAAAAAATGTTGAATAAAACTAAATAATATAATAAAAATCAACAAGGTTGTGACTCAGATGGTGGACAGGAATAACTCGTCTGTCTTCATCCATGATATTTTAAATTGTTAATGTTTTAGATTGTTATTTATTTATTTATTTTTATTATATTATTTAGTTTTATTCAAAAATTTTTTAAATTTTTTATCTGACTGCCTGATGATGAGGGAAACCTCGAAAGCCGGCTAGCTATTACTACCAATAAAAATCTGTGAGAGGTCAGACTATCTTATATTTGACATCCTGTGAAATTGAAAGTGGTGTTTGAAGGTAACAAAACAAAACCTGGGAAAAGGACCTTCGGAATAATTTACTGCAACACAAACTTAACCTTAGATTTGTTAAAAAATTATAAAGAAAATCTGCAAAATCCGTGATAGAGCGACTGACTTTTATGCAATATTTAATGTAAGGAGGTCGCCCAACCATGGTTTTTGTACATTTTTAAAATAAGTTTTGAACAAGTTCAAGGTTTAGCATGTGTTGCAGTGAATTGTAAATGTATCGACATAATATTTTGTGTGAGGATTCAGAAGTTCCTACGTAAGTCAACTATTGATGTTTGGCCCAAATGGTACATTGGTTGCGAAGGGAGAACGAAAATATTTTTTTGTATACATTTTTTAAGCCGATGGAGAACCTCGTCAAAATTGTTTCCGCTTATTATTGGCAATCAGTGTACCCAAGCTACATGAACTCAAAAAAAAAAGTTTTTTTCACTCTATCCAACAGTACGTGCTCTCATAGAACAAGAAAACTGAACAACACAAATAGGTTATATATACTTCCTTCAGATAAAAAAAATGGGATGAACTGAAAAAATAAAAATAAATAGGATAAAAATAAAAATAGTAAAAAAGACTGAATCGGAAACGGAATTGTGGTTTGATTTCACGGCAGATGGTTTCATAAAACGGGGTCAACGTGGTTGTAAGGTTAAAATTCTAACAGATATACTGCAGCTTACACGCATCATCTCTAGTGTAGTAATGCAGCACTCTGTCTCATTAAAAATGAAATATTACTTGAGTGAGGATAAATCTTCTGAAAACTTTGCTCATTCCGCAACACTCGGAAGTTAAATCGAGAAGTAACGGGAAGCAGTAATTAGCCTCGAAACAGAAGAATAGTGTACCTCCTTTTAGGATAGTAAATGAAAGATATAGATGTCAAAGGGCGTCCGTGTTAGTCTACTGAGCTCAAGATCGCAGGTTCGAAACTCGGCCGAGGCACTTAGGTTTTTTATCTGGTAGCTGAAAAAACCTTGAGCACACAGTCTTTCTGATGATCCCGAGCCTGGGTGATGTCAGGTACTCGTTAAACACCTCTATCCCAGGTGAATAAACCTTAATAGGCAAAATTTAGGACTCCCACAGTAGAGTCCGGCTCATGTACACCAGAGTGACGAAAAAGCGCTCTGATAGTAGGCGATATGAGTTGAGTCATAATAACTAATTATAGATGTCTCAAAACAACAGCAACAACTCCAGATTGCCCCGCGTGCCCTGGTGAGACGGAGATGGCGGAGCATGTCTTTCTCAATGCAGCGCTCCTAGGAGTCGTGGGATGAGGGCTGCGAATTTGCATGAGTGAGTTGGCCTTCCAAGAGAGGCCATAAGAGCAGAAGAAGGGGCGTTAAAGAAGTTCTTTGTATTTGTTCGTGTTCTAAATGATTGTTAAAATTGAATTTTTGAATAAGAAGAGGGGTGGCAAAATTCTGAAATTTTTATAAGAACGATAGTATTCAAGGAAGTGGCAACACTGTTTCCATATAAACTCAACCAGACAACAAATGTTCAATATATAATAAATTGTTTTAAACATTTTGAATAAAAAGTAATATATATATGTATATACAAAAAAACACTTATATATATATATAAGTTTTTTTTCTTATAAACTTTTATATATGCCTAAAGATGAGTGGCCACGAAGACGAAAGACTCATGTATGTTTAAGAATTAGTAGGTATATAATGGAATTATTTGTAATTTTTTTTTATTTTCCAAAATTAAAATTACTCTATTTATTTTCGCAGTTAATCAAATAAAAATCCCTTTGGATTAGATTATTGAAAATTTAGAAAATTTGCTGGCATCTCCAATTATATTTGTTATGGAAAATCCAAGTAAAGTAATCATAAATTAATTTTTTTTTATATTGCACGTTATAAAGTTTATATTTTTTATTATTAATTAAGACTCTTTTCGGAAATTACCATAGAAATCAAAATTTCATAAAAGAAACAGCTTAAAATGATTTCTACAAGAAATGTGGTAATAGTAAACATAATTTTTTATTATCACAATATAGGTGTTATAACATAGTTACTGCCGGCGAACCCCTTAGTAGAAACATACGTAATGTCGGACGTCTGATAGATCAGTCTAAACTAGAATGGTTGAAGTGGCAATGGTAAGGGATGCCTTTACGAACTGGTGGGTAGGAAGCAAGCTGTTCCGCCTCAGGAACTTATCCTTTCATGATTATCCTCCGTGAAAGACAGCTTTTCATGCCACCTCCAACCTCACCTCACCTCATACACAATCCACCGATTCTATTACTTATATCTACGTATAATTCGATCAGTCATGCCCGGGTTTTTCATTCTTTGCCGTTGTCATCCATAAAGAAAAAAAAAGAAGTATTTTGAAGCTTTTGATTTTTTTTTAACTTTCAATATAACTGATTCAGATTTTTTTAATAACAGATTTTGGTTTTTTGTGGCGTGAGAATGGAATGTAAAACTGCTCACAGTTATGAAAATATTACATTTTAAGATTGTCTTGAAAGGGGCTCATAAAGTGCCCTCATCCTTTCTTATAGAAATATATTTTTACTCCAGTAGATTTAGGAAATCGGAAATCACGGTTTCAATCAATTGACGTTCTCCATAAAGAATTTCTGATCGAATTTATAACTTCCTCTAAATCCTCTACTATTATAATTATTATTATTTCTTCTTGTTCGACATTATTTACTATAAGTACAAATGAAATTTAGACTAATTTATACTTCCTCAGATATATGAAGTAACCGGTATGAAATTTGATGTTGGCATTTCATGTTTTCCTAACGGCAGATTCCAAAAACGAAAAAAAAATTTCCACTGAGTGTTTGCTGTATGTCCTTCTGTGTAAACGGTAACTCCCGATAAAATTAATATATCAGTACGAAATTTTATATGTGTTAGGACGACACCTATTGATTTTCTGGCAAATCGCCCAAAAGGAACAGAGATTAACACAAAATCCTCACTAAGAACCGATTTATATATATCAAAACGAAATTTAGTATGATCATTCAGAAGTCTCTGAGTAAGGCACCTATTGATTTTCCACCAAATTTGGTTCCAGAGGGAGAGCGAAAACGTATTAGATTGATTCGTGCTGGGGAAGTACATGGCCTGTGGTTCACCAACGACCTTTCTTCACTGGCAAGGAGTATTATAGTTAGAAATTCTCTATTCCCCCAATATAGACTTAAAAAATCCTCCAATATAGACTATAAGAAATTCTCTATCCCTCCAATATACTATATATATTGAATATAGACTATAAGAAAGAATATATTGAATATAGACTATAGACTATAAAAGAATATAGACTATAAGAAAGTCTATATTGAATATAGACTATAAGAAATTCTCCTACCCTCCATTATAGACCATAAGAAATTCGTCCAATATAGACTAAGTATGTATAAGAAACACTCCATTCCTCCAATATAGAATATATGAATTCTCCATCCCTCCAATGAAGACTGTAAGAAATTCTCCAACTCTCCAATATAGACTATAATAATATATATAAGAGAAATATACTATATAGACTATAAGAAATGATCCATACCCTCCATTATAGACTATAAGGAATTCTCCAACCTTCCATTATACTTTTTTTTATTTTTTTATTAAATTAAACTATAGACTATAAGAATAGTCTACATAGACTATAAGAATATATTACATAGACTATAGGATTATTTTACTACTTTATTTCATATAGACTATAAGAATATTTTACATTATAGACTATAAGAAACACTCCATCCCTTCAATATAAACCCCTCCCCCATTTACTTGGCCTTAGGATCTGGCAAAATTGATTAAAATTTCCGCGTAGATCATAAATCTAGAAAATATTGCTCGGCTTATTTCCTTTCCTTTCTCTCTCTCTCTTATCGATGAAAAATAATTGATGTCCCCGGAAACTGGATGATTAAAAACGTTTGAAAACCCCTGCAGTTAAGACTCTGTACAACTACTGCAGGATTTGGATAAAAAGAAAAAAAGAGCGTTATGAAACTTGGAAGTGCATGTCGTCCGGGCAAATCGACCAGCCCTAATGCTTGCCCAAGGCAACTACTACGTAGCTAAGTAGCCAACTACTATGTAATTAATGTAATAATTTAGCAGGAAATTAGATACATAACACTGTCATGGCACTTTCTCTAGAAAATTATTATCTTGCGTTTTATATACATAAATATTCGAAAGTTATAGAATTTCTAGCACACTTTTCTCCTATTAACCACAAACCATTAATTTTAATAATTTCTCTTTCTTTTTACTTTCTTATACTTATAGTATAAGGAAGTATTGTAATCGTTCGAAAATCCGAGATCGAGGTTTCAACGAATTTTCATGTTGTCCCCTGAGTACGTTTTGACCATTTTCGCGAGTATGTCCGACTGTCTGTGCGTGTGATAGGAAAGTTATGAGCGCTCTACCACAAAAGGATTGCATCTATGAACTTGAAATTTGGAATGAAGAGATCACATGGACTACTTTACTCCGGGGGCCTACAGTTTACAAAATACCGCTTAAGTTTATAACCTAATCAAAAATTGTTTCAAATAAAAGTTGTAGAGAAAACTGAAATAAATATTTTATATGATATACGATTTTTCGCAGGTCGTCCAGTTTTCGAAAAGCTGAAATGTAGTTTTGAAACACATATTTTTAGATGTTTCCTTCATTTACCCGAAAATGGTTAGTCCTATCGAAAAATTGTTTCCAACCAAAAATGTTCCTTATTAAATTTCCAATCGCTAATAAGTCCTCGGATTTGAGATAGAAATAATACGAACAAAGTTATAGCGCCTTAAAGATAAAAAAATAAATTTCAATAGGAAATATTTCTAACTTACATAGTAGCTTCTGAATTCTCATACTAAACGTTGTGTCGATACATTCTTTGAATTGGCAGTTATTGGGATTTGTAAAATAATAGATGTCCTTATAGAGCTTTGAATTTATATATGAAATTTTATGTCAATACATTCATTACAACACCAGTTTTTAAAGTTTTTGTGTTAAGCCTCCCCCCCTAATCTTCTCCTTTCCTTTGGCCGATTAGGCTGAAAATCAATGGGTGTTGCCCTTAGAGGTTTCTGGATACACATAAAATTTCGTGCTGATACATTCATTCTATTGGGAGTAATCAGGATTTGGACGTCGGGAAACATGAAATTCCGTTGATAACTCCACATCCAATTTCTGACTAGTTATACAACTTACCCTGTACTTTGTTTAGCTGGAGAAGTAAAACAGGGCCCTGCCTGTAAGGGTTTACACTTTCAATGTTTCCAAATTTTTACAAAAGTCTGAGAGAGCAGCTGAAATTTTTTTTAGAATACTTGTGATCTCTGTGAGAAAGTCAAAAGAGATAAAATAAGGAAGTGATATGATGAAAAAATAAAAGTGGTAACAGTGACAGCTCATGTCCAAGACGTTTTGATATGAAAATGAGAAAGTCCTTATAATACGAAGACATCTGTCGACCAAAAAATCACCCGGAATACCCTCAAGCGTTATGCCGATCATGAACAAGGAGGTAGAAAGTTTGAAACTAACTTTTCACAAGGGAGGTTCATTTTTTCACGAAGCGGAAAAATTCGCAAGTTTATTCCGAGGAGAATATCTTTTACATATGTACAAATAAAGTTAAGTGTATGCTTGTATGTTTCTTTGAGTTACAGCTACATCATTTGAGCTATATTCATGAAATTTTCAGGGATTCAAGGTGACCCGGGAAAAAGGATAGGTTAATTTTTTGGGGCTTCTGTAGAAGGAGGCCCGATTTATTTTTTTAGTTTTTCACTACATTTTGAGTAGCACATCGTTTTAAAGATCTTGACAAGGACTGTTCAAAAAAGTAATATTCTTGAAT
Source organism: Aradus depressus (assembly GCA_963662175.1). NCBI lineage: Eukaryota > Metazoa > Arthropoda > Insecta > Hemiptera > Aradidae > Aradus > Aradus depressus. Next base: position 32,636,246 of record OY759217.1, on the reverse strand, counting down.
TTAAAAAAAAAAGTAAAAATTTAAGAGGTGAACAGGGGGCCTTAAGAATTATCCGTTTACCCTAAGCCATGAAATTTTTATGGAAAGTTTAAGGTAAACTGAATGGCGACTTATGGAACATATTTTTTCAATTTGAAACATTAAGTTGCACAAAAAAAAAAAAATATATATATAAATATATATATATATATATATATATATATATATATATATATATATATATATATATATATATATATATTTTAAGAGACGGAGGGACGGCGAAAAATAATTTTTCCTGATCTGTCGTCTGTAAGTGTTGCTGTTGTTAATTGAAAACACTAGCAACATTTACAAACAAACTAGAACATACATGACTCGTTTCATGAGAACAATAATAAATATTTTCATTTATCTTTCTTCAATTTGTTTAGAAAGAACTGGTGGTAAACAATGAGAATGGTAGACAATGGGAACAGCTAAGTACTGGAAAAACCGTTTTAAATTGAATGTGAATAATATCATCCATTCTTAGCCTATTCTCGTTCGTAATCAATGTAAAGAAATAGTAGTATATTAAAAATAACATGACTTTCTTATAACCACTACTTTTTTACAGATCTCTCCCCTCTTAAATTCATATCTTCTTCATTTCAAAGTGACATCACTGGATATAGGAATATCGGTTATGGCATCAGCCATGTTTCATTATAGATACAATGTGATTCTGAGAGTGACTTTCTTATACAGTAATGCCAGTTTGAAGGCGGGTTTGGAGGGGGAGAAATCTGTAAAAACCTGGTTGTTATCCTTATCCTCCTAAAATCGAACAGCCTACTCACTAAAGGTTCATCACGGTAGAAATAAATAAATAAAAAAAATGTCGGTGAATTCCCGGCAAAGTACTTTCACGAATTAATAAGTTAAGTTTTCGCTCTCCCTCTAAAACTAACCTACCGTTTGGGCTAAAAATGAATAGTTGACTTACATAGTGGTTTCTGAATCCTCATACTAAATTTTTTGTCGATATATTCATTACATCGTTAGTTATTGGGATTCTTAAGTCGAACCCATTTCCTCTGATCCCATTTTTCTTTCAGCTGATTTCGCGGGAAATTAATAGCTCTCGTCCTTATGCAGTTTTGAATTTACTCAACATCTTTGTCAATGATTACATAACTTCCCTTATACTTGGTAGAGCTGGGGAGGTAAGATACCCCAACTCACAAGTAATGAATTAGTAAAGATTAAATAAAACATTCACAGACACAACCAAGAACATTATTGAGGACGGCGTTAAAATCTCCTGTTAAAGTTTTTTTTAATTATTATTATTTTTTTTTTCAAGATAATTATTTTTTATATAATGTATAAGAAAATAAAACAATATGAATGAGAACAATTATGAATGAGACCCACCTTCATAGTGTTTTGGTGTGGGGTGAGCACATGACAGAGAAGAGACAAGAAGCGGCCAGTAACGGTGCACAGACTGAGGTTCCTGGTAGAGGAGCCGCCGTGCCGCCAGGTAACTGTGGGAGGGATGGACAAGAGGTGGGGGGGACAACTTCCGCTCCGGGATAGTCCAGGCCAGCCCGGGCATAATTAGGATCAGGGTTTAAATACCATGATGGGTACATACCAGTGGCGTAGCTAGTCCTCAGTGGGCCCTGTATCAAACTTTTCTTGGGGGGGTTCTTTTTCGGAAAATAAACAAAAACACTCGCATAAATAAATAATTTATATTTGAAAATAACAAAAACACCAATATATATTTAAAAACTTAACTTTAAAAAGAATATTCTAGTGGGTAAATAAATACTTTTCTTGCCATTTTTTCGGCGAACGTATTTATTATATCATTCATAGCTGAAGAAGATTTTAGTTTCTCAAGTCCTTCTTTTGCTATGGACAGTATTGATAAGTCCGATAGCCGTTCTTGTCCGAACATTTTTCAATGGATCTCTGAAAATAAGGGGTTGAGATGGTTTTATTCGTACTCTGTGAATTTCGGTTTTTTTAAAAATCAGTCCTGTATGGTACTTTCCCGAGACGGAATAATATAGAGCTGCGGCGGAGTTTTTTTTATTATTTATTCATAAGGGCTTTTATCAATATGACTATGGATACATAACATTTTACGATTTTTTGCTTACGCATGTTGGGTCTCCTCTAGCTCGGAGACCCTGTATCATTGCTACAACTGCTACAGCGGTAGGTACTCCCCTGGTACATTCGATAGTTTGGAAATACCATAAACGGTATCAATGGTATTTACTGATCCTGGTACCAGCAATCGGAGAGAATTCCTCTTAAAAAAAAACTTACTATATATAGTATACATACTACCTTCACCACACACATTAACTCGAGTCCATTGTAAAGCCCTCAAGAAGGAAATAAATAGTTTCCGAAAGATTTCCTTTAATATATAATATAATTTATTTCCGTTAAACCATAACATTGTAATAGTTACGACATAAAAATGTACACATTAAAATAGCTTACAAATTCCATACATGAACAGTTATTAAAGTCGGAAATGGTAACAATAATAAAATAAATAGAAAATGAATAAGTAAATAATAGAAAATAAGTGAGTATACAAATAATTATAATATCCAATACAATTTTTAATTATATTTTAAATCGCGATAAATATTTTTATAATTCTTCCAAATGTGACAATATACGAAATATAGAAAAGTAAGAAAAAATAATAGTAATACAATTAAATCAATAGAAATTAAATAAATGAGTAAATAATTAATACAATTAATGTAAAATCAGTAATAAAATTATTTAAAAAAAAAGTAATTCCGTTAGACCTTACAGGAAGATATCTGTGAAGCACCTTTGCCAAGAAAATTAAAATTCACGATAAATATCACTTTTGGGTTGTGTAGGGAGATTCTGAATTTATGTATTATATATTTTTTATCACAGCTCTACAATTATCCCATTTATTTTTTGGTTTTTACAACTTGGCATTTACATATGTTAAGACAAAAATAAAAAAGCTTGATTACATTTTAAAAAAGTCGGTGGATCACCGGCTATGTACTTCCTCGTTACGTTTTCGCTCTTTTTCCAAAGTCTATCAACCGTTTGGGCTATAACTCAATATTTGACTACATATTGGCTTGTGAATCCTTACACTAAATCTAGAGTTCCGGGCCTTAAGAGTATAAGTCCAAAAGCATAACTTTTCAGTAGAGCCATTTGAAGTTTTCAAATACGCCTTATGCCTACTATGTAACTTATATTGTTAAACACAATCTAAAATTCAGGGTTTTTAAATGGGTATAGAGTTATACTGTTAGAACAAACCGAAAGATGGTAGCCTAAACTATCATAATCAACTTATACTTAAAAAACCACTTTTGGGGACTTATACTCTTAACCCCCTCGCCTTCAGCTGATTCCGCTGAAAACAAAATAAAACAAGCAAGTTTTCGGATGTGTGTGTTTCGTCTCTTTGCACCCTAAATCAGAGGAAATTACTGGGCCGTGGCCTTGACGTCCACACGGCAAACTTTCCAGCATGGTATCCATATCATTAATAATAATATCACAAAAGTAGGCATTTTATTCAGTACAGAATTATTTATTCATTTAATTGAATTTAATCTATACATATATTTTTAAATAATATGCAAATGCATGTAGGTCACATAGCCTATTTTTTAAAGTTTACTTTTAAAACTACTAGGTACATGTAAAATTTCATGACACTCCGATAATCCGCTAATGAGGTAGAAATATTTTTATGCTCAACCCCCACTCACAGTCCCCCCTCCCGATAAGATTTTTGAGACGTCACACACCCTTTTTTTCAACTTGGCTTTTAAGAATACTACATGTTAAATTTCATTACAATCCGATTATCCGTTAATGTGTTAGCACAATTTTTTATGCTTATATGCTGGGAAGTTAATAAAACCAATTTCACTTCAGATATAATTTCTTTGTTACAGAATAATGAAATGTTTATGATTTTAACTTTAAAAAGATTCATATTTATTTATTTCTCCATGAACAAATTGTTTAACGCTATCCAACATAATACAAGTAATGAAAGGATCGTTTCCAGTGACCAGATCCAGAACTGATCTGAGTTGTGTTATTCTGATTGACACGTTGACAAAGTGGCCTTGTTCAGAGGACCGCTTCACTACCGTCACGCCACTCTTCGGTTGTAGTAATAAACACTCCATCTCCGATCCTAAAGGCAATTTATCACGGTGTTCTCTTGATGAGAAAATCTTTCAAGTTGTTGTTTACAACAGAAAAAAAAATAATAATAATAAGAAGAAAATAAGAACTCTACTGTATAGACTTTTCTTCTCCATATAAAACTTATCAAAGTTGGTTAGTCTCTTATTTATTCAAAAATTATTCGGATTCATCTTATTCCGTTTCAAAATGCACCATTCTCATCATCTCGTGAATTACAGTTACTTCGCTGAATTGAAAAAAAAATAGGTAGGTACCTTAAAAAATAGCGGTATAACTTTAAATCTTAGACCCCAAACCCTTTATGAAAATTAATAATTATTATTTATTAATAATTATTATTGTTATACTAATTCTGATAGACCTCATACTCGACAAACGACTAACTTGGAATCCTCACACGAGACTGAAAAGACAAGAAATGAACAGACGTTAGAAACGTTTACTTAGTCTACTAGACAATGGATCCAAATTAACTTTGAAAACAAAACGACTTATATACAAAGCAGTTCTCAAACCTATGTGGACTTACGGACTTGAACTCTGAGGTTCTGCCAAGGCTTCCAATCTCCAGCGCATCCAATCCTTCGTTAAATAGCCAATGTACCTTATTACGTCTTCAACAAAACTCTTCACACTGACCTTAACGTACCTTTTCTCACCAAAGTCGCTAAATCCAAGTATAAAAAATTATTTTCCCTTCTTAGTTCCCATAATAATTTTCTAATCCATGCCCTCCATTCTGCCATACTTCCCCAACGACGACTTAAGCGTCAATGGCCTAGAGACCTCCTTAGCGGCAGTGACAGTGATTAGTTACGAATGAACTCAGTGACTAGGGAGTGTCACCACTGGGTGATTTCTCCCCTCTTGACATTTTGACATTGCCATTATCTCTCTATTAGCACATTTGCTTGTTGTATTTATTTTTATACAGTTGTAAATATCTATTTGTAAGAAAAAAAAAAAAAGAAAAACTAATTCTGAGGTGTAGCGAGTTATAATGAATAGTTGATGATTTAAAGTAGTGTTTTCGTAATGGCAAGCTGTTGTTTGGGGGCTATGGTGGCCGTGCGGGCTAGAGCGTAATTACATTGGTTTGCGGGTTCGAATCCCGTCCGAGAATGAGTTTTATTTTGTAGATAGAACTCCCTCCCGGGGCCATCTAAGTTGTAAATAACTAGATAACAAACAACACCTTTATAAGAGAAATAGCTAATATGCAACATACATGAAGCCAATAAAAAAAAAATTGTTTTGTTGGTATGATTTTAAGTAGACACAGATCCCTTATCTCAGAAGTGGGGCCCAGTCTTAGATTTCCTTTACCAAAATGTTGCTCATACAATTCACAAAAACCCAGAATAATATTAGAAATTTACTTACAATCAAAGTGAAAACAAAATGAAAGAAAACAATATTTAAACGCTATTGCGTCAGAAAAAAATAAATAAAATAAGCGAGGTGTGAAATGAAATGAAACTTCATTGCTTTTAAATTGAAATAACTTACAGAAAATCACGTAATAAGATATAAATAGAAATTTAATAACTAGTGAAAATACAGCAAGAGAAACATTGTAAATATTTGATAAAACAGAAAATAAAATAAAAACATCCAAGGATGTCAAAGGTAGCCTATTTGCTTACTGAGCTCAAGATCGTGGGTTCGAAACCCGGCAGAAGGCCCTTAGGTTTTTATCTGGAAAGTGAAAAAACCTTGAGCATGCAGTCCTTCGGATGGTACGTGAAGGAATGTTCCCCCTGTACGATGTCAAGTACAAGACCCTTACCCTAGGTGAATAAACCTGATTGCCATATGATCGCCAGGGCATGAGTCACAATAGCTAATATAGTTGGAGGCAATTTGAAAACTTATATATCTGAATATTGCAACGAGACGAAGAAATAAAAATATTTTCATATTGTATATGATTTTGTAATTGAATAACTCATCTTCAATGGATGCAGATGCGGAAGCTGCAGGAAGCAAAATATTTGAACCGGATTGGTAAATTAAGGGGAGAACAGACAAACTATCAAGCTTAGTAACTATTATTATCATTGCTTTAATAATAGGCTCCAAGAACAGTGAACTATAATAATTATAGGTGCTATAATACGGCCCACCTGCGACCATCCTCGGAGCAACGCAGCCATGAAACATGGATGCCCTGATCCCGAGCTTTCCTGGGAAAACCCGATGAGGTAAGTTGGAGGATCCAACCGATCGCTCCAGCGAGTGGCGGGGTCCTACAACCAGCCGTAGCACCATAAATATAATTATTATCCATTTTTGCACTCACTTGTAATTTAGCGACAACTGCTGACATAAGGAGATGAAAAAAATCAAAAAGATATCTGACTAAAAAGACAGCGAAACATAATTTCAATCGACTGCAAAAATTCGATTTGTTCTCAATTTTTGGAATTACACTGTTCCAAATTGTACGTAACTGTAGTAGATACAATCTCAAGTCAATCTACTATTAATAGTCCGATATTTGTTTTTTATTTCCCCAGCTATACGAAGTATACGGAAAATTATTTAATAGGTCAAAAATTTGATGAGTAGTTTTCACGAAATTTCATGTTTTACGACCTACAGGTTCCAAATATGTCGATACACGTAATTTTATATGTGTATTCAGAACCATCTAATAGGAATCGACCTATTCATTTATTGATTTTCAGACAAATTGGCCTAAAGGGGAATTAGGGAAAGGCTTAATTCAAAAACTGTATAATAACTGGCGTTGTAATAGTCGTATCGACACAAAATTTCATATGTAATATAGATAGAATTAATATCTCACCACGAGATTTGTGGGAGGTTCAACACAAAAAATCTAATAACTGCAGTTGTAATGAATGTATTGCGGAATCAGCCGAAGGGGTTGGGGGTTCAGAGGGGATTCGACTCAAAAATCCCCATAACTGCCAATGTAATGAATGTATCGATATGAAATTTTATATTTGAAATAAAAAACCCGAAAGGATGACACCTATTAATTTTCCACAAATCTGGAGAAGGGAAGAGATGGAGCAGAGAAGGGGGCTCGACTCAAATATTCTATAAACTCCCGATGTAATGAATGTATGTACACAATAATTATGGTTTGAGAATTTAGAAGGGAGGGCGTTAACTTAATTAATTCGAGCGGGGGAAGTACATTTCTGGTGATCCACCGTCGATTTTTTTTTTTTCAGAACATTCAATTACTTTCTTCTTATTGATGATAAAAAATGAGGTAGGCACTTGGTATGTGAGGGTATACAGGTACATTCTGTAAGTGTGACGTGTGTAGCGGGGAAGCAAAGATCCAATTGAGCTGACAATGGTGGGTCCATCTAGAGGACCGTTACAAGAAGGCCTTCTACAATTAGTGAAGGACACGTAGCAGAGAGCAACAACCTTACTCAGGCCGTCACATCTTAGTTTGACACTCACTTGTCTAGTTCCACAGATTACACGTCCTCTTAGAAATCTGTTAACAAATCTATAACCAAGTTTATATTCCTAATATTATAATAAGAACAATATTTATTTAAGTTAAACTATAATTAGGTAAATAGGATAAGTCATAAAAATGTTATATCAAAAAACCTTAAAAATTAAATACACAAACAGTTATAGTCGGACACACATATGATTAGTAATAACAATAATAGTAAAAACGTTGTCGATGAATCACCGGCTATGTAATTTTCCAGCACGAATAAATCCATTACGTTTCGCTCTCCCTCCAAAGCCAATCGTTTAGCTAAAACTCAATATTTGACTGGATCCTTATACTAAATTTTGTGTCGGTACATTAATTATTTGGGCAGTTATTAGGGTATTTAAGTCGAGCCCGTCTACTCTGGTCCCCCTCCCTTCGAACAATTTCGCGGAAAATTAAAAGGTGCCTTATGAGGTTTTGAATCTAAATATACAATTTCACGTTGATACATTTTTCCCTTTTCTTCTAATCCTGGGGGTTTGAGCAACAGGCTCTGGAGGTCATCTACAAAAGAGCAATACTTCCTCTCATCTCCTGAAAATTTCTCAAGACGCGCATGCCTCTTGGCAGGGGTCACACCAATACGCATCAAGCTGGAGGAAATAGCATCCGTTTACGGAGTTACCAAAGCTAACGGCAACTTTGTTGGCTTAACGCATGAAGCGTATGATGCACCACTTCCTTACAATGAGTGGAAATACCCTGCCAGCATTCTCGGAATTGAAAAAGTTGACTATCCAGGGGAAATACCGATGGAAGCGAGTCAGACGGAGCAGTCGTCATAATGAGAAGAGAGGTGACTCGACGAGCTCTATGGACCAAGTATTCTCCAATAACGATGCCGAGTAGCTGGCTATATTGAAGGCACTGGACTACATCCGGGGAACATGAGGTGGGACCTGGAGTAAACACAGTGGTAGTGTGCACGGACAGACAGGTAAGCATAGAGAGCTTGAGGGACCACTCGTCACTAATGGAAGATATCAGGGTTCGGGTCAGTGCTCTTCAAACAGAGGGCTGCACCGTTAGAATCAGTTGGGTTAGGGCTCATGATGGCAATACCGGTAACGAGCGAGCGGAATGTATGGCAAAAGAAGTGGCATAGGACGCAGATCTTCCTCTGAGCTAAGCGAAATATGCTAAAATATTGATAACGGCGAAGAGATGGAAGGAACAATGGGGGCGGATGAATAAAGGTGCGGTTATAAGGAGCTTCTTCCAGACTGTAGAGGACAGGTTGGCGTTGAAGAACAAACCGTTCTCAGCCCAGATGACCATGCTCCTGAGTGTACACGGCAAGATGAAGCACTACCTCCACAGGTTCAGGATCCTCGATTCGCCTCTCTACCTCTACGGCACCCAGTTCATCATATAATCTTCACTTGTGAACTATTGGAGGGCTTAAGGAGTTCCCTAGTGAGATTTGTGGTGATCAGTGGTGAAATTTGGACTTTTTCAACAATTATTTTAGTGTGACGTTTTTATAAACAATTTTTAGACTTACAGAAGGTTAATTTTGCTTAACCATAAATTGATTATATAGCAAATTAATGTGTAAAATTCTAAATTGTGTTAAAGCATGTAATATACATGGAGCAAGCAGTTAAATATATTCCCTTCCATTAGGGATACTACTACTATATACCCCAAAAAAAAACTAGATAACCAAACATGGTTCGGCAACATACTCGGGAGTAGGCGATATGACCTCGTAGTAAAGGCCGGGCATGGTCACTATAACTAATTGATCATTATAGTGGGTATCTACTATATCTCCAGATCATGTTGTCATTGGAAAAGAATCTCGCTTCTCGCATAATTTAATTTATTGTCATAACTTCTATGAATATTAAGTTTTTGTAGCATGTTGAAACGCAACTTCGTATGTCGAAAAAAAATGAGGAGACAAGAACCTCTTAAAAGTATTAAGCCTCTTTTGTTTTATATTATTATTTTGATTGGATAATTTATAAACAATTATTATAATAATATTAATTCTACTCAATAATAATCAAAGAATATAACTTAGTTACGAGGGCGCCGGTAGCTCAGTGGTATGCATGCTTGCCTTCTGAGCTCAAGAACGTGGGTTCGAAACCCGGCCGAGGCCTTTTCGTTTATTTTATCTGAGAGGTAAAATAAACTTAAGCACGCCGTTCTTCGGATGGGACGTTAAGCGATGGTCCCGAGCCTGTACGATGTCAGGTACTCGTTCAAGGTGAATAAAAATTTAGGGTAGGCAAAATTTAGGACTCCCACAATAGAGTCAGGCTCATTTCCACTAGAGTGACGAAAGAGCGCTCTGGTAGTAGGCGATATGACGTCGTAGTTAAAGCCCGGATATGAGTCATAAAAACTAACCTAGTTACTATGATGCCCGGGATTAAACTACGAGGTCTTATCACCTACGCTCTTCTTTCTAAGAATATTGACGAGTTTAATGGGGTTATAGCAGAAGAAATTAAGATTTTAATCTTACTATATATATATTTCTTGTTCGTTTTCACTTATGAAGTTTTACATAAAATGTATCTTCCAGTTATTTTGAGATTTTTGATTAAGTCAAAAATAAAAGCGGTATCTTGTAAAATATACTTAGGCCTCGAAGTAGTCTTACTTTTCGTCAAAATCTAATTTAGCACCTCAAATTCTAAGTTCTTTGTTAAAATCGTTCCTTGGTTAATACTCTCGCAAAATTTCAATCACATATGAGAGGCGAACAAAATGTTTCAGGACTTTTTGGATTGTGCGCCAACGGAGCATTACTTATGCCTCTTCCTGAGCTCAGATGTTTTTTCAGATTCTCTGCAACCTACTTTGTTGTGAAGTAACAGACGTTTTTGTGAAACAAGTTTTTCGTGTTACGCTATTTTGTGATGTCTTGTCAAATGAATCAAAAAGAGAAATGCGTTTGTGTGAAGTTGGGTAAAACTTTTACAGATATTTTCAGATGTTGCAAGTGGCTTTTGGGGATGAATGAGTCGGTGTCCTGAGTGGTACAAGAGGTTCAAAGACGGCCGGACATCTTCAGTTGAAGATTCTCGTTTAGGACGCTCATCAACTTCGACTGATGACATATTGTCTACTACAAATTTCTTCCACGAGGTGAGATAGTTAATCGTTTTCGTTAACTTGAAACTCTGAGGCATTTGCGCGAGGCTGTGAGGAGGAAGAGACCTGAGCTGTGGCGAAGTGGGGAGTGGCTGCTGCACCATGACAACGCGCCTGTTCATTCGCGAATATTGTATATATATATAGCTCCCGTACTCACCAGACCTGGCCCCTGCGAACTTCTGTTTCCGAAAATCAAGAGACCCTTAAAAGGGGAGAGATTTCACTCCTGACGAAATTTAAAGAAATGACGCTGGATGAGCTGAACAGGATTCCAGATGAGTTCTCAGGATCCTTCCAGCAGTGGAAACAGGAAAAAAATGTATAGCTTCCCAAGGGGAGTACTTTGAAGTGGACAATGTTCAATAACTTGTACATTTTTTAATAAATTTTTAAAAAATGTGTCCGGGAACTTTTTGATCACCCCTCGTATACTCGACAAAAACAACGTGAAAATGGTCAAAACGCGTTTAGGGATCTTGAAACGTAAATTTCCGTTGAAAACCCTATCACGGATAATTACAATACTTCCTATTTGCCCGTTATACTAAAACCATTCTCATTCATGATGGTCCCTCAACAGTCAACCATTTGTTGTGTATCTTGTAAAATTGAATAGCGGAAAATAGTGTGCCAAAAAAGAGGAAGTTGCATCATGATGTGAGAAGAACCGTGCGGAAGTGTCATGGGAGGATTCACACTGGTCCACCACATTGGGATTGTTTAAGACCTCTCTTCCGTTCTGTTGAATCACCCCCCTCCCCTCGGCTGCACTATCACCCATCCTGTTCATTGGCTATTTAGTTCAGCACCACAGATGGTTTTGTTCAAACAAATTATGTATATAAGACTTGCCTATGGGCTATAATTGGGGAGCGAGGTCCGTTTGTATACATAACATTTAAATTGTTCAATCCATTAAAATTTTCAGTGAATGTAGTTATTCAATCTGCGAACTGAAGAATGCTGGCCGCTGTTGGTGGCTTCTCTAGCGTTATATCTAACTTAATAGATTGCTTAATTACAGCGACATTTACCCTTTATTTTCTTAAACCATGGAGCATTAATTGTACATTTAAAAGGACCTAAAAGCCAAAAAAATATCTTAAGTGAAAATTCTAGGTTCTATGTGTAATGCTTGAAAACAAGATTGTTCAAGTATCCTTTTAGTTAATAAAAAAAAAAATCTGAAAGATAACAGCACTGAAGAGACATCAAAATTGGATCTGCTATAAAATTCCAATTTTTTTCTACTTCGGTCCTATTAGAATTACTCTTCAAAATTGTATAAACTACAAATATAACCTCAAATCATTTTACATAGTAGTCAGTTTATTTATTATTTGATTCCATTTAAATAAATAAAAATAAAAGGTGTCATATAATAACCTTCACATCCGTTTTAATGTTACAGTATTATTCTTTTATTAGATTCTATAAAGCAGAAAAATTCAAGTTTAACGTAAATTATTGAGTAATGTATGTCACCACCATAATTTAAACTAAGGGTATGATATACTTTCATACAGCTTTATACAAAGAGTACCCCAAAAAAAACATTGCCAAACCAACATGGCATTCCTACAAACCTCTTACCCGAACAAACATGGTGTTAGATCAGCTCACCTTCCTTCATTTTTTTCAAAGTACAGCAGAAAAACGGTCTGAACAGGTCGCAACTCCTCCATAGTTTCCAGTAACAGCAATTTTACTTCCTTAGTTACATACTAGGTTGCTCCACAATAAAATGTAACATTATCTTAAAAATTTCTAAATCAATTTTAAACAACATATTGCTTTTCCTTCTTTAACTTTTTTGCCTCAAAAATAACAGGAATATGAAAATGTTTTTATGGAAATTTCTTGTTCACTAATTAAGCTTATTAAATATATGTTTTTTGAATGTTAAAAAAAATTGTTGATAACAATTATATTGTGTAAGATGGCAATGTGTTCAGAATTAAGAATAGGTCATAATAAAAATGCAGATGAAAAGTGCATTAATGCTATTTTATGCGATGTAACTCATTACTCTTTCGTTCATTGGGTACAATAGTTAGTTAATAGTGTGCATAATGAATGCTTCCATGGTTCCTTTTCTCTCTATTTAGCCAAGCTACATATTTTCTTGTGAAGAAGGCGAATGTAAGTGGATGCACAAGCAGCTATTTTGACCGCCCTGGTGTGGTGTGTGGTTCAAAATAGACATCGCAGTGAGATGGAATGATATGTCAGTATATTTTCAGTTTCTGTCTGTCTGTCCAACATCAGTATATTTACGTACAGATGCTAACCTGTTATCATATTTTAATACTTCGGTGAATCACCAGCAATGTATTTCCCCAGCGCGAAGATAAATAAAAGAGTGGGAAGACATTTTTTTTTTTTCATATTAAGGACAAAATTTCATCAAACAGATTTTATCTTGGTTTTTTCAATTCGCCTCAAGTAAAGCCCACACATAATATTTTTTCAACTCCTCCATGCGGCTGAGAAAGAAAGTTTATCCCAGGAAGGATGTAGGTGGAGCTGCTAAAGCTCTACGTCAATATAGCTGAAATGTGTCCTCAAGCACGGCCTTTTAACTACGAGGTCATATCGCCTACTACCAGAGCACTCTTTCATGACTCTGGTCGACATGAGCCCGACTCTACTATGCGAATCCAAAATTTTGCCTATCTTAAATATTTATTCACCTCGGTGAATAAAATGGAATATATACCCTAGGGTAGGAGTTCAACGAGTATCTGACATCGTACAGGCTCGGGACCATCGCCACGTACCATGCGAAGGACGGCGTGCTTAAGTTTATTTTACCTCCCAAATAAAATAAACCAAGGGCCTCGGCCGAGTTTCGAACCCGCGATCTTCAGCTCAGTAAACAAGCACGCATACCACTGAGCTACCGGCGCCTTAAAAAACATTTTCCAAAAATGCCACATTACGCAATACAATGTTTACTGACATTTTTTTTCAACATTTAAAGACCGCAACGCTCAGATTTCAAGTAAGTATTTTACTTACTTGATTTGATGGATGATTTAAAATTTAGGGAAAATATGTGAATGATAAATGTATAGAGAGATTAAGCAATATATTCCATAAAAAGATTTCTGAAAAAGGCTCTTGTAATATTGTATCTAAATGAAATTTTATGAGGGTTGAGAAATCCTGAATAAGACACCCATTGATTTTCAGCCGAATTGGCAGATGAAGAAAGAGCTTAGTCGACGAGTGAAAATTTAATTGACTACAAATAATTCGAGTTGGTGAAGGCAAATAGAGAAGATTTCCCGGTGTCTCACTCACCAAAGTAACTATGAAGTATCACATAATGAATAAAGTACATAACATACTTACCTGGTCACACAAGTATACATAAAGAATAAGAACACATGTCTGCCAGGTGCTCGTTGGCCACGTGACCCTGCGGAGGTGGTGATTTAAATTCGTTTATTATTACAGCATTACTTCTCTATTTTTTTTTTTTTTTTAAACACCTAGACAAAATTGAATCGATAGTTCAGTGCTATGCGTGCTTGCATACCGAGCTCAAGATCGCGGGTTCGAAACCCGGCCGAGGCTAATTGAGCAAGCTGTCCTTCGGATGTGATGTCCGAGCCTGTCCGATCTCAGGTATTCTTTTAAGACCCCTACCCTAGTTGAATAAAAATTTATGGTAGGCAAAATTAAGGAGTCGAATCGGGCTCATGTCCACCAATGCGTCAAAAACGCGCTCTCGTAGTAGGCGATATGAGGTCGAAGTAAAAAGGCTCGAGCATTAGTCACAATAACTAACTAAAAATGTTCTATAAAAGGAAGATTCTGATTGATAAAAGGAATAGTTTACATAAAGAACACATGTATTATGATACTGATGATGGGAATGCTTCCCGAAACGTTTATAAGACCTTTTTTTTTGAGAAGACAAAAAAATAATTAGGAGAAATGATACTGTAATAAAATATTATATATGAATTAAGTATCTCCTTACGCAACCCAAAAAATAAGATTTCTACTATTAAAATAACACAATCCCTTTACAGTATAAAGTATGCGTGTATTAAGATAATTCTTTATAATTCTTTCAACACATTTAATACATAGGATTCAAAAATAAATTATACCTTTTTTACAACTAAAAAAGTAATTTCATTGATATTAAGAAAATTCATAATAATTAATTATAGATTTTGTTTTAAAAAGGAATATGTATTGTGCGAAATAATAATTTAAAAGGCGTTCATTACTTATGAAGAAAAAACAAACAAAAAATGTACTACAATTCATACTAAAAGAAAGATGAAAATAAAATTAAATTTATTACATAGTCTACTATGTACAATACCTCTTTCGAGATTATTTAAATCATAATAATAATAATGATAAAATCAACTAAATACAAAAGAGTATCGAAACTTTGAAACAAGTTTTAGAACTCTCATAAAATTAAGAACACTAAAATCAAAACAATTCCATACAGTAATAAATAACACAATGTCTAAAATATATTATAAATACCATTAACCCTAAGAAAAACGGAAATAGAGCTTAAATATTACGTCCCCATCTTCAACTATTCTCCACAATCACTCAAATCATAATCGTATAAAAACCATCTATAACTTCCAATTTTTTCTGTGTTTATTTCATTTGTATTTTTTAAATAAAAGAAATATAATTCAAAATATCTATAATATACATCACTAATTTAATTTACAATATACTTTATACACAGTTGTCCCTGATAATCCGTCTGCACTGGAGGATATATTAGATCACAAAAATAATAATGAAGATTGGTGAATGGGTCAGAGGTTTAAAAAAACTAAATAAATCTAATGACATCGTAGAAAGACACAGACAGATATAATGTGCAGTTAAAAGTATGACAGATGAAAAAAAAAATATATAAAAATATAATAAAAAGGAAAAAATATAGAAAAATAAAAGAAAAAAAAAAATTTCGGGACCGAATTTAGTACGATAATAAAACAATTGTAAATCACCACTTATAGAGGAAGAGGTACGTTAAAAGACGTAGTCGGCTCCGGCCATGTCGATAGCCCAACGGAACTTGTCTCGTTGGGTCTTGTTGTAGATCTTCTCCAGGGGCACCTTGTATTTTTTACACCTAAAACATAAATAGGTATGTATCAATACTAGTTTTGAGGTTATGTCACACCAAATCTCTCAAAATTGCTTTTTGTAACATATTAAATTAATTGTAATAAATAAAAAAGTTTTGTGGGAAAAGTCGAGATGAATAAAGAATGCTCCGTCGTCGATTGTTTTCATATTTAAACAATTTTTCGACTCATGCCCAGGATTTAACTAAGAAGACATACTACTATCAGAGCCCTCTGTCGCTCTGGACATGAGCCCGACTCTGTGGCAATCCTACATTTTGCCTACCCAGGGGTTCACGTTGGGTAGGGACCATCACTTAACATCCCACCCGAAATACGGCGTGCTGAAATTTTTTTTTTCTTTTTTACTTTACATATAAAAAACTTAAGGACCTCGGCCGGGTTTCGAGCTTAGTAGGCCAGGCTCTGAGCTACTGCAGGCGCCCTCTCGATTATAAAAAAAACTCCTCAAAAATAATGGAACGACAGAAGATTGATTGGTTTTTGAGGAGACTTTCTAGTTGAGAAACGCGGACATACTCGGATTGTGGAAACTAAAAAAAAAAATCAAAATTATTTTTTAAAATATTGTCTATTCCATAAAAATATTTATACATAACCTATCGGTTTCGGAATCGCAACGTCGTCAGGTTTACTCATACTTTTAGTTTATTTGGTAGTAGGTGACATGACCTCCAAGATTTATTATTACCCCAAACACACACACAAAAAAAAAAAAAACTTACCAAGCGACAGTGATTCGAGGATCCAAATAATTAAGTTTGGAAGTTCCCAAGGCGATGGTTTTGTTTTCTTCTCTGTCGGTTTCCTGAACTTCCAATTTGGTCAGTTGTTCTTTTAACCTTTCTAATGTCTTCTTTTTCTTATCAGCAACTATTCTCTCCTTCGCTGAACCATTCTTTGCCTCTCTTTTGGCGCATTTCAACTGTTTCTCGGCTTCATCTATAGCTTCCTTCTTGGCGATGATTTTTTCCTTTAATTTGTCCATCGAAGTTTGATGCGACTTAGGCACTGAACGTTGATGATTACAAAGGATAGCCACAGCACGATTTGCCCGATTATAAGCTAACACCTGAAATACATCATTTCTAATTACTATATTTTAAATTAAAGCATATTTCAATGTTTAGTCCAGTTTTTTAAGATTTCTTGCGAAAAAAACACAAAAAAATCTCCATTAAATTCTCTAAAAAATCAAAAAACTGTCTTTAATGTTTCTAAAGGAGTAACTAACTAACTGCAAGTTCCATGTTCATTTTTAATTATAGTTAATTATTTCTTTATTTGTAAACTATATATTTTTGGAAAGTACAGAGTATAACAATTCTTGTTGTCATTCATAAAATGATCCAGAGTGGCATTTTCCCCAATTATTCACATTGTGATACCAAGTCATCATGGGTCCAAAAATACATTCCAAGTCGTAAATAAGTCAAATCTGAGGAGAACAGTGTTTCGCTTGGCTCTACTGGGAATTCAGAACAATTTTCCAATCGTAACATTTTGTTTATGGCTACGTGTAGAAATGAGTGTATTTTCGAAAAAAACCTTCCAAAAATAATAAAAAAATATAAATAAGTGATGTTCCCGTTTTTCCAATAGTCTAAAAAACTCAACATAGCCGCCCTTCATATTTACCTCCGACAAAGAGAAAACAAGGATTATTTGACTGGTTTAAACTCCGCAATTTTTACAAGTATATACCTAACCAAATTTTAAAAATAGTTAACGGAAATTAAAATCAGAATATAATAATATTCTAGAAAATTCAATAGACTCAGAAAGTACAAACATAATATCATTAAAAAATACATTATTTTGAAAAAAATATTTTATGAAACAACATAATATAGATTCCCGTAAATTTCAGTAGAGTCAATCTAGTTTCTATTTATTTTTCACTTAAAAATTTCAATTTCCAAATAGAAAAAAAAGAAGTATAGTACCATTTCAGGAAGTGTATATTCAGGATCAGTAAGTTCCTTCAGTTGCTGCTGCAGGGTCCAAGAGGCATTGTATGTACGGAACACCTTAGCAGTCAAACCTTCCATCAATTCGTTCAAATGTTTGTTTAAAATTTGGGTCTGAAAAACAATTGAAAATAATCAACTAATCAAAAAAATAAACTAAAATATATTAATTAAAGTTATATCAGATCATTAGGTGAGCATTATTGGGCATGAGTGTTACTTTACATAACAATGATAGAAAAATTGATAGACTTTTTTTTTTTTTATAAATTCCATACTTAACAGTTTGTTACAAATTAAATACTATATTCAGCGACACGAAATAAGGCGGGTGGGTGGAAATGCGGCGTTGTCAATTCATGCTTTACCACCCACTGGGTTGGTTGCTGACTTCACATAGGTAGGAAAGGCCTAAAGCTGGGGGTAGGCAACATGGCTCTCACAGCGTTGTCACATAAGGTGCTTTCGGGGCCGGCCACGACCCCTTTCCTCGCCCTCGATCCAAGTGCGGCAACAAGGCATATTTCCCGAACCGCCTTATTTCGTGTCGTATAGATAAATATACTTACATTAAGCCTGTCAAATAAATCATCGCTTCCTTTTTTCCCCTCCATAAAAAGTTGAAGATTTTTGAACACTCTTTTTTCAACAGGAACCTCATTGTAGTAACGAATGGAATCCTTACCAAGGAAATCAAAGACGACAACAAATTCTTTGCCTGCAATGAGTAATAAACCGTAATATTAACTTGAATATGTTAATGTCAAAAGCTTATTGTAAAATCCGCTTCTTGATCAATCATACGCAACTTGAATAGATATTTGGTAAGCAGCTTGCATTTATTTAGGATTGTTGTAAATGACCTCCTTCCGTTAGATAGATTGAGAGTTACTTATCGAATGATACCACTTTACCTGTATTATATATAACCTTCCAGGGTAACTCAGATCACTCAAGACTCAAAATTTAATAAGCCTAACTGGAGTTAGCAATTTGTTAGGAAAATTAAAACGTTTTGCGATATGGAAACATGAAGACTGATTCGCAAAAATTACTCATTTCATTTAACTCCATTTAAAATGAACTTAAAAAACATAATTTTTACACTCTCAGAAATAAATAGATTTCGCACTTATTAATATCTATTCATTATTTTTGCTAGAGTAACAATTTTTAACCAAAAATCTTTCAAACTCAAGAACACCGTCCATTTATTTAAAAACGTGTTTACAATCAGTTATAAACGTTAATGTTTTATAGATCATCGACTGAACTGAGTTTTTGTTCTTACATCGGTGTCCCCATTACTTTTTTTTTCGTATTTTTGTGATTTAGTCCACTTTTCCCTGAAACCACAACCAATCAACAGTCTACCTACCATCCTTTTCGTTGTGTAGTGAGATATGCTCGACCCGGAGTGAACAGCAGCCGACCGTATCCGCCTGATCCTCGTCCTTCTCATTGCCCGCCCTGAGAGCCAGGATATCAATGAAGTACATAGCCACAGCCCGTTGTCGAATCCGCATCTCCTTCGACTTCCAGTCCTCACGATAGTCTTTACGGATCTTGTCAATCGAATGTGCCAAC
The DNA here is from genome assembly GCA_963662175.1 of Aradus depressus. Taxonomy (NCBI): domain Eukaryota; kingdom Metazoa; phylum Arthropoda; class Insecta; order Hemiptera; family Aradidae; genus Aradus; species Aradus depressus. The sequence goes on along the minus strand of OY759217.1, from coordinate 32,616,711 downwards.
TTACGAGCCGTCTCATACTTCTGCCAATCTTTCTCACCCTTTAGTTTTGAGGAAGGATTCAACATGACATATTTGACCTGGCCCTGAACATTCTCTGTCCAACTTGCCAACCATGTCACCTAAACAGCGTAAATGCAAAATATCTCAATTACAAATCTATATACATTCAAAAAATCGGTCAAGTGCAAACTATACATGCACAATTAGTGTTCCGTGCCATCAGCCCCCCAGTTACAAGAAAATAAACAATTAAATTGTTTACAACAATTGATTGCGCTAGAATTTTTCAATCCTGATAATTTTGGCTCAATCTACACCTAATTCTCAATGTTCATGATTTTTCTGAGCGATCCTTTTGGTGATAAGAGTGGGGGGTACAGCAATTTTTAAGGGGTTTTCCCGAAAAATGTTTTAAAAAATGCATCATATATATTGTTGAATTTGTGCTTTAATAAGCTTTCATTTGACACCCCCCTACACTATGCCCTTGAAATTTTTTTTTTTCCTTTTCCCAATTTACCCCCAGTATCAAAATTCAACTTTTTATACTTACGCCTATAATTGGGCCACCACAGTCTATCTCTGCTAGATTTCAAACTTTTACGTCGGATAGTTTCAGAGAAAATCGCCTGTGAGAGACGGACACCAAAGTGATTCCGTAAGTGTTCCGTTTTACCAATTTGGCACAGAACACTAAAACGTTAGTTATTGTGACTCACGCCCGGGCTTTAACTATGAGGTCATATCGCCTACTACTAGAGCGCTCTTTCTTCGCTCTGGTGGACATTAGCCCGACTCTACAGTAAGAGTCCTAAATTTTGCCTATACAGGTTTATCTGAGGGATCTTTAACGAGTACCTGACATCACACGGACTCGGAATCATCGCTAAATGTCCCGGTCTTGATCAACATACGACTGTCTAATTATAATACCTCATATCTACAAAAAAAATGTATGAAATATCCCAAATCTGCAAAAGTAAAAAAATTAGGCAAATTTTAAATTTAATTTCGGTTGAGCAACATGATTTTCAAAAAAAAAATGGCTACCTTAAAATAGCCTTCTTATAGGTACGAGATATTATAATTAAAACTTCAATAAACATAATATGTGATTTTTGAGGCCCAAATTAGGACGACCCAATAAAAATATTATATATCGGCCTAATTTGGTTTTCACAAGTTATAAAATGAAATCATTCAATAAAAATAAATGTTTGTATCTCTTAAGGGATATTCAGGTGTTTAAAATCATTCTAAATTTTCAATCAATCAATTAAAATTAATTTTGGCGCATAAACCGCTGTATATACTAAATTATGTACTTATTGATCATATTCATCTATAGATCTTACCGTATTGTCATGTCTGACCTCCTTCCACTTGTGTCCTCGTGGAGGAGGGGGTACTTTGGAGTCCTTACTACAGTTGATAAGAACGTCCTCTGGCTGAACACGTTTCTTCAACATCCCCATCTTAGGATGTTCACCACGACCTCTGAACAAACTTGGCGGTTCGATTTTAAAATTACCAATCTTCTCTTTGTGACCGTCAATAAGACAAAATCCATACTCTTTTATAAGTTCTTCATTTTGCTCTTTAATTGCCTGAAAAAAAAAAACAGAACATTTGAAAAATTATCTAGTGAAATACAATTATATTTAGTGGCTAGTTTGAACACCAAAACCCAGGAAAACTATGAAATGGGTCCACACCTCTATTGTTAGCACTACTTGGGATATTATCTTCCTTCCGTAAAACTACCAAAATATCCCCTAAGAACAAATAAAACAACTTTAAAAAAAAAAAAATATTGTCTATTTCATAAACATTTTATATATGCAATAACTCGACGGTTGTTCAGCCGAAACTGGTAGTGCATGTGTACGTTTTGTGGAACAAAAATATATACTGAAATAACGAGATAGCTAATAGTTATTGTGACTCATACCTGGTCTTCAACTACGAAGTCATATCGCCTACTAGCAGAGTGCTCTATCGTCGTTCTGTTGGACATGAGCCCGAATCTACAGTGGGAGTCCTAAAAGTTGCCTGCCAATGTTTAGTTATCTTGTGTAGGACTAGCTAATATCATATAGGTTCGGGATCATAGCTTAATGTCCCAACCGAAGGACAATGTGCTCAAGGTTTTTTCACCAACCAGATAAAAAATCTAAGGGCTTCGGCCAGGTTTCGAATATTGAGCTCATAGACGAGCATGCTACCTCTGAAAGATTTAAGCGAGAAAAATAATTTCAAAGTGGTATAAATAAAACATCACAATGGTAAAAATCCCGGTGTGGTCCGTATAAAAAGGGGACACGTTATGCAAGGGGCGGTTTTGGGCCTTTCAGTGAACCCCAAATCGACCATATTTTGCGCAGCCAACATTGCCCTCTAACAACAGCCCCAAGACCAAGCATTAGAATGACGGATCTTTGTAACATGGACATAAAACGGCAATGAACGGGTCCGGTTACACACATCTTAGAAAAACGCATTCTGTGATTAGCTAAAGCTTCCGATTACATAATTTTATTATCTCGTGACACCGGTTTCAAATGGTAAATGTAGTTCACTCGAATACAGTTTGAATCACCAGACCGATTAACAAAGCCAACCTTTTTCTCCTCTTTGCTCATAGCTTTTCTCTCTTCAGATTTCTGTTGAAAGTATGCATTAATCTGTCTGAAGTTGCATTTCCTTAAATCTGTAATCATCTCTTTCTCTTTGGGGGTCATAACTTTTCTCCAATCCTTGAAAAAGTTTTTATTAAAAGCTTCTTTAGTTGTATAATCATGGTCGATCATTCTCCCATAAAAAGTGGCAACCTCTTCTGCTTCTTCTGATAATTTAATTTCTTTGCCTAAAACAATAAGTTTTTCAAAATTATGTTATATATATTCAATTTATTAGATAGCATTACTTTATAACTATTAGATCTAACCAAAATAATGCTTTGATATTCCGGGACAATGGCCCACAAATGTCTTGGTTAAGCGATATTTCGGTCATTTTCTTGTTCTTACCATCATAAAAAAACTTCACATTAGGAGGTAATGGTTCATAAGGTACAGCAAAAACTGGTCCTTTATGTTCCAAAAAAGTCCATTTGACTCCATCCGGTTTCTTTTCTTCTTCCCACCTATAATCATAATATATATATATATATATATGAAATATCAACTGTTGGTTTTACTGTTGGCGTGAAAATTGTCATAATTTAACTACATTTTGAAATGTCTTGCTCTGATAAGAGTAAATATAGCTTATGTATATTTTAAAAAAATACCTCAATTTATAAATAATAGAACGGAATTTCCTTTGAGAAAATTTGCGAAATCGAGTTTCCGATAATAGATAACGAACATAAGGAAGGACCAGAAAACTACGGTAATGAAAATATATAAACATACACATGAAGGAAATTATGCAGGACATACAACATGACATAAGCTGAACTTGGCTAATAGAAGATTTTCAGGTTGTTAGCTGAATAAAAGAAAAAAGGAGGACATGGTTCCACTGTTATCTAAGAACTTGAGCTAAACCCTCAAGAAAACAAGGAGGTAACCTCACTGAAACCTTTTCAAGTATCGATAAAAGCAGCAGCCACTGATCGATTTCCCGTTTAATTCAATGTGAATACATTTCGATTTTTTCACAATGATGGATATCCATTGTTTATTTCGGGCGATAACCGTTGCAGTTTTTCGCTCTAAAACCGCAATACTTATCTCTCTCTCCATTATTTATAAAAAAGATTGAGAGTATCCTCTTATGCTTTCGGTAATTTATGCAATACATCGACAATATGAAAACACAGCTTAGTGGCTATTGATTTCTACTGCTCTCTAAAACAGTCTGTATCACACAAAATATGAAGTATACATGTTTTACTGAAATAACACTTTTTTTTTACATCCAGAATTTGTTCCATGGGGTTTACTCTAGTAACAACAAAAAAAATGCACAGCAAAAGTTAAATTTTCTAAAAAATAATATTACAAATACAATTTTCAGAACCTACCATTTCCAAACCTCTTGTACGTCTTCTTGTTGTTTTTTCTTCTTTCGAGGACTATCTTCTTGAATTTCAGTTTTCACTTTAGATGTTTTTTTCGCAGCAGAAGACTTCTTTTTTGCCTGAATAAACATTTATATAAATGTAAATATAAAAATTTAGAATGTTCACAAATAAAATGGTATACTAAAAAAAAAAAGAGGCACTGGATTTTTATTTATTCATTTATAATTGATTAATGTAAACATATTATTTTTATTTTTATATTGTTATAGTTACATTGTTTTTTTTCTCTTTTATATATCTCGCACATTGGGACCTGATGAATGGACGTAAGAACGTTGGGATAGACACTTCCGAAGAGTTTTTTGAAAAATACTTACCTTATTTTTTATTAAATTGAAAAATGTGTCTACTTACCATAAATTTATCTATGTATTAATTTTTTTTTATACTCATATTTTTAAGTATTTATTAATTTCATTTTACTTTTTTCAATAGTTACGTCATTACTACTAATCATACGTGTGTTAGAAACGTAGTAGTTATAAATCTAATGTACAAGCTATCTTAATGTATCCATTCTTTTGACGTATCCTATATATTATTCCATGTATTAGTTTAAAGGAAATAAACTTATTATAAAAAATGTATTATTATTACTGGGCCCTGGATCGACATATGTTTTGTGTCAATACGTTCATTACATGGGCAGTAATGAGCCTCCTTGAGCTGAGCCCCCCCGCTCTAGATTACTGTCATTACGCGTACAAGATTTTACTTCCCCAGATATATGAAATATAGGAGAAGTTATGTAATCGGACAACTGTTGAGTTTTCACAGGAATTTCGTGTTTTCTGACTCCCAGAATACAATTTAAAAAAAAAATCCTATCATAATAACACCGGGCTTAACATAAAAACATCAATAACAGCCGATATAATCAATATATTGCATGTATCAATACACGAAATTAAGAAAAGTTCAGTATTATCTCTGTAATTCTACAATTGATTTTTAGCCAAAACGGTAGATTAGTTTTAGAGGAAGAGCGAACACTTAATTTATTAATTCGTGCTGGGAAGTACATAGCCGGTGATTCACCTACGATTTATTTTTTATAAGAAGTGGCGAACATCTTTACAAGAATATGAACCCCAACCCTGCTCTTACATATACAATTATAAAAATTAAAATAAAAAAAGTACTTACGGGCTTAAAATCTTCTTCATATTCGTCATCTTCCTCAGAAACAGCCTTCTTTCTTTTACCAGAACTTTCTTTTTTTACTTTTTTCCTGGCACTGAGCGGAATGTCGTCTTCATCGTCAGAAGCAACTTCCCTCTTTTTGTTTGAAGACCTGAAAGACTGAACAGTAGACAACTATTAACGTTAATTACTTTTTAAGGAACATTTAAGTAGGTAAATAAAACAAACTTGTTTTTGAAATATTGTCTATTCCACTAAAGATATATATACATATATAACTACCGGTTTCGGCTTTATACCATCGTCAGGTCTAGTTATGAACTGACGATGGTATAAAGCCGAAACCGGTAGTTATATATGTATATATATCTTTAGTGGAATAGACAATATTTCAAAAACAAGTTTGTTTTATTTATTTATTACAAGTTTCCACAATATGTCCGCGTTTCTCAACTTAGAAGATTTAAGTAGGTACCTAGTCAAGAAGAAAAGTGGTTCTAAGACAAAAACAGCTAGGAATAGTGCAACCCAAAATTGGTACAGTATATTGGGCTTCCGAGTTGTGGAGACAAGGGCAAACGGTGGCGAGGGAAGAGGATAAGGCCAGAGCAAGCCCATCGACTTGAGGATTCCCGAACGAACGCTTAGTCCAAAGTCCGATGTACAGCGAATACTATTTAAATTAAAGATAGCAAGGTAAATTTCAGATTTTTTTGTTCAAAGCTCCCTGAGTTTTTCAGGTTTTCCCAGCCAGCCACACAAGTTTGTTTCCTCTCTAAAAAAGTACCATTACCAGTAAAATGAGTGTAGAACTTCGAAAAACCAGCAAGTGATGCCAACAACTAGACCATCACATATTTAAAAAAATGCATGACCCCTGATTATCTGTTTTTTCAGAAAAAATGAACAATCGAATAAACATTAATTTTAATTAAACTGTTTAATTAAACATTAATTATGGTTTCCAGATTTACTTTGTGAAGCTCCATTATAGGAATAGATAATTAAAATACACAATTTCTTTGTCAAACTTCACTAAATATTCTCAAATACTCAACTAGTTTCGCCGTGTTCTTAATTTAAATATCAAGTAGCTTAGAGTCAGATGATTGTAGAAATGTTTTGCCAACTCACATTTAGAGATTACTATAATATTCATTTGATGTTTTAATTTGCCTTTAAATTCTATGTATTTGTTTTTATTCACTTTAAATTATATTTTACATTTATATAATTCATGAGTCATACCTATATAAATACCAACACTTTACTGTTAGATTCACTTTATTAGATTTTATATATATATTTTCTTTTTATATTTATTATTATCTTGTAAATATCTGTTTATTGGAATGTAGAGAGTAACAAAAACAAGGGATTCCCCGTCACTACCTAAAAACCCCCCTCCATAACTGTACCTTCTACCCTGTCAACCAATTCTGTCAGTTTATAAGTGACTTGATAATGCCTTAACACGGCGAAACTAGTTGAGTATTTGAGAATATATAGTGAAGTTTGATAAAGAAATTGTGTATTTTAATTATCTATTCCTCGAATAAACATTGTTTTCTATTTATACGTTACGACAAATAGCTATCTGGCTGGAACCAAATAATATGGTAGGTACTGATATATTTCAGAGAAACTTTCTCTCCTTGTTCCTTGATGACCCGAGAGTTGTCACTGAATCTCTACCTCCTAGAGTACTGTTAGGAAGATCACAATGATAATTACCAGAGGAGCGTCGTCCTCCGAGTCTTCCTCCTCCTTGATCACCCGGGAGCTGTCATTGAAGGAGTCCCCCCCACCGCTCATGAAGCTGCTCTCCTGAGGCTCCTCCTTGATCACTGGCTCTGGTGACTTCACCTCAAAAGCTGCGGATATTGGCTCCTTCACCACCTCCGGCTCCTTCTTCACTTTCACCTCCTCTTCAAGGCTCTTCTTCGGTTTTTCTAAAAAAAATGTAAATATACAGAATAGTCAGAGGCTTCCACAAATCAATATTTCTCTACAAAATAAATAAATACGCATTCCTCCTACCACCGAACTTGTCAAATTCAAATACTAGAATTGTAATTTACTAAGAACTACAATCATATAATTTTTTTTCTAATGAACTTCCCGGTAACTCCAGAAGTAGTTGCGAAAAAGACAAGAAAATTTACGCTCAATATTTTTAAAGTATCACTACCGAGTGATTTCATGTAAAGCCAGCATCAGTGGGAACTCAGCAACAATCCAGTTTCTTAAAAATGTGAAAATTGACTACGTTGTGTGTCTTTGTGACTCATGCCCGGGCTTTGAGTTCATATTGCTTACTACCAGTGAATCGGAGTGAAAATTGATCGGTTATCACACCATACAATAAGAAAACATAACTTTATAATGAGTCTTGTTCCGGATCTATTTTACAGAAGTCTATAGTAATGGAGGAACCATGCTCCGAAGAACCCCGTGGTCATACAAAAATTTTGTTAATAATTGTTAACGTCAGATCGGTTATCACACCATACAATAAGAAAACATAACTTTATAATGAGTCTTGTTCCGGATCTATTTTACAGAAGTCTATAGTAATGGAGGAACCATGCTCCGAAGAACCCCGTGGTCATACAAAAATTTTGTTAATAATTGTTAACGTCAATTAAAAGAATGAATTGTGTTAACGTTGAGACAACTCTGGGAAAGAAACATATTCAAAGTCATCATTACTCGAAGCCGATCAGACATCTTCACATATACAAATCATATATGTATATCCGAACGATTAATATGTTCACCCTACCGTTGGTTCCCATAGTGAAGTGGTACAGGTTCTCATATTTTATGTGCATCTGTCGGACCAATGATATGTGCAATTATAGATCTATAGTTTTGCTCAAATGTTAGAAATTTATTTAAGTTTGATTTTCAACTAATTACGCTTCTGCGACTTTTCATTCTGCATCTTTTGCGAATAAGGCAAGTCAATGAACATATGTCAGTATAAAAAAAAAGTCGTCGGTGAACCACCTGCAAAGCATTTCCTTCACGAATTAATCAATTAAGTTTTCAGCCTCATTCCAAAACCAATCAACCATTTGGGATAAAACAATATTTGAATTACATGACAATTAATAGCTGCCGTCCTTATGAGGTCTTGAATTTATATTTAAAATTTCATTTCGATACATATAACATCGGCAGCTATTAGGGTGCTTGAGTTGAGCCACACCCTTTACTCTGATTCTCCTCCCCTTTGACCGATTCCGCGGTAAATTAATACATGTCCTTATGGAGTTTTGAATTTACATATGCAATTTTGTGTTAAAGGCAGTTATTAAAGTTTTTGTGTTAAGCCTCTATAACCTAATCCCTCTTTCCCCTCGGCTGAAAATCAATAGGAGTTTTTTGGGGGTTCTGAATATACCCATACAATTTTGTGTCGATTAATTCATTCTATAGGGAGTTATCGAGGCATACACATACCAGTTTTTTCTTCTCATTTTTGAAATCAGGGGGTGAAATTTCGATGAAAACTAGACAATGAATTTTGGAAAGATTACATAACTTCCCCGGTACTTCGTAAGGCTGGAGAAAAAACAACTGGAGGTGACGAAGAAATAGTACATAATAATCATAATCAATAAACCTGGGTCCTGACTAGGAGGGACGAAGTCATACTCAATACGTGGGAGAGGAAGGTATTGAGGAAGATATACGGCCCTATTCCAGAGGGGGATAGATGGAGGATACGGACCAACGGGGAGCTGAGGGAACTGTACAAGAGCCCGGACCTAGTGGCCTTAGTGAAGCAGGGGCGGCTGCGATGGCTGGGGCATTTACAGAGGATGGAACCAGACAGATTGCCGAGGAGGATACTGGAGGGACACCCGGGAGGACAAAGAAGAAGAGGTAGACCCAGCTTACGTTGGCTGGAGGACGACCTCAGAACGATGGGTGAGAGAAGATGGAGAAGGGAGGCCGAGGATAGAGAAGAATGGCGGAAAGTTATAATAATAATAATAAGAATAACAATGTGGACAGAAAAGTTAAGGGAGGAATCCCCCAAATATTTAAATAATTTGAGCTGGTCTGGTAAGTTACCTTCTTTTTTCTCCCTTTCTCTGTCCTTGTCCCTCTTCTCCTTGTCTCTGTGCTTCTTGTCCGGGTCCGAATGTCTAGATTTGTCCTTTTCTCGATGTTTGTCTTTGTCTGAAGATCTATCTTTGCTCCTGTCCTTATCCTTGCTTGAACTTTTGTCTTTATCCTTTTCCTTATCCTTAGAGGATGATGATGAGTGCGGTTTCGAGAAACTACTGCTGTGCTTACTAAAACATTTTTTTTTTTTTTGTATTCAACTAATTTACTAACCTTTTAATAAAAACATATAATTCATTAACATAAACAACCAAACAAAAAAATTGAATGAAACATACATGTAACATGTGTGTTTCCTTAAGATTAAAATAATTACATAAAAAAAGTAGACCGAAGTAATATGTTCTTTAATTTGTATGTTCCTTGCTAATTGTAAGAAAATTAGAGACGTTAATATACCGTGAAAAATTCTATGATATCTGTGTTACACAAAATATTTTTATTCCGTCTAGTCGACATCTTACTCAACAATGTCACAAAACATTTTTTGGAGAAAATTTCTGGTAGCCACTTATTATACTTTATAGCTGATAGTAAGAAATTGATATTCAGAATTTTCAAGTTAATGATTTTTTTTTTGTGGGGGGACACATGACGGAAAATATCATTGCTTGATTGGTGTTCGACCTAGTTGTTTTTTTAATTTGGGCCGATGTACATTCTATGGGACTATAGCTCTATTCGGATTGGTCCTGTCGCAAATCTGACGGCAAATTGACAATTGGAAATTTCATTTTGTTAAGGAACAATTTTTCAATGGGACTAACTGTTGTCGCATCTATCAGTTTAAAAAATAAAGGCATCGATATTTTATTTTAAGGTGGTTTTCGGCAAATACCACGCAAACGTAAATAAATTTACTAATCAAATTCTTTCGTTAAGCGCTAAGCTGTTTTGTTCTCAACCAATTATAGTTAGTTATTATGACTCATGCCCAGGCTTTAACTACGAGATTACATCACCACAGCTCAGTGGTATGCGTGCTTGTCTTCTGAGCTCAAGATCGTGAGTTCGAAACCCGACCGAGGCCCTTAGTTTATTTTATCTGGGAGGTAAAACAAACTTAAGCACGCCGTCCTTCGGATGGGACGTTAAGCGATGGTCCCGAGCCTGTACGATGTCAGGTACTCATTAAAGACCCCTGCCCTAGGTGAATAAAAATTTAGGGTTGGCAAAATTTAGGACTTCCACAGTAGAGTCGGGCTCATGTCCACCAGAGTGACGAAAGAGCGGTAGTAGGCGATATGACCTCGTATTTAAAGCCCGGGCATAGGTCATAAAACCTAACCTATACATTCAAAATCTCCTTACACAACCCAAAAGTAAATAAAACGGTATATTAATTACCTGTCCGTTTTTTCCTTTTCCTTATCTTTCTTGTCGTCCTTATGTCGCTCCTTGTCCTTCTCCTTTACCCGATGCCGGTCCTTGTCTTTTTCTCTATCCCGATGTCGGTCTTTGTCATTCTCCTTCTCCTTACTCCTCTGCTTCTCTTTTTCCCTTTCCCTTTCCTTTTCTTTGTCACGACTACTGCTGCTGCTGCTATGGCCCTCTTTCGACTAGCAAAACATACACAATACATTATACAAAGTAAAAAAAGAGGAGTGGATTCCGTACGTATAGTTCATCAGTGGGAGCAGATATGTGGGCAGTTTAATCTTTAAGGCTGTAACTTCCATAATGATATTTCAATACAAATCAAATTCGGCCGAAGGTGAACTTAAGCCCTATTAACTTTTTCAAAAAGGTTTGTGTGGAATAGGACTTATAAGGATTAAAAAAAGAAGAATTTTTCCAAACTCTTGTCGATATCCAGTACAATGAAAGCTTTCATTTTTTGGTTCCAGCTCTTTTTCTACCAATTTATTTATTTTTAATATTTCTATTAAATAGTCGTTTCGGGCCACTAGCAAGTCCAATTTCTGTGTTTTCTCTGTCTATTTGATATATAAGAAAGTTCATCCTTTCCACATTTTTATTTCTTTCCTAACGGAACTATATTTTGCTGATTCCGTTAGAAGAAATAAAATTACATATGGTGGTATAGGTGAAAAAGTGGCCAGTTAGGTCCAAGCAATATTTATTTTTATTTACGTTTCGACCTCTTATGGGCCATTATCATCAGAAACGATTGCTTTTAAACATTTATGAGAAATGTGCCTCCTGTTTGGAACGCAACGTGTCCATTTCTCGGTCGAAACGTAAATAAAAATTAATATTGCGTGGACCTAACTGGCCACTTTTCCACCTATACCACCATATAGATAAAAGGTCCCGAACCAAAAAACTACATACACATTAAAATAGATAAATACAAAAATAAAGATACAGAAAAATGGAAAAGAACATCTTAATAAATTGAGAGAGCTGCAATCAAAAAGGTAAAATGTTGACAAGAATCTCTGTAAACATAAGAAACCCAATTTTAAAAAGAAAGCTTTCCAATTCCCGAAGAATGCCACAAAACTCATAGATATTAACATCATTCAAATCGGGTAAAAATATTTACAAGATATATATACTTTGAGCATTTAAAACCGTAAAACTTCTGAATCCATTATATTTCAATCAAAATTTATTTTTCCGAAAAAAAATTGGCAATATCATGATTTACATATTTATAAAGATATCGTTCCCTCCTCAGGCTTTTCTTACATTCGGAATTTCCTGTAGATTATTGATCGCCAAAACGCTCGTCCAACAACGTGACGTCCGGCGCAATAAAACAAAGTTTCTTTAATTATTCACAAGTTAATTAATTAAATTACTGTAGATCGGAGGATTTCTTACGAGTGTGCGATTTCACACGTTTTCGCGGCTTAGAATCAGTTCACCTAGTATCTAATAGGCGGTGAAATAAAAACAATTAGTATAACAAAACAAATAGAATTAAACATTGTAAGAACTGTAAATAATTGATGCAGAATAAGAACCTTATGACTTGAAGAACTGTGTCGATGTTCCTTGTCCTTCTCCTTGTCTTTATCCCTATGCTTGTCTTTTTCTCGGTCCTTATCCTTGTCCTTATGTTTGTGTCTATCTCTATGCTTATCCTTCTCATCCCGATGTTCTTTTTTCTTATGTTTATCACTAATACCATTGGATATGCCGTTAATGCTTGGCAGTTCTGGTAAAACAGAGAGCATATTGAAATCATATATACACAACTTCAAATGGACATCAAAATAGTTATCACAAATATAAGAATTACCAAAATGTTTTAAAAATGTATACAATCTGACCTAATTGATGTTAAGGACATATGGCAATTGTCAGGTAACCTTACTTAGTTGTGAAAAAATCCCAACAATTAATGATAACAAAAAAATGTCTTATAAGCAAACAGTCAATAAACTATTCAGTTTCACGAAATTTAATGAAAAAATAATAGGAAAATAATTTTTCGATAATTCTAAACAACAAAATGAAGCATGTCAAAACTTACAACAACATTCATAAATCGGGTTTTAGACAAGTTTTTTAATTATTTTAAACTCAAAACTCGTGGAATTCCTTTATAATGAAACGATGAACAAATATTATGCTAATTATATAAATCTAGAACACATACCTTCAGAATGATTGAAAATCGCTGAAGTATTTTCACCTGAATCATTTATCTAAAAAAGAAATTTAAAGCTTTTACTTATAGACGTGAAATATAATCTTATAACTAAATTAAAGACGCCATATTGGACTTTAATTTTCACTACACAACTGAGACGAAACTTTTCACCGCACGAGACAGTTTCCTCATACAAAACTATAATAAATCAATTGAAAAAACACACGTACTGAACCATTCATAGTACTCCCTAAATAATCAGATTCCATTTTTAATATTCACTGTAAAAATGGACAAATAATAAATAAGAGCGTCACTTTGAATAGAATCCTACTGACTGACTGGGCCAGGCAGTGTGAGAAGAGCCACGCTCAGAATCTAAGTCCAAATGTCCTAGTGCGCATGCGTTTGGACTTGGATGCCATTGCCCTCCACGATTTCCATTGTACCTGAGAAAGTTTCGGTTTTCTTTTGCATGATTTTTTGTTTTTTATAATACACAGTTTGTTTTTTACCAATAGACCTTAATTTGCTTTTAGCCAGTAGAGGTAAACTTCCGGTCTCCAAATGTTTACAGTTAAAAACATAAACCCCAATTAAAACTTGAATATTTGATTATTATCGTAACTAGTTTATATATTGTAATAATTTCTCTGAAGCTATTTACTTTTTGCACAATTTTCTCATACTTTCTGATCTGGTAGAGTGGCCTCTATATTTGAGAAGTTTTTTTTTGAAGACTGTTAGGCGAACCACAGTCACAAAGTAGGATGATCGCCTGTCTGTCTTCAGGCACAACCAAAAACTTATAAAAATGTAATTGAAAATTCTACAAAAACAATATAAGAGTCCGCTCTTAAAAATGCTTTTAAAAAGTCTGTCCATCATTCCGTGTATATGTAAACAATAACTTTAATTTAACTTGATAGTTCAAATACTATTGCTCTTATTATGAAATTTTATTAACTTTAAAGATCAGTCTAAACTTCAAAATATCTCAGCCTGGAACATGTCGAGAGATTAGTTGACACTAACTCCACTGGAAACGCCACTCGTCATTGTCCTTTGTAGTCCTCGCTGTTTTATTGAAAGGTCTTGTAGAGTTACCAACATGAATTTTCAAAATACTTAAAAAAACAAGATACCGTTGTTCATGTACAATCAGTAACACAAATTTTCGGACAATTTATAATTTTGTTTTTCTTTTGCAGTTACACATAGTTATATGGCAAAATATTTAATTCAAGCAAAGTTTTAAATTTCGAGATCATCAATCATTTCAAAACGCCGTAAAACAATTAATTAAACATTTACAGCTAATAGGAAATTTTGCATTAATAATTGAAGACAAGAAATTCACGTAACAAAATTTTCTGGACACCTGTTGTTTGTTTTGTAAACAAATGCGACTCTGATCATGATCTTTAATCCCTTCTCAACCAACCGCTAATACCGAACAAATAAAATGTGTTTATATCCTTCTATTACTGCATTCAGTAGTTATTTGTATTTCCTGCTGTCAAAATGCGTCGAACATCTTTTGAAGTTCAACAGATAATAATTTTTAATTATGAAAAAGGATTAAGTGTCCGCAAAATCGGTGGTATGGTAGGCCGAAGTAAAAGCACCGTAGCCGATGTAATTCGAAGGTATAAGCACGAGGATCGGATAGATTTGAAATCTTCCTCTGGCCGTCCAAGAGTATTAAACGACCGAGAAAGGTGTAGCGTTGTCCGGAAAATTAAAAACAAGCCCTCGAGGAGTGCACCTCAGATCGTCGCCGAGGTATACAGAGAAACGGGAAAGAAAGTTCACCCACAAAATGTTCGAAGAATTCTAAAAGAAGCAGGATATAATGGGAGACCAAAAACCGTTTGTGAGTGAAAAAAATATAAAAAAAGATTGAGCTTCGCAAAAGAGTTCCAGAATCATTCAGAAATTTTTTGGAGTAATGTCATTCATCTGCGAGGTAAAATAAACTTAAGCACTCCGTCCTTCGGATGGGATGTTAAGCGATGGTCATGAGCCTGTACGATGTCAGGTCAAAGCGTTTGAGCTCTCACATAAACACACGCATGCAATTGATCTCTGATGTTCACACGATTACAAAATTTTTAGTACATATTATTATGTATACATATATTATATGTATAGGGAAGTAAACAAAAGTAAAGTAATAGTATATGTATACATATATTACATGGAAGTAAACGGACATGATCTGGAAACATTTATTTGTCGAAATATCGGAGAAAAAACGTTTAAATTAGAAAAATTGGGTACTTAGTTTCTTTAGAGGGAAGGTGGAGGGGATAGAGTAGGGGGAAGGGACGGTTTCTGCCGAGGGTCAGCGCTGCTGTCGCTCTCTTCCAACGTCATATCACAAAAATCTAGTTTTCTGACATTACATGACCTGAGATTTCTTTTTATGTTGTGAAGAGTTACAAGATACAAGAATATTTTATTATTGCGGTTTGTTCTATTGCAAGCAAATACTTTTGAATGTAAGTTTAATATATTTAGTCCCGACAGTCGCGACAAAATTTGGAGAAGGCGTAATGAGGAACTGAATCTAAAAAATTTAAAACCAATAGTAAAACATGGGGGTGGCTCAGTGATGGTGTGGGGGTGTATGGCGTCTAGTAGAATTGGTGAACTGGTTTTCATTGAAACCACCATGACTGGAAAAGTTTATGCCGAATTACTAAGGAGCAATTTGAAAAAGAGTGCTGAAAAACTTGGGATTTTACGGACTTTTCATTTTTACCAAGACAACGATCCGAAACTCACCTGTGAATTGGTACGTACTTGGCTTTTGTATAACTGCCCTAAAGTTATGAAACCCCCCCCAATCGCCCGATCTCAACCCAATTGAACACGTATGGGGTGAGCTCGACAGGAAAATTCGATTAACACCCATTGCTTCAAAAAACGAATTGAAACAAAAGTTATTAGAAGAGTGGGGTAAAATATCTCCAAATTTCACCAAAAAATTAGTTTCATCATCAATGCCGAATCGAATGAAAGATGTTATTACACAAAAAGGGTACCCAACCAAATATTAATTAACATTATGGTTTTTGAATTTGTGAAATCGTAAAAAAAACATTGAATTTATTTATAGTTGTTTACATTCTTGTCCGAAAATTTTTGTTACCTACATTACTTGTTATAAAATTTATTAAATTAAAATATTTATTTGTTCTAATCAAAGCTGTTTTTCCTTTATCCTAACCCACTTTTGAATTCTTATTCTTGATTGAAAAATGGCTTTAATTATTTTTTTAAATTATTTTTTATTACTTTTGCATTTAATTATTATAATTTTTTATTGAAAAATCAAACCGTCCGAACATTTTTGTTACTGGCTGTAGCTATTAAGGTACGAGATTAATGTACAAATTTGTTATAATATACTAAATTGCAAATTTATAATGTATAACGAAATATTGCATGTAATCTGACCAGAATTCGTATAACTTTTACATCGCTTAATCATAGCAAATAATATTAACATGGCACTAGTCCGAGAGAACGATTTTTTACTGGATACTTGTGTTTTCCTGGACTCCTTTAACTTATCCTGTAGGAGTTTTTTCTAAGAGTATGTTTACTTTTCTATCAAGAGAAAGATACGACACTCTCGTGTTGTAATAAAAAAATATGTTCGAAAATAAAAGAAACTTATAACAAATGTTTATCGTATGAAACTTCGAAGTTCTCAAATTTGGCTCAGAAGAAGCACCTGAATGCTCAGAATCTTTCTCACTAAAAAAAAATGATTTGGTGGATCTTAGTGCTACTGTGAAAATTTAATTAATTTGAAGATAACTCGCAATGTGAACTTACAAAAAGAGAAAATAGTTTACTTACCAAACAGACTTAACGCATGTTTTTCGCGGAATACGCAAAGAACATATTCCAAGTTCCATTCAGGAACGACTTGGCTGGAAGAATCCAATGTTAACCCCGGAGATATTTAACCGAATCAGGGTTGCCAGTTACAGAAGTTATTTTTCTTATATTTAAATTAATTTTTTGACACCAAAATTTCAGCGTTTTTTTTTTTTTTTTTTTTTTTAAGATTCAGAGTTTATATAATGAAATTCTGCAGGAAAACATTTCCATGTTCATAGACCCCCCTTCCACCCTTGGAATTCTGGCTAACCGTTCCAATATCTATGGAACGGGAACGGTATAACGACTCGAAAAGTGTGAGGTACTTCTAATTAATAACACACACAGTAAATATATATATTTATTTGCTTTTAAAAATGTATACCTACAGTTGATATTATACAATGGATCATAGTTATTATTTACACAATTAAATGAAGTTGTGGCGGTTAAATGTATTGAATAATTATATATTATTACCTAAATAAATATATAATTTTATAATACAAACTGTTGTCCCAATAAATTCAAATTTATAATTATGGAGTATAATATGCACAGGACTTGATGTATAATCAACTGCACAGAATGTTTAACAAGATTATAAAAGAAAATATAGATTCAATATGTGAAACGACATAATGGACACATGCTGTAACAATGATTTACGCCTTTTCAACTTGTATTGTTGTTGTGAAGGATTGTGAAAGTCAAAACATTTTTAGAACTAATCTTCTAAAAAATATTTTCTTTTCTAATAGGAGCAGAACTGGGGTTGGTACATTATGGTTTGAATTGAGAGATGAGGCCATCACTTGAGTGAGCTGTTAACAACATAACTGTAGTAGACTCCGAACGCGCAAGAACGACGACCTTCCGTGCGAGTGCCACGAGAATCCATAAGATACAATAAAAATATTATTTGTTTTATTATGCACTATAAATCCTTATTTCCTAATAAAATGACTTATGTACTTTAAGGGAAGGGCATAAACAATCATTAAATAATCTGAAAATATGGAGGCGTCGCGGAGTTTATGGAGTGTAAGGGCTAATTTTGACAATAGTTAGAGGAAACGTTCAGCGAATGAAATGTGTGTAGTTCCGCAGATGAGGCAGCAGTGGTTATGGAAAAAAAGGAATGGATATATGGATGGGAGGGACCTAAGGAGAGGAGGTCCCCGGTTCTGCTTACTTTTAAAATTAAAAGCTCCAACATCTATACTTACCTCTTTCTTACAATTTGTTCAATTGTGAAAACACACGAACGTAAACATTGTTATAGATTGTACCATAAAACAAATCACAATATCCATATAAATTTTTGTAATCAATATATCTGAATAAAAATTTAACAGAATATAAAATTCTTCTAAGACGCGATATTCAATTATATAAAATTACGTAAGAAGAAATTTCAAATATACATTACTAGAAATATATTTTAACAATGGAAGATAATATCATAATATACAGAATATTTAACTAATGTACAAACTAGAGTTTATTGAAATTAAAATAATTTAACTTAATCTTAATTCCTAAAACCGCGGAAATCATTTGGCATAATCACCAAATATTTATTACATATATAAACATTTTTTATATTTTAAGTTTATTTATAATATCGACATATTATATGGGTCATTCCGTGTCAAGTGGGCCACATTAAATAAATATATTTTTTTGTGCTTTGGCTCAAATTTAGTGGGCACATAGCATTAGTGAGGTAATTGAACTCATTAAAAAAAAAAAAAAAATTAAATAACCATAAATCATAACAGGGACAAAAAAAAACACGTCTTTATTACACTGGCAGGGAAGACGGAAGTGTTTGCTAGGATAAACTACAAAAAAAAATAAATAAAATGAAATAATATCGCAAAAAGTCAATTATTAATCCACATAATTTTTTATACATTGGCAGAGTTTAAAAAATAAAAGCTGTAAAATTTATATTTTTTTGGTGTAGAATGCACAAATAGCATGTTTTTGACAATAAATCGCTGCATCTCCTACACCGAAAATCACACCATCACACCATAATTTAGGGTAGGCAAAATTTAGGACACCCATAGTAGAGTCGGGCTCATGTCCACCAGAGTGACGAAAGAGCGCTCTGGTAGTAGGCGATATGACCTCGTTGTTAAAGCCCGGGCATGAGTCATAAACCCTAATCCTATAATTTTGAAAAAAAAAAAAAATGGAATATAAATGTTTACATTCAAAACTCCAAAAATCAACTTATACTGAACTATCAAAAGAGTTACCAAATTATTTCATATGTTAAATTTCGAAAAA
This sequence comes from Aradus depressus, assembly GCA_963662175.1. Classification (NCBI taxonomy): domain Eukaryota; kingdom Metazoa; phylum Arthropoda; class Insecta; order Hemiptera; family Aradidae; genus Aradus; species Aradus depressus. The sequence continues at coordinate 32,597,575 of OY759217.1, read as the reverse complement.
TAATAATCGAGTATTGACAATATTGGAAAGAAGAAAGTCCCTTTTCTTAACATTGTTATAAAATTCGACACATATATTCCCGTGGTTATTTCGGGTATCTTATAAAACGTACTAAAGCTATACTATAGCCCACCAATTTTGAACCAAAACGGAATACAGTTTTTTTAAGATGGCCCATTTGACATAGAATAACCCATATATAAAATATAAATCCCTCTTAATATTACATAATATCAAATAATATATCGAGAACATTTGTTATTATCAATTAACCATATTACAGTCTCTTATATCAGGCAGTTACTTAATTAATGAAAATAATAAATACATTTAAAAAATAATTTAACAAGAGTATACACTATGAAACTTATATTTAAAGTGTGCAATAGAGTATTTTTCTTTTGTGAAAACCTAATTTGTTCCAAATACACAATTTGGTACCAGTGGCCGCAAGGCCGGAGAACATTTCTGAAATATTCTGTACTAAATATTCTAATATTTAACACCAGATTTCAAAGTATTCTAGTTCAATAGGTAATATTAAATAAAACTTTCGCGTTAGATTTCCCAAAATAGAGGTAAGTTTTCTCTGAACTACCGGTTTACGACAGGTTTTTATTAAATAAAATTCTGAGAGCACCCAAAGTACTGGCCATATAAGTATGAAAGACATAATATCTTAGCATATTTTAAGGAATTATGACTGCGAAACCAAAGAATTTCAAACGAAGGGCATCGTATTAAATACTCTCTTGTATTAAAAAAAAATTAAAATAATACATATTATTTAAAAAGAAATATTTTGAACATAAGGCTAACATTTAATGATTAAATTAGTTATTCTGAATCATGCCCGGGCTTTTACTACAAGGGCATATCGCCTATTAACAGAGTGCTCTTTCGTCACTCTGGTGGACATAAGTTTGACTCTTCTGTGGGAGTCCTAAATGTTCTCCACCCTGGTTTATTCTTCTAGTGTAGGTGATCTTTAACGAGTACCAGATAGGCTCGGGACCATCGCTTAACATTCCATCCGATGGACGGCATGCTGAAGGTTCCCTCACCTCCCAAATAAGAAACTTAACTTGGTTTCGAATGCACGTGTTTAGAGGTAACTTCTCGGAATTCCTTATGCATGCGTAGGATGCGATATCAGCTACTCGTTAAAGACCCCTATCTTAACTAAAACTAGGTAAACAACATCTAAGACTACCACAGTAGAACAGAGTTCATGTCCTAAACTCGACGAAAGAGCGCTCTGGTAGTAGGCGATATGACCACGCAGTGAAAGCCTGGGCAAGTCACAAAAACAAACCAACTATATTTATATATTAAAACAATCGGAGTCGGAGCATTCTGTATTCTATGTTACTACGGCTTTTCCCACAAATATAAAAAAGGCTTGTGAAATTGGAATACTCGCAGGAGCGGAATATACATGTAAGTAAGAACATTTAAAATTACCAATACACTGAGGGGTTGATAACAAAAAGTATCATGCTATTGTGTTATGATTTTCCAAAAAGTCAACAAAAAAAAAACTATCATCTATGTGCGTATATGTTACTCTCAAAGATGTCCGTTTGTTTCATGATTGGTATATTTCTTACAGACATTGTGCAAAACAATCTAAACTCCAAATTGTGCAGTGTTGTTTGTATTGGCGCAAAATTTTACATTTGTTGAAAACTAAGGTTTTCGAGGTAGGTACCAGTATTGTCTGAAGATTTGAAGATTTTTCAACCGTATTAGCTGTTCTAAAAATCTTCGAAAACCCTTGAAAAATTTGCATGAAAATAGCAATTCATATGGCGCACATTATTTTAATGTAAAGAGTTTTCATTTTGATTTACTCCCAAGTTTACATCACAGGTACGTTAACTGCAGGACAAATTTTGAGTCTCTTATCTCGGACTGAGTTACATATCCGGGACTTGTAACTTATATTTTATATAATCAAACTGAAAGCCAAATCATTCTAGAAGAAATACTGTTATTATTATATCATAATCTAACAATGGATAATATAACAATAATATTATTTAAAAAATAAAACTCTAAATGTTACTATTGACAATAAAACATTAAATTTTTGTGCCAACAATTAAATAAATAACTCTTGATAATTGTTAAAACTATTAATAGAATACAAAAAAATTAAACAAACATTTAAAAAACCTCTACTAAAAATCAATAACATTCAAACTACAATTTACACAACGTGGGTGTTCACAGAGGCTCAAAGCTACCCGACCGCAAATGCTACATAATTTTTGACATTTATCGAGTAGATATTATAGTTCTATTTTATTTGATCAAATAATAAGAAATTCCGAGGGTAATATAAGTAATTGCAATAGTAGAAATTACTAATATCGCTCCAGAACCACATTAGGTAGTAAGGATTAGTAAATTTTACCTGGAACGGACGAATACTAAGGAACTTGTTATATAGCGGAAATTAGAAGTATTGTTCAACAACCGTCTTGAATTCTCAAAGTATTGTTAAATTTTCACTTCGATCGGGTATTTTCTAAAGAAATCAGAATTATAGAGCAACCTAATTTTCAAGTTAAATATATCCTAGAACTACCTCCAGAGAAAACTGCAGCCAAAAAGGGTTCAACCATTTAAAGAGTTAAAGGGAAGATACATACAGACGTACTGGTGAAACATACACACCCTTTTTCAGATAGGAGGGGGTTGCAATCATTAAAAAAAGTTTTAACAAAGTTGAATTATTTAGTTACAGCTCTTTTTCTTCCAATTTATTTTTCTATCCATCCCTTTCAGGCTAATCGAACATTTTAACAAGTTCTTACAATTAAATTTAAAATTGATCAATTAATGGAACACAAAATTCATCAGCTAACTTCATGGGACATTTTAGATTTTTTTTTTTCAACGAACTGATAAGCAGATTCCAACGAACTGATAAGGCAGCTGTAGGATACAAACTCTGATTATAATCAAAATGTGATTTGTTAAAATCAATCCTTAAATTGATGTAGCTTTGGATGAGGTAATACATATTCCCCAGTTAAAGGGAACAATTTGTCCTTTTTTAATTAAATAAAGAATTAAAATAAAAATAAACTATTTATAACAAAAGGATAATAATAATAAATTTTGTGCCACTAAGAGTTATAAGAAAAAAGAAAGAACTGCAGTTATGAAAAAAAAATATATTGTAACATAAAAATCCTAATACCTCAATTTCAGTCATAATAAAGTACCTGTGTACCTTGAAACCGCAGAATTGTAAAAAAAAAGAATGACATTCAAATTAGAAACTTAATTGTAAGTCTAAATAAATTTTGTTTAACACTTGAACTAGCTAAAAGAAAAAAAATATATTTAATTATAATAATATATATATTATTTTTTTACAGAGACCAGTAACTATGAAACACTAGATTATAAAATAGTAAGATTTGGCCAACACTGCTCAGAGAGCAGTAATCACAGTGATTCAATATTCACTTTTGACCCAATCACCATTTAACGATCATTGTGGGATAGTCACTCTTTTTTGAAAATGATTCCCTTTTTCATTTTTAGATCTATTTATTAACTCAATTTGTTCTAACCTGTCTAGAAAAAAATCATAAATGGAAATTTGAAAAAAAAAAAAAATATATACATAAATATATAAAGTATAACCGAATAATAATAACATGGGCTTAGCCATCGGAGTAGGAAATGGAAAACTGCCCCTCCAACTTCGGGAAAGAGAAAAAATTAAATTATGAAAATGATAGAGTAACGAAATCTAACTGATAAAAGCCATGAACAAACAAAAATATATATTCTGTAAGAAGTGTCTTAATGTTGAACTCATGAATCACCATTTCAGAGGATTATTAAGATTTCGTGTTAATCCTTTCTCTAATTTCCCCTTTTCCATTGAGCGATTTGACTAAAATTCGATAGGTATCCAACTCAGGGGCTTCTGAATCCACAACAGTTCATGACGATAACCGTGATAACTGATCTGTCCGTCCCCTTTACTTTCGGCCGATATATTCTTAGATATATTACGATATATTCTTTTGAATTGTCCAATACACGATTTTTCATTTTTGGATTCAGGGGGTTGGAAAACGAGAAATTTGAGGTCCCGAGCCTGTACGATGTCAGGTACTCGTTAAAGATCCCTACTATCCTAGGTGAATAAAAATTTAGAGTAGGCAAAACTTAGGACACCCATAGAAGAGTCGGCCTCATATCCACCAGAGTGACGAAAGATCGCCTGGTAGAAGGCAATACGACCTTGTAGTTAAAGCCCGGGTATAATAACTAACTCTTTTTTAGTACAGAATGTAAATGAGTTCTAAGCTAAGTAAAATTTGCCAATGCAGTTAACTTAATATTATCTTACAAAGTAAATTGATATTCATATAATAATAAATCATTAATAATAGAAAATGAAATATTAAAATTATAATATTAAGTTTATTTTCTTTATTCAATCTATATGCTGAATAAAAAATTGGTAATTAAAAGAATCTCAGAACACATGATAGCAAAAGTATAAAAAATCACCTCTTAATAATTTACATGGAGTACATATAAGAATGTCATTACAATAACAAACAAGCAAAACCTTTATCAAAGTCGAAGCAAATGACAATGTGACAAAATATTTACGATTTAAAGATATGTTCAATGAATTTTGAGGTACAGCATCTACATGTCAATGTTAAAAAAAAATGAAGGGCTGGGTGGACAAAAAGATAACTTTGATAAAGGTTAGACCAACAAATTTGAGGCATTCCTGTACTTTAATGTTTAAAAAAGAAAAACAGAGTAGAAAAGAGGTCATGGAATGAAGTGAGCCAATAGGTAGAACGTATAGAAAAAACAATAAAAACCATCAGAAGAGTCGAGTTTAAATAAAAAATCAAATTATTAACAGACATCCTATCTACGAAACCATAAAAATACGACGCAAAACATACAAAAAAAATAAATGATGGAAGTTTTAATGAAATAATTAAAAAACAGTGTCAACACACTTAATCGTCAACTTCCTCCGACACCTTCAACCGGTCCTCTACAGAGCCATCAAAGGCGCCCAATATTATCCACCTACAATACTTGATACATAATATTCATTTTATATGCGTTGAATTTGAGTAAAGAGAAAATTCTCAAAAGTAAGATAGAAGTGTGAACTGTCGCTACAAGTTGAAAATGCATATTTTCTGTTCAAAATCTCTCCTAAATTTGACAAACATGGCCAGAGCTTCAAGGCTGAGGATGAACAGCCACTTTCTTCCAAGTAGAATTATATTGTTTTTTCTAAACGATCCATCTATAAATTGTATTTATTTACTTTTTACATCAAGTAACAAGTAAAAAAAAATATTAAAAAAAAAAAATTCGTTCAATAAGAATAGGTATGTTATACAGCTATGTACAGTAGAATTTTATACACCCCCCTAATATTCGTAATTTAAATTTCATACAAACAAGAAGTAACAATAACAACAATAGTTATACGTTAACCTAACTTTAATAATAAGTAAAATATTTATTTCCTTTTTCCTCACTTAATGGCAGGATTATAATGAAGAATTTTTGTTTATTTTTAAACAAACTTTTCGCTTAATTAAGATTAATCAATACCATCGCCTATTTATAAAATAATGTATTCGTACATATTATTTAATAAAAAAAGACAATATTTAAATCAACATGCACTTTTTATAAATTCTCGGAAGATCATAGTTTCGAAATCGAAAAATAAAACATAAAGATGCCAATAGCTAGAGTTTCTGCAATAAAGTGTCTTTTGTTTTATCCCGAGCAGCGTTTAGAATATTATATTTTTCATCAGGGTTGAAGCTGAAGACAAGAAATTAGAGCTGATTGAATGAATATTCTCGAAATAGTCCTCAATGCGAGGAACACATTTTCTAAATAGTAATTGATAAACAGGAAACATTTTTTTTAAAAGTCGTGTTTTGCGAGATAACGGTTCCACACACTCACATTTTTCCTTATGATATGAAAACGACGAAACTAATCAGCAATTATTGTTCAAAGATAACTTGAAATTACAACTCCTAAAGCATCTGTCGAAAATAAATAAAATCCACCACTGCATCAAAACCAAAATGGTTGTCTAGAATATTTACATGGTAATATCACACCTGATTCAATTTTTTTTGGTTCAGCAGTTTTAGAAAAAAAAGGGAATTTTTTACGCAGTTTTTCTTAAACCCTGATGAAACAAAAATATATATTTTTAGAATCAGTCCCGAAAACTTTTTTGTACTACAACTTTTTCCTAAATTTTACTTTATGGGTTTCAAGACCCATCTCCATATTTTTAGTTCACGTCAAACGGTTCCAATGTTATCAGACTGTGACATACTGACAACCGATTACCACCATGAGAGATCCATTTTTATTAGATTTTAAGTTTACATACATAGCCTCATAGTCCTCAATGAACAAGGAATATAATTATTATAATATAACGACAGCTAGCGGTCGCTATGCATAGATTTCGCCAGAAGAAACAAGGAAGTAAAATATTTAATAACAAGGAAACAGTTTCAAAATAATCCTCATGGTGTGCAAATAGCTGTAATTTTTTGTTTTCATTTTTGACCCTGATGAAAATATTGGTCGAGAAAAAAACTTCATGACAGAATCTCGAGCCCATCTATACCAGCAACAGTCGCGCCACTCCTAGCGATAAAAATATAAATATAATTTGAAATTTCGTGTAGATTGTGCTGTGAAAAATAGGATCTCATTGAGCAAATTTATTTATAAAAAAAAAGAAAAATAATAATAGAATAAACACTGGCTATGAAGGACTAGATTCATTTGTATTTTCAGCGCGTTGTGAGATACTGTACTGAAGAGCGTTGGGAGTCAACCATTCCCGAGGAAGGCAGCGTTGGAGAAAAGGAACACATGTGCTGAAGTAGGCCAGTCGGTTCACCCAAGAAGGAATCTCCTGACCGCAAAGAATCTAACGGAAAACAAACAATTACATTATTTAACTTAGACATGGGAAAAAGGTATTGATGTGTCAACATCTTAGCTCTCGGTATGGGGTATGTCAGACCGAAAGTCCGGTTGATGTGCATTTGTAATGCGCTACGCAACACACACACTACACACTTCTTTATCTGTGATGTCAGCTGTTTTGGGGCATTTCTTTTGAATGTCAACAACATTATTGATTATAATTACCGTTGTAGTGAATTTAACTAAAATATCAATATTACGAACTATAAAATGATCTTTCGGTAAGAAACTTTTAGGTTAAGATGCTTCGGTAGCTTAAATTTGTTACAATAAATAAAATTTGTGGTAAAAGAAAATAATAAAACAGTATAAATCTAAAAAATATAATATATAATATTTGTGATGATGATTTTATATAATATTGTTATTAATATATAATAATAACTGTTGAAAATATCTATCAAAATATAATTGTTGTCATATTGTCACAACAAATAATATAATGTTTTTACCAATTTCAAGAGATATGGAACAGCTTATTTCATTTTTAAATGACAAACTTCATCTGCAAATGAATACGAATCGGAGCAACTCAACAAATTCAAAAATTACCAACTACGCTGTAACTCTCGCGGTATTCAGAGACACTACTCACAGTTGTTTATATCTTATTTTAGCTATCACCGACCTATTACTTCATGTATAAAAGAAATTGGAGAACAATAAAAGTATAATATAATAACTTATTTTCTTATTATAACATTATAAAACAAATTTTAATCAAAAACAGTGCACGACAGCAAATTTTTGACACTAAAGCAGATGATTACACATCAATTCTCGTGAGTACCGCGTCACTCACACATTTTTTTTTTTTATTAATTATGTTTTTGCATCCAAGAACTACATATACTTGAACACAATATGGAAGCACGCTACCCATGCCTCTTTGTGATATCAATGTACTGTTCTCAGTATAATCGGAATCTGACTAGCAACACGCATCAAATACAACCGCATACTATTTTTTGTAGACGGTCCACGGAATAGAGGAACCTCATAAGCTGGTTCTCTAATAAATAACTGTGAAAACAAGGTCTACATACTATTAAATATTCTGAATTAAAAAATTAGAAAGAAGGCTCTTGCTCTCAGAGTAAAAAAGAAAAAGAGAGATTTGTTAACATCTATTAAAAATAACTATTGACTTACTTTTGTAAATGACCCTGAGAAATGGTTACAATTTTTATTCATGAGATGGTACCGGTCACCTCTAAATTCTTTGTCTAACTCTTGTATTATCCTTTTTACATCGGGTTCTGTAAAATCAGTGTAGCCAATCAGGACTGACTGCCTGAAATACAAGAATATCAACTTATTATATGTCTGAAACAAATTTACTGCACATAGAAACTATTTTTTTTAAATAAAAATAAATACGTGAATCTTAATTTACGTATTAATTATTCCCTCCCAAAATTTCATTATGTATATTAGTATATAATTAAATGTTAACGTATCAAGCAATTGACAGCATTGCCTTATTTTTAGGGTGTTTATGAACTCCTTAAATATATCCTTGAAAGATAACTACCTTACATTTTGTGTTATGCTGTTTGTTAATGTCACATACCTTATTAATAACCATATTTGTGCTGCCTCTGCTTTAGATCAGAAGAATTTTACTCCGTAGACTTATCTAATTAACACTATCTGTGCTGTAAGATGCGAAACTGTAGACGAGTAAATGTTGACGAATATAGTGCAAATATTGAGTAGTTTTTGTGTGTGTATTCTTTGTTTCTTTTAAAATATCTGCCTGAAAATATTTTTAACCAGCTATCTGTTGTGAAGAAATCATTTTTAAGCGACTTCATGTCAATATACGAAAGTGAACATTAAACAACACCACATCGAGTTAATACTAGAAATTAGTCAACATTTAGCAGCCTTCCTAACAAAATATGAAATAACCATCCAGACGGAAGAAGGAAGAGAAACTCGACTTCTACAAGGCATCATTCTCATCAAAAGACCTGTCGGACATTTCAAACAATACAATTGTCTCTGTGAAACATGAACTTTTTATTTATGTCTGCTATCTATGGCTGTATTGTTATGTGCTATTTTTGCAATTTAAGTCATTATAATATATGTATATTTTAGAAAACTTGGGTAATCGCTGAAAATTTGTAAGAAAATTGAATGTTGAAAATTTTCCACTAGAAGGTCATTCTAAGGGGGTAGATTTTAGCATTTGATACTTGGAGATATGACAAATGTACATAGAAATTCGCAACGATGATACACTGCATCTCTCCTTTTGTTCTAGCTGTAAGATAGAGTAGTTCTTACAAGAGAAGAGACTGTCGCAGGAACTCCTAAATCGAATATTTCCTATTTTGGATAAATGTACATTATCTGTAATTTCGGAAGAAACAAATTGTTTTTGAAAACAGTGTTGGTTTAATTGAATAACATAACTTACATAATCAGCCGATTTCCGAGTTATCTCATCATTAGACCATCTGTCTATACATATATATTTTTTAAAAGAATAATTCAATCTCATTCTTATGTATATTTTTCAATTTATTCCACATTTTGTAATTTCAACTTAGAAAAAATGTAATGGTTTATTGTAGGCAGTTCGGTCAGCATTCTTTGCACAGGGATGCAGAGAACAAAGAAATTTGTTACAGTAGCTAGCGAATATAATAAGGCACCTGAGCTAACTAAGGGGGTTCAAGTAGTTGAAGAACATCTAAATTCTATGGTTAATCTTAATTATAAATTGTGTTTTTTTTAGGATTGACTTCCTTATTTTCTTCAACTAAGGCAGGAAGGATTGCCGTCTACTCAGCAATCCCCCTGTTCAGTTCCATACTTAACATCTCATTATCAATCTGAGGTAGCTTTTAATATAAGGAAGGTTTTTTTTGTTGGCATATTGTGAACAATATGTCAACAATATTCACAGAGAAATATCAGGACTTTACTATAGATTTGAATTTATTTTCAACTAACCTGAATTGAAACTGCTCTCCCAGTTGCGAACAATCTCTTGGTGAAATACAAAAGATTCCAGTAAAAGGATAAGGGTGTCCACCGTAGGCGTATTCTGAAGGGAAAAAAATAATATAAGTTCGTTTATAATATAAATTATCATAATATGAGAAATAAACAATAAATAAGTTTATCTTACAGACCCTGACCATAGATTTCCACTCCTGAATGGTAAACCCCTAAACCAATTGTTGTCGTATATTCGTTGGTCCAATACTGGAATAAAAACACAGTACAAAATGTATATTGGACACACATTAAAATATGCTAATCACACTACATTTATAACAAGCTTACCATGTCGTAAACATTTAGAAATATTGGTTCCCGTGCCATTTTGTCAACCAAAAGATATTCTTCACTGTCACTGGAGATTTTCAGGCAACTTGGGAAGCTAAAGCTGCAACCTATTAAAAGACCATTTTTTTCAGCGAATTGTTTGTAGTTCAATGGACTCAAAAATAAAAGTTGATAATATTTTACAGTTCAAAACAATTTGAAATACTTACTGAAATCTTTCCAGCCTATGGGCAACATAACATTATATGGTGAATTAACTTTTGTGTTATTTTGGTCATAACGACACGATTTGGTAATAAATGTCAGATAAAGTCAAAACAAAACATTAAACGAATACAAAACTAGAAAAAAACGTTTCGAAAGTAGGACAAGTGTAAATCAGCTGATCTGTTTTCAAGAATCTGTCAACACTGCGCGGAGTGTTGTGCTGAGCGATAAGTACATTCAAATCATTGTAGTTTTTCTTAATGCTTTCATGTTTAATAGCATATATTTCATTTTTTAATGAAGCACTGTCATAGAAATATTTTTTGAACTTGATTGTGGCGAACTGAATACTAAAAATATGAATACAATACAAAAAATAAAACAATCAATTTCACTATCAAAAATAAAAAGTAAAGCCAATGTTTTTTTTTCAAATATTGACCCAACTAGCAGGTCTTACTTCAATAATTATCCTATAACTGTTTAAAATAGAAATTTTATATTCTCTTATGTTTATTTTCTCATTAATGTTCATAATTTCCATCTTTAAAACCCCGAACAAACGTCCTTATTTATGCACTGACAGTTTAGAATAAGTCATAAGGAAAAAGATAAGATTTAAAATTTTTGTTATACAAAACTATACATAACTGCTACTCACCTAATTTACTCATTACTTCTAATAGTAGATTGTCATAAAGAAGTTCTGAAGGTACATATTCTTCTCTGCTATTTTTAAATTTCTTCTGATAATAAACGTTCTTCGGTTTTCGCTTTAGTGAAAAGAAGTATTTTTTTTCTCATGAAGTTCTTATTTTCAAAACAAACAAACTCAATATCTTCTGTTCATGATAGAATTGGAGTAAAATTACTAAAGCTGTGATCCAATTAGTATTACCTACACTTCGTACGACTAACATGAATCATCATTGAAAGGATACCTGTTAATTCCTTAATCTGCATTGTTATTATAATGAAGGGAAGAAAGAATTCGATGATTTATCAGTTTTATACTTCTGCCTATATCATCGCACTAAAAAGCAAGATAATGGCATTCCTTATTTTAATTTGAATTACTAATATACATTTGTATGCATGATAGTAATATCAACCTTCAAAATTTCTTTAAAATAATATTTTTTCTAATTTATTATAAGAAAATACATCGATAGCATATAGGTAATTTCGATTGATAAAGTAGTGATAAGTTATCAGTTGCATTGTTTGTAGGCGTTGTCATCGTTACATACCGAAGTTGTTTATCTGACAATGTTATTTACATAGATGAAGCCTGTGACAATACTTGTGCTTGAAAGTTTTAAATAAGCTGCAATGACAGTAAAGGGATGCAGAAATGTGGTGAAGTTATAAGACAAACTATCATTGAAAATATAAAGGAATAAAAAAAAAACGAAAGAAATGAAGTTTCTCAACTTTAGTTCGTGAATATCGAAACATGGGCTAGTTATAGTTCTCTTCGGATATGGGTTAATAAAAACATTCCTAGTATCTATTCCAATATGTCATCTCCTAAAGTTGAAGAAGAAGGTGTTCTAAGAGAATGGGCACCTTTGAGTAAGTTGCTGCAACAAATTCCTCAACGAATTAGGTGTAGACTCATCTATGAAAGTATTAGATTCACATCAGTGGATGCTACAAGTGAATGTATATGCTTGGGAACTAGTTGTGGTATTGTATACTGGTATGACAGAGGAACCCATTCGGTACAAGAACTCCGGTGTGAGGTTGGTATATTTACGTAAATACATATGTATATATTGTTTCTTCAGAATTTTGTATACTTTAATATTAATCCTTTCGTAAAAGTAGGGTTCACAATTAACTAGATTCAAAATCATATGTATTTTACACTAATTGTTAGTAAACATAATTTTGGAGAGAGAAAGTTATAGTTTTTCAGAATTTTTACTACCCTTAAATGATGGATCTTTATCTAAAATTATCTTGGTGTAACGACGAACCATTTCTAACTTTATTTGAACAATCAAATCCTGGTAATAGTTGAAGAGAATATATAATAAAAAATAACGTTGTATTTCCTTGAATAATGAGTACAATTAGGACAGCAAGAGTGGTCTCCGTTATTACCTAAGTACTAATTAAATTATATCATATTACAAATATTTTTATTTTTTATAATGCCTTTTTTAGAAAGGTTTTTATGAAATAACGTGTGTGAGGGTTGTATCTACTGTCGACTTTATGGTTGCCGCAGGAGATAAACATGGAAACGTTACAATTTTTAAAATCCCTAAGTGTTCAGTTCCTGAAAGAAGTTACCCTAATTTACTTGAGCAGGTCAGTTATTATTTTGTAAATTAAAAAAAAAAAAAACGAGATTTCAAATGGAAGGAGGCATCAAATAGTTTTCACTTATTTTATTTTAATTTAAGATCGAGAGGTTCACAGTGGATGGTCTTCACAAGTCTGGAATCACTGCCATGGACTGGAGTATTAACGGTCAGAAACTTTTTTCCGGTGATAGTAAAGGTGTTGTTGTCTTTACAGAAATGGACTTTTCAATGGTATATTCTTTGTTTATTTATTTTTTACATTAATATATTACAGCTTGAAGTATTAACGAGGGTGCCGGTAGCTCAGTGATAGCGTGCTTGTCTACTGAGTTTAAGATCGCGGGTTCGAAACCCGGCTGAAGCCCTTAGGTTTTATATCTGGGAGGTGTAAAAACCTTTAGCATGTGGCAAAATTTAAGAATCCCACTCATGCTGGCTCATGCCCAGCAGAGCGACGAAAGAGCGTTCCGGTAGTAGGCGATATTACCTCGTAGTTGAAGCCCGGGCATGAGTCACAATAACTAACTGTATAACTTCTAAGTTGAGAAACACGGACATATTGTGGAAACTTCTTATAAGTAAATAAGACGAATTTTTCTGATATATTATTGTCTATTCCATTAAAGAAAAAAATATATATACATGTTATATGTAGAACTTTATTATATTTTTATTTTATTTATATATTTTATTTTATTTCTTTATTTTTATTATATAATTTTTATATTTTTTTATTACTTGGAGGTGAGACAGCGATGACACTTTGTCCCACTCCTTACTTGTACTTGTATTAGATAGAATCAGTTCTAATTTGAGATTTTTTGTAGAGAAGTCTGATAGTGAGGTCTTTTGGTGGTTCTATGGTAGAGTCTACTGATTGAATTCATTTCTAACCGATTACTTCCATATTAGATAAATAAACATTATCTGTTGTTTGGATAAAATAAATTGTTTTTAAAAACAGTGTCGGTGAGAAAAGAACTTAACTTATGTATATGTAGATAGATAGATAAGACAAGAAGAATCTGTTTGTTCTGATATATTTACTTCCTTTTTTACTATAACTGTAGTAAAACTAAAATTAAAGACAATAATAATTACATTCTAAAATGATTACTTGTGACATTAGAATATTATTAAAATTAATAACAGAAACTTTTCCTTTCTATAAAATATCATTAGTTAAATACACAATCATTATTTCACATTTATCATAATTCAGTTTATCTTGTTTGAATTTAGTAATTGTATATTTAATTTTAGTAATACCGTTCAAAAAAAAAGGAAGTAAATATGTCAGAATAAACTAATTCTTAACTGTAGAAACCACGAGGATTTTATATTTCAAATTCTAAGCCCCGATTTACCTATAAGATCTATTATCACTCAGCAAACTTGCGATAGTTTATAACTAAATCTGACGATATTTTAATGCCTAAACTGGTAGTTTATATACAAATGTTTTTATGGAATAGACAATATTTCAAAAAAGAAAAGTTAGTTTTATTTATTTAATTCTATATTAGCTTTAATCAACTGCTATAATTATGAGGTTGCAATAACTAATTGTGTTGTTTATTATTAATAATTAATATTTGTTTTAGAATTTGAGTAAAGCTCGAGAGATCCTAAATGAGAGATATAGCATTGTTCAGTTAAGTTTTAACCAGCATGAACAAGCTTTGGTGGTTTCTACAGAACTCCGATGTATTCTTTGGTATAATGGAAGTTCTGATTCAAAAATTACACAAATTGGACAGCGGGAGAGAACTAGGTAGTTATCAGAGTTTTTAAACATAACTTTTTATGACAGTTCATTATATTTTAATATTTATAGATCGTATCTATATTTATGTTAATAGACATAGATAAGAATTTGGTATTACATTATGCATGTTGTCGAATTTCGGAGATAATGTTCACAAAGGATTTTTTTAATTTTCATATTATTTGTCTGTTTAATTTTATTAACTAATTTTATCTCCTTAATTTTTAGCTTATTCCCGCTCGGAGGCGTGTTCTTTGTTGATGCTCAAGGTGATAAAGCTATATATAGTTGTCGAAATGGATTAAAGTTATGGAAGGCTAATCTAAAAGGCGAAGTTGAATTTACGTTAATATTTAAGGTAATTAGCTGTTGATATAACTGCTATTTTGTGGAATTTGATCTGCTGGCTGCATGATTTTTTACTTCTCCAGCTGTACGAAGTATCGGAGAAGTTATGTATTCTGTCAAAAATTTGATGCTGTTTAAGTGAATGAAAATACATCATGCGCAGCAAAATGAGTGCGCATCCGAGCTCAGTTGTGAAGGGGATGGGTGAGGTACTTCGTAGAGGGATCGTTATTGGCTCTGGCTCCGACGGCACCTTTATTTCGTTATCATATTATGTTACTGTTGCTTCTCAGCTATATAAGCTATTCTAGCAAGTGCTGTGAAAAATCGTTCTGAATTATTGTGAACTATTTTTAAATAGTAAATGAGACCTAAAATAATTTCCAAAATTATTTTGGATTTTCTAAATTCTCGATTTGGAGACATTCATATTTAACAGAACACAACTTAATATTATCATATTGCAGATATGTGGTTATATAGGGTGTGAATGTATATTTTTTTAGTTATCGCAAGCTGATTGCATCAATTTGACTAAAAAAATGAAGTGAACAAATAAAATATTGTTAGATTAAACATTTTGCTACTGAACTTTCATTCCTTCCTGTGAACACACACATGATGTTTACACATAAGTCTGAGGGTGCTAATTGGACTGTTTTATCTTTTTTTTTCAGGATGCTTTAAAGAATGCCAACAATAATATAAAGTTGATTAAGCCTGTAAATCGACTTCAAGAGAATGTGGCTAAAGTTGGTACAGAATTCGGGAGAATCCATCCGTGGAGGGACGGACTATTCGTGTCCTACACGGAACACAATCTCCTTGTTTTCGATCCTGTTCAGGTCAGTTTCGCTGCGGTCATGCTGAATATCGACAGCCTGGTCTCCCTTTGCAGGACTGGAACAGAACTCTTCCTTATAGCAGGTCACAGAGATCTGATACGACTTGGATACACACCTGATTTATATGACAGTTGGTATAATATTCTCTTTATAATATTTATTCTGCATTTTTTTACTGGCTGAATGACTGACCTTGCATTCAGAGCCAAGGGTCCTGGATTCGAGTCCCGACGTTGGTAGTAATGTAAACTTATAATTTATACTGCTCGCGACTACCCATGGATGTTCTGAATGGGGTGGTCTACCTGTAGATTACTAATAACCATGGCAATAATGCATCAATAACATAATAATAATTAACACAAAAGGAATATATTTATATGTATGTATATAAAAGAGGTAGCTTCAATTGTGGTAGACGAACGTTGAGTGCTTATAGGAAATTTAATTTTGCGTAAAAAGTTAATATTAACACTAGAGCACTTTCTTAAGAAATTATTCCCTAAACTGTCATGACTTACGGTCCTGGTGCACCTGGTACCGTCATGCACCCAAGTACAGGCATATAATCCAATATTTACGTTATCCAAAGTCCTCCGTTGAATCATAATATTGTTGAAATTTCTACTGATGATGACTTAATCCGAAACCTTACACTATAAATATATATTTTTGTGAAATTATAAAATACAAATGTTGAACAAGTTCATTGCGTTTATTTCTTTTTTCACCCCGACGCAAAATGACGGGTGTTATAAGCTTGAAGCCTTTGTCTGTGCGTGTGTCTGTCTGTGGTAACATAGCTCCAAAATGGCTGAACTGTTTATAAGGCCAAACCCATCCTGTTTAAGCCCTTCAAGGCTTTGTTTTGAATAAACTTTAATCGAAAATTCATAATTGAGATATAATGCAAAAGATTCTGAATTAATCGGCAACTTTGTGGGTTTTATTGCATAAACATGGTTCACATTTATATTTCCTATAAGCTCTGAAGTTTGTTTGCAACGATCGGTGTCATCCTATGTGTATTCTTACGTGCTATCGTCTGTTTTATTTTGCGTGTTTTGTATTGACCCTTGGAACTAAACTTTGTCTTGAATTAATTTTTTCCATGTATTATTTTTCTTTTAGGTTGCATCGGGGGTGTGGGTAATTTGTCTAAAGGAGAATTTGTGTCAAGTCTTCCAGAAATGTCTTTAGAGCCAGTTGCTGGAGCACCTATATCCATGCCCACCACTAGAAATTATTTATCAGCTTCAACTGCCAATTTGTAAGTAACTTTGGTACCTAATTTAAAGGCACAAATATAATCATAGTGTTTAGAAATATTTGCTCAGTATCTTGACTTGTTTAGGAGAATATTAAATGCTTTCTCAGCCCGAAATATTTCATCGATCTCTTTGTATCATCAAAAAAAAATTTGGTGGTCAATTTGTGTTTTCCTTGCGAAGAGAATGTGACTTTTCAATAGATTGCTGAATCGATTTTAACTAGTCCTGTTTTGATTCAGAGGAGGCGATTGAAAATTTCATAAGGAACAATTATTCAGATATGATTGTTGTAAGAGGCTTCGAATTTTCACAGCAATTTCAAGGCAACGGACGGCAACCCAACTAGTGATTGCACAATGGAAACTTCGTAAGGAACATTTTTTGGTAAAGACCATGTTTTTGATAGGACTAACCGTTTTCGACTAACGCAAAAAAAAAAAAAAAAGGTTCCGAGTTGTCATTTTAAGACGGTTTTCGGCATAAATTTTGCAAGCCTGGTTTAAAAAAAAAAGTATTTCCTATAAAATGTGATTTTCAGATTTCTCTACAACTTTTATTCGAAGAATTTTTATTAAATCTGAAATATTAGTTATCAGATAAAATTCAGTTGGCCGTGAAGTTAAAGTGGTCTCAATTTTCGTCCAACTTCGGCCAATATCTAGTCTGAAGTTAGGACTTTAATTAAGGAAGCCTTCTTAATAATTAATAATTATAATTTATTTTTTAAATATTTAAAATAAATTAGGTTCCCCTAATTTCAGACCGTTACAATATATTAGTTATTATGACTCATGCCCAGGCTTTAACTACAAGGTCATATCGCCAGAGCGCTCTTTCGTCACTCTGGTGGACATGAACCCGACTCTACTATGAGAGTCCTAAATTTTGCCTATCCTAGATTTTTATTCAGCTAGTATAGGGGTCATACATATTATACATATATAGTGATCTATTTGGCCAGAAAGATGAGCTCGAAGGAGGTGACATATGGAACAGACCCCGTGGTACTGCCTGGTGTTGTCTCCATACAGGATGGTATCCCTGAGCTGAGGGTCGATCCTACCAAGTACCAACAGTTCACCTCTATCGGACAAGAGGACTTTGATGACATTATTTTCTCTCAGGTCATTTCTCATCACATTTATATTTATAAAAATACTCTATATTATTTCATTGTTAAAATTTACTTTCCCCAATTTTTACTTCTTGAGGTCCTCGGAATGCAAAAAAATTATTTGAAGGTTCTGAGTTATTTCTATAAACTTGCGTGTTACCAAACTCATTGTCCCTTCTTACTTTCCAGTAAGATGTACACTATTCCACCTTGGTGTTTCTACATGTAATACAATAATAACTCAAGAGTCTTCTTAGGCCTTTAGCCTTATATGTAATTGTATAAATTAATTAACAATTAATCATTAATACATTAAAATTAAAAATAAGTAGGAGAATTACAAAGCTGTGAAAATATAGGTTTAAGTTCGGTTTTATGACCGAACTTTGACTACGAGGTCATATCGCCTACTACCAGAGCGCTCTGTGGGAGTCCTAAATTTTGTCTACCCTAAATTTTTATTCATCTAGGGTAGAGGTCTTTAACGAGTACCTGACATCGTACAAGGGACCATCGCTTAACGTCCCATCCGAAAGACGGCGTGCTTAAGTTTATTTTACCTCTCAGATAAAATAAACTAAAGACCTCGGTCGGGTTTCGAAGCCACGATCTTGAGATCAGAAGACAAGCACGCATACCACTGAGCTACCGGCGCCCCCTGTGTCATAATATATATTACATGAATATATTAATGCACCCCAGAACGGTTTTGTTTTCTATGAGTATATAGAAGGAGAAATGGAATATATATCTCATATTATTGTAATCTGTAAGTCTCTAACTAGGTTTATATTTTTACTAGATGAGGCATCAAAAACATAAGAAGAAGAAGAAAAGAAACTCAGATGACAACGGAAACAGGACAAAATGTAATATTTCTTTTATTTAATTTTTGTTTATTGAATTCACTATATTTTGTTGGCTTATTTAGTTTAATTATAATTTTATTTATTCTTGCTATTCAGAAAAAAAAAATAAAAAAATCACTGGCAGTGTACCTCCACAGCACGAATTAATCAACTATGTTTTCGTTTTCCTTCTAAAACCAATCGACTGTTGGACTTCCGAATCCTCATTTGAAATGTGATGTGGATATATTCATTACATAGCCAGTTGTTAGTGTTTTTGAATTGAGCCCCCTCCACTGACTTCCTCATTTCGTGGGAACTTGATCGGTGTTGTTCTTATGGGGTTTTGAATTTATACATTCAAAGTTCTGTCTCTACATTCATTACATTGACAATTATTACAGTTTTAATATCCCCCCTTCCCTTCGGCCGCTTTGGCTGAAAATCAATAGGTGACGTCTTTACGGTGTGAAAACTCAACATACAATTTCTGATCGATTACATAACTTCGCCTATACTTCGTATAGCTGTGGAAGTAAAAATACATTGCAAATGAGTATGTTAAAATGTTATTCTCTAAAATCCTTTTGTCTCATAAATCATGTTAATCGATTATAATCTATACAATGCTTATATGATTTTTTGTTAATTTTTTTAATCTGAGCTAGAAAGCGATACATAATGGTATAATCCGTTAGTAAAATTATAAATGTAATTTTATGTCTATATAATGTATATATTGATTATTTTCCACCAGCTCCAGGTGCCTCGTGGAGTGGGATTGCTTCCTATGTGAATAATTTTGGAAAATTTTTAAATGGTGAACTTTCTCCTCCGATTTGCGACGGTGAAATGGTAAGCTCTGCTCTATTCCAAGCAGTTCTGGTTTTTGTTAACTTGTACATGCATTGTGATATAGTCGGTGAAGTGAAACTTCATCCTGTAGTAGGTCAATTTCCATAAAGCTAGGGGAGGCAGTTTAAAAAATAAAAAAAATAATCAGCCGTTTCTTTTGATTAATAGATCAGTTGTGGCAATATTTTTAGAATGCTTACTAGGCAGATCACTCACCTACCCGAAAAACGAGGTTTCACCGCACCGTCTATATTTGCCATCGAAATATGAACATTAAATCGGACTCTTTCCAATAATTGGAATTTAACTTTGAAGCTTTTATTAACAGTGGTCAAATAAAAATTTTAACGGTCCTTTTGAAAAAGGTCTGAAAAGATTTTTGATTATTATTCTCGTTTTTAAATGGATGCATGAATTTTCGCATTTAAACCAACCACTCCATTTCACAATTTTAAATGTGTAGTAAACGTTTGACTTTAGAGGGCGCCGGTAGCTCAGAGAGTGCTTGTCTACTGAGCTCGAAATCGCGGGTTAGAAACCCTGCCGAGGCCCTAGCTAAAAAAAATTGAGCATGCTGCCCTTCGCGGTTGCGTTAAGCGATGTTCCCAAGCCTGTACGATGCCGGATACTCGTTAAAGACCCCTACCCTAAGCGAGAAAACCTGGGTAGACAATATTTAGGACTCCCACAGTAAAATCGGGCGGGTGTTCAGCAGAGCGACGGAAGAGCGCTCTTGTAGTATGACATGACCTCATAGTTAAAGCCCGAGCATGAGTCGCAAGAATTAACTATTGATTTTTTTCTTTTTCTATTAAAGGAACCTAGGTTTAAGGAATGCTTACCTAAAGATATTTTGCCTGATACAAGAAGTCTTGAGACCATAATTAAAGAGGTGGCTAGAAAAGAAGTTCTTCTGGAAGCCTCTCTTGGTAAATCTGCATGCTTTTTTTTTTTTCTTCACCCCTTAATATTGATCTCTCAAGACCGTGTTTTTGTGGTAAATACAATGTGTATAAATAGTGTAAAAAGTGTAGCTCCCAACAAATTTTGGAGTTATCTCATGAACTGTAGTAATCATATGCAACTGTGACGAAAAAGGGAACGGATACACATGATGCGCAGCAAAGCCAGTGCGCACCGGGGCTAGTTAGTGGAGGGGAAAGGTGATTTTCTCCGTACAATGACTGGCTAGCTCTGAGTATATGTATCAACATATGAAATATAGATTAGTGAATGTATATGGTGAACGTGACGTAAGTTACGTAAGATTATATATATATATTTAAGTAACTTTTGTCAGGTACACACTGTATATTTACATGTATCTTATTATAGTTATCATAAACCAATTGCAACAATTTAGCTTAAAATTAATTGAACAAATAAAATATTGTGACATTAAACATTTTCCTACTGAAATTGCATTCCTTCCTTCTTCTCCAGTGAACACTTACACAATGTTTACACGTAACTATGAGAATACTAATTGGGCTTACACTTTTTATATATGTATACATATAATGTGTTTCTGACCTAAAATAATGAATTCGCGGGGAATAACGAAAAAAAGCTTTTTCTGGTTAAAAACAAAAAAATCTCCCTTTTTGGAAAATTTGGAAAACAAAATACAGAAATCTTATAGAAAGTCGCTCATACCTGATATTGTTTTTCTTTTGACTTTTTATGCATTTATTCTTGGACGACCTCGGTCCCAGACTAAAACTCCTTTTCATTTCATTAATACTCTTCACAGTGCAATAATCTGAAAACGTCCTATATACAGGATTAATGTTTGTTTAACTGTTCCACATAGTTTTATTCAAAGAATAATAAAATATGCCACTAAGTAGAAATTCTGGTCTTTTAGTGATCACTCATACATTATTTCATCAATAGTGAGCCTATAAATGTATTTTTTTTTACATAAAAAATTAATTTTTATGTATTTTTTTTTTCAGAGCATTCCCTCAGCAGATTATTGGAGGGTACTTCTACGAGTCCATCTGTTGGATCAATTCAAAGTAATGTTGAAAGTTTACCTTCGTCGTCTAAACAGATAGTTGAAGTATCGTTCAATGAAAATTGTTCAACATCCGAAGTTGAAAGTAATCCATTGAAAGGAACAAACGATAACGAAGCTGATATTATCATTGACAGTATCGATGGTAAAGAAGATACATCCCATGATACTAAAAAACCTAACATAGTTAGTAATGAAAATAGTTCATTGCTCGATGTAGAGGTTCCCTCTGTTGTTGCAAGTCTGCCAAAAGAAAACTATCTAGAAATAGCTTCCAATGGGCTTACATCTGAAGGAGTTTCATCCAACACTCTCACCTTTGAAAGTACACACTTTAATCAAATAGAGGCTGAGTGTCCAGGACTCGTTAAAAACATCAACAGTTCTTTCATATCAGAGAACGATCCTATGAATGAAAGTATCACTACTCATCCCTTTAATCTTGTCAAATCAAGTAAGTTAGTTAAATCAAGTAAGATGTTCTATTATTATGTGGGATTCCTGGAAATTGCTGTTTATTATAATATTGCAAAACAATTAATATAAATTAATAAATCCTCGATTTGTAGACAGATTATAGATTTGTGAATATACAGAGTGTACATGACGTAACCTGGGTTTTTGAAATATGTTTTCTAAATATTTATTAATATAAAGGGTGAAAAATAAAATTATAATCTCAAGGGCCATAAGTTATTTTTAATTATAAAATAAATGCAAGAAAAACTTAATTACACAAGTGGATGGAAATACCTTTAAACATAAATATCATCAATGGAATATATAAAAAATCAAAATAAATAAGAGGTCTCTAGACCATTGGCGCGTAAGAGGTCTTTGGGGAAGTGTGGCAGAATGGAGGGCACGGACTAGAGGCTTACTGTGGGAACTAAGAGAGGAAAATAACTTTTTGTATCTGGATTTAGCTACTTCGGTGACGAGGGGGGAGTGCTGAAGTCAGTATGGAGGGTCTTCTTGGAAACATAATAAGTTAGTATACGTTTAAATTCCTTCTGAAATATAGACAATATTTTAAACAAAGTTTGTTTTATTTATTTACAAAAAGATTGGCTTAATCTCTAAGCAACTTCCCCACCACCGGAGATTTAGCTTTTTGGTTATAACAATGAACTATGTTTTAGAGATGAACGGAGGTTGGTGTGAGGTGGAGTGTCCGGAGCGGCCCACTTGGCTAGCCACCTGTACTGGAGGTCTGATCATGTGTAGCCCCTCTCTCAAGGTGTACTATAGCAGTGACCAGCTATGGATGTCCTTCCGATACAGGGCACAAGCTATAGTCTCTTCACACTCGGGGGATGTCTGCGTTAGACTTCACTGCGCCACTGCCTATTTTACAGGTTGTGCAACCTTTATATTTTCTGTTGAGAAAAATATTTTGGTTATACGGATGGGTTCTAGCAAAACAGGATTATATTTTTAGCTATTTTTACGAAGGGATAGTTAAAATTTTTAAGAACTTGTAAACATCGCCCCACTTACTGGAATTGGGCTCATGTCCATTAGAGCGGCGAAAAGCTCTCTGGTAGAAGGCGTTACTGGAGTTAAAGCCCTGACATGAGTTCCAAAAAAATAAAAAGATCTAGTATGATACAGATCATTATAAAAAACAATTAGAAAATAAAAGAAGTGGTGTCTGTGCGTAGTATGAGAGTTTTAAGAATTGTATTAAGTGCAGACATAGTGTATTTATAAGTCTAAGTGTAGTGTAGGGCGTAGAGTGAGATTTTCATGAAATTTCACTTATACCATCTTCATCAGGGTCAAAAATGAAGTAGACCTACCATTTAACATTTTTTTCTATTGTAGATTCACAGAAATATTGCTCATCCTATCTCGCAAGAACACCCTGTATAAATACTGTGCACATTAAATAATTTAAAGAACATTTTAATCTCTAACATGTAAATTCATTTGTTAGCATTGATCTTCTTATTTCTGATTCTATTAATATTTTATGTACCATCTCCGACTTTATTACTTCTCTAACTATACGAAGTATAGGGGAAGTTATATAATCGGTCAGAAATTCGATGCGAAGTTTTCAACGGAATTTCATGTTTTCCGACCACCTGATTCTAAAAATGTAAAAAAAGAATGCTGTCTGTCTGTGAACACGATAACAGTCGGTATAATGAATGTATCGACTTGATATTTTATATGTGTCCAGAATCCAGAACCTTTTAAGGACGACAGCCATTGATTTTCAGCGAAGGTAAGGGAGGATTAGTGGGGGGGTTTAACACAAAAAACTAGAATAACTACCGTTGTAATGAATGTATTGACTGATTGGCTGAATGAAAGGAGAGATCAGAGTAGGGGGCTCGATACAAAAACCCTAATAACTGCCGATGTAATGAATCTATCGACATAGAATTTAGTATGAGGATTACCTATTATGAGAAATCTCTATGTAAGTCAACTATAGATGTTTAACCCAAACGGTCAATTGGTTCTGGAGAGAGAGCAACAATTTAGTTGATTAATTCGTGCTGGGGAAGTACATTATCAGTGATTCACTGGACGACTTTTTCTTTCATTGTATTCCAACATCATTTTCAGACAGTTAAGATCACAATTTTATATATTTATTATATTTTTTCAACCTCTCTAGGATATGCTTAATTTTTTTTGTTGACATAATTTTTTTATGCCATGTTTTCCTATCTATCGGAAGCTCACCCAGCTAACATTTTTATATCTTAAATTTCAATTTAGAGAATTGGATAGATGGAAACGATTGGAAAGTGATCTGCCGAGACGTGGATCATGTTACCTTGTCTGAGGACAACGTTTGGTTTATTTCCAGAGGACAACTTTTCTATTTTACAAAAAGTAAAGGAAATATTCAGCCTTATCGATGTGAGTTCCCTCTCTCCAAGGTGTACAGCTGGCATTCTGTAAGATTATAAGTAATTTTTATCTATGAATATTAGTGTTTTTGGTAGAGGAAAACGTGTTAAACCGAAATAAAATTAAATTCTGCGATAAGTATTGGATGATTATTCATACATTTCTGAGATTTGAGTAGAACAATAGAAGATTTGATAAAAACTAATTCAGAAATAATTATGCAAACTTCCCACATAACTTTCTTAAATATCGTATGGCTTTTACTAAAATTAGCAAAGTAATTTGAAACCTCTGCTTCTGCTAGATGTCGCGACAATCGAGGTTTAGCGTCAACATATTAATACCATTGTTTCATCAAAAAGTTTTACATGACGTATCGAGTTGAGAGCTTGGATTAGAAGCAAACTGTAACTTCGTTGACTTGGTTCAGTTACTACTGAAGGACCTCAGTTGTTGAGTGGTTAATATTACTGTCCTAGAGGTGGTTGAGTGGTTAGAGTTACAATCGAGGTTTTTGTATAATTTAAACAAATAATTCAAAAGACTGACTTTGGGTTCAAACCAGATATTTTGAAAATGGGAGACTAGTGTTTACACACTATGATAGGACGTATGTCCTTTCCCTCGACTCGAATACAGTTACATGGCTCAACTGTTACAGATTTTTTTTTTGTAATCGCTTAAATTTCGGATGACCGATTTGGGTGACACAGTGTCGTGCAAGCGAAAAATGCATAGAATAAATAATCAACAAAGAGCACCAGGGGACTCTCTCAATTTTTTTTATAAATTTTCTCAAGTTTTGAATAGTTTGGAAGCTAGTACAACCTAATATAATTTCTTAAAATGTATTTTAGGGTTTGTTGGCAGTTTCTAAAAATGGTATGATTCTTAAATACAAAAATGATATTTGGAGAATAGTTAAAGGAAATAAAAAATGTAAATTTTTATCGACGGGACCAAACGATCTAGTATGGATTGTGGATTATGATAACTTACTGTATGTAACTGATAATATAGACAACAGAGAACTTATATGGTGGCAGGTAATTAATTAAATTATCATATTTTTTTAAATATCCTCAGTGAATCGTAAAAGTGTTATCTGTTCTGAACATATAATTCTTATTTTGAGACATCTTCAGTTTCGTATTTTGAGTAAGAAAGACTGTATATTGTTAAATAAACTTGTTTGTTTTAGGTTCCATTTACAGACGCATATTGCGTTGTTACAGCTCTATGTTCAAGTAACGATGGTGTGTATTTGTCATGCGAGCACAAAGCTTCCATCTTCCTTAACAAGATCTACGTTTCAGGTACAAAATTGTATAAATTTTAAAATTTTATTTATATGCAAAGAAGGCGACAAGACATGGGAACCAACAGGTTGAATGTCACAAGTAGAAAGGAGTCATGTATCCTGTAGAACTATTACAATATTGGTGGTGGCCGCGGTGACACCATCAGCCCTCAAAAGTAGGCATAACAAGATGGAAAAAAAAAAGGTTTCATGACTTATCGAACAGCTTTTGAAATGTTAACATAAATAATATTTTTTTCAGGGCATACCTGGGAACCAAAACCATTAGACCTGAAATGTACTCAGGTCACAGCATCTGGAGTTTTTGAAGAAAAAGGATGTATTTGGGTTTTGGACAGAAAGAACAATCTTCTAGCTGTCTCTAGCTCTTTAGTGATTTTAAAGGTATTTTTCTGACAATGTTAATTAGGACGGTAGCGTAGAGCGCGCTTGCTACTTTGTTAAAGGTCCCGGGTTCGAGCGTTTTCTATCTAGGATGTAGAAAAAAATGTGCATGCCGTAGATCAGAGGGGATGTTAAATAACGGACTCGAGCCTGTATGTCAGAAACTTTTTACCTTTTAATACCTAAAGTAGGCAACATTTAGGACACCCACAGTAGAGTCGGGCTGGGCCAGGAGTGGGTGTCGTAGAATACCATCTGCTGTTCGAGCGTGTCTTAAAAGGACTCTGGGTACTTTGGAGGCCAGTCCTCAGGCTTGTAAAAGTACCCAGCTCTGCCCTGCAGATGGAGGTTAGTAGAATAAATCGTGTCGTAGAAGACAAGTAATAGGCCATTTGCCCTGGAGATGAGAGTGCCGGAATACGTACGGCTATTATTAATATTCACAAGATGTGTTTGACTTACTTGGTAATATGAAAAGAAAGTTTGTTGTCTTTTTAGGAGTTGACGGCGCCGTGCAATGTGGTGTGTGTCTCGAGCGTTCCGCAGGCGCTTTGGATCCTGTCTGACAGTGGTCATATCTACATTAGGCAAGGAATTTCGGATTCATGTCCCACTGGAACACAGTGGGGCAAACTTAACTTGGAGCAGCTAAGTAAGTACCATTTAATTTACTTTTGCTAAAACAAAATAGTCTTTCAAGTTGAGGTAGGGAAGGCCGCGGGCGCCCGAATGACCCCGCCTTACTCCTGCAGTACATTGTCCAGAAGAAGAGATGAGCTGAAAGTATGAGTACTCTTGGGGAGAAGCTGGTCACCATCAGCGCTTTGTAACTCACAGATTTGATTTTTTAGTTATAATTATCGTCTAACCAACAATTTGTCTAAATCATATTTGTATAAAATGTGTTGTTTCTTTCTTTTTAGCATTAAGTACGTATTTCATCATGAATGAACTTTTTGTAATTATAAACTAAACAGCGTATTTCCCACACACATATATATATAAGTAGTGTACGGTTTCGGCCGCGTTCGGTTATTATAGTCGTGCAAAAGTGGGCAAAACTCTAGCGATATTATTTGGGTATGTTCTATCGATTGTTTAATAGAAAAATAAAAATTATGTTGTGAATTGATAAATCTGCTCAGCTTTGCTTGGAGTGTGACACAAATATATAGGTTGGGGACTACAGAGCCGACCTCCCCACGGTTTTACTCACATATGCCTCAATCATATTTGTTGTTTTAGACGAATCTTTTTTTTTTTAATATTGTTAAATTGTTGTTGGACAATCTCATTTATAATAAAATACGTACTTGAAGCTGAAAAATAAAAATAAAATAAACTTTTGACGAAATAATATAATACTCAAATTTGATGTCAGGTGTTTCCGTTAGACAAATTCACCGCCAACCCTCAGGGACACGTATATGAATGAGTGTTGTGTTCTTGGTGTGTTACAGACGAGCAGGCGCTCCAGATAGTTGGCATCAGCT
Source organism: Aradus depressus (assembly GCA_963662175.1). Taxonomy (NCBI): domain Eukaryota; kingdom Metazoa; phylum Arthropoda; class Insecta; order Hemiptera; family Aradidae; genus Aradus; species Aradus depressus. The sequence goes on along the minus strand of OY759217.1, from coordinate 32,569,559 downwards.
GTGGTACTGACGTGGTGTGGGCCTGCGATATCCGTGGCTTAGTCCTCATGCTGGTCGGCTCCCCTCACCTGATAGCCTCCAACATCTCCAACACTCCTGCATGGGTCATCATAGAGGGCAGACCCACCTCCAATAACACATTCACTAAGGTATCTATCTAGTAATTTATACATCTTCTATTGAAAAAAAACCAAAACAAGTGTGAGTGACGCGGTACTCACAAGAATTGATGTGTATGTGAGTGATGCGGTAGGTACTCACAAGAATTGATGTGTATGTGAGTGATGCGGTACTCACAAGAATTGATGTGTATGTGAGTGATGCGGTAGGTACTCACAAGAATTGATGTGTAAACATCTTCTTTTGTTTCAAAAATTTGCTGTCGTGCATTGATTTTGATTAAAATTTGTTTTATAATATTACAATAAGCAAAGTAGTATGAGGAATTAAACTTTCAAATTTATTGTTCTTCAATTTCTTTTATACATGAAATTATAAGTTTGTGATAGCTAAAATAATTATATATTTTTTTTAATTTTCACTGCTATATTATTTCTTTTACCACAAATTTTTTTTATTGTGACTAATTTAAGCTATTGAAGCATCTTAACCTAAAAGTTTCTTATTTTAGTTAAATTCACTACAACGGTAAATATGATCAATAATTTTGTAAAAATACAATGTTATATCTAATCATGTTTTTTAGAGTTGTTATTGGTTTTATTATATATTTACCTTTACATTCATTCATATGTGACGAAATATATTACACGATAATACATTCGAAATTTATTACACTTTCTTCGAACATTAGAAGTATGAAAGAAGTATCAAGAAACCCTGTTCCACACTGAGCACGAACAGAACGCGTGCTCACTTTGATGTACCGACTTCTGAATGGGGCTGAGCGCATTCGGATCCAAATGCTCACCACCAGTACACACCTGATCATTTGAGCGATGAGCGTACGCTCATTCGGGGCGAATGCTCAAATGAGTACCTTTACGCTATTCGAAAATGTTATCTCCATTATTTCATATTGATTCTGTAACTTTTCACATAGGATCAATAGTAACTGGGAAAACATGAATTAATTGTAAATAGACTCCCAAGTAACCTCCCCCCTCCCCCCCCCCCCCCCTCTATTCAGGGATTTTGGAATTACATGATATATCCTAAAACCTATTCTTGATTATGCAGCTTTAAAATATGAAGTTCGGTTGAATGTTCAGCCATTTTCCCGTGATGATGGACAAACAAACAAATCGATTTGAAAGCTAAAAAACATAAAACCATTGTAGGGTCTTTGTTTGAAAGGCCACTCTCTTAAAATGGTATTTATGAAGAAGATTACAATACTTTTGTCACCAACATACATCCTTATAACTCGTTTACATAGTCCGGCTATTTCCCTACGTGTTGTTTTTTCTTTCTGACTTTATGATATTTGTGTTATAGATATACGTTGGTCCTGAGACGTATATGGTATGGGCTTTGGATAGTGCCGGCAACATCTACGTGAGAGAAGGAATCTTCCCTGACTTCCCCGTTGGTACTGGCTGGGTACATGTACCAGACATAAAAGCATCACATCTTACCATAAGGTATACTGTCTATAATAACAATATTTATTTCCGTTAAAGCATAACATGGTAAATAGGATGCATCATAAAAATATACATCACAATGTTACAAAAGATAGCTTATAAATTAGATATATAAACAGTTACTAAATCTTGTAGTCGGACATACATGTCTTTAGTAATAATAAAAAATAATATTACAGTTTTATAATAAAAAAGTTACTTTATTATTATCTTTATAATATAAAGATAAAGTTACAGTACAAAATAATAATACTAATAAATACAATAGATACAGTTTTTAATTATATTTTGAATTGTGATAATATTTTTATAATTCTTCCAAAATTGTCTTTTTCAGGACGATAATTAGGGACGTTCTTATATGCCTTCCTCAGGTCGTAATATTCAAAATATAGAAAAACAAACAACTAAAATAAATAAATATATAACCAATATATAGAAATAAAATAAATGAGTATAAATTAAAAAAATATGTGATTAAGTGAAAATAATAAACAAAAAGTAATTCCGACAGACCCTTATAGGAGAATTTCAGCTAAGAAAATAAAAATGAAAGCTAAATACGAGATAATGGTTTTGAATATGAAACAGGACTTTTATATCATAATTATTTTATTATTTTTGAACATTGAGAAAAAAAATCCGTTTTTGAATAAAGGGGTTTCTTCTAACTTAAACATTTTTAGTTGAATCTTAAATTGTTTTATAGTAATGTTTTTAAGAAGTGGGGAAGGACATTGAAAAATTAATTCTTTTATGACTTAAGAATGATATGTATATTCTTGTGCTTAACTCTTTCCTAAATATACTACCTTTTCTACGACACTCAGTCGTCATCAGTCTGACTACTGTTTCGTTGTAGTTCCTTTTTGAATTATTTATTTATATTCTTTTTATTTTTCAGTTCAGACTCAGTGTATGCCTTGAACATGGACGGGGTCTACAAGAGAGTGGGGATCTCTCCCAGTAACTACATAGGAGATGCATGGCTCTACCTGCCTGTCCGTTTGGATTATATTACTGGTGCGTATTTATGAGTCAATAATCTGGGGGGCTCCGGGAGAACACCTGTAAATTAGATTTGGGAGCCAGGCCAAAATTTTCGATGTAACGCTTTTGCGTAGAATTTCGTTTCACTGTATCTCAGCCACTAATGAACCGATGGAACGAACCGGCTAAATCTAGATAGCTTATACATGTAAGATTTTAGCTAATGAGGTTATAGGGACCGATGACGTAATCTCTGGGCGTGGCGCGTATGTGCGCGAGAAACGGTTTTTGGAGGTACTCGTACTTTAGGATACGTGTATTTTACGAATGCTTGACACTAGAACGTTGATCTGAGGTGTCTTTAGAAAGCGCTTAAGAGACTCTATTAGACCTCAAGCGATAATAGTTCCAACAACAATAACCAAAATTTTATTAATTTTCAGAGTTGAAAAATCAAAATTTTACAAGAATGTTGGCATATTTGAAGCGGCAATATGCTCAGAATCGAAGGAAACGAGTATTGGAAGAAAGTGTGGATCAACGTGAATCCAGAAAGTGCCAACAGTCTAGCACCGAGCGATCGAGAGAGTAACGGGAGCACCGAAGATTAGCGGCAGAAACAAATTCAACTGCCATTGCGCACTGTACCCTCTACCAGTAGGGTAACTTCGATTTGTACGTGTCTGGAAGTGATCAACAAAGACGATGGAGTGCTTCCAGAGGAGGGTTTCAGCACCGTAGAGGAGCCAGAGCCTACCAGAGACCCCCAGGCGCAGCAACGTTGGGAAGTGGCGCGCGCCATCTTTGCTGCCTCGTTCAAAAGCAAAGAAATGGGACATGACTGAGCCCACCACAGTTTTTTAAATTTAATTAAAACTAAGATGATAATATAATGATTTGCTTGGGTACTCCGGCCTCCCCTCACCTCAATAGCCAGCTGACTGTTTATATAATTTACCTATCTTTTGTAATTGTTTTTTTAATAAGAAAGAGGCAATATGCAGAATGGGGTCCACATCCCTTGCCCTGTGAGGACAATAGAATATTCTCCGTAGGCTTCCACCATAATTATGATGCAACTCACATGGTTGTGGATTTGTAATGCAGTAAATTATAGCTGGTTTAAAATATTTGACGATTTGCACTTGACAAAAATGTTGGGTATAATCATATTTCTGTTTGTCTGTTTCAGGTTCGTTTGACCATGGTCTGTGGGGTATCAGCTCAGATACCGGCCTCCTGGTGTCCCACCAAGAGCGGGTGTTCCCCCTCTCTGAACATGTTACGGTCGAGAAAGACTGGGCCCTCTTATGAAAGTTTGGCCACAACTACGAGCCCTCCTGGTACTACCTGCTCAACACCTCCGACCCAACTCAGTCTATCCACTTGGTACACCCTAATTCATTGTGATAAAAAAAATCTAGATCAAAAAGCAAAAATATAGATCCGCGAGACAAACTAGGCCATGTCCACTTTTTTCAGTGTATTTTCTAGCGAAAAATTATAATGTCGAGGGAAGTCGATGTTCTGTCGTGTGTTTTCATAGTTCTGAAGGTATCATTTCCGAAGTCCCTTCTAATTTGTTTGTCGAATCCTGTTGTGTCTGTGGTCTGGTTACTCGCCATGGTCATTATGAATGATAGAGTCGTCAGTCAGTATCTTTACAACGTTAAGGGAAGTCCAGGTTCTGCTACGATAGACTTCCCTCAACGTTGTAAAGATACTGTCGACTATATAAATCATTATGAAAAATTATATTTATGTTAATTTCAGTCAGTGATGAGCTCGAATAAATTATATCTATGTTAAATTTAGTCCAATGATGAGCTCGAATAAATTATATCTATGTTAATTTCAGTCAGTGATGAGCTCGAATAAATTATATCTATGTTAAATTTAGTCCAGTGATGAGCTCGAATAAATTATATCTATAAATAAAACAAACTTATTTTTGAAATATTGTCTATTCCACTAAAGATATATATTCATATATAACTACCGGTTTCGGCTTTATACCATCGTCAGGTCTAGTTATGAACTGTTCATAACTAGACCTGACGATGGTATAAAGCCGAAACCGGTAGTTATATATGAATATATATCTTTAGTGGAATAGACAATATTTCAAAAATAAGTTTGTTTTATTTATTTATTACAAGTTTCCACAATATGTCCGCGTTTCTCAACTTAGAAGTAATTATATCTATGTTAATTTCAGTCCAGTGATGAGCTCGAATAAATTATATCTATGTTAATTTCAGTCTGTGATGAGCTCGAATAAATTATATCTATGTTAAATTCAATCTGTGATGAGCTCGAATAAATTAGGCTCAAACTTTATGGGCACATAGATTTAGTAGGTATGACGACATGCCTGCAATTTTTCTATTTCATCACAATTTTCATACGGTAATATAGGTGGTTGGTTTTTTGACCAATGGCAAAAAGTGATATCTTTTTTTTCTATATTTTGTCTACTTAATGAGTTCTTTTAAAATTGGAGGTATTGTTTTTAAAAGTAAATTGAATGTACTTCCAGGTAATTTGCGATCATTTTGGAATAATATTCAAAATTAGTTGCTTTTCGGAAGCCTTAAAAATTAAAATTGAGATTCCCGATATCATCCCTGATTTCTTTTCAAGATGGTTCAGATTCTAGTAGCGCTACATCAGTTTTAATGTAAAATAACATTGTATTTGTACCCAACGAAATGCAAAACTAGAGATTTTAAAGAATTTATTATGATTTGAATTAATAATATAGAAATTAACAATTTTTAAAGCTTTTTAGGAAATAGTTGTATTTATTTTGCTGTCCTCAACTGGAAAACAATCAACTTCTCTCTCTCTCTGGGCCCATATTGTTCGATCGCCGAGGACTTAAGGAACTGCCAAGGTTGGCGAGAAAATATTTTATTTCCTTATTTTCAAACCCGAAGTCCTTTCATTGAGGACTCATTTCATGCCAGGAATATTATCCAAAACCGCTTTAGCTCCTAAACGAAAAATCGCACCATCCCAGTTTCTTTTGGAGAATGGAATAGATAAAATAAACTTAAATTTTTGCCATGTTGGCGTATTTCGAGAATATGAATTTTTTTACTTTTAAGACCCCAAAACTCAATTTAATATGAAAATTAGGTCAAAATGATTGCAAATACCTGAAATTGCGTTCAATGTTAGAAATTAACTCTCAAATCTCAAAAAGTATTTTTGAGTATAGGGAATATGGAAAAGAAAGATGTAATATTGTGCTATTATACAAATACAAAACCAATTTTGCCTTGACAAATGAATTAACAATTAATTATTGAATTTTGTATTCTTTTTTGATAATGAAATGTATTTATTTAAGTGCTAAAAGTCAGAATTATTTGTTTTCTATTCTATCTATAAAAGTAATGCAAGTCTTAGTGATGAAAATTGATTGGAAATAATAATAAATGAAGAAAAAATAAAACACATTCATAGATTTGTTTTCGTTACGCTTAGTAAAGTTAGAATAAAAATAGTAACGTAAACTTGTTTTTGCTATAAGGCAGATATTAAATATTAATAAAATCCATACAAAGAAATATAAAAATTTTGTTTCTCGAAAATGAATCGTAAATACAATACTTCATATATAGGCTTATAAAACTTTTTTTTTTGTCTTCAAAAATTTGATTGGCAACAAGTGAATGGGAGGCATAAGGACACAAGGTTCATTATATTTGTTCAGAAAGTTGAAACAAGGATGAACTCCTTGTCCAAAAAAACTCATGGAAAAAACAATTGAAAAATATTTTGTAGATATTAGAAAAATGGAATGAATAGAGCGCTTAGAAACCAAAATTGTATATTTTTTCAAAATGCATTATTTTTAGGTGGGCAACATAGTGGATAGCTAAGGCGCAAAAACATTGCTGCTGCTATAGAAGGGACAATATATTTATCCTCACTTTTTCGCCTTACGTTGCTATGTAGTATACCTTTCGTATATGCGAATCTTGCATGAATTTAGCTCACTAACAATAAATCTCTATGCTTTCAATTTTCTCGAGTATCCTTAGATCTGAAGTTTTGACGAAATGTTTTTTTTTTTTTTGGACTTACTGCTCTAACACTTTGTCCTTATAACATTTACCTATCAAACATACAAAAATAAATGGCCCATGTTTATATTTACTTCTTTTGACCTTACAAATATCATGTAGTGAAGAACAAATACCACTATGTATTAAAAATTAGACATTATTTAATTAAGATGATTATGAATTCACTGTAAATCTACATTTTTTTTTTTTATTTATTTTTTTTTTTTTGAAGCCTATTAAGGCTTATTGTAGAGAGTTGGGTTACAATTTGAATATACATTTTATATAATAATAAAGTAAGAATTTCACACTTAATAAATTTTCTAAATATTAAAAAATGAATGCGCACATTTACTTATATATGCAAAACAGAAAAATATACACTTTTTTATACATACATACACATATACATATGATAATAACATTAAAAAAAAAAAAAAAAAAAAAAAAAAAACCAAACTAATAAACATTAAGACAAACCACTTTGTACTTAAACTGTAAATAATAGATATTTAACAAAAACTTAATATGAGAAATCCAACTTTAAAATTCATTTCCCATTATCTTTTTTTTTTATTTATTTATTTTTTTTTTATTGGAAGTTAGATTTTTTTTTATTCTTTCTTTATAATGTTTGCTTTTTTAAATTAATAGCATTTAGAATATAGTAATAGACATCATTAATTTGCTCCATAGAAACAATCTCTAATATTCTAATAATATTACTTTCGTCTTCATCAGAGTTTTTAATATATTTAGATAAATATCTTTCTCTAATATTATTATACAAAGGACAGTTTAATAAAAAATGAACAATATCTTCTTTGAGTTCTCTAGAACAACATCTACATTGATCCTTTTCAAAAATAATTTTTTCTTTATTTATATACAAACTGATATGGTGTTTAGAAGCCAAACGTAACTGACCTACTGCTCTAATTTTATTGATATGACAATTAAATAACATATGGCAACTCACAGAACCAAAAGAGCACATATTTCTATAATATAAGTTATACTTGGAGTTGAGGATTTTTTCAACATCTTTACTGATGAGATTATTTCGGAATGAAGTGATTAAATTATTAAATTCATTTTCTACAATTTTGGCATTTTGAGATTTCCAGACGTCATAAGCTCCTATAGAAGACAGGCTATTTCTTAGTTCAAGGGTCCAATTAAAAGGCATATTAGAAGAATCTGAAAGCTCTATCAGTCTATTGTAGCACATTTTAGGGATTCTTTCATCACTTAGATTAAGTAGACTGGTCCACCATTTGATCATTTTTTTGAAGATTTTACTACTCGTGTGAACCCTACCGGTCTCCATTCGGACATACGCATCAGGGGTAGTTAATGGTAGACATAAGAGCTTTTTTAAGAAACTTAATTGCCCACGCTCAATAATTGAGCCATAACCAATTCCCCAGATCTCGGATAAATATAGGAGTGTACTTTGAGAAATGGAATCATATAAATGACAGTTGGATAGCCATGAATCAGATTTGGCATTACATAATGTTTTCATAACTATAGCATTTGCAGCTGAACTTTTAGAAAGAAAATATTTAATTGATTTGGAAAAAGTACCTGAATTGTGAAAAGGAACTCCTAAATAAATGAAGTGATTCACTATTTCTATTACAGAGTTATCATATTTAAGAGGTTTAAACTTAGAGGTGCGACCGCCCTTGTGAAATATTAATATTTTGGTTTTTGTAGCATTAAGTGTTAATCTATTGAGTTGGCAATATTTATGTAGAATATTTAGATTGGTTTGAGTGTCCTGCCAGGAAGAAGATAAAATGGCCACATCATCTGCATAAAGCAGCATGTGCAGGTCCTTAAAACTGTTAATATTAATACCTCGAGAGCCATGAGAAGCAAAAAACTCACTCATATCGGAGATGAATAACAAAAAGAGAAGTGGACTGAGTACCTCTCCCTGAAGAACCCCCTCCACTATAGAAATCTCCTTTGAGCTTGTGCTCCCCTGAGTAACCACTATAGACGATATCTCATACATATTTCTAATAATTCTAATTATTTTAGCACTAATCCCAAGTAGATATAGTTTTTGCCATAATAAATCATGATTTATAGAGTCGAAGGCTCTTTTAAAATCGACAAAGATTGTAAATACTCTTCTTCTCTTTAGCCTTAACTGAATATTTATTGCTGAAATTAGCGAAAAAACAGCATCTCTACACCCACGACGAGATCTGAAACCGAACTGTTCTTCGGGAAGCAACTTATTATTAGACTCAGACCATTTCATTAATCTATTATTTATTATGGAGGTAAATATTTTTGTAATAGTATTAAAAAGAGAAATTCCTCTATAATTATAGGGATCTAAAGAATCCCCTTTCTTAAAAATCAAATTTAATTTAACCTTACCCCATGAAGAAGGAATGCTTTCCGTATCCCATATTTTATTAAATAGGTTTAGTAGGTAATGTGTCCACTCATCAGTAAGACTCTTTAAACATTCGTTTGGGATTAAATCTAAACCAGTAGCCTTTTTATTTTTACTATTATTGAGGGCCGAGTGAAGCTCTTCAAGTGAGATTTCAACGTCAAGATCTGGATGATAATAACTGAAAAATGTTTCAATTTTTAGTGTTTTTTTAGGGAATACAGAACCATAAAAATATTCCCATTGTTGTATAGAAATTGGACAAGTTTTAAATTTAGTTTTATTAAGTCTATTAACAACATTCCAAAATTCCACCGGGCTGTTTACCTTTCTGAACTTATCTCTAATGTTAATGTAATATTGTCTTTTACATATTCTTAATAAATTTTTGTATTTCTTTTTGGCTAAGTTATACTCAGTAACAAAAGGCTATATGTAAATCTACATTAATAATCGTTATTTATTAATTAATGTAAATCTACTACGAGGCCTCCTCAGTTCAAGAGGGAAACTACACCAGAACCGAGGTTCTGAGAAAATAAGTTTTCATTTTCTCATTAACAAAAGATGTACACATAGCAGTTATCTTCATGACATTAAATTAGTCTTTGTCAACTTTTTCAACATTAAAATTGAATTTTACTGTTTAATTTTTAACCAAAAATTTAATTTTAAATGTGTTGCCATATAGAACTGAACTGCCAAAATATTGTCGACTCAATTCTTTGACTATTTTTACCTTCAAATTGTAAGTTTTAAGTTTTTTACGTAAGGTTCACAAGACACATCGACCAAAGAAAATTCTTCAGGATCAGTTTATAAACTTTAGATGCTAGGAGGCTGTGACAGACGGAAAGGCAGAGCGAAATTATAAGGGTTACTCTTAGCTACTTTGATACGCTAAAAATGAAAATATCTGCACAATTTTAGAAAAAATACTTTATTATATTAGCTTTTCAAATTCACTGGAGAAAAATTCCCTGCCGCTCAGGAAATTGCGAGGAGCGTCACTTCATGGGCTCTGGTACTTTTTTCTGCTTCATTTTATCTAGTCTAATCATAAAAAATTCTCATTAAATCCAGTTGTTTTTAGCTGAAATCCTAAAAAACTTCATTTAATTATTTTAATTTAGTGATGTTTGTAGTAGCATTTTTTGTTTATGATAATATTTTATATCATATCCTACAATGCTCCTTATTTGTTGTTATATTGTCTAAATTTTATATTTATTTTATGTACGTACCTTTATTGTTTATAGATATAATATCCTATTATTAAAATAAATGTATATCACTTGTTAATAAAAACATTTTTCAAACATTTAATGAAGTTCTTGGTTTCTTTGGTCTGGTTTCCCTCCCAAAATGAAAATGAATTATTGGAACTTAATTCACTTTCTTACCAATGCCCGGATGTTCAGGATTTTTTTATCTCGTTTGTTTTTGACAAAATTTCCTGTAGTATAAGGGAGTATTGTAATCGTATGAAAATCCGAGATTGAGTTTTCAACGGATTTTCACGTTTCAAGAATCCCTTAATACGTTTTGACCATTTTCGCGGTGATGTCTCTCTCGTTTGTGTGTATGTGATTGGAAAGTTGTGAGCTCTCTACCGCAAAAACGATTGTAACGGCCGAAATCAGCAGGAAATTGAGACCACTTTGATTCCTAAGTACATTTTTATACCAATCACACTTACAGATCAGTCACTCTCCCCCTTCACCTTCTCAAATTTATTTCATACTGGCATTACTGGGTATAAGAATGTCTAATCTCAAGATTACGCTGTACAAAAATACAAAATGAAATGATTTTGAGAAGGGAAGGGTGAGAGAGTGAACTGTAAGTGTTGTTGGTATAAGAAAGTCCTTTAATGGCCACATCACATTTTTTAATGATTATTAATATAATTCATTATACCTTATTTGTTATTATAGATCTCTTTATTATCTTACCGCCTATTCTTCCCAAATTATTTAAAGTCTTACTTTAAATAATTTGGGAGGAATGTGTTCGACGTGGTTATTTTGAATGTAGGAATAAATAATTATTATAAAAAAAGTTTTTTAAAAGTATTTTTTATTTATATATATTTATATTTTACATTTATGTTTTTAAAGTAAGGTAACTATTTACATCAAATAATTTAGGAAAATACACTCATTAAGTAGAAATAAATATTTCATCCAATAGGCCGGTTCTGATGCTTCTAATACATTTTAAGGCGAATAAATAAATAATCTAATGTAATTTTTGAAAATTAAATAATATATTATGTATTATCATTATGTTACATAAAAGATGTCCAGATTTTTAGCTGTTTATTAATTTATTCATTTTCATTAATCACACATTTACCATTTCAAACGTATAAGTTATTCACACAATTCACAAATATTAAAATAAGTGTACAACATATAATATTAACAAATTCTGTTAGTTGAAATGACAGAAAAAATAATAAGAAACTTATTAGAGGGGCTTATAAATTATTTGTATGTTACTTTAATTTTATTCAGATATATAAATTTTATGTTTTGATTCTGAAATGGATTGAGCAATAAATAAATAAAAATCTTACTAAATGATTACTGTCAACAAAGGAACAAATGATCTTTTAAAATTCAATTTACTTTCATGAGAAAGTATTATTTTTCAACAAATTAAATTAATACATTTTTTTTTTTTAATTGACTAATCTTTGGGCATTGGTATGTTGGGCTGTTGGGCAGTATTGGTTTGTTCTATCCTTAGTGAAAACTACATTAACGCAACTTCAGAAGGATACTGTCTCCTGAGTTCAAGACTATGAAGAATCCGAGTTTCTTATCCATTAGTAAATAAATCTGAAGTTACTGACATATTGATAACATGTATGCATGGAGCTGCACGGAACGTTGCTGCTATTGTACCTTAGAAAATATGAGCAGTATTCGAGTTAGTCGTTTTTGTGACTCAGGCTAATAACTACGAGGTCACATCGCCTACTATCAGAGCGCTATTTCGTCGCCCGACACTACTGTGTAAGTCTTAAAAGTTGCCTACCCTGGTTTAGTTACCAAGAGTAGTAGGGATCTTTAACTAGTACCTGACATCTTACGGGCTATCCGAAGGACGGCATGCTCATGGTTTTTCTACCTACCATATAAAACCTAAGGGTAACTAACCTAACGGGTAATGTGTTCAAAATTCGATTAAATACATTTCAACCGCGCTCTCGCCTGTAATATCGAGGCTTTACAGAGGGCGCCAGTAGCTCAGTGGTATGCGTGATTGCTTACTAAGCTCAAGATCGTGGGTTCGAAACCCGACCGAGGCCCTTAGTTTATTTTATCTACCTAAGCACGCCGTCCTTCGCATGAGACGTAAAGAGATGGACCCGAGCTTGTACGATGTCAGGTACTAATGACCTGGTAGTTCGTATGAGTGTTTTACTTAACCGCTGCGCGAATCAAGGATCACATCAAAGTACAATAAACAACATATGATATATTTTTCCATACGAGATATGAGAAACAACGGTTATACACATACATTTTCCAAAAAAATGATCCTGTGACCCATAAAACATGAAGAAGCCGCAAAACTCTCATTATTTTTCAAGAATACAAAACTTTCCCTATGATTGAACCTATGTCCCAATGACGTTTTACGTTAATACGTAAATTCATATTATGCTGGACAACAATAAAAGTAATATTTCTTGAAATTAGAGCAGTAAACGTCTTAGGTTGCGATATGTACATATTTGAATCATCAGACGGTGCTAGGGAACATTTTTCAGACAAAAGCCATTCTTGAATTAGCACTTATAAATGATAAATTCCAAGAGTTCAATAAATTTTAAACTCTATTTCTGCTGAAATGAGAGCATTAAAAATTAATTTTATACAAAAAATCCATGTTTTTTTTTTTTTTATATGAGAGAATAACATAGTAAACATATATATTTAAGTAGGAACATTAAATTGAATACAGATAGAAGAGAAAATGAAGAAAAAAGAATGCCTTCCTCTTCTTCTAACGAATCTTTTCTTCATGAGAAATAAGAGTATAAATTGAAACGAATCTGATTGATTTTAAATGGTTAGAATTAGATGGAATTAAATTATTCTATATAACTAAAAAATAATAATAGTATTAATCTTTGGCATAAAGTTATTTCACTGATTAAAATGTATTTACAGTTAAAGAGGGACACACTTCTGAGATTGAGCTCAAAGATATAACCGAAAATAAATAATAGATAAGATACATGTAATATATAAAAGTATCAACATTAATTTCACTAAACGCTATATATATATTATTTATACATGTAATGTATTTTTTTTTATTTACATAAGTAAAAGTTTTTTATCAGTCATTTGATATTAAACTCCTAAAAAAGAAACCTAAATGTAGGCAAATTTTATTTTACAAACTACTTCAATTATTCTGAGCTGACAAACGGGTTTCTACAAAAAATTATAATATCACTTTCTTTCGTCGGTTATTCGTTTTTATTTATTTATTTTTTTTTCAAGGTAAAAAAGTTCTGTATAAAAACATGTACAGATATTTATAAATGTCTATTAAAAGTTTATTTTCACAATATAAAATTATTTTCATTTTTGCTCATGGACGCCATTTTTATTTTATAATGTATGTAAAATAAAAAATAAAAATGGAGTATAATTTTTAAATTTTCTCAACAATGATAAAAGGAAAATATTGAATGCTTGAACTTATGCGCGGTTGTACTGTGTGTCCACACTGGCCATTAAGTTAGGGTAATAAATAATAAAAAGCAATTGTTCACTAATAAATTATTATTACAAAAATAGTTTATTTGACTCAAGAGAGTGGGGTGATGGCCCCAAAATATCGTAGAAACAAGCAGGAGTAAACACTGATAGAAGATAGTCGTATTAGAGACGTCCATGAACCAAAATATTTTGTAAAAAACTTCCATGTTTATACTTCTAATAAATAATTTTGACTCATATTACATTAGTTTACATCAGAATTTGATTGCACTGTATAATGTTCATATTTACAGTATTGTATTTACATTTTTATTTTTTATAGTTTAATAAACTTGAGTTCCTATGTATTTTTTTTTACAAAATATTCACTACTATATTCAAGTCAACAGCGCAAAATTATGATGATCAAAGATACATAAAGTAACATTGGAGATTCAAGTAATTTAACAAATTTTAAAATGAAAAAAAAGTATGTTGTAAGGTTTTTTTTAAAAATTTTTTGTTATATAGGTACATTATTTTTTATTATTTAGGACGGATTTTGAACACTTCTGTTCGAATTTATATAATAATAAAAACAATTTTAACCAAAATGTATACTTATGTTTCCGAAATTAATTGCTTTTTATACCTTTGGTCATCAATTAACTAGTTTTTTTTATTTTTATTATTAGATTAACTTCCATATAGTTGCAATATGTACATTGACTAAGAGTGATTCGTTTTTGAGAAATTTTAAAATATTTCTCTAACAACTTCATTGCTTTAATGAAGTTATACAAATTGAATGGCAATTTTAATTTGATATAAACAGCGCTAAATGCTATTAAATCACAGTAATTCCTCTTCTTCTTGTTTTTTCTGCGCAGCGAAGATCGATGCAGCCTTATAGTTTATGGGACCGTAAGAGCGATAGTCCACATCTGCGTAGTCCAAGTCTGAGGATTCAGGTCGATATGGCTGAAAAACAAATAAAAATAAAAATGTGAGACATTGATATATATATTATATATCTGGAAATTCGATAATGGTGCATTGAATAGTGTTGTTGCTTAATTGAGTAAATTGGATAAAACATGTTTTTAAATGTGTTGGGGCTGTGTAAGTTCATTAAAATTGAAATTTAGAGAACAACCGTTCCTATTGACTATTTGAAAATATTTATTTTTAATACCTTAATAAGAATTTTTTTCAGACCCCATCCTTCTTAATGTCTTTAAAATATGTACGTATCACTTGAAGACTTCATTTCCTGCAGGGAAATAAAACTAGTTTAATATTTTTTTCTTGTAACACTAGTAACTATTAAAAGCAACTACACTACTAGGGCAGAACTTGTCTGTTAGATAATAATCTTCGAAACTAAAATACCATTAGTTATTTACATATAAATAATACCTATTTATTATTTATAGGTAAATATCTGAGTATTACTGTGTTTTATTTACACGAATATAAGAAACTCCATAAAGTAGCGCTCAGATAAGAAGCTATATAGAGTGAATAATATTCCATATTTATTTATCTCTTCTACAATCCTCGTTTCTTTAGTCGATTGTATTCCTCATGGCAGACAAATTATATCTACATGTAATTTGTCTGCCATGAGGAATACAATCGACTAAAGAAAAGAGGATTGTGGAAGAGATAAATAAATATGGAATCACCAATTTTGAAGGTTTCTTCTAGCAACAAAAAATAAACCCAGGATAGGAATTCAACGCGGCTAGCTGCGGTGAAAAAAAGCTGTCGGTGAATCATCGCCCATCAATATCCCCAGCTCGCGTATATTTTGAAGTTCTTGTGAAAGGAGAATTGGCAGCCTCCCTCCTCCTTCGCCTGATTTGGCAGATAGGTGCTGGCCTCAGGGAATTATTAAGGGAAATATTCGTATATTGCCAAAACTGATAAGGGACTGCCGATAACATAGAGGTAGTGTGCTTGTTTACTGTGTCAAAGATCGTGAGATCGATCCACGCCATGGCCCTTAAATTTTTTTTTATCTGGGAAATAAAAAGACCTTGAGCAAGCTGCCCTTCGGATGTGAGCGATGGGCCCGAGTCAGTGCGAAGCCAAGTAATCGGTAAAGGCTCCTATTCTATTTAAACTTTGGTAGGAATGATTGAGGACTTTTCTAAGTAGAACCAGACTCATGTCCAACGAAGCAGCGAAGAGCCCTCTAATAAGCCAATACTGACAATTGATCAATGATGGAAAAAACACAGCTTTTTTGTGGGGACAGAAAATGCTGGACCCTAAAGCATCATCCGAACTCAGATTTGAGTCACTGAGAAGTGGTGTCTTGAAGAATCTTCACTTCTGGTCGAATCTGGCACCATCTGTATTGAAGCTAACCAAGTAAAGGACAATTTTGACAATAATTCCTCGTTTTATAGCAAGGGACAAACATTGAATGGGACCAACTTCTCTAAATGAGGAAAATTTACTTACATTCCACCTGGCTTCTCAATTAGTTACGAAACAATTCCTGGAGCAATGAAAAGTACAGTGACATACTCATTTGCCTAAGAATTCAAAGTTACTTCGCCTTCAATAATGTACTGGTTGGGTGGTATTATGAATTACCTATCAGTGATCTAATGACAGTTGGATTTGCCCATCAATTAGGACGTAATCTTCTCATTTTAATGTTTTATTTTCTTCTATGAAGTTAGATAATCCACACTCTACCCACATTTTATGGCATTCAAATTAGATGGTCACTTAGTTCAACATTTAGCCCGAGATACTATTTTACAATCGTTAGGAAAAAAAAATTGTCGGTGAATCACCGGCTATGTACTTCACTAGCATGAATTAATCAATTACGTTCTCGCTCTCTCCAAAGCCAATTGACAGTTTGTGCTAAAACTCAATATTTCATTTATATAATGGCTTCTGAAACCTCATACCAAATTTTGTGTCGATATATTCATTACATCCTTTGGATCCCCCCCATCCACTTTGGCTGATTCCGATAAAAAGTAATAGGTCCTTATATGGCTTTAAATATACATATAAAATTCTCTGTCGATATATTCGTTTATATCAGGTCAGAAAACATGAAATTCCGCAGCGAATTTTTGACCTATTACATAACATCCTCTTTACTGCGTATAGCTGATGAAGAAAATTGGTTATTGAAAAAAAAAAAAAAAAAAAATCACAATGTAAAAATATAAAAAGGCTGACCAGAAAGTCTTTCAACTCAAAATTATATTACCTATTTCATTTTGAGAACTAATCGAAGAGCTTCTCCATCCAATAATTTCTATTACAGTAAATATTCTTCTGCAAACTGCGGATGCAATTCCTGGTAACACAAATTTTACAAGTTTCTAAATACCTTCCTATTATTCCACAGCAGTATTTTTCACACCATAGACAGTCTCTCCACAAAATTTGCCCCACATTATCCCTTATTCGATTCGAACTTCACAAGAAAAAAATTAAATAATTATAACTTCAAAACAATAATATAAAATCCCGTCACTACATCCCTCGCCACAGTAACAATGACCATAAAGAATTTGACGAAGCTCCTTCTAATTATTTTTCTTAAAATAAAGAAAAATCGTGGAGACGAAATGTATACTGTGACGGCTCATGGCCAACCTTATATAAATACTATTTTGTGGTGTTTGATGTAAGGGTGCATGATTTTTTACTTCCCAGCTAAACGAAGTATAGGGGAAGTTATGTACTCGGTCAAAAATTCGATGTGGAATTTTCAACGGAATTTCATGTTTTCCGATCTCCAGATTCCAAAAATTGCCTGTCTGTCCGTGTGTGTGTGTGTGTGTGTCTGTGAGCACGATAACTCCAGATAGAATGAATGCATCAACACGAAATTTGATATATGAATCCAGAATTCTCTAACGATGATACCTATTGATTTTCAACCCCATCGACCAAAAGTGAAGGGAGATTAGGGTGAGGCTTAACACAAAAACTTTAGTAACTGTTGATAGAATGAATGTATCGACAGGAAATTTTATATGTGTGACCAGAGCCCGATAAGAACAACATCTATCGATTTTCAGATAAATTAGCCCAAGGAAAGAAGAGATTTAACTCAAAAACTGTAATAACTGCCGTTGTTATGAATTCTATTGATACGAAATTTTATATGTAAATTCAAAGATTGACATCTATTAATTTTCAATGGAATCAGCATAAGGGGAAGGGGGATCAGAGGTGGAAAACTAAAAAATCCCAATAACTGTCGATGTAATGATTGTATCGACATGAAATTTTATATTTAAATTGAAAACCCTATATGGATGGCACTTATTATTTTTCCACAAATTCGGTAGAATGGAAGGGGGGAACAGAGAAGGGGAATTCGATTAACATATCCTAATAAGTGCCGAGGTAGTGAATCTATCGACAGAAAATTTACTATAAGGATTCAGAAGCCACTACGTTTGTAAAATATTGAGTTTTAGCCCAAACAGATTTGGAAGGAGAGCGAAAACGTAATTGATTAATTTGTCCTGGCGAAGTACATAGCCGGTGATTCACCGAAAACTTTCTTAAAATTGAAAAACTATGTTTTATATATTCTATTTACATATTTTCGTTATTACTTCTTGTCATTTCGCTCTTTATCAGATAAAACGTTTACAGGTTAATTCTCTAAACATAGAACAGTAGATTTGTGATATCTTAAATAATTAAAACAAACTATTATGACGATTTTACCGACGCACTATGTAATTCCGACGTCTTACCATCTTAAATAATTAAAACAAACTATTATGACGATTTTACCGACGCACTATGTAATTCCGACGTCTTACGATCATTTTTTACATTTTTTCTATTCATGACCGTAACGAATTAACTTAATCGGCTGCTCATGCCGTTTTAACTACCTGTTTAGCGTCACTCCGTCGCATGTTCGCCCCGAACGAAATGGCAGCTCGGGTTACGTGACGCACAACGATTTAAAAGAAGTTTAATTTCAAAACATTGGTTTAGAGAGAGATATTACTTCTAGAATATTCGGGAAAATCATTTCTAAAGCAAAAAGTTGTCAGCCCATTTCTATTTAATGGTATGAACATCACTAATATATTCTGTTTCTGACAAATGTGTACTTCAACAAAGATGACAAATATTCACTGAAACCATGAGAAAATATTCTATTTACCTTGTACGGAGACAGAACTCTAACTGAACCTCCCTAGTAATACAGCGCCCGTACATATTCTTTCTCTTCGTTCGTTTAAACTTTCTCCGTACAAGATATTAAACCCACTCTTTGAGATCCACAAATAAAAAAAAAATTAAATACATTTTATACATTTAAATACATACACTAATGTAAAACGCTTCTGTGAATATTAAAACATAATGCACAAAGGGCATAAAAGTTGAAAAAAAAATCATCCTTATATAAAAAAAATTAAACATATTATTTTTGGGTTGTGAAGGAGATTTTGAATACATATATAATACATTCTTCATTGCATTACTTCTCACAATTTATTTTCTGCCTTTTTTAAAGGACTCAATAAAAATGTTCTATAAAAAGAAAGATTCTGATTGACAGAAGAAATGTTAACATAAAGAACCAATAAATTATAGATACTGTGATGGAAATATTTAAACGTCTATAATTGATAATTTTCAAAAAAGGCAAAAATAATTTGGGAAAATGTATTGCTGTGGAAGTTCAAAATCTCAAAATGTTCAGAATCCTCTCTAACTGTATTGCTGTCGTTTTAAAGCGATCATTTGTCTACTCGAGAGAGAAGAACAAAATAGGGAAAATTAGTGATGTTATTGTGTTAGATAGAAACCACAGGAAGCTCACCTCATTTCAGACATCAATCTCCTGTCCAACATCGTGAAACTTGATGAAGGCATACTCAGCCTGGCTCCTGGGACTCACATGATGATGATGGGGCCGCCGATGCTGGGGGTAGCTCCCGCTTCCCTGCGAGCCGCCCCCACCCCCGCCCCCACTGCTACTGTTGTGATGGTGATACTGCCTGGGGGTGGTCCTAAACTTGGAGCAGTCCTCAGTTGGCCCCCCTCGAGAAGGGCCCCCCAGCCCCAGTTCCCGGGCACTTCCATGGTGTCCCTTCCTCCTAGGTCGGCCGCCTCGTCGCTCGCAGTTACCACCCATGCATCGCTACAGGGGCACAGTTAGTCACTCACTCATCCATGCTGGGTAAGTTAAATAATACACACACAAAAAAGACCATTTGTGTTATTGCACCAGTGAAATTAGCTTACGTTATTTTTATAAAAATATACTTAGGAGGGCGCCGGTAGCTCAGAGGTATGCGTGCTTGCCTTCTGAGTTCAAGGTCGTTAAAGATCCCTGCCCTAGGTGAATAAAAATTTACGACTCCCACAGTAGAGTCGGGCTCATGTCCACCAGAGTGACGAAAGAGCGCTCTGGTAGTAGGCGATATGAACTCGCAGTTAAAGTCCGGGCATGAGTCAAAATAACTAACTATATTTGTTTTAATTTTAAGTGGCAAAGAATATGCTGGACCTACATAATCTGAATAATCAGTTTTAGAATAAAATAAAAAAATAAAATAATAATAATAAGGTTTTTTCCACTCAAAAACGCTCTTTCCGTTGACGTATATTTCTGTAGTTAAAAAAAAAAAAAAGTCCTTTTTAAAATAAAGAAATAAGATACTAACATTTTCCTCCCTTATTTCCCTCAGTATTCCTCTAGTCCGTGCCCTCCATTCTGCCACACTTCCCCAACGACGCCTTAAGCGCCAATGGCCTAGAGACCTCCTTAGTAGCAGCAGTGACAGTGAATTATAAATGATTACAATCTATTGCCTAGGGAGTGTCTCCACTGGGTGATTTCTCCCCATTTGACATTTTGACGCCATATTTTTCTCTTTTAGCGAATTTGCTTGTTTTATTATTTTATTATAATATTTATAAAATCGTGAATACCTATTTGTAAATAAAAAAAAAAAAGTTACCGGACGAACAGCTACCAATTACGGTCGCAATAAAAAAAATTTTTCCCATCCATAGAGTGTTTCAAAACATACTATAAAATACTATATGGGCACTGTTATAATACCAATCATTAAATTACTTTCTCTGACTTAATCGTGCTGTAAAACTAAAAACTGCAATAAATATATATATAATTTCTGAACTTGTTCATTTTTTGCGGAAAGCCGCAATTACGGCTTATTGTGTATTTCACTGGTGCAACGACATTATATCGATGGTTGACTGGTGAAACTAAGTCAAAAAAATTGTGATTTTCGTTACCAGCTTGTAAAATTTACTGTCTTTCGTCTGGAAATAATCACTAAGTCACAAAACCTCGCTGTACGCTATTATTTGTCAGTTTTCAAATCAATTAACAATAAGTGGACAGCAAGAAGCAAAACACTTACTCAGCTTCTTGAAACTGTGAACATCAACACCATCGATATAATTTTAGTTAATGTTTCTATAATTTAAAACTATTAAATACAAAATAAAAAATTCATTAGTAAATTAATAAATGATACATTATTGCAGTAGATCCCAAACTGTTTTACTCCATGCTAAACATGGCCATGATCTCTGGCCTTTTTTATTTAGTTTTAAAAAAGTTTAAGATTCCCTGGTAAAAACAAATAATCTGTAAAATAAAATTATAATTTTATAGGGTTTTTTTTTTACTGACATTTCTTTCATTATTCTACAGTGTTCGTAAAATATATGATAGAATTAGAAGGCGCCGGTCGCTCAGAGGTAGCTTGCCTACTAAGCTCAAGACCGTGGGTTCGAAACCCAGCCGAGGACCTAAAGTTTTTTCTGGGAGTTGAAAAAACTTAAGCTTGCCGTCCTTCGGATGGGAAAAAAAATTTAGAGAAGTTAGAATATAAGACTCCCATAGTAGAGTCGAGCTCATGTCCACCAGAGAGACGAAAGAGTGCTCTGGTAGTAGGCGATATGACCTCGAAGTCACAATAAAAATGTTTTCCTATAAAGCTTCACGCTACCCTCTAGTTTGGAACCACTGCCGTAGAAAACACACCAAATAAATAATAGCAAAGAAGGCTTTAGATTGTTGGTTTGATTTTATTAAAAGTAACTATACATAATATAAAAACATAAGTAAGTAGCAAAGTTAGTAATTTTAAATACAAGCGGATGTTAAATAAATGAGTAGTAGAAGGAAAGGATCCATCGTTGCTATTTGTAACTAAATGGGAGACATTGATCTGCTTTTTAAGATAAACTGAATTTTTTTCATTTTTAGCTTAGCATATTAAAATATGTACTTAAAAATACTCTACCATGGTATAGTATACATAAGAGATTATACGATTATGAGTAGTGGAACTACCAGAAATATATAAACAAGGATATTTTATATTGGAAAACATTTTTAATTATAAAATATTGGTATTTTACAAGCATTATATATGTATTTAAGATGAAAGCGGTAAGAAATAAGAATCACGTCACCGAAGTATGAACCTCCACCACCGAGATAATAAACAAAAGACGAACCTCCTCTTGTTTAGATTCAGTTTGTGTCTGCTCATCTTTAAGGACAGGAGCTGGGGCTGGGGGTTTGGAAGGCTCCTCTGGAGGCAGGCTGCTGGGTGGAGGAACGTTCTGGTAGGAGTGGTCAGCCGTACCTGGGAAAGGCCTGAAGTGGGACTGTCTGGGGGCGGGCACAGGGGCTGTGGTCCCCTTCATGGCCCGGACTCGTAAGGAGCGGAACTGAGGCCAGCCCTTCACCCGAGCCCCCAGAGGCCGCACCGTCAGGTACTTCCTGCCGAGGAGAAGTGGCTTCCCCAACCCCGTGCTCCGCGAGGACCCATACCCAGAGCTCACTCTGCTAGGAGGCCGGCTGGGCTAACAACCATCTCTTTGTAGTCACACACGTAGGTACATAACTCAATATCACCGCCACCATCCTTAATTAAATTGATAATACTAACATTTTTATTATATTTTCGTTCTTTTGAAAAGAATATGATATTCAATCGATGACAGACTTTTTTAGTAATCTAAACTAAAGACCCATAAAGCCGAAAGGAATACTCCTCATGATGGAAGTCAATAAACTGGACAACCAGACAATATTTGTATCAAATATGAAGAAACGAGAAGTTCCAAAAAACAATAAATAAATAAACTATTTTAATACGAAAATACTGGTACCTAACTCAAAAAACAACATATTTTCATAATCCTTAATCTATTATACTTAAGTAAATTTTATTACGATCTATCACTGGGATAATCCCTTTTCTCTCACAATGGCGGCAGCTCGACGGAAAGTTGTGAAATGCACAAAGTACCATAATGGCCGTGATTTTTTAATTTTTTTGCAAAGAAGCTCTAATGGTACTTTTTGAATATACAAACATACATTTTATCAATGTTTGTAAAAAGCGAAGAGAGAAAGAATTCAAAATAGATTTGGTTTTATTTGATATTAAAATAATTTTGTCTATTGAACAACACAACTTCAAAACGGTCTTATGAACTATTCCCATTGACTCTACAGTTACCACTAACTATTTTCCTTTAAATTCAATTGTAAGCGTACAATGTTAACGAAATGAATAGAGATCTGAGAAGGAAGTCTGAAAATATCCGAAACATCCCTTCATACGTATCTGCTACCATTCAGAGCGATTGAAAACTAACCATTCAAGATTCTACTCTTCTTCGTTCGTAGTTCTGGAAGTTTCTCAGAAGACGAAAGAGAAAAATAAATGTCTATTTACTCCTATTAAGAATAAACTGTACCAATTAAATTATTAAAATTCAAATAATAAGTTATTATGGCAAGATATAGAGACACCCTCGACACAACTAAGAGTACAGAGCTTGCTTCATGGGAAAAAAGTATGTATGTAGATCTACGTACGAAACTAGAGTTTAACTATCATAATTTGTTCACTGCATTTCAAATAATACAAATATAAACTTGGAATTCGGATAAAGTATAGAACACATCCCTAAGAAAAATAAAATATATATTTTATTTGAATAACACTAGAATTACATACCTTATTGGGAGGATTTTGCATATTATGAAATGGTAAGTTTTCATAAAATGCTTTATCGGAATCGGCGGGAAGAAGGGCGTCGTTGGGAGATCCCGTCTTATCCGATTTTTCATTATTAGCTTTGGGATCTGAAAAATAGTAATTTTTAATTAATTATATTATTAAAAATAAAATAATAAAAATTGAGTAGAAGAAGAAATGTATTGGGCAGGCTTTCAATTAATTGCTTTTTAGTGTATATAAATATTTGGGAATAGGTGCACAATTTTGGAGGCTTAAAATACGCAAGATATCTGTTTCTCAAAAGAATTGCTAACTAAAAAATTAACGAAGAAAATGATATTTTCCGTCAATTAACGACAGACACTTTGGGTTTCATAATCTACAAAGTTAAGACAGGGTTGGAGCAAAAATACACTTCTCTTCAATTTGAATTGGTTAATGTTTTCATAAATTAACTTGCATAACCCTTCTCTCTCTTAACTCTTTAAAAAAGATGTAAGTTTCTGTAAACTGTAAAATAATTACATCTTGGGAATCTAAAACCCAGTTTTAAAAATAATTGTATTTAATTTACAAAAAGTTAATTTAATTAAATTACAAATAGTTATTTTCCTCCCTTAGTTCCCTCAGAAATCTTCTAGTCCGTGTTCTCCATTCTGCTGCCACAATTCCCCAAAAACTCCTTAACTGCCAATGGCCTAGAGACCACTTTAGTAGCAGCAATGACAGTGAATTATAAATGATTACAACCCTTGTGATTTCTCCCCTCTTGACAATGCCATATTTTACTTTTTTAGCTAATTTGTTTGTTGTATGTATTATTTATACAATTATGAATACAAGAATACCTATTTGTAAATTTAACAAAATAAATATAAATAAAAAAGTAATTATTTTGAGATTATTAATTTTTTTTTTAGTATAAATAGATGACTGATTGAACCTTTTTGTTAAAACTATTTAGATTTACCACATAACGTTAAATACAAATTTCCGATGGAATTACTATTATTTTTGTAGATATACTTCATATTTACTACTGATTTATTAAACAGATGTCCATATTCATCTAAAATTAACTTTCCTTCCTATGTGGTAGGGGCTTGGGGTTTTCAATTTTCTTAAATAGAAGCGTACAGCAAATTTCCCAATTAAATGTATTATATTTTAATAATCTGCTAAAAATGAATAATGATAAGCATGCTCCTAGTAAGACGAAACGCTGCAGTTTCATAATTTTCGAGGTAATTGAATGCAAGTATCAATATTTAATGCAGTTAAAAGAACACAGTAAGACATTTTTTCTTGGAGAAACTGTAGGGAAGTATAACTTTCTGACCATCTTGAAATATATCATACGAGGTGATTAGGCCATTCGCTTCAATTATTAGGTAACATAGAAACAATATCCTAATAAATTATATTGTTGTTCGATGTTTTAAGGTGTTTGGGGAAGTATATATCCGGTGATTCACCGACATATTTTTTTTATATGTTGACTGTATCCTAATGACAACATAACATTTAATTAAAGAAGAGCAGCAATTAGATAGGGCTAAAGATGACTTTCTCTTCAATACATCCCCTTAAATATTATTGAATAATGTTTCTGGAAGACCGAAAATAGGGGATGAACACGTTATGGTGTGAGCCCTGAAACCGGTTCATACCAAGAGAACTATGGCACCGTTAAACATAATACTAACAATAAGTTTAGTCTTATTTATTTTATTTTTGTTAACATTTCGCCATTAAGGCATTATCAAAACAAAATGAAAAAAAAAAAAGGATAACCATTAAAGATTTATATGGTAGTCAATATTAAAATTTGATTAATTGAACACCATGTGACCTGGTAACTGGTATAACTCTCTGACTATTTCCAGAGTTATTAGGCTATACGTTTTAATTATTAACATAGAAACCACCATTACGTTATTAAAAAAATATATCAAAAATTCATAGAACATTCCATGTATATCTTTTTTTTTATAAGGCCCTCCCGTTATGAAAATTTCGTCCTTGGGCTGTGAGAGGGCGAGGGTGTGTAGCCCATTGTTATTTTGAAACCATAGGGGCGAGCTACGTTATCGGGATTAATTACACAACGTTCATAGCCGCGGGAGAGAAGTTTTATCAATGAACTCTACGCTCTATGGCGTCTTATTGTCCTCCCCCCCCCCCCAAAAAAAAAAAAATATATATATATATTTTAAATGTTCAAAAATTACCTGAAGTAGTTGAGGACCTGCGCCTGGTCGCCGTCCCAGAGTCCGAAGTGGCATCAACTCGTTTGAATGTGACCACTTTGCAAGAGTAAGCGAAAACAATACACACATGCAGGGGTCAAAACACAAAACATGAAACATAACATAGGCAAAAATATATATAGGACATGCTAGACCAGACATGTGCAACTGTGCAATTAGATTAAGTTAAGTCTAATTATTTGGGAACATAACATCTCCCAATAACATTGTAAAATGGGTAGATACAATAGTAATTAGTAATAATAATAACAAATTAGTAGTCATATCTGGACAACATGTACAACAATTGTTTTGGTTATAGCCAAATTAATTGTAATTATATGTTTGTCGCGTATTTTTATTGAAAATGTTTCAACACAGTGAGCTGAGAGCAAAATTGCAAATATAAAAATACCGTTTTAGATAAACTGCCCGTCTATTCATATCAATTAGTATACATCTTCAAAATCGATTCAAATAGAAAGCCAATAACATCTTAAAAAATAATAATATTTTCAGTTTCTGAATATGCGACCGGAATATTTTCTTATGAAATTATGTGGAGCTTTTAGGGCTTTCGACTAACAGGAAAGAAATTATAAAAATGTAACTGTACTGTTTAATAGTCAGAATTGGATCCGAATCTGCATGTAGGTAAGAATTAGAAAACAAAACGATTACAAGTACAAATAACGTGAAAAAAGCTCGAATTAATGTAATAATATGGATTAATTTCAACAACGTATCACTAGCAAGAAAGTATTAATATAAACGTACAATTATTCATGAGATGTTCAGTAAAACAAAAATAACTGACAAAACCCTGGAAATTACACAATAAACAATTTTTTTTTTTTTTTTTTGCTTACTCTTTGTTTTTTGTTTCACAACTACGAGGTCATATCACCTTTTACTAGAGGGCTTTATGGCACACTGGTGAACTTGAGCCCGACTCTACACCTGAAGTCCTAATTTTTGCCTACCCAGATTAAATTAAGGTAGGAGTCTTAAACGAGTATCTGAAATCGCAGAGGCTTGAGACCGCCGTTTAACACCCCCTCAGAAAGACGGCGTGCTCAAGCTCTTTTTACCTTCTAGACAATAAAAAAAACCTAAGGGCCTTACTTAACATCTCATATTGAAAATAAAAAATAAAGTATATATAATGAAGTTTGATAAAAGCAAAAAATAATAATATTAAATTTGAAAATGATCTTTATTAATTAACTAATTGCCAGATAAAATTAAAGACAATATTGTTATACACAATACTGTTATTTTTATTGTTAGTTTTTTAAAAGCACATTTTAAATAGATAATCGTTAAATAGCCCAAAAAATAATAAAATAAATAAATATTAAATAAATTTCCACATACTTTAATGACTTTCTCCTAATGGATCATTATCACCAATTGTAGGGTTTCGTGCGCAGTGGCAAGGCGTCAGGGCAAATATCGGGAATTATTATTTTTTAAATAGGACATTCATTGTGGATACAATAAGCCAAAAGTGCTTTAGAAATTATTTAAATTTATAATATTTCTGGAGATATGAGAGGGACATCACATTTAAAAGCGACTCAGAATAGCTTGCCCATAAGGGGCGGTGGACATGCATGAGGTTGACCAAGAGAAGTTATCACTTCACTGTTCTTCCACGGTGTAGCGCTCCTGTCCCTACCAAATTCAGCATTCCAATCAAAAAGTTTAGAAAACATGATAATAATAATTTTTCGAATTAAATTTCTTACAATTATTACAGGTTAATATAAGCACCTAAATTGCAAAGTGTATTGATTAATTACGTTATGTTAACATGTACTTATTATTGTTTATAATGTATTTTTGCTCATTAATTATTTAATTTAATGTTAACATAAAAAATATAATTATTTTTTTTTTTTATTCAAGTAAGTCTTTAGGTGGGGATTATTGAAAGCTATTTCTGTAGAGAAGGAGGAGCGGAGAATGCATCGGATACGGAAAGTAAGTATATCAAATGTTGACCTTTGATATTATCCTGGAGAAGGGGGGGTTCAGCTCTATCTTTTATTTTTAGGTCATGCCTCGCCACAGGTCGGGGGGGCCTAATGGTGTTTTGCGAACATCTGAAAGCGGATGCGGCAGATATTGTGTTACACACAAACAAACAAAGTGAAGGAAGTCAGTAAATATATCCGACGAATGTCACTAATTGTGTTTTTTTTTCTGATGTCCAACAAAATGAAGTCATTGGAAAAAAATAATGTAAAAATAATTTAACAAATATAGGAGAATATTAATAGTATTTCTAGAAAATATTAAAGTATTTTTTAGGCTAGATAACGACGAAGGAGTGTATAGAGAGTGTTGCACGTGTCGTGTCTGAGACTGACCTCCAGAGGGGGAGCTGAAGACACCAGGCATGGTGGCACCACACTTGAGTCGCTCCACACTGTCCGGAGAGAACATGTTCTTAATCCTGGCTGCTCGAGACTCCTGACTCTCGTTGGGCGGTCTGCTCACCTCCCCAGGTGGTTCCCCACTGCTAGCCGTCGTCACCAGACTGTGGTTGGTGTTGACGTGGACCAGGACTCCAGGTCGGAGAGGCCATTTCCCACGTCGGCCGTCCCCACCGCAGTTGCCACCACTCCCACTTGTCGTGTTGTTATTGTTGTTGTTACAGCTACCTTCGGGACTAACATTCACACATCACATCACAGCTCAATACACCATTTCAATCTCTTCTCATGCATCTAGTATCTACAGGGTGGGGTACAAGTTACAAGTCCAAGCGAATTAAGTAGAGATTAAATTATTCATCCTTTATTTACTCCCCATCTACTTTTTTTTTTCTAAAATGAGGGAAAAATTAATGAAACTAATAAAACGATTATTAAGTTACAATAAAAAAAATAATACTCTTCAAGAAAGTTAGTCTTATCAAAAAGTCGAATGTGAGATAGTTCTCTAAATTTATGCAAACGTTCTGGAAATAACTTAATGCCAAGATAACTTTTAAGGCAACAATCATTATATCTTACATTAAGTGACATTATTATAATCAGTTCTATTATTTTACCAGGGGCAATACCCTTTATCTGTGGCAATAAGGGGGAAAAGGGTGGAAAATTTTAGAAAAAACTTTCTTTCTATCACCAAGTAAGGAGAAGAGGAAATCAGTGAGAATTAGTGGAATATAGTGAAAATACAATTAATTAATGAAATAAAATATGGACAAAAATGCCTCAAAATGAGATGATCTTAAAATATCTCAGTAATTAATTAAAACACTGACATACCATGGGATCCCAAACGTTTAGCTTAGATCTTAGAAATACTGTTTGTGACTCCCTAAGTACTATTCGAAGACGATTTCTTAAAAGGCTGACAGGAGCTAAGCAGCTCTTAAAAACACCGAATAAATGCTTAATGTGCTTTTATTCAATTACTTTAGGTTCTCGCGCCTCTACAGAACGTCGCACGCACAAAGTTATGCAGCCCACAAAATAATTACAAAATTAAAACTTTGTGAATTAATACATTTTTATGGATCATAAATAATTTGAGAAGAGATTAGAGTTAACTGTTTAAGAATTTTTGCAGGGTTGCCGAGATGGACTAGGTAGCCATTATGGTAGAAGTCCATGCAGACTATAAAAATAGACTCACTTAGGGTTGAGTCCGCTTTTATGCTTCACATTGCTAACCAACCAGATCAATTAGGTAATGAGTCTTACAGTAATATTTGTTGGCTGACTAGCTCTACGCCCTACCATGTAAACTTGTAAAATAAAGGATGAATAATGAATATATATATATATATATTTATTTTTTCAGGTACCACAAACTACCAACAGAACGAACGTAAGTATTGAGATCAACAGTTTCTGAAAAGAAAGGCAGACTTATGTAACGAGTAGAAGACGGACGTGGTTTTACTCTAAATACATTTACGTATATGTGCGAATGGAATAGCAACCAAAAGAATACTACACCTTTTAAATACTTGATAGGTGTGCTACTATAATATATGAAATATTTTAATAAAAAAAAATTATATACAAGTAATAATGCCATAATATACAAAGAAACAAAAATTATCCGCCAACCCTGATTTTCTGTTTTGCCACCTACGTGACTATTTCTTCAATATTCCTTCTTGTATGTAGCATTTGAGGCTCAAATAAATTAAGATATTATAAGAAAAATGTAATACTCTTTAGACAATCTAGAACATAACTTCAAATAAACTTAATTGTATGAAATACATTTATTCACTTTGAGATAAAAGTAAAAACGTAATGCAAATCAGTAAATTTTGATATTAAAATTCTAGAGATAAAATAGTAATGGTTCCAAAATTAATATATTATTCCTCTGGCTACATTTACTGTCGGGTAATTGAATTTCTACTGTATATTCATTGGCATACATATACTTTCAGTTTATGTTAGGTGTTGTTAGTAAGATAAATAGTCTGACTAAGCACTAAGTAGGATATAAAAATTAGAAAATATGAAAGGGTCCAGCATCGGAATGACAGCACCGCACTGAATTATGTGAAAGCCTCGAAATTATGAAACTGAAGAGAATCAACGCCCAAAAAAGGAGTATAAAACTCAGGGGAAGGGATTACTTAAAACCTGAGAGTGGGTTTACATGATTATGACGATGAAGCAAAAGTAGGGCAAAAAAATCAATGAAGGATTAAATATTATACAAAAATATATAAATTTAAAAAAATCTTAGGTGAAAAATGTATACAAATAAAAATTTCATGCAGAATATAAATGTTTGTATAAATATATGAACATGTGAAAAAAATTGTTCTTTTTTAAAATGAAGCCTACTGATAGAAGCCATAAGCCGGAAAGGAAGAAATAGAGCTATGTTATTATTTTGTGGTTCTCATTAAAAAACTTTACTTCATGAAAAAATATAAAAATTAATAAATGAAAATAAAATACGAAAAAAAACGAACTGTAACTCTATTTGATAGCAAAATATAAAAAAAAGTCTTGACACAGAATTCCCCCGACTAAACCCATGAGAATTTGATTATGGAATTTACTTTCAGTTTCAAAATTTTCAATATATATTTTTAAATAATTATTACTTAACAATGAATGCTACCATGTGATAGTGATCAAAAGGTTGATTTCGTTGAATGTACTAAACATAACACAGAAAAAAGTGATGTGTAAAGATACACAAGTAAAATTAAGAGTGAGAGTACTCTTATTATAAAAAATTAGAGAAAAAATTAGGTGATTAAAAAAAAAAATTATGATAAATATTTTTCAGTGGTAAAAAAGAAGTACAGGAGAAGTTATGTACCTAATCTGTCAGAAATTAAGGAGACGTAACTCAAAAACTTTAATAACTGTCGAAATGAATGTATCGACATGAAATTTTATATTTGAAGTCAAAACCCAATTAGGACAATAAGTACATGTCAAATTTCAGCTAAATCAGCCGAATGGAAGGGATCAACTCAAAACCCTAATAACTGCCAATGTAATAAATTTATAGACACAGAATTTAGTGTGAGGATTTAGGAGGCCTCATGTAAGTCAAATACTGAATATTAGCCCAAACCATCGACTGGTTTTGGTGGAGGAGCGAAAAGTTAATTGATTAATTCGTTCTGAGGAAGTACATTGCCGGTGATTCACCGACGATTTTTATTATTTATTTTTCCATTCCAATGTATTTTCTGCATTATTGTGTTAATGTTTTTATTGATTTGTAGGCCTTCCGATATTATATACCTAAACAGCTCCTGACAACACTTAGAAAATCCGATAAATTCATTTGTGATTAAGATTACATATTTAAATAACGAAAGTTTTTCATTATTAATTTGTACTTTTATAAACAACGAAATTTTTGTTCTTTATTTTCGTTAGCGGAAAAAAAAAATGTCCTCTTCAAATCAATTAGTATCATCAGTTCACTTACGTGAATAGTGGAGGGATTCAAACTGCAGTAAAATAAATTCTTCTCCCTGAACTTCAAAACAAATAAATAATAATAAAATATTCGTGCTTTTTAGTATTCTAATAGTGAAGATTATAAATTTTAATCGAACAAAATCTCTGAGTATATTTAATGTTTATCACGCCGCTGATATCGGCTTTTTATTAAATCTCACTACACTATAAGCCCGGTTCAAACAGTGGCATCTCAAAATTTCCAACAAGGGAGTATCGTGCCAGATGAGGGGGCATCTTATAATTTAATCCTAGCTGGCATTCAATTTAATTATAATTTCCTCTTTATAAAGAAGCTAAATCGATTTATAAAATACGTGCATTGCATAAATGTGATAAAATATTTTTTTTTATAAATAACTGCCGATAACATTCGACCACTATTACACAACTACATATTTACAAAATTAAATATAGGCAACAAAATGAAAAATAATAGTATTAATAAAATACTCACTTAAAGTTGTAGTTGTTCATGACAAACATGGTAATGTTACTGCAAAAAGGAACCATTGCCTCAATAAAATGATAAACTTATTTTATTTAGTCAAATAATCGTATTTTTTAGTATTCAAATAGTAAAGATTATATTCTCATCATATAATTTAATCCTACAAAATCTCTGACTATATTTTATATTTAAAAAATCTAAAAGGCAGATCGGTTTTTCATGGAATTTCACATCCTTATAAGCACGGCTCAAACATAGAGTATGTGGCATCTCAAAAATTTAAATAGAAGGGATTATGGGGGGATCCGAAACAAAAAAATTGAGCTCTTCAACAGTATATTTCCAATGAAGCGCAGTAGATTTGAACTTACAACGAAGAAGGACGCCGGTCACCCATCCCTGGCCCCAAATTGAAGATCTGGCTCGGAACAGATCTGTCTTTGGGGCACTGGAGATATTAGGCCCCAACTATTCTTCAAACTAAGTAATACAATGTTTAGAACATAGATAAACAAAACATTTTACCAAAAAGATTATCTATGACAGGTTATGTTATGTCCTTTTGTTTTAGAAATAGAAGAATGTTATTTTTCTGATGTGAAACTCTTGGAAATATGTTCCATTTACACCTGGCAATATTACTGTTGTTTTTTTAGTAAGTTTTTTTATTGGAGTTGTTCAAGAGTTACAGAAAATAAAGTTTTAGATTTAAAATAGCTTTTAAAGTCCGGTTTTGTGTTATTTTCTTTTTTCTATCTATATTTTTAGTTAAATCCTAATGAAAATAAAGGAAACTAATGAGTTCTTAAAGAGTTCAGTATTACAGAAGCGAGGGTTCGAATACAATTTATTATTAATCGAAGGGCTAAGATATTGTTGTATTTATTCTTGAAATAGGAAAGAGTAACAAATATATCCCAATGAAAGATTGCTAGGTAGGTACTTGAATGGTAAAAATAATTATTAATTATGTGTGCAGAAGAAAGACATGCTCATGCATTTAAAAACTTTCTCATTAAATATTTCCCTTGAAAACGTATTATTACTTTTACACTCTTCATTTATCAAATTTACATGAAACACAACTAACTATTAAACAGGTTAGTAAGCCTAAATTTCCCTTCAGCTGAAATTATGTTGAGAACTATTCCACCGTAAGAATAAGTGATAAGAGAGAAAAATACAAATGATAAATTATGGAAGAGAAAATAAGTTGAAATTGTAAACTTACTTCTCTCTTTCTTCCAACTCCACGGTACTATTATCTATAAACAAACGTGGAAAACAAAAAAAATACTACAATAGGACTTAGTTGTGTTGGATAAACTCATAAGCAATTAGAAAAAAAATGTATAAAATATTTAGTAATGTTGCTGGAATCTTAAGATGTTATGAAATATTTTTATATTAAAATGCATAATAAAGAAAACAAAACTATGATTTGATTAATATTTTATTGGTACATGCAATCAGTTTTCAAGCATTTTATCGGAAGTTTATTCTTAGCATCTTCTATATTACCTGAGTTCCAAGAATGGATACGCCTGTTTATAAAGTTTTATGCTGTATGCGCATATATTTGCTAGGCATTGACTTGAGTTTCAGAGTAGATGATATTTTCAAAATGTTGAACTTCTTGACTTTTAACGATAAGAGGTAGATTTATACAGCTTCCAAGGCGATACTCACATTTGACAGCAGCTCGTTTGCGCCAACAGACGATGATGATAATAATACAGATGATAATAACCATGAGGATGATCCCAGCGATTATGGCAAGGAGAATTTTCATTTTGTCGTCTTCGATGCTACCCCACCAGCTCACTGTGCCTGCGGGAAGAGAGTACACTTTGAAAAATATTTTTAAAAAAGGGGGCTGAGTAAGTTTGGTAAATCGGAATGATATATACCTATCTTCTACAATTAAACATTCAGTTTTACTTTTGGGTTGTGTAAGGAGATTCTGAGTTAAAATAGAATATATTTAACACAGCATCACTTCTCCCATCTATGTTTTTGCTTAAAAAAAAAAAAACAATTACAGACGTTTTAAGAAGCACTCCCATCAGTAGGTATCAACGATTTATATTTTTTTTTATTATTACTTTATTTTTTTTTTCTCTAATTTATTTCTTTGCTAATAGGTACATATTCATCCTAAAAACTGTTATCATACTTGTAAAAAGAACTTAACTTAACAGACTTTAGTGTGACTGAAAGTAGATAAAATGTAATATTTCAATTAAATATTAAATTATTTTTCTTTATTTATTAATTTTTTTTTTCGTTTATCCATTTATTCAAACTATGTGTAACTTTTTGTAGGTTGATTTGAAAAATAAATGGATTAAAAAACATCTGTTCTTTCCTTTTATAAAACATATTTATTGAGTCTACCTCTATATTCAAATAGACTGGGGCAGTTTTGACTTTGTGTTTGAATATAAAGGTCGACTCGATAAACATGTTCTATCGACAGAAGTAATTTTAACATCAAGAACAGATAAATTATAGATACTGATGATGGGAGTTCTAACCGAAATGTCTGTCATTTCTATTTTTTTAAAGCCAAAACAATAAATTGGAGAAGTGATGAGATAAATATATTCTACATTCAGTTTAAAAATTGTTCCAAAATAATGCTTATAACAGGCAATAGACAGAGAACAGTAAAATATTGGGTTAAACATTTAGAAATTGGCATAATATAAATCCAGAAGTGTGCTGATATTTTGAACATAGCCGCAATATGAAGCACAAAAAATGACCAATGTCACATTGGAATTCTACAAGAAATGATTCAAAAAACAATGGAGAGGATAGAATTTGTGTCAAAATACTTAACTGTATATTAGCTATTGCACTTTGTATAATATAAAATAAAAAAAGTGTTAAAACAGGCTGGAATTTCAAAATTTTGAAATACAGGGGGTTTGATAGGGCTACTGTTGCAGGTGTCGTTGAAATCAAAATGAATAGATTTTGTGAAAAAACTATGAAGGGTCTGACTTCTCTAATCTATTACATTCATTTTATACACATATTCACGTATTGTATAATATACAAGTCGTCGGTCAATAAAATAATAAAAATGAAAGTCTTAAAAAAATAATCTATCAACGACATAATAATAATTATTTTAAAGATGGAAAATTATTTGATTGATACTGTTTTTAATTAGCGATAGTAATATTGTAATAATATTTCCAAAATTTGTCAGGAGCTGTTTTCAAGATAAGATCTATAGCAGGGGTTCTCAACCGGTGTGTCGCGGCACTTTGCGGTGCAGCGCAATTTTGAGGAATATGACAAAAATATCAGCAAAAATAATGAAAATATATATATGTATCTCAATTAAATGGATAAGGGATTAAATATTTTTTTAATTTTAAATAATAAAGCACTGTTTGTTAACAAAGGTGCAACGAGATTCCGCGAGCCTAGAGTGGTTGAGAATCCCTGTTCTATATGAAACAAAAATACTTGATTCTCTAGCAGTGCCTAACTTTTTGTCATTATTTGTTATAATTGAAGCATATGAAATAATTTAGCTACTACAAGAAAAACCTTTTTAGCGAGTTTTTTAAAAATATAAGTAGCTTCACAAGTTTAGAAAAAAAAAAAATTGTATATTTATTTTTATAATGTTTTCATTTTTTAGACCTCTCTGGTAACGTTATTG
The DNA here is from genome assembly GCA_963662175.1 of Aradus depressus. Classification (NCBI taxonomy): domain Eukaryota; kingdom Metazoa; phylum Arthropoda; class Insecta; order Hemiptera; family Aradidae; genus Aradus; species Aradus depressus. The sequence goes on along the minus strand of OY759217.1, from coordinate 32,533,340 downwards.
CTGAAAAAAATCTATATCATAGCTAGGTTCCTTACTTGACATATCCGTGGAAGTCAAGATTTTCATATGGTGTCAGGATAAGGATGGGATGCTTAATCCAATTAAGTTTCCTGAGTTTAACTGATATCTGATTTTTCCATATAAAATATCGTAGTGTTGCAATAAAAAAATATTCACGATAGCTTTTTAATTGGATTGTCTAATGGCTTGAGGAATTTTACCGAATTGAAGAGCAGAGCAGTTCCGTACAATTATATATAACTGGTAGAATTTAACAAAGACTTGAGGATAAGCTCTTTTATCCAAGGATTTAACGATGACTCTTTTATCGAGACAGAGTGAGGTAAACCGATCCGCACGACTGACTGACATCCTGAGAACTAATTTTGTCTGAGGTGGGCTGTAGAGGGGAGGTACCAAATGACACTGACTCAACATTGCTCCCCAAATAGACTCTTCGTCAGTATCAATGTATTCAATATTGAAATACGTTGAACCCTCATAGAAGATACGAAAATCACCAGAAAGACTTATAATGACTTAAACACATCTTTATTATCCCTGAAACTCAGGAAGGGGCGGGTTGGAAGATCAAATGAGATATGAGAAGTTTGATTACATAAAGACCGAGCAGGACAAATCTTAATAAGTAACAAACGAAATGACAGATCGTTGGTTCAAATCCCAAAACAGAGGATTAATGTTTAACACTAATGATTAATATATAATAACATTATTGTTACTGTAAAATAGAAACGGATGACAACCTGTAGAAAGCCAGGTGGTCACCAGATAGTTCTTTCGAAACAAATATATTTATATCTAGCTTATACAATTAAAATATAATTTTAAAATAAAAATGGCTACAAAAAATAACATGCCTTCTCAAAGGACATCATTCTCACCTACTCTATAAACATCAATAGAACGTGCATCCGATTTTTTTTTTTTTCAAAATGAATACTACAGGTACAGGATCATAAGTGAAGTGAAGGAAAGCAAGGTAATTTTTATGTTTTATAGTCATTTAGCGACTTCAAAGAATCATACATTTGGATACTAAACAGTTAAAGCTAGCATACTGAGCTCAAGTTCGCTGGTTCCTAACACGCCCGAGGCCAAAGTTTTGTTATCTGGGAGGTCAAAATAAAATTGAGCACGCCATCCTTCGGATAGGACGTTACGAGATGGTCCCGAGCCTGTGCGATGTCAGATACTCGTTAAAGACCCCTAGCCTACGTGAATAAACCTAGGTAGGCAAAATTTAGGACTGCCACAGTAGAATCGGGCTCATGTCCACCAGAGCAACGAAATAGTGCTCTGGTAGTAGGCGATGTATGAGTCACAATAACTAACTAAACAGTTAAATAAAAATAAAAGTAGTTATTAATAATTAATTTTTTTTTCAAAATTGCTGCGTTGCTACACCGATGTAATGAATGTAGCGACATGAAATAGTTAAATTTGAAATCCCATAAGGTTAACAGTTATTAATTTTCAGCGAAATAGGCCGCAGGGAAGGAGGGGATCTGAGGAGAGGGCACAACTCAAAAACCCTCATATCTGCCGATTTAATGAATGCGTCATACAAAATCTAATATTAAGGTTCATTAGTTGTAGGTAAACTATTGATTTTAGGCCAAACGGTCGATTGATTTTGGAGGGAGAGCAAAAACTTAATTAGTTAATTAATTTATTGATGGGGAAGTACATAGCCGGTGATTCATCAACGACTATTTTTATTCCTTTTTTTTTTATCTCAAATACGCATCACAGAGTAGCGATTCAATTTCCTCCCGTCTCCCCCTATCTCGGAAAATACTCACTGAAAAAGTTGTATCCAAAATCCTGCAACAATCGTGAGAACCTAGGAACAAGAATGTTGAAAATATCTTTTAAAATTTACAATAATGGTAGAGCTGGTCTATTAGAATCATTTTAGGTCCTTATGGCTTCATATTTACAGGTTCTCGGCGACACTTACTTACGGGCCTAAATGACGACACTCCCTCAGTATGTCGACATTTTTTTTAAGATATGTCTGAGCTCCGCAATACTATTTTAGTGTAAACTAAATAAAGTTGGGGTAAATAAATAGTAAATTATATATCAGAAACTTGTACTACTTCCAAGAAGGTGTAAGGAGAATAGTCAAAACATAATAATGGATGCAACAAGAAGGATTAACAGGAATCTATTAGTACAAGTAACTAAACAATGGCGTCTAAGAGGATAAACAAAACTAAATATTCATTTCAAACACAATTCTTACAAAAAAAAATAATCACAAAAATTATATCTAATGAAATCCTACCTTTAGCACTGAACTTACTACTTTTCTCCTGGAATGCTAACAAAACAGTAAATAAAACCATTAACTGTTGGGTTTACATTACATAGTATCAGGTTAAAAATAGTCGTCAATACATACTATAATATGTTTTAAATAATCAATATTATTTGTATTAGTTTTTTTTTTAAATTAATTTATCATGAAACATTAGAACTTATATTATTTACAAACTATTGAAAACAAAAAAAAAACTGATTAAATTCACTATGACCAATTCTTCATCCAAAAAAGTCTTATATAAATATGCCACATAGACAAATGATTGGTTTCCTTTTTTCTCTTAGATTTTTTTTTTTTTAATCTGCAATTTATATAAAGTATGCATAATAAGCAAATGTGTTAACTATTTAAATGAAAGTGTCTACGTCACGAGGGAGAAGTGAGCCAGCGCTGACACTCTAGAACATTGTAAAATGTTTAAATTTCACTAAGAAGATCTCGAAGCCATCTCCTGTTCAGACGGAGTGGAGCATTGTCAGGATGAGATTGAGAGGATAGAACTTGTGCAAATGGGATAGAATGAGATAAAAGTTTATTGTGGAAGGTTAAGAATCGGGATTGGATTAGTTCCTGGACGTTTGGGATGTTCAGATCTTCATGAAGTAATTTATTGGTAACAAAGAAGGGAGCATTAACAATTCGACGGAGGAATTTGGACTGGAAAGCTCGGATGCAGTTTATATTGGATTGTTTGGCTGAACTCCATTATTCAAGGCCGTATGACTATATTCAGCGTATTATAGTCTTGTAAATTGTCAGTTTGTTGACAGTAGAAAGTTTTGATTTAGATCCAAGTATTCTACGTAGTAGACCTTAACGTCAATTAGATATAAGTTTGCAATGTGACTCGTAATATCATAGCAGAACAAAATGAATCTAGTGTCGCCGTAAAAGTGTAATTAATTTAATATCTTTGTTTTTAGTATTTTTAGTATACATTTTCCAATAATTACATATAATATAAATATTACCTCTCCATTTTAGAATTTCACCATATTTACAGAATAACTAATTTTTGTCATAATTATTATTACTTCTTATTGATCTCTTACGTAAACTTTGCTATATCTCATTACTTGAAAAACTTGATGATATATATTTACTATCCCCCCCCCCCCCCCCCCCATTCTTTATATAAATTGTTTTCTTCCCCTATTCTTTTATTTACTTTACTTCCAAGATCATTATTTTAAACTTACAATCATTGTTCTTATTAATATCAATTTATTTTCTTTTTATTTACCTATTATTATTTATTTATTTCATACAATATTATTATTTATTTTATATATGTTTTTTTTTTCCTCTTAAAATTCGTCTTATTAATTTCTTTCTTGTATTAATTAACCTTTTATTTTCTGTTCAATTTTAATATATTATTATTATTTCTTGTTGTATGATCTAGCTTAATTATTCTTATTCTTCCATAGAGATAATGTAAATATATTTGTTCACATTTATTTTTTTGTAAACTTATTTAAATAAATATGCCTCACAAAGGTTCAGTCCGGTCAAGAAATGTTATTATCATTACATTAAAAATAGGTCTTAGCACTTTGGCGGTGACGTATATTCGATAACCTTCCAAGTTGTCTTATTATTATTTTTCTCGAACTAATGTACATTTGAGAGTATTTTACCTGTAACGTCGGCTTCGCAAGCGGTGGATATTCCAACAGAATTGTTGGCAAAGCAGAGGTAGGTTCTGAAATTCTCAACTCTGGTTTCCAATGTTAAAATGCTCTTGGAAGGCTCCTTGTTGATTAAATCTGCTTCCCGTTTTTCAATATGATCTTCAATTGTTTCATTTTCATTTTTAATTTTCCAAAAGAAGTCTATCTCTTTTGGATTTCCATCGGCATAACATTCGAGGTTTAGTTTACCATCAACTTCATACTTTTTGATTCCACATTCAGGTTTATCTGGAGACAAATGAAAGAAAAGAAAAATTAGAAATAATTGAATAATATATTAGAAAATATTAGAAATTTAAATGGTATACTCGCTGCAATAAAAAACAGAGCATATTTTACAATTATTAATTCTATAAAACCTCCATTTTAGAATTTCACCCTCTTTTCTTTCTGTATTGATATTATTTTTTCTATCCCTTTTTTTTTTTTTTTAATTCTATTATATTACTCATAACTTATAATTCTTGTTGTTATTAACACATTTTAGCTTCTCTTTATTTATTATTATTATTTGTGTATTATGTACACGAATTTTATTTTCATTTCTTTTCGTAAAATTTGTCTAATTGATGTATTTCTTATTGTATCATTTATTTTCTGGTTGGAAGGCGGATATAATGGACTCAATAGTTGAATAAATAATACAGATGTATCAGTCCAACAATATATTTTATTTATTCCACAACTAGTTTCGGCAATTTGCCATCCTCAGGTAGTGAATCTTAATGTAGAGGAGTTATAGAAATAGACTCTCGGGTTCCAGCTGGATGTTGACTGCAGTCTGAGATGCGTCTAGGATGGCAAATTGCCGATACTAGTTGTAGAATTAATAAAATTGTTGAACCGATACTTCTGTATTACATACTTATTTTATCACTTTCATTTATTTTCTGTAAGTATTGATATTATTTCTTTCTCATATCCTTTTATTTAATTCTATTCGATTTATTTTTATTATAAATATTGTTGTTATTAGTACCATTTTAGCTTCTCTTTATTTATTATAACTACTTCTCTATCATCTGTTTTAAATGATATATTTTTCTTCTTCTATAATTTGTGTTCTTAATTTATTTCTTATTGTATTTTATCATTGTATCAAATATACAATGATAAAATACAATGATTCAAAAATTATTTGACAATAATGAAAAAAAACTAATAATATAATTAAAATTGAGAGTTTCTTCGGAGCTGAATGGATCATGAATGTTTAACCGTTCTTGAGATGAACACACTTGATATGGGAGAACTCAACAAATATATTTTATTTTGTTGGAAAATGTTTTCGAAACATGGAAAGGTAGGTATGGAATGATGATGAATAAAATGTAACAAACAGAACAGTTGTTTGTCAGGAGTTGAAATTTAATTAATGTTGAGTAAACAAGTGCACTTTCCAAATGTCCAACAGTGTTTATTTATTTTCCTAATACAGTCAATTTTAACAGGATTTCTGTAAATATAACATTAACACCTGTTTTTAGCTTTATCCAATCCCTCCAATTTTATCACTGCTGTTAAATTTTTAAGTCAACAAGATAATAGGGATCTGCATAGAAAGCGGTAATGAAACATTTTAGATGCATTTTAATAATTAATGAAGTTAAGAAACTAATTAATTATGAAACTGTCATCAAATCAATGAGAAGTTCAAATCTAAAATCAATAGGCTAAAGAAACACTCACAAATTATGGAATTTTGTCATAAGAGCTTGTGTGAACTCTGATATGACCTGGATATAATCTTATGCCATTAACAAAATGGAAAATAATAATAACATTAAATATACATATTTAAACTGTAAATAACATTTTTAGTTTTTGTTATTAGATACACTTTTCAATATAAAAATACTACTTTTCCATCGTTTCGACATTCATTAGAGTTCTATAAACACGAATGAGAGAGATTTTTTAACAATGAAAAATGAAGTAGGTACAAGGTTAAAGATAAATGTTCACTCAATGACAAAACACATGCACACGAGTAAAATGAATTGAATATTCAAAACATCCCCCCCTCCCCAAAAAATTTAAGGGAATGTTCCAGTTCTGAAAACCAAATGCTAACAATTATGTTATTTTGAAATATTCATATGTAACAGTGGTGAGATGACCTGTTGAATGTAGAAGATCTGAGTAAATGTAATATGTGTAAGCTCTACATGTATAACAATTTTTGTTCCGTCCATAGGAAACTGTCCATTACAGATTTTAATGGATTCAACTGTAATAAATTGATGTGAAAAATTGAAAATCCGATCAAAAACCAGTAAAAATTCGCTGAACCAGTGAGCTATTGGATTTTTGTTCAAGTTGCTTGAATTTTTAATAGTTATTTTGAAGGAATAGAGTAAAAACCATCAAACATTTACAAAGAGGTTTTTTCATTTCACCGTCGCTGAGAATGTGATAATGAATACAATTTTACATTCTATTCACGACCTGAAAAGGGAAAATATACGGCGCTAAAGAAACTGCACACTGACAAAAATATTTTCCCTTAGTTTAGTACGTTTTTGGGCTTATACGTGTATAGTGTTCCCTTCAAGGCGTTCAGTCATTTCAATTCAATTTAAAAAAAAAAAACAGTTATTAAGCCTGAAAACTGTGTGCTGAAAGCAGGCTAGCTAGTAAAGAATTGCATTTCTACTGATTTTTAAAATATTCCAACTTCCCACCCTCCCCCGAAATTTGGTAGTCCTTTCTGCACCAAGACCTACCTTCACAAAAAGTGACTGAACTTTAAAATGTTCAAAAGTTCACTGGATGTCAGTAAACTAGATTTGGTGTCGTCTACTTACAGAGGATGTTGATGAATGTCGTCTGTGTGTTGTGGCCGTGCTTGTTGAAAGCCTCACATATATAGTTGCCACCGTTCTTGCGGGTGATGGGGAAGTTGAGTATAAGCGCATTGCCTTTGATGATGACCTCTGAGTCAGGATCCCGCCGCCATTGGTAGGATGCCTCAGGGTAGGCCTTGGCATGACAGAGCACCTTCTCTGGTACATTGCCCTCGACCACATTCACCACCCTGTTGGAGACCGTCAGGTTCTCTGGGGGGTCTACAACAGGCAAACCGACAATTGGAGTCGTGTAACCTTCTTGTCACATTCCACACTCACACACACTACATTCTATCTACAAGCCAAACAGCACAAAGTTACACTTTCTTAATACTAAACTTACATACTGAAGAGACTGGACACAGAAAGTACAGTTTCAGACAAAAAAGTAAGCTATGTATAAAGGGCGATCAAAAAAATAAAAGTTTACGCATTATTTTTTACTTCAATTTGTTCCTGTAAGAATGATGATAGGGCCGGAAAATCTTGTACTAAATAAGGTCAGATTTTGATTAAATAACAACCCTCAAAACGTAAAGAAAAGTGGTTTTCCGCAGAGTATAGGATTTTCTTTCGTTCGTAATAATATAAACTGCTTGGCGTGTTTAAACAGCCTATAAACAGAATTTCCCGAACATTTTGAACGGCTTATTCTCATTAAAAATTTAGTTTCCTACGCGCTGCCAGGCTAGTATTTTTCCTAGTATTGTACCTTCAAATAGGCATCTCTAAACACAATACGTCTCCTTAGACCACGATGACAGTTATGACCCTCTATCGGAAAAATGCAAAATGTAATTGCTCATATCAGAAGCCTGATTTTAGGAACTGTTAAATAAACTTTAAATGAAGATGTTTGATAATGTGGTAAATTTGAAAAGGAATGGTTTCAAAAACATATAAATGTAATAAGGCACAAATCAAATACTAATAAAAACAATTTAGGTTAGGTTTAGGTTTTATGACTCATGCCCGGGCTTTAACTACGAGGTCATATCGCCTACTACCAGAGAGCTCGTTCGTCACTCTGGTGGACATGAGCCCGATTCTACTGTGGGAGTCCTAAATTTTGCCTAACCTAAATTTTAATTCACCTAGTGTAGGGAGTCTTTATCGAGTACCTGACATCGTACAGGCTCGGGACCATCGCTTAACGTCCCATCCGTAGGACGACGTGCTTAAGTTTATTTTACCTCCTAGATAAAATAAACTAAGGGCCTCGATCGGGTTTCGAACCCACGATCTTGAGCTTAGAAGACAAGCACGCATACCATTGAGCTAACGGCGCCCTCTAAAAACAATTTATATAAGGAAAAACCAACCAAAAGCAAATAAAGAGATATATTTTTAAACAAATTTTCATGCTTGTTATTTATTTGTATTATACACTGATATATACAAACTCAACCCACATGTACTCGAGGCCCGTCTTATACTTGAGCATGCCAGTAGCTCAGTGGTATGCGTGCTTGACTTCTGAGCTCAAGATTGTGGGTTCGAAACCCGACCGAGGCCCTTAGTTTATTTTATCTGGGAAGTAAAATAAACTTAAGCACGCCGTCCTTCGGATGGGAGTCCCGAGTCTGTACAATGTCAGATACTCGTTAAAGACCCCCTACACTATGTGAATGAAAATTTAGGGTAGACGAAGTTTAGGACTTCCGTAGTAGAGTCGGGCTCATGTCCACCAGAGTGAAGAAAGAGCACTCTGGTAGTAGGCGATATGACCTTGTGGTTAAAGCCTGGGCATAAGTCACAATAACGAACTGTAGGCGCAGTGGATATGAAGCAACAACCTAACCTATCTTATTACCATACAAATTATTTACAATACAAATTGGTCATGCAATATTTTGAATGATTGCTAACGTAAGATGCGTACATATTATAGAAATTGTCAGTATGGAAAATGAATTAGTTAGCAGGCGAAAGATATTCCTGATTTTGATATGTAGGATACACCTGTATTTAACCAAATATTATTTCAAAGCTTGTGTTGTAATTCAATTTTAATCCAACAAACGAAGGGACACATTGAGTTTGTTATGTAAATTTAGTTAGCAAACAACACCTAAAATATCATCTCTGGAATTGTTGACGACTTATTTTTTACCCAATCAATTTTTATTTACCCTGATTCATAATTTCATTCATTTATTCAAATGTTTTAGACAAACAAATGTTAAACTTGGGCTGTTCCAGCAGAAAAAAATATTTTGATATTTTTGGTTAAAAAAGCTGACTAAGGGATGTAATGTGGAGCCATAAAGCCAGTAAGCAAAAAGAATAAAATAAGTTTTTTGATGGTTGTCATCTCTTGTCTATATAAACAATGATGAGCATATGTTTGTTTCATTGTATCTTTGTTCCAGCATGGTGCCTGTATTCTTTTGAGCTATATTGATGAAATTTTCAAGGAATCTTCAAGATTAATTAATTGTTTGTGACATGCCCGGACTTTAACTACAAGGTCATATCGTCTACTACCAGAGCGCTCTTTCATCGCTCTGGTGGACAGCCTGACTCTATTGTGGGAGTCCTAAATTTTGCCTACCTAGGTTTATTCACCTAGAGTAGGGGTCTTTAACGAGTATCTGACATCGCACAGGGTCGGGACCATCGTTTAATGTCCTATCCGAAGAACGGCATGGTCAAGGTTGTTTCACCTCCCAGATAATAAACCTAAGGGCCCCGAGTTTCGAACCCGCGATCTTGAACTCAGGAAGCCAGCAGGCATCTTCAAGGTGACTCGGGAAAAAGGATAGGCTACTTGGAGTACCGAAATTTTATAGACGGCCGCTGCAGATATAGAAACTCAGATTTTTTATTTTTTTTTTAAATATTGAATAGCATCATTTCAAAGGTTATAACTGTTGAAAAATATGGTATTCTTGGGTTACAAAGCTCTTTGGGTACAAAGCATTTCAAGGGGGAGAGAGATTCCTGAAGAACTGAATACAGCATGACAGTCTGGCCACCTAAACTCATAGAATACAATTTATGGGGGAAGCCCTCTGCGTAAGAGACCTCACATTTTTTTTGTTAATCAAATGATGTGTAACATATATTTATACAGGTTTTTACAAGGACTGTTCAAAACTATAGCGTTATTGACTGGCAAACTATTTTAAGGAAAAGAGAGCTCCCAATTAATTAAATTCGGCGTAGCGTCATGCGCCACTGTTCGAACTAACCTGCGAAAATGTTCAGACTGAACACAAGTTCCTAAACTATATGTCTTTAAGGGTTTAAAGGTTTTATTATTAGTCAGATTTATATTCACGGAACATATACGTTATTTTAAGGTTGGTCAAACTTGAAATATATGTGCCATCCAAAGAATATATTTTTGGGCAGGGAGGGGGGTTAGGACTTCGAATATTTATCTATCTTTTTTTGGGGGGGAGGGGGGAAGGAAAAGCTTTGAATGTTTTGTTTGGACATCGCACGTTATCAGCTTCAGGGTTAAGTAAATACAACGCTGATACCTTAATCTAATTAGCCGGTTCGAGGAAGGTACGCAACTGGAATTGGACTACACACCTCCGCCTTCTTTAGTATCTTTGATGGACGCTTTTCGCAAGTCTACAAAGTCAAGATGCGCATTACCTGCAGGACGGCAGTCTAGCTGTGTACACATTCGAATATAGAAGTTCCCACAACTAGCCCTCTGAAGGAGGTATGCGGGTCAAAAGTGTTATATTCTAGATAAAGTGTTTGAAAGTAGGGAAAAGAAGAGGAAAAAACATTTCAATTTAAACTATTTTCACATCTTCGACTTGTAATAAACACGGTTTTTCATAAACTAGTTACCAAGGAATACATGTAAATTGTAAAAAAAAAAACATAAAAAACAAATGACACACAAAGTAAGGTAATAAAAACTTACATTCGACTCCAAAGAAGGTAGTACTCCTGACTCCTGGCCCAGCTGCATTACTCGAACTGACACAGGTATAGTTGGCATTGTCCGTGTTGCGGTCCAGACGACCCCCTGGCCAAGCGGTCATATTCCAGACGAGGGTGGACATTACAGACTGGAAGTCAGAGGTCCGACTGTCCGGAGGGATCACCTGGCTCACCAGATAGTACCGGGTGTGAGGTCCCGTCTCCAGGGGAAGTGAGTTCTTCAGCCATCGGATGGAGCAGATTGGGGAGCACTCCACACGACAGGAAATGTTGGCGGAGGGGGCCGTCATCAAGGCCCCTGTGTATGGAGGGAGTCGCACGATGAATGCCGGTGGAGCTGTAACCAAAAGGACAATGTGGATAAGAATAAGACAAAGGCACAAGTTAAGGAAATAGAGTGGAGGGGGGAGGAGCTATGTGTCGAGAGCGCTGCACAGTCCACAGTTCTCCCGAACCAAGGTTAAAAATAAAATTGTATAGGCAAATAATGGTGACATGAAAACAGTTTTACTTAAAGAGAGAAACAAAAACATTATTTATTTATAAACAGGGAGTTCAAGTTCAATGCGACACCCTATTTTCACTCAGACGTTTGCAGTTAGATATACTCATAACTACGAGGTCATATAGCCTACTACCAGAGCGCTCTTCGTGGACATGAGCCCGACTCAAGTGGGAGTCCTAAATGTTGCCTTCCCTGGTTTATTCAACTAGAGTATGGGTCTTTAACGAGTATCGTACCGGTTCGGGAACACAACAACGCTATCCGAAGGACGGCGTGCTCAATGATAGTACCCAGATAAAAAAGCTAACATGAAACAAACACCATTTTTTACTATTTTTATTCTGACTTTAAATCCATCAATAAACCTCCTCCTATCCCTCAGGGGGCTGCGCCCCCGACCCAACATTGTTTTTTCATAGGGTGCTTTTTTTTTTTTTTTCAAATTCTGACACTAGATTTTTTGCAAAGAAAAATAAGACAAAAATGATATTGATCAGATTACTGAAGATATTGAGAGTGGCCCAAATTTCAATAAGGTCGGAGCCCCCCTCCTGAAGGGGGAGGTTGAATGTCGCACTGAACATGGGCCACCCTGAATAAAGAGGCAACTACCTTTACCCTTTACAGGAATACAGAACTGTTACATGTTACAGGCTGTATAAAAAAATTGTGAAGGTTAAAGAAGACCAAGTAAGTTACCTACCAGATTCATTCTGTTCACCTCAAAAAACAAGAAATTGATATGTTTAGTTTTTGGAATATATCAGCAATTCCCAATCTATTTATTTGGAGTACCATCTAATTAAATTTACATTTAATGAACTGGAATCACCTTTCGAGTGTAAAATAGAAATAACTATGCTCTCACGTTTCGGGTTCATCAAATTTAATTTCAATTTTTTGTTTCATTAATTGCAATGGTTATTAGCGATGGGCTACCTACAGGCTACTAACAATCTCAAAGATCGAAATCAGAAAAGATAATTCTGGCTGGCAAAGTATTGTTCCTAATACTCTGAAAAGTTAAAAAAGGGAACGTCCAAGTTATTAAACAAATTTAAAAAAATGACTTTCTTATTATTTTTGGGTTGTGTTAGGAGATTATGTATTCATATATAATACAATCATCATAACATTTCTTCTCCCAATTTATTTTATTTATTTTTATTAGCAATTATAAACGTTTCGGGAAGTAATTCATATTGCGGCTATATTCTAAATATTAATTTAGAGAGGGATACGAGGAGGTTTAATGATGGATTTAAAGTCAGGATAAAATAGTAAAAAATGGTGTTTGTTTCATAACTGCAACCGTTTGGGCGCCACTAGCTCAGAGGTGGTGGGCTTGACTACTGAGTTCAAGATCGCGGGTTCGGAACCAAGTACATTTTTATCTGGGAACTAACTTTGAGCACGCCGTCCTTCGGATAGCGTTAATTTTTATATGTTTAACTCAATATTTTACTCTTCTCTGCACAGCACCTTTTTTCCCTATTATTATATATTTTTTTATTAATAATAGCAATTAGAAACGTTTCGGGAAGCATCATCAGTATCTATAATACATATATGTTTTTTTAGGTTAACTTCTATCAATCAGATACTTCCTTTTATAGAACATAATTATTGAGTCGACTCTACTTCAGTCTTGACTTGATGTTTGAATATAGAGGTCGACTCAATAAACGATATTTGTGTACAAAAAAGGTTTTTTTTGCCCGTAAAAATATAAAGAACAGATAAATTGGGAGCCATGGTGGCCGTGCGGACTAGAGCGTAGGGCTTTGGTTGCATGGTACTACCTTGGTTTGCGGGTTCGAATCCCGTCCGGGGATGAGTTTTATTTCGTAGATAAAACTTCCTCCCGGGGCAATGGAAGTCGTAAATAATTAGGTAAAACACCATTATAAGAGTCATGGCTAATATACATCGTACATAAGGCCAGAAAAAAAATAAAAAAAATAAAAAAAAATAATAAATTACAGATTTACTGGACTATAGAGAGGTAAATGTATTATATACTTTTATTAATATTATCATGTGATCATTTCGCTAAAAACACAATCATTATTTCACGCATATCACATATAAATTAATTGAAAAAATTGAAAAATAAACAATTAATTCAATGAAAAGTGCATGTGCGTAATTTTCACATGGTTTATGCATTAACATTATTTGATCAGGATTTACAAAGTATAATTCTACAAAGGAAAGTACCCGCGTTCTCACGAGTAACATGAGTAATGGTGTAAGATAATATTTTGGGAACAGAATCTCTGAACTGCACTCTAGACATTAATATTTTACAACTTAAGTCCAGAATTAATCCTATCCGCAGGCTCTAGCTAGTTAACCCGCTTAAAAGAACTTCTTCCAACTTCCATTTCTCACAACTATAAATCAGAGAAGCTGCATAAGCTCATTTCTGTATATTGTTAAACAACAATAGTAAAATCGGTCATCAACTTGGCACCTGCAATTTTATGTGAACACTAGACAACTAACAATTTAAGTGCAACGAACTCCAGTCCCCCAGGGATTTAATACTTTATGTTATATTTTATCAACAATTAAATAATAATTCATACTCCTTAATATTATAACTTCTATTGCCTTTGATTTTGTCTTATGAAGCATAAAACGTACATTTTACGGGTCAAATGAAAATATGAATGGGAGTAGTGGCAAACTAAGGGAGCATAGACAAGTACTTTAGAGGTAGAAAATCTTCAAAGAAAAGGCTTTAGAGCAACTCGTGCTTGTAGCAATTCAACAAACAAGACTGCAACAGAACTCAGCCCTCCGAGCACTCTATACAAACCTTTATACCAGATTTTGTGTTCTGTGCTTTTTGAAAAGCCTATTCAAGGGTTTATGGTAAAGAAACATTTTGCATAATACACTCATCAGCATTACTTCCCCAAATTTGTTTTTATATATGTATTTTTTTTATATTAGCTATTATAGACGTTTCACGAAGTACTCCTATCATTAGGGGTCATTCATAAATTACGTAAGGCATTTAGGGGGGGGGGGGGGGGATTAGCTCAATATTACTAATTCTTACTATAGGGGAGGGGGGTAAAGAATTTGATTTTATGTAAGTTTTTGAATTTAAAATCTACTTCTTTCGCGCTAAGAAATGGCGCTATTGGATAGCGCTATCTGTACTTAGTTCTCAAATTCAGTATTGAGTCCTACAGATATCATATGGTCTCATTACTTCTAGACATTTTTTTATTCTATTGTCTCGCTGACTAGGGATTTCCCTATTGCTTGAATTTTGAAAAATAATTGTCATTCTATTATAATTTATTTATTATACCTGACATGTCTGGATATTTACATCCACTATTATTTAAAGCTTGGGTCCAAGCTGCTCAAACTGTCTTTTATTTTATCAATACGATCATTTCTTACGAAAATTTCTTATCAAGGGGTGGGGGGATAGTTGAAATCTTATGATATCTTACAATGAGGAGGGGGGGGGGTCAAATTAGCTTTAAAAAAGCCTTACGTTATTTATGAATGGCCCCTTAGTACCTATAATTTATAAAATACTTTTTTTTATTTTTTTTTTGTTTTCATAGATATTGTAAAACACTTAATGTCAGTATTTGTTAAGTCGTGGCTGAAGATGGTAGCAATACCGAAAGTACTCCCATATTTTGTATACATTTTGTGAAATTGACAATATTTTTAAAAAACATAAGTTTTTCTTTATTTTTTTTATAATTTATATGTTCTTTATGTTAACATTTCTTCTATCAATCAGAATCTTCGCTTTACAGAACGTATTCATTGAATTGACCTCTATATTAAATAAAGGAAAACTTCATGGCTTTACAGTTAAGAATTCGTTTGTTCTGAAATACTTACTTCCCTTTTTCAATAACAATGATAAAATTAAAATAAAAGAAACAATTATTGAATTCTAACAAGATGAACAAATTTATAAATGACATGCGTGAAATAATGATTGTATATATAACAAAAAGATTACTATTGCCATGAGAATATTAGTAAAATTACATAATCTATTTATCACAACATCTCTTCTCCCATTTGTTTTTCGCTTTTTGAAAAATAGAAATTATCGACGTTTCAGGAAGCAGTCCCATCATCATTATCTATAATTTATCTATTCTGTGTTAACATTTTTTCTAACAATCAAAATCTTCTTATTACACAACGTATTTATTGAGTCGACATCTATATTCAATCATCAAATCATGGGGGTCAGAAACGTCTGTAATTGCTATTACTTAAAAAGCAAAAAAATAATAGGGAGTGATGATATGATAAATATATTATACATTCGATTTGAAAATTGTTTAAAAATAACGCTAATAATAGGCAATAGAGTGAGCTGATATTTGGAACATAGCCGCAGTATGAAGTATGTCCATAATTGCTTATTAAAAAAATAATAATAAAATAAAATATAAAAAAATAAAATTGGGAGGATTAATGTTATGATGATTGTATTATATATGAATACATAATCTCCTAACACAACCCAAAAATAAGAAGAAATATTTTTTTAATTTGTTTAATAACTTGGACGTTCCCCTTTTAAACTTATTTTCAGAGCATTTATTATATATATTAAGAACTTTATTGGACATATTTACAATCTGTAAAAATGAAATCATAAGTAAATTTGATAACATTGATAAAAAATGATAAGACTAACTGTTTTCGCGTAAATTAAGCAAATGTCTAAAAAATGTATTTGGAGAGGTTATTTAAGATTGTATTTCTTCTATTTAGGCCCCAAATGTAATCAGATGAATGTTAGCACATGTGATTACTTCATTTCTAATTTCAAGTTCATTGCTATAATCATTTTTGAGTGAGAGCGCACATACACAAAGACATCACCGCGAAAACGCTATAGAGATAGAGAAGGATTGCCTCATGATTCTTCAGCAGTTTTGAAAATTGGTTCTCCATATACGATGCAGTTACTGCAATTCTTGCGGAATATCGATTTATATAATAAAATATAATACGAGGTAGGTACTCTCCCCCTTCTGCAGCTCTTGAAGTGACAGGGAGAGAACCCAGATGTAACGAAGTACGGAGCGGTACCATGGGCGGCTGCTCTCTGTGCTCTGACAGTCAGGAGAGATCGCCGCACTGAAGGTGCCCCCACCTAGCGAATATCCTAGTCGTGCAGGCGCTAATGACCTCAGTTGTCAATGCGCCAAAGGTTAAAAAAAAAAAAAATCACCGCAAAAATGTTCATAACGAAAACTCGATCTCGGATTTTTACACGATTGCAATATTTCCTTGTATTATAATGCATAAAGAAGTAATCTATTTGTGACAGGAATGTTCAACTAGAAGAGGTGCGCTTCGTTGAATGTTCCTGACTGCATTACTAAGAAATACTCTACATTTTTTTTTTTGCTTTCCGTTGAAAAAAGCGGTCGCACAAGTTTGAATATTTCTCCATATCATCCGAAAGATAATTTGACAGCATAATATAGAACGTGAGTCTCATCCCTGACTAAAGCAAAGAGAAAAAAAAAAGTGAGGAACTACGACATAGTTTGAACTAAAGTCAATATTCAGTTGACGTGACGCGACTCTCAATTCCTTCATTTGATGAAATATAGATCTTTGGGATCAAAAAAAGAAAAAGAGTCAAATCTTTGTAGTATTTTCAGATTCAAATAAAGAAGATATGACACCAAATATACTCTTGAGTGGCAAATGTAATGAAGTCTGGCGAGATAGAACCAAGATGACATTTTAATGATGTTCTCCGTTTGTAACATTGTCGTATCTAAGTGAGGACTATCGCAAATAAACATTTATACTTTCTTATACTTTTATTATAAGGAAGTATTCTAATCGTGCGAAAAACAGAGATTCAGTTTTCAACGGAATTATACTTTTCATGGTCTCCTCAGTATGTTTGGATCATTTTTGCGATGATGTCTGTCTGTATGATTGGAACCTTTGAGCGCTCTAACTCAAACTATAGTACCAATGAACTTGAAACTTGAAAGATGTTACATGTACTAACTTGGATCTCATGAGTTTTTGACCAAAAAGACTTCGGGGTCTAAGTACATTTTATAAGATATCGCTTATCTGTTGGACCTAATCAAAAATCATTTCAAAATAAACGTTGTAGAGAAAACTAAAAGGAACCTTCCATATTCGAAAATCGTCCTAAAATGTCATTTTGAAAGCCATTTCTTGAGACTCTTGATTGATTTATGCGAAAACGGTTATTCCTATTGAAAAATTTATTCCAACCACTGTTTCTTATTAAATTTCAAACCAACGAAATGCTCTCAAAAATTGAATATGAGCAATACGAACAATGTTATAGCGCCCTAAAAATGTAAAATAAATATTCGTAGGAAATATTTCGAAGATATGTTTAAATTGTACGCACAGAAACAAATTTTAAAATACGTTTGGCCACAACAGGACTACCACGTTTTTACATATGACACTCTCTCCCTCTCAAAATCATTTCAAACTGGCATTACTAGAAACTTAAGAAAGTAGTGTGCTGGCATCAGCAGTTTTCTTTGTTTCATTGTACAGCACAATTCTGAGAGTGACTTCCTTAATATCCAATAAAGCCAGTATTTTATTTTTTATTTATTTATTTATTTACACATATTCACAACGACAACATTTGTCACTAGTGATCGTGATGATGTGCTGTGGCAAGTGTGTCGCTGTACTGCTGAGGTACGTGACCGAAGAGAGCCAGTATGAAATGATTTTGAGTGAGGGAAGGAGAACGGAGAGTGATCTGTACCAAAATGGTCACACATCACATATATTTTCTTTTTTTCTTTCTTTCTTTATCCTTTTTAATAAACAAAATACCAATAATAAAAATATATTTTAAAAATGTATTGTTGTGCGTTACAATTTAAACATTACTTTCAAATATTTCCGATGGACCTACATTCTTTGAGGCGCTATAAATTTGGTTGTTATTGTTATTACTGTGTGTCCAATTCTAGAGTTAATAACTGTTTATGTATCTAATTTATAAGCTATATTAAAGTATACATTTTAATGTCGTATCCAATTACGTGAGAATTTCTTATGGCGCTACTAAATAATATTGTGTGAAGTTGCATCTCTTCAAATGTAACAAAAATTGGTCATATCGTCTACTACCAGAGTGCTCTTTCGTCACTTTGGTTGACATGGGCCCGACTCTACTGTGGGAGTCCTAAATGTTACCTGAGCAGGTTTAGTTGACACAACCTGACATCGGGACCATCGCTTAACGTCCCATCCGAGGGGACGTTAACCTCACAAATGAAAAAAAAGGACGTCAGCCGAATTTTGAACCCGCGATCTTGAGCTCAGCGGGCAAGCACGCTACCTGACAGCTAGTCAATACAAGTCATGTAACTCACCATTGACTTTAATGAAGAGAGTTGCGGGCTGGCTCTCCCCGCCAAGATTGACCCCAGTACAGGTGAAGTTGGCCTCCGTCTCCAGAGTGACTGGGTCTATCGTCCAGTTGGCACTGGAAACGTCCATTATTGTGTGATTCCCTCGAGTCCACTTGAACGTCGTGTTGTCCGGTCGTCCAAAATCATCCACACTGCAGTACAGGGTCATTGAGGACTGCTTCACAACCATTTTGGGGCTATGTTCCAGTTTGGCCGGGCTTGGAGGATCTACGACAAACCAATAATTCATTTTATACATGAATGAGTAAAATAGAGAAAAATTTCATTGAAAGGAAAATATGCTTTTAACAGATTGATTTATATTTAACAGACTGAAAGCGGCTGCCCTCATTATAAATATGCCATTATAAAAATGAAATAGAAAAAGAATGTGAATATAAAATACGAAGGGATCCATAGAATACAACTTGTATGTTGCTCTATAGATCCTACCCTCCTGTGAACAAAGTAGAAAAAATATAGATTGAGAAACGCAGACATATTGTGGAAACTTATTGAAAAATTATCTATTTTACAAAACAATAATAAATATACTGCAGGTTTCGGTATTACACCATGTTCAGATTTAATTATAAACTAAGACAAGTTTACTGAGAGCGAACCGTTCATATAGGTAAATTGGATAGGTAAGGAAGAGATTGCAAGTTGAATTAGGAAATCCTCATGGCTTTACAGTTAAGAAATCGTTTATACTGAAATATTCACTTCTCTTTTTTCTCCAATAATAGTGGTTAAAACTAAAATTATTAAATTCTAACAAAATGAACTAACTTATATGTGATATGCGTGAAATACCGATAGTTTGTATTTGATTACAGATGACATGAGAATATTAATAATATTATATAATATATTTATCACAGCATCACATCTCCCATATTTATTTTTTTGATTTTCAAAAACCAGCAATAATTTCAGGAAGTACTCCCGTCATCAGCATCAATAATTTATCTGTTCTTTATGTTAAAATTCTGTCAATCAAAATTTTCTTTTTTTACATAACATATTTATTGAGTCGACCTCTATATTCAAACAACATATATGTTCTGTAAAAAAAATATTTTTATTGACAGAAAAAATGTTATTATATAAATTATATATGTAAGTTATAGTAACAAATATTGTACACCCCATCATAATTCCTGCATCCTCATCATTCCTTCCTAGTATTGTTTACGACATTCTTTCCCATCTTGCATTTTCCACTTTCCCAGGATCCTCAGTCTATCCCTGGCTCCCGTGTTGCTAACACCTCCTTTCTGACTTAGTGAATATAAGTTTCAGTTAAGTGAATGTTAAATAAAGTTCAATTTTTTAAAAAGCAATTACGGTGTGAACTTTACAAAACTGGCGCAGTCGGTAGGACATACGCAAACGACCCGTTCAGTGCATATGAACAAGTTTTCATTTTCAAGTGATTAATTGCGTGTCCACCCAGCGACGAAGGGAATCGCTACATCCCATTGTAGAAGTCTCCTCACCGAAGTAGCAGCACTACATTGGAAGACGTAGAACTCCAGGTCTCTATCAACGCGATATGGTAGCACTGGCAATTCTGTTGTAAGTAGTTTTAAGTATACTAGCATAAGAAATATTTTATTGGACAATTTTATTTCGTAGATTTAATTATTATTAATATTAGGTAGTATAATTAAATATTAAATTTAAATTTTAGATTATTTTATTACACACACAAATCACATCAATATGACAACGAGCAAAGATATACTACAGGCAGCTCAATTAACCATGCCTACTCCCGTCTTGAAAAAAGAATACCTGGGTATGATCCCAGACTTCTTCGGAGAACCGGAACATCTCAGTAGGTTCCTAACCGTTAGCGAAAAATTAGTAAACAAATTTTATAACTTTCAGAACCCAGCAGATTTCCAAAATGAATTTTTGATGGCCTCCTTGTTAGCTAAAATTAAAGGTCCCGCCGCGGAAATAATAGCGACAAATACTATAGGAACTTGGGCTGAACTTAAACAAGCTCTTCTCAATGGCTATGCAGATCGAAGGGACTGCTTTACCCTTCAAATAGAACTGTGCGAGCAAAAGCAACACAGTGAGTCAACATTCGATTTTTATCAAAAAATCCAAAAAACTCTAAATTTATTAATTTCCTATTACAGAAATCATTTTCAAGAACACCTGATTCTAACCGAATTCTCTAGGAAGCTCGCACTCAGAGTTCTTTTGAGAGGCTTAAAAGAGCCTTTCGGTTCACACCTCAGGGCCAGGAACCCCGAGAGCTTAGAATCCGCTCTCAATATGCTGACTAATGACATACAATACAATAAACAAGACACACACACACCCACACGCACAGCTCACAAATTCGAGCAAAAACCCTTCCTCGACAATAGGCAGAGACCTGCCTTCAGCCCGCGTCCCAACATGCCTTATCAACCGCCAATACACAGACAGATAACTAGGTCATTCAACCCCTCATACCAAACCAGGTTACCTCACTCATTCAACACATTCCGACCACAATAACCTTCAATTAGTACTCCAAACAGACCACAAAACTTTCAAACGCCACTTCCAAGTAGGCAAACACCATTATATACACCAACACCTATGAGCATATCAACAAGATATGCTAGGCCCGCACAAACTCAATCCAGACCCAACTTTAGACAGAACTATACAATAGGAGAATTGAACAACTTAGAACCAAATCCTGAAATAGAAACCCCAGAAAATCTTATCTTACCAGACTACCAACCCGATTACGATTATCATGCCGAATCAGGGTACGGTGACCCACAACCACTGACCATGAACGAATATCAAAATGACCCAACAATGACAGAAAATTATTTTTTAGAGGAAAAGGCCTCGGTGCAGAGCCCTGCTTTAATTTGACCAACCTGACAGAAAACACTAAAAGCGAACTCCCCTACATAGTATCCCCAAACCTTAAATTAAAAATTTTAATCGATACTGGTAGCACGAAGTCTTTTGTTAACCCAGAGATCGCACAAAAATTCTTTAAGACCAATATAAAAAAGGATCCCTTCAAAATTTTAACTGCTCACGGAGTAAGTAATGAAAAATTTAGCACTGTTGTCCCATGCGGAAATTTATTTAATATTGACAATTTACATTTAAAATTCTATCTTTTTAAATTTCACGAACGATTTGACTTACTACTAGGTACAGACAGTTTGAAATTCTTAAAAGCCAACTTAGACATGACTAACCATTTACTGACTACCCCCACTTCGACCATAAAAATTTTATACGAAAAAACTAAAACAGAACAGACATACTTGATACAGGGACATACAGAAACAATAATAAAAATCCCGATAAAGAACTTGAAAAATGGCGAAGCTATTCTTCCCCATACAAAATTCAAAAATTTAGAAATTCAGGCAAGTCTAATCACAGTACACGATTTTGAAGCCACTTGTATCATAAAAAACCCCACAGACACTGACTTACAATTAACATTAAAAAATCCTCTGACAGTAGAAAAAATCGACAAACTGACAGAAAAAGAAATACAACCAAATTTAAACCTCATCTGTGACGACGAACAAAAATTTGACCCCTCTAAATTCCGTACAGAACATATGAATTCGGAAGAACGATACTCTATTTTAAAATTACTGAAAGAATATAACGACCTGTTTTACACTGAAGACAAACCCTTGACTTCAACCAATCGAATTAGACATCACATACGTACCCAAGACGAGATCCCTATTTACACCAAAACTTATAGATATCCCGAAGTCCACAAAGAGGAAGTAAAGACCCAAATAAAAAAAATGTTGACAGCCAAAATTATACAACCGTCAATTTCACCCTGGAACGCCCCCATATGGATAGTCCCAAAAAAATTAGACTCTTCCGGAACCAGAAAATGGCGACTAGTAATAGATTACCGCAAATTAAATGAAAAAACCATAGATGACAAATTCCCCATACCAAATATCACAGACTTACTTGACAAACTTGGCAAATGCCAGTACTTCTCGACTATTGACCTCGCCTCTGGTTTCCACCAGATCGAGATGGAACAAGACAGCATCCCCAAAACAGCTTTTTCGACAGACACAGGACATTACGAATTCTTACGGATGCCCTTCGGACTCAAAAATTCTCCAGCAACATTTCAAAGAGTCATGAATAGTATACTAGCCGGACAACCAGGCTGTGTTGTATATTTAGATGATATTATCATTTTCAGTACCAGTTTACAGGAACATCTACTCAACTTACGTAATGTATTCAACAGACTGAGACAATCAAACTTTAAAATACAACTTGACAAAACTGAATTTTTAAAAAAAGAAGTAGCGTACTTGGGACACATCGTTACTCCAGACGGAATTAGACCAAACCCGGACAAAATAACAGCCATTCAAAATTTCCCCATTCCTAAAACAACAAAACAAATTAAAGGATTTCTTGGACTGCTAGGGTACTATAGAAAATTCATAAAAAAATTTGCCGATACAACTAAACCGCTCACTAAATGTTTAAAAAGGGGCGCGACAATAAACATTAACGACCCCGAATATATAAATTGTTTTAATATTTGTAAAAATCTACTGACTAACGAACCAATACTTAAATACCCGGACTTTTCAAAACAATTCCATTTAACGACAGACGCGAGCAACGTAGCTTTAGGCGCGGTACTCAGTCAAAATTTTAATGGCGCGGACTTACCGGTATGCTTCGCAAGCAGAACCCTTAATGAAACCGAAACCCATTTATCTACTATCGAAAAAGAACTCTTAGCAATTGTTTGGGCAACCAAATATTTTCGACCATATTTATTCGGGAGAAGATTCAAAATTTTTAGTGATCACCGTCCACTCCAGTGGCTATTTTCCCTTAAAGAACCCAACTCGAAATTAGTCCGAATGCGCTTAAAATTAGAAGAGTTCGATTACGAAGTCATCTACAAAAAGGGAGTGCAAAATAAAGTAGCGGACGCACTTTCCCGTATCGAACTTAACGTAGGCGAAACACAGACTTCAGATGACATTATACAGGAACTAATAGACGACTTCTATAAGAAAAACCCCGAAAAACGTACAGACAATCCCAACAACAGTACCGAATCATTAATAGTAAATTTGGACGACGAAGACATTTCCAGCGACGACCAAACGATTCACTCCAACGGCGACGGAAATACTAACATTGACATTCCCATAGTAGACGGACCTGTAAACTTAGGTAAACATCAAATAATAATCTCCGAAGTAGAGCACAGTCCCGCAAAAACAAAAATTTTAAATTTATTCGGATCCAAACAAAGAATAATAGTCCAACTATCCAAGTCCAATTTCGACCAAGACCTCATCAAATTTGTAAAGGAAAATATTATCCCGAGAATAAACTATTGGATTTATTTTGAATCCAAAATATATGAAAAATTCACAACCTCACTGATCCAACATTTCAAAACTTCCGAAATAAATTTCACCCACTACACACAAAAACTAATTGACGTACTAACCGAGACAGAAATACAAGAAGTAATAGAAAACTACCACATAGGAAAAACCAATCACAGAGGACTAGATGAAACAGATAACAAAATTAAACGACTGTACTACTGGCCCAACCAAAGAAGAACCATACAGACCTACATTAACAATTGTGAAATTTGTCAAGTGACAAAATACGACCGAAGACCAATAAAAATACAATTTAACATAACGCCCACACCCACCAAACCATTCCAGATTCTCCACATGGACTCCATCACCCTCGAAAACACAAAATTCCTTACAATTTTCGACCCATTCTCTAAATATGCTCAGGCATACAAACTTGACTCTGGTCAAGGTATAGAAATTGTTAACAAATTAATAAAATACTTTACACACCACAATACACCTGACACTATTATTTCAGACAACGGACTAGAATTCAATAATTCCCTTGTAAAAGAATTACTAGCATTACATAAAATTGACTTACATTTCATTTCGTCACAACACCCTGAAAGCAATGGCCCTATAGAAAGATTCCACTCCACACTAATAGAACACATAAGACTTTTGAACAACAGAGACGAATTTAAAAATGACAGTATAGAAACAAAAGTTAACTACGCCCTTCTGGCATACAACAATTCCCTACATTCAGTTACAAAATTAAAACCCCTTGATATAATTTACGGACATTTTGACAATAACTCCCCTTTTTCAATAGACCTGGAAAAACAATTAATAAATAATTATATAGACAAACATCGAGAAAAATTGAAATTAGTCTACAACAAAATTAACGAACAAAGTGCCACAACTAAAGAAACAATAATCGACAAACGATGAGCCACGCCCCGGCGGCTCAAAAGACAGAGACTAGAAAACAAAGAGACCCCCTGCTCGTGAACGGATTAGAAGAATTTAAAATAATTAAAACTTTACAATTTTCGAAATAATTTAATGATTACGCGATCAAAATTAAATCATATTCAAAATTTAGAGTCAACAAATATAACTAGGGTTACGACAAAAAATGTCGACTCGTAGGCACGAGGATAAATAGACCTAAAATTAACCAATAGTTCAAAATTTTATAACCGGATTTCAATCACAAAACTTAGTAAGTAAGAAACCGTCCTAGGACATGACGTAAAACTGTATCCAAAATCGTCCTAGGACATGACGTAAAACTGTATCCAAAATGTCCTAGGATATGACGTTAAACTGCAACTACCAGTAGTTCGTAAGTTAGCTAGTAATTAATTAATAAGTTAATAAATAAAAAATTTAATAATAAGTCAAATAAAAATAAATAAAGTAATTAAAGAATTGAATATTAAGAAATAAAAGATATTTAGAAATATAATAAAGATAGAATTACAAGAATTATTATGAATAAGAGAAATATTAAGAAAATATTATATTAAGAGTTATTAGCAATCTTCTTTGAGCGCATATCATTAGGCGATTGTTAATAAGGACAAATAATTATAAAAAATAAAAATAAATAAAAGAAAAAATAAGAATAAGAAATATTATAAATAAAGAATTAATTAAAAGAAAAGAAAAGAATGAAATGAAAATCATTATAATTAAAAATAAATTATAATAAATAAATAAAAATTTTTATATTATAAATAATTAAAATAATTAAACCTTGGACAACATCGACACTGAATGAATATCTAGGTCAAATGTTGCAAAAAGAAAATAAAGAAAAGAATAATTAATTAAAGAAAAGCATATTATAAGTAAAAAGAACAATTACGAAAACTTAAAATAATTATAAGAAAAAGAAATTAAGTAGTAAAGTAGGAAATAAAAAAGAGGAAAAAGTAGAGAAGTAGTTAGGAAAATAAGTAATAAAATTAATTCTAATAAATAATTGTAGAATAAATATTTAAAATACTTATGAAATAAAATAATTCAGAATTTAGGTTATAAATTTAACATAATTATAATTAGCATAAAACAATTAATACTTTAATTCTCACTATAAAAACTTATTCTATCAAATACAAACACACCTATTTTCAATGTTTCACGTCCTTCAAGATGTAGAAAACTCAATCACTTTTTGCAAATTAAAAACCATGCACCCAAGTATTATAACAACACACCAACTATTCAATGAAATCAAAAAAAATTAGCTAGTCACTACAAAGATCAAACACCTTTCACATTAGATTATAAGAATATACTAAATTTCGAAACTTTGGTAAAGGTACAATGTAAAATAGATGTGAACCAAATAATTTACTTTCTAACTCTCCCCATAAATTCAAAAAACGA
This sequence comes from Aradus depressus, assembly GCA_963662175.1. Taxonomy (NCBI): domain Eukaryota; kingdom Metazoa; phylum Arthropoda; class Insecta; order Hemiptera; family Aradidae; genus Aradus; species Aradus depressus. The sequence continues at coordinate 32,506,801 of OY759217.1, read as the reverse complement.
ATATTACATGTATAGTTTATTTTCTATCCCAACTTTGCATGAAAACCAATTCACAACTATTATACCGAATATCAATTATTTACTAACCCCTATAGATAAGTCATTAGCTATTAAATTCTTAACTGGTAAATGTGAACTAGTACAGTGCTACCAATGTTCTTATGACCTGCTATCACATTATCAACCTTCCTGCGAACGAGATATCATCCTCAAAGAAAACACATCATCGTGTCAATACACCGACTTGGACATACGAGACAATTTTATAGAGCCTGTTGCGGACACGAACCAACTTATTACAATCTTCCCTCACAGCGGAGAAATTAAAATCACCAGCGAGACATCGTTTGAAACGCGGCAGCTGTTTGGAATTCATCTTATCACCCTAAGTCCCAACGAACAACTCGTCTTTAACGACATCTCTTTCCACTACTCGTCCAACTCTTCTGGAAAACCACACACCATCAACAACTTTAAGTTACATCTCGACACCAATCAACATACTAATTTTACTTTATTATTAAAACCCGTAACACTTAGAACTATAAATACTAACCCAATTGTACCGATAGAAAATAAGTTGAATCATTTTATTATACCTAGTATTTGGACTTCAACCCTTTATATTTTCATTATTATTAGTATCATATTTTTCATTATAAAATTTAAATTCTTTGATAAGTCCTTGGACAGACAGCCTGTTCACAATGTAACTGTCGATCTAAGGCACCCTCCTTCTCACCACCACCTTCCAGGTGATGCCTCAATTTAGGGGTGGAGGAGTTATAGTAACAAATATTGTACACCCCATCATAATTCCTGCATCCTCATCATTCCTTCCTAGTATTGTTTACGACATTCTTTCCCATCTTGCATTTTCCACTTTCCCAGGATCCTCAGTCTATCCCTGGCTCCCGTGTTGCTAACACCTCCTTTCTGACTTAGTGAATATAAGTTTCAGTTAAGTGAATGTTAAATAAAGTTCAATTTTTTAAAAAGCAATTACGGTGTGAACTTTACAAAACTTGTATGTATATTGATATTTAATTGATAGCTAGTTTAAAAAAACGAAAAAATAAATATGAGTGATGCTGTGATAAATATATTATATATGGATTCAGTATCCCCTTACACAACCCAAAAGTTATAATATATAAAATTAAAATCAGAAGTTTTTACTACCTATAAAACAACTAAATGAATAACAATTAAGGAATTGTAGCAAAATAAAAAATATCAAATAGTGATAATAGATATTGACAACGATACATGATAAATGGAATACAATTAACTAGTAAATGCATACATATTTATGTGGAAAAAGAACTGGTTCTAAGGTTAACAAAGGGGAGTAGTTGAAATAAATTTGATCATTCTTCAACATATATTTGAACTACTTACTACTCATTGTTAACGTCTTAGTACCAGTACATATAAGTACCGGGGCGCCGGTAGCTCAGTGGTATGCGTGCTTGACTTCTGAGCTCAAGGTTGTGGGTTCGTAGCCCGACCGAGGCCCTTAGTTTATTTTATGCAGCACGCCGTCCTTCGGATGGGACGTTAAGCGATGGTCCCGAGCCTGTACGATGTCAGGTACTCGTTAAAGACCCCTGCCCTAGGTGAATAAAAATTTAGGGTAGGCAAAATTTAGGACTCCCACAGTAGAGTCGGGCTCATGTCCACCAGAGTGACGATAGAGCGCTCTGGTAGTAGGCGATATGACCTCGTAGTTAAAGCCCGGGCATGAGTCATAAAACCTAACCTAACCTATAAGTACCTACATATTTAGTGATTAATTGTAGGTACTCATATATCATCTATCGTAAACAATATGTATTATATTATATACTTTATATATTATATTATTTATATTATATTTTTATATTATTTATTATATTATATACTATATTAATTTTTTATACTATATTTTTTATGTTATTTTATATATTATTTATTATATTATACACTTTATTATACTGTTTACAGTTTGCCCAATTTGAAACAACATAGACTTCTTTTTCGGTTACATGTAAACGAATAAAATGTATAAAAACAAATAAAATTAAATATATTCAAAAAGGGAGAATTTCAGAAAGTATACATGGAAACATAAATCTTGCATACAGTTATAACATTTGATTGGAGATATGGAGAGATAACTAGTTCAATTTGATTCATGTTTGAACAATTACATTCTAGAAAAAATCAAAAAACACAGAGATTTTTTATTTGAGGCACCCGAATTTATAGGAAAGGAATGTTAGATTAACTGTTGAATATTCTTTTGAATATTAACATATGTCTTCCTACTCTCTGCACTAGTACTTTAATATGAGCAAAATAACTCAACATTCCAAATAATAAAATAACTATGATAAAAAAATCGTATTTCATATACAAAACCATTATTTCATAATTAGCTTTCATTTTTATTTTATACATATACGAGTACCATATCCATCATATATATCCTCCTATAAGATCTATCGGAAGATCTGGATGGAGGAGCTGTGGAAGGCGAAACAGTGCTCGCCGTCCGATCACTGCCGAGCGAGAGCTACTGATCGGACGGACGTCGGCATGAACATCCTAATCGTCGGCTACATCATCACCCTCTACAAGTAGGCTGCCCATTAGCCGTTCCAGTCTCGGATCAATGTCAATCCGAGGATTTCGTGTTCATAGATAGAAACATCTTCTGATTTTTATTTTATAAATAATCTCATGTCATCAGTAATATTTTTTTGCACAAGAGGACCATGCTGCGCGACCGAATCTCTGTCTTACAGTATGTTTTTATAAATAAACAGACTATTGAATCTGAGTACTCACAGTAGACGACAAGTTCAGATTCAGGAGAAATGGGTCCCCATCCTGCCTGATTTTTCCCTTCACATGAATAATTTCCATGAAAACTCCTGGTAACTTTGTCTAATACCACCTTACTTGGATCCAGGTCACAGAAACTTTTGTTGGTACAGTCAGGTAGTTCCTTGATGATCTGTCCATTTAAGTACCATCTGTCAAAAAAGTACAAACTAATTAATAAAAAGACAATTCAATAAATATACATATATATATATATATTTAGAGGAAAATAGAATTGAATTTCCATGACAATTAAAAAATATTTGATGTGGCCATAAAAAGACTTTCTTAAACCAACCACTTTTTTACATTCGAGGGGAAAGGGAGATGGAGAGTAAAAACGTGGTTGGTATAAGAAAATCCTGTGATATCACACATAATATTAAATGTTGTCTTTCTTTTTTTTTTTTAGCATTTTTAAACGGTCAGGAACGTTAGCAGTACAGCCACGAACTCGACAATGCTCAACATATCGTACTTACTAATGGAAAATGTTATGTCGTAAATATGTATAGTTATTTTGACTCATGGTCATATCCCCTACCCGATCGCTCTTTTGTCGCACTGATGGACATGAACCCCCTGACTCCACAGAGAGTGTCCTAAATTGTGCCTACCCAGGAGTTGTCATCGTACAAGCCCGGAACCATCGCTTAGCGTCCCATCCGAAAGACTGCGTGCTCAAGGTTTTTTTCACCTCCCAGATAAAAAACCTAAGAACCTCGCCCGGGTTTCGAACCCGCGATCTTAAGCTCAGAAGGCAGGCAAAATTATGAATATATATATATATAAAGAGGGCGCCGGTACCTCAATGGTATGCGTGCTTGCTTACTGAGCTCAAGTTCGCGAGTTCGAAACCCAGCCGAGGCCCTTAGTTTATTTTATCTGGGAGATAAAATTAAATCAAGCACGCCGTCCTTCGGATGGGAAGTACAAAATATATCATGAAAACCGCCAAAAATAATACAAGTAATATCTTACTAGGTAAAATGTTGAATTACAGGTATACTGAGTTAGGGCGATGTTGAATGGAGTCGAGTAGTAGGTAATGAGAGCAGGAGCACGTGTCTAATTTAGGTACAACTCAACGTGACACGCCAGTCGTTAGAACTGGCAGCTCTGAGATCTGCGAGGTGACACTCCCAAGTCCCGACATTTAGGTACCCAGTTTTTCTAATGTCCGTCTGCCTTAAATGATGTCCAAACTTCAGTCTAAAACTTTTTTTTAATATGTTTATGTATGAAAAAGCACTCAATTCGGAATTTTTTTTCTTTGTTCAAAAATAATGAAATAACCAGGATATAAAAGTCATGTGTTATTTTCAAAAACATTATTTCATAGATAGTTTTTATTTTTTATGTATAGAGTTCCATCACAGATTTCCTCTTATAAGATCTATCGGAATTACCACTTTACCTATAAGGTCATATCGCCTACTACCAGAGTGATCTTTCGTCACTGAGATCAACATGAGCCTACTCTATTATGGGTTAAATTTTGCTTACCTTAAATTTTTATTCACCTAGGATAGGGGTGTTTAACGAGTGTCTGACAACGCGCACAGGCTCGAGACCATCGCTTAACGTTCCATCCGAAGGACGGTGTACTTAAGTTCATTTTACTTCCCAGATAAAATAAACTAAGGGCCTCGGGCGAGTTTCGATCGAACCCGCGATCTTGAGCTCAGTAGGCATAACACTGAGTATCCGGCTTATAATAAATAAAAATATGGTCGCGCCGGCCTTGTCAGCCTTGTTTGTTTAACGATTTCCGTCCTCCAGTCAATCCATCCATATTGCTTGTCCATAATAAATGTGTGTCCATAAATTTATTACTATTAGAATGGACTGATGGATCTTGTGTTCTCATCCGTTCCATTAGAACTCGCAACTTTGCTATTAGTGAGACCAAGCCTCCTCTAACTTCACAGAACTGCGCTGGCAAAACTTTGCAAAGGGGGCGATGTAATTATAATATTGTGTCCGTTTGGAATACGATAAAAAAAAGTCTATCTATTAACTTTCTTGTGCACAATATATTTATTTAGGACGTTTCTGAAAAAATGACGAATTGGAAAGAAAACTCAATAGAAGAATTGAAAAGATGCGAAATAAAAGGGGGAAAAACAGGCGTTCGAAGGAATATTTTTGATATGGGTAAATTTTTCGATAGGACTAACCTGTTTTTGGGTAAATCAAGGAAACGTCTAAAAAAATACGTGTTTCAAACCTACATTTCAAGATGGTTTTCGGCATGTATCTCAAAAACCATACAACCTGCAAAAAATCGTATTCCTTACCTGACATGTGTGAGGTTGGTGGGGTTGCCGGCTACCACCTCGCAGAACAGGGTGACATCCACTTGTTCTGTTTCGATCACAGGTGACTCTGGGAGCATACCCACCCGGGTCTCTGGCTTAACTGGAACACAAAAAGAGATCACGTGAAATGAATGGCAAACGAACTCTATTCCATTAACGAGACTATAGGCTAACGAACTCTATTCCAATAACAAGACTATAGGCTAACGGACTCTATTCCAATAACAAGACTATAGGCTAACGGACTCTATTCCAATAACAAGACTATAGGCTAACGGACTCTATTCCAATAACAAGACTATAGGCTAACGAAAAAATATATTTATGCAATAGTAAAATGTGGTTCATACAAGAACACATCTGAAAAATACTCTATACGCCTTGCGATCTAAAAAAGTATTCATTTTTTACACATCAGCTGATGTTTTGCCCATTCGGACATTTTCAACAATTACTTTTTTTCAGTGTCGAAATAAACATTCTTATATGTCCGCCATAACATTCAATATGTCAATTATAATTTCGTGTGTAACCACCTGTATAACCTCAGGACATGAAACAAAAACAACCTCAAAATTCAGGAGAATATTACAATAAAATTAATTTAAAAAGTCGTCCTTGAATCACCGCCAATGTACTTCCCCAGAAAGAATTAATCAATTAACTTTTCGCTCCCCCATCAAAACCAGTCGACCGTGTGAATATTGTATAGTTAACTTTCTAAATTCATACTTCGGCAGTTTTTAGTTTTTGAGTAGTATCTCCCCTAATCCCTCTTACCCTTGGGCGATTTGACTGAAAATCGATATGAGTTGTTCTTATGGGGTTCAAATTCCGTTGAAAATTCCGAGAAGTTTGTAATGGTCACATGATGAATACGTTTGAAGCCATAAATTTAGTTTATTACGAAGATGAAAGTATACTTGACATATTGGATGTTATGACGGACATATGAAAATGACTATTTGAACATTAAAAAAATTAAGTTTTGAAAATGCCCGAATGGGTCAAACTTCAACAGAAGTGTAAAAATTAAATACATTTTTGAAGACCGCAAGACCATTAAGGTTGAGCTGTATCAATGATCTTTTACAATAGAAATGGTCACTATTAGGCCCTTGTTGGGCACACCATGAAATCACGATTGGCAGTAGGCGTTCATAGCCTATTTCACGAGTTAATATGCACATAAACAATATTATTTCAGGGTATAACCACTAGAGGGCCCACCGGCCTCCTTTAGAAGTTGTATCAGATATAATACAATGGGTCATAGTGAGTTAAGCAGCAATTCCGGCAACTGTGAACTTAAGTCGTTCAGGACTTTGTAATTAGATTTTGTATAATGACATACCCACGGGGCAAAATAATTTATTCCATCGTTCCCCAAATAATTACTTGTGTACAGATTTTACTTGCCCAGCGATACGAAGTATAGGGGAAGTTATGTAATCGGTCAAAAATTCGATGCAGAGTTATCATCGGAATTTTATGTTATCCGACCTCCAGATTCCAAATATGAAAAAATAAATTTATTTGTGTGTATCTCTGAACACAATAAATCCAGATAAAATAAATGTATCGACACGAAATTTTGTATGTGAATCCAGAACCCTTTAACGACGACATCTATTGATTTTCAGTCAGATCTACCAAAGGGAAGGGGAAGATTAGGGGAGAAGGCTTAACACAAAAAACACTAATAACTGCCGGTATAATAAATGTATCGAAACAAAATTTCATATATTAATTCAAAACGCCATAAGGACGACATTTATTAATTTTCTGCGAAATCATCAGAAAGGAAGGGGGGAATCAGAGGGAAGGCTCAACTCAAAAACCTACCTGCCGATGTAATTATAATAAATTTATGTGTATGAGGATTCAGGAGCTCCTATGTAAGTCAAATATTGAATATTAGCTCAAATGGTCGACTGGTTTTGGAGGAGGCGCGAAACGTTAATTGATTAATTTGTTTTGGGGAAGTACATTGCCGGGAAAAAAAAAAAAAAATTAAAAAAAAAGAAAGAAAAACAGATTTTGGGTAACCCATTTTTTAAAAACTCAATTCAATGCAACTATTAGGATGTATTCCAGTGGAAATGAGATTAGCAATAACGCTTCCCTTTTTGGGTACAGGAGATTCATACGCTAGTCTAATGTATCTTTTAAGAGTGTCCAAGCAACTAACTTACAAAGTCCGTCTCCACTGAACGCGCACAAACAATAAATTTCTTTTACCGACACCGCTTGGAACACGAACAGATACTTGCGAACGTTTGCGCGTGCGAGTGGTTCGTGTCCACACCAAACAAGTATACGAGTTTGCAAATATTTGCAAACATTGACAAACGTTTTGCGCGCTTGATGGATACGAAATTTATTATGTATAATCACATAATATATAATATCAAAATTCTAAAATCCCTTTGCCCTATTATATAAACATATAAGTCCTTACAGTAGATGGATACGTATACAAAGTTGTGTGAGAGCTGAGATCCAACAGCGTTCTCCAGCTGACAGGTATAGTTGCCCATATCCGTGCGGGTGGCGTTCTTGACCATAAGGGAGGTCTGTTCTGTGGTGCCTCCCTCGTAATGGCCGGGGTCCAGCATCACCTCCTCGTCGTCACGCAACCTAAAATCACATCAAATAATAACAATTATATTATTTATTCCTCAAACAAAAAAACTTATTTTAGAGGATTTCTATAGAAACAAACTTATCCACTTAGCGTGATAAGACCTACGGAAACCACCACAATACAGCTAATCAAACAAGCTCCGCAGAACATGATGTAAACGTTAAAGTCGTAAATGCCGAACGCTTTTTTAGGAAATTTTTTAAACATCATTCATAAATTGATTTTGGGAATGTACAAAAAAAGTATTTTTAATACAATCGGGGAATACAAAAATAATAGTAAAAATCCAGAAATAAACAATTCAAAAACAAGATATAAACAAGATAATAATAATTCTTGATTTATAAACAAAATATCTAAATATATGTAGCACTGTCAGATTAGCCATCAACTCCAGACACATCAGAATGTACAAATAGGGGAGATGCAGTACTTTAAATGTTGAAGAATAAGATAAACTGGTATTATAAGTTATAATATATAATAATAATTTAGTAATAATAGTTATAATTTATAACTAAACAATATTATATTTCTTGATGGCAGGCGGGTGTAGTGGACTTGTTAAATAAGTAATACAGATGTATCAGTCCAACATATTTTATTTTTTAGCACAACTATTTTCAGGTGACTGATAAGGTCACCTGAAGATGTCAGATTGACGAAACTAGTTGTGGTAAAAAATAAAATATGTTGGATTAATACATCTGTATTACTTATTAAACAACATTATATGTCTTATTGCAATATTGAGACTTTTTTGGGAGTAGTGACATTGTCAGCAACTCCGGGTACCGCAACTAGTAACCGATTCTACATAGATGGAAATGGCGCCTAGTCACTAAACTACAAATTTTGTTTATTTGGGACAGTGTCGAATCTATGCACTCAATCCGAATCCTGTTTGTTTTTGAACCCACACTTTACCCTTCGACGGCTCTGTTAAATTTCATTAGTTTAAACCGTAATTCGTTTATTTATTCGATAATTGTGAATCATGCCTGGGCTTTAACTACGAGGTCATATCGCCTACTACCAGAGCGCTATATCGTCGCTCTAGTGGACATTAGAGTCGTTCCCTGGTTTATTCACCTTTAGGTAACTGACATCGCATTGGCTCGGGACCATCGGTTAACATCCCATTCGAAGGATGACGTGCTCAAAGTTTCATATGTGATAGTAAGATGTGGGACGAGATTTCTCATAGAAATAAGAGACGTTCTCTTCCCATTGTTTTATTTTGACCAGAACCGGTTTTCAAAGCAACAGCGTCATCATCATTGGTTAACTCCACCCACCCATCACAGTGGTTAAGTTGTCCTTTAACCGCTGTGCTGTGTGTTTGGGATGAATCACTGATGATGACGCTGTTGCGTTGAAAACCGGCTCTGATCAAAATAAAACAGTGGGAAGACAAAAAAATAAAAAGTTTTTTATTTCTATGCTAAAGTTTTTTCCACCTCCCAGATAAAAACCCTAAGGGCCTCGGCCTGACCTCACTAGGCTACCTCTGAGCAACCGGCGCCCTCTGTAATTCGAGATTTCGCTGCCAAAAGATTCGAAATAATAATTAGTTTCTTTCCCGGGCAACGCCGTAACTAGTTTTTCAACTAAAAAATATTATTTTTGAACCCCCCTTGTCAACACCTTTCCAAGGATATGTCACACAATATACTTTTAGAGTAAATATATTATATTGCGGTAACGCTTTTTCGTTACGACATTTTGTTATTTGGGAAATACTCTAGTGGTGTCAAGAAATATTTCTGTCTTGAATGCTCAATTGTCTAAGGGGTAAAACTCATAGAAATTTTCATGCGTAGAGTTCATGAATCTTACAGTTAGTGGATATCTTAAGGATCTTAAAACGCAAAGTCTCTCTCTATAAAGAGAACCGGGGGTTGTGAAAAATAGGGTAACTGAGGGGGGTTGAAAGGAGCTCATGTGATATTCATGAGAGGGATGAATAGAGCCGAGTAGTGTCGTTTAGTGTACCATCAATGAATGACATGGCCAGTCTAGCCTGGTTAAACATCAACATGGATTTATCCCAATTTGTCCCATCCAATCATTGGGAACAGTACCTGTTTTTAATGGATATATCCCAAAAAAAATACGCAAACATTTTTTCACTTATTATTAATGTCGTTTTTAACTTTCCCAGCTATACAAAATACAGAGGCAGTTATGCAGTTGACCTTAAGGGTCAGTCCAATGTACGTTATTGTTTTGTTCATTCATATATATATACCTATTGTAGTAATAAAAAAAAGAGGTTTTAAATGTTAATCTTAAATAAATAGAAATAGAAATAATAATTTAATTAATGTAGATGTTTGCTAGCGACTGTAGAATTCGAAATTCTGGGGGTATTGAGGGTCAGCCATTGAAGAAAACACTATTCAAATGCCAACGTTTCGATATATTTCATATCATCATCAGGGCTATGAATACAGTTGAACATAAGACCTCACAGTCTTCATGCCTTCTCCTCAACCATAGCCCTGATGATGATATGAAATATATCGAAACGTTGGCATTTGAATAGTGTTTTCTTCATTGACTGACCCTCAATACCCCCAGAATTTTAAAATTTAATTAATATTAATAATTAAATAAACAATAAATAAATAAACAATAAATTACCACATTTCCTATAGAAATTTTATCTCTTTCCTTTTACTAAATTTTGATTTCTACAGTAGTTTTTCGAAAAGGGCCCTAAAAATATCAAAAGTTCAAGACGTGCAATTTTTTAAGAAAGTGCACGTATTTTTAAAAAAAATTCAATTAACCAACTTTTCATTTGGATTTGTAAAGAGATGCCATTTTTAATAATTTTAAATCTAATCCAAAGGTTCTCAAATGATCTAACTGGGCCAACAGGGAATATGAATAGAATAGAATTTACTAGAACAAATAGTTTGGGTTTATTTTCTTAAATCATCTGGATTATAAAATAAAAAACTAAACATTGAAACACACAAAAATCAAAAGAAAAATCTTAAAAACTGAATTCTTAACGTTAATTCAATCTTTTTTGTTTTATATTTTGGCCATTTTGAAAAAATTAAGTTATATATTTCTGGGCATATATCCTGTACATATAAACAAAAAAAAGTACCTTTTTTTTTTTATCAATTTCACCGTCAATTCATTCCTAATTAGTTCCTTATATCTCAAGCCTAAACATCACACTCTCCATGTTTCACTCAGACCAACTCCATTCCTAGGTCTCGACCCGTCTCTATATACACTAAAAAAACAGCTGATGGCCGTGATTTGTTTTTTACTGGCATTTGTTTTAAAAGAAATGGTTTCTTATTATTTATTACTCAGTCCCCTACTCTTCTCAATCTACACAGCACACATTCCACAACACGACAACACACTACTCGCTACATACGCAGACGACACAGCCATTCTCTCAACACACTCAGACCCAACACAAGCAAGCTCACACTTACAGGAACATTTACACCAGCTAACAGATTGGGCCAACAAATGGAGACTAAAAATTAATAGAGACAAATCTCTGCAAACCACATTTACTCTCAGACACAACACTTGTCCACCAGTATACATTAACAACCGGCCCATTCCTGCATCAGACACTGTCCGATATCTAGGACTTCATTTAGACAGACGTTTAACTTGGACAACTCATATCAGACTGAAACGCACAGACCTCAAAAGACGATTTGGACGACTGAAATCAATCATCGGACGACGATCGACATTATCGCTTGAAAACAAACTTCACATTTACAACACTATACTAAAACCCATCTGGACTTACGGAATCGAGATATGGGGATCAGCCAAAAAATCAAACATACAACGCCTTCAGTCATTACAATCCATCATACTACGCCACATTGCCAATGCCCCATTTTACGTTTCCAACCTCACATTACATAATGACCTCAACATCCCATTTATACCTTCTGTTATCAAGACACGATATCAAAATTTTCACGACAAACTCCATCATCACGCCAATCCACTTATTCTCCAATTATCCACGAACACTCTTCCCACAAATCCACCAAGACGTCTAAAGCGGGCATGGCAGAGGGACTTGCTCCAGGACTAGCCTGGACTCCTCTTCGGTCACGTACCTCAGCAGTACAGAGACACACTTGCCACAGCACATCATCACGATCACTAGTGACATATGTTGTCGTTGTGAATATGTAAATAAATAAATAATATCTTTATGTAAAAAAAAAAAAAATTATTTATTAACTAATTCAGTTCCTTTTTATAGAAAAATAAATATAATTAATTTCTTTTTTTTTTTATTATTAATAATTTAATATGTGTATTATTTTTATACATCACACTATATTTATGTATATTATTTTTCATATATTGTTATAGTTACATTGCTTTCTTTCTTTTCTATATCACAACATTGGGACCTGATGATGGGACGTAAGAATGTCCCGAAACATCGTTGGGATAAAAACACTTCCGAAGAGTTTTCTTCGATAAATAGTTATCTTAATTTTTATTAAATTGAAAAATGTGTCTACTTATTATAAACGTGTCTTGTATTAATTTTGTTTATGTACTCATATATTTTTTAGTATTTATTTGTTCAGTTTTTATTATTTTCATTTTACTTTTTTTAATAGTTTTGTTATTACTACTAATCACAGATGTGTTAGACTCAAATGGTTGTAAATCTAATTTATAAGCTATCTTAATGTATAAATTCTTTTGACGTATCCTATTACCATGTATTGGTTTAACGGAAATAAATGTATTATTATTATTATTATGTAATCGAATATATAAAACGATAAACGAATAGGATATTATTTAGAAGGGGGGACGGGACAACCAGCCCGGAGAACAAGAATGGGACAAGTTAGTCAGTTAATATTCCCTAAGGGGGGAAAATATCAGAGAAATGGGTACACGGGATATTGAAAATATGAACAAATTAATAACAATCAGTCCCTCCCTGACAGCTGACAAGGATTCTATACCCTTATTGTAACTTATTGCCTGGAGCTAGCGAGCTCGCTTCCATAAGATTTATGTTTTATTGATACCACCATAAGACCCTTCATATCAAACTCATCATACTTTTATTATTTATTAAGAAAAAAAAAAAAAAAAAAATCGTCGGTGAATCACCTGCAATGTATTTCCCTAGAAATTAATCAATTAACTTTTCGAATCCCCTCTTAAACCAGTCGACCGTTTGCTGTTTAATTTGACTGAAAATCGTTATGTGTGGTCCTTACAGAGTTTTGCCCATCAAATTTTGTGTCGGTAACGATCATTCTATCGGCAATTATTAGAGTTTTTATGTTAAGCCCTTCCCCTAATCGCCCCCTCCCCTTTGAGCGATTTGGCTGAAAATAAATAGGTGTTGTCGTTAGTTGGTTTTGAAATCATATATACAATTTCGTGTCGATACATTCATTCTATCAGAAGTTAATCGTGTTCACAGACACACAGACATTGAAATTCAGTTGAAAATTCCGCATCTACTTTTTGACAGATTACATAACTTCCCCTATACTGGGGAAGTAAAATGTAATAAGAAATAAATAAAAATAATTATGGGTAGAGTTTATGAAATTCCAAGGGTGTACTCAAGTGTCGAAAATATGAGTTCCAGTAATCAAGGGTACACTTGGCTTAAAAGAAGGAGCGAGAATTTTCATAATAATAAGTTGAAATATGAAAAAAGGAATTCGGCAATATTTAATTTATTTTCATTTGCCAAATAACAATTTGATGAAAAAAATATTTATAAATTGTTCAGAACCATTTTTTCATTTCATATTTCCTGGTCATTGTTCTTTAACATTTGAGCTTTTCAATATGACTCCCATCCCTTCAATATCTGGGAATATTTAGAATCAAAAATGTTGACTGAAATCGGTCTTCAAAAACTATTTAATATATAAAACATAATATTACTATAGATAAATTGAATAAAAACTTACTGGACATTTTTTGTTAGTCGAATAATATGTGGTGTGGCCATTACAGGACTTTCTTATACCAACCACGCTTACAGATCACTGTCTCCCCCTCTCCTTTATCAAAATCATTGTATTCTGTCACTTTGTTTAGCTCAATCTTGTGAAATAATTATAAGAGCAAGGGGGAGAGAGAGACTACATTTGTAAGTGTATTTGGTATAAGAATGTCCGGTAATGGCCACATCACTTATATTTTATTTTTTATAAATATTATCAAAAAAAATAAATAAAAAATAATATTGTCAATAATATTTGTCACAACAAAAAATATAATGTTACATATTTCATGAAATATTTTCTCCATTTATTTTCATTTTTAAATGATCCATTTTTGAAACTAAAGAAAATGTTTACACATCAATTCTCGTGAGTACCGCGTCACTCACACGTTAATTTTTTTCACTACTGAAGACTAAAGGTCGTTGTTTTCAGACTATCGAGGTTGCACTTCGATGTTATATTCAATGACAAACATCGCTGGTTTATTTCAATGCACTTTAACTGTCGTATATCCTTAGATTATAGCATTTTATTACCTCATGCTGTAATTTTGAATTTAAAAGACAATTTAAAGGACCCAAAAGAGTAGCCGAAGCATGCTTTGAGCACATTGGTAATATAATCCTAAGTAATTAATTTTAATTATTCCTTTTTGCTTTAATTTAGCCCTCAATTTGTAACTACCGGGAACAATTAAAATAAAAAAACATGATTCGGAATGAATATTTATCCGTTATTTATTTATTTAACTTTTAATCCAAGTTTTTTTAATGTTGAATTTGTATATTTTAATTGGAGGAAACTGAAATTCCAGTCGTTGATGTGAAATTACTGGTTGTCTGAAATAACCGGTTTTAATTAGTATGCTAACAAATTAAGCATTATAATTATCCACCGAATTTTTGAAATTAAAACATACATTTTTGTTAATTAACTCATGATAAAATACACGATAAATTAACTCAATCAAAACTATGTAACTACTAGTAGTTGAGTTATCCGTAGTTGACTGGTATATATAGAGTGCGTTAAATCAGATGAAATTGATGCAGACCAAGTTGTTACAGATAATTGGTCGTATCCAATTCATATCATTCCTAATGAGGAGGTACGATCCTGCCCTTCGCCCCACCACTTCACTCACTCATTCCCCTCCATCCCTCCCACCCCATCTCGCTACTTCTCCCCTCTTTCGCTATTAGAAAATGTTATTTATCTCCATTATTTTTAATTTTAGCAAAACAATCTATGAAATTAAATTGTCCTTTAAATGAATTTTCACCGGAATTTAAAATGTAAATTTGAGTGTAAACTTGGTAACTCCCGATGAAATTGAAATTAAAGTAACGTAACGAAATTTCATATGTGTATTTAGAACCCAATAAAGATGAAATGTATTGATTATCAGCTACATCGGCTAAAGGGAAGAGGAGGGTTAGAGGGGGCTTAACACAAAAACAATAATAACCGCCGATGTAATGTAACGATACAACATTTTATACGTGAATTCAACAACCCAAACGACAAACACCTATTAATTTTCAACGAAAACAGAAGAAGAAAAAAAGAGGGCTCAACAAAAAAACCATAATAACTACCAATGTCCAGGAGGCGACGAATCGACTGAACTCTGGGTAATCAGCCTCACTCATCAACTTCAAAGAATTCAGTCCCAGATACGATCCTGTCCGCGTATCAACTAAACCTTGGGCCTGTCGTACAGCGGACATTCGAGAACCACATGTTCTGCAGTCTCAAGCCGCACGGGCAGTTCGGTCGTTCTTGAAGAAGAAAGCTTGGAGTTGAAATCTGATAATATGCTCCCATTTCTCTACTATCCAGTCTTGGATTATGTTCTTGCAACACTCTGGTCTAGACTGCGCGTAGTTCCTCTTCCAGGGCTAATCGGAGGAACAGTACATACTAACTGTGTTTCCGATTAAATAATCAGTTGAACTATAATCGGCTGAATAATCATAGCATCCGTTTTTTTAACCACGTATTTATTTTATCCTTTATTTATGCATAATCTTCTTACAAAAGACACATTCTACGCAGATCATTTCTACCATTTAGAAGTTCGGTCACATTTGTTTGTTTTTTTCCTTGCAAGACAATACATCTTGTGACTCCTGTATTTTCTCCAAAATTTTATCTAATTCTTTGAGTCATATATAAACTACAAAGAAAACAGAAAAAAAAAAAAAAAAAAAAAAAAAAAGGAAAAATATTTGGTCCCAAAGAGAATACAATAAAGACAAAGCTAGAGTGAAATAAAGGGAAGTTTGTTTTGAGCCAGCCAAGGGCCTTGTGCTGGGTGGCTTTGTTATTGAGAAGAATCGTTACCTACCTTCTTTATTGATTTTCGATTTTTATTATCTGGATTTTGTACGGGGAGCTCTTGCCTTTACGGTTTTCCACACTAAGTTACCGCTATCAGGTGGCTTGTTGGCTGAAAAAGGAAACAATATAACGACCCAACAGACCTCTCTCATTCAAACCCACGGAAGGGGGGCCTCACCTTTTTTATAAGTCTTTTTTAATCTGAAAGTTTTTTAATCAAACTCTATTTTGTATTGAAGTAAATGGGAAAACTTACAAAGTTGTTTTATTCACAAATTTGTCTGTAATTAGTTTGATGTTTTCTTGACTATAGATATTTCTCAATGGCTCAGGGACGGCTTCATGTACCTGATGTTAGAGTGTTGTTGTGTGTTTCAGGGCATTAGTACTTTAAAATTTCCTTGTGTAGAAGTTTACATTTTGGGACATTTTTTGCGTTAGCCACCCATTTCCAAGATTTTTGAAATTTACTTGAAATGTTCATTTTGGTGTCAAAATATATTAAGTTGAGAGATGATGTGGTATATTGTGGAAACTTGTAATAAATAAATAAAACAATTTGTTTTTGTAATATTGTCTATTCCACATAAAAATGTATTCATAAACTACCGGATTCAGTTATAACTAATAATAATAATATTTATTAATTTCCGTTGAATAGTAATTGGATACATCATTTTGTACATCAAAATAGCTTATACAATATATACAACAGGCAATTTAAACCTTGGATTACAAACACATATAAATATATTATAATTATATACTAAACCTGACGATAGTGTAATAACGAAAGGGGTATTTTATGTGTATATTTTTTTTGAATGAATAAAGGGGTTAAATTGTTCAACTTTTATATTGTCTAATTAAACATTTATATATACATAAAGTGTACCTGTTTCGGCTTACGCCATCTTCAGCGTTGAAAACTGAGATTTAAGTTTGTTAGGTTGTCATATTTATACAATCCTCAAGTTACCTGAGATTACCTAAGACTGTGTCTTTTGTAAGAACATTATGCATAAATAAAGGATAAAATAAATACGTGGTTAAAAAAAAGGGATGCTATGATTAATCAGCCGATTATAGTTCAACTGATTATTTATTCGGAACCAAAGTTAGTATGTACTGTTCCTCCGAGTAGCCCTGGAAGAGGAACTACGCGGACAGTCTAGACCAGAGCGTTGGAATAACATAATCCAAGACTGGATAGTAGGGAAATGGCAGCATATTATCCAGGTCACGGGGATTTCAACTCCAAGCTTTCTTCTTCAAGAACGACCGAACTGCTCGTGACTTTTGCGACTTCTCCAATGTCCACTGTACGACAGGCCCAGGGTTTAGTTGATACGCGGTCAGGATCGTACCAGGGACTGAATTACCTGAAGCTTATGAGTGAGGCTGATTACCCGGAGTTCAATCGGCGGAAAGTAAACAAGGCAGTGTAACCTTGCTCCGGGGATGACCGCTGGGTGCTTTAACACGGCCCACCTGCGACCATCCTCAGCGCAATGCAGCCATGAAACATAGATAGCCTGGTCCCGAGCTTTCTCTCACCATTGATAGTGTGTACTGGGTATCAGCCGGCACTTAAGCTCAGTTGTACTGCGTTACTTGAGTTACTATCTTACAGTGGCGCTGCGGACGAACGAGAATGGCGAATAGGAAAAAACCAAGGAAATCTGCCGATCAGCTTCGCAACCATCAGCTTTCGGAGGGGGGGAATAGTAGTATAGTCATATGATTGATAATTAAGGAAACAATTTTTAAAATTTGGGCTGTATATTATTTTTATATTCTATCGATTGTTTTTCTTAATAAAAAAATACTTATCGATAATTAAGTTGAGTTACACTGACCTAAACCAAACAAACAGAGAATGTTCTCCAAGAGGCTTACACACCAATGACCGCGAGGCCTGCTGTAGGAAAATAAAAAATACCACTTCTCCCATTTATTTTTTGCTTTTTAAGAACTAACCATTCCTTTTCGGGAAGAACTACCATCATCAGTACCTATAATTTATCTGTTCTTTATGTTAACTCTTTCTCGTCCATATCTTCTTCTTTTACATAACAGGTTAGGTTTTATGACTCATGTCCGGGCTTTAACTACAAGGTCATATCGCCTACTACCAGAGCGCTGTTTCGTCACTCTGGTGGACATGAGCCCGACTCTACTGTGGGAGTCCTAAATTTTGCCTACCCTAAATTTTTATTCACCTAGGGCAGGGGTCTTTAACGAGTACCTGACATTGTACAGGATCGGGACCATTGCTTAACGTCCCATCCGAAGGACGACGTGCTTAATTTTATTTTACCTCCCAGAAAAAATAAACTAAAGGCCTCGGTCGGGTTACGAACCCACGCTCTTGAGCTCAGAAGCCAAGCACGCATACCACTGAGCTACCGGCGTCTTCAATTTTTTTTCTATTTTTTTACATAACATATTTATTGAATCGACCTATATATTCAAACAAAGCCAGTAGATACTGATGACGGGAGTACTTCTCAAAATTTGTGTAATTGATAGTTTTTAAAAAGCAAAAAATGAATGGGAGAAGTGATGTGATAAATATATTACCTATGAATTCAGAATCTCCTTACCCAACCAAAAGAAAGAATTTCTGAAAATGTTTTTTCATTCTCTCTAAGCATGTCAAATCAAAAGAACATTTTTCAAAAAGCCAATTTTGAGATGAGATTTTAGAAAAATAAATTGTCCTATTGTTTACAAGAGACAACGTTAGTTAGGCCTGATATATCTACGATTAATACAATTTGGTCGGGACAGGGAGACTAAAAATGGAAAACCATGAGATATGGTGGCATTTCAAACGGATTATTTAGGCGCACACAAAATCGTATTTCATACGAAATGTGCCTTTCAGTTTTTTCTAAAATATTTTTCGGAAGAGATGTTTAATTAAGTCATAAATAAAAGCAGTATCTTTGCAAAATGTACTTAGACCCCCGAAGTAAAATGGCCGCATTTTTCGTCCGACATTCAAGTCAAAGTTCCAATCATATGCACAGACATAAACATCATTGCGAAAATGGTCAAAACGTATTTAAGGAACCTTCAAAGTAAAAATCCATTGAAAACTCGATCTCGGATTTTTCCTCGATTACAATATTTTCCTGATACTAAAGGTGAAATGTAAAATAAAGAATATGTGATGTGGCCATAACAGGACATTTTGGTGTCACCAATTACTTTATGTGAAAAAGTATATGCATGGGAATAGTATGTTTTTTACATGTTTTACTCATTCAAAATAGATTTTATTTAAAAAATAATGGTATAAAATTTTATGACAGTGCCTTTCGCTTGTTAGGCCACGATATTATTGGTGATAAAAAAGATGAATATTTGAGATTGGTCTGATCGTTCATACAATTTCCTTTTTGTAGTGCTCTGTTTATTTCCAGTTGTTCCAGTGAGTAGAGTAATGTACCTTTGTCACAAAAATGTAGGTATTGTATGCCTGTATTAATATCGAAATGGTGTTTGTTTTCGTTGATGTAGTGCGAAAGTAGATTTTACTGAGTTGTATGTTGTGTCAGTGTTTAACCCTGTTTCTGATATGTGTTCTTTTACCCAGTTATGAGACATAACGAAACTTTTTTTTTTTTTGTCATCTTTACATTTTGAGTATTTACAATCAGTATAAACTATAAGTAAATTTGATGAGTGACATTAAACATTAAATAAATTTTAAAAAAAAAATTAAAAATATATACAACGAAAGCATATGATTATGTACAAAATAATAAGTAAAAAAAAAAAATATATATATACATAATAATATAATAATGGTCTCTGCAATTTAAATAATAATAAACATAAACACAAAACAATAATAATAAAGATAAAATAAAATGAACATGAAAGTCCTTCAACTCGAGACCCCTCGAAACGCCCCCCGTTCTCTGTCATCCCCATCCCCCCTGCCTTCTCGCCCAGCCAATCACTGTCCAGCAGTGCAGGCAGACCAAGAAGGAAAGGAGAGTTGAAGGTAAGAGGATTACATGAGGTGAGAAGCTGGTCATCACCGGCACTCCCAAAATATTGTTGCTAGATTACAGTAGCAACAATAGCATCTCGGCCAGCGCCTACTCAATCTTCGGGGGGGATTATCTGGATGGGAATGGGATGAGAAGAGTCGAGCAACTGGATTGACATGGGAGCAAAGGTTAGAGTGGAATTTGGAGAAGCGGGACTTGGTGAGGTCAATAACAAAAGAAATTTTAAGTTCATTAGGGAGGGTAAGATTGGAAACATGGAAGGGAGCATCGACAATTGTTCTTAGGACTTTGGATTGGAAGGTCTGGATATGCTTGATGTTAGGTGGCTATATCGAAACTAACTATATACGAAACTTGGTTATGGGCACAGTACACATGACAGAAATTCATTAACACACATACCCGCGCCTCCCAGATCCCAGAGAAGTTAGCTATTAGTGTGTTCCGATGGGAGAGGATGGTCCATTTGGGATCCTTGCTAAGTCCTATTTAATTATAATATCCGAGATGGTGCCCAATTCATTTGAACCCACTTTGTGGCCTGTTAGCTCCTTTCAGAGTCCTCACACTCATCCCTAGGCTCACCTCAAAATATCATTTACCTCATTCAATGAGTCTCTTTGTCTCAATAAGTTGTCCTCACTCTCTCTGAACTGGTACAGTAACTCACTTTATTTAGATACTCTTACTTTAAACATTTTCTGAACACATTCAATAAAATACAGGAAGATTACAAGGAGTGCACGCATTAATCGATGATTCACCGGCAATTTTGTGTCGATAAATTCATTACTTCGGCAGTTGTTAAGGTTTTTGAGTTGAGCCCTCAATTCCCTTTTCCCTTCAGCCGATATCGCTGAAATTTTACAGGTTATGTTCCCGTTGGGTTCTGAGTTAGATCTTCTGACTTCAAATATGAAATTTCATGTTGATACATTCACCTATCGGCAATTATTGGGTTTTTTGAGTTGAGCCCCCCCCCCCCCCCCCTCCTCTTTTTGAAAATTGATGGGTCATCCTTATGGGGTTTGAAATTCAAATTTGAAATTTTGAGTTGATAGTCATTACAACGGCACTTATTAAAGTATTTGAGTTAAGCCTCTCCCTTGTACTCCCCTTCCCATCGGCCGATATCGCTGCAATTTGACAGTTTATCTCCTTATGGGGTTTTGTCTTCAAATATAAAATTTCATGTCGATACATTCATCACATCGGCAGTTATTGGAGTTTTTGAGTTGAGCCTCTCTTCCTTTAGTCCGATTCCGCTCAACATTAATAAGTGTCGTCTCTACATTGGACGCACAAATGTCGTACCGGTACATTCATTCTATCGGCAGTTATTAAAGTTTTTGTTAAGCCTCCCCCCTAATTTCCTTCTTCCCTTTAGTCGATTTAGCTGAAAATCAATATGTGTCGTCGTCAGAGAATTCTCGATTCACATACAAAAATTTTGTATCGATACATTCATTCTATCGGGTGTTATCGTGCTCACTCCGTCTAGATGTGGAAATAAAAAAAAAAATAATAATAATTTAGTATTTATAAAGACTAAAATATTTAATATTATTATACCCCCCTCCACCCAGTTATGTCCATAAACAATATCATCTTAGTCTAACTACTCATCCTTTGTTTGAGTGCTGGCTATACCACTGGATGAGAGGAACAGGTAACAGAATAGCTGTATCTAATGAGTATTATGATTAATTATGCGGTGTAGGTTTAGGACACATTAATGGAAGGGAAACCTGGATAGAGATCATTATGGAATATTGGTTTATATAATACTACTAATTATTGTTGGATAGAGATCACTATAATATGTAAACTGTACATATCATCTGTCACCAGTCTGTTTGGAGTCCAAATACAAATCCGACTTATCTACCTCACTTGTCTCGTAATGGGCAGATCTATCTGTTAATGTACCAAGCGTCAGGTTCACTCTGATTCTAGGGAATAATACTCGTATACACATGGATGATTTTCCCCATAAATACAAGTGAAGATTTCTGGAGACAGCCCCGTTTTCATTTCTTCAGCTAGTTACGAGTTTTGAGAGAGTTGCCATCAAGCCACTCGGCGTAAAGCGCCGGAAACCAAGGCGAGTGTGGACCGTAGCCATCGAGCGAAGAAGGTTACCCGTTGCCCGACGCAATAGGGAGATGTGACCGACCCCCCTCAGGAGGTCAGGAGCACCCCCCCCCCCCCCCCCCCCAAAAAAAAAAAGTTAGTTTTCACAGGAATTTCACACTTTTCAACCTGATCCAAAAATTAATCACAGATAATGTACTTCCCCAGCATGAAATAATCAATTAAGTTTTCACTCCCCCTCCAAAACCAAGGGGATGCGATCTGTGCAACAGTGGTTGGTATAAGAATGTCCTGTTACGGCCACATCACTTATATTTTATTTTATCTTTATTTCTCGTTAGTTATTGAGCTGAGTTTACGAAGCTCTTTCTTAGGCGACTCATGTATTTCGTTGTACTCGTACTCCTCCTAAACCCCTTTACCCATCACATTGAAATTTGCAACGATGGTAGTGGACACGGTGGCGATGGTTTACTACTAAAAAAATCTGAAATCGAACTTACCACATAGGAATAATCACCGAAAAACGAAATCCCCATTGAAATCAATTGAGAGACAAAATTCTCGCGCAAAATAGAATTTTTCGATTTCAAATGTAAAAATCCGGGCGAAGGCCTTTTCGGTTTACGATCGGACACCACTTTTTTTGAGCCGTTTTTTTTCAGTGTTCTAACGTACTTTTTTTCGATAAAAATATTCACAGCTGTTGTTTTCTACAAAAAGGCTAGAAAAAATCCATTGAATTCAATGGAAATCTATATGATATTAATACTTTAAATAGAAAATCGTCAAAAATTAATTCAAAGGATGGGAATCTTTAAAAACTCGATCTCGGATTTTCGGAAGATGTCATCACGTACTCCCTTATACTAAAGATATAAGATAGTAAAAACAAAATAAAATAATAAAAATAATTTAAATTAATTAACAAAAAGAAAAGAAAGTAACAGAGAAAACTAATTAAATGTGGACATCAAGTCAGTAAATCAGTGAGAAATCCCAAAACCCGAGCATCCCAAGAACCACACAGTAAATCCTGGGGAGGGTTCTTAATCCACCCTCTTAGTCTAAAGGGATGATGAGACGCAACTTGGACCAACACCCGAGTTGCCCATCAATCAACTGCAGTTTTTTGTCAACTAAAATTTTGATTGAAAAATTATTCATGATATTTAATTAATCAAAATAAATTCAATCTTTACAACTAAATTAGTAGTCGATAAAATATTGAGTGAAAAAGGTATCGATTGATTTAATATTTAATCAAAATAAAATTAGTCTTCAGTCTCTGATTGAACTTAATAAATTAAATTTTTAGTCTACAATTTTTTTTTAAATATTAACATTTTAAAGAAAAAAATATTCATAAGCCATTCTACAAATTGTGTTTTCTGATGCCGCTAGATTTTTTTTTGTGCGCTGGCGTCGAGTAGGAACGGGCGCTGCGATCGCTGTCATTTTATGTTGGAATTTATTAGTATCAAATGGGTTCACCGACGTAGCGGGGAATTTTCTTTTTATTGATTAGAAACTTACAGTATTACCAGCACTTTACCTGGTTAGTTATTGTGACTCATGCCCGGGCTTTAACTACGAGGTCATATCGCCTACTACCCGAGTCCTCTGGTGGAGATGAGCCTGACTCCTACTAGGGGAGTCCTAAATTTGTATTCAACTAGGGTAGAGGTCTTTCGAGTACCTGAAACCGCACAGGTTCGGGATCATCGCTTAACATCCAAACTGAAGGACGGCGTGCTCAAGGTTTTTTTCCCCTCCCAGATAACAAAAATGTAAGGGTCTCGGCCGGGTTCCGAACCCGCGATCTTGAGCTTAGTAAGCAAGCTACCTCTGAGTTACCGGCTCCCTCACGTCACCTAATGTTGCCCAGTTAGTAACAGTAGCAGGGCTTATAAGGATGCTACACATGAAATTTAATTAAAATCAGACTAATCGTTAACTTGAATTTACTAAACAGACAGATAAAGTTACTAACCTGCTTTGAATTACTCCAGGCGAAGCCGGGTAACCTTCTAGTTAAACAAATTGGCAACTAGTAGTAGCTACCAAAACTACTGATCTCCGAAACTAGTATACTGAACAATTTATTATTTCCAGTTTTTTAGTTAGTTATTATGACTCATGCCCGGCCTTTAACTATAACTATCGCCTACTACCAGAGCACTTTTTCGTCACTCTGGTGGACATTAGCCCGACTCTACTACTACTACTAATAATAATAATAGCCTTTTTATTTGCTTCCTTAAGGTTCACAATAATAATAATAATAAATATACATCTATACAAATTGGAAACTAGGCCCATCTTTGGGCATAGGCCTCTCCCATTTTATTCCATGCACTCCTGTCCCAGGCCGATCTGTGCCAGAGACTCCCCACTGTCCTGTCCAGATCGTCCCGCCACCTCCCAGTTGTCTTCCCCTTCTTCTCTTCAGGTAAACAGGGTACCACTCTGTCGTCCTCTTGGCCCATCTTCCTTCTTCCATCCTCGCCACATGTCCTGCCCATTTCCACTTTTGTTGCAGCACCACATCCTTCACGTCCCGTACTCCTGTCTTTCTTCCTATTTCGGAATTTCGTACTTTATCCTTCTTAATTCCCAGCATGCTTCTCTTTAAGTGACCTGACCAAGATATATTTGTAGGACCAATATTTCTTCCATCCTAGTGCAATTCGCAGATTTACTTCCTTTTTTTAGGCCATTCTTGAATGAAAATTGTCCTAGGTATACGGCTTCTTCAACCCGGTGTAACTTCTTCCCGTCCAGACTTATTTCTTGTGTTTTTCCATTTTCGACTCCACTATGAGAGTCCTAAATTTTGCCAGTCCTAAAGTTTTATTCACCTAGGGTAGTGGTCTTTAACGAGTACCTGACACCGTACAGGCTCGGGATAATCGCTTAACGTCCCATCCGAAGAACTCTAGTTTTTTATACAATTTCAAATAAAAAAGGGACCAAAGGATAAAGCTGTCCATGCCCTCAGTTATTTGAAGGTTTATATAGGTAATAACAATAATACAGATAAAGAATTCAGAAAATCCTTTCTTTTTACAGAAAAAAAAAGGCCGGTAGAGTTTCTTCTCCATCAAAGAGTTGACGAGAGGGTGGGTATTCTTGTGGAAGAACCCTTTTGTCTTCTCCAATTTTTTTTTTACTTTTTCCTTCCTTCTGACTTCGATAGAAACTCAAAGAGATAGTTAGGATTTAGAGAGATGAAAATCAATTTTTCAACGGAACATTATTCGGACAAGTTACCGCATTTGGGGCCAGTCCTTCACACGGGCAAACCACATACAAAATAGTCGTCGGTGAATCACCTGTTTTTATGTAGAGGCCCCCCTTCTGAACCTCCTTCCCTTTGGCCATATTCGCGGAAAATTATTAGGTTTCATCCTGCGATGCGATTTTGAAATTACATATGAAATTATGGGGTTCTGGATACACGTTGTGCTATCAGGTTTTGCTTCAGACTTGGCAACAGTTCTACAGAAAAAGCTTCAACAGGCCTGTGGAGACAATGTTTTGTCACAGGCCCAGGTTTTTAGGAGGTTTTAAGGCATTTTCAGAAGGAAAAGAATCGATTGAAGATGAGGGCAGAAGATCTGCAACTGCAAGAACTGACGAAAATGTTGACAGAATCCGGGATCATGTGCGTTCTGATCGTCGCTTGACGGTAAACCAACACTGAAACCGAAACGTTCTTGAAAGACTTCGAAAAAGGGTCATGCGTGTGAGACCAAGCATCAAGAACAACTGGGTGCTGCATCACGACAATGCGCCTTGTCACACTGCATTTTCAATTAATGGGTCAAAAATTCACCTCAAAGGTCGTCATTTTGGGACACTATAATACACTGAAACGTCCGAAACCGAACAGCTGAAGGCAGTTTCAGTATCCGAGTTCCAGCACTACTATGAACTCTTTAGGTCTGCTCCTCCTGACGCTTCCAGCCCCCTGACTCCCTGTGACGGGCTGTCCGTCATCTCTTGGTTCGATCCCCTCTGTTCTTCTGCCCTCCTGTCCCAGCTGTATCACATCTCCGCTACTCCCAGACCTCCTGGTGCTTCCTGTCCTTAGCCACAGGTCTTAGCTTGTCATTGTGTTTCCTCCGATTCCCATACTCTCCCGTACTTACCCCAGGCTCCATAATTCCATCCTCGCCCCCTTTTTGTTTAGACATTAACAGCGCTAAGCGATGGGCCCGAGTCAGTTACTCTTTAATGACCCCTACCCTAGATGAATAAAGATTTAAGGCAAGCAAAATTTAGAACTCCCATAATAGAGACGTGCTTATGTCTACCAGAGCGACGAAAGAGTGCTCTGGTAGTAGGCGATATCACCTCGTAGTTAAAGCTCGGGCCTCAAATATTAAACACTAACTCATACTTAGTTATCATTTTTAACTTCTTAGCGAAGGTCCTCCATCAATATAATTAACTTTCATTAATCTTTTTATTATTATCATTAACTTTATTAGTTATTTGTTATTTGTTGATTTATTTATTTATAAATATGTATTTTTTTCTCCACATATCACTTCTTGTGACCTGAGGAAGGGAAGAGTAATCGCCCCGAAATATAATCCTGAAAGATGGCTATTAAAGAAACATAAAAATAAATTATTTATAAATAACATTTAAAAAAAATGATATTTACTATATCTATTAATAGATATATAAATTAATTTTAGGAACTCTATATTCATTTATATTCTATTACTTGTTTATTATTATTTTTATAATCATTATTATATTTCACCTCATGATTGTTTATATTCTAAGATTTAATATCGGTTGATTATATCATTTATAAGCTATTTTGATGTATGACGTACCCAATTACTTTGTTATTGTTTTACGGAAATAAATATTATTATAATTAATCGAAAATAATTTACATCAATTGCAGGAAGGGGTAATAATAAGAGAGAGTTATATTGGTTGGATACAAAAGCAATTAGGAATAGAGGAAGTGGTGTAGTGCAGGTGTGGTGTATTGTTAGTTGTGGCTAGGTGTATTGTTCATTGTTAGGTAGAGGCCCTGGAGGAGACAAAGGTAGGTCCACAAGTATAAATAACCAAAGTGGGCCCTGGGCCGCCGGGTAGGAAGGAAGAGATAAGCGGTGATGGAGGTGAGGCGGTGAGACCACTCAGTCCCTTCCGTCCACCTCCAGAGGCCCCACTCCTTCTTAGCATAAATCCAATCTCTCTCACAGTACAGAGAAATAATTAATAAGAGGTGACGGTAGAGCCGCTTGTCGTTGTTCTGTAAGACTGCAGTGTAACAAAGGGGCTCCCCCTAGCTCGAGTACAGAAGTATGTATTAACATAATCTGTAGAAAACCGGGACGTTATACATACATCATTTGGTCGCTAAATAATAAAGTACAGGTGAACAGCGTTTCCCCTTCGGTGTCTTTCACTAATAATTTAATAAATAAGTAACGAAATAATGAAAATATTTATCAAAGACTTATAGAAAAATGTCGTTGGTGAATCACCGGCAATATACATTCCCAGAATGAATTAATCGATTAAGTTTTTGCTCCCACTCCAAAACCAGTCGACCGTTTGGGTTAATAATCAATTGTTATCCTACAAAGCGGCAGTTATTAGGGTTTTTGAATTGAGTCCACTCCCTTCCTTCAATATTGTGTCGAACTTGGGATGGGACGTGCGATTCCGAGCCAGTACGATGTCACTACTTAAAGACCCCTATCCTAAGTAATAGGCCCTGGGTAGGTACAATTTAAGCCTCCCACTGTCGGGCTCATGTCCACCCGAGTAACTAGCGCTCTGATAGTAGACCTGTCATTATAGATCGCTTCCCTTCTCTTCTTCAAGCAGGTAACAGTGAGTTGTGGGTTCCTATCATTATAGACCTCTTCCCTTCTCTTCTTCAAGCAGGTAACAGTGAGTTGTGGGTTCCCGTTATTATAGACCTCTTCCCTTTTTCTCTTCGAGCAGGTAACAGTGAGTTGTGAGTTCCTGTTATTATAGACCTCTTTCTTCCCTTCTCCTCTTCAAGCAGGTAACAGTGAGTTGTGGGTTCCTGTTATTATAGACCGCTTTCCTTCCCCTCTTCAAACTCAGACTCCGATAAACGAAAGCTAAGCAACCACTTCAACTCGAACCGTTTAATTCGATCTAATTAAAAAAAAAAAAAAAAAAAAAGAATTTTTCAATTATACCACTGATTCGCCTTACCTGGGGTTTCTTTTCTCCCCCTTCCTCGTTTTCTTTAAAGGTCATTAGCGCTTCGTTTTAACGCAAAGATCTAATCTGCGGAGACCGAGTTTCTATGGATAGGTAGAACAGCAAGGAAAAGTATCATCCGTTCAAACAAATATAACTGATTTGGTCGACGCACTTTGATTGGGACAAATCAAATCAGAACACAAGGGTACAGTTATTCAATTTACTGGATAACTTTATGATACCATTTTGCTCCATGATCAAGGATTTATTAATAGATCTTACATGTTTTTTTTAGTGACAGAGAAACAGTTGAAGAAATAGGTAATTCAGTATTTACATTATTAATCACACTGTTTATCTCCCAGTTTTTTTTTTTTTACCTGCGAGATAAAAAAAACCTTGAACACGCCGTTCTTTGGATGGGACTTCAAACGATGGTCCCGAGCCTGTACGATGTTAGGTATACGTGAAAGACACATACACTCGGCTATCAAAACCTAGTTAGGCAGAATTTAGGATATCGTAGTCAAAGACTAGGCAAGAGTCACATAAACAAAAAACATAGGTTCCTGAAAAGCAAACGATTATAGTACAAAAAAAAATTGTCGGTGAATCACCGGCTATTACTCCCCTTCATGAATTAATCAGGTACGATTTCGTTTGGGCAAAATCAATATGTACGTAGTGGCTTCCTTAAGGCTGAATCCTTAATACTAAATTTTGTAACGATACATTCATTACATTGGCAGGTTATTTGAGTTGAGTCTCCCTTTGCCCGATTTCGCGGGAAACTAATATTTGCCTTCCGAAATTTCGTGTTCCGTTTTTTCTATATGGACAATTTGGCCTTTAAAACAAAATTGATTTAATAATTACAATCTTAAATATATAAAGTATAGGGAAAGTTATGTAATCGGACAGAAATTTGTGAATGTTTAACAGGAATTTTATATTTTTCTATCCCCTAATTAAAAAAATGAAAAAAAAATCCTGTCTGAACATGAAAATTCCAGACAGATTGTAATATCGAAACGTATCCGGTATCGTATTGATTTCCATTCAAAGAGAATGGAAGGAGGGAGGAGGACCGATAACATAACCTACCATATAAATCGTATAACTGGGAGCCGTGCAGACCCTATGGCGGAGGCGTGCAGACCCTATGGCGGAGGCGTGCAAGGCACACGGGCGGCCAAATTTAAACCTTAATTTTTCTTTTCCTTATTTTAAATCTATCGTTGACAAAGTCAAATGTATAGACAAGAGAACAAGAAGAAAATCAAGATAAATTCATTTGAAGGGATAGGGAAAAAAAAGGGAAATATGGGTAATCAAAAGGCAGCCTGCTTTTGTAAAGAGACTGACGGTCCTTTCGTTATTATCCATCGAAAATGATCTCTTGAATTCTATTCACAAAACGTGCTGTACAAAATTTTGCTTCCATTAAGGCCAGAAGAGCCAGGCTTTTATTACAATTTACTTTTATTTAATAAATGACTATTTGTGATACATTTTTCTAGTTTTATTTAAAAAAAAAGTTGACTTGTG
This sequence comes from Aradus depressus, assembly GCA_963662175.1. Taxonomy (NCBI): domain Eukaryota; kingdom Metazoa; phylum Arthropoda; class Insecta; order Hemiptera; family Aradidae; genus Aradus; species Aradus depressus. The sequence goes on along the minus strand of OY759217.1, from coordinate 32,476,728 downwards.
TTCCTTAAAAACTACTTTACTAAAGTAAAAGTTGTGTTCTTAAAAAAAATCTATTATTATGTTTTTTAATAATACCTATATCAAAGTTTATTATATTAAGTAAATTTTATAAGTACATATTTGTAAATTTTATTAGTTATCACCAATATTTACATAGGTAATAATTATATTTAATAGTTCATAATATAATGTATGAAAATAAAATATAGTTGTCGTTACACAAATTAATTTCCTTGCTCAAGTATTTATTTGGAAAATAAAAATCATTAATTTATTCAATTTTTTTTTTTTTTTTTTTTTTGTATTTATTTATTTAAAGCCACAACTATGTAAAAAAATGCACAACCAGCGGCTGGGCTGACATGAAGGTACTATACAAAAATAATAAAAATAAATATGACATGAAAGGCTTGAGAGAGGAAAAACACCCAGCGGTGAACCCTCATGACATCACTTCATACCAGGAGATCTCTATGCCAAACTCTTTAATCTTCTTGGGGGATTGTGCGGTAAAATACTTAGGATTTTGCGAACTTCCGGATTGGTGTGTAAGTAAATTTTGGTGTAGAAACGATGGTATAAATGTTTAACGCTTGTGTCTATGGGTGTGATGTTCAAGTCGCGATGTAAAGTCTTGTTGCTAACGTATGGTGGGCATTGCGTGATCAGTCGGAGAGTCTTGGATTGAAATACCTGTATTCTTTTGATGTTCGAAGTCTTGGCCGTACCATATATTTGTAAGCCATAGGACCAGAGAGGTCGGAGAAGATGGGTATAACAATTTAGTTTTTTAATTCAAAATGTAAAGGGGAAAAACATAAAAACATTTCGTACTTTAATTGTGGAGGGGGGGGGGGGGGGGGGGCGTTATCGTTATTTGCCCACGGACGGCCAAGGCCCTTACAGTTAATTATTGTCGCTGTTACAGTTGAAGAGCTAGAAGGCTGTGACAGACAGAATAGTTGCAACAATAGGGTTCCCTTTAGAACCCTCTGGCTATGGAACCCAAAAAATACAAATACAGCTTTGTTTTAATGAATGTCCTACATCACGATGTTGACAACAAAATGTAATACTGTCCCGACTGTCACCGCGGAGTGGGTAATATGAAAAAAAAATACATATGTATTAAAACCACTACATCCGACTCTCAAATGGTACATTCATTCATTTTTTTTTACTCCCCCATCTATATACGAGCTATATATTGTGGGTAATTTCTGATAATGCAACGCAGCAACCTAAATGCATAAAAGAATATCATATAGAAATAGAGAAACTATTTAGATATTTTATTAAAAGACTATTCAGGCTGCCTAGTTATTCGCGAACTTCTTTTATACAAACTGAAACAGGAATATACCCGACTATTATTTATACAAATAAACTGCATCATAATTATATACTCAAAGTGATAAACATGGCAAATCCAAGAATTCCCAAGGCCCTAGCTAAAGAGGTTATTAAAAGGAATGTGCTCTGGTTCCGACGGATAAATAACTATATCTCGAACTACAATCTGGGAGATAGTCTATCTGTTAATAACACCGAGATATGAACACACAGTTATCAAATATACGGAATAGTTTAAAAGAGCATTATCGCAATCAGTTCAGGGAGGAAATTAAAAACTCAGACCGGTACTTGCTAGGTAGGGAACTGGAGTTCCACGATTCAGTTAATAGTTACTTACAGAGTGACCTGCCATTGTCAAGTTGCATCTAAGCTACACCTATCAATCAATATACCTCCGAAGATATGGACTTTGTATGCCCAATGTGTTACAGCCCCTGTAAAGAAGATCTATATCACTTCCTGATTAGCTGCCCCAAATATGATGATTTAAAAAATAAAATATTTAAAAACAACAAAGATACTTCATTTATGTTGGAATTATTAAATGGCAAAGATTAACAACTACTGATAAAGTACTGCAAAAAGGCTTACGATTTCAGAAACTGTGAATTAAATAAATAAATAAATAGGAACAAAGATATATATATTATTTTATTTTTTGTTGTATTTTAGAAAGAAAAATTTGTTGTTACGAAGTTTATTAGAAAATATTATTTATGTAAATCTAGACTCCTCAAGACGGCTTAGGCCATTGAGTTTGTCTTCATAAAAGGTCACATTATTGTATAGGTATATGTTTTGTATGTAATTTTCTATTATGTTAATTTAATAAAGACTTTACTACTACTACCTAAATGCATAATCTGCATTCAATGTATAGCGGTCTTATGTGCCTTTTCGATTCGCAAGTGCCAAAATGGTATTTAAACAACGGCGAAAACAACAGTCATAAAGACTTTGGGAGGGTAGAGACCCTTAGGAACATTTAGATACTTAGTAAGGACGTTAAGCAGGGATTAAATCTCTGTTGTGGTTTTGTGAGGGGGCGCGGGGGGCTAAAACTTTGCAGGATTTAATACTAACTGCTGCCATTAGTAGCATGTGAAAACAGGGAATTAGCAAAACTAGGGCCACTTTCTTAGTGACTACTTACCCAGGGGACTTCTCCATAGTCTAGAGGTAAGAGTGGCTACATAAGTCCTAACACGAGGTTAATTATTTGTGGTTACTTACCTGGGGAGGTTTAGAATAGGTTGGCAACCTTAAAACAGCCTTTATTAAGTACAGTAATATAGTAGAGAGACTCATAGAGTTGATGACGCTCAAGAGTTCGACTCATAGCAGTGGAAATCCCCTCACAGGCCAATTTTTCTGACTTATTTACGCATTGTTCCTGGTATTTGGCCGGAATTCAACTTATTGAGGTAATATTTACGTTACATGACATGGGACCAGAGAATTTGTTCGACTTAACTACGAATTCGACTTATCGAGAGTTGACTGTTGGCTGCGATGGCTGGGGCATTTACAGAGAATGGAACCTGACAGATTGCCGAGGAGGAAACTGGAGAAACACCCGGGAGGACAAAGAAGAAGAGGTAGACCCCGCTTACGTTGGCTGGAGGACATTTTCGCCGTAGGACGAGGCATTATAATTTGTAATTGACAAAATGGAATGAAAAAATAAAATAAAATGCTGAAATCGTAATCACGTTCACGGTTCTGTTCAAAATCAAACAAACTTATATCTTCATAAACGATAAACCATTAAACGTAAATAAGGCAGACTGCGTGATCACATCATTTGTCCGTGGACCGTAATGTGAGTTCAGTATTTTATTGCATAACAAATAAAAGAAAATTGCAAGAAATTAAGCGGTGAACGATTTTTATGAAAAAAATTTATACTATTTTTTTTAATTGTTGAAATTTGAAATGAGTACTTTGAATCGATATAAGTAATATCAATTCGATACCTACTTGGAATCGAAAGAAAAGTATATATACCAAAAGTACTTATATCGACCGAAAGTATCGATACTTTACTTGTATTTACTTGTATCGATAGATCCCTACCTACAAGGACCTTAGCACCAGGGAAAGTAAGTAAGTAAGAGAGTTGACTGTGTTTTAAATTGACTCATTGTTTGTGTTCGGCAAGTGGCGTCAGACACAACATTTAGTATGAGGATTCAAAAGTCAACTATTCATGTTTAGCCAAAACGGTCGATTGGTTTTGGAGGGAGAGTGAAAACTTAATTGATTAATTCGTGCTGGGGAAGTACACTGCAAGTGATTCACCGATGACTTTTCTTTACTGTTTTCTTCCCATGTTATCCTTATTTATGAAATACTGATACCCCCTCCCCTTACAGGATATAAACTGTGCAAAAAACATGAGAGTCCTCCACAGCCTTTTTTTTTCTTATTCTACTTTATCTTTTTCTTTTTGCTTGATAGAATTTATGTATTTTCGAAAAGATTCCTTACGCAGATATTTCACAAAAAAATAGTTTTTCTTCGATCCCAAAGGTTAAAAAAAATATAAACCTGAGTATCAGGAATATTTTTTTCGTAAAAGGGTTGAAAAGAGGGGAGGAAATGTGTCACTTATCAAAACATCATCGCGAAAATAATCAAAACTTGTTCAGGGCACATTTAAACGTAAAATTCCGTTGAAAACTCGATCTTTTACAGAGGATTACAATACTTAATTATACTAAATGTATAAGAAAGTCGTCGGTGCATCAGCGGCAATGTACTTCCCCAGAACGAATTCATCAATTAACATTTCGCTCCCCCTCCAAAACCAGTCGACCGTTTGAGTTAGTAATCAATATTTAACTTTCATAGGGGCTTCTAAATCCTCATACTAAATTTTTTGTCGATTCATTATAATTACATCGGCAGTTAGTAAAATTTTTAAGTTGAGCGTTCCCTTTAATCCCCCTTTCATTCGGCCGATTCCGCTGAAAATTAATAAGTGCCGTCCCTATATGGTTTTGAATTTACACATGAAATGTTGTGTTTATACATTATTCTTGTAATTTAATTAATAATGTGTTAGACTCGAGTAGTTATAAATCTAATTTATAAGCTATCTTAATGTATAAATTCTTTTGACGTATCCTATTACCATGTTTTGGTTTAACGGAAATAAAATTATTATTATTATTATTATAATGGCAGTTATAAGAGTTTTTGTGTTAAACCACTCCCTAATCCCCCTCTTCCCTTTGGCCGAATTGGTTGAAAATCACTAGATCTCATCCTTATAGGATTCTGGACACACAAAGAAAATTTCGTGTCGATAAATTTATTCTATCGAGAGTTGTTGTCTTCACAGACACACACATACACACACGTACAGCATTTTTTTATTTATTTTTGGAATGGCTGCCGGAAAACATGAAATTACATGTGACATTTTCATTTGAAATTTTAGGTTCATGTGTTTCCTAAACTTCTCTGGGATGTTGAAATGTTGATTTTTTCCAGAAGTGTCTTCTTTTTTTTTTTTTTGACAATATTTCAGGACACAGTGACCAGAAGAAGGGACCTCTGGAAAAAATGCTGGAAAAAATCAACATTTTAGGTTCAGTAAAACAGTCGTTACTGAGTACATACAGACGCACAGGCAGATATCGAAACGTATTCAGGGACTGAAAACTCGATCTCAGATTTTCGCATGATTACAATACTTCGTTGAACTATTGGTATAAGAAAGTAAAAATATAAAGGAAGTGTATAATGAGGGACTAACGTAAAAAGAAAGTAATTAATTGAGTAAGAAGTTATCGTTATAAGGGCTCCTCCTGTTGATCATTGGCGTAGAGCCTTGTGGTTAAAGTGATTGAGGACGATGTCTCCCAGGCTGGTGGCCACAAATGGGGTCTAGCACTCATCATCGTTTGCCGAGCCCACTCTAGATCAACATACAGACTATATCGTCAGCGTATTGAAGGAGCCCTTCTTCTCATAGGTATAAGGTTCTACCTTGCCTCTCCTAATTGCCTTACCACAACAACCATACAACACCTCATTCTCCTTACACTCAGAAGGAGAATCAATATTATTAACAACGGAGTCAAGGGCAGGCTTCTTTCTCTTCATTTGACACAACTCAACAAAATTCACACTTCTAAAAAGAACCATGTCATAGAAGGTAGCTACAGGTAGATAATCGGTCAGCCTCCATTTTGTAGGTCACTGTCTCTGGAGGAGGGATTCTTCGTCCAGCCGTATCCCCTCCACTCACGAATTCACCTGGTACGTCGGCCAATCGGTACCTCTACTTCATGTCCCTTCTTCTCCTACCCCTCCACCTCCATATCTCATTGTATCTGGAGGAGGGATTCTTCGTCCAGCTGTATCCCCTCCACTCACGTATTCACCAGGTACGTCGGCCAATCGGTACCTATTCCTACCCTTCTCCTACCTCCTCCACCTCCATGTCCTTTATTCTTCTATTTCAGGTTCCCAGTCCGAAAGAGAAGTCTCATTCTCGAATTGATCGAGGACTACCCAACTTCAAAAACCTTTTATACGACTACATTCCAGCTCGACTGCGTGAGTGTGAGCAGAATTTTTAGATTAAAATATTTTGACAAAAAATAAAAAAAACACCGAAAAACCAACGAAAATGCCTTAGGTTCTTTATCTGGGGGATAACAATAAATAAGTGCTCATCATCCAGGTAATACAAGGCAATATAAGAGGAAGCCCGGCGCTTCCAGGGAAGGATTGAATGCTTAGTTCCCTAGATGTTCACACCATCCCACTCAGTATATCAATGTTTTAATTAAATGTATATATATATATATATATATATATATATATATATATATATATATATATATATATATATATAATATCTTAATACATCAAAGCAATTTCACATACCCTTAAGTGTGCGATCTTCTAAGTCATATTTTAGAAGCCCGGAATAAACTCATCTGCCGGTCTCCGTCACCAGCTGCCGTAGGTCGAGTCCCACATATGATCCTACCCCGCGTATAAACTCCACCCCCGGCCCGTCGTAGAGCCGACAATTGAGACCACATGCTCTGCAGTCATGACGCCCCCACACGAACAGTTCGGGTTATTCTTTTTCTTAAAGAAAAAGAGATTGGAGAAAAAATCTCCGTGACTTGACAGCATTCGGGACATTCAGTGGTCAGGCAGTACTCACTAACTCGTTCGTGACGAGCGCTGTTGCCATTTCCTCACAATCCATTCCTGGTCAATGTCGTTGCAACGCTCTAATCTGGGCAGCATCTACAGCGTAGCCATAGAGACAGTACGATAAGCCTTTGTAAATCTTAAAAAAGCTGCTCTCTGGGCTTTTTATAAAGATAACAGTAATTTTTCGCTTTTTAAAATGGATTATTATTACAAGAGGAAACCTTAAAGATAACTACCCATACAGAAGTTTTTCCAATTTCCCAAAACTTTGAACGAGGCAATAATACATGGTTAAGTTTTCGTTTCTACGGTATTTTGAGAGAGCGAACCAACGAAAACAGTTGTCAGATGAAGAGTTTGGTGAAGCCTAATTGTTGAAAAGGACAGACTTTATAGAAAATGTGAACCAAGTTTCTTAGAAAGGGTAGACTTCTATAATGGTCCCCCATTCACTCCAGTTCGGCCACTTTTAAAACTCACCCTTATGAAGGTGCTGAGCCAAGCCAAAGTATACCTAAAGAAAAGGGAGAGAAAAATGGCGGATTTATTGTATATTTGGATTTTGTTTCCATTTACACCCTCTTCAAGCAATTCAAGAAAAAAAATTATAAGATTTTCGTGTCTTATTTCTGTATTATGAATGTTTTTAAACAAATTGAACAAGAAGAATGAATAAGAGAAAAAAAAAATGAGATAGAAATAAAGAAAATTTAATTCTGTATTTAATACAAAACAATTGCAATAATAAGATGTTATTTCAGACAGAAGGGATGAAAAAAAAGGAAAAAGGGGAGAATGAATAGAAAAGATATAATGTTACAATATAATCCAATATTTTAGACTTGCAATTTACGGAGTACTCAGGAATATTATCAAAGAAATAATTGTTTTTAATGTAATTTAGAAATTTCGCTAAATATTGCCAAGAATGATAATTACTATGTGCTCCCTGACAAGCCAGATTGAAAGGCAATGGAGAACAACTCCTTAATTCATTTATGTTGATGTTAGGTTTATCCGAGTAGTTGGTTTATCTGATGAAGCGGGTTGTTCTTGTAATTTCACATTCAGAATTAGTGATCAAATATTTGAGGACCCGCCCGCCAGAGGGGCTCTTAGTTGGCAAACTTCGTCAACACGAATAGCACACCAATATTTTCATTAATTGATTATTAAGTTGACCATTTAACAAGAACAAAATTAAGAGGGGCTTAGCCCGCAAAACTATCATAAAGCAGTTTTACAGGCTCAGACAATTTTCGCACGCTGGTACGACCGCAGAGCTTGTGGTCTTCGAATGTCTGCTGTACGACGACCCTAGGATGAAGGATCGTACCTGGGACTCTACCTATGACCTCCTGGTGGAGAAAGAATAAAGCAGTCTGACCCTGCGCCAAGGAGGTTCGCAGAAGAAATAAAAATGCCCCCCACGTTTTTTTATCTGGGAAGTGAAAAAACCATGATCACGCTGTCCTGTCCTGAGCCTCTACGATGTCTACGATACTTGAAGAACCTTACCCTGGGTGAGTAAACATGGGTAGGCAAAATTTAGGAATCCCTCTGAAGAGTCGGGCTTATGCCCACTAGTGCGACAAAAGAGCTCTCTGGTAGTAGAACGGGCATGTGACAATCACTAGTAACAATGGCACCCTACATTAAACTTGGCTGACTGATAGCCCCCTCCTGTCATGTACGACCTAGTAGATATAGGCCGTATAGGCGCTGCCGACACCTGATATCACCTTATCAGGACCTATACCTCGGATGGTCCCATCTGATATTCCATATAAGAAGCCCTGTTTTTCCCTTGAGTCCCTGCCCCCTTTTCCCCTATATTAAGTCTGGAGGATGGGAGATCCCTCCGCTGATTTATGTCTGTTAATATTCAAACTGCGGATGACCAAATCCCCAGATGTGCCTCCCTCGTCTCATTCTCTCTCTCTCTCTACTCATGATTTTTAATAAAAACTCCTAAATAACATTCCCATTTGTCACATAAAAGTTTTTTTTTTTTTCTTTCTTTATTCTCCCCCCTTTTATTAGAATGATGTTTATTGATGTTTATCACATTTCGGTGAGAATGACATAACAGCATTCCTGAAGAAGAAGGGGAAAAAATGAATACAAAGAGAATTTTTTTGGGGGAGGAAATTTAACATTCATATTCTTCAATTATGGGCAGTAATATAAATTTTTTACTTCCCCAGCTATAGAAAATATAGGAAAAGGTATATAATCATTCAGCAATTCGAAATTGAGATTTCTCTGGAATTTCATGTTTAACGACGGTGATTTCAAACATTTTCAAGAAATTCCTGTGTATTTGTGTGTGGAAACGATGACTTCCGATAGAATGTATCGACAGGAAATTTTATATGTGTGACCAGAAACCCACAGGGACGATACGTATTAATTTTCAGCCAAATCGGCCAAAGAGTACGAGAGGATTAGAGAGAGGCTAAACACAAAAAATTTAATAAATCCCGTTGTAATGAATGTATCGATAAAACATTTCATATGTAAATTCAAAATCCAATAAGAACACATATTAATTTTCCGCGATTTCGGCTGAAGGGAAGAGGGATGAGGGATGCAAATAAAATGTATCGACATGAAATTAATTAATTAAATTGATTTTCAGCCCAAACCATCGACTGGTTTTGAAGGGGGAGCGAAAAAAAGATTTGGAAAAATAATTTGCCAGTGATTTAATATGCCGATTTTTTTGTTGTAATTTTTCGGTTCAGAGGGCTAGGATATGAAATTCTGATGAAAATTCAACATCGAATTTTTGAACAATTACATAACTTCCTCTATACTCCGTTTAGCAGGGAAAGTTAAATAAAGGTAAAGAGTACATACCATTTGACGGACTTGAGAGTTGCAGGATTAGCTTCATAGTGACAGAACATGAGGACGTCCATAGTTTCATTGACGGTGATATTCTCTGGAGAGACGGTCACTATTGGAGGATCTGTAAACAAAAAAATACGAAACCTTATAATGATACATAACAAAATATACAGAAAAATATGATAGCTATGATATAAGTTGAGCAAGTTGATTTAACCGAAAACACCCTCTTCACTTGGAATAGTCTGCCTGTAGTGAATAAATGGTTAAATGCAGTTATCTCGTGAATGATTTCTCAAGGATGTAGATTAAGTTGATTTAACCGAGTATATACACAACTTTACGAGACATCAAGAAATCCATATTTTTATAATTCCGAAAGTATTAGAGTCCTGAGCTCCCAACTTCACAGTGCGCAGATGGCTTGGGAGATGATCACAGTACACTTAACTCATTTTGGCCATTTTACGACTTTACAACTTATTCCCTGTGACCATAGATATGGTCTTCGATCTACGGAGCCTTAAAAATATCAACTGAAGGAAATATGGAATTGAAAAGTGGAATAAACAGTATGGAGGTCCGGAGTGATATGGAGATGTTGACGGGGGTTTAGAATGCCCAGTTTCAATATAGCCCGGTCCACTGTACACTGCCCAAATTACAGAGGACCGGACTTTTCTACCTGAGTCCCTCCCCCCTCCCATTTGTATGTAAATGGCAATTGTCCGAGCCACCGTCAGTCCAGTCTCCTTCAGTTATACAGGGACCAGGCAATAATTAACATTTTTTTTAGAAGGGGGCACTTTACAACTCTCACTCCCCTCCGACATACGAACAATAGACAAAAAAATAAAATTAAAATAAATCGTTGTCAATTCGTAAATCAACGATTACTCGTGTGTATAAGCCAAAGTGATGCATCATCTGCATATGTAAATATTTTAATTGCAAATCAATAGGTCTCTTAGGAACTTCTGAATCATCATACTAAATTTTGTGTTGATACATTCGTTACATCGGCAGTTATTACGGTCTTTTATATATTTTATATATTATATTATTTTTAGGGGTACACTTAACTTCATGCAGTTGGAGAAGTCCAAAAGACAGCCAAGTAATTGCACAAAGCTTTCTCACAAGTATACATTTCAACTATACATTGAAATATTTCCTACAGAAATTTACTTAACGTTCTTTGAAACGCTATAACTTTAGTATTATTGGTCTTATCACAAACTGTGGTCACATTAGCGATAGGGAATTTAATAAGAAACATTTTTGGTGAGATGCACATTTTCTTTATGACTAACCGTTTTCGGGTAAATCAAGGAAACGTCTAAAAAATGAGTTTCAAAACATTTCAGGATTATTTTTGGCATATATCTCGCAAACCTGGCGATCTGGAAAAAATCGTATTTCATATAAAATGTATCTTTAAGTTTTCTCTACAACCTTTACTTGTAAAGTTTTTTGACTAGGTCATTAATATAAGCGGTATCTTGTAATGTGTACATAAGACCCGAAATAAAGTGCTCAGTATAATCGGATCTAAGTAAGCACATGTTACTTCTTCATTCGTTCAATCGCTTCTGCATTATAGCGCTCACGACTCTCCAATCACGTATTCACACCTACGCACTGATAGTCATCATCGCGAAAATGGTCAAAACGTATTCAGGGGTCCTTGAAACGTGAAAATCCGTTCAAAATTCGATCTCGGATTTTCACAATGTGTCAATACTTCTTTATACTACAGTATAAGGAAAGGGGGGAAGTTATGTAATCGGTTAGAAATTTCATGTGAAGTTTTCAATGGAATTTCATGTTTTCCGACATCCTGATTCCAAAAATGAAGAAAAAAAAACAATTTCTGTGTATCTGTGCTTGTGGTGTATGTGTGTTTGTGAACATTATAACTCCCGATAGAATGAATGTATCGACACAAAATTTTATATGTGTGACCAAAACCCCATAAGGATGCCATACCTATTTTCAGCGGAATCGGCAGAAGGGAAGGGGACTCAATAGCTGCTGATGTAAAAAATTGAGCCCTTATGTAAGTCAACTGTTGAATATTAGCGCAATTAGTCAACTGGTTTTGGAGAGGAAGTGAAAAGTAAATTGATTAATTTGTTCTGAGGAAGTACATTGTCGGTGATTAACCGACGACTTTTTTTCTGGGTCTTTTTGAGTCAACTATACATTGAGGTTCATGACTTTTTGAGTCAATTGTACATTGAGGTTCATAACTTTTTGAGTCAACTATACATTCAGGTTCATGACTTTTTGAGTCAACTATACATTCAGGTTCATGACTTTTTGAGTCAACTATACATTCAGGTTCATCTAGTCTGTTCAGCCAATTTTGCGCCTCCTGGCGGAGAAAGAAGAAAGCACTATGAACCTGCGCCGGGGACGACTGCAGGCACGCCGCACAGTGGGGCGAATGACCATTTTAGGTGGACAAGAGTCAAGTCAAAAATTTAAAATTTCCCGCTCTAGACATTGTTGTCGAAAGGTGAGTGGCTCCGAAAATGTAAATATTTACCTTATAATGAAAATAAATACTGCATAGAGATGGAACAAATCAAGTATACACGTTTGAACAAGTGATGTCATTTTACTAGGATAAGATGCGGATTTATCAGTCTGACTGCAATAATATTCATTCGATTAATGTTTGAGCTATATTCGGGAGTTGAAATGGAGTCTAAAGAGAAAGGTAAGTAATCATATGCCCGGTTCTTGTAAGTAGTGTTCAGTTACAGAGATATTTGAACAGCTATACTTCGTATTTTTAATAATAATGAACTGATTTTCAGAATCAGTGCTCAAGATTCCCCGGAACCAGTTTTTTGAAGAGTGGTCCAAGTTCCCGAAAAAATTTCGTAACATAGCATTGAAAAAATGTTTCCCTGGAAAGCAGATAGATTCATTTATTCACTAAACGTTTGACATATTTTATTGAGTTGGCTTTTGTATCATATTTTGATACCTGCACAATTCAATCAGTTTGTACATATCTTGTTTGTTTCCTTGAACCAAGGAACTAATAGAAGCATCTAATATTGAGCAAGTGTTACTAATCTAGACGCTCAGAGGTTTACCTTTTTCTTATTCATGTAAAGTGGTTTTATTTTCTTCTACGATTTTTAAAAAGTAAACTATCAAATTAAATAAAGTGTTATTTTCATCCATTGTTCCGTCTATTCTTTGTTCTTATTGTTTTTCACCTATAATGTATCGATCTGACTCAGCTTCATCTCGTAATGTTAATCGTCCAACCATCTAATATTGAGCAAGTTTAACTAATCTAGACGCTCAGAGGATTAAGTAACATACCGAACCATGTGCCAGATTAAACTACTTATGATTAGCGTTTTTTTCAAATTATGCCGTTCAGGTTTAAAAACGTTCAATGGCGTGCTATTCATTGTACATCTAGTCTCATTTGACGTGAAATTTCATTGGCTGTAATTTTTGTTTCTGAAAGCTTTTGATACTATGAATCCTCTTCTTGTAATTTTGAAAATAAGGTAGAAAAGTGAGGGTTTTTGATGTAAAAAGTAAGCAAAAACTCATTCAAGGGTTCATTTGTGAACCGTCATATGGGGTATATTCGTAATCAGCGTGTCATTTCCTGTAAGAATACAAGGTTTCAGAATTTTGTCCACCTAGATTGGAGATTCGCCCCACTGTGCGCCGGTGGTCGCCTCCGGCGCCCCACCACCCTATAGCCAGCGAGCGCTCCCCTTTTATCCCGAACTCTCTCGCCTGTAGGCGGCGGTCCTAGCCGACCACAGCAACAGAAAATTATTATTTGTTTTTATTTTTCAGTTACAAATAAAATTGTTAGGCCCTGATTTCCCCAACGATTCGGCGAATGTGTGTCGTGGTCGGCAACCCCTCTTCCCCCCCAAAAAAAGTGTTCATCTAGTCACAAGAAAAATTACCTGATCAATCTATTACAATATCAATTAAGAGTCAATGTACAGAACGGAAGGATACAGAAAATGAAGGGGAGACGAAGTCGAAATGACGGAAGTTGCAGATGGAAGCTTTGCAATTAAGATGGGCTCTGTTGAATCAATTCCAGTTTGGATGGATTGATGGGCTAGGCAGGGTATATATCACACTTATTTACCGCCAATTACCGAGACCATTATTCAGAGGGCGCCACCTGCAATTCTCCACCCCCCCCATGGGCTTCCAATCCCCTTAACGTACCCAACCACCCCCACCTCCACCCCCCTCCCTTCTATATTGATATTTATGGAATCGGAGACTTCTTCTATTTTATCTCATTTATAATAACCAAGTCACCAGAATCCATCTTTCTTACACCCTGTCTATCTTCATTTTTCATTTATTTTATTTGAAAATTTTCAATGAGAAATATCTCAGGTGATAGATACTTAGGGAAAATGATAAACTATAAAGTTTTTTAGAATTCTCTCACTATACTCAAATGAATGATGGGATGTCATATTTCGAATAACTGAACAAGTTAACCTTCTTAATTGCAGGATTAACAAATTTTCTTAACATTCTTAACTCTAAACCTTCTTAATTGCAAGGATTAACAGACTGAGTTGTCTGTCGTTCTCTAAACTTTCTTAACCTTCTTAGTTGCAGGATTAACAAATTTTCTTAACATTCTTAACTCTAAACCTACTTAATTGCAAGGATTAACAGACTGAGTTGTCTGTCGTTCTCTAAACTTTCTTAACCTTCTTAGTTACAATGATTAAAGTTTCTTAACCTTCTTGACTTTAAACCTTCTTAATTGGAAAGATTAACAGACTGAGTTGTCTGTCGTTCTCTAAACTTTCTTAACCTTCTTAGTTGCAGGATTAACAAATTTTCTTAACATTCTTAACTCGAAACCTTCTTAATTGCAAGGATTAACAGACTGAGTTGTCTGTCGTTCTCTAAACTTTCTTAACCTTCTTAATTGCAGGATTAACAAATTTTCTTAACATTCTTAACTCTAAACCTTCTTAATTGCAATGATTAACAGACTGAGTTGTCTGTCGTTCTCTAAACTTTCTTAACCTTCTTAGTTGCAATGATTAAAGTTTCTTAACCTTCTTAATTACAAGGATTAACAAATTGTCTTAACATTCTTGACTCTAAACCTTCTTAATTGCAAAGATTAACATACTGAGTTGTCTGTCGTTCTCTAAACTTTCTTAACCTTCTAAATATTTCTTAACCTTTTCTTTCTTTTGAAAAATGTAAAAACCCATAAAGAAATGTTCTTCCCCACTCTTGAAAGAAATAGATACATTTTTTTTTTTTTTCAATTAAACACTTTACGTTAGAGCAAACCCTCTATTCGGAAAAGGAATTTTACAGATTGTTCGAAGAGGAAGAAACAACCATAATTTAAAAGTTATGTTTCATATATAAAAACAGTCAGGGATTATCTCTATTTGCTAATTCACCTGAAGATATTATAAAAAATATGATAACATATAAACAAAAGTCGTTGTCTTTCCATCGGATCTGAAGAGGGTAAATATGTATCACAAGTTGTAAAATAGAATATATATATATATATTTTGTTTTTTTTGAACTCTCACAGATATTATTAATTTTTGCTAGCCGGCTTTCGAGGTTTCCCTCATCATCAGGCAGCCTGGTAAAAATATTTTGAAAACAACATAATTTAAAGTTTTAATATATAAAATTAAAAAATTAAAATAAACGTATATGAAACTATCTAAAAACATTTTAACCCCGTTGCCCATCTGAGTCACAACGAGTTCCGTGTCATCATCAGTGGCACATCCCACTCGTACAGTGTAGAGACTTAAGGATTACTGGACTGTATGTACTTTTTATAACGTTGAATAACTTTTTTGGGCATAACGTTGTTGTTATTAATGAGTTCATCTTTCTATAAACAACATAATATTCTCAGGTCAGAAAGTCCTTGAAATGAACTTTCGAAAGATATGTCAATTCTAGAACCCTACGACTCTCAAATATGCCAGATATTCAGGGTTCATATTCGGGTTATCAAAAAAAATAATCAAAACGGAATGTTGGTGGAGTATGGCTTCATTTTAAAGGTTTGTCTCAACTGAATATTTTTTTAAACCAATTTATCGAACTTGGAATAGCAATGACGAGGATAAAACCAACGAGCGGTTGTAATGATCAACAGAGGAATGTTCATTTTATAAGCTTTCCAATGATGTGCCATATGACTCTGTACTAATACGAAATGTGGCTGCATATCAATATGGAGATTCAAATATGAAAACCATTGGAAATATAAAAATCAAAACAAAAAAAATAATAACTACAGCTATGCCCAAAAAAGTTATTCAACGTTAAAAAAGGTACATACAGTAGATCAGTAGTCCTTTAGACTCTACACGGTACGAGTGGCATGTGCCACTGATGATGATACGGTTGCATTCGAAACCGGAACTCGCAAATAAATAAATTTGAAATGAGAAAAAAAGGATTTAAATATAACTTGTGTGTTACACATAATGTGATTATTAAATATTTTTATTTAGACTTTCACCGATTTTGTTTTTCGAATAATCCGATGATAGTAGTAAGACACATTAATCAGGGAAAAAAACAAAGGTAGTTAACTATAATGTCAGGGCTGGCTCTAGGTGTTTTGCTGCCCCAAGCAAGGACCTTTTTTGCCGTCCTTTCCCCCTTATCAACTTTTTCCATCCCTGAATTTTAAAATTATTTTTAATTTTTTTTTACTGCTAAATATTACATAATGGATTTAATATATTTCAAAAAATACTCACAATGATTTCTTTCAAATGCACCACAGCTTTGGACTAGTATAGCAACCTTCTTGCAAAGTCTAATCAGAGAAAGATTAACACTTTATCTATTTTTTATTATTATATTTATGCTAGCAAGGTTCCCCTGATTTGCCCGGATTAACTGTAAACAGGTTAATAACTTTCATAATAAGTAACATAAATTTAGAAATTTCTTGCTAAATGCCCTTTACCTCTCACAGCCTATGAGACCTTTAAAACGAGGTTCCACTCAATGTTAAATTCAAAACTCGAAACCCATATTAGCAGCACCTTCCTTTCCTCCCTCCAATATCTATACGTCAAAGGTCTGAGCGAGTAGCGGGTTCGAAACCCGGCCGCGGCCCTTAGTTTATTCTAGCTTTGTCTGGGAGTTAAAATAAACTTAAACATGCCGTTCATCGGATGCCACGAATGTCAGATACTCGTTAAAGAACCCCTACCCTAGGTGAATAAAAATTTAGGGTTCGCAAAATTTAGGACTCCTGGAGCAGAGTTGGGCCCAAAAGAGTGCTTTGGTTTTAGGCGATATGACCTTGTAGTTAAAGCCCGGGCTTCATGAACATCCAGTTAACCCCTAAAAAGCTAGCATTCATTATAATTATAATATTTACATACACATATTTGCCACCTAGCCTATAACTCACTTGGGCTTATAACGGATTTGTATATAGTGATACAGTCTCT
Organism: Aradus depressus; assembly: GCA_963662175.1. NCBI lineage: Eukaryota > Metazoa > Arthropoda > Insecta > Hemiptera > Aradidae > Aradus > Aradus depressus. The sequence continues at coordinate 32,459,842 of OY759217.1, read as the reverse complement.
TATTGAAGGCTATCTGTTATAGATCGATATATAATGTCGCAGACTTTTTTGTGGAACTTTTCATTGCCCACGATTCCTCCGTACATCATTTTTGATGTATCTTCAACGGTTTAGGCAGCGTATGCAATAAATGACGCCCGGATGGCCGTTTCTCCTCCAACTTGCTATCACTGCTCAGCTCCTGCTGTATAAAGCGTAATGTCCACAGAAAAGAATTAAGCTTCCCAAAGGTGAAAGAATTATCCAAATTGGTTAAGTAATTTTCGAGATTACCACAAACACAACTTTATCTGTTTATATATTATTACAGATTTTAACTTCAAAATGTTGTTCAACTGTATTGTAATTGTCTAAACTTTCAACATATACAAAATATGTATTTAAACAAAGAAAATAAGTAGATATATAAAATGAAAACAGACACAAAGCTTACTGAGTGGATTAAAGAGATTTATTTTCAATTACTCCACTCTCTCCCTGCCCAAACGGAATTAATGTCATTCAAATCAATGTATTTTTAATATGATTATTTTTAAAGTCAATAAGAGATACAGAAATATAAACGCTGTAAAAATATAAAAATATTTTTTTAACTTGAACAAACTTACTCCTTGTGTGTCAATAATGCCTACGTATTGTTTGAAGTAATAATAACACTGTTCAAAAATAATTTTACCATAGAAACGAAAGAGGATTTTTGAAATCTGATCTTATCTCTTATACTAGTTGATAAGATATTCAGTGATTTCTGAAAATCATTCACAAAAAGAAAAGAAACCGTTACAAAGGTAGTGGTAAGGCCGAAAGTGAAATAAACTTTATAAAGACAATGGAGTATGTGTGGAGGTGCGCTGACGCCATTAGTGAAGTGCATATACTTTAGTAGTGGCCAGTAGGCCCTTTTCTGCACATCTCAACACCACCTCGACCAGTATCTGCCATCAGCCCTTGCTGCAAGTATTGGTCAAGAATGAAATATGATAAGACGGACCCTCAGCCCAGCCGCACTGTGATCAGACAACACCTTGGCGTCTCCACTTCACGACCGCCCACATCCCCCAGACATTTTAGTATAATTTATTTTACCATTTTTTAGAATTTTTTTTTTTGTTTTGTTTCCATTCATTTAGTATTTTCTTTCATTATTATAATTTATTAGTTAACCTATAGAGTCCATTTATTTTATAGAATAACTGTCATTTATATTATTTAATATACAGCAAGTGATTATTTGTGAGTACAACTAGACCTCCACCTCCCTGTATATATAGGAATGTTACTACTATACAGAAGTATAGAGTTAGTTATTAAAGTCAGCTGCAAATTGATGACCTCCCAATTCTCTGGTATCCTAAGGACCAGGATGTGCGCTATCTTGGAATACTTTTGGATACACGACTCACATGGAAACTATACATTAACAGAAAACTACAGCTAGCATATTCACGACTTAACACACTCTACCCTCTCATAAACAGAAACACGACACTAAAACGCACATGTACTATTCTGCTATACAAGACACTCCTACTTCCACTTCTAACATACGCCTGTCCAGTCTGGATCGGATCCAGTCTGGATCACCACGAAGGCCTTGTGCATTGTTTCTGTGCGCCTACACCTGGGAGGCGACTCAAACAAAGACTGTACCAGGACTTCCTATTTTAAACCTTTTATTATTATATATTTGTGTATAGCACATACCTTGCTGGTCCATTAAATGTTGTTGTTAAAAAGGTTAGTTATTATGACTCATGCCCGGGCTTTAACTACAAGGTCATATCGCCGACTACCAGAGCGCTCTTTCGTCACTCTGGTGGAGATGAGCCCAATCCGTACAGGGGTAGACAAAATTTAGGAATCACATAGTAAAGTGGGGTTTATGAACACCTGAGTGACGCAAGAACATAATAACTAAAATAATAATAAGCATAATAAATAAAATTATAAATGAACACTAATCTAAAGGCTGTTTTAGGAGAAATAGAAAAACTTAAAATTTAATCAAAAAAGAGAAAAGTGATGTCTTATTTCCCTTTTATACGAAGTAAAGGGGAAGTTATGTATTCACAAATTGGATGCCGAGTTCATTTATTCATTTTACGAATTTCCCTTTCCAAAAGCACCATAATTTATAATTAATAATTTCAAAATGAGAATTTGGCCAATATTCATGGTAAAGGATAGATCTGTGGTATGTATTATGAAGACTTGAGATGTGAGTGATAGGATGAAGAGGAGACAAGACCTGAGATGCAGAGCTTAGTTGAGAGAGTTAATTAAAAACAAACAAGAGGAGGCTTCATGCTCATGGCACAGCTCATGGACCAAATCTCATCACTCCGGAGTCACTTTTCAAAATGCAATTCTTATGGCAATATTCCTTGTTTAAAAATAAAAACAAGTTCGTGGGGACAAATAAGAGTCAGATATGATTGTGTATATATACATATATCGATTTGATAAGACTATAGGGCGTATTCTTAGATTTGTTTAGAAAACTGGGAGACTAAGTCCTTCATGAAGGATTTGATCATTTCAGTTCCAGGTGAGACAAGACGACAAAGTAAGAAGAAAGCCCAGCTTCTTTTGCCCAGATATAAGTTTTAGGAGTCAAGGAATTTAATTTTGAGATGCCCAAGCGAAAAACTATGTCATACCATCAAATCAGCACATTTTAAAAATATATTTATAGAGGGCGCCGGTAGCTCAGTGGTATGCGTGCTTGCTTACTGAGCTGAAATACGCGGGTTCAAGATCCGGCCGAGGAAGCCCTTAGTTTATTTCATCTGAGAGGTAAAATAAACTTAAGCACGTTGTCCTTAGTACCTCGAGCCTGTACAATGTCAGTACTCGTTAAAGACCCCTACCCTAAGTGAATAAAAAACTAGGATAGACAAAATTTAAAAATCCCATAGTAGAGAGTAGTATATATACACCTTTAAAAAAAAGTTAAGCACGCCGTCCTTCGGACGGGTTAAGCGATGGTCCCGAGCCGGTACAATGTCAGAACTACAATATTTAGGACTCCCATAGTAGTGTCGGGCTCATGTCCACCAGAGTAACGAAAAAGCGCTCTGGTAGTAGACGCTATATAGTTAAAGACCAGCCATGAGTCATAATAACTAACCAAATATATTTATATACTCTTAATAAATACATGTTATACATAAATTATTATATTCCCAAATATAAAGAAATACAATTTTTTTCAAAAATACTTTCTTTGAGAGAGCATTTCATTAACTTTCTAAAAATTCCAATATAGGTACAGCTCTTTAGCTAATATTGTACTTTTTAGATTATTTTGGTTTTAAAAAAGTCTTGACTATGATTGTCACAAGTTTACACAATTGATTGATGTGGAATAATATACGCATCGGGTGTCGACCAAAATCTCTTTTGGGTTTCTAGTAAAATTTATGGAATATGAGATGTGAAGATTTATAATTATGGTAACTTTATGCAATGTTTTTGGTAGGGTTGTACTCAAATCATTTTCAACGGGAACTTGGATAATTTCCCCAATTTGTCACTTGAATTCACTCATCAATTCAAAAGCTTTTAAAACCCAAAATGCAGCGGTGTATCGTTGCTATATTTCAATTTAGTGTGGGTCCGTTCTCAAAGTAAACGGCACTTAGGTGAGTTTAAGTATTTATCACCTGTTCAGTTATCATTCCGATTTACACAGTAAAGCCAGAGAGTAGGGACGACAACAAAAAAAAATGCATTCATTACTTCGGATTCCCCTCGTGAATAAATGTTGCTGATGAATTTTGCATGAAGAATCTCAACACTTTGCATACAAAAAAATAATGAAAAACCTGAATCCATTTTACAGTGACACATTTAATACACATGTACATGATTCAAGAGTAGAGGGCGAGCGAAACCAAGGGGAGCGGAACTCGTCGCTGGGGCATTTTATGTACAGGGGGGAGCGAAAAATATGAAAATATGGTTGTTCGTACTAATAACAGTGAGGCAAACTGAACGTAGAGTAATCATAACTGATGGCGTGTTTACTTCGTTGTCGTGTCAATGAAGTCACACAAGTTTATAAGCTATTCTAGCAAGTGTTGTGAAAATTTGTTCTGAAGTATTGTCTTCGTTCTCACTTCATCTCTCAAGCCCTGTCCTACCAAAAGCACTTGTCTAATCAGTCGATTAACTTCTCATAAGTTGAGGAAGAATCCCAAGGAATGTGCCATCTTCCACACACTAGATCGAAATTGGCCAGGAGACCTCAATTCAACGAACTCAACGAAGAACTTCAAATATTCATTCTTGCAGTGAGTAACCAGTTATCCTGTAACTATCCTCAACAGTCAAATACTCAACGCTAAAGTACAATTCAATTCAATTCAATTCTTTATTAGCCTTTAAGAAATACATCTTTTAGGCTCAGGGTTCGGCCTGATATATACATTATTCAGTTTAAAAAAAGTACAAATAAATGAAAATATAAAATAATAATAATAATAAAATACAAAGTAATATAGAACCTAACTGTTAATAAACAAATTAAAACAAAAATAAAAATGGTATTTTATTTGAAAACTTCAATGTCCTCTAATTTTTAGCGCCCTTACTATGTATAGTATAATATTATTGAGGTTTTGGAGGAACGCTAAAGTACAAAAATAATATGTGTTGCCGCAGCTAGGAGCTGTTGTCGAAGCTGATGGAAATAACAAGATTTTAGGTGAGCCAACCGGGATCGTCTACGAGTATCCGTCGACTGAGGAGTCCAAAGGCGGTCTATGGAGATGAAGACTTGCTTCCCGTAAAAGTCCACCAAGAGAAACGTCGATTCTGCAATGAACGTCATCCTTACTTGTGCGTAAGGCGCAGTTCGGTGAGGTGACGCAGGGTGATTCACGAGAGTTTCTGTGGAACACAGAAATGAATACAACTGCGAATGTTCATACGCAGCGTGACTCAATTGCTGCATGGCGTGAGTCTGAGAAGGTATATGTTCTTTCACAGTTGTCGCGTGAGTTACGACAGCCCTAGTGTTTTTCTAATTTTCAGCATGGAAGAAAAACTTCTAGAAGCAGATCGTGGGAGAAAGATGTACAACACCAGTCATGGAGACTACATGAAAAGTAGATTTAAATCAGAGATATGGGAAGAACTTGCGACAGAGATTGGGGTGAAATTTGATAATAATTCCTGTATTTTTCATTTGAAAATTCATCCTTAAGGTTGGAATTCTCTGTGGGTCTTTCGGATGAATAATATAAGGTTGTTATTACTTCGTCGTCGTTATCTTCAGAATCAGATTCTGAATTTAATATACAATTTGCAAATATTGCACTCATCGCACACATGGTCGACACGTCACGAACACGCAGTGGTGATAGATCACTTCAACTTTTGCTCTCCCATGCGCTCAGTTCATTCAGAGCCTCACCAAAATGCGTCTCAACTTGCGCCCTGCCTAAACGTCGCCTCGTTGCGATTCGTTGTTACAGGTCGAAGCAGAGATATAGTGGCTTTAAGCATACCCACATAATCTTGGGCTCTATATATTGTCCCCACTGCGACGCGAGGAATTGAGTTGGTAGATAGTACAGTTCCAATAAGGGATTTGGCTGACATCGAATTTCAAGGGAGCAAGAAATGCGGTATCATCATTGGAGGGTAGCCTATACGTTCTTTGGGATGTGGTTATCCCATTTCGAATGAAAACAGTCATTCGCCAATTCGAGTCCTCGTTGTTTTCCAAGCTAGCGGTTGTCGCTGCTAGAATCCTCAACAGACAAAAAACACCAGATTATAAACCGTTGAACAGAAAAACATTTTTTTCACAAACTCTTTTGTAATAATGACAGAATAAAGGTTCGGATAACGATGCACCACGACATTGACAATTCAATTGCATCTAATTCCTGCATAAATACAGAATCCAAAAATGTATAAACATGAAGGAAGGTAGGTATTCACTCGAGTGATTGACACGACAAAGAATATTACGTATTCATAGAGTAATTTCCAAGTCAAATTCCAAATCGTCGACGAGGCTCACCTCAAAAGTAAATAGAAGAAAATCACTGAGAGATTTATTTTCAAAAATATACAAAAACAAATAGCAATGATCAATGTTCATCCTTTTTAGTGTTCCATGCCAAAACGGAACATACATGGAATCACTTCGGTGTCCGTCCGTCTGTCACAGGTGACTTTCTCTGAAACTATTCGACGTAAAAATTTTGAAATTTAGCACAGAGATAGAGTGCGGTGGCCCAATAATAGACGTGAAGTATAAAAAGTTGAATTTTGATTCTGGGAGTTAATTTCATGGGGTATATTGGGAAATGAAAGAAAAAAAATGTCAAGACTATCGTTTAGGGTGTCAAATGAAAGCTTATTGAAGCACTAATTCAACTATATAGGTACATGATGTATTTTGTATGCATTAAAAAAAAAAAAGTTTCGGTAAAAACGCTTAAAAATTGCTGCCCCCACCCTTATCACCAAAAGGATCGCTTTGAAAAATCTGAAAAAAATCACGAACTTTGAGAATTATATATTATATAAGGATGACTTAATTCGTAAAAATAAATTGTTATTTAATGATTTCATGCAACGGGAATGCGAGCTCTACTCATGATTCACAGACAAGTTCTTTCTCTCTATCGACAATGGGTGAGCGGTGAAAGATAACACCTGTGTGTGGTGTGCGAGTCTGGCCTATAAAGAGCAGAGAAGGAATTGTTCTGTCGAGCCTGGCTCAGCCAACCCTTCCTCCCCAGTTCCCCAGAGGTTATAAACCAAAGAGCCGGTTTTCTGCCGACTTATGTGACGTCGGTCGGAAGAAGAGCTAAGCACTTCCGCCCTCCAGGGCCCCCAGGAACAAGAACTATTTGTCTTGGTAAATTACGATCCTGAACAACTCGAACAAGACTCTCCATCTTACGTTTCGAATCGAACCCCCTATCCCCCCCCCCCCCCCCCCCCTACCACCACCCTTCCTATTAGACGGCAACCCAAAAGAAGTTGCTCCTTAATATATAACCATACTGCATTACAGGCAATCCTTTGGCAATAAACAATTTGTTGGGTTGCTGGCTGTTGCACTTTTCGTTTGCGACTCTTCTAGAAGACAAAAAAAAAAGTCGTGCACAAATTACGTATTCGCTCTCCATCCTAAGCCAATAATCCTGTTTGAGCTAAACTCAATATCTGTCTTACGTAGTATTTCTGAAAGAAACTTAATACTAATACATTACACTAACTACTTACTTAGAGTATTTGTACCACTTCCTCATTACCTGCCCCAAATATGATGATTTAAAAAATAAAATATTTAAAAACAACATAGATACTTCATTTATGTTGGAATTATTAAATGGTAAAGATTGGCTACTACTGGTAAATTATTGCAAAAAGGCTTACAATTTCAGAAACTGTGAATTAAATAAATAAATAGGAACTAAGATATATTTATTATTTTATTTTTAATTGTATTTTAGAAAGAAAAATTTGTTGTTAATAAGTTCATAAGAAATAAGATTATAAGTTTATAAGATGATATTATTTATGTAAATCTAGACTCCTCAAGACGGCTTAGGCCATTGAGTTTGTCTTCATAAAAGGTCACATTATTGTATGTATGTTTTGAATGTAATTTTCGATTATGTTAATTGAAAAAAGACTTTACTACTACTATTAGAGTATTTGAGTCGGAGAGCCGCCTTTTTTGGTCCCCCTTCCCTTCGACCGATTTCGTAGAAAATTGTAAGTGGCATTCTTATAGAGTTTTGATTTTAAATATAAAATTTCATGTCGATAAATCTATTATATCGGCAGTTATCCTGATTTTTGAGTTGAGCCCCCTCTGATTCCTCTACCTTTCGGCTGATTCTGCTGAAAATTAATATATATTGGACTTTGAATTTACTTACATTCATTAAAATGGCAGTTAAGGAGTTCGTGTTGTCGTCCGTAGAGGGTTCTGGATACTAATATAAAATTTCGTGTCGATACTTTCACAACTTCGGGAGTTATTGTGTTCACAGACAGCATTTTTTTTTTCATTTTTGGAATCAGGATATAGGAAAACTTGAAATTACGTGGAAAACTCCTCATCAAATTTTTGACCGAATAAATAACTTCCCCTATACTTCGTACAGCTGGAAATGTAAAAGAAAACAGCGCAAATAAATCATTCAAACACCAATATATTGTGTGATTTTTCTTCAATAATTTATTAACTAATAGATAATTCTGTCATGTAATAATAACAGAGAATTTTGAAGACTTTGTACACAATTAATATAAGAAATAAATCGTGACAAGAATGGTGCAATGGAGAGAGTCATTTCCAAAATATATGATATAGCTGTCAGCCTGCTTACTAAGTCCAACCAGCAGCTTACCAGCCTTCTCATTAATCATTCTATTCATTTCTTAATGAAAATAAAGCACCGCTCGCCCACTACCAATTAAATTAAAACACCATACTCACATACATCTACTGTCTCACTATTTATTCGTTATATGAAAGAGCTCATTAAAATGTCACACTTAATGTCTTTCTTTTAATTTTTTTAGAATATTTTCTTTTTAATATTAAATTAACATTTTCTGAGTCAACTACTCCTTTAGACATAGTTTGCGCCATGCACCTATAAAATATGATCTCTTATATATAATATATAACACCCTTAGCTTAATAACATTTTAAAAAATATAGTAAATTATGTATAATTTACCAACCACGCTTTTACAGATCACTATGTCATCGGTCAAAAATTCCATGCGGAGTTTCATGTTTTCCGACCTCTAGATTCAAAATACAAAAAAAAAAAAAATATATTTCTCTGTGAACACAACTGCCGATAGAATGAATGTATCGGCACGACATTGTGTGACCAAAACCCCATAAGGATAACACCCATTGATTTTCAGTTAAATTAGCTGAAGATGAGGGGGGATTAGGGGATAAGCTTAATTCAAAAACCGCCGTTGTAATGAAAGTAACGACACAAAACACCATAAGGACGACAGTTATTAATTTTCAGCGAAATAGGCAGAAGGAAAGGGGGATCACATGGGCGCTAAACACAAAAAACCTAATAACTATCGATGTAATAAAAGATCGACATGAAATTTCTTATTTGGTGTCAAAACTCAATGAGGACAAAGCCTCATAGATGTCAGCAATATCGGTTGAAGGGAAGAGGGATTTGGGGAGGGGGCTCAATTCAAAAACACTAATAACTGCCTACGTAATGCATTTATCGATACAAAATTTAGTATGAGGATTTAGGAGCTCCTATGTAAGTTAACTGTTGAATATTACGGTCAACTGGTTTTGGAGGGAGAGAGAAAAATTATAAGATTAATTCATTTTTCTTAGCAAGGATCATAATAATAACTTTCGGGATGAATGTGTATAGGTTAAGTTAGGTTTTATGACTCATGCCCGGGCTTTAACTACGAGGTCATATCGCCTACTACCAGAGCGCTCTTTCGTCACTCTGGTGGACATGAGCCCGACTCTACTGTGGGAGTCCTAAATTTTGCCCACCCTAAATTTTTATTCATCTAGGGTAGGGGTCTTTAACGAGTACTTGACATAGTACAGGCTCGGGACCATCGCTTAACGTCCCATCCGAAGGACGGCGTGCTTAAGTTTATTTTACCTCCCAGATAAAATAAACTAAGAGCCTCGGTCGGGTTACGAACCCACGTACTTGAGCTCAGAAGTCAAGCACGCATACCACTGAGCTACCGGCGCGCCTCAAAAAATATAATATAAAACAATTATAATAAATAAAAATAATATTATATAGGTACACTTCAGACCGAGTTTCTCCAGTCTCAAAACTCGGATAATAGTATTCGGTTTTGTTTCGAACTTATGAGATTAATTGAAATTCATTTAAACCATCCAAACGATCATTTGTAAATTAGCAATGGAGTAACTATACACCGTAACTTATTTAACAGCCAATTACCATTCTGCAACGTTCTTTTTAAAGCTTTTAATGTTCACCGATCTGACTAATTCTTCAATTCACTTCAAAGCAACCTACAGATTTCTACACAAAATGCTCGTTCTACCGATCAAATAACAATTTATCTATTTATGAAAAAAAACAGTGTTGGTATTATAAAGGTCTATTTTAGAATAGAGACAATCAGGTCAGTAATGCGTAAATAGGGCAAAATTCCAAAACGTCTATACTCCCAAGAGTGTTCATATTTAGACACATTTATTAGGATTTCGTAGGGTATGAGTATACTGTATGACCAATCCTTATGTCTGTCGAACATGGATAGCCCGGATTTCGTGTAGTAAAACAATTAAAAAACGTGCAATAAAAAGGCCAAAACATGCAACAAAAAATAAAATCCGTCCATTAACTTTTTTTTTGCAAAAAAAAATATAAATTAATCTAATTTGTAAATTAAATAACTCTTTTTTCAGCCTAAAATTTGGTAGGATTTAAAAATAAATCTATGAAATAAAAATCCTAAAGGAATTTATTTATACAATTTATAAAAACTATTTAGTCAAAACACAAGTTTTTTTTTACCTCCATGTTTTAATAACAAAAGCATATATGTATACATTTTTGATTAAAAAAATACTAGAGATATGTAAAATACGAAACAGTTCACTACATTACTCGAGGTCGAGAATTTGACTTTAATTAAATTGATATATATTTTTTAATTAAGCATTTGATGCGTTAAAATGTACTAATAAATACATTTCAAAATTCTTGTCAGTAAAACTGTGCCGCCGAGATATGAGTTTTAGCTGGGAAAACGATCTCTCGACGCTGACGTTTGTGATGGGGCATTTTTTGTAGCTGCTAATGTCAGGTTGTAGATCCAATCCAATATCCTTCACCTTATGGCCGCATTGAATTTTTTGAGTTGGTCATATCCGGGATTTTTTCTCAAAACTGTTGTAATTTGTCAATTAACAAAACTAACTTACAAATAAATTTTCAAGTTACGACAAAATATGCAATTTTGTGCAGTAAAAACCTAAAACGTGTAATTTTGCCAAAAAAGTAAAAACGTGCAATTTCGTGCCAAATAAAATGTATGTTAATCAGGATGCCTTAATTCGTAAAAATAAATTTTTATTTAATGATTTCAAGCAAGCGAAAAAAAAATGTTACTGCATGGGAATCCGGACTCTATTAATTACCAACATTTGTTACTATATTCGAGATATCATTTTAAAAACTGTTTTTGGCAAATATTTCGTAAACCAGCTCTATCTTTCAAAATGTACTTAGGTCTCGAAGTAAAGTGTTCTTAATTTTCGTCGAATTGCGGTCAAAATAGAATAAGATCTAATTTAGCACATGGGATAAATTCACTTCAAATTTCAAGTTCATCGTAAGTTAATCATTTTCGAGTTAGAGCACTCACAAGAACACAAACAGACCAGGTCAAAATATGTTCAAAGAAACCTTCAAAAAATTTAGTTCAAAACTCGCGCTCGGATTTTCGCACAATTAAAATTCTTCCTCACTAAATGTGATGACAATGATGAAAAAATATAATATATACTATAATATAGTATTTCATTATTTTATTTTATGTATTTTATTACTTCTTTTCATTAAAAAAATACGAACATACGTGGCGCCTACTATTTTTTTAATCCATAAAAAAATGCAGTAGTACTTTTGGTTTTTCGCTAAATTATAATTTTTCGAAAACAAAAATATTGCTGTTTATTTCTTTGGGGGCGAAAATAAAATATTTTACCAATATTTCATGTATTTTATTGTTCAACTAATATTACCAGTGAATAATAGAATACCTCTCCTTTTATTATTATAGCCAGAAAATATGTTAAGACATTGTCATTAATCTGTCTATCAAACCGATTGACATGTTTTCATTCAAACAAAGGCTATCTCAATTATTTTTGGTAATATTTAATTGTTTTGCTATTTATTAATTTTAAAATAATAAAGAAAGTTATTCAATCAAAAAATTACTTAAAACAGTATCAAAAATGATTTTTGTGGCTAGTAAAACAGTTTCAATGCTCTCCTGAAAATTACCAACAATTGAGATAGCCGGTGTTTACGCTTAAGCGACGATATACAAATAAAAATAAATAAAAACAATAATTGAAAAATAAATAATAAAAATAAATAAAATATAAAGATAAATAAATTCAGATTCGAAATCCCCTGAAATACCACCGCGATAAGGCCATTCCTTCAGCTTAACGGAGGTAGAGGAGGCCACGGTAGCCCGGGTGATCCCCTAAATAATTGCTACTTGAACGTAATAGGTCTCTCGGCCAACACCGCCTCAATCTCTTCGGGGAGAGTTGTCGTTATGGGTTCTTATATATATGAAGGAATTATAATAATTGAGCTGAAAATTACTTTAAAATACATTGAGATGACACCGTTTCATATTAAATTTATTTTTTCTGCAAATGGTGTATTTTCCTGCTTGCACAGGTTTTACAAATCTAGTTGTGCTGCAAGTGACTGACCATCAAGTGAAGAGAAAGAAAGGAATTTCTTCCAGAAAGTGAAGTAAACAAGAAAGACTTCTTTGCCCAAAGAATGTTTGCTTCACAAAGAACCCTACTTTTTGTTTTATTTACGTGAAAAACCTGATCTTACCTCAATTTTCCTCACTTCAGCACTTTCCCAACAATTCGTTTTTCCTTCAAGACTATATTGTCATAAAAGATGTTTAACCTGAGATTTTGTTTTTCTCGTTAACGATGTTAAACATATATTAACCCTTTAATATATATCGCGAAAATGGTCAAAACCTGTTCAGGAGACCTTGAAAAGTGAAATTTCGTTAAAAACTCGTCTTCGGATTTTCGCACTACTAAAAGTAAAAAAATAAAAAATAAATTAAAATTGTTCACGTCACAAGCCGAAAATCACTTCAAAACCTTTTAAAAAAGTAACGAACTAATCAAAAATAGCCTATATCTTTGATTGTCATAAATGAAGTGGTATCTTGCAAAATGTACTCAAGCCCCAAAATAAGTCTTTATTTTTGTTAGATTTCGGTCAAAATCTAGTCAGATCTACGCTCACGTTAAATCTTCATTGGAAATTTCAAGTTCATTGTTCACACAACCATATATACAGAGGGCGCCATTAGCTCAAAGGTAGCGTACTTGTTTATTGTGCTCAAGATCACAGATTCCAAACCCCGCCGAGGACTAAATCTGATTAGGCGATATGACCTTGTTGTTAAAGCCCGGGCATGAGTCGCAATAACTAACCAACTTCACATATAGTCTATCTCTTTGTTTTCAATAATTATTGTTTTATTTCACGGAAGTTAAAATATGCTTTATATTAGGGATTAAAATAATTCCCCGAGAAACTAATGCTTTTAGATGGTTCCGATCATGTATGATATATCAGATACATGTTAGAGACCCGTAGTAGGCCATATGAACTCGTAGTTAAAGCCCGGGCATGAGTCGCAATAACTAATCACCTTCACACACAGTCTGTCTCTTTTCAGCGCTGATGTACATACAGTTACAGCATTTCAACTGCAGGAGAAATACAGACTTTTGAGAAAACAGCAGATCTACGATCATCTCTAATAAGAAGCAGCGTTTCTATCGCACATTGTGAACACACATACCAGAAACCAGATTGTATACGTGGACATGGCCGATACTTCATGTAAAAAACTACCAAGTATTTATTGCAAAATGCTAATAACAGTTGAAAATAAAAATAATTTATGATGGAGAGTGTGACACTCCTAAAAGAAATTATCTTTATTATCTTGGCTGAATATTAAATTTATTTCTCTCCAAGCTTCCCCTTGCTTAGCTTCGTGCTTTATTGCTTTATTAGAATGGGTTTACGTACCTAGATAGTAAAAATCTACTTTGCATAAAAACATGAAACTTCTAGATAACTACTCTTCATTTTCTGTACAAATTTCTTAATTCCAAGCATACATCCTATTCTATATGCACATTGCACAACACTGCATATCTTTTTTTTTTTTTTTTTTTTTTTTAGTATTCTTAAAAGCCTTTTTTTTTGGGGTTTATTTGGTATATCTACAATCAGTTATAATATAACTATAAGTAAATTTGATAACAGTGAGTGTAAAAAAAAAAAAATAATAAATAAATAAAAATAAATGAAAAATAAATAATAATAATGAATAAATAAAAAATTACAGAAAAAAAAATAAATAAATAAATAATAATAATAATTAAATAAGTAAAATAAATAAAAATAATAATAATAATTACAATGGCAATATACAAATTAAGATAAAATATATACAAAATAAATAATATATACAAAATATGTACAAAATAATTATAATAATAAAATAGCTTTCGACTCAAGACCCCTCGAAACACCCCGAGTATCTGCCATCCCAATTCCTCCAACTTAATGGAGGCAGGGGAGGCCACAGGTGGCTGAGTGATCCCCTCGCCATCTTGTTCCACCCTGGAGGTAGACCAAGAAGGAAAGAAGAGCTGAAAGTACGAGTTCATGAGGGGAGAAGCTGGTCACTACCAGCACTCCCAGTTATATGTATATGCTATCTTAACCTAGCAGGTCTCTCGGCCAGCACCGCCTCAGCCTTCTGGGAGGATTATCTGGGTGGGAGCGGGAGGACAAGTGTCGAGCGACGGGATTGACATGGAAGGAAAGGTTAGAGTGGAATTTGGAGAAGCGGGACTTGGTGAGGTCAATAACAAAAGGAATTTTAAGGTCATTATGGAGGGTAAGGTTGGACACATAGAAGGGAGCATCGACAATTGTTCTTAGGACTTTGGATTGGAAGGACTGGATACGCTTGATGTTAGATGGTTTAGCACAACCCCATAGTTCCAGTCCGTATGTCCATATAGGTCTTATTATAGTCTTGTAAATGGTCAGTTTGTTTTCAATAGAAAGTCTGGATTGTCTGCTGAGCAGCCGATAGAGCAGGCCAAACCGTCTGTTCAGCTCCTGTCGTTTTAATCGTGTGTGGGGGTTCCATGTCAGTCTTCGGTCTAGGTAGAACCCTAAGTAGCGGACTTGATTGGAGGCAGGGATGGGAACGTTATTGAAGGAAATCGGGGGACAGGATTGGCGTCTCAGAGTGAAGGTAACATGTTTACACTTCTCTTCATTAATTTTCACACGCCACTGCCGACACCAATCCTCTATGTGGAGAAGGTGCTGCTGGAGCTTTTGGGAGGCTATGATAGGATCTTGGTTGGAAGCAAGGATAGCTGTATCGTCAGCAAAGGTTGCTAGGAGTGTGTTAGGATTGGTAGGAGTATCAGCAGTGTAAACTGTATAAAGGATGGGACCGAGAACACTTCCTTGGGGAACCCCCGCTTCAACAGGCACGTAGTCGGAGTACTCATTACCCTGACGAACTTTGAAGAAGCGGTTGGAAAGGTAGGACTTGAGGATGAGGTAATAAGTGTGGGGAAGGAGTCTCTTTAGCTTGAAGAGCAGTCCAGGGTGCCAAACCCGGTCGAAAGCCTGAGCCACGTCCAGAAAGGCACCCGAACAATAGCTCTTACACTCCAGGGAAGAGGAAATGTGGTCTACAATGCGAAGGCCCTGCTGTACAGTAGAGTGATGGGTTCGGAAGCCGAATTGGTGGTCAGGAATAACATTTTTGGAGTCGAGGATGGGAAAAATTCTTTTTAGAATAATTTTTTCTAGAATTTTTGAAAGGATGGGTAGCAAACTTATAGGACGATAGGAGCTTGGAACGTTGGGGGGTTTTCCAGGTTTGGGAAAAAGGATAATGGTAGAAAATTTCCAAAGGGCAGGGAAGTAGGCTGTTCGAAATACACAATTAAAAATATATGTCAGGAAAATGATGGCTTTGCGGGGAAGATTTCTAATTATTTTACAAGTGAGGAGGTCATACCCTGGAGATCTTCTTGTAGGTAAGGACTGGATAAAGTGTATGACCTCGGAAGGATGGACAGGTTTAGGAGGCAAAGAAAGTTGGAGGGGAGAGTCGAGGAACTTCTCGACTTTGTAAGATTGGGAAAGAGGATCGGGGTGGGGGGTGAATGTTTGGCGGAGGTGGGAAGCAAACAAGTTGGATTTCTCAATGTCAGATGCGGCCCACGAGCCATCTTCACGTCGAATAGGAGGAGAAGTGGTGTGATACTTAAGGATTTTCCTTGTGGCTGACCATAAGGATTTATCCTGAGTGGATAAGGAGGACAGATAGGAGTTATATTTTTGGGATCGGTAGGATGAGAGTTGCTGTTTGAGAAGTCGGGAAAGTTGGTTATAGGTTTGGCGGTCTGTGGGATAGCGTGTCCTCTGCCATGTGGCTCGGGCACGACGCTTTGAGGAGATGAGGTTCAGGATGTCTTGAGGAAGGTGGTTCTGGGAACGTGTGGGATGAGGTGTTGGGAAGGAAGATTTCCAAGCAGTGCATATCTGACGAACTTACTAATTGTAAGAACAGGAAAGTGTGCTCTATTAATCCAAAGTCATGATACTTTATATGTACATTGCACATCGCTGCATGTCTAACGAACTTACTAATTGTAAGAACAGGAAAGTGTGCTCTATTAATCCATAGTCCTAATGTGATACAATATATGCACATTGCACAAAACTTCATATCTGACGAACTTACTGATAGTAAGTTAGGACAGGAAAGTGTGCTCAATTAATCCATAGATATGATACTTTTTATGCACAATGCACAACACTGCATATCTGACGAATTTACTAATTGTAAGGACAGGAAAGTGTGCTCCATTAATCCATAGATATGATACTTTTTATGCACAATGCACAACACTGCATATCTGACGAATTTACTAATTGTAAGGACAGGAAAGTGTGCTATACTAATCCATAGTTATAACGTGATACTTTTATATGCACATTGCATATCTGACGACCTTACTTATTGTAAGTTAGGATAGCAAAGTGTGCTCTGTTAATCCATAGTCATAAATCTATAGATAAATAATAAAAAGATACATTAAAATTCATTGCAAGCGTTACAATTCAAACATTACATTCAAATACTTCCGATGGACATACATACATTTTTCGGGATGCTATAACTTTGGTCCTATTGGTCCTATCTCAAATTTAAGGTCATAATGGCGATTAGAAATTTAATAAGGAACATTTTTGATAATAACCAATTTTTCGATACATCTAACCGTTCTCGCGTAAATCAAGCTAAGTCAATAAAAATCTGTTCAGATCTAAGTTAGGACATTCGACATATTCATTTCACATTTCAAGTTGCTACCATCATTTTTGAGTTAGAGCACTCACAATCATATACACAGTGGGTAGGGTGCTAGCCTTCTGAGCTCAAAAAAAAAAGGTTTTGAAACCCAGCCGAGGCCCTTATAATTTTTATTAGAACTCCCACTGTGAAGTCGGACTCATGTCACAAGAAGGACGAAAGAGCGGTCTGGTAATAGGCGATATGACCTTAAAGTTAAAGCCCTGACATGAGTCGGGAAGACGGAAATCCTGTTCATATCTCGGATTTTCGTGCGTTGTGCAAAGTGCTATGCTACGAATTCGAGTTTCTTCAAAAGAAAATGAAGTGTGCCGGTTAAACAATTTATTAAATTAAATGTACATATATATATAGGTACTATTCGGGTTCAAGAAAATTACAATTGATAAAAATACATCTTCATAAAACCTTTATTTCATAAATATGAAACCGCCTTCTATTCCACTGAAAATGTTGAGAATAACAGAGAGTAGTATTTCAGAAGGAAATACCAGGATAAGTTCAAGTGACATATATTAATGAGAACAATAAAGGAGAAAAAAGGTGTGAGATAAGGGCGGAAGGGTGGAAGGGAAGATCCTATTGATTGTCGCCCATATTGCACAAGTGGTGAGACCCGTGGGAACCCCCCAGCTGCCCTTCTAAGAATGTTTTCCAGACTAACTTCCCAGTAATGAGTCTAAACCGATTGGGGAGTACCCCCTTTTTCTTCCCTCTACCTTATCCTGCCCTCAAAAGCACTTCTTTAAAAAATACTTGAAGGCTAACCGAATGCCGGACATGGTCCACAGGCAAGGAGACAGCGTGGAAAGTGCGCCAATTGGATCAGTAAAGCTTTTCTAAATACTAATTTTCAACAGACGTTCTGAATTCTTGCGAAAACTGGCTGAAGAAGAATCAGCAACGAGAACTTGCAGCATATTTATCTTTGGTGCTTTTGTGTTTACTTATAAAGATGACTTTATCAAATATCCATAACATGTATGTTGTAAATGTATGCATATATATTTATATTATTAGGTTTAGGTTAGGTTTTATTACTCATGCCCGGGCTTTAACTGTGAGGTCATATCGGCTACTACCAGAGCGCTCTTTCGTCACTCTGGTGGACATGAGCCCGACTCTACTGTGGGAGTCCTAAACTTTGCCTACCCTAAATTTTTATTCACCTTGGGTAGGGGTCACTAACGAGTATTCAATTCAATTCAATTCAATTCTTTATTAGCCTTTAAGAAATACATCTTTTAGGCTCAGGGTTCGGCCTGATATATACATTATTCAGTTTAAAAAAAGTACAAATAAATGAAAATATAAAATAATAATAATAATAAAATACAAAGTAATATAGAACCTAACTGTTAATAAACAAATTAAAACAAAAATAAAAATGGTATTTTATTTGAAAACTTCAATGTCCTCTAATTTTTAGCGCCCTTACTATGTATAGTATAATATTATTGAGGTTTTGGTTGATTGTAATGTTGAAAAGGGTCTTGTGAGGTTGCGGGCTCTTTAGTGCTTCTACCAGGTACTTTTTTCTTAGTTGGCTGAAGGCTGGACACTCCATGAAGAAATGGTGGATGTCGTCCGGTCGGTCTTCGTTGCACACACTACAGCTGTCTTCCCTGTTGAAGAGGTAGGTCACTCCTCCCACCGTCACTCTAGCCAGGCTTTCTCTACACAGCCGTATCTGAGCCAACACTCTCGTCCTCTCGATATTTGTCCTCAGCTTTAAGTAGACGTTGTAACAGTAAATATCCTTGTATGTGAGGTTATAGTTAGATTCGAGAATGTGCTGAATGTCTCTATCGCGGCTCCTTTCTTCAAATCTACTCACAATCTTTTTCTTATGCCTGCTGATAAGATCAGGGTCCTGAGTATCCCATAACCATGAATAGCCTACCGAGGTTAGGATATTCCGGAGTTGAGTCACCCAGTTGTAGGCCGGTAGGTCTGAAGGCTGCTTGCTCAGGAACAGGAGACGTTCGTAACACAGTCTAGGGTACCTGTCGGCCGGCATCTCCAGTATTTTGCTCCACCAGCCCACTGCTCTTCCGATTACGATGGCACTAAGATTGTAGCTGTTAGTCTCTACTCTCACGAAGCTGTTTGGAGTTGACTTTGGAAGCTTCAGTACTCTTTTGTAGTATCTTGTGAGCACCGTATCTAGTTTCTCCAGGTATTCCAAAGCCCATATTTCCGAGGAGTACAACAGAGTGGCCAGTGTGACTGACTCCAGCAGTTTCTTCTTGGTGTCCCAACTGTCCGATCTTGCTGCCGCTAAAGTGTGGATGGTTACTCCTGTGGCTTTGTTCGCTTTGGAAATGTAGACGTCTGCAGTTTCGCTAAATCTTCCTGTTTTTGAAAAAGGAATTCCTAGGTAAGTTTGTTTTTTTACCACTTCTATTATGTTTCCTTGGTAGTAGAATGGTGTTTGAAGTTTTTGGTTAGGACTTCTATGAAAAATGAGAACAGTCACTAACGAGTACCTGACATCGTACAGGCTCGGGACCATCGCTTAACGTCCCATCCAAAGGACGGCGTGCTTAAGTTTATTTTACCTCCCAGATAAAATAAACTAAGGGCCTCGGTCGGGTTTCGAACCCGCGATCTTGAGCTCAGAAGACAAGCACGCATACCACTGAGCTACCGGCGCCCTCCTTTTATTATTATAATTTATTTTTATTATATACATACTACTTTAAAAAAAAAAAATAAAAAAAAAATGTTTTTATTAAGATTTCAATTTGACACGAAATTCTATTTTACAGTTTTCCATATTTTTAAGACCCAACTGTACATAATGAGGGACAGGGAAAAACCCCGTGGGGGCTGAAAAAGGGGACAGTAGGCATTGTAAATTGGTTGAACTTCCATTTAGTATTTGACATTGGTTTTTCTTTATATTATTATTACGAATTTTACAATATCTCTACGAAAACGTTAAGTATCACTTTCATGATGATTTGATGATTTAAAACATCATAAGGGCGACACTTATTAATTTTTAGAGGAATCATTAAGGGGCTCAACAGAGAGGACGCAACTCAAAAACCCTAACAACTGCCGATGGAATGAATTTATCGACACAAAATTTTGTAAGAGGATTTAGAAGCCCTAGACAACTGTTGCATATTAGCGGAAACGGCGACTGCTATGGAGGAGTAGCGAAAAATTAATTGAATAATTCGTTCTGGGGAAGAACATTGCCGATTTTTGTTGATTCCACGACGACTTTTTTAAATTTATGTATATAGACCTCTATTTATTTACCTATTTATTTTATTATATTTATTTTCTTAACTGTCAAATGATTTGAAAATAAAAATGAAAAAAGAAAATTGTCTCCAATGAAGCTGTCTTTAGTGGGTAACAGTTACTTGTCAGTAACAGGTAAGCTACCAGTGTGATATACTTCTCCCAGGGAGAGGCCGGCAACTGACATGAACAGCCAGACCAAGATAACTGACCCTCCTTATCTTGTCAACGGGCATTCTACCATCTGTAAAAATATGGATCATATAGCCACAACACAAAAATTTATCCCATGAGCCCATTATAAAATAAAGTATGTTATACACTGGAATATATCTTTAAGCAATAATGACATCCCTTATTTATTTCAACAGGAACTCGAATAGATTCAAATAACAGCATCTGTTTATTATTTTTTGGGTTGTGTAAGGAGATTCTTAATTCATATATAATATAAATGTATTAGTAATAATTTACATCATCATTGTGTACGATGTCAGCTACTTGTTAAACACCCCTACCCTAAATGAAAAGATATTTAGGGTAGGCAAAATTTAGGACTCCCATAGTAGAGTCGAGCTCATGTCAGTCAGAGAGTTTTATTTAATTTATTTTTTGCCTTCTCGAAAAATAGCAATTATAAAGGTTTCAGGAAGCACTCCCATTATCAGTGTCTGAAATTGTTTACATTCAATCAACAAAAATAACATTGTATAATGTTCGTCAGTAAAGTATTTTCAAATTTTATTTCAGTTTAACAATTAT
Organism: Aradus depressus; assembly: GCA_963662175.1. Classification (NCBI taxonomy): domain Eukaryota; kingdom Metazoa; phylum Arthropoda; class Insecta; order Hemiptera; family Aradidae; genus Aradus; species Aradus depressus. Next base: position 32,438,572 of record OY759217.1, on the reverse strand, counting down.
AAACTAGAAAAATGCCAACCAACATGTGCATCATTGGTTTCTTCTATTTTCACAGATGGATGGTATAAAAAAATTTCAAAAAACCAGTTAGTTATGGTAGATCACAGAATCCGCACGTTCAAAGTGAAACTTCTTTTGTTTGCTAGCATTATAAATTAAATTTACTAGTTTTATTTTTTTTTATTATTGAAAGGTGCATATAGGATGTATCGGTAAACATACTATTGAATTATAATTATCAAAGTATTTTTTATGTATTCTATTTACATTTGTTTTTATTGCTTTTTATTTCATAGTCATTTCGTTCATTACCAGTTACAGAGTTTATAAGAAAATTCTTTGAAAATGAAATAATAGCTTTAAATAATAATATAAATATTGAAATATGTATAATAAAGAACAGCTGACCATGTTGCACGTCTCACGTCCGAAAGCAAAATTACAGCGCTGGTTTCGAGACGCACGATTTAAAAGAATTTTCTTTAAACTGGCCAATGTAGTGGGAAACTCGAAGATTAGGAAAAGTAAAATATAGTTAGTCCTTTCCTACACAATAATAATATTATTTTATGTTATGTATTTATAAAATTGTAATTTTTTAAGAAATCTTCTCAAAAATATACATTTAATTATATCATAAAAATTTAAGAGAAGTTTCACTTCAATGACTTCTAAAGAAAAAAAAAGGTAAGAAAAAGTTATTATATTTTTTTATTATTATTATATTATTGTTGTTCATTTAAAGAAAATCTCTAATTTTATTTCTATTATTATTCTCATGCCATCAATAATAATTTTGTTAAAACACAAACATCATTTCATGTATATCAATTAGTTTATATTTTTAGAATTTAATAATTTTAACTTTAATTTTAATTACAGAAATGGGGATTTTCTAGTTGAAATTCCAACCCCTTCCTTACCTGATGTATAAGAATAGTTTGTACTGAACAAGCTGTCTTAATTTATATCTAAACCTGATGATGTTGTAGTGCCGAAACCAATAGTTTATTTTTGGGGAATATACAATATTAAAAGAATAAGTTATTTTCTTTATAAGTTTCCACAATTATTCCGCGTTTCTCAAAGAAGTCAGTAAGAAATCCCCTGGATGGCCTTTCTGCTGAGCCATAGATCGAAAGGGCTGGAATGAGCTAAGAACGGTTTGGCAGAAGGAGGTCATCCTCAGGAATCCAACGGGGAAATATAATGTCCAACATATAAAAGAGATGTGAATTCCAGGTATGTGACAATTATATGGACTTCTTAGACGGACCAAAAGTTCTCCAACCTACTCATGGACAATAGATGGAAAGAAAAAAATAGTCACCAGCAATGTACATCCCAAGATCGAATTTATATATATATATATATAAGGGGTGATGAAAAAGTTCCAGGACTAATTTTTTTTAATTTATTAAAAAAATTTACAAGTTTTTGGACATTGTCCCTTCCAAAGTACTCCCCTTGGGAAGCTATACATTTTTCCCACAGCTGGAAGGACCCTGAGAACTCATCTTCTGGAATGCTGTTCAGCTCCCCCAGCGATTTTTCTTTAATTTCGTCAGTTGAGTGAAATCTCTGCCCTTTTAATGGTCTATTGAGTTTCGGAAACAGGAAAAAGACTAGTGAATACGGAGGCTGAGGGATGACGGCCATGGCGTTTTTTGTGCAATAAATGCCAATGAGCAACGCAGAATGAATAGGCGCGTTGTCATGGTGCAATACCCACTCCCCACTTCGCCACAGCTTAGATCTCTTCCTCCTCACAGCCTCGCGCAAATGTCTCAGGGTTTCAAGATAACGAAAACGATTAATTATCTCACCTCGTGGAAGAAATTCGTAATAAACAACACCCTTCCAGTCCAAGAGAACTGTGAGCATGACCTTGAACGAGGATTGTCTTCTGACGATGTCCGGACTTCTTTGAACCTCTTGTACCACTCAAGACATGATCGACTCAGACATTCATCCCCAAAAACCTCTTGCAACTTCACAGAAAACTTAACACAAACGCGTTGCTCTTCTTTTTAATTCATTTGACAAAAGATCACAAAAAAGCCAACATGGAAAACTTGTTTCATAAAAAGGTAGCTCAGGAAGAGTCACAACAACTAATGCTGCCAACCGTATCGCTCTCCGACGCTCCGTTTGCGCGCAATCCAAAAATTTCTGGAACTTTTTGATCACACATATATAGCTATAGCCTTTGGCTAATAAATCACAAACAAATAAAAAATATATGAAACTAACACTATTAAGAAGTTATTCGTGAGGAGACAGACCATAAAGAACAGATACGATAAAGGTGAGTTAAAGGCCTGATGATGGCCCATCAGGAATACAAGCCAGTTTTTCCCCCTTTCACTAATGACCTCTTTTCGTTAAAAAAAAAAAAAAAAAAAAATACGTACAAGAAATAAGGGGCGATTTTTTTTATTCATCCCCTGTTGGTGGCAAGCCATGATGGACACTTGGTTCCCCTCAGATAATTTATTTATCGGATTCAGTTTTGAGACGAAGCCCATGTTTTAGTGATGGCTCCGTCCCACCTGACTCAACCGTTATGGAAATGTTACATTACTTATCGTCCTAAGTAGGGCTAGATCCGGGCATCAGTCCTGAAATAATAAGCAAGCGCAAGGATAAGCAGACGGAGGATCAATAGCCGTCCCAAGGATTATATGATTATGCATCTGGAAGATACATACGATAAGTAACAAAGCAGACTAGGCATCAGTTTGGAAAGGAGACTAGGTTGTTTGAATCAGTTTGGAAAGCAGACTAGGTTGTTTGAATCAGTTTGGAAAGCAGACTAGGTTGTTTTAATCAGTTTGGAAAGCAGACTAGGTTGTTTGCATCAGTTTGGGAAGAATACTCTCCCCCACCATCTCTCTACACCTACCTAGTCCTAGAAAAAATAAAAAATAAAAATTGTCGGTAAATCACAATAATGTACTTCCCAATCACGAATTAATCAACTAATTTTTCGTACTCCTTCGAAAACCAAAAAAACGGGCTAAAAATCAATAATTGACTTAGTATATAGGAAATTATGAATATGAAAAATGTTGGCTGCGGCTAGCTGAAGCCTAAAGTAAAAAAATAAAATGAAAAATGTGTTTTTGCGTTGACCTCTCCTTTTCTTCAATTTAAATATGAAATTTCATGTCACATTCAACACAAAGTTTTTGTGATAAATAAATAACCTTCCCCTTCTCTTCGGCGGATTTTGATGAAAATTGATAGGTGTCATCGTTATGAATTTTAAAATTATATACACAATGTCATGTCGATACATTCATTACATCGCGAGTTATTCGAGTTTTAGTGTTAAACAAATTTGTGACCGATTGAATAATTTTCCTTATAATTCGTACATATCACCGACAATGAACGAATTAATCAACTAAATTGTCTTCTTGCCTCAGGAATTTACCGATTTTTTTGTGAATTACTCCGGGACTTCTGAATCCTCATACTAAAATTCATGTTGATACATAAATGATTTTGCGTTGAGCCCTCCTCCTCAGATCTCACCTTCCGTAAGGCCGATTTCGTCGAAATTCGACAGGTGTTATCCTTATTCTGATACTTAACATTTTTTGCAGAGATATTGTGAAACACTTAATAAAAAATATAAAGAAAAACGGGAGTATTTTCGGTTAGTTTTAATATTTATAATGTTTTCCATGTTTTTAAGACTTCACTCTACAGGAAGGACAGGGAAAAACCCCGCGAGGGCTGGAAAAGGGACAGTTTGGATTGTAAACTTGTTGAACTTCCATTTAGTAGTTGTTAAGTGGTGCCTGAAGATGGTAGCAATACCGAAAGTACTCCCATATATTTTATATATTTTGGGAATAGACGATATTTTTTAAAAACATACGTTTTTCTTTATAGTCCTTATTGCATCCTGGATTCACATATCCGTGTCGCCATGTCCTTATAATATAGTTACTAGGATTTTTGAGTCCCCTTCCTCTCTTAATCCAATTTGACTACAAATTGATAGATATCCTTATGAGGTTTTGGATTTACATATGAAATTTATTGATTTAACATTATTATTCCGGTAGTTATTGGGTTTTTTGTGTTAAGCTTCCTGATCCCCATACCCTTAGGCTGAAAATCAGTAGATGTTTATGTCGATATATTCATTCTGTCGGGAGTTATCGTGTTCTGGAATCAGTGGGTTGAAAAACATGAAATTCCAGAAAAAAACTGAACATCGATTTTCTGATGAATTACATAATTTCCCCTATACTTCGTATAGCTGGGGAAGTAATAAATTAAAAATAAATATATTAAAAAGAACAGTTGACTACTCACAAAGGACGACGAGTGTTACAGTCTTTCTCATTGGATCTTCGCTACGTTCTCGCATTATTTCGTTGCTCGCTTCGCAGCTAAGTGTTTGTTCATTCTCGAACCTCGTTGCGGTGAACACCAACTGGCTGATCGTGTTATAAGTACCGTCTCCCTGATAACAAAAGATAAAAAAAATATAAGATTATTATAATAGACAAAAAAATAAATGCTGCAAAGTCTACTTCTAAAATATACACAGTACGTAATGGAAAATTATTAATAAGATAAAAATGGTCAAATTAAAACAATTTTTTCCCAAAATAAATACAATTATTATTGAATACACAATAAATTATTGAAATATGTACTGCATCTCAGAATCAGTGGGATAAGCTCCTGTTCTACTCCAAGTCCCAAAAGAAACACTTTGTATCTACTAATGTAACTTTAACTACGAGATCATATCGCCTACTACCAGACTGCTCTTTCGTTGCTCTGGTAGGCATCTGACTACTGTGGGAGTCCTACATTTTGCCTGCCCTAAATGTTTATTCACCTAAGGTAACAGTCTTTAACAAGCACCTGATATCGTTGAGGCTCGGGACCATCGCTTTAAGTCCCTCCGAAGGACGGCGTACTTTTTATTTTACCTCTCAGATAAAATGAATTAAGGTTTCGAACCCACGATCTTGAGCTCAGTAAGCAAGCATGTATATCACGGAACTGCTGGCGGCCTCTACCACTGTACCTTGACTTATAGAACAGCTGACTGACATATACATTTTGTAAAAATTCAGACCCTATGAATTTTGATTTTTCAACTTTTAACTAAAAAGTCTGAGTGTACAAGTATTAACTTCATTTAAAACAATCTTTTAGACGAATAACATTAAAATAACTTGACAATTAAAAAAAAAACTACTTCTAAACACGAAACGATCGCAACACATCAATCGAATATTAAATAATAAAAGTGAGCTTGAATATAATGGAACGTATCCCAGGCCAACTAGATAAACAATGAATACATGAAATGTTCAATATATCAGTTTTTATTATTTCTCAGCTTGTTCTGCATATAACTGACGAAGCCCCTGGATGTTTATATTAAGGTGGCCTGTAATAATCCGGGCTCTTCTTTCTAGTGAGGGGAGACTATGGGTTCCACCCGGCCTCCTCTCAGGGTCTCATAACTATAAAGAACATGATCCTTCTGTTCTCCCCCTTCTTTTTTCTCTGAAACCTCTCAAGAAAACTCTTCTAACTTGCTATTAAACTGTTCCAGGTTATTGCGATGCGGAATATCTCCTAACACAGGCAGTGTTCTAACCGGAAAGCCTTCATTTGACTGGAGCTCCCTAGTGCTTGTCTATCTCTTCCCCATTTTTTCTAGCCCTACCTCAGACAGTCGGTGAAACTAGTATTTACCATTTTTTGCATATTCCTGGCATAGTAGTGATAGGGAGGGGGTGCACGTTTTGGCAACACTGCACCCCAAACAGCTCAACGAGCCCCACCCAGCTGCGCTAGTTGGTACGGGTAGGGTTCTATCGATACCACTAAGTATCGTTACTTTTACTCATGAGTAGTATCGAATAAAACTTTCGATACTACTCAAGTATCGAATAAAAAGTATCGATACTTACTCGTATCGATTGAAGTAGTAGTTCCTTATAATTAATTTAAAAAAACCTATAAATGTATATTTTAAATAAAAATATTGCATCGAGTACTTCGTTATAATTAATTTTAAACCATGTCTAATATATACATATACCTATATAATAACAATAAAAAACACAATACAATTTGAGAGATATAGATAAGTAAAGGAGATATTGTAGTGGGCATAAGAAACAAATAAATCAAATCGAATAAGATAAAATTATATTATTAAAAATATACTGAATGTAATAAAAAACCTTATAAAATAAACATACAATTTATTTTCACTAAGGATATACAACTACTGGAGACTATTCGTATTCCGACAATATTTCACTATTTTAAAACACTTTTTGCAAGTCGCTGAGATCGAAACGTTCTTAGTGTAATAAATCCACACTTTCGCCGTAGGACGAGGCATTATAATTTGTAATTGACAAAATGGAATGTAAAAATAAAATAAAATAATGAAATCGTAATTATGTTCACGGTTCTGTTCAAAATTAAACAAACGTATACCTTCATAAACGATAAACCATTTAATGTAAATAAGGTAAGAAATAAGGACGCATCATGCAGACTGCGTGATCACATCATACATGAGGTTATCACCATCGATATATACGAGTATCATTTGTCCGTGGACTGGAATTTGAGTTCAGTATTTTACTGCAACAACAAATAAAAGAATATGTAAAGAAATTAAACGGTGAACGTTTTTGACGAATTGAAAAATGTATTTAATTTTTTTTAATTGTTGAAATTTGAAACGAGTACTTTGAATCGATACAAGTAATATCTATTCGATACCTACTTAGTATCGAAAGAAAAGTATCGATACTTTACTTGTATTTACTTGTATCGATAGATCCCTAGGTACGGGCATGCAAAAAGTCTTCAGGGTCCATCCCCAGAGTATGTAGTTCCCCTTCCACTAAGTACTACCCTTGTAGGAATGCTCTAAGATTTCAAAAATCTTCTAAAGCGCTGCACTATGCTACCTGAAATGTGCTAGCATAGTCCATTGTGCGGGATGCTCTAATAAGGAGTTTAGCAACGTTTAGCTGTTCGTGCCGTGACCTGGTCACATTACACCCCTTCAACCACCCCTTAGTCCTTCCACTGTTATTAACCTTCCCTTTTAACCCCCTCTAATTACAAGTCATCACTCATTTTTTAGAACTTTAGTCCTCTCCGTGTTTCCACCTTACTCATTTTACAAATATTTTCCACCTTTTAATTGAATTTTTTTTGTCGCTCCCTCTATCTTTGAGAATGAATAATAAAAAAACTGACTGAGCATAATTACTAATAACAGGCCATTTTTACGATGTCACTACGGTGTATATTTATTTTATTCTTCTCGATCAAATTTATCTTCAATAGATTTTCAATTTGAAATTGTTTCGGTATTTCTATGATGAATGTTCGGATGGGAGACGTAAAAAACCGAATTTGAATTTTTCTTCCACAAATGACATCATGAATGGATAGCTACAAATTTTGGTCAAGGTTTCAGTTCGCTAAAAAGTGCATCTTGCACTTGAAATCACTCATCGTCCCCCGGCCAGTCTTCTGCTCCCGCCAGGTGCCAACAAAGCGGCTGAACACTGGGTAGCTGGTCTCCATCATCAGCTGTTGCAGGATCAGTCCCAGGTATGGTCCGGTCCTGCAAAAGAACTCCACCCTGGCCTGGTCGTACAGCGGACAATCAAGGACTACAAGTTGTGCTATCTCGATACATGAAAAGAAGAAGAGTTTAGACAAAATCTCATTGTCCTGATAACATCTGGGACGTCCAGAAATGAGGCTGTACCCACGTTGAGTCTAGGTGTACCTGGACGCACAGGAAATATGCGTACATCGTTTGGTCATTCTTCGTCAGCCACATTCAAGACTAAATCTAAAGGAAGGAAGGCTTGCACCAAAACCATGCGCTGCTGCTTCGTTGTCCTTTTATTGGTAACAAAATGGGGCATCACACAGGCTGGGTGCATGTTTACATACCGTCAAGATAAATTTTATGAAGTTATAGGGACCACCCCTAAAAATTATTCCCTCCCTAATCGGTCATCAAAACTCATTCCCCAATCCAAAATAGGGTGTTTTTTACACGAAATATTGTTTTGTTGCTCATCAACCTACGATAGATTTGTTGAATTGACCAATTATGAGCATGCCCTAGCTCCAATGCTAAACATCTTCTGAAATGTTTGGGTCTCAGGGAAAAAATAGACCGAAAAATAATTGTTTTCCAAATAAGATTAGTTTGAAAGAGTTAGGAAAATATTTTAATTTTTTAAGTGAATGCAATGGATATTAAGGGCATATGACGCCTACCCAGTGCTCTAAAACCCTTATGTATAGGCATCCTTCAAGGAAATAAATCGGCTAATAGGTAAATTCAACTTTTTTTTTCAGAACCATATTTTTAGCAACTTGCTACAAGTTGATTTAATTTGATCGGTCAATTTAAGTAAGAAGGGGAGGGAGTTAGTGAGTTAGTGAGTTGCTACGGAACATTATCGTTAGCAAAGTTGGGTCTCCTGATGCCTCCTTTGTCGAAACGATCCGATCAAACTTTTTACAACTTTTAATGAAACCTTCAACTTTTTCTCAGCACAACTGCATCCCCTTCTTCTCACTTATTTCTTTTTTTTTTTTCTTCAACTTTTTTCTCCATGAAGAAATAAAATATCAAAAAGAAAAAAAAATCTTTATATGGCCTTCATGTGTACTTTCTTCAATACAACTCCGCCCTTACGAAGTTTCGCTGAGTTCTGCGAGAAAAGGGATTCGGGCAGTCCGTGCTTTTCTGCCGCCCTAAGCCCGATAATGGTACTCTAGCTCCCCCCCACCTATTTATTCATACAATAAGAATAGATTAAAATTTGTGCAAGGTATGAGGAAAAAAAATTCTTAATATTATCAAGCATCGATTGCTACGAAAAATTAGAAATTAAGAAATGTCTAAAAACAAAAAAAGACCTCTGCTTAAATAGCGTAACCCAATTTGAACCCCCCCCCCCCCCCCCCCCCCCCCCCCCCCCAGTGGGAGACAATCAGGTTGTCTTTCTGTCAACCAGTGTTCAGCTAGTCCCTGATACTCGTATGTGTCCGTTGACCTCTTCTCTAGCAAGGTATTTTGCATTTTAATTAAAAATATTTTAACTTATTGTACTGTTGTTTTTAAATTTTAATATTGCAATATTGTTAATGATTGACATGAGTTTTAATTACTCGAAAATTCTCGACTATTTTTGCTTTATGTATGTTTAGATTCCACTTGAAGACGAAACTAGTCGTGGTTTAATAAATGTTGGACTGATACATCTTATTACTTATTTATTATCAAACAAGCCCTCAAAAATAAAGCGGATCCAATCTTTCCAGTTCTTAAAACCATTGTTGATGCTCCATTTTTTTTCCAAACTCGCATTCGACAACGACCTCAAAGTTTCTGTTGTCCAAGACCTCATCCAATCCCGTTTTTCCAAGTTCCTCACGAACCTCTCCTTCCACAATAATCCTCTTGATAAATCCTTATCATCACAATCCTATCCACACAATCCTCCGAGAGGCTGAGGCGGCTTTGGTCTGGAGATCTACTTTAAATTTTTTTTTCACGCCAAGTTTCAGGGGAGCGCTGGTGAAGACCAGATTCTTCCCTCAGGCCACTCACTCAGTCCTTTTTCGACTGGTCTTCCACCATTGCTGATTGGTTAGAAATACTCAGATAAAAAAAATATAATGTAAACATATTCAAATACATATTATGTTATGAGTATACATTTAAACCAGAAAAATACATATGTACATACTTAAAAAGTGTACCTATATTCGTATACAAAAAGTACAAAAAAATTTAAATTGTAGAGAAAACAGAACTGCTCATTTTATATGAAATGTTAATGAGTAATAGCGCCCCAAAGAATGTACAATAAATTTCCGTTGGAAATATTTTCAAGTATCTTTAAATAAATATTTTTCTATTATCGATAGTTTTTTTACTAAAAAGGATAACAAATGAAATAATGTAATGTAGCCATACCAGGAACTTCTTACAGCTACCACTTTTGTACAGATCATCCTAGGAAACTGCAAGAAGATTGGTCTCTACTGGGTTCCCGGACACTCGGGGATTCAGAGAAACGAAGAGGCAGACCGACTAGCCAAAGAAGGTTCAAGTTCAGAGCCAGTACTGGGAATATCTCGGGAGACATACCGAACCCGAATTAAAGAATGGACTAAAGATCTTTTGGAGAGAAAAGACCACATGCAGGCAGTCTAAAGGAACGAGCTTAGGCAACTGACTGGAGTTCTCACAGGACATGGTCCGTTCAATAGAAACCTACACACTGTAAGAGTCAGGGACAGTCCTACCTGCGATAGGGAAGAAGACGAAACAGCGGCACACTTCCTGGGCATCTGCTCGGGATATGCGCGAACGAGATTCCGCATCATTGGTGGAGATGTAATCGCAGATGACTTTAGATGATTGGACTATGAGAGCATTCTTAGGTTCATTAAGGAAACTGGGAGACTGAGCACTTCATGAAGGGATTGGTTCAGGTAGTATCAACATAAAGGTAGTATAATAAGGGGGAAGCCCAGCGCTTCCAGGGAAGGGATAAGAGCACTGGATGCTTAGGTCCCTAGGTGTAAAACACCAGCCCACCACATATATATTATTATTATTTTTACAGATCACTCTCACTCTCTCTCTCTCCCCCTCCCCTCTCCCCCCATGCATTTTATATTGGCATTATTGAGTATAAAAGAGTCAATTTCAGAACTTCGCTTTACAATAAAACAAACAAAACCGCTGATGTCAACACATAACTTATGTAATGACAGTATGAAATGATTTAAGGAGGTGTGATGTATGCAACAGTGGTTGGTATAAAAAAAGTCCTGTTATGGTCACATGACATACATTTTTTTCGCCTACCCCATTCTGAGAGTGGGAGGGGGGGGAAGAGGGATTTGTAAAAATGTGGTTGGTATAAGAAAGTCCTGTTATTTACAATTATTGTATGCTATGCAATTATTTGGCATGTATGCCTCGAGTATGAAAATTGTTTTCACATATTTTAAGATAAATGCAGCGCAAAATGTTACTCGAAGCGCTCTGTTGATTCTCTAAGACTACCTTTCGAATGTTTTCGTTTCAATAGCCACGAATTCATTTCGAAGAACCAATTTATTATTCTAGTCCGCTTTTGAATCTTTCATTTTTTTTCATTGTTTGTCCTGTTGACTGAGAAAAATGAAAGAAAAACGGAGCCAACAAGTCAAAAGGATCTATCTAATTCAATTTGGAGAAAGATGGGGGGGAGTATATTTGAATGTGGCTTTTGAAATGGTCTCGACCAAGGGTGCATTTCTTCTTTATCCATAGTCAATATTTGCTGTTTGATGATGGCCAGTCTTCAGGTTCAGATTGCCTTCATCCCTCTAGAGAAAAATACGTTTTAGATAGGTATAATGAAAGAGGCAAAAAAATCTCTCCCTCAATGGATCCTTTTGTTTAACAGATATATGAATGATAGGCATGCAAAAACTTACGAATACATTTTTCCAATCTGTATCGATATAGTGTGATGTAAAAAATTACACACATTGCAATTAATAAAATATTCTAGAATTAATTTTTTTTTTTTATATAAGAAAAGAATCGCAGAAGTGTTGATTTCTTTTTATGAAAACAGCTAAAATGTAGAAGTTTTCATAAAAACAGCTGTTACATTAATAAATTCATTAGTGAATACAAATATACAAAGATTGGACCATTTGCTATTGTTTAAAAATGAATGGAGAACCAACGATTGAAACAATCGATCAGCTGTTTTATATAGAGAACCACAGTCAAAGGAGAGTGGTGTTAGTGTGGCAGTTCTAATGAGAGAGATGAAGCAAGACACATCCATGTTAAAACAGTCAAGTGAAAGAAGTTTTACGGTTAACACAGTTGAAGTACGTAGATGAGCCAAGGACAAATAAGCCAGTGAGCTATAAAATAAGGTACTTTGTATTTATTAATTAGTATATATGCCCAGTATAAAATAAATAAAGAGTGGCCACTGAAAAAGGGCAGATATATAGTTTTAGGAATTAGTTAGTAGTATATTTTTGGTAAATAATTGTTTTTTTAAATTTTCAAAGTTATTTTTTTTTATAATGTAGGTTAGTTTAAATAAACCCAATGTTTTGTTTTCGATTCTATGCTATTCATTTTCCCGGACAACCAAATAAGAAAATTCCATTGGATTAGATTGAACATTTTGATAAATTTAGAAACATTTGATGGCATCTCAGTATTATACTTTTGAATTAATTGTTAATTGAATTTTTTTTATAAACATTATTAGAAGACCAGCAAACCAATTTCTACAGGAAGTGTGATAATTTATTTATTATTTGTTAGTTATTTATTTTATTTTATACATTTTTTTAAAAATTTTAACAATAGTGGAAAAACTAATAGTCACAAAGAGAGCCCCGATAGCTCAGTGGTAGTGTGCTTGCTTAATGAGCTCAAGATGGCGGTCCGAAACCCGACCGAGGCCTTAGACATCCGGGTGTGTACCTGGCTCATTTGAGAATGGACAAATTTATATCCAACATTGTCTATCGGGGCCTGTAGGGCCTGGAAGGCAATAGGCTATCTGATGACGAGGCAAATAGACATGGAGCACGTATTATGAGCCCATAACGTCTCAGAGTCTACGATGAAGTATCCACAGAGTAATTGGTCTGAGGAGGTCTTTTAGTTTGTATGCAAACTGTGTTAACAGATAAAAACTTTAATAACAACTTGATACAGATTCAAGTGGCTTCTCTTGTAATTATTCTGTCATTATGAAGGTTGAACGCCTTAAGATCCAGAGAGATCATTAAGACGTAGAGAAGTCTACACAGGTCCTAACTTGCTGTCTAGAGCCCCTCAGGAATCCGATTAGTTTAAGTAAATTTCCGACCGTAGAGAATACATTTTTAAGCACACAGGATATCATAATTTTATCCCTCTTTTCTTAAATTTAATTCTCTATAATCGATGGTTAGGTCGTGTCGGTTTACTAAAGTTTTAACAAATTATCACCTTTTCCCATATTTCCCCCCGTTTTATTTTGGACCAGAACCGGGTTTCAACGCAAAAGCGTCATCATCAATGGTACCTACATCACATACACACAGCGTAGCGGTTAAAGAACGACTGGCCCAGAGTAGTCAATACTAGAATTAGTCAACTGTAGAGCTGACATAAAATTTATTAAATAAAAAATATATAAGCAAAAAAATATAGTGATACAAAAAATTATTTTAACAGAGAAAAACTTAATCGTCTAAAAAACTGTTACAATTACACACAATAACTTTTTTTAAATTTTCAAACAAAAAGGATCGCCTGTCTGGCCTCAAAATTGATTTGTATCTGCTGAATGAGCGCTCCACATCAATTGAAGTAACTGGCGCATAATTGAAGCTCCAATATCCATTGGGCTCAATTCAACCCCTGACTCTTCGCTCACCATCTCCACTGCTTTTCACCCAAACGTTTAAAACTGAACTGATCGACTTGGAAAATAATAAGAAAGATGGAGGGAAATGGCCATAAAAAACAGTTGAGAGAATAAATCTCAATAAAAGGCGAGTTACACCTGGCCAAAAAAAAAGGCAAATTTAGTGGGGAAAATTTGGAAAAATGTAGGATTAACTTTTATTAATTGCCAGTTTAAAAAATTAAAAAAAGGTATGTACCTACTTCACAGAGTCTATCCTTGAGCAGACGAAAAAACTCAAAAATATTAATAAAAATATGCGAATATGGTTCAGATATGCAAAATTATGTATTTTTAGCGATATTTGCAAAAATATACAAAATAAAAGTAGCTTAAATTGATTCTATATGGACCAAAACGTAAAATTTAATGTTTAAACGGGATGCTGAAGTAAATAGAAAAAAATATAGAACTGAATATAGAAACTAACTGAATATAGAAAAATAAATTAGTTTATTACTTTTTGCGAATTATCTCATTTTCTTTTCCATTAATTTTTTAAGTTAAGGTTATTTTATTTTTTTCATCTACCGTTCTTTTTCTTTAATACCTCAAGTTAAAGCGAGGCTGCCAGACTACCTTGTTTAAATAATTAATCAACTTGTTGTCACTTTTTAATTAATATTTATGTCATCTTGAAGAAGAATAAAGAAAAAAAAGTCTATTAAAAAAAAAAAAAAAAAAAAAAAGGACATTTTGATATATGCAAATTAATATGAATAATTCAAAATTTCTTTTAGTAAATGAGGTAGAATCATAATTCAATACCTTACCACCTCCCCCTGAGAACCTCTTGGAATTCAATTATTTTTGTTGAGTCAAGAATGTCAGTTTAAAGAAGAACAGCTGTGGAGGCATGGCTTCATTTACATCATTTGTATTTAAAGAGGAAAAAAGAAAGGAAAAAAGGGAATTTGAAACAGAAACACTAGAAGAGAGAATGAAGAACTTCTACTTGTCATGTCAATGGACTTGAGTACATTTTGAATTGAGGACTTCTAATAAGAATAACAAAATATATATTATCTCAGTTTTCCAAACTAACTTTGTAAAAACTTTTCTTCATTTATAGGTATGTTTTGCGTTTAGATTTAAAGAGTTCGTTGGGTTTGTGTACCTATGTGTGTCTGCCAAAGTATTACAGTGAAAGCCCTCTACAACGGACGGTCACGGAACCAAGGAAATTGTTCGTTGCAGAAGCGTGTCCTGTTGAGGAAAGTTTAAAAAAAAAACAAAAAAAAACTTTAATTTGCTTTTATGTTTAATACTACATACATAGATAATTAGTAAAACAAACATAACAATAGTTATTTTCTATTTTAAATTAATAAACCCATCAGTAGGTATGTATGCCTGTTTCACAAACAGCGAATTCGACGAATAATAAAAAGCATTCAAAATTACATTTTTCAAAGGAATTCTTTTGTGTCCGCTTAGGAGAGGTATATTTATCTCTGGATGACGAAAAATTGGTTGCGAGGGGGTAAAAATACATTGTTTTCCTATACTTCCTGGGACATCGCAAAATTGTCCGTAAGGAGAGGTGTCCGTAAAGAGGTTTTACTGTATAACTTATGTGGCTGCATAAAGTTCTGAAAGAACGGGATACTGAATCCTCAATGTCACATTAAAAAACATCATCAATTATGTTTTCGCTCTCAAATCGACCGTTTGGGCTAAACCTCAATATTCTCTGGTCTCCCCATCCCTTTCACCGATTTAGCGCAAAATTATTAGGAGCCATCGTCATGAGGATTTGAATTTAAATATACAATTTCACGTCAATACATTCATTACATCGGCAGTTGCTTCATGTCCTAGAGAACCGTGGATTAAAGGAAGTAGCTTACGTTGACGAACTTGTGGTCACAGTGCACGCAGATAGACGCGCTGTTCTAACCCAACGCGCAGAGACAGCCATTGAGTACACCTACGGCTGGTGTGGCGCCAACAAACTCGCCCTCTCACCCGGCAAGACGGTGGCCTTGCTAATGAGAGGGAGGACTGACGCCCGGCATCCTCTGGTTATAAGATACCATGGGCTGCGCGAATCGGACCGGGTCGGAACGTAACGCCCCATGTGGTTGGCAATAAAGAAAGCACTATTGCCACTTTCAACTCAACACAAAAGCTCTAATAACTGCCATTATAATAAACGTATTGACACGAAATTTCATATTTAGAATTACAAACCCATAAGAACGACACCTACACATTTTCGGCAGAATTAGCCGAATGGAAGGGGGATGAGAGGGGAAGAGGAAAGCCAAAACTAGATTAATTTATGAGGAACTACATTGCTGGTGATTTACCAACGACATTTTAGGTTGTTAAAGTCTCGTAACTTTAACTATTCTTCATGTATGCCCGAAAGACGTTGTTCAACTCTTCTCACAAAATTTCTCTCTCTCACTTCATCCATTACAAACCTCACGTTCCTTCATTTATTTAAATTTATATTAATTATTCTATATTTACTCACTAATCTTATTGCATAAAATCCAGGATGGATCTGAGTGGATTAGATTAGATTTATTGTTTGTTAACGTTTGTTTTAATTAAGTGCCTATGCTAAAACAAACGGACATTCCTCTCCCTTCTAATTAATGCTGGAATACAATTCCTTTATTTCTCTCTTAATTAGCTCGAGGCGGCAATGGTTTAACCTAACTTTTATTCTCTTTCAGAAAATATAAACATAAGCGAGATATATAATAATACGTATGATAAAATGAAAAGTGTGTTAAAAAATATATGTGACGTGGCCATTACAGGACTTTCTCAACGCCGCCTTTACAGATCACTCTCACCCCCTCGCCCATATCTCAAATTCAGTTCATACTGGCATTATTGCGTGTATGAAAGTAACTGAGGATAATCTGAGGATCAGCGATTGGAAATTTATTAGGGAACATTTTAGGCGAGATCTGATTTTTCGATAGTTAACGGAGAAATCTAGGAAACGTCTAAAAATATGTAACTCAAGACGATTTTCGGCTTCTATCTCGCACCCGAAAAATTTTATTACATATAAAATGTGACTTTTAGTTTTCCCTACAACTTTTATTTGAAAATATTTTTCATTAGGACATAAACATTAGAGGCATAATGTAATCTAAGGACTTCGGCCTAGTTTCGAACCCGCGATCTAAAACTATGTTAAAATTATGAAAATATAATTAATAAAAACTAAATAATACCAACTTGCTATTGTTGTATATTTACTTAAATATTAAAATCAATTTTAATAAATAATTATTTAACAAGGATTTTTTATATGCGCTTTTAAACAATATTTTAGGTTAGTTTTTATAACTCATGCCCGGGCTTTAACTACGAGGTCATATCGCCTACTACGGAGCGCTGTTTCGTAACTCTGGTGGACATGAGCCCGACGCTACTGTGGAAGTCCTAAATTTTGCTTACCATAAATTTTTATTAACCTAGGGCAGGGGTCTTTAACGAGTACTTGACATCGTACAGGCTCGGAACCATCGCTTAACGTCCCATTCGAAGGACGGCGTGCTTAAGTTTATTTTACCTCCCAGGTAAAATAAACTAAGGGCCTCAGTCGGGAAACAATATTGTATTTATAAATGTTTCTTATTTGATAATGGCACATATATTTTAACTGGTTATAACTAGGGCTGTGATTTACATGCATTTACATATTTTTTTTATTAACTTTTTTTTGTTTTTTTGCCTTATGTTCGATGCATATTAGCCATGACTCTTATAGCGGTGTTATGATTATTACAACATCCATGGCCCCGAGAGGGAGTTCTATCTACGAAATAAAACTCACTCCCGGATGGGATTCGAACTCTCAAACCATGGTGAGATCATGCGACTAAAGTCCTACGCTCTAGCCCGCACGGCCACCATGGCCCCCTTCTATTAACATCCTGTTTAAACATTATCTTTACGTTTTGGCCCATATAAAATCAATTTAAGCTATTTTCATTTTGCATATATCGCTAAAAATCATATTTTTGCATATCTGAACCTTATTCGTACTTTTTTTTTTTCATATTTTTGAGTTTTTTTTCGGCAGCTCAAGGATAGACTCTGTAAAGTAGGCACATACCTATTTTAATTTTTTTTAAAGCCATTTTTATTTATTATACTGACGATTAATAAAAAATAATCCCACTTTTTTCCAAAATTTTCCCACTTTTGCTTTTTTTTGACCAGGCTGAGGCGCCTTTTATTGAGATGAGTGCATTCCAGGAACTCCAATGTTTTTCTTGAATTCATTGTGTTCATATTGCGAACTTTTCATTCTGTTTGTTTACTTTAATAATTTATTCTCGGAACTGTTTTTATGCCCATTTCCCTCTTTCTTTCTTATTATTTTCCAAGTCGATCAGTTCAGTTTTAAACGTTTGGGGGGTTACTTCAATTGATCTAGAGCGCCCATTCAGCCGATATAAATCAATTTAGAAGTCAGACATATTTTTTGTTTGAAAATTTAAAAAAAGTTATTGTGTGTAATTGTATTAGTTTTTTAGACGTTGAGTTTTTCTCTGTTCAAATAATTTTTTATAGGTATCACTATATTTTTTACTTAATTTTTTTTCTTATATATTTTTTATTTAATAAATTTCATGTTGTCTAGTTAAAAAGTTAGTTAAAATAACATTTCCTAAGATATTCAAAATGTTCAGTTCCTATGATAAATATACCTTTTTCCTACCAAAATGGAACTTCTTTAACGAGACTAGTGAATCGGAATGACCTCGACATAAAATATCAAACATGAAACACTAAGGAGAGGGGGATCTACGAGTCATCTACGAGTTTAGATCGGTGTCGATGCATCATCAGCTGTTGTGTGCAACGTGTTTATATACGGTTTATGCGTTAAAATAATAAGTTTGATTATTAATTTAATATGTTTAGTTTTATTCTGAGTTAGTGTTAAATAGTTAAAAATGCCAAAAAACTACAACGGAACGTCTTCGACAATTATATGCAAGACAAAAGCAAATACAGCAACAAGAAAGTCAACATAAAGATAATTTTTAATAACTACACTCCATTTATATTTTTAAATTATAGAAATTAATTAAAATTATTGATTTTTTATTGATTAAATTTTAATTATTGAGTAACAATTTTTCTACTCAAAATTAATTTAATTCATTTTACACGTGTAAACATGAGAGAATGAGAGAAGAAAATCGTGAACGTCTTATACAAAATAAACGTTAGTAAAATTTTAATTAATACCGTTCTCTAATCATTACTTATTTTTACTGATATTATTACATTATGATTTATATTATTATTATTTAATTTCTCCTAATTCGCATGGTTAATATTACTTGGTGGTAGGCAGATGTAGTGGACTAACTTGTTAAATAAGTAATTAGATTTATCAGTCCAACATAATTTTTTTATTTTTACCACAACTAGTTTCGGCAATTTGCCATCTTCAGGTGGTGGATCTTTCTAGAGAAGAGGTCAAGGGACACGTTCGAGTATCAGTGTCCAGCTGGTCCCTGATACTCGAACGTGTCCCTCGACCTCTTCTCTAGAAAGATTCACCACCTGAAGATGGCAAATTGCCGAAACTAGTTGTGGTAAAAATAAAAAAATTATGTTGAACTGATAAATCTAATTACTTATTTCGTATGGTTAATGAAGACAAAAGAAGTTTCACTTCAACCGTGAGCTTATGTGGATGAGGCACACCTGCTTTTTTCATAATTTGATTAACTTAAAATGAGAATCCCAGTACTCCGTAAATTCCGTGGTTGCATGTCCGCTACAACGGAGGGGTATTGCCGGGAGATGTACTCTCCAGGTGTGAGACAGGGTCTTGGTCTCACACTCATAGATCAGGACTGGCTTTATCATGGAGATGTAGATCCTGTGCGTCAGGTTCCTCGACTGGGCTCAGATGGAGGTAGATGGCACCTGTGGATCTCAAGTAGGTACCTGAAGTTTTCAACTCTTTGAAAGGAGAAGGTCCTCACATTTAACTCCAGGAATATCCTTGCTAACTATAAGGTGTTACTCTTGTTGACATTAACTTGCAGCGTTACTCTGCCGCTGTGCTTAAGTAATTTGCTAATTTGCCCGACTTACTTTTAACTTCTTCTTGGGTGTTTCCTAAGAAGGCCACGTCAGAAAGACTCCGTTTTCTTAAGCTATTTGAGTGCCTTCCTCGTTCATCAGCTGCATTATCTTTTACTTAAAATGCAGGTGACA
This sequence comes from Aradus depressus, assembly GCA_963662175.1. Taxonomy (NCBI): domain Eukaryota; kingdom Metazoa; phylum Arthropoda; class Insecta; order Hemiptera; family Aradidae; genus Aradus; species Aradus depressus. The sequence continues at coordinate 32,418,818 of OY759217.1, read as the reverse complement.
TTGAAGGCAAATATGTCTTGAGAAAGTTAAAAAACACGTGAGGAGTTCCAATATTCCTCACTTTTTCTTACACCTTTACCCAGAGGGAGTTAGGTCCAAAAGAGGTTAATTTGGCATGGAATGACCCAAGGAAAATGAGGGAATGGGGTAGGTGGAAAAACATATGTCATATGGCAATAACAGACTTTCTTAACCATTGTTGCATAGATCACTTCATCTTCTTCCTGCGGCGCTACGGTCCTGAAAGGACCCGGGCTTCCGTCACAATCCTCCTCCATTCGTCTCTATCTAAAACCTTCTCCCTCCATCGTCTGATGCCCCAACACTCGCCTGGCCTACCGTAGAGGGCTTGTTAAGGGAGTCTTCTGCATAGATCACACCCCTTCCAAAAATCATTTTATACTCTCGTTACTGGGAATATGAAAATAATATATAGGCGTCAGCAGTTTGTTTCTTTATACGGCGTGATATTCTTATACCCAGTAATGCCAGTATGAAATGGAGGGAGTGTGATCTATGCAACAGTGGTTCTGTTATGGCCACATCACATATATGTTATTTTTTTCTTTATTTTTTTTATAATATTTAATAAAATTATCTAAAATAAAAAAAAAATTATTATTTGTCGCTACGCGATAGAATTTAAACTTTACTTTAAAATATTTCCTGAGGGCGCCGGTAGCTCAGTGATATGCGTGCTTGACTTCTGAGCTCAAGATCGTGCGTTCGTAACCCGACCGAGGCCTTTAGTTTATTTTATCTGCGAGGTAAAATAAACTTAAGCACGCCGTCCTTCGGATGGGACGTTAAGTGATGGTCCCGAGCCTGATGTCAGGTGAGTAAAGAGTGTTAAAGAACCCTACCCTAGGTGAATAAAAATTTATGGTAGGCAATATTTAGGGACTCCCACAGTAGAGTCAGCCTCATGTCCACCAGAGTGACGAAAGAGCGCTCTGGTAGTAGGCGATATGACCTCGTAATTAAAGCCCGGGCATGAGTCATACAACCTAACCTAAACCTAACCTATATTTTCGTTAATAATTGTATCGATACTTACATCGGCAGTTATTAGGATTTTTGAATTAAGCCCCTCCCCTTTGGCCGATTTGGCTGACAGGTGGTTGTCCTTATCGGAGTTTTTGTGACACATATAAAATTTCCCAATCTAAAATTTCACACAAATAATAAATAGCACAAATGACTACTTCAGCTAGTATAAAATATATGATAAATTTAAGAAGACAAATGTAGTTGAGTTTCTTCATGATCAAAGTACAAGTAATACATAGTTCATTTTGAGTGAACCCTTCCCCCATAGAAAACCCTGATAACTGCCTTGAGGGGGGACATTTAAAGGGGGCCAAATGTCTATAATTCAAAGGGAGAGGGGGTACGTGTGTGTGAAGAAGAGGCGGTGATAATAGTTGACCAGGGGAGGATCAATGTAGCAAAAACTGGCCCTACCCAGACCCTACTGATTACATTGACTCCAAACCTTGATTTAATCCCCACTCCACTCCTCCCTACCAACAATTTACAATTTTTAAATGTGAATAAAATTGTTAATATATATATATTTTTTTTTTTAACGAAAGCTCGGAAATATTAATTTAATCAATTGACAAAGATTCTTCTTTTGATATGATTTTTTTTTTTTAAAGAATAAAAAGGTAACGATGTAAAAAAAAAATTGTTGTCGAAAAGCAAATGAAAATTTAAAAAAAAATTTGAATATTTTACAACGGGACATAAAGGAGAAAAGAGAAACACGTGGGTTGTCGATGACTTTTTACAGTGATATAAAATATAATATGAATTTATCCAATAATATATTTCTCAGCAGTTATATCTTTTACCCATTTATTTATTTTTACTCTCTTATACCTTACCTTATATTATAATAAAGTATTGTAATCGTGCGAAAATCCGACTCAAGTTTTGAATTGAAGCTTTGTGAGTGATCAAACGCCGAAAAAATTCCATTGAATCAAGAAGTAATGAAGAAATCGGAGAAAAAATTATCAAAAATTATTATTAAAAAATCAAAAATTGTTTAAAGTAAACTTTGTAGAGAAAACTGAAAAACGCATTTTATGTTCAATACGAATCGTTCGCAGGTCGCCCGGTTTATATGCCGGCGAGTTATATGCCAAAAACATTTCTGAAATGTCGTTTTTTGAAATACATATTTCTAGATTTTTTTTTATTTACTGGAAAACGTTTAGTCCTATCAAAAAATTGATTCTCACCAAAAATATTTATATGAAAATCTCATCTCCTGAGTTTCTCAGATTTATGATAGAACCAATACCACTAAAGTTATAGCACCTCAAAGAATATGAAATAAATTTCCGTAAGAAATATTTCAAAGGAAAGTTTAAATCTTGTCGCGTGCAACGAATTAGAAAGTATTTTTTTTATTATTGGTAAAATTCATAAAAAATTATTTAAAAAAATAAAAAATATGGTATAACCAATTTGGCATAGATTCTTCCTTCTTTCCCTTCACAAATTCATCCTCGATGTCAGGGTCGCAGAGGAATCTCGGCCACAAATCTACTTTACTGAGTCTACAGGCATATAACAAAAAAATAATTATACATAATAAACATGCACTTACTTACGTTTGAGATTTGTTTCGTAAAAGGAACTCTTTCGTATAACTGTCCAATGCAGCATGAAAAATGCAATAACAATTGAAATTATTTACATAAATATATATATTTATTATTATTACGCTATCGGGCGTGATTATTGTCACCCGGCCAACCTGGCCTCCCAGCGAATGTACCATTGAGGCAGCTGCGATGACACTTTTGGATTCAAAGTTACCAATTGGTTTATAAAAACATATTTATCTATTTTATTCAAAAATACATTATTTTAGGGATATAACAATATTACAGTATTATGTTACATTCGCCATAAGGCGTGGTGACAATCCAACTGCATGGCTGAATAATGCCCCTCTGCAACATGACACGTATGACACTTAGGGCTCTATCTTGACGGACGACTGACTGGGAACAAACATGTTACGCAGGCTTGGCAGAAAATGGAACGATTTAGACTGTTCAAAAGACTACTAGACGATCTCAACTTCGCCTCAAGCAAACGCTGCGTGTCTACAAGACCATTATCAGATCCGTCTGGACATATGGCGTTCAGCAAAGCCCTCAAACACCAAGAGAATTCAAGCTATTCACAGATTTGCACAAGTTCATGACACATCCGGCACACTGCCGCTTCTTGCCCACCCTCTTCGACAACTGAGTCGTCGTTGGCCTCGTGACGCCCCCTGCCTGACACCTGAGGTGGCGGTGGTGCTGACCAGACGCTTCATCAAAAGACTCAAGTGATGTTCGTTTTTAGTCTGTATCATATTTCCTTGTTGTGATTTACGTTCATATTTGGAAATTACTTAATAAATATGAAAAAAAAAACTCATTATTCCCTATAAAATGTATTTTTTTTGGATTTTTCTATAAAGTTTTAAAAAAGCATTTGCGCACCCTTGTTTATAGTATCTATAATACACTCATGATATAAGAGGGGTTCACAAATTTATTTTCTACTTCAACAAAACTTCTGCTTATATTCGCTCAACATAATGAAACTCCAAATTGCGAACCTAATACAACACAACCTCTTGGACATACTATAATTATAAAACATTGTATTCACTATGGAAGAAAATTTACTAATTCAGATGAGGCTCACGTAGGTCGACTCAAATATAAAAAAAGTAGCGACACGGAACTTGGACAAAGTAGAGTCAGAGTAGGGGGAAAAAGTAAGTTGTGCCGAGGAGGGGAGGGGGACAGACGGTAACTGACTTAGATTTTATGGTCACAGTCTGGCTACGCCATAGTCTCCCCCCCCCCCCCCCCTTGGTTCTTTTTTTTACGACCTACTAAAACGGCCTACCCTCGGCTCCCAGCTTCCCTCTTTATGACTCCAAACCACTGTAGCAAGGCCCTTAATAAAAAGACTACCAGAACCCTTCCCCTTGTAAATGGCACCTTGAAAACCCCTTTCTGTAATCCCTTCGATAAAGTTTTTCATTTTTAAATGAAACCTTTAAAGCGATGGTAGCCTCTCCTTCGTTTCCAGGGAAAAAAGTATGACTCTCACAGAACAGGTTCAACTGTTATTTCAAGCAACAGTCCTCCAGTTTCATAACCAGACTACCTTATACTTTTCCCGATATACAGAGTATAGGAGAAGTTACATAATCGGTCTGAAATTCGATATTGACTTTTCAACGGAATTCCATGTTTTCCGACTTCGAGATTCCAAATATATATTTAAAAAATGTCTGTGAACACGATAACTTCCTTTAGAATGAATGTATTGACACGAAATTTCAAATGTGAATCAATAACCCTCTAATGACAACACCTTTTCAGCCAAATCGACCAAAGAGAGGATTAGAGGAGAGGCTTAACTCAAAAATTCTAATAATTTCCGTTGTAATGAATGTATAAACACAAAATTTTATATGTAAATTCAAAACTCCATAATTAATTTTCAGCGGAATCGACAGAAGGTAGAGTCTGTCCATCTGTGAAAACGAAGACTCCTGATAGAATTAATATATCGACATGAAATTTTGATTCAAAAGCCTCTACGTAAGTCAAATTTTGCCCTAATGGTTTTGGGAGAGCGAACATTTAATTGATTAATTCGTGCTGAGGAAGTACATAGCAGGTCAATCAACAATTTATTTATTCTTGTATTTATCATAGTACATTCTATTATTCGTAATTTTCATCAAACTTGGTCAATACTCTGAAAACTCGATCTCGGATTTTCGAACAATTACAATACTTTCTTATACTACAAAAAGGTCCTGGAAACACTCATAGAAACAGACCAGTATGACAAATTGATCAGTAAAAATTATTTATCAAGAGAGCAATATTAATTGAAAAATTGTACATTTTCTCTCAGTTTACTGATTGGATCAAATTATCTTTCAAGTTAAACAAAGTTTTGTCTGCTATTTGAAATGATACCAACCTCATCAATTTTCCATTTTCTTAGCTTATTTTCTAAAAGAGGAAGCAATTTTCCCGAACGTTTATAACTTGTAGCCCCAAGGAGATTTTGTCCTTGTAAAATTAATTTCTGTGGACGACCAACTTGTTAAGGGGTTAGATCGTTTGGATGTACTTTTAGTGACCATCTGTAATACCAATATTTCAAATTTGTTAAGTAATCAAAAGAAGACAAGATTGACAAATCTATTTTCTGTTATTCGTTTATTCTGACCTCCGCAAGTTGACAAAATTAATGATAATGTTTGGCGCCAGTGATGTTTTCACTGTTAAAAATAGTACTTATTTTCATTCCAACTAACATAATTGATAGTCCTATGAATTTTTGGGGAACATTTTTCAAAAATGTGTGCTGGAAATTAAATATAAAAGTTTCTAAAAGCATCCCCTTCAATAAAGCAATAGCTGACAATGTATACTTCTAGGTGAATTAATCAACAAATTTTTCGGTCTCCCTTTGAAACTAATATACGGATTTGGTTGAAAATATAAAAAATACTTTATTCACAAATTTCTGAATTCTCATACTTTTGGTGAGGATACATTCAATATATCGTGACTTTTTGAGTTAAGCCCCTCTTCTCTGATATCTTCTTCCCTTTGGCCAATTTCGCAGAAAAACAACAGGTTTATTCCATATTGGTTCTTGGATACACAAATTAAATTTTTGTCGACACGTCATTACATAGGCAGACATTACGGTTTTTGAGTAGAGTCCCCCTCCCCTTGATCTCTCACTACCCTTCCGCCGATTTCAGGGAAAATTAATAGGGTGTTCCCTACAGGATTTTGGAATCAAAACAAAAATTACATGTCAATACATTAATTATATCAGCAGTTATCGGCGTTTTGGTGAAACGCCTCCTACTAATCCCACTTTTGGCTTCGGCCGATTTAGCTGAAAATCGATAAGTGCCTACCTTATGGGGTTCTAGATACATATATAAAATTTAATGTCGATACAATCATCCTAACGAGAGTTATTCTTTCATGGACAGACGGGAAGTTTTGTTTTCATTTTTGAAAATAGAAGTTCGGAAAACATGAAATTCCGGTGAAAAATCAACATCGAATTTTTGATAGTTAACATACTAGGAAACAAAAAATTATGAATAATCATTGTGTCCCAACCAACAAACTCGAATAGATTCAAGCGTCTAATTCGAAAAATTTCATAAAAACTATCTGCTATCTTATTATTTATTCATATATAATAGTACTGGATGTATATTAATGTGTATATAGTTCAAAAACGGCAAACGGAAAAATCACAATGTATATTAATATATTAAATTTGTCCTTAAAAAACGAGTCATTCGCACACAGTTGTATAATAGGAGAATTGGAGCATAATTTTGAATTACATTGAACGCAGCCTTATTGTTTTCAGAAGTTGGCAATATTGATTTTTAAAAAATATGGCAGACCGGAGTGTGAGTGATGAGATTTTTTGTAAAAGGTATTTTAAAGGGAAACTTTTTCAAATTTACATTCTCGGCTGTCATTTCCTCACACCGTGTTGTAAAAAGGTACACGCTTATTTATATACTTTTTATGATATATTTGTTTGTGTTTCTAGCAGTAATAATGTATCGTAAAATCGCCTGAAAACGTTTACTATTATGTTTTATAATTTTGCGCAGTCATATTTCATTTCGTAATTCCCTACAAATTGTATATTTTATTTGAGAATCAGCCATATACGTTCATTACATTAGCAGTTATTGGTGTTTTAGTGAAACGCACCCTACTAATCCCACTTTTGGCTTTGGCCGATTGAGCTGAAAAGCAATAGTTTATCTTATGGGGTTCTAGATACACACATAAAATTTGTGTCGATATATTCATTCTAACGGGAGTTAGAGGGCGCCGGTAGCTCAATGGTATGCGTGCCTGCTTATTGAGCTCGAGACCACGGGTTCGGAACCCGGCCGAGGCTCTTAGTTTATTTTATCTGGGAGTTAGGCACACCGTCCTTCGGATGGGACGTTAAGCGATGGTCCCGAGCCTGTACGATGTCAGATACTCGTTAAAGACCCCGTATCCTAGGTGAATAAAAATTAAGAGTTGGCAAAATTTAGGACTCCCATAATAGAGTCGGGCTCATGTCCACTAAAGTGACGAAGGAGCGCTCTGGTAGTAGGCGATGTGACCTTGTAGTTAAAGCCCGGGTCTGAGTCACAATAACTAACTATATAATTTTCTGTCTATATATTCATCCTAAAGGGAGTTATTCTGGTCACAGACATATAAGAGTTATTGTTTTCATTTTTAAAATCAAAGGGTAATCGTATAACTGGGAAACCAAAAGTTAAGACATAACTTGTTCAATAAAATGATAACTACCTCATAACAATAAATAAAATCCTTTTTTGTGTATAGTAGCTAACATTATTATTGTTAATTAACATCCTACAAATTAACGGGAGTGCCAGTGGGCTAGAAGTAGCGTGCTTTTCTACTTTCCTCAGGATGGAAGGTCCTTAGGTCAAAACGAAGGTTTTTAGGTTTAATTCCTTAGGTTTTTTTCATCTGGGAGGTAAAAAAAATGACCATGCCGTCCTTAGAAGAGGGTTTGTTAAGTACTCGTTAAAGACCCTGACCCTAATTAAACCTGCGTAGGCAAAATTTCAAACTCCCACAGCAGAGTCGGTCAATACCCACCAGAAATACAGAAGTGCGCTCTGATATTAGGCGATGTGTAGTTGAAGCCCAGGCATGAGTCACAATAACAGCAAATGGAATCATAGGTCAAGTAACTTGTTTTCGAAAACTTTAACTATAAAAGAAGTTTAGGAAAAGGCAATTATGGTCAACGGTGATTTTGAAAATTTTTGTATCCAACTTGCGGTTTGTGCGTTGTGGAGATATGACTAAGATTATTATTAACTGTTTGCGAGATATGACTAACTGTTTGGGCGTTGTGAAGATATGACTAAGATTATTAATTGTTTGCGAGATATGACTAACTGTGTGCGCGTTGTGGAGATATGACTAAGATGATTAATTGTTTCCGAGATATGACTAACTGTTTGCGCGTTGTGGAGATATGACTAAGATTATTAATAGTTTGTGAGATATGACTAACTGTTTGCGCGTTGTGGAGATATGACTAAGATGATTAATTGTTTCCGAGATTTGACTAACTTTTTGCGCGTAGTGGAGATATGACTAAGATGATTAACCGTTTGTGCGAGATATGACTAACTGTTTGCGCGTTGTAGAGATATAACTAAGATTATTAACTGTTTGCGAGATATGATTAACTGTTTGGGCGTTGTGGAGATATGACTAAGATTATTAACTCTTTGCGAGATATGACTAACTGTTTGGGCGTTGTGGAGATATGACTAAGCTTATAGTAAGTTTTTGATTCAAGACCCCCTTCTTTGATCCCCGGCCAAACTTCTGCCGATTCCACAGTGAGCTTGATAGGTGGGGAATGCGTGCTGATACATTCATTACAAAGGCGGTTATTAGAGTTTTTCTGTTAAGCCTTCCCCCTAATCTCATTCTTCCCTTTGACCGATTTTGATGAAAATCAAAAAGTGTTGTCCTTATGGGGTTCTGGTTACACGTATAAATTATCATGTCGATACGTTCATTCTATCGGGAATTATTGTGTTATAGATATAATTTTATTTTTTCATTTTTGGAATCAGGGGGTCGAATTACATGAAATTCCGGCGAAAACTCAACATAAAATTTCAGGCAGATTTCATAACTTCACCTATACTTCGTATAGCTGGGACAGTAAAATAGTTTGTTTTATTTATTACGTTTCCATAATATATCATTTTTCAACTTAGAACTTGTACATAAGAATAATAAGAATAACTCAAAACTTCCTTGTTTCAGGCTCAACCTCAACTTTTATCTTCCCTCAAAAATATGTGCAAATGGAGCACTCAAGGCAGTACCAACGTTGCCTATCAATAAGGTTTCTGTTATCAATTCTTAACTCCCACACATTTTCTCTATCTTTGAAGAAACGCATATTATTACAACTTTTTTCTGTTGAACTTTTCGATTGCAATGGAAATTTTTCTTATAACTCTTGTACATTACTCTGATAGAATTCTTCAGTCAAACTTGTTTTTATTTTTACTTCCCCAGCTATATAAAGTATAGGGGAAGTTATGTAATTGGTCAAGAATTCGATGCGAACATTTCAACGGCCAGTTGTCTTTTAACCGCTGTGCTGTGAGGGTGGAATGAACCACTGATGATGACGCTGTTACGTTGCCAGAACATCTTAGAATGAATGTATTGACCAGAAATTTTATACGTGAATCAATAACCCCTCTAACACCTTTTCAGCCAAATCGACCAAAGGGAAGGGGGATTAGAGAAGATGTTTTGGTGAAGTACACTTCCGGTGATTCACCGACGACTTTTTTTATGTGTCAGAATCGTAGCTCGCAAATCCTTTAAAAAATGTTATATTTTAGTAATCTCATGAAAATGTGACGAAAAAGCGAACGGATATACATCATGCGCAGCAAAGGCTCAAGTAGACGCATTCTCCTCTACACATACTACTCAGACCAATATTCCCTATACAGCACCCATCTGGCAGGGCACAAACTAAACAAACATACAAAAAAATTCGAGGATTTGAAAACAAGGTTCTCCGTTTGACAGTAACCTCCCCCTGGTTCGTCCAGAACATCCAAGTTCGTCGAGAAACGGGCCTTCCAGCAGAAAGTCAGTACCTCACCAAGAATCTTTGTTCTCCGGTGCTCTCGTTTATCAATTGGACCTCTTCAAATTTACCACCATATTTTATAATGAAGTTAAAAATCTTTCTCATAAAAACAAAAAACTTTGTCTTCCCACTGTTTTTATTTTCGACCAGAACTGGTTTTCAACAACGTCATCATCAGTAGCATATCCCACCCGTACAGTGGTCTAAAAAAAAAAGTACTGACCTGTTTTGGTCGTAAATTAAACAGTGGGAAGACAACGTTTTTTATTTATATGACAACGTCTTTTGTTTCTACGAGAAATCTCGTCCCACAATATCTTACTATCACATACTAAATTCGTTTTATTTTCTTTCCTGTGTAGAGTGTTTATTGCGCAGGGAACAAAAATAAAGTAATAACTGAGCCGTAAAATAACTTAATATTTCCAAAAATATTCCAGATTTTCTAATTGTAATAATATGATTATCATAAGTATTGAATTCACATATCCTCGTTTTGGAGACAAATTCATCTTTACAGAATACAAAATTACACGTGATTATCGGATTATATATAAGTGAAAAGTACGCTTCTCCAAAGAATAAATATATGGCGTCTACGATTTGTATGTTGAGTGTGCAGCAGAACCTACATCCCCTTGCAGTGAACTCAGCAGACACGAAGGGTGAGGAGCACGTCATGACCCTTATGTCTATGAACAATTACTTGCAGGAAGTTCTGTGAGAGACTCCTGCAATAACTTATAATAAGGGGCGTGTCGTCAGAAAATGAAGTCCTTCCTAAGGAGAAGGCATTTCGAGAAAAAAATATATACAAAAATTCAAGAGCCAAGCATGCTTGGAGGCTTTAGGGTCGTCAGCGCTCCAAAATTTCAATAAAGCTTCACAGAATGAATGGAATTTCTAATATTATTCTATCTGATCCAGTCCCCCAATTGTGGATTATACAATATTTTTACTTTCTTATACCTTCAGTATATATTATATTCTACTGAAGAAAGAGTTGTGGATCGAATTGTCAACAGAGTTTCACAAGGTTCATTGTAGCAATGAACTTGATATTTGATATGATGTAATGTAGTAACTTAGAAGGGCGCCGGTAGCTCAGTGGTATGTGTGCTTGTCTTCTAAGCTCAAGATCGTGGGTTCGAGGCCCTTAGTTTATTTTCTCTAGGAGGTAAAATAAACTTAAGCATGCCGTCCTTCGGAGCGATGGTCCCGAGCCTGTACGATGTCAGATATTCGTTAATGACCCCTACCCTAGGTGAATAAAAATTTAGGGTAGGCAAAATTTAGGACTCCCACAGTAGGGTCGGGATCATGTCCACCAGAGTGACGAAAGAGCGCTCTGGTAGTAGGCGATATGACCTCGTAGTTAAAGCCAGGGCATGCGTCATAAAACCTAACCTAACCTGTACTAACTTAGTTGTGATTAGAGGGCCCAAATCAGACAAAAAATGAGACTAGTGGGCCTGAGTAAATTAAAAATACCGTTTATACTCGTATTTATGATCTACTCAAAAATCTCTTCAAATAAAAGTTGTAGACAAAACTGAAAGGCACATTGTATATAGAATATGATTTCTCGAAGGCTTGTCAGTTTGCGAGATACATGCCGAAAAATGTCCTGACTTCTTGAAACCGACTTTTTTAGAAGTTTGCACTATTTACGCAAAACGGTTAGTCCCACCGAAAAATTGATTCCTATCAAAAATGTTCCTTATTAAATTTATAATAGCCCTGAGTACTCAGATATCATACTAGTAGGAACTAGGCTATAGCGTCCCAGAGATTTATCGTATGTGATGAGGCTATAACAGGAACACTTGTTCACAGATCTATGTCCCTCCCCCTCCCCCTCGAAAATTAAATTCATACTGGCATTACTGTGTATAAGAATGACCAATAATGCCAGTATGAAATGAATTAGGAGGGGGAGAGAGAGTGATCAAAAGTGATTAATATAAGAAAGTTCAGTTATAGCCAGCCACATCACATTGTTTTTAAATAAAAACCACATTTTTATATTATCAAAGAGGAATCTATATTTTGAGTTGAATGTAGGTCAAGGAACTTAAGAAACCATAAAGAAAATGTCCCATCAAAGTTCTAAGAAAAGAATGAGAAAGAAGGAATTTTTAGGAAAATAAGCCGAGAGAGAGATGTGGAAAAGGTAGATGGGGACTCAGATCACACAGCTAAGAAGAGCTTTCGGACGACTCAGAATCCGACCTTCTTAACGTTTCCGCCGACTCTATATTTGCGACAGAGATACAATTTGTTCCGCTTTTACAGGGAGTGGTTCCGTATAATGGGTTTAACAAATTCTGAGGTGTCTCGAACAAATTCGGTTTGGGGTGTCTCATTTTTTTTTTTTTTTTTTTTTTTTCAAGACAAAAAATAAGAAGCGGAGCGCATTTTTGAGAATTCTGCTAGAATACGACTATTTTTAACAATGTGAACTATCAGAATTATTTTTTCTTGCCCACCTATACGAAGTATAGGGGAAGTTATGTAAAGAGTCGGAAATTCGATGTTGAGTTAACGACGGAATTTCATGTCCTTTAATCCTCCGGTTTTAAAAATAGTAAAAAAAAATTGTCTGAGTGCCTTTGAACACGATACCTCCCGATATAATGAATGTATCGACACGAAATTATATACGTGTACCCAGAACCCCAAAAGAACAACATTATTCATTTTATATTATTTTTTATTCATTCCCAACCAAATAGACCAAAGGAAGACCGTAATCAAAGAAGGGGGCTCGACTCAAAAACCTACCCAGATTTTTTTGTTTTTAATTCATAAAAATGTATTGGATCAAAAATTAATTTCAGTGGAAAGTCAAAATATATATATTTTTTTAATTCTTCAAGTGGTCAGATAGCAAATAGCTTTTTCCTGAAGAGAATGACATCGTTCACGCTCAATAGAATCGTCGACATCGTTTGCAGAACATTAAACAATGGGAAAGGGTGAGATATGACCTCCCTTCACCCACCAGGCTGTCCACTCAATGAAACCTCTGGCCTGCTCTTTACCTTAGGAACCACTTGTCACATATTTTAGTCTAGCGCAACAGCCCGAAGGGAATGTGATGAATGTATCGACACAAAATTTAGTATGAGGATTCAGATTTTTGGCCCAAACTATCGATGTAGAGAGAGCGAAAACATAATTGATTAACTGTTGCTGGGGATGTACTTTGCCAGTGATTCACCGATTTTTTTTTCTATGATGACTGAACGAAGCGTCGCTCTTCACTTTGAGTCAGCAGGCATTCAGCACCAAATTTATAGGGACCAAACCTATTATCAGGTACAACACCTATTGATTTTCAGCCAATTCGACAACAGGGAAGGGGGGATTAGCGAGGGGACTTAACACAAAAATTCCTATAAGTGCCGATGTAACGAATAAAATTTTATCAACATGAAATTATAGGTTAGGTTAGGTTTTATGACTCACGCGCAGGCTTCAACTAAGAGGTCATATCGCCTACTACCAGAGCGCTCTTTCGTCACTCTGGTCGACATGAGCCCGACTCTACTGTGGGAGTCCTAAATTTTGCCTACCATAAATTTTTATTCACCTAGGACAGGGGTAATAATATTATGTTGTTAAATAAAAATATAAATATAATTGAATTAATAATAATGAAATAATAATAATATAAACCACTTTTCCTATAGAAATGTTATAACTGGTCTTCTATTTAATTTTGATTTCTACAGTAATTTCCGAAAAGGACCCTAAAAAAATAACAAAAGTTCAAGACGTGCAATTTCAAGTGCATGTATTTAAAAAAAAATTCAATTAACCAACTTTTTTGGATTTCTCTAGAGATGCCATACGTTTTTCTAAATTTTTCAAAAATATTAAATCTAATCCAAAGATTTTCAAATTACCTTACTGGGTTAACAGGGAAAATTAATAGCATAGAATTTACGAGAACAAATAATTGGGTTTATTTTCTTACATCTACATTATAAAATGAAAAACAAACATTGAAACAAAAATCAAAAGAAAAATAGTAAAAACTAAATTCTTAAAACTATTTCAATCTTTTAGGCCATTCTTCAAATTTAAGTTATATATATTTTTTTTTTGGGCGTATATATTTTGTAATCATAAATAAACAACAGTACCTTCTTTGCGGATCAGTGAATTCACTTACACTTACTTCATCACATCTTAAGTCTAAACACAACTCTCCATCTTCACTCAGACCGTCTCCACTCAACCCAGACCACATTTTGTTTTCTACTCATTTGTTTTAAAAGAAAATGCATTCAAAGTATTTATTTACTAATTCAGTTGCTTCTTGGATTTTATAGAAAAATAAATATAGGTAATTAATTTTTTAATATTAATAATTAAAATGTGTGTAATTTTTTTATTCATCACACCTTCCAGTATGTGAAATAACGAAAAATGTCATTGGAAAGAGAAATGAATATAATAGATACACTGAATTTTGGAAAGTTCCCTTTTTTACCAATGGGCAGTGTATATCTGGGTATGAGGTGAAGAGTGGAGGTCTGGGATTCACGGAGTATAACGAGAGGACTGGATTTCAGAGCCCGCTTATTGAGTTGCTGCCCCAAGTGTGTGTGTATGTCTGCCAATAGGGTGTGAGCTCTGAAGGCTGTATTCGACAACACTTGGCGGCCGAAATACATGAACACCAGATAGGCCCTTTTACATTTCATATCCACATTCACGCCAAATTCACCTAGTAAATATTAAGAGGAAAAAAAATCGTCGGGAAACCACAGGCAATGTACTTCCCCACCACGAATTAATCAATTTTTAAAAAATCGGGTGCGTGCAACTCCGATGCGTGGCGAAATGAGCGTGACAACGTCTGAGTTGCGAGATAGCGAAAGTGTCAAGAATCAAATATAACATATCATTTCAATAAAATGTTTGAACCTTGAAACAATTTAAAAACAATATAGAAAGAAAACATTCATAAGCATAATAGTTTTCAAAAAATGAAAATTTGGTTTACAATTTTTATAAAGAGTTTATTAGATAAAAATATTATTTTCAAATTCATAGATCAAATAGTTTTAGAATGGTGAACAATTTTATTGTTCAAATAAAAATTTATTATAATAATATAAAAAGCTTTATATTATAAAAAATATAATTTTTACGTTTATGATTTTCAAAACAATTTTATTGCAACATTAAGTTTTTTTTTGTATTGTAAATATCATTTTCAAATAAATGTTATTTATCAATAAACATTTACCAACGAAAATGTTTTTTTAATGTTTAAAATAATAAATTATTCAATTTAGAAATACGTACTCATTTCGTTTTCTTTTGAAATATTTTATATTTCAAAAAGTAAACATCAAATCGGTCAGCAGCGATACGTTTGTAAGCGGTACCTCGTGAATCGAGACAGGAGAGCAACTAGCGGAACGAAGACAGTGTGAAGCGCTCTCTCTCTCTCTCGGCGCATGCGCGATACGTGTGTTACGTGTTACCGAAAGTAACATAAAGCAGTTTTCGAACATGGGGTGCCTGCCTACCAAATTATAAGACGTTGTCACGTCAAAAAAAATTAATAGCCGACTTCATGTTGATACATTCATTACATAGGCAGTTTGTGTTAAGCCCCTAATCCCCTTTTCCATTCGGCCAATTTGGCTGAAAATCAATTGGTATCGTCTTTATAAAGCTCTGGATAAAATTTCGTGTCGTGACATTTATTCTATCGGGGAGTTATCGTGATCACAGACACACAAACAGTCACATAGACAGACAGGAAAATTTATACTCGAATTTCTTACCGATTACATAACATCACCTGTATTTCATATGGTAGGGGAAGTAAAAAATATTGTTCCATTTTTCACTCCTTTTGCCACTGTCATTGAACTAAATTATGTAGGTAATATAAGGAACCACAGGAAACGAAAAATTGGAAAAAAAATGTTCTCATTGTTGACCGTGAACCCTAAGGATAAATTATTTTTCGGATCTAACCCCAAAAATCTTTTTGAAAAGGGAATTGAAAGTTTAGAAATAAGATGAACAAATGTTGAAGAAAAAAACAATATACCATTGAATAAAAAAATAGATATGAACTCGAATAACTTTTATGTCAATTTTTTTTTCCCAGAAACAAAAAACCGACATTATAGACTGTGTATGTAATAATTTAAGGGATGATTTTGCCACTGTAATGGGGCTTGTAAGTAACAAGTGTTGACTATGAACTATAATATAATCATATTAACCTCATTCAAGTACACTGCCTCACTAACAGCATAACATGCTAGGACATGATCAGAGCTGCAGTCAATGCATTAATGTCAGTTTAACTACACGCATACATTTTCTATTCTCTGATAACAGGATTGTATTCGAACATATACTAGGTATAAAACCTTTCTGGACAGTAAATATACAACGCCATTAGTTTCCTCCTTCGGTTATATCCCCTCTCATAATCATGGCTTTCAAATTATTCACACCTTGAAGTCTGCTGTGCACAATATAATAAATTTTACTAAATATATAATAAATGTTGCTGTATATAATAAATTCTGCTGAATATACATTCATTATATAATAAATTCTGGATATAGGATTCAAAATATTGGAAATCTCATTGAAAACAACAAAACTCTGTCTCAGGGTTCAAAATAATAATGTAGTCTGATCTCGCACAAATATATTTTGAAGTATATTGTATGTAGCAGGCTTTCGAGGTTGCCCTCATCAGGCAGTCTACAAATTCTAATAATTTAGTAAAAACGTTATAAAATTCTAATAGCCAAAGAAAGTACAAAACAATATTGGCTAGATGCGCTAAAATGAATAAATAAAATAAATAAGTAGCATAAAATAAAATGATATAAGATGTTTTTAAAGTTAACAATAATAATAATAAATAAATGAATTAATAGAATAAAACTCCAATAAATATAGAATATAAAAACTACTAAAGAATTAGGAATTAAAAATTTCATAGATAGGAGACAGATACGTTACTCCTGTTCCCGATCTGAGTCGGAACTAGCAAGATGGAGTGAGTCACAGCAGACAACCATATATATAAAGCTGAAAATGTCTGTGCGTTGTACCGCTATAACTCACGAACGGCTTGATGGATTTGATTAATTTTTTTTTTAAATTTGTTCGTCATCGTCTGTGGAAGGTTATAGGCGTATTAGTACCTCAATATCTGGTCCATCCCAGCATCCACCCACGCAATCTTTGTAACTCAAAAACCACTGCAATGATTAATGAGGAATCTTTTTGAATAGATAAGTTTTATCTACCGGAAGGTTAAGGTCTATTTTTAATCAACCCCTGGTCCATCCCAGCATCCACTCACGCAATCTTTGTAACTCGAAAACCATTGCAACGATTAATGAGAAATCTTTTTGAATAAATTAGTATTAGCTCCAAAGCTAGAATTACTACAGTTGAAGGACTTATTCCGTATGAATAATTGAAAATTATAACATCATGAATGTACTGTCGAGGAACTGAATAGCCTTATAGGAGATATTGGGAGAAAAGTCAAAATTCCCCGGGCAACGCCGGGTATTACTGCCAGTATTCTATAATATGAAGATGGCTGATCTAGTGAGAAGTGATTATTTCACAGGTTGTCCAAAAAAGATGTAGTCTGACCTCTCACATATTTTTTATTTGTATTAGCTAGCCGGCTTTCGAGGTTGCCCTCATCATCAGACAGTCTAATAAATAAACATGTTTGAAATTAACCTAATTAAAATATTTTAGTAAATAAAATTAAAAATTTTTCATTTAACAAAATTAAACATTTAAAAACTTTAACAATTTAAAATTTCATGGATGGGGACAGATAAGTTATTCTTGTCCCCCATCTGAGTCACAACTGGGAGAATGGAGTACGTGAGGCAGTCAACAATTTTTTTATTTATCAAACTGTCTGATGATGAGGGCAACCTCGAAAGCCGGCTAGCTAATACAAATAAAAAATCTGTCAGAAGTCAGACTACATAATACTTGAGGTTGCATTTCTTCGGACTAGTATTACTTTCATAAACATTGAAAAACTTCTAAATCCTTGTCCTCATTTGAGTTTTCTACATGTTTCTAGGTAGGAAGAAACATGGTGAATCATTAGCATCGCTATTTAATGTACATAAAAGTCAAAAGATTCAATTACATTGAGGACATCAGACAGCGACAGACACACAGAGATGCTTTAAAGTGTTCGACTAGAGCGTTTTGAAAGGAGCAAATTGTAATTACTGTCTTAAAAGCGATGAAAGGGGAGCTTTTTACATTAGCTTTGACATGAACATAGCGAGTTAAGTGTTTTTTCTATTATCTTTTTCATTTATATTTTGTGACTCATGCCCGGGCTTTAACTACGAGGACATATATCCCATTGACAGAAGCCTTTTCACCGCTCTCGTAGACCTGAGTTCGACCCTGTCTCAATTGTGAGTATCCAATTTGAGCCTCAAATGTTTTTATACCTTTTTTTTTTTTATTATTATTCATTGTTCTCGGGTACATCTTGTATTTAATGTCGAAGGGGCTCAGGTTCAGAGTAGAGCTTAAGTGAGACTATGTCGGGTTGGTATATACATATATACATCATATATATACAAACGTCAGCTACATCAGACACTGTTCCTTGAAATACTGAGAATTATACGAAGTGAAGTCAATATATGAAGTTACAATATCAATGACATCATCATTATTATGATAAATACAAACTCCGCCTGATCGGTTTCTTATCGGTTTAAACTGAACAACGCAATTAAAATTCCGAAGAGACACTTCCATTGTTTTTTTAACCAAAAACCAAGTTTCTGTCAGAATTAAAACATTAGATTTCAGCAAAACATTATCTGTAAAATATTGTGCGTGGCATGAAAGACTTTGGCAATTATAAGTATATACGTTTAATTTTAGCTTGTTTGTTGAAAGTCGTGCTTTCTCGTTTTTTAAAGATTTGGTCGTAACTAATTCTTTTCTAGCGTGATTGTTTATTATCTAAAAATAAATGCAATTAGTGTAAAATCGTAATATTGTTTTCGGAATTGTAGAATAGAATAACGGTTATAAAACAAAAATCAACTACATACCATTTTTATCTCAATTTTCAATTTTTTTTTTTTTTTTTTTTTTCATTGTATTGTGTACATTTTATGCGATACACAATAAATTTAACACAATAAGTACACTTATACGATGAACACTCAAAAAAAAAAAAAACTGCATTAATTCAAACACAAACTAATAAAAAATACATGTGTTGTATTAAATTATCAAAAGTGAAAGGTGGGCACAAGTATGCGCAGTGTACTCAGTGGGGGGTCAAGAATATTACGATTTTTCGTCTGCGTTTTGCCCCTGAGGGGGAAAACGCTGCATCTAGCAAAAAATTTCTTGCTATAACTAAATAATTAAGTTAATTAAAAAAAAAAAAATCATACTATAGTATAAGAAAGTAAAAGTGATGGGACCATAACAGGGTTTTCTTACACCAACCACGCTATTACAGATCACTCTTCATGTAACGTCAAGAAATGTTATATATATATATACAGACAGGGGCGTAGCCGGGGGGGGGGGGGGGGGGGGGGGAGCATTTAGTTATAGCCAGAGCAAAAAACCAAGATTAAATAAATAAACTAAAAAAATAGTTTTTATTAAAAATGGATTGCTTGCAAGTTACCAATAGGATCTTCAAATTTTCCATGCGTCTGATTCCTAAATCAGCAATCAGCTGTTACATAAATGTACATGTACAAAACAAGTCATATTACATTTATTTAAATATATATGAATTCCATCATTTCATTTCCTCGCTCAAAATCGTCATTTATGTTATACTTTATACTCTTAAAGCTGATTTTACATGCGCGATAAAAATGCAAAGTGCAGCAGCAGCAAATGCACGCTATTGGATGTGTGTCATTTAATTTTGAAAGCACAGAAACCACAGCGTGCAGTTGCTGCTGCTGCGCTTTGCATTTTTGCTGCTCATGTAAAGTCAACTTAAGTATTACAGTCAGTGGTTACCTCAGGGGGAGCTTCTAGGGGGTCCGAGTCTCCCAAATTAATAACAAAAAGTCTGAAACGCTTATGCGGGCTGTGCCCCCCCCGGAGTCTATACCCCCCACCCTCGTAGCCTAACTTTGCCCCCCCTGCTCAAAATCCTGGTTACGCCTCTAGTCTATATAGACTATAGTTGTTAATTCGATCTCACTTTTTCATTACATGGTAAGAAATGAATGATCTTCCGACAAGGAGATGATTTATATCATCCGAATATAAGGGAAATACCTGAGTGGTAATATTTCTTTTTATATTGTACTGTAATAAAGATAAGTAGGGGGATGTATGAGAGGGGTGAATTCTTTTAAACCTTTGGTATTCTGAGCCTTCCTTTCAGCCAGTCTATGAAACTAGCTCCCTTCTTCCGTCCTCTTCTTAACCTCTTCCCCTCGAGAGACATTTTATTATTTTCGTTTCTTTCAAAGTATAATAGAGGCACATAACCAGCGGGAGAGTTAAGTGAGCAAATCCAAGGTCTCCTAAATCAAAAATGAGCCGTGCTGTTCAAATTTGAACCACATCGCACTTTCTCCAAAAACTCCCAGCTTTTCGAAGTATAGGGGAATTTATTTAATCGATCGAAAATTCGATGCAGTGTTTTCAACAGAATTTCATGTTTTCCGGATTTTAGACTCCAAATATGAAAAAAACTTCCTGACAAGAAATTTTATATGTCGAACCAAAACCCCATTCACCTACTATTATATATATATATAACTCCAGCTCCTATCCTCCTCATATGTTCTTATTATTTTAACACCTTATTAACATCACCATATGTCACATTACACAACACCTATCGCTTTTTAAGCTAAATCGGCCAAAGAAGAGGTTGGGATTTGGGGAGGCTTAAGTCAAAAACTCCAATAACTGCCGTTGTAATGAATAAAACACAATGCTTTTGAAATTAAGAAATGTCTAAAAACAAAAAAAGACCTCTGCTTTAAATAGGGTAACTCAATTTGAACCCCCCCCCCCCCCCCCCTACTTTGAACTTTTTTGCATTTTAATTAAAAATATTTTAACTTATTGTACTGTTGTTTTTTAATTTTAATATTGTTAATGATTGACATTAGTTTTAATTACTCGAAAATTCTAGACAATTTTTGGTTTATGTATGTGTAGATTCCACCTGAAGATGTCAGTTTACTGACGAAACTAGTCGTGGTTTAATAAATGTTGGACTGATACATCGAATTACTTATTTACATAATGTTTCATAAGTGATATCAAAACCCCATAGGGATGACACTTTTTGATTTTCAGCGGAATCGGCGAAAAAAAAGGGGGGAACAGAGGGGGTTCAACTCAAAAACCCCAATAACTGATGATGTAATGAATGTCGACATGAAATTTCATATTTAAAGTCAAAACCCAATGAGGACCTAACCTGTCAAATTTCAGCGATATCGGCTGAAGGGAAGGGGACTCAATTCCAAACCCTTATAACTGCCAATGTAATGAATGTATCGACACTAAATTTAGTATTTGGATTAAGGAGCCTCTATGTAAGTTAACTATTGACTATTAGCACAAACGGTCGACCGGTTTCGGAGGGGGAACGAAAGGTTAATTGAATAATTCGTTCGGGGGATACATTGCCGGTGATTCACCGACGACTTTTACTCTTATTGTTCCCGATTTAATACTTTTACTTTCTTTTATAAAAAAATTTCCAAGTAAAAGTTGTAGAAAATACTGAAAAACACATTTTATATGAAATAGAATTTTTCGCAGGTCGCTCAGTTTGCGAGATATATGCCGAAAACAGTGCTGAAATGTCGTTCATTTTTTTAGATGTTTCCGTGATTTACCCGAAAACGGTAAGTCCCATGGCAAAATAACAACTGAACAAAAATGAAAAATTAAAAATAAATTTTCCTAAGAAAAATTTCAAAGTAATGTTTAAATTGTATCATGTAGTAACATTTTAAGGTCCACTGAATAGATAGAATACATATCACTTGTGCTGATTAGTTTTTGTCCGAAATCGGAAGAAAATTGAGACTACTTTATTTCGGGGCCGAAGTATATGTACATGTCTAATATACCACTTATATTTATGAGCTAATCGAATATTATTTAAAGTGTAGAAAAAACTGAAAGACACATTACACATGAAATACGATTTTTCGCAGGACCTCTGGTTTTCAAGATACATGCCGAAAACCGTCCTAAAATGTCGTGTTGACACACATATTTTTACTCGTTTCCTTGATTTAACCGAAAGCGGTTAGTTCCATTAAAAAATTGGTTCGTACCAAAAATGTTCCTTATTAAATTTCCAATTGCACACAGCTCGAGAATCAAACTCGAAATTGTGATCGATCGCCGTGATCACTCATTTATGAAGAGTAAACTTGGCCGATGTTTGAGAATGCACTGGTCCCGTTTAAATAAACATTGGAACATTTGAGTTGTACAACAGAGAAATCAGGAACAACTGATGTCCTGTAGGACAGTGAAATATTTACAACAGTTCCCCAGAGAACAGGGAGGGTCGCATCGCACGTACCATCAAATGTGACCGTGGTGCATATCTTGTCTGCATGAAAGTAATGTTTATGTATATTCGCTTTTAGACATTCCGCCAGCAGTATTTTATGTTATTCGAGATCAAAATTCATGGTGTTTTCTCAATGGGGGGAAAAAATGGTTTCTTAGATTTCATTTTTTATGAGCTATGTTTAAATTATGGTTAGTTATTATGGACCCTTGTCAGGGCATTAACTACGAAGTCATATCGCCTACTACCAGAGCGCTCCTTCCGAGACATGAGCCCACCTCTGTGGTAGACCTAATTGTGGCATTTTCTTCAATTATCTAGGGTTGGAGTCTGTAACGAGTATCTACTCATTTTTCGAACTCTCAATTTTGGGCATGCTTCCTTTGAGCTATCCGTCCACACAGTTATTATAATAACTCATGCCCGGGCTTTAACTACGAGATCATATCGCCTACTACCAGAGCGCTTTTTCGTCACTCTGTTGGACATGAGCCCGACTCTACTATGAGAGTCCTAAGTTTTGCCTACTTTAAATTTTTATTCACCTAGGGCAGGGGTCTTAAACGAGTACCAGGCTCGGGACCATCGCTTAACGTCCCATTCGAAGGATGGCGTTCTTAAGTTTATTTTACCTCCCAGATAAAGTAAACTAAGGGCCTCGGTCGGGTTTCGAACCCACGATCTTGAGCTCAGAAGGCAAGGACGCATACCATTGAGCTACCGGCGCCGTCCACTCTGTTTAACGTAATGATGAATGTATCGACAAGACAGTTTATATTTAAATTCAAAACGCTGTAAGGGGATGATTCCTACCAATTATTTCGTAAATCGTATGTAATTTATTTTTAGTCCAAAACGATTGGTTTTGGAGAGAGAGCGAAAACTTAATTGGTTAATTCCTTCTGTGGAAGTACATTTCCGGTGATTCACCGAACATCTTTTCGTTCATTTTATATTATTAATAAAAAATAAATTAAAAAAAAATGAGCACTAAGAAATGATGAATACGGGGAGTAAAAAGATAAATTAATGGGAGAAGGGTTGGGGTGTGGGGAAGTGTTTAACGAGACTAACGGTGATTAGGCTTAGTAATCACTTTTTATCAATACGGATATTAAAAAGTGCTAACTGCTACTGCCTGGCCCTACCCTGTAATTATATGCCAAAAGTGGAGATTTATAGCATTTTGGGAGAGGGGGCAGGGCATAGATCAGCACTATACTATCAAACATTCAATATAAAACTGCAAAAAAAAAAATACTTTTTGCGCCAACTATACATACCTTCTATAATGGGTAAAGTTTCCCTAGTAAAACAAAATTTCTAGATGGAAGTTGTTCGGCTAAAAAAACAAAAAAAACTTTTGTCGCCTTCTCTCAAGAGGAGGATAATAACTTATCCGAATTAAATGTTTTTGGCAGGTAGTTTTTGGTTATATCAAGTATAGGGGAAGTTATGTAATCGCTCAAAAATTCGATGTGGAGTTTTCAACGGAATATCATATTTTGTGACCTCCAGATTTCAAATATGGGGGAAAAAATGTGTGTGTGAACACAATAACACCCGATAGAATCACAAAATTGTATATGTAAACCCTCTACCGACGCCACTTATTGATTTTCAGCCATATCAACCAAAGGGAAGGAGGCTTAACTCAAAAACTTTAATAACTGCCAATAGAACGAATGTATCAACACGAAATTATACATGTGTGAGCGATTTTTTTCAAGTTGAAAAAAATAAGAAAGAATAAATTATGTTTAAAGTATACGTTGAAGTCCGGCTATTTAGGCCTCATACTCGATAAGCGACTAACTTGGAATCCTTACACATAGGGGGCCATGGTGGCCGTGTGGGCTAGAGCGTAGGGCTTTGGTCGCATGGTCTCACCTTGGTTTGCGGGTACGAATCCCGTCCGGGAGTGAGTTTTATTTCGTAGATAAAACTTCCTCCCGGGGCCATGGATGTCGTAAATAATTAGGCAAAAACATAAGGCCAAAAAAAAAAAAAAAAAAAAAAAAAAAACCTTACACGACACTGAAATTATACAAGAAATTAACTGGCGTTACAAACTGTTTCTAAGACTTCTAGACAAAAGAGGTAGCTAGTTATTACATGACTCTAATTACAAGTTTATATCGCCTACTACCAGACAAAAGATTTAAATTAACTTTGAAAATAAAACAACTTATTTACAACGCATTACATATGGGCACTTTATGCGCGGACGAGAACTTTGGACTTCCAGTCTTCAGCAAATCTAATCCTTCGTATAATAGCCAGTGCTCCTTATTATGCCTCCAACTGTCACCGAAGTTGCTGAATCCAAGTATAAACAATTATTTTTCTCTCTTAGTTCCCACAATAATCTTTTAGTCCGGCGCGGAGGGGATCTCCATTCTGTCACACTTCCCCCAACGACGGCTAAAGCGTCAATGGCCTAGAGACCTCCTTAGCAGCAGCAGTGACAGTGATTAGTTACAAATGAGAGTAGTGCCTAGGAGTATCACCGCTGGGTGACTCAGTGAGCCCTCTCAAATCCCCCCCCCCCCCCCCCCCCCCCCCACCCTTTTTACATCAGAATCAGAAAACATGAAATTCCGGTGAAAACTCAAAAACGGATTGCGGATGAATTACATAACTTTTCCTATACTTCATGCAGATTTTAAAGTAAAAATTCATAAATATTGAAATAATTAAGATTTTAATTTCAAATTGCTCAGTATTTAGCCAACGTTTCGGAACCTACTTATTTTCTTCTTCAGGGGCAAAATATAACAAAAAGTTAGTTTGTTTTGGGACAATCGAACTCCATGAAAAACATTTTATCTGGGAGATAAAATAAACTTAAGCACGCCGTCCTTCGGATGGGACGTTAAGCGATGGTCCCCAGCCTGTACATAGTCAGGTAATCGTTAAAGACCCCTATCCTAGGTGAATAAAAATTTAGAGTTGGCAAAATTTAGGACTCCCGTAATAGAGTCGGGCTCATGTCCACTAAAGTGACGAAGGAGCGCTCTGGTAGTAGGCGATGTGACCTTGTAGTTAAAGCCCGGGCATGAGTCATAATAACTAACTATAATTTAAGAAATATATATAATAATATATTATAATGAGTCGAATAAGGTAATCCTTCTCTTTATTCTTGCTTTATAGATTTGAAATAATGTTATTCATTCATGAGTTCAATTTTTATATATATAGTATTATTATTATTTTTTATGTGCGTATATTGTTTTTGTTTTTATTTATTTATTATATTTTATTCTCTGTCTTTTAAGATGTATGTTTGTTTTAGTATCTTATTCCGTAATACAGAGTCCGTAATACAAGACCAACTAATTTGTTTGTTATATTCTGTTAGGCCCTGATGAAGGAAATAAATTGTCCAAATACTGAATTTTCTACATAACCTTGACTTCCGCTAACACTGAAAATGTACTGTGGACTCTATCAATCACTATGAAACTAGCACGGTTGACTTGGAAACATAATTTAAATTTTAATGGAGGATTCCATGGTGACGCCCAGGATTCGATTTTAGGATATTTGAAGTCTCTTTATCCTCAAATCACATACTAACGGACCCTCTCTTCGCTGTAATTATATGCCAAAAGTTTAGATTTATGGGACCGGAGAACAGAGGGCATAGATCTCTATCGACAGGGCTGGTCGCTCTGTTTGTGTAAACTGACAAACACAAACCACTGATGTTTCCTCAATTCAAATTTCGAATTATCATCCATATCTGTCCTTCCTTCAGTCTCAACATCATTGATAAATTGAACAAATCAATGCAATTTTCATAATTCTCAATAACTGGAGAATTATTATAATTATCAATTATTGTATATTCAACTGTAAAACTGAAAAAACAGCTAGGATTCATCTGAGTAAGAAAACGGATATTTAACATTTTTTACAAAAATATTGTGAAAGCCTTAATTAAAAATAAAGGAAAACGTATATTTTTTAAAAACATTGTCCACTTCAAAAAATAAATAGAATATTTGGGAGTTCTTTTGGTAACAGCCACGACTTAACAAATATTAGTATTGGCTGAAGATTTTATTGAAATTTCATAAGTAGCATCTTCAAAAGCCCAGTTGAAACGTGGACCGTTTGGCATCAACAGATTTTGAACCGAAATATAAAATAGCTCTTTAACTGTTGACTTTTCGAGGTAAATCTATAAAACCAAAAATATAAAAAATCATATTTCGCGTCCTGAACGAGGATTGTCTTCCGACGATGTCCGGCCTTCTTTGAACCTCTTGTACCACTCATGACACCGTGATCGACACAGACATTCATCCCCAAAAGCCTCTTGCAACATCTGAAAAGTTTCTGTAAAAGTTTTACCCAACTTCACACAAGACTTGACACAAACGTGTGGCTCTTCTTTTTGATTTATTTGACCAAAGATCACAAAAAAGATCACAACAAAGTAGGTTGTAGAGAATCTAAAAAAAACAACTGAGCTCAGGAAGAGTCACAACAACTAATGCTGTCAACCGTACCGCTCTCCGACGCTCCGTTGGCGCGCAATCCAAAAAGTCCTGGAACTTTTTTTAAAAACTATTTCCAATTTTTGAATATATGGATATTTGACGTTTCTATATATTGAGGGAAGGAGGGGAAGGCGCTGCTAATATGAATTTAGAGTTTTGAAATGAACATTAAGTAGAACATCGTTTTTAAAGTCTTGTAGGCCATGGATACTTCAGATATTTCCATTTATGCTGAGGGGATGCGGTCGTCAGAATCCGCTACCCTCAAAATCATATTTCTAATATCATGTAACCTTAAGTCACTACCCTGCTTAAAGTTACTCCGGGCAAAGTACCGCCTGCTAGTGAGAGATTTTTTTTGTTAGTTATTAGAACACAGGCTCGGGCTATAACTACAAGGTCATATCGCCTACTACCAGAGCGCTCTTTCGTTACTCTGATGGAGATGAGCTCGACTCTACCATGAGAGCCCTAAGTTTCGCCTACCCTACCCTAACGAGTACCTGAGGGTTATCGCTTAACGTCCCATCCGAAAGACGGCGCGCTTAATTTTTTTTTACCTTCCATATAACCCGGGGCTTGAGCTCAATAAGCAAGCACCTATACCACTGAGCTACCGGCGTCCTCTTTTGATATCGTAAATTGAAGAATATAATGTATAATTGAGGGGAATTGGGGGCCTTTCAACCGTATGTATTATTTATTCAAGCTCTAAATAACAATGAGCTTAAGCGAGGGATTTACCTACATTCATTTAATTAATTCTACGCAGGAATTTGTCTATTAAATTTTAAAACATTTCAATTGAATTTTTAAGTTCAGTGTGTACTGACAAACACAAACTACTGATGTTTCCTCAATTCGAATTCCGAATTATCTGTCCTGCCTCATTCATTGATAAATAAATAAATCAATACCATTTTCATAATTCTCCAATTTAAAATGCAACTGCAGGATCAGCTATGATTCAGTTAAGATAACATTGAAACAATGAAATCAAAAATAGTGTGTTATGCACCAAACTAGGGAAACAAACTTCTTTATTGTAGCAAAATCAGAGGTTTATTTAGCTCAACATGATAGTTTTTTTATATGGCAGGTGAAAAAACCTTGAGCATGTCGTCTTTCGAATAGGACGTTAAGCGATGGTCCCGAGCCTGTACGATGTCAGCTACTCCTTAATGACACCTACCCTATATGAATAAAAATTTAGAGTTGGCAAAATTTAGGACTCTCATAGTATAATCGGACTCATGTCCACCAGAGCGACGAAAGATCAGTCTGGTAGTAGTCGATATGATCTTACAGTAGTTAAAGCTCGGACATGAGTCAGGGAAGAGGGGATTAGGCCGAAGGCTTAATAATTAAACTCTAATAACAGCCGTTGTAATGAATGTACCGACACAAAATTTCATATGTGAATTAAAAAACCCATAAGGACGATAGTAATTATTTTCAATGGAGGATCAGAAAACTCATAAACTCCAATAAATGCCGATGAATGTAACGACATTCATATTTAAAGACAACATTTTTTTAAAAGGAAGAACAACCCGAACGGTTCGTGCGGCGGAGTCGAGACTGCAGAACATGTGGCCCTCGAATGTCCGCTGTACGACGGGCCTAGGGTGGAGTTGATAGGCGAGACAGGATCATACTTGGGACTTGACCTACGGTAGCTGATGACGGAAACCTACCACCCAATGTTCAGCCGATTTGTCGCCCCCTGGCGGAAAAAGAAGAAAGGACTATGACCCTGCGCCAACGTACTGCAGCTAACGAACGCCCCACATTTACCTCGAGCTCTCTCAGCGCACCAAGGAAATTAAGGTGGGCTGGGAGTGACATAAATTATTTATGTTTTTGTTTTATTTTGAATGATAAATAGTTAGGTTCTCATTTCCCCGACGATTCAGCGATAGGTATCATGGCCTCCACCAGAGATCGGTCATTAAAAAAAAAAATGAAGTTAAAATCCCATACGGACAATACCTGTTCATTTTCAGCGAAATCGGCCAAAGAGAAGAGAGCTCAACTCAAGAACCCTAATAACTGCCGATGTATTGAATTTATCGACACAAAATTTAGTATGAGGATTTAGAAGACCTTATGTAAGTCAAGTATTGATTAATTGCTCAAACGATCGACATGTTTCGGAGTGGGAGGGAAAAGTTAATTGATTAATTCGTTCTGAGGAAGTCACTACTTCCACACACCACCATTCACACTATATGTAATGTTTATTGACTTAATTAACTACTAGCAGCTAATACAGCATAGCAAGAAAACGTTATTTGAAAAGATTATCACTAATAATCTTGCCAGAGTTCGATTTAGTCGAAAACCATGTTTTCTCAAAATGAGCTTTTGTAGTTGTAAAAGTAGGTACATGAATTACCATTTGTAAATTGGGGTTTTAACACGAAAGCTGGGTTCAACATGCACACCGCATTATCCTAACAGTGCTTACTAGTACCGAATTATACCCTACCGACTGAGTCCTGTTCTAGGGTCATTAGTTGGAATAGGAATTATAGTGTCTATTAGTGGGTGAGCAGTATGTAGGTGGAAAAGTGGAAAATTGTTGTCTGGGGGGGGGGGGGGGGGGGGGGGATCCTGAACCGTAATCAGAGGAGGAAGATGGGATTTGTACAGACTATCTGTGGATGTTCCGAAAGTTATAGGATTTGGAGTATGTAGTAGTCCAGAATTTCTCCGACACTTCGGGGTCGAAATTGTATTATTTCAGATTAATTTCTCGTAGGGAATATAATTCTTGGTGGTAGGCAAATGTAGTGGACTTACTTGTTAAATAAATAATAAGATGTATCAGTCCAACATTTATTAAACCACTAGGTAGTAGTTTCGTCAGTAAACATACATAAACCAAAATTAGTCTAGAATTTTCGAGTAATAAACTCATGTCAATCATTAACAATATTACAATATTTAAATTTAAAAACAACAGTACAATAAGTTAAAATATTTTTTATTAAAATGGAAAATACCTTGCTAGAGAAGAGGTCAACGGACACATACGAGTATCAGGGACCAGCTGGACACTGGTTGACTGATAGACAACTAGATGGTCTCCCACTCCCCAAAACAAAGTTCAAGAAGGGGGGGTCAAATTGAGTTACCCTATTTAAGCAGAAGTCCTTTTATGTTTTTAGACATTTCTTAATTTCTAATTTTTCGAACCAGTCGAGTGTGGGACCCTTATCTACGAAATGTAAAAATTCCACATTTTTGTCAGTCAAAAACCTGTGACCTGCGGCTATCAGGTGGTCCTTGAAGTCGAAGACTCCACTAGACCTGGGTAAATGTTCCCCTATTCTTGTAGATATCCTTCGACCCGACTGGCCGACATAGGCCGCCCCACATTCGCAGGTAATTCGGTAGGCCCCACTTCTATCTGGAAACTATCTTTGGGTCTCGAGATGAGTGACATGAGTTTTAATTACTCGAAAATTCTAGACTATTTTTGGTTTATGTATGTTTAGATTCCACCTGAAGATGTCAGTTTACTGACGAAACTAGTCGTGGTTTAATAAACGTTGGAGTGATACATCTTAGTACTTATTTCTCGTAGTGAACGTACGTTATAAATTAAAATAAAAGTTGTCGGAGAATTACCAAGTATTTGGTTGTTTAGATGAGTCTCACTCTCATCCCCCCTCTCCTTCGGCTGATTCAGGGTTCTGGATACAGGCCATTTTCTCTGAAACTATTCGAGGTAAAAATTTGAAATTTAGCAAAGAGATAGTGTGGTGGCACAATTATATACGTGAAGTATAAAAAGTTGAATTTTGATTCTGGGGGTTAATTTCAGGAGGTAAATTGGGGCAAATAAACAAAATAATAATAATTTTCAAGGGCATCGTGTAGAGTGTCAAATAAAAGCTTATTGAAGCACGAATTCATCAATATATATGATGTATTTGTTATACATTTGTTTAAACATTTTTCGGGGAAAACAACTGATTCTAATAAAGAGAAAAAAAAAGTTATGTGTGTGTTTCTGTAAAGACGATAACACCCAATAAAATGAATGTATCGACATGAAATTTTATATTTAAATTGAAAACCCCATAAAGTCGGCACCTATTAATGTTCCGCAAATTCGGCAGAAGAGGGGGGGGGGGGGAGATAAGAGGATAGATGCTCAACTCAAAAATTCTAATAACAATAGTAATGAATGTATCGATACAATATTTAGTATGAGGTTTCAGAAGCACCTATGTTAGTCAACTATGGATTTTAGCCCAAACAGCTGACTTTTTTTTTTTGTCAAAAAAAAGAAAAACTAGTAAGAATGTTATTTATTGGTTTATGAAAGTACGATTTTTTAAAAATGTATTAAAAAATTTAGTAGCTATTGGACATTGTCCCTTTCAAAGTACTCCCCTTCAGAACCAGGTAAAGTGTATAACCACCACCGTTTCCACTCCTGGAAGGACCTGAGAACTCATCTTCTGGAATGCTGTTCAGCTCCTCCAACAATTTTTCGTTAATTTTGTCAGTTGAGTGAAATCTCTGCCTTTTTCAGTAAGGGTCTCTTGAGTTTCGGATATAAGAAAAAGTCCGCAAGGGGCCAGGTCTGGTGAGTTTCATCATCACTTGCCAGTTCAAACCTGAACTCTCTGTTGTTTTCGATCCATGTGGTTCAGTTAAATTTTCTTGAAAATGTTGCATTCCTCTGACATTTCACGGATGGTTAGGCGACGATTTGATCGCACGAGAACGTTCACTCTGGCAACATGATCGTCATCAGTCGAAGTTGATGGGCGTCTTGAACAAGGATTGTCTTCTGACGATGTCCGGCCTTCTTTGAACCTCTTGTACCACTCATGACACCGTGATCGACTCAGACATTCATCCCCAAAAGCCTCTTGCAACATCTGAAAAGTTTCTGTAAAAGTTTTTCCTAATTTCACACAAAACTTGACACAAAGTAGGTTGTAGAGAACCTAAAGAAAACAGCTGAGCTCAGGAAGAGTCACAACAACTAATGCTGTCAACTGTACCGTTGGCGCGCAATCCAAAAAAGTCCTGAAACTTTTTGATCACCCCTCGTAGGTAGATATAGGGATATTGAGTTGGGGAGCGTGTGTTGCCCCAGGCTTGGTTTGACTTATAAGAAATGCACATGAAAGGTGGGCTAGTTTTGCATCGAGGGTTGTCCCAAATTCGATTTAGCCCCCCCTCCCCTGTCCATGTCCTCGTCCCTAAGGGTTGGTTTCATGTTTGGCCCACTCCTCCCCCCTTCCTCCCTATACAGCCTCTTATTTCCCTAATAATATTTATTCACAAAGTCCTCTGACCTTTTGGTCCCTACTCCGCCATAGCAATTTCCTTTTTTCTTAACAATATCCTTTAGATTGAACATTACAAGGTATAGGGGAAATTATGTAATCGGTCAGAAACTAGAACTTGAGTTTTCACTAGAATTTCATGTACTCCGAACACGTTAATTCCCTTCCTCTGACTTCCCCTTCCCGCTCTTTTTCGTCACAAAATTTAGTAGCAGGATTTAGTAGCCCCTATGTAGGTCAAATATTCAGTACTACTGCTAATGGTCGGCTGGTTTTCGAGAGGGGGACGATAAGTGAATTAATTAACTCGTTCTGGGGAAGTACATAGCCGGTGATTCACCATCAAATAGGAACGTTTGTTTACCGAACACTGTGACCATATATATGATTGTATTCCTTGTTCCCAGAAGCCCCTATATCCCACCAAATATACCTACACTACACTGACACTACGGGGAAATTAGTTGTTTGTTAAGTATTATAAAAATATTTCGGGACATATAACATTATATTTATGGGACAAATAATCTGATGTAATATAGAACATTTAGATCTAGCTGGAATAAATAGGCCTTATAGAGTGAATAGAACTAATGGACCAAATCGATTCTAGATTTTAGTTTTGCCAAAATATATATTATAAGGCCGATATAAGTTTTGTAAAATAAAGTTAAAGCTGTAATATATATGTAATAATAATTTAAATATAGAACAAAACCATTGTAAATACCTTATATAATATAAGGACAGTCTAGGCATTATAAATACCCAGGCCGGCAGAGCGACACACTCACTTTTGTACTACCACACACTCACTATCTTGTATTTATGGGTCAATTGTATTATATTTATTAATTGTATCTAGTTATTTCACTTATATCTGCCGAGCCGTGCCTGGACCCCAAATGTAAGTACAATATATATTTATCTGCTTCTCTTGTGTCTCTTTTATTACGACACCACTACCCCTTTTTAGTTATCACTTCCGCTGCGTATACCTTCAAGAGAATCCTAATTAACTTGTTATAATCGTAATAAACTGGTAGCCGTAATAATAATACTGGTAACAGGGTAGTTACCGTAATAAAGTGGTAGAAGAGCGTGGTTATCGTAATAGCACAACCCAATATTTCAATATTTCTTTTCTTATTATGTCTTACGTGAAAGGTAGAACAAAGAAATTTCTCAAATAAGTACGATCCAAAACTGTTATAAATAATAAAATGAGCTTACCTGTTGGACGTGGTAGCTGTCAGTCTCGTTGAGCTGGATGGTGCCGTTGAACCATGTGACATTGGCAGGAGGGCGTGCTCCGCTTACAGAACAACTGAGGGAGACCAGACTTCCTTGGACAACCTGCTTCTCCACCCCACTCATCTCCAGACCGTTGGGTCGCACTGCAACAGACCAACACCACAACTTAGAAAAGCCTTGGGCAAATGTGTTAAGGAGTGAGCCAGAGAACTGAGGGAGACCAGACTTCCTTGGACAACCTGCTTCTCCACCCCACAAATCGGTTAAGTAGTTTTCGAGATTACCTCAAATACACAAACAAAATTTCCCTCTTTATATATTAGTAGAGATAATTGAGTAAGTCACACTTATACGGCACTGGCCCTCCATATAGGGGTCCCAATACGGCACTGGCCCCCCATATCGGGGTCCCAAAACGGCACTAGCCCCTCCATATCGGGGTCCTAATACGCCACTAGGCCCCCATATTGGGGTCCCAATACGGCACGGCCCCCATATCGGGGTCCCAATACAGCACTGCCCCCCCCCCCCCCTCCCATATAGGGGCCCAATATATAGATCATAAAAATGGCAACACAAATTACGATATAAAATGGCAGTTAACATGGCGTGCGTTCAATCGGTCAAATTACTAATCTAATTTGGAAAATGTCTTCTTGTATCTGTCTTTATAATAAGAAAAATAAATGAGAAAAGAAGTACGAAAAATGTCAGACTCTAAATGACAGAATTGAAGACAAACCAATTTCCAAAATGACCCAGGTTCTTTTTGGATTATTTTTTTTTTTTTTAATTAATCTAAACTTGGAGAAGTTATTGCATTGAGAACATTGTTATAACATAAAAATGTTTTAACAAAACCTGTTTTGTTTTTACTTCCCCAGCTAAAGTATAGGGGAAGTTATGTAATCCGTCAGAAGTTCGATGTTGAGTTTGGACCGGAATTTCATATTTTCCGGCCCATACCAAAAAAAAAAAGGTGTATGTACTTCCCTAACACGAAGTAATTCGTTATCCCTCCCAAGCCAATCAACCGTTTGGGCTAAAACTTATGTTAACTTACGTATCGATATATTCATTACATCGGCATATATTAGGGTATGTGTGCCGGGTCCCACTTTTCAGTTCCCTCCTTCCCTTCGACCGATTTCATGGAGAAAAGTAATAGGTGACATACGCCATACATCGATAGTTATTGGGATTTTTGAGTTAAGCCCTCCTCTGATCCCTCCTCCCCTTCAGCTGATGCCGCTGAAAATGAATAGGTGTCGTCCTTATTGGGTTTTGAATTTACATATCAAATTTCGTGACAAAATATTCATTAAAACGGCAGTTATTAAAGTTTTTATGTTAAACTAATTCCCCCTTTCTCTTTGGCCGATTTGGATGAAAATGAGTATTGCCCTTAGAGGGTTCTGGATAGACATATAAAATTTCTTGTAACATTTAACGTATCGGGAGTAATAGTTTTCACAAACATACTTTTATATTTTTTACTTTCATTTTTAAAATCGGGAGGTTGTTTTGTTGAAAATTCCGCTATGAATTTATCAACAAGAAGTTTTATACATATATCCAGAACCCCAGAAGAACCTATTAATTTTCAGGCGAATCAGCCAATGGGAGAAGGGGGATTAGGGAAGGAGCGTAACTCAAAAACCGTAATAATTCCCGATAGAATGAATGTATCAACACAAAGTTTACTATGAGGATTCAAAAGTCCTTATGTAAGTCAACTATTGATTTTCAGCCGAATCAGCCAATGGGAGAAGTTGGATTAAGGAAGGAGCTTAACTCAAAAACCGTAATAATTCCCAGTAGAATGAATGTATCAACAAAAAGTTTAGTATGAGGATTCAAAAGTCCTTATGTAAGTCAACTATTGATTTTGAGCCGAATCAGCCAATGGGAGAAGGGGGATTAAGGAAGGAGCTTAACTCAAAAACCGTAATAATTCCTGATAGAATGAATGTATCAACAAAAAGTTTAGTATGAGGATTCAAAAGTCCTTATGTAAGTCAACTATTGATTTTCAGCCGAATCAGCCAATGGGAGAAGTTGGATTAAGGAAGGAGCTTAACTCAAAAACCGTAATAATTCCCAGTAGAATGAATGTATCAACAAAAAGTTTAGTATGAGGATTCAAAAGTCCTTATGTAAGTCAACTATTGATTTTGAGCCGAATCAGCCAATGGGAGAAGGGGGATTAAGGAAGGAGCTTAACTCAAAAACCGTAATAATTCCTGATAGAATGAATGTATCAACAAAAAGTTTAGTATGAGGATTCAAAAGTCCTTATGTGTCAACTATTGATTTTTAGCCATAATACGCTGGAAGAGTACAACGCTGGTGATACCAAGACTTTTTTTTTAATAGTTCCACAAGTCAACACTAGTTGTTACTACAATTTTAATAAAAAAATACATACGTCAATGAATTAGCTTCAATATAACACACACCTACACAAACAGTTATTGTGGTCAATAAAAAAATTGAAAAGATATGAAAAACTTTCCCTAAAACACTTAGAAAGCTCAGAGGAAAATTAACAGTTTCTTGCTAGACACGGCAGACTCCAATTTAGAAATGAATTTTTAAAATCCAATTTTAGCTTCAGCTATTTCTTTTCTGTTTTCTTCTTATTTTTTATCTTAATCTATCAATTTAGTTCCATTATAAATACATAAAGGAAACTTGAAATGTACTGTCTAAAGACTTTTATAACATGAGCAGGAGGGCGCCGGTAGCTCAGTGGTATGCGTGCTTGGCATCTGAGGCCAAGAACGTGGGTTCAAAACCCGACCGAGGCCCTTAGTTTATTTTATCTGGGAAGTAAAATAAACTTAAGCACGCCGTCCTTCGGATGGGACCTTAAGAGATGGTCCCGAGCCTGTATGATGTCAGGTACTCGTTAAAGACCCCTACCCTAGGTGAATAAAAATTTAGGGTAGGCAATATTTAGGACTCCCAACGTAGAGTCGGGCTCATGTCCACAAGAGTGACGAAAGAGCGCTCTGGTAGTAGGCGAGGCAGTTGAAGAATTTAAGACTTTTTAGTTCTCCAGCGATATGAAATAATAGACAAGTTATGTAATCGGGTCATATATTCGATGTTGAGTTTTCCCCGGAATATCATGTTTTCCGTCCCCTTGATTCCAAAAATTTTAAAAATCTGTTCGTCTGTGTGCCTTTGAACACGATAATTCTCGATAGAATGAATATTTCGACACGAAATTTAATATGGGTATTCAGAACCCTATGAGGATGACACCTATTGATTTTCAGCCAGGGCGGGGTGAGGGTCTCAAATCAAAAACCCTCGTAAGTGCCAAAAAAATGAATGTATCAACATGAAATTTGGAGGATGCCAGTGCTAGCCTATTGAGTTCAAGATAGCGGGTTCGAAACCCAGCCGAGGCACTTATTATCTGTCTGATTATTTAACGGTGTATGTCTGTCATTCTGTCCAAGCATTATTAATTTTGAACAGTTTAACCTAGAAAGCTAGGTCTGGTAACTAGGTCTGTCATTTAATTCGCAAACATAGAGCCTTAAGAATATTTCCATAGGAAATTTTTCCAATTAATGTTTAAAATATAATAATATATAAAAACATTTTTTAAATATTTTTCTTATTGGTTGTTTATTATTAAAAAAGGATGGAAAATACAAAAGAAAAAAGAAAAATTTGATATAACAGCTACAGGACTATCTTATACCAATCATTTTTGTACAGACCATTCTTCCTCCTCTCAAATTCATTTCATACCGGCATTACTGGGTAAAAAAGGTCACTCGCAGAATTACACTGTATAATGGAAAAAAAAACCCGCTGACTCCACCACATTACTTTCTTATACCCAGTAATGCTTTGAATGTTAGGTTAGGTTTTATGACTCATGCCCGGGCTTTAACTACGAGGTCATATCGCCTACTACCAGAGCGCTCTTTCGTTACTCTGGTGGACATGAGGCCGACTCTACTATGGGAGTCTTAAATTTTGCCTACCCTAAATATTTACTCACCTAGGGCAGGGGTCTTTAATGAGTACCTGACATCGTACAGGCTCGGGACCATCGCTTAACGTCCCATCCAAAGGACGACGTGCTTAAGTTTATTTTACCTCCCAGATAAAATAAACTAAGGGCCTCGGTCGGGTTTCGAACCCACGTTCTTGAGCTCAGAAGACAAGCACGCATATCACTAAGGTACCGGCTCCCCATGCATTGAATGTGTGAGGGAGAACGGGGGCGGGGAAAGTGATGTGTAAGAAAGTGTTTGGTATATAAGGAGATCCTGTAATTTTATATTATTCTGTTATTTATTGATATAATTCGTAAATATTAGTTTGTGTGATAAATAATATTTCCAGATACATTTTTGGATGGATGCTACGACCGAATAAATAAACAACTTCTACTAACTGTTAGGATTATTGATTCGTTTGAAGTTACATTATGGATATTGCATTTAATTGAGAATTGTACGATACATGTACAACAATTTTTGATGCATTGAGAGGTTGCAGTCATCAATCTCTGGGCTCCTGGGCACAGTGACATCTGCTGCATATTTGATAGGGCTCCAATCTATGCTTGACAGTACGTCCTGCTGGATCGATTCCACTCGGTTGCTTTCAACCTGGAAAATGTCGAGGTCAACCCTCCACAGGTCACCGTCATCACACTAATTTCTTTTTTAAATATTTTAGCTGATAAAAAAAATACTGTAGTGGCGGATTTGGAGTTTTGGGGACACCCCTAAAGCTTAAAGGACGCCCTACTTCGGAAAACATTTTTGATGAGGTTTGGTGGGTTAGGGCATGAAATAAAAAAATATGTATTGGATCTTATTTATCTCTTATCGTACTCCTCCAGATATTTATCGGTTTTTTATTTAGAATGAGATTTTAACTGGAGAATTGTTATTAGTGTATACTGGAAGAAAAAACTTGACTGCAGTTACAAATGAATAAATCTTCATGTTTATCATTAAAATATAAAACAAATCTGAAAAAATACAACATCCAAAAAAAAGGCATCGGTGAATCAGCGGCGATATACTTCCCCTGCAAGGACTCCAATAGTAGAGTCGAGCTCATGTCCACCAGAGTGACGATAGAGCGCTCTGGTAGTAGGCGATATGACCTCGTAATTAAAGCCCTGGCATGAGTCATAATAACTAACTGTTTGAATACTAATTTATGATTAAAACCGAAACATCTTAGAATGCTCACTGACAACCCTATGTGAAGATTTTGGCCCCCAACGCCAACTCCGCTTACGAAGCACACGATTCTATGTTTACTGTATTCAGTCTGATGCACTCCAAAAAGTGTTTAAATGATTGTTAACCCTCCGACGCAAAAGAAGGGGTGTTATAAGTTTGAAGCCTTTGTCTGTGTGTGTCTGTTTGTGACATCTTAGCTCCAAGACGGGTGAACCGGTTTCAAAGGGAAATTTTTTTTACGAGGTGGGAGGGAGGCCGGCCGCCATCTTGCACACTAACCGCTTTTTCCCTCCAGATACAAAGCCTGGAACCCGCGATCTTGAGCTCAGTAGACAAGCAAGCTACATCTGAGCTACCGGCGCCCTCTTCTCCATTACCGAAAATAGACAATATAAAAGTTTAATACGTTTTTGTTTTTATTTATATCAAAACATTTTTTACTATCCATGAAAATATGACACTTTCTATAATCAATTTTTCATCCTGGGCCTGAGCTAAAATATACGTATCCTTGCATTTATGCATTTAACCTTTTTTTATATCTTTTTTATATTTCCTTGAAAATGAAACAGAAACTCAGAAGGTGATGCGCATAAATAAATAAATTTGGTTCAAAATAACGTATTTGAATAAGAGTATGCAGTGGAATGTTTCTGCGTTGCCTGTGAGACGTAGGGTAGGCATAGAGGCAAGTGAAAGCTGTCTTATCGTAAAGGATATCAGCGAAAAAAACAGAGTATACAAGAAAAAGGAAATCGGTCAAGTGGGAGTCAGGTCTTGGGAGATAAAGGGTTCCGTGCCTAAACAATTTTCCTCTTGCTATGTATTTGTGACGGCACAACGAAACTCATTTTTGGAAAATCCATCCAATTGTTCTCTATATTTCAATGTTTACTTCGCCAGCTGTTCCAAGATTATGGAAAGTTATGTAAACGGTCAAAAATTCCAGGCGGAGTTTTCAACTGAATTTTATTTTTTCCGACTTTCAAAT
Source organism: Aradus depressus (assembly GCA_963662175.1). Lineage (NCBI taxonomy): Eukaryota > Metazoa > Arthropoda > Insecta > Hemiptera > Aradidae > Aradus > Aradus depressus. The sequence goes on along the minus strand of OY759217.1, from coordinate 32,379,150 downwards.
TCAAAGTATGAAAAAAAAAAGTATGTCTGTGTGTTCGTGAACTCGATAACTCTCGATAGAATGAATATATCAACAAAAATTGATTAAAAGGAAGGGAGGGCGCCGGTAGCTCAGTGGTATGCGTGCTTGACTTCTGAGCTCAAGAACGTGGGTTCGTAACCCGACCGAGGCCCTTAGTTTATTTTATCTGGGAGGTAAAATAAACTTAAGCAAGCCGTCCTTCGGATGGGACGTTAAGCGATGATCCCGAGCCTGTACGATGTCAGGTACTCGTCAAAGACCCCTACCCTAGGTGAATAAAAATTTAGGGTAGGCAAAATTTAGGACTTCCACACTAGAGTTGGGCTCATGTCCACCAGAGTGACGAAAGAGCGCTTTGGTAGTAGGCGATATGACCTCGTTGTTAAAGCCCGGGCATGAGTCATAAAACCTAACCTAACCTTAAAAGAAAGGTGGGAATAAGGGGAAGGCGTAACACAAAAACTGCCGATAGATTGAACATATGTTCACAAGAATAGTGACACAACTCAAAAAAATAGATTTTCCAGGACAGTCATTTAAAAGTTTCTTGTTTCCTGCAAGGCTTGTCATGATCTTGGATTTTTTAAATGTTCGAATCGTTTTTGAGAATAAACATTAGTGTTCACTTTGTATCAATATCAATAACAAGTTTGTTTTGATAACATTAAGAAAAAACCCATCAAATTGACTGACCTTTCCTTCTGCCGATTCCGCTAAAAGTTGATAAGTGTCGTCCTTATAAGTTTTTAAATTTAAATATGATTTTTTGATTTAAGCCTCTCCTCTAATCCTTCCCTTCGGTCGATTTGGCTGAAAATTGATAGGTTTCGTCGTTAGAGGGTTCTAGATTCACATATAAAGTTTCATTAAATAAGTAATAAGATGTATCAGTCCAACATTTATTAAACCACGACTAGTTTCGTCAGTAAACTGACATCTTCAGGTGGAATCTAAACATACATATACCAAAATTAGTCTAGAATTTTCTAGTAAATTAAAACTCATGTCAATCATTAACAATATTACAATATTAAAATTTAAAAACAACAATAATATAAGTTAAAATATTTTGAATTAAAATGCAAAATACCTTGCTAGAGAAGAGGGACACATACGAGTATCAGGGAATAGAACACTGGTTGACTGGAAGACAACCAGATAGTCTCCAACTCCCCAAATTTAAGCAAAGGTGTTTTTTTTGTTTTTAGACATTTCTTAATTTTTAATTTTTCGAACCAGTCGAGTGTGAGACCCTTATCTACGAAGTCCACTACATCTGCCAACCACCAAGAAATATATAAATGTTCGTGTTGATACATTCATTCATATCAGTAGTTAGTTATGAGGTTCACAGACACACACACATTCCAATGAAAAATCCGAATAGAAATTTTGACCGATCACATAACTTCGCTATACTTCATATAGCTGGTGAAGTTATAGTAATAAGTTAACTGATCGGACTGAATGTGAGCAGGTTGTTGAGAAGAAAAGGTGAAGGAAAGTGAAAAAAAGACTTAGTGAAGAATAACTCTAAATTAGAGTGTGGTTCTGTCTGGGGCCTTGTGCGGTGCGGTGTTGGTTCGTTAGGTCGCTTTGAGGTGTTCCCACTAACTTGAGACCTGTGTTCCTGCTCTGCCCTCCCGTTAAACCCACTTTTATGTCAGCCACCAGTTAAGTTAAAAAAAAAAAAAAAAAAGAACTTTCACGGCTCCAAAACTATTTTCAGTATGAAATCTGTCAAAACTTAATTGAAATTTAACCGATTAATTAATTTCATTTTCGAGAATTAAAAGAATTGAGAAAACAGGAACTAAATTAACTAGTTCCTCGTTCGAGAATTTCGAATAACTAAACATTGTTCCTCTTTTTTTGAAAGAAGTATAACTCATAAATGAATCAACTTCTCCACCCATCCCCACTTAATATAAAAGAAACAGATACAATAAAAAAATTTAAAATTCAATTTATAATAATAATAATAACATTTATTTGGACCAGCAAAAGAAGGTGCTATACACAAATATATAAAATAAAGGATTTAAAATAGAAAGTCCTGGTACAGTCTTTGTTTGAGTCGCCTCCCAGGAGTAGGCGCTCCTAGACTGTAATGTACAGCCCCGGAACAATACACAAGGGCTTCGTGGTGATTCTTCACTAGTTTCTCGATGTGAGCTGCAAAAAGAGGAACACCCAATTCTTCGTGGATTTTGTGATTCCTCACAAACCAGGGTGCGTTTGTTGCTATTCGGAGTACTTTATTCTGAAATGTTTGTAGTCGTTTAATGTTAGTGCTGCTGGTACCGTTCCAGACTGGACAGGCGTATGTTAGAAGTGGAAGTAGGAGTGTCTTGTATAAGAGAATAGTACACGTATGTTTAAGTTGCGTGTTTCTGTTTATGAGAGGGTAGAGGGTGTTAAGTCGTGAATATGCTAGCTGTAGTTTTCTGTTAATGTGTAGTTTCCATGTGAGTCGTGTATCTAAAAGTACTCCAAGATAGCGCACACCCTGGTCCTTAGGATTCCAGAGAATGGGGAGGTCATCCATTTGCAGCTGACGTTGTTCTTCTATGGAGAATCTGCGGAGAGTGAATATTTTAGCTTCAGTCTTCCCTATGTTCAGTGTTAGTCTCCATTTTGAGAACCAGAGAGAAACTTCTGTCAGGGCTTCCTGGAGCTGTTCAATGGCGACGGAGAGGACACTATGCTGACAGGCGATCATTGTGTCATCGGCATAGGTGGCTAATGTTGCCGTGGGAGTTTCGGGGATGTCGTGGGTGTACAAACTAAAAAGGAGGGGGCTCAGAATAGCACCTTGAGGGACCCCAGCTGTAATCCTTCTCTTGGTGCTCAGTGCGTTACTGACTCTCACCTGGAACGTCCTGCCATGGAGAAAAGAGGATATAAGACCAACGATGTATTTGGGTACCAAGCTTTTCTTTAGTTTGTACAACAGCCCCTGATGCCAAACGGTGTCAAAGGCTGCGGCTACATCCAAGAATACGGCGGTGGTGTAATTCTTCGTCTCGAAGCCGTGGACAATCGTTTCGGTCACCCGTTGTAGCTGCTGGACTGCAGAGTGTTTGGCTTTGAAGCCAAACTGGTGGGACGGTATGGTGTCTTCTAGATATCCAGTAAGCCTTTTCGATATAATCTTTTCAAAAATCTTAGACAATGAATTTAGAAGGCTTATCGGCCTGTAGCTGTTGGGGTCTTGTTTCGGCTTGCCGTGCTTATGAAAGACAACAACGATAGCATTCTTCCACGTGTCAGGAAAGTATCCTCTCCTTAAACAGCCCTGTAAGATAAGCGATGCTTCTTGGAGGCAGGTTCTTGAGGACGATGTTGGGGATGAGGTCTTCACCGGGGGCCTTCTTGTTGGGGAGTCTCCGGATGTATAGTGTAATTTCTGACGGGTTTGTGTACTGTATATGTGGTTCTGCGGTGTGGAATGGGGTGGAAAGAAATTCGTGGACTGTGTGGAGTGTTTCGTGATCTTGTGTGTCATGAGTTCTGAATTTCTGTTCAAGGTGCTGGGCCACTAGCTCACTCTTGTCCTTGTCCGTTGTTACAGTATTCTGTCCGTCTGTCAGGGACGGGAGGCCGGGGTCTTGTCTGAGGAGGCGTCGTGTTTCCTTCCAAAGGTTGCTGTCTCCAGGCGTAAAGTCGCTGGTGTATTGTCGGTATCTGTTGATTCTGTCATTGTCCAATTCCCATCGTATTACTCTCGTCAGTCGGTTCAGCTCTCTTTTCTCTTGTGGATCGCGTGTTCGTTGCCAGTGTTTACGGAGTGTATTTTTGTCGTGTATCATGTTAAGTATGCGTATAGGGGTCTTGTTTTGTTGGATGTTGCGTTGGTCCTTGTAGTGATTATATGTTGAATTGTGTATCGAGGTGTAAATAGCTTGAGTGAAATATTTCAGTGAGTCGTCTATGTCTTCAGTATTGTCGTAATGCAAAGGGATGTCTATGTTTTTGTCCATCTCCCATCTAAACGCGTCCCAATCTATTTTCCCCTGTATCAGTCTAGGCAGATGTTCTGACTGTTTCGGGTTCACTTTGAAGGTACACACGACTGGAAGATGGTCTGAGTCGAGTTCTGTCAGTGGTTCGTGATAAAGGGGCAAGGTAAAATTTTGTACTAGTCCAATGTCCAGGATGTCTGGGAGATATCTCTGTTGTGTAGGATAAAATGTCGGTTCGTCCGGTGCTGATATCTGTACGCCTAAATTGTTAATTATGTTTAAGAGTCTTGTCCCGTTGTTGTTTGTCCGTCTACATCCCCAAATTGTATTTTTACTATTTAGGTCACCTAGTAGTATAGTCGGCCCCCCAGTGAAAATGTGTTCAAAATCCGTCTGGTGAATTCTGATGCCTGGTCGGTGGTATGCTGAGATTATGTTAAGTGTTCTGTTGTTGTTGAGTGTGAGTGTGGCTCCAACGGCTTCCAGCTGTTGAAGTGTGGGTAAGAGAAGCTGAGAGTGTGCGAGGTTCTTTTTTATACAAACAGCGACGCCTCCAAATCTGGTTTGTCTGTCCTGTCTGTATATGGTGTATCCTTTTAGCTTGAATTTGTCGGTATTATGGAGGTGAGTTTCTGTGATACAAATGATGTCGATGTTGTAGCGAGTTAAAAAGTCCGAGAGTATCGTTCGTCTGTTTTTTATTCCGTCAGCGTTCCAGTTAAGGATGGATAAATTATGAAAAATATTTAAATTAGGGTCCACCATTGTTAAATGAAAATACTTGGGTGAGAAGATTAGATAAAAATGATTTTATGGTAGGGATAAATGGTTTGAGAAAGGTGATTATTGTGTTGGTGAGGTCAGTCATGTCGTTAGCTGGTTGGTTGTCTTGGCTGCTGGGTAAGTTAGGTTGAGGTCGAGGTTGGAAGGGTCGGGGTCTGCCTTGGTCGAACCAGCTGTTCGGTCGGTCCGGGGTCTGTCTTGGGGGTTGTCCTTTGGGTGGTGCATTGGGAGGATCTTGTCGTTTAGGTTGGGCCTGTCTGCTAGTCCTGTCTACGTATGTCTTGTAGGAAGCACACCCTCTGTAGCTGGCTGGATGGTTGCCCTGGCAGTTGGCACACTTGGGAGAGTCTACCTTCTTCTGTCTGGAGGGGCATGCTGTGAAGTGGTGGTCCTCCCCGCACTTCACACATTTGGGGTCCAGTCGGCAAAAGTTTTTGGTATGACCAAAAGATTGGCAGTTTGTGCACTGTACAACTTGGCTGGAACGTCGGCGTGGCTCCACTTTAACAACTGTATAGTAGAGCCGCGTCAGTTGAAATATGGCCTCTCCAGATGGGGTGTTCTCCAGCTCAACTGCACAGAGGGGTGTGGGGCGTCTGTCGTGGTTCAGAATCCGGGTGACTTTAATAACAGGGTATGTCGGGGTTAGTTCGTCTGTTATTTCTGTGTCGGTCAGTGAGTAAGGAACTCCCCGTATAATTACGGAGAGTTTCCTGTCCTCGGGGTTGACGAAGGTGTAGTATTTCACCTTATTGTCGTCATAAAATTTTGTCACTTTGCGATAGTCATCAGTCGTTGTGAGGCTGATCTTTATTTTTTTGTTGCACTGTTTTGTTTCAAACGGCGAACAAATTAAACTTTTTAACTCGGTAATGACCAGCTGATAATTATCAGCCTCACAAAGAAAGATTGGAGGGATCTTGGTCTGTCTGTTAGGGGTAGGCTGTCCGTCTGGCTTTGTCGGTTGGGTTGTCTCCTGACCGTCCTGGAGAGTGAGAAGTGGCTCGTATCTGTTCTGTGTTGGTGTTGGTGTGGGTGTGATTTGTAAAGTATATCGGTTCCTCTTCAGCTGAGGCTCCTGGGAGATGGCTCTGTTATCAGGGACTACTTGGCCGCCGTCTACTGCCATTGATATCCCAGAGTCCTCACAGCTTGAAGAGAGCTGCCTCTTAGCAGGTAAAAAAGTGGATATCATCTCACCTGTTCCAGCTACATTGTTTATTTGCTTGATATCGGCAAGGTTAGAATTTTGAATATTAAAATTATTAGACTGTTCTCGTTTCGAAACGCCGGGTTTCATTCTCACCCAAACAGAGGGAGAACTTCTGAGTGTCTTTGTCACTGTTTAGTAATATAAAAACTTATAACACCGTCACAATATTAATAATAAATGTTAACAAACTTTAACGTGTGTGCACTTTATAGCCAAAACAGCTGTTTTTAAAATTCAATTTAAAATGTTGATATTACAGGAAACCTTCTATTCGAAAACGCAATTTTTTTTCATATTCAAAAAGGAAAAATAAACCATACATATATAGGTCGTTTCGTATATAAAAAAGCTTGTATTTTTGTATTCATTTTTATATTCTTGACGGAGGTTTTATTATTATCATCAATGTTTAAGTTATATACTATTTACTTATTTTATATATATATTCTTTTGTATATTTCGTCTTCTTCTTTACTTTCCCAGCTATACGGAGTATAGGGGAAGTTATGTAACCAAGCAGATATTCGATCCGGATTTTTCAACGGAATTTCATGTTTTTCAACCTCCTGATTCCATAAATTAAAAAAAAAATGTTTGTATGCACACACGATAACTCCCAATAGAATGAATGTATCAGCAGGAAATTTTATAGGTTTGGTTAGGTTAGGTTTTATTACTCATGCCCGGGCATATCGCCTACTACCAGAGCGCTCTTTCGTCACTCTGGTGGACATGAGCCCGACTCTACTGTGGGAGTCCTAACTTTGCTTACCCTAAATTTTTATTCAATTAGGGCAGGGGTCCTTTAACGAGTACCTGACATTGTACAGGCTCGGGGCCATCGCTTAACGTCCCATCCGAAGGACGGCGTGCTTAAGTTTATTTTACCTCCCTGATAAAATAAACTAAGGGCCTCGGCCGGGTTTCGAACTCACGTTCTTGAGCTCGGAAGGCAAGCAAGCATTCCACTGAGCTACCGGTGCTCTCGGAAATTTTATATGTGTAGCCAGAACCCTCTAAAGACGACACCCATTGATTTTCAGTCATATCGGCCAAAGGGAAGGAGGTGATTAGGGGGAAGGCTCAACACATAAACTTTAATAACTGCCGATGTAATGAATGTTTCGACACAAAATTTAGTAAGAAGATTCAGAAGCTCTATGTAAGTCAAATATTGAGAAATAGACCAAACGTTCGATTGGCTTTGGAGGGAGAGCGAACACGTGTTTGATTAATAATTGCTGGGGAAGTACATAGAATGTGATTCACAAACAACTTTTTCTTTTTTCTCTATATTTCGCACTTAGTGATCTGAGAAAGCACCGAAATATTGTTCTGAAAAAAAATTTCTTTATAAAAATATAAATATAAAATATTTTTTACTAAAAATATAAATAGTTCCTATTGTATGAGGAATTTGATATTAATTTATCTTCAATTTATCATATATATATAAAGCTGAAAATGTATGTGCGTTGTACCGCTATAACTCACGAACGGCTTGATGGATTTGATTAATTTTTTTTTTCAAATTTGTTCGTCATCGTCTGTGGAAGGTTATAGGCGTATTAGTACCTCAATATCTGGTCCATCCCAGCATCCACCCACGCAATCTTTGTAACTCAAAAACCACTGCAATGATTAATGAGGAATCTTTTTGAATAGATAAGTTTTATCTACCGGAAGGTTAAGGTCTATTTTTTAATCAACCCCCGGTCCATCCCAGCATCCACTCACGCAATCTTTGTAACTCGAAAACCATTGCAACGATTAATGAGAAATTTTTTTGAATAAATTAGTTTTAGCTCCAAAGCTAGCGTTACTACAGTTGAAGGACTATAAGCCTTATTCCGTATGAATAATTGAAAATTATAACATCATGAATGTACTGTCGAGGAACTGAATAGCCTTATAGGAGATATTGGGAGAAAAGTCAAAGTTCCCCGGGCAACGCCGGGTATTACTGCTAGTTTAATATGATTCTGATTATTATTTGATATTTTATTTTTCAGAATTAATGACAAAAGATCTGGTTAGCCAGGAATCTAATATGAAACTTTCTTCAACTATTTTTTAGACCAACACAATCCAATCCTAGATTATTCAAATTATATTTTTGACACTTCAGAAAGGAGACCGTAAAAAGTATGGCAACAATTCTCGTTAAATCTAATTTTTACATCAAACCAAAGTAATTAGAGCCGGCAGATTAATCTGAGTGTAATTATAAATGCAATTAGCCAATCTTTGATTTTCAACTTTTTCTTTTTTTCTTCCAGACTTTTTAGAGCCAATAACGTTATAAAGAGATCCATATTTAACTGATCAATTTTAATCCTCAAATAGTCCGTATTGATCTGATTTGTTAATCAAAAACCTTATTAAAAATGTAAATTGATCCAAACGGATCACACACTGAAGGGTTACACTGACGAACATTTTCATTAGTTCGAGTGGGTTAGTAAGATATGGAGAGCGTTACTTGTCCGTTTAGTACTTCATTATAATATAAAAATTTTTAAAATAATATATAATAACTAGTTGAAGAAAGTTAAAGACAAGGTACTTCCCCAGAACAAATTAATCAATTACTTACTTAGGGTTCTTGAATTGATCCCCCTGAACACCCCCTTCAATCCTGCCGATATTGCGGAAAATTAATAAGGTGCCGTTTTCATGGGGTTTTGAATTTAAGTTGAAATTTCTTGTCAATACAAGAAAATCGGCAGTAAATGGGATTTTTCAGTTGAGCTTCGCCCTGTGACCCCCCCTCACATTCGGCGGATTCTGCTGTAAATTAATAGGTGGTGCTTTTATAGGACTTTGAATTTACATATAAAATTCCGTGTCAATTCATTCATTACAATGGTAGTTATTAGAGTTTTTGTGTTTAGCCTCCCCCTAATCCATCCCTTCCCCTTGGTCGATTTGGCTGAAAATCAATGGATATCGTCCCTTAGAGGGTCCTGGATACACATATGAAATTTCATGTTGATACCTTGATTCTATCGTATTCAGTTATCGTGTTCACAGACACATATACATTTTTTTTTTCATTTTTGTAATCTTGAGGTCAGAAAACATAAAATTCCTTTGAAAATTCCGCATAGAATTCCTTACAGATTACATAACTTCACCTACACTTCATATAGCTGGGGAAGTAAAAAAAAAAAATATATATAGTTAGTTATTGTGACTAATGCCCGGGCTTTAACTAGGACATACCGCCTACTACCAGTGCGCTTTCGTCACTCTGGTGAACATGAGCCTGGCTCTACACTGGGAGTCCTAAATTTTACCTACCTAGTTTTATTCACCTAGGAGTCTTTAACGAGTAACTGACATGGCACGAGAGATTTTGGAAAACACATAGAGAGAAAAATATATATAAATACATTAAACTAACTAAATAAATAATGAATAATTAATTATAAAATACATTAGCTGGATGCATATTAAATTAGGTAATGTGAAGATGGCTGACGTAGTGAGAAGGGATAATTTCACAGGTTGGAAAATAAAAATGTTGACCACTCACAGAATTTATTATTTTAAGCTAGCGGGCTTTCGAGGTTTCCCTAACTGATTTTGGAGAGGAGAGCAAAATGTTAATTGAATAATTCGTTTTGGGGAAGTACATTGCCAATGATTCACCGACAACTTTTTTATTTTTCAACCTGTGAGATAAATTAATTAGCTGAATAAAAGTAAATTAATGATGCAATTTGGTAATGGAGATATTTAACCAAACAGCCAATTATAAGTCAGTACGTGCAATCTCTAAATTCAAATACAAGAACAATGTACGTAGGGAAGTTAGGTGATTTGTTGCACGTACCTTTATATTTTGTTTACCTAAGTAATTAGGGAAGGTAAACAAAGAAGGGGTGAAACTGAGACATCAATTGAAATCCGAGTTTCACAGCTTAAAAGTTAGCTGAAGCAGCCAACCTGAATACTACTTCGTTACCAAGTTAAGTTAAGCCATCAAGGCAAGCAAATATGTACACAAGTTGTAAGCTGAGGAACGCGGATATATTGTGGAAACTTGTAAATAAAAATAATTTATTTAAATATATATATATATATATATATATATAATTTTTTATCGTAACCCGACCGAGGCCCTTAGTTTATTTTATCTGGGAGGTACAATAAACTTAAGCACGCCGTCTTTCGGATGGGACGTTAAGCGATGGTCCCGAGCCTGTACGATGTCAGGTACTCGTTAAAGACCCCTACCCTAGGTGAATAAAAATTTAGGGTAGACAAAATTTACGACTCCCATAGTAGAGACGGGCTCATGTCCACCAGAGTGACGAAAGAGCGCTCTAGTAGTAGGCGTTAGACCTCGTAGTTAAAGCCCGGGCATGAGCCATAATAACAAGGTAAAAAAAATATAGGTTAGGTTAGGTTTACAATAACAATTTAAAAAAAATATAGGTTAGGTTAGGTTTTGTTATTATCTTTCACTTTTCTATATTTTGCACATTGTGACCTAAGGAAGAGATGTAAGAACGTCCCGAAATGTCATCGTGAAAAAGTTATAAAAAATCATTATAATTTTAATTAAATAAAAAAAAGTGTCTACTGTAATTTATGGTTTCCAGATTTACTTTGTGAAGCTCCATTCTAGGAATAGATAATTAAAATACACAATTTCTTTGTCAAACTTCACTATATATTCTCAAATACTCAACTAGTTTCGCGGTGTTAAGGCATTATCAAGAGTTTGTAAGTAACTTGTATGTAAGTATGTATATATAATATATTCTCAAATACTCAACTAGTTTCGCCGTGTTAAGGCATTATCAAGAGTCACTTACAAACTCTTGATAATGCCTTAACACGGCGAAACTAGTTGAGTATTTGAGAATATATAGTGAAGTTTGACAAAGAAATTGTGTATTTTAATTATCTAGTGTCTACTGTATTTATTATATACTTTATTTATCTAATGTATAATACTATTATTTTTGTATTTATTTATATTTTTTTTTTAAATTTTTTAGTAGTATTGTTAATTCAAATCTACGAGTATGTTATATCCAATTTATAAGCTATCTTAATGGATACATTTAGGAATGTATAAGTGACGTATCCTATAACGGAAATATAGGTTTGTGTTAGGTTTATTGACTCATGCCCGGGCTTTAACTACGAGGTCATATCGCCTCTACCAGAGCGCTCTTTCGTCACTCTGGTGTACATGAGCCCGACTCAACTGTGGGATTCCTAAATTTTGCCTAACCTAAATTTTTATTCACCTAGGGCAGGGGTCTATAACGAGTACCTGACGTCGTACAGGCTCGGGACCATCGCTTAACGTCCCATCCGAAGGACGACGTGCTCAAGTTTATTTTACCTCCCAGATAAAATAAACTAAGGGCCTCAGTCGGGTATCGAACCCACGTTCTTGAGCTCAGAAGACAAGCACGCATACCACCGGCGCCCTTCTAACGGAAATATATATTATTATTATATGTATATCCCACAGGTTACAAAATAAAAATGTAGTCTGATCTCACACAAATTTTATTATTTTGATCTAGGCGGCCGGCTTACGCGGTTGCACTCATCATCAGGTGCACTTAAATATAGAAGTCGGCTCAATAAATATGTTCTATAAAAGGAAGATTCTGATTGACAGGAATAGGGAGGGCGGATAGCTCAGAGGTTGAGTTCTCTACTGAGCTCGAGATCGCGGGATCGAAACCCGGCCAAGACCCTTCGGTTGTTTATCTATGAGGTAAACCTTGAGCACGCCTTCTTTCGGATAGGACGTTAAGCGATGATCCCGAGCCTGTACAATGTCAGTTTCTCGTTAAAGACCCGTACCCTAGGTAAATAAAAATTTAGTCAATATTTAGGACTCCCTTAGTAGTAGTAATGATAGTATCGACACAACATTTAATATGTCTCAGAAGTGTCTGTGTAAGTATCGATTTTAAACGAAATGGTCGATTGTTTTTCGAATTAGAGTAAAGTACATTAGTTTTAAAGGATGAAAACAATTGATTAATTCATGTTGGAGAGATAGGGAGGGTATACTCCTTTCGTTCTGTTCTTCGACCTCCGTAGTCTTGGGACCCTGAAACCCCGTGTGGGCCGGGGAAGGGCATCACATGAATAAAAGACTTTCTACATCGAACTCCGGTGCATATCATTCTAAGTCATTATAAGACACTAGAAAGAAAGACGTTTTACTGTTTTAGGTCTGCTAAAACCGAACTGAGGCTTTGTGGAAGGTCCTGCAGCAGAATACAGGACTTAATTAAAGATACAGGGCTGCTGTAGGGACAACACAAACAGGGCACACAATAGGCGTACCCTGCCCATAGTGACATTTCCAGCCCTCTGTAAAAAAAGAAGAACAAATAAAAAAGTCAGTGAATCACCGGCGATGTACTTCCCCAGCGCGAATTAATTAAATAAATTTTCGCTTTTCTTAAGAACTTCTGAATAATATTCTGAAATTTCGAGTTGATACATTCGTTACATCGACAGTCTTATAGTTAGGACTCCTCCTCTAATCCTTCACTTTTCTTTGGCCGATTTGGCTGAAAATTGATAGATATCGTCCTTATGTGGTTCTAGATACACATTTGTCGATATGTTCTTTGTATTGCGAGTTATCGTGTTCACAGACACACAAAAATTACTTGCCTAAAGCTATACAAAGTACATACATGGGAAGTGAAACATTTGTGTAAAATATTTGCTGTCTATCTTTGTGTCGGTGAACACGATAACTTCCGACAGAAAGAATGTATTGACATTTTATAAATGTCTCAAGAACCCCATGTGTAAAAACGTTTCTGTCGTTTTTTTGTTGTTGAACACGATAACTCATGATAGAATGAATGGATCGATATTGTATTGTGTGTATCAGAACCCCATATGTAAAACATTTTATGTCGTCCTTTTGTCAGTGAACATGATATCTCCCGATAGAATGAATGGATCGATATTGAATTATGTGTATCAGAACCCCATATGTAAAACATTTTCTGTCGTCCTTTTGTCAGTGAACACGATAAATCGTGATAGAATGAATGGATCGATATTGTATTGTGTGTATCAGAACCCCATATGTAAATCATTTTATGTCCTTTTGTCGGTGAACATGATATCTCCCGATAGAATGAATGGATCGATATTGAATTATGTGTATCAGAACCCCATATGTAAAACATTTTCTGTCGTCCTTTTGTCAGTGAACACGATAACTCATGATAGAATGAATGGATCGATATTGTATTGTGTGTATCAGAACCCCATATGTAAAACATTTTATGTCGTCCTTTTGTCAGTGAACATGATATCTCCCGATAGAATGAATGGATCGATATTGAATTATGTGTATCAGAACCCCATATGTAAAACATTTTCTGTCGTCCTTTTGTCAGTGAACACGATAACTCGTGATAGAATGAATGGATCGATATTGTATTGTGTGTATCAGAACCCCATATGTAAATAATTTTATGTCCTTTTGTCGGTGAACATGATATCTCCCGATAGAATGAATGGATCGATATTGAATTATGTGTATCAGAACCCCATATGTAAAACATTTTCTGTCGTCCTTTTGTCAGTGAACACGATAACTCATGATAGAATGAATGGATCGATATTGTATTGTGTGTATCAGAACCCCATATGTAAAACATTCTATGTCGTCCTTTTGTCAGTGAACATGATATCTCCCGATAGAATGAATGGATCGATATTGAATTATGTGTATCAGAACCCCATATGTAAAACATTTTCTGTCGTCCTTTTGTCAGTGAACACGATAACTCGTGATAGAATGAATGGATCGATATTGTATTGTGTGTATCAGAACCCTATATGTAAATCATTTTATGTCCTTTTGTCGGTGAACATGATATCTCCCGATAGAATGAATGGATCGATATTGAATTATGTGTATCCAGAACCCCATATGTAAAACATTTTCTGTCGTACTTTTGTCAGTGAACACGATAACTCGTGATAGAATGAATGGATCGATATTGAATTATGTGTATCAGAACCCCATATGTAAAACATTTTCTGTCGTCCTTTTGTCAGTGAACACGATAACTCGTGATAGAATGAATGGATCGATATTGTATTGTGTGTATCAGAACCCCATATGTAAATCATTTTATGTCCTTTTGTCGGTGAACATGATATCTCCCGATAGAATGAATGGATCGATATTGAATTATGTGTATCCAGAACCCCATATGTAAAACATTTTCTGTCGTCCTTTTGTCAGTGAACACGATAACTCGTGATAGAATGAATGGATCGATATTGTATTGTGTGTATCAGAACCCCATATGTAAATCATTTTATGTCCTTTTGTCAGTGAACACGATATCTCCCGATAGAATGAATGGATCCATATTGTATTATGTGTATCCACAATCCCAAAAAGACAACACCTATTGATTTTTAACTCAAAAACTCTAATTATTGTAATGAATGTATTGTCACGATATATCATGTGTACATTCAAAGTCCTATAAGGACGACCTCTAATACATTTCAAGCGGAATAAACCGAAGGAGGGACCTCAACTCAAAAATCCAAACAACTGCCCATGTAATCAATATATCGATATAAACTTTTATATTTGAATTTAAAACGCCCTAAGGATTCATTTTCAGCGGAATCAGACAAATGCATCGACATAAAATTTAGTATGAAGATTAGGGTGGTCCAAAAATGACATATTAAAAAAAAAAAAAACGTACACCCCTAGTTTGGAAGAACTCGACAAAAGAAAATATTTGGCGCCAAAAAAAACGAAAAATATTTTAAATAACCCGTGCCCCATGGCATTTGAATTTTAAATGGAATTTAACATGGGTTTTCATATGAAATAAAGTTGAAACAATATGGCGCTTCCACGTTTCATCAAAATGGGCTAAAAAATTTCAAAAATTTTCTTTTATGGTTTTTGGGGTCGGAAAACACGAATTTGACGTCAAAAAGTTATTTTGACACATCACAGCTGTCAAAAACGCTGTCAACAAAATGACAATAACCATAATGTGGAAAATTTTTAACCCATCTTGATGAAACGTGGAAGCGCCATATTTTTCAACTTTAATACATATGAGAACCCATCTTAAATTCCATTTAAAATTCAAATGCCGTGGGGCACGGGTTATTTCAAATATTTTTCGTTTTTTTTGGCGTCAACATTTTTCTTTCGTCAAGTTCTTCCAAACTAGGAGGTGCACGTTTTTTTTTTATATTGTCATTTTTGGACCACCCTAATGAAGATTGAGAAGTCACTGTGTAAGTCAAATATTGAGTATAGCCCAAAATTTCGATTGATTTAGGAGGATGAGCAACAATGCAATTGATTAAGTCATGCTGGAGAAGTATATAGACAGTGGTGAATTTAGCGAAAAATGTTCGTAAAATAATCAGAGAACGAGAGTTGTTATAACTTGCTAATACTCTTAATCAACCCAACGCCATGAGACAGCTTTAAAGCTCATGAAATCGATCAAGCTGAAATGGGGATAAGGCTCTAAAAAGAAGCTTTAAGAAGTTGGGGATGTCAAAAAACAATTGGTTACTCCCACGGGCTTGAATTCATCGGAAAGTAAACTTAACTCTGGGAGTTGGGCGACTTTCTAGAGCTTTTCATGCATAGTGCCCGTCACTTTCCACTCACCATCACGGCGATACCAACAATAGCCATCCAGCTTTCTATATAAATCCCCCCTCCAGGGCTTTTCATCATAAGAAAAGTTGCTTTTTCTAAGCTCATTATTCTATATATAACCCCTCTACTCATTTTCTCTAAGTTTTAAAGTATTTTCTTGCCCGTCAAGGCTTAAGGAAAGAGGCCATCAATAAAATACGTACACAGAAAAAGGGGAAGGGGGGCCTTGCCTGGCGTGATGATATGTGACGAGGAGGGGAACAAACGTGACGTGACGTGACGTTTCAAATACCTACATCAATTGTATTCCTATTTTTTCAAAAACTATAGATTTTATTTTTCATTCGCGATATGAAGAACTTTTTCGTTGGATCTACCATTACTGTCTTGAATGTTTTATATATTATATTATTTTATTATATATTAATATAAACCATGAGCAGTAATACTGAGAAAAGCTCTTTTCTATATCTCTAGATTAAAACATTAGGACAAAGAATTGATGGAATCATAGCGTGATGAAGTGATGCCAATGGGATGATATTGGGGTTGGAAACTTGCTGACGAGCAGGGCTAGAGTTGAAATTGTAGAAATTGATGGTTACGCAATAACTAGTGCAGTAAATCGACAAAGAATAACAATAATTTTAACATTATTAAACAATTAACAAAAATTGTATGAATAGATGAGATTGTTTAGACATAATTTTTGTAAGTTACTAATAATCATAAAAATAATCATTCATTTTGGGGGGTCGTGGTTGTGTGACGTATTATTAGGTAGGGGGTTGAAAAAATGTAACGCATCGTAAAAGAGAACTGAGGCACGTTATGGAAGGTCCTGCAGCAGAATCCTGGACTTAAATATTATTAAAGATACAGGGCTGTTATAGGGTCAACACAAACAGGGCACACAATTGGCGTACCCGGCCCGCAGAGATACAGTAAAAAAAAGGATAACAAATAAAAAAAAGTCGGTGAAACACCGGCTATGTACTTCCCCAGTGCGAATTAATTAACTAAATTTTCGCTCTTCATTCACAAGGACTTCTTATCAAAGGGGGAGGGAGGGGTCAAAAAAGGGTGAATTTCTCGTGTATTTTATAGATGGCCCCTAAACTTCATTTTTTCACTGAACTACATCTTTATCCGCACAGGGTTGGAGGTAACATCGAGAGCACGGATGCTACTAAAGCATGTGACGCTTTGAATGCTTATAGTTAGTTATTGTGACTCATGTCTGGGCATTTATCTTCAAGGTCAGAACGCCTACTACCAGAGCGCACTTTTGTCCCTCAGGTGGACATGAGCCAGACTCTATTAAGGGAGTCCTACATTTTGCCTGCCCTAAATCTTCAATTACATAGGGTAGGAGTAACTAACATCATATAGGCTCGGGAATATCGCTAAACATCCCATTCGAAGGACGGCGTGCTCAATTTTTTGTCTGGGAGGTGAAAAAACCTACTGGCGCCCTCTATATCTGGTATAATTAACTATAATAATTGCAATGGTAGGACTAGGAAAAAGGTCGATCTAATCACTTGAAGGTTCCAAGTTGTAGATAGTCGAGCTATCAACAAGTTGAAGGCACATAGATACATAATTACTGTATCTAGTAATGAATATAGGACAAATGATTCAATTAAACTGAATTGTGATAATTGTAAATTAATGACAATTCAGATAATGGGATAGAAAGGGGGCCTTTTTGGAAAATGACAGAAGCAATTATATACAACTAATTAACATTATGTTAAATTTAATTTTCTACAATATCTACCCGTCGGCGGCATTAAGTCATGTAAATAGCATGTTACAATAAATGAAGTAGAATACTAAATTAAATGGAAGCTTTAAAAGCTGATTAGGAAATGAAATTGGATTTCTTTATTTAAAATTTATTTGAACTAAGAGACTTCAGAATCAGATGTTTACTCAAAGTGGCTAAGGTTTAGCAGGCGTCAAAAAGGGGGCCCGGGACCAATGAGTCTCTAACGACCTTCTTTGTGAACTCAGGACCTAGCTTCCAACCAAATAATAACATTTATTTCCCTTAAACCATAAAATGGTAATTAGGATAATCATACAATTTCGTACATCATAGGTACTAGCTTATAAAACATATACACAACCGATATTAAATCTTAGAATACAAACACACAGACATGAGATAAAAAATAATATTTAAATAAATAATAAATAATGGATCCACGATGACAGACCCTTTCCTCAGGTCACTAAAAGCAAAATATAGAAAAAAAAATATAAAAATATCGTACAGGCTCGGGACCATCTCTTAACGTCCCATCCGAAGGACGGTGTGCTTAAGTTTATTTTCGTCACAGATAAAATAAACTAAGGGCTTCGGCCGGGTTTTGAACCCACGATCTTGAGATCAATAAGCAAGCATGGATACCACTGAGCTACCGGCGCCCTCGAAAGCTTTTATATAAGTAACATGACTTTTATATATGTCTTTTTTTTTTAACCGCCAGAGAAAAATTCAGTTTCCGAATAAAGGGTTTCCTCTAAGAAAAACATTTTTAATTTTTTTATTTTTATTTTAGAGAAGTTGATTTATTTATGGGTTATACTTCTTTCAAAAAGAGAGGGTAGGCAGGACTGTAGAACTTATAGTTTATATTTCTACCGCCTATCTTAGATAGTTATTGTGACTCATGCCCCCAGGCTTTAACTACAAGGTTGTATCGCCTACTACCAGAGCGCTCTCTCGTCTGGTGGACATGAGTCCGACTCTGCAGTGGGAGTACTAAGATAAGCTTACCCTAAATATTATTCACCTAGGGTAGGGGTATTTAACGATTACCTGACATCGTACAGGCGTCCCATTAACGTCCCATCCGAAGGAAGGCGTGCTTAAGATTTTTAACCTCCCAGATATATATACTGAGCTACCGGCGTCCTCACAGTGGCTAATTGTCAAAAATATAGAAAAATGAAGTATGGATTGATGGAAGATGGAAATAAGAAACCGAACTGCATTTGATACTATCAACATTTAAGCTCAAGTGCTGTCTTTTCCTGTTTTATTTTTATTTTTTGAAGGATCTTAATGAATTAGTTAAACAAAAAATTGGATCTTAAAAAACACAGTGTATACGAAATATATTTTATATATTATACATATATATATGTTAAAGACCCCCTACCCTAGATGAATAAAAAAGTAGTAGGCGATATGACCACGAAGTTAAAGCCCGAGCATGAGTTTTGGATGAACATACATACTTTCCTGTTGATTACTTCGGCAGTTATTGGGGGTTTTGTGTTGGGCCCCCCGCTCCCCTAAGAGATCAGAGACAGTTTATTAGAACTCTAATGTGTTTGGTATGCGTACATTATGCATAATTTCATGTACATTATACTGGGCTCTAACAGGTTAATGATGATATTCTCGTGCGAATTACCCAACTCATCAGAGTGCCCGAGATACCCCCGAGTTACACAAAAACCCCCAGGGGTCTGTTTGCCGGACAGCAAAACATCGAGTTGACCCACGTCCTATCAGCTTTCACAATCAGTGTCAATGAAAGCCAACAGCCAATATCTCACTAACTACAAATAACTAGCAGATCCAACGGTAAGACAGGGCAGGGCGCAAGTTGAGACGCAGTTCCGTGAGGTGACGCAGAGTAAAGCAGGATCTGAACGAACTACGCGCAGGGGAGAGAGAATGTTGAAGGCGCAGTTCTATCACCACTTCGTGTCCGTGACATTGTGTCGACCGTGGATGCGATGAGATGAACTTCTCCAGGACTGTGGTCCATCTGTTCTCCAGAGATGGATGTGAACCTTACACCACTAAGCCAGAAACCTTGGAGAAAATCCCATTCTCCAAACCTTAGATGGTTAACATGTGCTGGGCCTTGCTACTTCCACCATAGAATTCGATGCTATGAGTTACCATTTAAAAATTACTTAAATAAATTCCTTATAAACATTTAGTTTACATTCTTCGGAGCGCTATAATTTTTGTCGTACTGATCCTAGCTCAAATTTCAGAATCAATTTTTCGATAGGACTAACTGTTTTCGGGTAAATCAAGGAAATATCTAAAAATCTGTGTTTCAAAACTACATTTCATGATGGTTTTCGGTATGTAACTCGAAAACCGGACGACCTGCAGAAAATCATATTTTATATAAATTATGTATTTCAATATTTTCTACAACTATTACTCGAAAATATTTTTGATTAGGTGATAAACATAAGCTGTAGTTAGGTCCCGGGGGAAAGTGGTCTCAATTTTCGTTCGATTTCGGCCAAAATCTAATCAGACCGAAAATCAGTTGAAACCTCGATCTCAGATTTCCGTACGATTACAATACTTCCCTATAAGAAAATAATATAAAGAAAAACGTTTTTTAAAAATATTGTGTTTCACAAAATATATGGGAGTACTTTCGGAATTGCTACCATGTTCAGCCACGACTTAACAAATACAGTATGTCAACAGTAAGAAGATGATTAAACGGTAAATACACTGTCTGTTAAAATTCAATTGTGCTGGAGGGAGGGACAGAGCCAGGCTGACCAAAGTGGCGACACCGTGTTTACATGGTAATAACGTTTATGGGAGGGTAGCGGTGGGTGACTGGGCCTTCTTGGTTTCATTACCTAATGCCCCTTCACTGGGATTATTGTCTTAAGATGTTGACATAAAATATTCATGACCTCCCCTCTACCACTCTCTCCTCGGTCTTATCCACTAATGAAATCTTGATTGTTCCTCATCCAATAAGACGGTCTGGTGGGCGGCTAATGCCCTACGTGCCTTGTTTACCCTCGACGCTACAAGAAGGCGCTAGGTGAGAGAGACACTCTGGAAATCTCTAATTAAAGCTATCCCCTCGTCAGAGCCACTTGCTTCTCTTGATAAAACAGCTTCATTTCCTTAATGATCAGACGTCTTGCTCCAGGTTCAACACGTTCCGTGCAGTCTGGACAAATAGTATCTTTCCCACTTGTGATGTAAACACTACACACATAGCAATTATTAAAATATTCTAGAATTAATTATTATTTTTTTAAAGAAAAGAATCGCTGAAGTGTTGATTTTTTTTATACAAACAGCTAAAATGTAGAATGTTTTCATAAAAAACAGCTGTTAGGATATTAATAAATTAGTAAATATAAATATACAAGGATTGGACCATTGGCTTTTGTTTAAAAATTAATGGACAATAACAAACGATCGAAACAAATGCCGATGATCAGCTGTTTTATATACAGCTGTATTAACACAGTTGAAGTATGGAGATGAGCCAAGGACAAGTAAAGAGTGAGTTACAAAAGAAGGTAATTTTTATTTAATAATATATACATATGCCTAGTATAAACATTTTATAGACTGGCCACAGAAAAAAGAAATTAGTAAGAATTTTTGTATATAATTTAATTTTTTTTATTTTCCAAATTTCTCTTTTTGATTTTTATAATGTAGGTTAATTATTAATAAACCCAATGTTTTGTCCTCTATTCTTTTCTATTAATTTCCCTTGTCAACCAAATAAGAAAATACTTTTGGATTAGAATGAAAATTTTTTGCAAATTTAGAAAAATTTTATGGCATCACAGAATTATATATTTAGAAGAATCCAAAAAATGTTAATTTAAATTTTTTTATATAGGTATGAGCACTTTCTTCAAAATTTTATCAGGGCCCTTTTCGGAAACTACTGTAGAAAACAAAATTTAGTGGAAGACCAGCAAACAATTTCTACATGAAATGTGATTATTTTATTATTCATTATTTTAATTTTTTTTTTTTTAATTACATTTTTATCATAGAGTTTTGCCGATCACCAAGAATATTGTTACGAACTGAATCATTTCGGATTACCACTAAGTTAAATAAATAAAAACAAAGTACTTGTTTACCTTTTATATTGTCAAATTACACAAAAATATATGCATGAAGTGTACCGGATTCGTCATCATCACGCAAAGTCACTCAGTTTCCCACTATATCGACACAGAAATGTATACGGACGCTATCAATAGGTCATTTCATGTATTCATTGTTTATCAATGATGACCCGGGGAAGGTTCCATTTTTGTAACAATATTAGATCTTTTTTTTTTTTTTGTTTGTTTTTTTGACAATTTCGGTACACTTCCAGGTCCCCTTTTCGAGCCATAATGAACTCATTCATTGTGACTCGAAATATTATCCAAAAAAAGACATCTCTAGAAATAATAAACGGAAAACGGAACCTACTGTTATCCCAGGGGAAAGGGACACATTAGAACTTACCTTCGCTGATTGAAATACTGAGTTTTTTTTCATTCAAATAATCAGTTTTCTTTCATTTTTAGTTAGTTATTGTGACTCATGCCCGGACTTTAGTGTCGAGGTCATATCGATATTACCAGAGCGCTTTTTGGTCGTTCTTCTCGACAAGAGCCCGAATCTACTATGGGAGTCCTAAATTTTGTTTTTAACGAGTACTTGAATTCGCACAGTTAACCGTTTAACGTCCCATCCGAAGGTCGGCGGGCTAAAGGTATTTTTCATCTCCCAGATAAAAAAACCTGAGATGGGAGATGAAAAAACCTAAGGGCCAGGTTTTGAACCCGCGATCGTGAGCTCAGTAGACTAGCACGCTACTTGTGTAGTATGAATCTTCACCGATGTCGTTTTAACTAGTTACCGAGCTCATGATCGTGGGCTCGAAACTCAGCCGAGGCCCTTAGGTTTTTTTTGTTATCTGGGATGTGAAAAAAGCTGCGGTCCCGAGCCTGTACGATGTCAGGAGAATATATCTTAGATAGACAACATTTAGGACTTTCACAGTGGAGTCGGCCTCATGTCTACCAGAGACGAAAGAGCGCTCTGGTAGTAGGCGATATATAACTAACTTTTATTACAAACTATGAACTGAAAACAAGAATATTACTATTTTAGCAGCTTTTATTCAACCAACGACAAACCCTGGGAAAGGCAGTTAACTAAATGTTTGGTTTTTGAGAAATTGCTTTATAAAATTGATGTGGTCTGATTAGGTTGGGCAGTGACGGGAACTGTGCAGTGTTGACTCCAATATTTACAGTTTTGGGTCAGTGTGTACTTCAAAACAGCCTCAATCCTTCATACTGTGTAATAAGGGTAGATGGGGTCAACTTTCCAATGGACACAATTTCGTGTTTCCAATAATTCAATAAGTTATTCTCGTGGAGAAAAATGACGCAAGTTTTTAACAAAAATATGAGTTTTACATTTTGCAGATGAAGGCCCCACAGTCGACTAGTTCGAAAAATTGGAAATAAAAAAATCCTGAAAACGAAAAAAGATCTGTTTAAATAGGGTAACCCAATTCGACACCCCCTCTTTTTGAACTTGGTTTTGGGGAGTGGGAGGCAATCTGTTTTGCCGCCAAGCAGTCAGCATCCAACTAGTCCCTGATGCATTTCTTGGACCCCTTCTCTAATAAGGTAATTGTTACTATGTTTTTAATTTCAAGTACAGTAGACTCTCCCGTATCCGGCGTTGCCGGGACCGACGTTACGCCGGCTAACAGAAAAAGCCGGATAACGGAAATCATCAATTAATGAGAAAAAGTATATCAATTAAAGCATAAAAAAAGTGTTTTTAGGTGAGCTAAGGAATAAAACACATATGTATTTTGTTGGTAACATTTATTAAATTGACAAATATGTACATACTTCACTAGTTAAGTGTTCATTTCCCGATAAGACGATATTGTTGTGCCACGGACGGGACGGTACCTTTGTTTTTCCATTCTAGGAAACATTTTTATAAATGTTCGATTTTCAACTATGTATTTATTATAATTTATTTATAGGATATTAGTGAAGTAATAAAATATTGTATTAGCGTTCTCTTCAATTTATATTTCCAATGTACGTATGTATGTATGTACAATAAAAATACATAAAAGATTCGTGAATTACGGAATTATTATGTGCTCGTAAATACATGTGGCTCATATAATTGAATGTTAATTTTTTCACTAGTTTAACAAATTTGATATTATTTTGCGAGCGCCTGATAAGGGAGCGCACCGGTTAACAGAACGCCGGATAAGGAAGACTCTACTGTAATTTCACTGTTTTTATTTTTGACTTAATAATTATTATTGTTAATGATTGACATGAACTGTAGAAGCTCGTAATTTCTAATCTAATTGTTGGTTTACGTATGTTCAGTTTCACCATCTGAAGATGGCAAATTGCCGAAACTAGTTATCGTAAAAATATATAGTTGAATTGATACATCTGTATTAAAATATGAGTTGTTAAGACTCGGAATTCAATTGCATAATATCGAGGGCGCTGGTAACTATGAGACAGTGTGCTTGCCTATTGAGCACAAAATTGCGTGTTCAATACTTGGCCGAGGACCATGGATTTTTTAATCAGGAAGGTAAAAAAACCTCGAGCACGCCGTTCTCTGTGAGGTACTCGACCCTTATCGCTATCCTAGTTGAATAAAAATTGGTTATAGAAATCGTCACGATATATATGTTCTGATTGACAGAAGGAATAGCTAATCAAAATACATATATTATAGATACTGATGAAGGGAGTGCTTCCCGAAACATTTGTAATTCCTGTGTTTCGAGAAAAGGCAAATAAATAAATGGGAGAAGTAATGCTGTAATGTGAAGGATCACTTTACATTATATTTTATAATAAATATTTTTTTAAATTTTTAGTTAAATAAATGGTAGTATAAGAATTGCTGTTTAAGTTATATATATTTTTAAATTATATTATTATATTTATTTCATTTTCGTATCACATTTTATATCTGGTTTTAAAATGAATATTTTTTTTATCTTTTTTTTTATTGTAGTTATAATTTATTGTATTTATATTTTTTAACTTATTTAACTAATTCTTAATTCAAAAATAAAAAAAAAGTAGTCGGTGGATCACTCGTTACTTCCCCAGCACGAATTAATCAATTACGTTTTCGCTTTCCAAAGCCAATTGATTGTTTGGGCTAAAAAAACGCAATATTTGACTTACACTGAGGTCGAGTCCCCTTCCCCTTCTCTTCGACCGATTTCGCGGAAAGTTAATAGGTGATATTTTGAGATACCATCGTTGGTCAGGTACGAGCGCTACAATCAAAAGTTAGGCTTTGCTCAAACACTCACATATTCTACTTTCTCCTGAATTTTGATTTCCTTAAAGATATTTGGATATACTTCAAATTTGGGAATACATTATAGTTTGAGGGCTACTGAGGAGGGATATTGCGCACACGGTATCCTCTTTGGTGTTGTATCCCTTTCCAACAGAGAGAACTGGTGCAGTCTATCATCCATCACTGGAACGAGTAGAACCGACCTAGAGCAGGCTTTCTTCCCTAATTGATCGATCTGAATCATTCATCTTTTTTCAATACTTCTTCGTCTTCCCCCTTCTCCCTTATCTCTGTTGCACTCTTCCTTCTTCTTAAAGCTTCTTCTCATTGATCATTTAATCACATGTGACTCTAACTTTATCCTCTATCCTACCTCTTTCATCCTCTTACTGTAACAAATTGAAGTTTTCTATTTTACTTTCCCAGCTATAAGAAGGAAAATAGGGGGTTATGTGATTCGATGTTCAATTTTGATCCAAATTTCAGGTTTTCCTACCCATTGATACCAAAAAAGAGAAAACAATTGTCTCGTAACTCACAGTAGAATGAATATATCTTCACGAAATTTTTAATGTGTATCCAGAACCTTATAAGAAGAACATCTATTGGATGTCAGACAGATCGGCAGAAGAAAAGGGGATTAGGGGGGAGTTCAAACTCAAAACGGCATAAAGACGGCACCAATTAATTTTCAGATAGGGGGGGGGGGGGGGGGGGAGGTCAACGGAGAAGAGGGAGTTCGACTCAAAAACCTTAAAAACAACCAATGTATTGAATGTATCGATACAAAATTTAGTAAGAGGATTCAGAAGCCACTATATAAGTCAAATATTGAGTTTTAGCCCAAACGATCAATTGGCTTTGGAGGGAGAGCCAAAACGTAATTGACTAATTCGTGCTGGGTAAGTACTCTTGTCCGGCTAAAAGAAATTAATTTATTATTAATTTTTTATTATTTCTACATTTCATTAGTATCCCGACCCCTCTGATTGAGGTCTTAAAGGAAATTTAATTTTGAACAAAAAATTTCCTATGAACATAGGTCCGATTCGGAACTGTTTCAGAAATATTCAACATCTTCCAATTTTTGTACTTAGCACTATTTTTTTTGCATAAAATCTCTTATTCCTCCTTAAGTATAATAGCTAACACAAAGTTAATTATACCAACATAAAGAGCGGTAAATTACCTTTAAAATAAGTTCACTTTATTATTACAATTACAAGAATTTGACAGTTTATAGGAAGCATAAACCGAAGGACTGTGTAATTCGGAAATTCTTTGGCAAACTGTAGTTTACGTTTTTTCAAAAAAATGTCCTTACTGTATATCTTAATTTTTATTAAGAAAACTTGTGCATTTAATAAGCTTTCAAACGATAAAACATTATCATATGTGATAGTAAGATGTTGTGGGGCGAGATTTCTAATAGAAATAAAAGACGTTGTCTTCCCACTGTTTTATTTTATACCAGAACCGGTTTTCGACGCAACAGCGTCATCATCAGTGGTTCATCTGTCATAGAGTAACAAAATACAAATAATAAAAAGTATAAATAATTCATAAAGCATCAGGGTACAGAGTAAGAAAATAAAATTATAAAATTAACTTACCCCACCCACACAGCACAGCGGTTGGAAGATAACTTGGCTTAACAAAATACAAATAATAAAAAGTATAAATAATTCATAAAGCATCAGGGTACAGAGTAAGAAAATAAAATTATAAAATTAACTTACCCCACCCACACAGCACAGCGGTTGGAAGATAACTTGGCCAGTTATCTTCCAACCGCTGTGCTGTGTGGGTGGGGTAAGTTAATTTTATAATTTTATTTTCTTACTCTGTACCCTGATGCTTTATGAATTATTTATACTTTTTATTATTTGTATTTTGTTACTCTATGATAGATGAACCACTGATGATGACGCTGTTGCGTCGAAAACCGGTTCTGGTATAAAATAAAACAATGGGAAGACAACGTCTTTTATTTCTATTATAAAACATTATATTACATGCCCTTATACTTGTGTAGCAATATTATGGTTTTAGTGAAAAAAGAAGGTAAAAGTAAATGACATGTCTCATAATCCATACAGTGTTTACAATGAATTGAGGATTACTATACAAACATTATTAAGAAACAAAATGATTACTGATAATGTATTATGAGTTTTGTTTTGAGTCAGAGTCAAATAGTAAGTATTCATTTCTCTTTTATAAGAAGTTCACTTTCAAAATTTATATTTCCATAAAAATGTCTAATTCTTAAAATGGAGGAATTAAAACCTCAAAGTTTTTTTCCTCAATGCTGGGACACCCTGTACATATATATAATCCATATATAATCCATACTTTGCTTTGTTCTCGGGACTCAATGAAGTCTTTTAGGTACATGGGTTATTACAAACTAAGAAGTGAACCGTTGTTGAATGTAAAATAATTGGAAGGGTGTGTGGGAGATGGTTGTTGAGTCGGGCAAACTTTGCCACGTCTCCAATGGTATTTGCCGCAGTACTGCTAACTTCTCTACAATTATGATTACCCATTGTAGCTTCTCTCTTTGCCACCTCAACTCCCTTTATCAAACCTGTTTAGATAATTCCATTCGCATATCAACTAATATAATACACTAGCAGGTTGGTAACGTTGTATGTCCGGTTAATTAATAATTTTAGAAATAAGTTGAAATTTTTTATAATTTTGAAGCTGGTGGTTTTTGATTTCTCCCCACCTTCCTTCCTCCTCTCAGCATAAATGGACAATTTTGATGTCTCGCGGCTTACTTAAGACGATGTTCTACTCAATTTTCAATTCGCAAAAACCCATAGGGCTTCCCCCCTCCCCCCCCCCCCCCCTCCTCAAAATATATTGATTCATCAAGTATCCATATGATCAATAATAATTATGGAAATTAATTAATAGATTTGCAATATTTTTTTGGTCTTATACATTAACCTCGAAAAGTCAACTCTTAGAAAGATGTTTCATATTTCCCCCCATCTCAAGTTCAAAATTCATGGTGTACATTTGAACCGGGCTTTTAAGGATGCTATTCAAAATTCTATCAACCTTTACAAAGCTTGCATGTTCATTGTACATTTTACCCCCCTCTCCCCCTCCATTTCATATATTTGGGATGTCACATAGCCTACGATTCAGTCGGGCTTATAATGATCCTACAAATGGAACTTACAGCAAGTAACAGAAAGGTACGAGTTTAGTATAGAAGGCAGCACGGAGTGCATGAGGACAGACTAGTTAATCCCCTCTCTAGAATTGAACAGGGTCTCTCCTTTCTTCCTTTCCAATGTTACCTCTGTACTTTCAATAATTCATCTTCCTACTGTTTTGGATATTGTGTAATGAGGCTAAGCCTACCTCATGTCATGTGCTTTGAAGATGTTCCCCCACTCTAGTTCTCAGGTGCCGGCTATTAAGGTTGTTATGTATGTAAAATAAATTGTTGTTCTTTAAAAATAATGATTCTATATGTTTCTAATTCTTACCTATTTCTTTGGCCAAGACTAAACAGTTTTGAAAAATCAAAATGACATGAGGTGCAAAATACATAAAAGGAAAATTACGCCATTCTTATTTGATTAAATATAATATATAAATATATTTGTTATAAACATTCTTAAACTTTATTATGCTTACTCAGAATCCTTCTAAAATTACTTCACTATACTCCTCAAATCTATTGGTATAATTGTTTATGGTCTAACGGTACTGGGTGCGGCTCGCTCGCCTCTATTTTTTCCCGCCCAGGACTCTTCTGAGTGCCTATTTGTTGCCCAAGTCCCCACTCTTAACATACTCGGGACTGCTGAGGGTTTTCTACCGACTTCCTGTTGATTTCCTGCCTTCCAATTCAAATATTTCCATCTTGATGATTATATTTATTTAAATATATTAAAACAATTAATATCCATCTTTTTGGATATTGCACGGCTTGTCTGTCCAAGATAATAACAGTTTCTACAATTAATTTTATACAAGCCGGATTTGTCAGTGAGTTTCAGACGGTCTTTGTGGGATTCCTACTTTTGAAAACCCACATACACTTTATCTATTTATTACTTTAGACAACTTTTCTGAGAGTTCTGAGGAAGTAGACTGAACACACCAGCCACTCCTGTCATCCTTTCCATCAGTTTGCATATACCCTCCATGCATTAAAGTTATACATCTTTTCCTCCGTCTTTCTCTTCAGTATACAGTCCACCAGATCAGTTGTGTAGCCCTTGTCGGCAACAGGTTGTCGGATATGCCCCAATTCCATTTCTTAGAAGTCAGGAGATTTGTAGTTGTCTATGAAAGAATGAAAAGCTGTACGTTTATGTTTTGTGTAAGATTGTGAAGGTTCACTTCATTTTCCATTAATGCTAGTTTTAGAATTATATATTTTTTTTATTACCTAACTATAATAAAAATAATATTAATTCATTGAGTTATTTAGATATTTTGTATAAGTTATGAAGTATTATTTTATTTTTAATAAAGATGGCTGACCAAGCGTGGGGACGCTTTAAATTTGTAAAGTGCATGGACAAAGATGGAAGTGTTTTAGTTTTGTTGTTTTGATGTTTGTATGAGGTTGACAAAATTAAACTAAGTTTTTATTTTGTTTGGCGCCCGAAAAAGAACAATTAGATATGCAGTTCGTTGCAAGATGAACTGTTTGGTAATAATGTTTCTGTACTTGTGGGTTTCCTGTTGATGTCTAAGTCTGCGGTGAATTTGATAGGGCCTATGAATTTATATAGTCATGTAAGCTGTCGCCGTTTTTGCATAAAACTGTTTTTGGAAAAATCATTGTTTAGTATTAGTCACAAAGTTTAAACAAAGAAACAATAGATACATAGACAAGGATCTGATAGTTGGATTTAGACATTAAACTTGTAATATTCTACTTCTCAGCTATACGAAGTATAGGGGAAGTTACGTAATCGGACAAAAATTCGTCAGTCTGTGAACACAATAATTCCCGATAGAATGAATATATCGACACGAAATTTTATATGCGAATCTAGAACCCATTAATACAATACCTATTATTTTTTCAGTCAAATCGACCAAAGGGAAGGGGGGAGGCCTAAACTCAATAGATTAATTCGTTCTGGGGAAGTACATTGCCGGTGATTCACCGATTACACAGTTAAGTTACTTCAAGACGTGAAGGCTTCAGAATTTTCGGTCTCGCAAAACTCATAAGGATACTAAGGAAGTCAAAAAATATGTAAGTTTTGAAAATGCACGAATGGGCGAATCATGAACAAAATTGTTAAAAAATAATATATAATACATTTCAGGGAGACCGAAAGGCCGCGTGAACTAAAAAATATAAATAAGACTTTTATAAATATATTTTTAATATCATTAAAAACTAACAAAAGGCCGAACTCATTTGAAACCTTCCTTGTTAGCAACAAATAAAGGACGAGGACTGGACAGAATATCCGGGAGAAAGAGGACAACAAAATTACTTATTTGGGTCGGTCCTAATTAAATTTATATATTTTTTTATTTTAATTTTTTTAATAAATAAAACTTAAGAGACAAACTGAAAACATTATTTTAATCACCAATTTGGGGGTTAAGTGCCATGGACCATATTCAGGAAACAGGACATAAATTGAATCTTTGTTAATTGGAAACTGAAGGATATATACAATTTTCTCTAAAGACATTTTAGTTAATTAGTCTGAAGCAATTAAGATGGCCTAGCGTGAAGAGGATTTATGGGTAACTTTTAGTTAAATTATAAATTTTCATATCCATTATATATTATATGTTTCAATTGAATATACAATTAATGATTTAGTTAGAATTCCAATTAGATTTAATGATCACTATACAATTCTATATTCAATCATTTTCTTATATACCCAACAGCAGAAATATACCGAACAACAAAGGATAATAATTCAGGTAAAACAAAAGATATACATAGGTTAATTCAGACACAATAATATGAAGAGAATAGCCCAGATACAATAATATGAAGAGAATAGCTCGGATACAATAACATGAAGAGAATAGCTCGGATACAATAATACGAAGAGAATAGCTCAGATACAATAATATGAAGAGAATAGCTCAGATACAATAATATGAAGAGAATAGCTCTGATAAAAGAATATTAAGAGAATATCTTTATACAACAGGAATATAGAAATTTAGACACAAGAAAATAGATAGAATAATTCTGAAGCAACACAAAATAAATATCTACACTGAGCACTTATTTAACCTATAATTCTTTATAATCTTATAATTCGATAATTCTTTCTCCGTTAGGAAGCTTATTTCTTTCCGGTGGACATAGAACATATATCTTGACGCATTTACGTAAGGAAGCAACGATGGTAAAGCTTACTTTTACCAAATAAAAGTAAGCAAGTCGGTGGAGAAACGTCCGGGCGCTATACATTGCTTAATTGAAAATATTTCAAAATAATGTATAGAAGAATTGTTGGCAATAAAATGTTCTATAAAAAGTCCGCGACTGAATATAACTATCTATAATATACCGATGTTGTTGAGCGAAAAGGGCCAATCTGCAACTTGCAGAATGTTTCTAAAACTAAAAAAAAGTTAACTAAAAAAAATGCAGTTTGGCCCCAAACACTTTGGCCCTTTTTCATTTCAAGGTTTTAGATAATTTCAGTTTGGCCCTTGCAGATAGGCCCAAATCAACTGATGACCTTGATAGGGTGAAATGAGATAGGTCCGAATGAAAAAAAATCAGATTGGCCCTTTTCGCTCAACACCATCGATATGTATGTCCGATTGAATCATAGGCTACTTGAAGTCCGAAATATTTGAATGGGAGGGAAGAGGGGGTGAGAGGAGCCCCAAATTTAATTAATTCATAACTCGAAACCCATATTAGCAGCGCCTTTCCCCATCCCCTCAATATACAGACACGTCAAATATCCATATGATCAAACGTAATAGAAATATGATTTGCTACATTATATGTTTTATGCATTAACCTGGAAAGTTGATCAGTTGAAGAGCTAGCTTTCATTTTTAGAATCAGAGGGTCGGAAAACATGAAATGATGAGGAGTAAAACTGTAGGGTTAATCTGACAACACATCCGAAGGCAGAAGGCGCCGGTAGCTCAGTGGTATGCGTGCTTGACTTCTGAGCTCAAGAAAGTGGGTTCGTAACCCGACCGAGGCCCTTAGTTTATTTTATCTGGGAGGTAAAATAAACTTAAACACGCCGTCCTTCGGATGGGACGTTAAGCGATGGTCCCGAGCCTGTACGATGTCAGGTACTCGTTAAAGACCCCTACCCTAGGTGAATAAAAATTTAGGGTAGGCAAAATTTAGAACTCCCACAATAGAGTCGGGCTCATGTCCACCAGAGTGACGAAAGAGCGCTCTGGTAGTAGGCGATATGACCTCGTAGTTAAAGCCCGGGCATGAGTCATAAAACCTAACCTAACCTAACATCCGAATCCAGAAAAAACAACTTCGATTTTATTAATACTAGAATACTCAACAGAGAGAATAGTTACTTTAACAGACTGAACCTGGAAATTGTGTATTCTTCTCGAGAAACGAATTAATCAATAATCAATAGTTGATTTATTAATTAGATGCTTCTGAATTCTGATACTAAATTTTGTGTTGATACAATCATTACATCGGTTATTAGCATTATAGAATTATTAAAATAATTTGATGTTCTTAAGAGATTTTGAATTTAAATATAGAAATAATAGAAAATTTTGTATTATTACATTCATGACAACGGCAGTTATTACAGTTTTTGTGTTAAGCCCTTCCTTTCATTTAGCTGAAAATCAATAGGTGTCGTCATTATGGGGTTCTGGATACACATATAACATTTCCTGTCGGTACTTTCATTCTATCTAGAGTTATCGTGTTTACAGACCTACACTTTATTTTTTTAAATTTTTTGGAATCAGGGTGTCAGATAAAATGAAATTTCTGACTGATTACATAACTTCCCCTATACTACGTGCAGCTAGGGATACAATCGCTAGAAATGAGTTAATGGAGACACAATAGAAATAGAATAAAACAGACACAACACCAGATATAGATATGAGAATACAATAATACAAATATACATTAATACAAATAGAAACAGCAACAAGGTTGCAATATTAATAGAGACTGAAGGAAAGAGGCGGTAAATAAAGTTTCCGAATTAATACACAACTCTCAACAACTCAATTAAAGCCACGTTTGACACATAAGTAGCTAGTGGATGAATAAACCAAACTTCGTCACACAATGAATAAAGTTTCCAACCAAGCCATTTAATTTTAAAATATTTCAATTATGTTAAGTAACAAGTTTGAGTGAGGGTGAGAATCAAAGGGGGGTGTGCCGCCCTCATTTACAACTTTTTAGCATTTTTTTTTAGGTAGAACGATGAATACAGCATCCAGAGGGCTCTACCGGTATGGAATAGATTCCAAAAATGAAAAAGAAATTTCGTTGGTGAATCACCGGCTATGTACTTCCCCAACACAAATTAATCAATTAAGTCTTTGCTCTCCCTCCAAAGCCAATATAGCGTTCAGTCAATATTTGACTTAGATAGTGGCTTATGAATCTTCAAACTAAATTTTGTGCCGATATATTCATTACAACGGCAGTTATTAGAGTTTTTGTGTTAAGCCTCCCCCCCCCCCCCCCTAAACCCCCTCCTTAGAGCGTTCTAGATACATAATAGATGATATATAATAGATGATATATATTATCTAAAATTTCGTGTCGAATCATTTTATCAGGAATCTTCACAGACACACACATATACAAACCCGGGGCCCAGCGTAGTTCCTGCGTGGCGCCCTCGGGTGGCTGGCGTGCGCGGCTGGCTGGGTCGGGGGACTTGGGCAGCTCCGCCGGCGCCTCTGGACTGGAACAGTCCCGGACTTGAAGGGTGTGGACTGCTTTCTTCACATGCACACCCTCATCTTCAAGCCCCGCTATCTTCACGATTAAGCTAAGTGCTTACATATACTTGAAAGAGTGGCCCGGCGGTGCTGTTTGTCCCCCGGTCCTGCCTGCCTGTTCGTTGGGTGCCCTGGGTCCTGTGCTTGGCCTTCCCCGGTCCCCCTGGCCCCCTGTGGGATCCCATCATGACTGTTCTCGTCATTTGTATTAAGAGTTCGCTGGCTTAGTTAGGACAAGGAATATAACAAGGTAGGGCGATAATAACCAAAGCAGGTGTTCGCCCCAAATAAACCAACCAACCAACATATAAAAACAAATGGATTTTTTTTTTTCATCTCTGGAATCAGAGGGTCAGAAAGCATAAAATTTCGTTTAGAGCTCCGCATCGAATTTCTGACTGATTACATAACTTCTTCTATACTTCGTGCAGCCGGGCAAGAAAGTTCCGGTCCGTCTGTCTCCGTGAGCACGATAACTACTAGAATGAAAATTGAACTCCTCACACTAGAATGACACGAAATTTTATATCCAGAGTCCCATAAGGATGCCACCTTTCGATTTTTAGCCGAAAGGAAAGGGATGATTAGTGGAGCGCTTAACACAAAAACTGTAATAAATTCCGATGCAATAAATGTATTTTATTTATATTATTTTATATTTATTTATTTTTAAATTCGAAACCCCATAAGGACGACACCTATTATTTTTTCACAAAATCGGTCCAGGGGAAATGAGTGGATCACAAGAGGGGACTGATTTCGGAAACTCAAATAATTGCCGAAGTATTGAATACATCGACACAAAATTTAATATAAGAATTCGTGCAGGGGAAGTATATTGCTGGTGATTCACCGACGATAACTATCGATTTTCAGCCAAATTGGCGTAAGGTGAAAATTTAATTGATTACTAATCATTCGAGCAGTGCAAATACATTGCCAGTGATTCAACGACTTGTAAGCGCTGCTCAAATTTTCCTTACGAAAAAATGCACATTTGAGAACGAGAGCACACAGTCCCATCTCAGATGTACTTGACAGATGGCCCAGAAGAGAGAAGGGGTAATATTGTAGATCCTGGGGCATTAAATAGGATATCCGAGGTCTGGCTGAAGACACACCACAAGTCATTTGCATACTGATACCAAGGGGGCGTTGTCAGAAACTAATAGCCAATTCAATTAAACAATACTAACACTAGGAATAGGATTAGGGAAATTATTATTGACGGCATTAAGTTTCACATTAGATTTGAATTTAGGAAAATTTGAAAATATTGTGATCTTGAAATAATATGGAAAATGAAAATGGTAGTTAAGAGTTCGCTCTCCCTTTAAGACCACTCGACCGTTTGGGCTAAAAATCAATAGTTGACTAATATAGGAGCGTGTGAATCCTCATACTAATAAAAATAATAATAATTCTTTATTGCATAGGAAGATACATGGATCTTATTGCAAGACATTGGAGTCTTATATACAATAGTGGATCTTATAGACATAATGCAAAATGTAAAAAACAAAGTAAATAATTGAGAACATATCGGCAGCAGACTCAGGAGAAGAACATGAAGATCTTTCATGCGTATAAATAATAGAAATAGATAATAGAAATGGAAATGGGGGGCCATACGTTAATACGCACAATGGTTGAGGATAACATACAAAATAAATGACTAGCTTGGGACTAATAAAAGAAAAAGGAAAATAAATAACAAACTTGACAATTAACATAAGTAAAAACAATAATAATGTCTAAAGTAGAATAAACTAAATCAGGACAATTTTATCCAATCCTCATACTAAATTATGTGTCGATACATTCATTACATCGGCAGTATTTGAGTTAAATCACCCTCCTTCAGTCGATTTCGTAGAAAATTGACAGACCATCCTTATTAGGATTTTAATTTAATATTATTTATTTAGGATATATGCTTATATTTATGATCGAATCAAGAGACTTTGCAAGTAAAAGTTGTGGAAAAACTGAAGGACACATTCTATCTGAAATACATTTTTCGTAAACCTCTCGGTTTGCGACATATACGCCAAGAACCGTCCTGAAATGACTTTTGAAACTCATTTTATTAGACGTTTTATTGATTTACCCGAAAACGGCTAATTTTATGGAAAAATTTCAACTAACCAAAAATGTTCCTTATTAAATTTCCAATATTCCAAATGTCCTCAGATTTGAGGACCAACACGATTAAAGTTATAGCACTTCAAAGAACATGAAATTTCATAGGAAATATTTCTAAGTATTGTTTAAATTGTAACACATAGCAACGGATTATAAAATATTTTTTTATTATTGGCTGCTTATTATTTATTATTTGGGAGGTAAAATAAAATTAAGCACGCCCTCCTTCGGATGGGACGTTAAGCGATGGTTCCGAGCATGTCAGGTACTCGTTAAAGACCCCTACCCTGGGTGAATAAAAATTTAGGGTAGGCAAAATTTAAGACTCCCACAATAGAGTCGGGCTCATGTCCACCAGAGTGAAGAAAGAGCGCTCTGGTAGTAGGTGATATGACCTCGTAGTTAAAGCCCGGGCCTGAGTCCCTAGTATACGGTTTATGCGTCAAAATAATATGTTCGATTATTAATTTAATACGTTTAGTTTTATTCTGAGTTAGTGTTAAAGTTCTACAGTCCTGCCTACTCTCTCTTTTTGCAAAAAGTATACCTAACCCATGAATAAATCAACTTCTTTAATGTCCTTCTCCAATTTTTGAAATCAATAGATAAAATTTAAAAAAATTGAATAAAATTAAAAATGTTTTCCTTAGTGAAAACCCTTTTTTCGGAAACGGAATTTTTTTCAATGATGTAAATAAATAATTTTATTATTATTAATGTGAAGAGGTAATAACAAATAGAGAAATAGTATAATCTTTATTGGCGCATTAAAATATAATAACATCTATAATTTTACAATAACACTAGTCAGATACCAAGTGAGGAATAATAGAAGCGAAGAAGACGGAGAGATGTCCAACAGAGCGAATCTCATCAGAATATTAACAGAGCAGTAGAACAGAGATCTAAGTTTTGAACAAAAGACAAGTTGAACAGTACCATCTCCATATCTGCTGTTCAGATCAGGATCTAAATGTAGTGTTCATTATAGGAACATTCCCCAATCCAAGGCAATATTCGACATGGCCGAGTTTAGCTTCTGTTTCTCTTCATTGAGCCCGTTTCGAGAATGATTTGAAGAACTTATAAATTCTGATTAGGTTACAACTTTTTGCAATCTATACACTAATAATAATAATAATAGTAATATTTATTTCCGTTAAACCATAACATGGTAATAGGATACGTAGAGGGGGGTTTTAGTTAGATTGCGCCTTAGGCCCATTTCGATTTGGACCTAAAGATACATGATGCTCGTAACTAAAGTGACCAACACTTCTCCTTTGCAGTCTTTTGTACTCCTTTGTGCTCCATTAATAAATATAAAAACTGGAGCAGTGAAAAATCACAACTATCTGGAGAAACACTAGCTGCAGTTTTAACAGTAAAGTTTAACATGCGGGACACAAATTGTTCTGACATAAGTGCGCTCTTGGAAGAAAATTCAGAAGAACTATCAAAAAAAAAATTAATTCAAAAGGAAAATATGATTTAAAGAATTAAAATTATGTAGGTATACAAAATAATAAAATTTCTATTAAATTTTTATATTATTTTTTTAAATATATAGCCGAATGGTTGCGACTTAATGTTTTTTTTTTTTTTTACAACCTCAACGTTTGTTCGGAGAGGGTTTTGATTAAGTCACAAATATAAACGGTATCTTGTAAAAGTATTTTACGCCCCAAGGTAAACTGGTCTCAATTTTTATTTCCAATTTCGGCTAAAATCTAATCAAATCTAAATTAACGCATGTGACTTCTTCATTTACCAAAATTCCTGTTCATGACTAGAATCATCACAAAGTTTCAATAACCTACATTCAAGAGACACGGGCACACAGACAGACATCATCAAGAAAATGGTCAAAAGTTATTCAGAGGACCTTGAAACGTGAAATTCCACTGAAAACTCGATTTCCTATTATTGCACGATTACAATAATTTCTTAGACTGAAGGTATAAATAAAAAAGTTTTTTATATTTTATTCTTTTTAACGCGCACCCCTGTGGAAATTTTTTATTTGGGATGTTAGAGGACAGGGGATGTTCCATTTGTAGCCCATTTTTTTTTTTTTTTTTTTTTTTGACAAAACAGGGGCGGGTTACATTACTGGGAGGGGATTTAAAAACATCCATGGCCCCGGAAGAGTAATTTTATCTATGAAATAAAACTCTACACCGGACGGGATTCGAACTCGCACCCGTGCAACCAAAGTCCCACTCTTAATAATAAACAAATAAAAAAGTAAAAATAATATATTCCTCCGTACTAGTAGGCAACATTTTCTGATATATTCCAATACCTGATCACTTATAGTTTAAAGTTTCGGATTTTGACGAGTGTATGTGGACGTAAACTGCAGTTAAATGCATGATCAGCTGAAACTGACCAACTAGGCAGTTAAATAATGTGAAGGACTTACCTTCGACTTCTATCTGGAAGCGTGTGACCAGGTAGTCGCTGACGGTGGGATGATAAGCTCGACATTCGAACCAGACACCCAGATCAGCCCGGCTGACTCGGAGTTTGACTCGGGACCGTCCCGTTCCCAGCTCCCCTGACTTCTCTTCCTCAGGGTCACCTAAAATGCAAAAAAAAAAGTAAACTTAAGCAATTAATAAAGGGTTTTTGAGAAAGAGGAAATAGTTTTTTGAAAAAACTTGAACTAAAAATAAAAAAAAAAAAAACTGACAAAAAATAAACCTTTAAAAAGGAACGAATTGTCCCCATGAGAAATCAGTCTTAGCAGAGTTACAAAGATTGAGGAACATATAGTACGTAACATGAGTTTACAGGAAACCAAGACCATTTGATATTGTCGCAGTCGCGTATTTATTTTATTATTTTTTTTTTCCCAACCGCGCGCGCGCAGTCACAGTGTTATGTATGAATATACCTTGACGATAAGGAAAGGAGTACACAATGCAGGCCCAGGCCCAGCTTAAACGTTTGGGGGGAGGGACGACGACGACGACAAAACGATACATCTCCTGCAAAAATTCTGATTTAATTTAGGTTAGGTTATGTTTTATGATTCATGCCCGGGCTTTAACTACGAGGTCATATCGCCTACTACCAGAGCGCTCTTTCGTCACTGTGGTGGACATGAGCCCGACTCTACTGTGGGAGTCCTAAATTTTGCCTACCCTAAATTTTTATTCATCTAGGGTAGGGGTCATTAACGAGTACCTGACATCGTATAGGCTCGGGACCATCGCTTAACGTTCCATCCGAAGGACGGCGTGCTTAAGTTTATTTTATCTCCCAGATAAAATAAACTAAGGGCCTCGGTCGGGCTACGAACCCACAACCTTGAGCACAGAAGTCAAGCACGCATACCACTGAGCTACCGGCGCCCTCTGATTTAATTTATATAAATAAAAAAAAGTCCGGTCTTTGGTGTTTTAAATAATAGTCAATTTAATAAAAAATGTTGTTCATTCATTTTTTTTTCTTCTGAAACCTAGGTGGGGAGGGCTTTTTTCGGAGGGGGCTTGAAGGACAGGGCGAAGGCTTTGGGGGGGAGGGGCTTGGCCTTATAAACACTTGAGCTCAAACTCCAAGTCTCTAGCTATAATAGAGGCCGAGATCCCTACACAGGCTTTGATAAAACCTCAAGATCTTGGAAACGGCATACCCGATTTCCACCAAACATGGCAAAGAACCATCTCGCAAATACCAGCTTTTGAAACAAAAAAAAAAAGCTTTGAAATAGGTTCAGCCGTCTTGGAGCTACGATGCCACAGACAGACACACAAAGGCTTCGAACTTATAACACCCCTCCTTTTGTGTCGGGGGTTAAAAAAAGGGTATATGTTATGTGGCTAAAGCAAGACTTTCTTATACCAACATTTTTATAGACCACTCTTCCTCTCCTTCCCCCTTCCATTCATTTCGAGCTGGAATTACTGGTTATTTGAAAGTAATGTGTTGGCAACAGCGGTTTTCTTTGTTTTATTGTGCAGCATGATTTTCGGAGTGACATTCTTACACCCAATAATGTCAGTATGAAATGAATTTGAGAGAGGGAAGTGGGAGGCAGTGGGATCTATAAGCAAATGGTTGGTATGAGAAATGGTCACATAACAGATGCTTTATTTTTATAATTTTTTAATAAAAAACTACCAATAATAAAACATTATTTTGAAATTTGCTGTGTTACAATTTAAACATTACTTAAAAATATTTACTACGGAAATTTATTGTACATTCCTTAAGGTCGTATTGGATCGGAAATTTAATGGGAACATTTTGGGTAAGGATCAATTTTTCGACAGGACTAATCGTTTTCGCGTAAATCGAGAAAACATTTAAAAAATATAATATGAAGATGGCTGATGTAGTGAGAAGTGATTACTTCACAGAATGTCAAATATAAGATAGTCTGACCTCTCACAGATTTTTATTGGTAGTAATAGCTAGCCGGCTTTCGAGGTTTCCCTCATCATCAGGCAGTCCGATAAAAAGAGTTGTGACTCAGATGGTGGACAGGAATAACTCGTCTGTCCCCATCCATGATATTTTAAATTGTTAATGTTTTAGATTGTTATTTATTTATTTTTATTATATTATTTAGTTCTTTCAACATTTTTAAATTTTTATCAGACTGCCTGATGATGAGGTAAACCTCGAAAGCCGGCTAGCTATTACTACCAATAAAAATCTGTGAGAGGTCAGACTATCTTATATTTGACATCCTGTGAGATTTAAAAAATATGGTTTAAAAACGTTATTTTAGGAATTTTCGGTGATAATTCTGACTTCCGTCCATTTGAGGGTAGTCACAGTCTCACAATTCTTCATACTCCCAATATGGGTAACATTTCTGAGAAATTTAACGTTATAAAATAAATAGTCTGTGGGTGGATAGATGGGATTGTGTAATCTACCGTCAGAGGGCGGTCGTATTGTATTTGGCAGGATCGGTGTATTGAAAACCTTTCACCACTCCACATTGTCTGACGTTGTCAGGTCTGGCATCATATTACATCTTTCAGGCCCCCTGTTATCTGCACCGACGTTTTGTTCTGTCTGTGCCAGTACTGTGTGATTTCTGAAAAAAAATCACCACGCATCATGAAGCATGAGATTCGGAAGTATGTACCACGATAGTGTAAATAGGTACATGTAAGTTTGTAATCACGAATGTAAAAATTATAATAATTAGTGATAATCATATCGTGTACCGTTTTTTTATAGCTTTATAATTAAAGAATGGATGGCATGGCACGGACTAGCGGAATTCTGTGGTCACTCACGGAGGGAATAACTTTTTGTACCTGGATTTAGCTAGTTCGGTGACGTAGGGGAGAGCTGAGAGTATGGAGGGTCTTGTTGGAACATAGTAAGGAGCATTGGCTATTGTGCGACGGATTAAAGGGATTGGAATCCTTGGCCCAACCCCATAGTTCGAGTCCGATTTTTTTTTTTTTTTTTTTTTGTATTTTATTTATGAAGATACAACTGTTGCTACGGTGCAACAACCAGCAACCATGATTGTTTTGATATGTTGGTGTAAAGGGCATGTGAGAGGAAGTCCATCCAGTGGTAGGTCCTCGGGACGAAAATTTATCTTAATTATTAGGACAAGAACAGAAAAATAAATAAAATAAAAAAGTAAATAAATAAATAAAAAATTAAATAAATAAAAAGGAATTGAAAGACAATTTTGATGGATGGGTAGGAGAGATGATAAAAGTAAAGGAAAATGATGTAAAAAAAAAAATTTAAGAACGAATATGATTCAAGGTGGCAGTAAGTCGCGGTTCCATCTTCTCTTCAACCTTCGTTGGTTTTTTTTTTGGTAAGTGTTGTGAAGATAAAGTACGTATTTCTGTTTGTATGTGTGTAAGGTTTTCTAAAAAACCGTATGTAAGTAGTTTGAATTGTGTCGGATACTGTGTGTATCATAAGATCGTTATGAAGTGTTCTGTTGTTCATGTATGGGGCGGCACTGTGTTATCAGTCTGAGGGTTTTTGACTGAAACGCCTGAATTCGTTTGATGTTGGATATTTTTGCTGAACCGTATATCTGTGATCCGTATGACCATGATGGTCTCAATAAGTTAGTGTAACAGTTCCGTTTTTGTGTCCATTGAGTATTTTGAGTCGACAGATCAGCGTGTTTCGAGTGAGACGTGTCTGAGAGTTCGATGTCAGTCTTCAATCTAATGTCACTCCAGGTATTCCGAAATTAAAATCAAAAACTTTTCGGTGTATTACCAATATACTTCTTCAAACACCAATCTACAATTTTAATCAATAGCGGATTTACATAGGGGCTTCTTAATTCTCAAACTAAATTTCGTGTCGATAAATTCATTACATCTGCAATTATTAATTGGCCTATTTTTTATAATTAAAACACAATAAATTGATAGGCTTCGTCCTTATGTGATTTTGAATTTACATATGAAATTTACCGTCTATATATTGATTAAAACTGTAATTATTAAAATTTTTGTGTTAGCCCCCGTAATTCTCCCCCTCCGTTTTTTCTCCGATTTTTATAAATGGGGTTCAGTATACACATAAATTTCGTGTTGATACATCCATTCTATCGGGAGTTATCGTGTTTACAGATAGACAGCATTTTTTTTGTGAATCAGGGGGTTGAAAAATATGAAATCCCAGTGAAAATTTTACACAGAATTTCTGATAGATTTCCGAACTTCCAATAAATGAAATAAAATAATAGTAAAATAAATAGTGAAAGATGTAGAAATGGAAATGAATGA
The DNA here is from genome assembly GCA_963662175.1 of Aradus depressus. Taxonomy (NCBI): domain Eukaryota; kingdom Metazoa; phylum Arthropoda; class Insecta; order Hemiptera; family Aradidae; genus Aradus; species Aradus depressus. Next base: position 32,336,525 of record OY759217.1, on the reverse strand, counting down.
GGCTGTAATTAACAGTGTCTATGAAATAGCCCGGGGTTCCGTCCATCGATTTGCCCCACTCTGGCCTTCTCTCTCATACCTTTCCAAGTTTTATTCAATTATTATTTTTTATTTATTTTTTTAAATATCTCTCCAGCATCAAAGAGCTAGTAAAGCACCACTGAATTGTAAATATTTTAATATTTTTTCCTCCCCTTTCAATTACTAAAAAATAAAAAAATACAACTTTTTTTTTATTACTCATAAAAAATAAAAATCATAAATCTACATCTATTAATTAAGTTGAAACGACCATGGTGTATGTGTGTTTCTTCCAACATCATGCCTGAACGGATTTTTATGAAATTTAATTTATAGAATTTTTATAAATCCTTTTGAAAAAAAAAATGAATAGGTGAAATTTCAAATATGGTAAATACCGCTCAATAATGGTTGATGGCATTTTAATGAAATTTCACAAGTGGCATTCTTATAAGTCCAGTTGAATCAAACAAATTGGAGACCCGAAAGATAAAATGGGTGCCACGGCTCTTCAACGATTGATTTTTTCAGGTTAAAGAGCAGGACCATAAAAAGTCGTTGGTGAATTACTGGGTATGTACTTCCCCAGAACGAATTAATCAATTAACTTTTCGCTCCCCCTCCAAAACTAGACGACCGTTTGAGTTAAAAATCAATAGTTGATTTACATAGGGACTTCCGAATCGTTATACTCAATTTTGTTTATCGACGCATACATTACATCGACCGTTATTAGGGTTTTTGAGTATAGCCCCCTCCCCTAAAGTCCCTCTCCCCTTCGGCCGATTTTGTGGTAAATTAACATGCTCCTTATGGGAATTTGAATTTAAATAAAAAAATTGAAGTCGATATATTCATTATGTCGACCTTTATTAGGGTTTTTGATTACAGCCCCCTCCCCTAATGTCCCTCTTCCCTTCGGCCGATTTTGTTGTAAATTAACATGCTTCTTATGGAAATTTGAATTTAAATAAAAAAAATTCATTACAGCGGCACTTATAAAGGTTTTTGAGTATAGATGTCGTTCTTACGGGGTTCTGGATACATGTATAACTTCGGGTCTATACATTCATACTATCGCAAGATCATGTTCAGACACACAACGATTTTTTTTTTAATTTTTAAAATCAGGGTGTTGGAATAAATAAAATTTCGGTAAAAACTCAACTTCGAATTTTTGACCTATACTTCCTATAACTGGGGAAGTAAAAAAATGTGTAATTCGATATACTCTGTGTACGGTTGAGTGAGAATTGTTTATTGTATTTGGTTGAGTGAAAACGGACGATGGATGGGAGTATGTAGTCTGTTAGATAGAAGAGGAGATAGTGGATGCAGGTTATGAAAGCGGAGATGATGGTGAATTTCACCAGGAGAGACCTGATAACATCGATGTGTATGATATAATAGGTGGGAACCTGGTCTCTATCTCTGTTTGGAAGACCTATAGGGTCCCATGTTTGTATACCTTCTATAGGACCCCGCCTCAAAAACAATAGACCACTGTCCCTCCACTCACCGCTTATCTATAAATATATAGGGTTCGCACATAGTTAGATTATCAGGAAAATTGGATTGTAAATCTTATGTATAGTATAAATTGGTTCTAATGAAATGTCATGTAAAGCTATGAGTTAAGGACAGTTTTTTTTAGTAAAAATCTTTAAAAGTTATCACTCTCACGCTTTGCCGTCCACCTCATGGTCTTCCTCCACTGCTGGACAGTGGATGGTTAGGCGGAGTAGTGGGAGGGAAAGCGCTGGACTCCCGCGGCCTCCTCCCTCTCCACAATGGCAGAGTGCAGGAGTCCAACTGGTGTTTTCCTCATCGTGTTTCTTATATATCTTTATTTATCTTACTATTTTGATTGATTTATCTTTTTTATTTTATGGTTTATTTTTATTCATTTACCACCATTTATTTTGTACATATTCATGTATTTCTTGCTTCTTATTATTTGTTTTAAATATTGTGTATTAATTATTATTTTATCATGTATTCTTATAGTCGAAGAATAAGGACAAGGGACAAGGTTCAGGGCTGGGCTGCAGTGTTTCTGGAGCCGCTATCTTTGGCATTGGTGAACCTCTGACCTAACTACCGTCTTTATTATTATTTTTATTTATTTATTTTTATTGTGAATAGCGCTTTTTGTGCTGAACCAAATAAAAAAGTGTTTTTTTTTTGTTTTTTTTTTGAAGAATAAATAGAAAAATAAGAAAAAAAAAATACCAGGTCGAGAGAGACCATCCGAAAAGAATCCAAAATTATGATTGGCTGGTGGGCGGACCAATCAGAAAATTACCAGGGACTTGTCAAGCAATTAGTTCTTGGAAGAGAGAGTGCCACAGTAGCTATAAAAAGGAGGGGTCCCCCAAGAGAAAAATGTTCATCGTGACCAAAAAAGGACGTGGAAGTCTCCCCAAATATTGTAAAAAAAGAAGACACATCTAAAAAAATAAAAATAAATGACGGAAAAAGTCAACAAACCATGATTCAGTAGGTAATTTCGTGTATTCATTGTTCATCTAGAATGGCCCGAGGCAAGTTCCATTTTGTAATCCTAATATTCGAACTATCTGTGATTTATATATTCATTGAGTTTTGATTCAAATCTGTTTACTTTCATTTGGATGTCGTGTCTTGTGTTTAAACGTGTTTTTATGTTTGTTTTTTAGTTACTAGAATTATGTTATTCGCCTGAAAGATTGTTTTAGAGCAATTAAGACATTTAGTTAGTTCTAGAACATTGTAAAATCTGACCACTAGGGATGCATGAAAAGTGAGTAAGAGTTTTCTAATATTTATTGTGCAATATCTTTTTAAAATGTAAGTGTTGTTTCATTTGAACTAAAGTGATGCTTATTGGTTAGTTAGTTCTCTTTTGAACTGGCCTGGTCCTTAAGCGTGTACAATTGGAAGTTAGAAGTCTGGGACAATATAAAAACTGATCAATGTTTATTTCGGGACTTTAATCCGTTCAACAGTTTCGATGAGTTAAAGTTATTAGTCATTGTGATCCAGATAGTCCATTTTCCAGGCTTTTACCAGCATTCAAGCACATTGTTGTATCCATTGAATGGATTTTGGTAACTCCAACTAGGTTTAAAAATGTGTGGAATACTAATAAATAAATAAAACAAACTTTTTAATTTTTTTTAATATTGTCTATCCCATAAAAAATTCCAACACAAACTAATGGAAGGAAATATATGGGTTAGGTTAGGTTTTATGACTCATGCCCGGGCTTTAACTACGAGGTCATATCGCCTACTACCATGAGCCCGACTCTACTGTGGGAGTCCCAAATTTTGCCTACCTTAAATTTTTATTCACCTAGGGTAGGTGTCTTTAACGAGTACCTGACATCGTACAGGCTCGGGACCATCGCTTAACGTCCCATCCGAAGGACGGCGTGCTTAAGTTTATTCTACCTCCCAGATAAAATAAACTAAGGGCCTCCCTCGGTCGGGTTTCGAACCCACGATCTTGAGCTCAGAAGATGTATATATATTTATTTTATTATAAAAAGTATGTAGTTAGTTATTGTGGCTCATGCCCAGACTTCAACTACGAGATCATATCGCCTAATATCAGAGCGCTCTTTCCTCACTCTGATGTACGTATGTGTAAGCCCAACTCTACTGTGGGAGTCCTAAATTTTCCCTACCTAGTTACCTTAGATAGGGTCTTTAACTAGTACCGATCGTACCGGCTCGGGACCATTGCCGAACGTCCCAACCGAAGGTTTTTTACCTCCTAGATGAAAAACCTTAGGTCCTCAGCCGGTTTTCGAACCCGCGATCATGAACTCATAACAGATAAATGCCTAACAGTAAAGACATTGTTGAAAGTCCAACACCTTCCTTATCTACCTCGTACCTATTTGAATGATTGGCATCAACCAAACTTGTCTTAGTTTACATAAGATTACAAAATTACCTACTGATACATACATGATTCAGTTCAAACAATATTATTAATACGCTCATTGTTCTTAGAAAATTAATTTTCTAGTTCAAGGTTGTAGCGACGAAGAAGGTATCAGGAATGTCAGTGAAGTCAGTATATAATCTCAATAAAGAAAAACAGATTTTCTCTTACAGAAAATTATGTTGATCTAAGCCGATCTAGTTATTGGAGGAAGTTGGTAAAGGAAAGTTAAGCAGATTGGGAATCGTGAGTGGCCTTTTGAGGGCAAAAGTGAATTTGATAAATATGTAAAGGGTGTAGAGAGGAGGGTCGGAGGGCTGAGAGTTATAGAGGGGGAGGTGGCGCCGATAACGGAAAATGGGGGCGGAGCGAAGTGGAGCGGCTTTCCGTTTGGGGCCCTAAGAAATATCAGAGGGCCGTGCCAAGAGAGAGAGAGCCCAGCGGGATGCCCAATGTCCCATCCGGGAGTCGGCCTATCTGCATGTCGGGGTAACGGCCTGGGGTGGGGTACTCCAGACGGCAGCGCCAGGGGAGCTTTCTTTCAGGGGATCCAGACCGGATTATATTGCTCTTCTGAGGGGACAAAAAAAAAATGGAAAGAAATGATAGTTATGAGGAGAAAATGACAATTTATTATTATTTTTTTAGTGAAGGAAATGTTGGCTTCCTTTCTGTTTTGGGGTGTTCACAAGTTGATAGGTTAGTTGTTGTGTTTGTTAGAATTGTTTCAGAAGCACCCTTTCAGAAAATTGGGGTAGGTCATACTCTACAAGGATAAAAGAACAGACTTAAGAAACTCCTCTGCTGTTTTTAGGTCGCTGTTATACAATTTGAGGGCTCTATGGTTCTTTTAAAAACAGTTCTAAACGCTTTTTTTCCCCCTTTACCAACTGCCTCCCACTTCCCAACAGAATCCTCCATCTGTAGTCTTCCATCTTCGATACGAATTCTATGTGGAAACATTGTAATTTTAGAAATTCCATGGGGCAATGTCTCTCCAGTTCACACACATGATGGGAAGGGAACGGACTTGATGGAATGCTTTTCTACAATCGAATGGGTGTTCATCTCTGATGACGAGGTACATTCAAATGTATGACACTTAAATGTATGTAAAAAGCATTAAAATCGAAGTTGGACGGTATTAGATTGTTAAAGGTGAATATTTGAGAGGGATGTCTACAAAGTATGTTCGCTGTTTTCTTTTGATCCTTCTAACATGAGTCATTCCATCGCTTGCCACTCCATATTGAATGTCTTCAATTGGCTGTTCAAGAAGTCCCTGCAAAACATGAAGAAGAGATACTTCAATGTCGTTATCTCCTAATTATTTTACTGTGGATCTGTTCTTTAGTTTTAGCTTCAATACTGAGTGTTCCATCCTTTCATTATCGAACACATTTAATGGCACTGAATATTTTACTCATGGCTTCAGGAAGCTTTAAAGCGTACTCATTAGAGAAGTTTCCCTCTTTTCTTTTGATAAGAAGAAAACGAGTCCAATTATCTACTAAATCTACACCAGGTCTAGCTCTCGCATAAAGGCTCACACGCTTACCCTCTGATCTTCTTCCTGGAGGGAGAGTCAAAGGCAGAAAAGAGTTACAGAGTAAACTCAGATGCAATGTCCATTGCCCCACCATGTTCTTTTTCTGTTATCCGACCATTTGGTTGAGAGATGCCTGTTTCCGCGCCAAGATCGTTTCCAAGAATCAGACCAGGTGGAAAATTATGGTTCTCCAGTATAATATTCCAACGAGTATGGAACGCGTTCCAACACTACCCACAGCTCCGAGCTTCGTTTTTCGTCCGGTTGCGGATCCCACATCTACCAGCAGAGAGCAGTCAGAGTGCTTTAATAACTCCCTTTCTTAAACTCTGTGTGAAGAGAGCATCATGGTCAAGCTCCTGTGAAAGGGCGACGAACATCATACATCGACCTAGGCGGTAACATCAAAAAAGGTTAAAGAACAAGCCAACATTATTCACAAAGATTGCACCAGGCCCGAACTACAGTTATGTCATCGAGACTGTTAACCTGTAAACCAACAACAGGATATTGACATTGACCATGAATCAACACTTCCGGAAAAAAAGGAATGAAGCGGTTAAATATCGGGGCAAAGGATGCAGGCGCGATCAGTCATACATCATACCTGGCATCTCTCTCTCTCTCTGCTGTTAGACATAAGTTGAATTCATCTAGTACATGTTTCCGTGTGTTAACTGTTCTTGCAATTAGCAAAGCAAAATAAGTAGTCTTTAACATGTAAAGATAAACATCCGGGTTGGTGAGTGAAGCACCAAAGAATAACTCTATTAAGAGTAAATAACTACAAAATTATTTCTTCACACTCCTTATCGGCATTTTCCAGATCAGTGGATGGAGACAAAGAGATATTTTCCAATTCCCTGCTCATTTGCGATGCGAGGTTTGATGGTCAGTTAGTGGCCCCTTAGTAGAAGGGTTACTTGTATTAGTTAAGTCGGATTGGAGTTGACAAGAGTTGACAGTGTCCTAGTTGCATTTAACATCTTGATGAAGGGCAGGACCCTATAATTAAGAGACCACCACAACTTGGTCCTGTCCAGTGGCTAGTTGGCTCTGCTCCGGTCAAGTAAGACACCGTCTTTGTCTCTTTGTCCCTTCGGCCAACTTAATTGACCCTGATTTCACGCCACTTCAATGTTCTATGTTTGTTTTCAATTGGACTCTCAGTCACTAATTGAAACTTCTCCCGTCTCGACAATTCGGTCTCTCGACTTTTTCTACTTTTAATGAATGGATTCAAACATTATTTTCTTCCAGAGAGTGGACAACTTCAGACCTAGGCTCCACGGTGACATGTCTCAACGACCAGTATACTGAGGTGGAATAATTCAGTGCTCGCAGAACCTGAGAAAGTAGGGATCTGTAAAATGAGTTCCTCATATCCGCAATAAATTCTGAATGATAGCTATTTCCAAAAGCCTCATTACATTTTTTTTTTTTTTTTTTTATGTACGATGCATATTAGCCATGTCACAGGAAGTTTTATCTACGAAATAAAACTCACTCCCGGGCGGGATTCGAACCCGCAAACCATGGTGAGACCATGCGACCAAAGCCCAACGCCCGCACGGTCACCATGGCCCCCACATTTTATGTTTGCAAGTATAATTTTTTATACTTTATAAATTCATACTAGGCAAAACCTATGCTCAGAATACTATGAAAATCTGAGATATCAACTTTAGGCATTGGGAGCCATAATGGCCGTACGGGCTAGAGCGTGGGGCTTTGGTCGCATGGTCTCACCATGGTTTGCGGGTTCGAATCCCGTCCGGGAGTGAGTTTTATTTAGTAGATAGAACTTCCTTCCGGGGTCATGGATGTCGTAAAATAAATAGATAACACAAGAGATATGGCTAAAATACATCTTAAAAAAAAACAGGCATTGATTAATTTTACATAAAATATGTTTTTTGTATGCAATTATTTTAAACATTACTAAAGCAAACAACTAAATAATTGTATACCAACAAAGAGAATTACAATTTTCTTGCAGAAATTACTAAAGAATGGCTGAGTGGAAGTTTTGCATAATTTCATATGCATGCTGCGGGGGAATCACTCAAATTGTTTTGAGCTCCTCTCAGGATCTGCATACATTTAATAATTTCAAAACTAAATATCCTACTTTATAATAAGATATCTGCTTTCGTTTAGAACGATCTGGGTACGTTGACTCTTAATTGATCACATGCATTGCTTCTCGTAGATGTCAAGTAAGTCAATGGCAGGCATGGATAAGCGGAGAGGTTTGATAAGAAGACGCTAATTGCAAATTTGTATACGAGGACGCTCGCTGCGGGTCTAAAAAAGACTAGACACACCCTAAAGATGCGGGACCCGTGGCAGTTCCTAGCCTAAGTCCTTACCACCACGGATCCCGTCAAAAATAAAAGGCGCGGAAAACCTACCTTTTTCGCTCTGTTTCCACCATTGCATCCAGCCAGCAACTGACGTTCAATGGTGGTCCCAGCAACCACCACCACTACGAATTCAACCACAATTGGTGGTGTCGCTCGGAAAGCATCCACCTCCCGTAGTATCCATTTAGCAAAGCCTTAAGGTCCTCAATGGTTAAGGAAATAAGACAGGATACTAATCACCAGACTAGATAGAAGAACGCTAACCGCAAGATTGGATATGAGGACACCAACATCGAACCTCGATAAGAAGACACCAACTGCGAGCCTGGATAAGAGGAGACTAGCTACATGTCCTGGATAAGAGGACGTCAACTGCGAACTTAGAAAAGGGGAGACGCGAACTGCAAGACTGGATATGAGGACATCTAACAACGTGCCTGAAAGAGCACTCTGGTAGTAGGCGATATAACCTCGTAGTTAAAGCCCGGGCATGAGTCATAAAACCTAACCTAACCTACAACGTGCCTGGATAAGAAAAAGCCAACTGCAAGCTTGGATAAGAGAACGTCAATCACGAGCCTTGTTAAGAAGAAGTCAACCGTGAGCCTCAGTAACTGCAGAACAAATGCGAACTTGGATAAAAAGACACAGACTGAGGTAACTCATAACTAGTCATCAGTTTTGCTGGAAATGAGGCACCATCTGCCTCAGTCCCTGATCCCCCGAAGAATGGACTACAGAAACACGCCCCCTCAGCTGGGAATTCCTTGACAAATGTGAAGGCTCCCAGCGATTAGGGGCCAGATTAGCTTCAGAGTTATGTCCGGATTATCTGCACTCTTGCCTACACCTACCTATCCTTTTTTCAAATTATTTACACCTATTTTACATTGGATCTTACCCTTCTTATTCTCACAATATTTTTCAAGTCTCCACAATTTTTTAGAAGTGTTGGAAAATAAAAGACAATACTGAGGTAACCACTGACTGTAATACTTAAGTTGACTTTACGTGAGCAGCAAAAATGTAAAGCGCAGCAGCAGCAAATGCACGCTGTTGTTTCACTTTTACTGCGCATGTAAAATCAGCTTTAAGAGTATAAAGTATAACATAAATGACGATTTTGAACGAGGAAATGAAATGATCGAATTCATGTATATTTAAATAAATGTAATATGATTTGTTTTGTACATGTACATTTATGTAACAGCTGATTGCTGATTTAGGAATCAGACGCACGGGAAATTTGAAGATCCTATTGGTAACTTGCAAGCAATCCATTTTTTATAAAAACGATTTTTTTAGTTTATTTAGTTTTTATCTTGGTTTTTCGGTCTGGCCAGACGGTCGCGTGCCCCCCCCCCCCCCCCCCCCCCCCCCCCTTGACTACGTCCCTGCTATATACTATTTTAATTTTTTTTTTTTTGTCCGATGTCAGATACTCGTTACTAACTTCTATCCTAGGTAAATTTTGAAAAAATGGAATAAAAATTTAGGTTAGGGAAAATTTAGGACTCCCAGAGAAGGGTCATGTCCACCAGAGCGAAGAAAGAGTGCTCTGTTAGTAGAGTAGGTGATATGTATGACCTTGTAACTAATGCCCGGGCATGAGTCATTTATAGGCATGAGTCATTATAACTAACTATACATTATATAATGATTTGACTTTCTAAGCCCTTCTAATTGATGCATCACTCGATAGGTTTTGTTAACTTTTTAGTCTGACAATATAGCGGCTAGCGTCAATCATTGTAATCGGTATATGAATATAACATACGGCAAACATTTGGTTAGCCGTAAGGTTCTTGAAGAAGGCGCACAAAATTATTTACATTTATAACATCCGTTTCTTTATTTACTTTTGTGAAGGATGTTGTGCAAGAGTAGCCTGCATATTTAGATCAATAATAAGACAATAATAGTCCACAACCCAACAAAAAAAATAAAATACAAAATGAATTAAAACAATATGGCGCACAATCTCATACATAAACATTTTCATTTAGCCAGCCTCCCTCAAGTGCCCCTTCATAAAAAATGTATTTGTGAGTTCGGCACAAAAGGAACTTTTAATTTATCTTCCCACAACACAATAAGAGGCAGTTTTTTTATATGAAATATAAGAGACCTGATGGTCGAGTGGATCACAACCTTGCTGCCGGAGCCAAGGGACTCTGGTTCGAATCCCATAGCCCGGATATAATTTAAATACCTGCCGAATATCCAAGATTGTTTAGAGTCAGGGAATTATTGAACTTACCTTATTATTGCTTAACGGTTCGTCCAAAGGACGGCGTGCTCAAGATTTTTTAACCCCCCAGATAAAACCCAAGGGCCTCGGCCGGGTTTCGAACCCGCGTTCTTGAGCGCCAGCGCCTCATCATTTGGCTTTGAATGCTCAATTTTTAAATTCACTCTCGACTATCTAGGAAACTGGGAGACTAGGTCAAAGGAAAAAATCTATTGGATACTTAGGTCCCTAGGAGCACGTACCAGTTCACCTAGTATATATTTCCAAAAAATAAAATAATTTATGGCTATTATTAAAGAAAAGTAACTATAGAAATAAAAATGTAAATGACTAACTCTCCAAGAATACAAAATTAGGTTGAGGAAAATACATATTTTACGGTATCTAGTTCCCTCCCACCCTATTTATGTTGAAAGTACTAAAAAAATAATTATAAAAATTAAAAGGAGGAAAAAACCAGACGTCTATATTTCAAGAGAGTATTACCTGTTAATGTAATTTGATATTAAGGAAATGGGATTCTCTACCGACAATAGGCCATTTCAGGTGATAAAATATAACGGAAAAAAATAACTTTAGACTTAAATAAATTACTTCAAAGGCATGGAAAATACTGAGCCTCTTCTTTAATAGCAGTTATTAAAGTGCAGTTATATTCAGTATCAGAACTAAAGTCAAATAGTTAAAGAATAGTTAAATCAATTATAAGTCGTAGTTAAATTAAGTAGATATACAGTAAAACTTCGTTATAACGCTCCGATAAACACATTTTTTCTAAAGGTTTCATTTTTAAATGTAGGCATTAAATGATATTATGTCAAAATTAAATTAAATTTGTGTACACAAAAATAAATTAAGTATAAAATTAAATTAAAACCAGGAAAGAAACAACACGTGCCATGATCTAATGGATTCTGTGAAAATAATTTCTATGAATTTTTTCTCTCCCCTACAAAATGTTTCCACGAATTCAATTAACTTGTACTTTTACAATACGAATCTATATTTCCTTTCTGTATTTTACCTTCTTCAGTCCTGTTAACATCGTATAAAAGTCGCGAAAATCATTTTCAATAAAGGAAAAAAAATGAATTAATAAAGTAGTTTGATCGATCTACATAACAGAATTATCCATAATAATACAGCTGAAAATAATCGATGTTTTGGATGCATTAAAGACATTTTTTGTGTGCAATATGGAAGTAGAAGAAACTTTCCAACGCACAAAATACTTCTGCTTTTTGCACAATCGTTATGCAGAAATTCTCAAAACAGTATTCCTCCAACCGTTACTTTCCCCAATGGATTAGCCGTTGTTTTTTAGTTTAGTCGTTACCCCTTTATCCCTTTGGGCATACGAGAGTAGAAAAGCATCCTCCTTATACGAAGGGTTATATCTCCCGTTAGAATTCCAAGACATAGGTTGTAGGTGCGGTGTCGTAAATATTTCTTCAATAGGAATTATAGGGGGAACCGTGGGAATCCCTTGAGAGTCATACAAGAGGATTATTAGGAAGGATTCCGAGTGGAGACCAAAGGGATGGAGGCGGGGGATTTGGGGAGTTGGAGGAGCAATAATATATATTACGAGTAAAGCTGAAAGATAACGGGGCTTCTTCCAGCAAGCAAGCTCCACTCAGTCTGGACCAAACCGCAATCAGAACTCAACTACCGTGAGGACTTACCAAGGTGAGACGTGAAATCGTAAAACAGATTTGTCACACTTTCTACAGGCCTCTAGAATGGACCAATAGTCTTGTCCGATAATAGGAGAAAAAGAAGTAAGGTTATTCGTTTCCGAACTTCAAAGCTCAAGTCTTGGAAACTATTGTACTTGGAGATTATTTTTTTAAGCAAGGTATTGAGTATGCAGTACAATAATCAAAACGAAATCTCCGATATCAGATCTCTTTTCTTTACTCACTGCAAGTAGGGATGCAGGTATTCCATTTTACTTATACTCAACAATACGATTAGAGAGGAGTTAGTACGAAGAGTTGCTGGGTAGCTTGCATCCTTATAGACGAAGTCGATAGAGAAGGTAGCTTGCATCATTATAGACAAAGTCGATGGAGAAATTAGCTTGCATCCTTATAGACGCAGTTGATAGAGAAGGTAGCTTGCATCATTATAGACGCAGTCGATAGAGAAGGTAGCTTGCATCATTATAGACGCAATCGATAGAGAAGGTAGCTTGCATCATTATAGATGCAGTCGATAGAGAAGGTATCTTGCATTATTATAGACAAAGTCGATGGGGAAATTAGCTTGCATCCTTATAGACGCAGTCGATGGAGAAATTAGCTTGGATCCTTATAGACGCAGTTGATAGCGAAGGTAGCTTGCATCATTATAGACGCAGTCGATAGAGAAGGTATCTTGCATCATTATAGACAAAGTCGATGGGGAAATTAGCTTGTATCATTATAGACGCAGTCGATAGAGAAGGTGGCTTGCATCATTATAGACAAAGACGATGGGAAAATTAACTTGCATTCTTATAGACGCAGTCGATGGAGAAATTAGCTTGGATCCTTATAGACGCAGTTGATAGCGAAGGTAGCTTGCATCATTATAGACGCAGTCGATAGAGAAGGTATCTTGCATCGTTATAGACAAAGTCGATGGGGAAATTAGCATGCATCCTTATAGACGCAGTCGATAGAGAAGGTAGCTTGCATCATTATAGACAAAGTCGATGGGGAAACTAGCTTGCATCCTTATAGACGCAGTCGATAGAGAAGTTAGCTTGCATCATTATAGCAAAGTCGATGGGGAAATTAGCTTGCACCATATAGATGCTGTCGTTAAGGGTGGTAGCTTGTAACCCTATAGAAGCAGGCAATAGGGGTGGAAGCTTGAGAACGAAGTCAATAGAGAAGTGCTCCGAAAATGTGCATTCCTTTTCCTATACTCTCCCACATATGCACATTGTTGCAATTCACTTATCCTAATTCACAGAATCCTAAATATATTTTTAAATAATATATCTTGAAGAAAGATGTTCTAATGATGCGGATATTAAATATTTACTGAATACAGAGTTGGAGCCCACATATTCGTTAGTTATGTATGTTAACTGCTGATATCCCTATTCACGTGATCAATGCTAATTCCAAGAATATAAAATGATGTCGTGGTTAAGACAAAACCCTCGGTTCTGAGTAGAGATTTAGTTATTCCCTTGGCTAGGACTGTGTACACAACAGAATTAATTTGAGGTTAACCACTGGATTTCCTCAATTCACTTTGTAGCGGCCTGTCTATCGTCTCAAGTCCCCTCGGCTGGTCAGCTCAAAGCATTCCCAGATTATCTTTAAGAATACTTTATTACCAAGTGTACGTTTTCGTTCAATACATAAAACCTATATTGTTTTTTGATGACGTTGGGGTTATTTCCATATTTGAATACATTTCAGTGCTCTTATACCCCCTTATTGGCTGGTAAAGGGAATTCTTAAGAGGGAATTAATGCGATTGATTTCTTTTATGTTATGGCACAGTTTTAGTTCAACTAAAGAGACAACATTTATTAAAATGTAAAATACAACGTGAAATATTATGAAAAAAAATTTTTGTGGGAACACAAAAGGATTCAATTTCCCAGGCGCAAAGTTTCGCTTGGATCCCCATTTTTTTTTTGAATTTTTTTAATAGGATGTTGGGCACAACTCAGAATATATATCAGCGTCAAATAGTGTAACGTGTCGTTTCACGAATTGTCTAGCCATTTCATGTATAAACAAGCATGCTGAAATAAATTAAAAATTACCTTTTCAGACTGGTTTTTTTCATCATTTCAGGTTCGCAATTAAGCTCAGTCAGCTGTTCCATAATTTTTTGGATTTATTTTTTTTGAATTTATTTTACATTTTTGGGGCGTTATAACTCTGATCGTATTGCTCTTATCTCAAATATAGTTGGACATTTAATAAGGAACATTTTTGATAAGAACTAATGTTTCGTAAATTAAGCACCTTTAGAACAATTACTTTCAAAACGACTTTTTAGCACGGTTTTCCGGAATTTCTCTCGCAAAAATTGAATTTAAGTTAGTTATTATGACTCATGCCCGGGCTTTATCGAGGCCATATCCCCTACTACCAGAGAGCTCTTTCGTCACTCTGGTGGACATGAGCCTGACTCTACTGTGGGAGTCTTAAATTTTGCCTACCCTAAATTTTTAATCACCTAGGGCAGGGGTCTTTAACGAGTACCTGACATCGTACAGGCTCGGGACCATCGCTTAACGTCCCAACCGAAAGTTTTTTACCTCCCAGATAAAATGAACTAAGGACCTCGGCCGGGTTAATAATTAACCAATACAATTAACCAATTATTGTATTTCATATAAAATGTACTCTTTAGTTTTCTTTACAACTTTTATTTGTAGTAATTTTTGATTAGTTTATAAATATAAGCGTAAGTTATGAAATGAACTTAGGTCCCTACGATAAGTTGTATTATTCCTTCGTCCTTCTTCTGCCAAAATTTAGTCACATCTAAGTTAGCATATGTGACATCTTCGTTTCAATTTCAAACATGCAGACAGACACCATCGCGAAAATGGAACCAAGAAATTGAATATCTGTTGAAAACTCGATCTCGGATATTTACGCAATTATAATTCTTCCTTATACTAGAGTATAAATGTAAAAATGCATTCACTTATGACTGAATTCGCTTAGCTAAAACAATTACCTCAAATGGAGAAACAAATTAATAAATTTGATGTTTTCTGAATACGATACAAATAACAGAGATGTTTTCGCCAGAGATCTTGTGGAAGTTCATTGTGAATACTAATGAATAAAAAACTTAGAACGAGTCAAAAATTCCACTTTATTTATATGAACATATATGACTACTACTTATGACTGACTTATACAGTCATAAGTCTGTATCTGTCTGTACACTTGAGAATGCTCTAACGAGCGAAATATATTGTGTTTTTCATATAAATAAAGTGGAATTTTTGACTCGTTCTAAGTTAATTAGGATACAAATAACATCGCAACTATACCCAGCGTCCTTTTTCAACTAATAACTAAATTTCTTCAAAATCTCATATATCTGTGTTAAAAAATGATCTCTAGTAAAAGAAGAAACTGTACTTTAGAAAAGAAGTGAGAAAAAAACTCATGAAAAAGGGTTTCAATAAGTAATTACTTATGAGAAGTGAAAAATAGAGAAAGTTTAGTAGGTCTGGTTAATAGTCATTAGCTAAAAGGGTGGGAGAGTCTTCAATATTAGCAACCATGCCAGACGAATGACAGAACTGTGAAAGAGGCGAAGAAGAGAAATGAAAAAGGAGAAAAAAAGGTACATTGTGCAGGCGAATCAGGGTTCTGGTAGGGTTGTATGGGTTCTTTGTTATGTAGCCAACAGTAATGCACAGTATCAAAACTGCAAATGGTGTATTTCATTAGCTGCCAACAGTTTTGTGGTGGGGTTTCTAAGATATGTATGAATTTCTCAAAGGACGACCTACCCATCAATATCAACTGCGGCTAAAACTGAAATTTAATTTTGTTCTCCAGTAACTGTGTTTCTGCGTTTCCTTTTTTTTGGTTGAATGGAACCATCTTCAGAAAATTGATTTACAACACGATAAAAAGACGAAGATATAGGCCTTCAATCGGGAAAACGTTCAGCATACAATTGAACAGCATTCTTTATGCATCTCCATAAATGAAAATAATTTCAATTTTCTCCGGGATAGTTAAATCATTATTAATTTTTACGTGTAGATAAAGCACAAGATATCAACTACAACCGAATTAGGTCTATTGTTTACACCTCTTAGTAATAAATAACTTCTTTGTTTCAGTTCTTTTTACATTTTATTTACTTTTAAAACAAATAAATAAATACATATTGTGTAAAATATTGATTCTTTGTTATAATAACACTCATTTTAATTTAATCGATGTTTATTTCTTTGTGCATCAAATTTGTGTTTATAAATTCTCAAAACCATACAAAATTGACATTTTAAACAAAACTTTTCCTACAAACGATACGTATTTTTTCACGTAGAATACAAGTATGTAATTAAAACTATGGGTTTCCATTGAAAAAGTCGAAGTTGCCCTTGATTTGACCCTGAAAACACCACTCGAGGTTAAATTTCGTATTACCATTATATGTCCCTCTTTAAACCCTGCAACTTTTGTTTGAACAATTTTTTTCGATAAAGCTTATTTTTCGATTTATTCTTGTTTTTCAGGTTAAATGAATCACCCAGTATATATAATAGGCAAAATTTAGGACTCCCACAGTAGAGTCAGGCTCTTGTCCACTAGAGTGACGAACAAGTGCTCTGGTAGTAGGCGATATACGTAGTTAAAGCCCGGACATGAGTCATAATGACTAACATATATTATACACACTTATAGTATTTCTTCGACCTGGCTACGTCAGTAAATTTGGAGATGGGGTCTGGGTCCGCTTCACGGTGGTTAAGGATGATTTTCTATTGTCTAGGGACATCGTACTGCAATGGAACTAAGGGGAGGGTAGGGATGGACGAGGGGGTGCCTCGGGCGAGAAAGATACAAGATGACGTCACTCCTGGTCCAGGAGAAGAAATACTACCTACTGATGTCACTGGACACTTGAATATAATTATTTGAGTGTAAGGGTTTTTTCGATCACATCCAGAGAATTTTTTTTACAGGATAAGAAAACAATAAATATATTTTTTTTAAACTTACCGGTGGGTATCTGGGAGGATCCGTTCCACCATTGGACATTGGGAGTAGGTTTGGCACCTCCAGACTCGCAGGTTAAATAAACTTCGGATTCTTCACGAATTGCACTCAGCTTGGTTCCATTTTCGATGGTCTGGTGGTCACCAACATCAGCACGGACGTACTCAGGTCGCACTAAACAAAAAAATAATAATTCAATATATAAAAATTGGTACATAGATGTACATAGAGGTACATATGTTTGAATTAATCAATGAAATCCACAACAAATCGTATGTGTACTAGGCACAATAAATACACTAAATCGAGTGTGGTGGTAGCTCAGTAGTATGCGTGCTTGCTTATTGAGCTTAAGATCGCGGGTTCGAAACCCGGCCCTCCCCTATCTGGAAGATAAAATAAACTTAAGCACGCCGTCCATCGGATGGGATCGTTAAAGATCCCTACCTTAGGTGAATAAAAATTTAGGACTCCCATAGTAGAGTCGGGCTCATGTCCACCAGAGTGACGAAAGAGCGCTCTAGTAGTAGACGATATGACGTTGTAGTTAAAGCCCATAATAACTAACTGATTAACGTAGAGAAGTTGCATCCTAGTTTTCTCAGTACATCTTGTCTTTACTAACAGAAAATGAAGAAAAAATTAGAACCTAGAGGAATATCTGGATGACACTCCCTTTTGACAGCGGAGGTCGAAGGATCTTCCAGAAAATTAACTCTTCTGATCGGATAACGTCAACCATGCAGAGGAAGGAAATAGGGTCTGTAAAGAAATGTCGGGAGGGATGAACCCTTCAGGGAGGCAATCCTTCGGGAATATTGTTTTTAATACAGGCATAAATCCAGGGGGACTTCTGACATTATCGGCTTTACACAGCATTAACCCACCGTTGTGACTCCGCCAATGCCCTATTGATGCACCCCTTTTATAGATAAAGCAACGTGAGATCAATTTAAGGGGGAATGGGACGATTTAGAAGACTCAATTTAAAAGATATAACAATTTGCAAAATTCTCTTAATAGCTGCTTCCTAATTCCTCTCTGAAGATAACATTCATTATGCAATTATCAATGAGCGGCCTCATGGTACTTAGACTATCCCAACTATCGTATCAGACTTATAAATTTATACTTTTAAATATTAAATTTGTAATATTCATTTTATCAATTTAAAATGTTTGGCCTACTACAACAGGACTTCTTATATACCAACCACGATTTTACAGTTGTCTCCTCATCCCCTCTTCGAAAATCATATCATACTGACATTACTGAATCTAAAAATGGCTTTCATATACCCAGTAAACACCACAGTGACATGATTCTGAGGGTGGGAGGGATGATGGCCACATATATATTTTATTTTTTATTTATTTTTTATCCTTTCTAATAAAAAAACTACAAACTGCTTGATATTGGTTGGAAATTTGATAAGGAACATTTTTGGTAAGAAACAATTTGTCAACAGGAATAACGGTTTGCACGTAAATCAAGGAAACGTCTAAAAATATGGGTTTCAAAACATTTTAGGACGGTTTTTGGCATGTATCTTGAAAACCGCCGGGAAAGCGACCATCGAAAAAAGTTCTCTAAAACTTTTACTTGAAAAAAGCTGTGATTAGGTCTTAAATATAAGCGGCATCTTTTAAATTCTCATAAAAGCCCCGCAATAAAATGGTCTTAATTTTCTTCCGACTTCGAGCTAAATATAATATGATATAAGATGCGACATTTTCATTTCAAAGTTCAAATTCATAGCTACAATATTTTTTGAAGAAGGCTCACTAAGTGCTAATCATATACACAGAGACGCCAATTCGGACATAATCGCGGAAATGATTAAAACATGTTCTAGAGACCTTGGAAATGTGAAGAAAAAAGATTCGTTGAAAACACGATATCGGTTTTTGGCAGGATTACAATACTTCATGCCTCAGCAATTTTACACAATTAACTGCGATTGGTTACATGGAAAACCCGTTGCAAGTTCGGTTCTGGAATTTTTCTTTTTTTTTGGGGTTGTTTTATAGATTCCCTGATTTTACGAAAAAGTAAGTTGTGGGATGAGACTGTTGGAAATCTTTGGACACTATGAATAATATATGAAATAAAGCTTGTGAGAATCCCTGAAGTTTCTGGATGAAGTTACCTGTGGAGCCAGGGGATTATCCATGTCTTTCACAGGGTCCCAATCCCCTTTTCTTTGGGTCATCATAGACCAGACTTCTGATATAACTAAGTGAATTTCAAAAATGATCATTGAAGTAATCTTGAAAACTACATTGAGGAAGTTGTCTATTGCCTGCCTCATGAAATAAGAAAAATCTTGTCGGTGAATTACCAGTAAGTTTCCCTCAGAAACCAATTTACCGGTTTGGTTTAAAATCAATAGGTGTCTTGCAGTTATTACGGTTTTTGAGTTGAGCCCCCCTCCAATAGATACTCCGGTTGGGCCATGTAGAGAGAATGGAAGGAGGAAGACTCTCTAAACAAGCCCTCTACGGTAAGCCAGGCTGTGCCAGGAGAAGAGGAAGACCGAGACTCCGTTGGTTGGACGACGTCGAGGCGGATCTCCGAGTGTTGGGCATCAGAGGATGGAGGGAGAAGGATTTGGATCGAGACGAATGGAGGAGGATTGTGACGGAGGTCCGGGTTCTTTCAGGACCGTAGCGCCGCGGCGCGCCGCAGGAAGAAGAAGAAGAAGTGTGTTCTTAAATTCGAGGTAAGACCAATACGACTTGAGTCATAGCGCCCCAAAGAATGTAAAATAAATTTTCGTAGGAAATATTTCAAAAATGTTTATATTGTATTACATAGCAACGAATTCTATGTCCGGGCTGTAACTATGAGGTCATGTCGCCTACTAGTAGTTGGCCAATTAGTAATTTTTTTATAAAAAAGAACATAAAGAAACAAATAAAGTATATGTGATATAGGTCATAATAGGACTTTCTTATATCAACCAAGTTTTTACAGACCACTCTCACTCCCCCTCTCAAAGTACCTTCGTACTGGCAATACTGGGTTTAAGAAAGTCACTCTCAGAATTAAGTTGTACAATGAAACAAAGAAACCTTTTTTTTTTTTATTATTAAATTAAATATTAAATTCAGACATTCAATTTATATAATTTATTTTATTATATTTATTTCTCGATTTACTTAATTTATTTATTTTTAATATCTTACCATTTATTTCCGTTTGTTTTTAATTACCTGTACGACCCATTTTAGTCACTACAGAAGACTTGAACGAAGTACAAATCTACGCAATAGTTAAGTTGTTAGCTATTATAACTAATGCCCGGGCTTTAACTGCAAGATCATATCGCCTACTACCAGAGCGCTTTTTCGTCATTCTGGTGGACCTGAGCCCGACTCTACAATGGCAGTCCTAATTTTGCCTAGCTTAAGTTTTTATTCACCTAGTGTAGGGGTCTTTAAAGAGTATCTGACATCGTACAGGCTCGGGACCATTCTTAAAGACCCATCCTATTTTACCTCCTCAGCACGATCTTGAGCTCAATAAGCAAGCACGCAAACCACTGTTGTATTTAATCGCATGGAGTTTGCCATGAGTTAATTTATTTATTCTTATGTTGTTTTGTTTGGTCTCTTTGGAATGTGATTAATATCAAACATTAGTTAGGCGACAATATATCGGATATCAGTGCGGTTCATAGAAACTGAAACTTTTCAAAAATTAAAAAAAAAACGGATAAATAGACTTAACGAACAATTGAAGTAAAACGAATGAGACAATTTTGGCTAAAGAGTGGCGGGTTTGACAGAGATATCCCTGAAATTATTTACAGTATCAAAGAAGTCTAGAGTTATGACCGGGATAAAAAATGAAAGATAGGCGGCTGAACGTTTTCCGATGACATAGGACCAGGTAGGATAAACGATGGGAAATAAAACAATTTCTCTCTGCATCATTTTCCTCATAGAAATTTTCAATTGCCAGTTCCAAGCAAATTATAGGTAAGATACTGAGTCTCCTCGAAGTAGTTTTTTATGTGAAAATATGATACATTTTTGGAAGGAAATATATCTACAATAAATTTTGTATCAACAATTTTACTTCCCGGAGTATAGGGAAAGTTATGTAATCTGTCAGTCTCCCTCAAAAACCCGTTTTGGCTAAAAATCAATACTTGATTTACATAGAGACTTCTGAATCGAAAATTCCGATTATACAAAATTTTGTGTCAATACATTCATCGATAGTTATTAGAGTTTTTTGTCGATCTCACCTCCTCTTTCATTGCGGCCGATTTCACGGGAACTTTAAAGTTTCTTAAACTTCTCTGGGATGTTACATTGTTGGTTAATTCCGGCATTTCTTCCAGAGGTGTCTTCTTATTTTTTCTGACAATATTTCAGGACTCTTACAAGTCCCTTCTTCGACGAAGTTCATAGTGACCAGAAGATGGGGTAAGAGTCCTTGTAAGAGTCCCGAAATATTGTCGGAAAAAATAAGAAGACACCTCTGGAAGAAATGCCGGAATTAACCAACAACTTTGAAGTTGTCGACCTCATGGAGTTTTCAATTTAAATACAAAATATCATGTCGATTCATTTATTACATCGGCAAATTGGGATTTTTGAACCCCTCTTTAAGATTGGGGGTGTGTCACTAACCCAGCTCCAGGCACGAACCTTGCCGATAATGTTATATATAACATTTATGGATTTTGATTATAGCCTCCTCCCCTGATCACCTCTTACTCTTCGACCGATTCCTCGGAAACATAATACGAGTGTTCCTTACGAGGTTTTGAATATAAATATAAAATTAAATCAGTACATCGGCAATTATTGAGGTTTTTGATTTGAGCACCTCTCTAATCCCCCTTTCCCCTTTTGGCTACGTTGAAAATAATAGGCATAGTCCTTATAGGTCTTTGAATTTACATATGAAATTTCGTGTCAATACATTCGGTGATGATATAGGATGAAATGAAATGAAAAATAATCTTTATTCTGGGACATAAGTCCCCTAGGAATAATAACATAAAGAATAAACAAGAGAATACAAGTATCAACCAGTTGAGAAGAATAAATATAAAAGAAAAGAGGTCCCTAGGAATAAATATTAAATGTTAAAAAAAGGCAATGAGTAAAACAATATAATAAACTAGAGAAAAATGATAAAGAGAAATTAAAAATAAAAATTAGCCTATGTCACTTCTGGATAATTGAGCTATCTACCAGTAAAAATCTGGTCGAAATCGGATCAGTATTTGGTTGTGTGTCACTAACCCAGCTCCTTCAGGCACGGACCATGTCGATAATGTCATATAGCCTATGTCATTTCTGGATAAATGAGCTATCCACCAGTAAAAATCTGATCGAAATCGGATCAGTACTTGGTTGTGTGTCATTAACCCAGCTCCAGGCACAGACCTTGCAGATAATGTTATATACCCTATGTAACTCCTGGATAAATGAGCTATCCACCAGTAAAAATCTGGTCGAAATCGGATCAGTATTTCGTTGTGTGTCATTAACCCAGCTCCAGGCACAGATCATGTCGATAATGTCATATACCCTATGTCACTCCTGGATAATTGAGCTATCCATTAGTGGAAATTTTATGAAAACAGACCCAGCCGTTCATGTTTTTCCAAAAGAACAAAGTATATAATAGACAATACATACAAAATTATGAAACGTCAGTATTGAACGTAAATAAAACAGGTTTTTCTGAAATCCAAAGAAGACATGATCTTTAAGAATTTCCATTCTAAAATAAATTCCTGTTTCAAACGTTTTCATCATACCGGATAATCTCTGGCCAAAGGAGAACTTCTCAAAGCTTTTGTAAGTTAAAATAAACATTTGGATTATTCAATAATTATTAACTTTGAACTTTGGAAAGAACTACGCCTTCTCAAAATGAAATGAAGTCAAGATCAGGTTTTCAAACATCCTATAAAACAAATTTGTTATTAAAAAAGTATTCGGTGAGTCACCGGCAGTGTACTTATCCAACACGAATTAATCAAATAATTTTTTTTCTTTTTCCAAAACCATTAGAGCTAAAAATTAATAGTTGACTCAATAGTTCGCATCATTTTTTTATATCGACGTTATTATGGTTTTTGATTCGAGCCACCTCCCCTAATCACCTCTTACCCTTCGACAGATTCCGCGGAAACTTAATGCGTGTGTTCCTTATGAGGTTTTGAATATAAATATAAAATTTCATGTCGATATATTCAGTACATCGGCAATTATTGAGGTTTTTGATTTGGCTGTTTACGGTGAAAATAATAGGTATTGTCCTTATAGGTCTTTGAATTTACATATGTTTCGTGTCAATACATTCGGTGATGATACCGGATGAAATGAAATGAAAAATAATCTTTATTCTGGGACATACGTCCCCTAAGAATAGTAACATAAAGAATAAACAAGAGTATACAAGTATCAAACAGTTGAGAAGAATAAAATAAAAGAAAAGACGTCTCTAGGAATAAATATTAAATGTTAAAAAAAGGCAATGAGTAAAACAATATAATAAACTAGTGAAAAATGATAAAGAGAAATTAAAAACAAAAATTAGAAAATTAAGTAAGAATAATAATGTGAAACATGATAACAATAATGACTGAATGAATTGTAAAAAACTGGACTGATGAAACAGAAGAGTGACAATCGGTCCAATGGAGTGGAGAGACTTATAGGAAGACGAGAACTATCTCATAGGAGCCAGTCTCAGGAATCGGAGGTTTGCTGACTTAGGAGATAATGGAAAAGTAGGGACTTAAATGAAAGAAGAGTAGGAGCATGGCGCATATGGAGAGGGAGAGAGAGTTGCAGAGGGAGTTAGCCTGGATAAGGAAGGAGTTGTGGTAGGTTGTTGTCCTGTGAGAAGGGAGGTTAAGATCAGAGGGACTCAATGGGATTTAAATTGGAGCATTTGGAAGATGTAGAAGGGCTTTTGGGAAGATATGGTTTGATAGAGGAGGAGCCTAGGAAATATTGCCGACGAGAGGATGGCACATATAAGTGCATTTCTGACAGATTACATAACTTCTCCTATACATAGTATAGCTGGGGAAGTAACGTTAATAAATTACTAAAAAATGAAGCAAAAACTTGTAAAAAATAGTATTCTAATTGATCGATATGTATATTAATCCGGGCTAAGATAGAATATGAGTGGTTAAAGTACTTAAGTGCTGTAAATGGTCCACACTTAGAACCATTATGCAGATGAGACTCCATTATTTTCTTGTCGTTATTTACCACTTGGCCTGTACAAAAGGCAAAAAAAAATTTAAGTAGTTTCTTATTATACTAATGCATTTTTTTAAATTTCTTGTCTTGTATTATTTTTTTGAATTAATTAATTTTGTTACAACACACGAAGAAATACTAGTTGGCAGACGAAATACTACTTGCTAGAGGGAGCCGGTATCTCTGTGATATGCACGCTTGCTTATTGAAAGAGTGCTCTGGTAGTAGGAGATATGACCTTGTACTTGAAGACTGTGCATGAGTTATAATAACAAACTATAATATTTTGTATAGTGTTTTATGGAATAGACAATAATTCCAAAAATGTATACATATCGATCAATTAGAATACAATTTTTTACAAGTTTTGCTTAATTTTTTAGTAATTTATTAAAGTTACTTCCCCAGCTATACTATGTTTAGGAGAAGTTATGTAATCTGTCAGAAATGCACTTATATGTGCCATCCTCTCGTCGGCAATATTACCTGCTCAAAATTATCGCATAACCCAGTATTTCT
Organism: Aradus depressus; assembly: GCA_963662175.1. Classification (NCBI taxonomy): domain Eukaryota; kingdom Metazoa; phylum Arthropoda; class Insecta; order Hemiptera; family Aradidae; genus Aradus; species Aradus depressus. Next base: position 32,311,926 of record OY759217.1, on the reverse strand, counting down.
CCATTTTTTTTCCTTTTTTTTTTTTATTAACTCAGTACCTATTGCAATTTTTATCATTGGTTTATTTAAAAACGTGTAGAAAATTAGTCAAGTTAAAAGGTTAGCCCCACACATATCACTTTTATCTTCTTGTTTGTCAATATTATGCAGGGTTTAGGAAGTTGCCTCTCGTTAGTCGTGTTTCAACATCGTATAGTTAGAAGGTAGTGCGGAAATAATTATGGATAGGCATCGTAATTTGACTGTGGAGGATGCTGTAAGGGCTAGAGTATTGGTTGAAACTGGACGTTCGGAGGGTGAAGTTGCTAGGCAGTAAGGATCGGGGGAGTTATTAAACGGTTCCAAGAGACGGGATCTGACAGTAGAAGACGAGGACAGGGTAGACGTAGGTGCATCAGTAAGAGGGGTGATCGATTTTTTAAGGTTAGTACACTGAGAAAGAGGACCTCAACAAGCACTGAGAGCTATAGGCCTCGATAAGGGGGGATACGAAATGTACACATTTCTAGGCAAACGGTGTGCCGACTTCTCCGAGAGTATCATCTGGTTAGTGGAAGACCAGCCACTGCCCCGCTCCTCGCCAGGCAGCACCGGAGAGTCCGATAACAGTTTGCACATTAACATGTCGAGAAACCAAGGTTAGTCTGCATTCACCAGACGGACGTGAACGTGTGTGGAGAATGGGTGGGGAGAGATTCGCTGAAGTTTGTTTGTCATCCAGGGTGCCCTTTGGAGGGGGCTCAATAATGTTCTGGAGAAGGATTTGTTAAGACGCGTGTACAAAGTTGGTCTAGGTACGCTGACTCCAAGCGCTCCAGATTTTATTCTGATGCACAATAATGCTCGTCCACATTGTGCAAAGAGGGGTAACTGACTACCTTCGAGAAGTTGGTATAGTCACTATAGATTGGCCTTCGAGGAGCCCGGACCTGAATCCAATAGAGTATGTCTGAGACATAGTAAAAATGATACGCATGCGCTATTAATCCCCCTCTCCTTAGCGTTTCATGTTTGATTTTTTATGTCGAGGTCATTCCGATTCCCTAGTCTCGCTAAAGAAGTTTCACTTCAACAACTGGTGCAACATAAACTCCTGCTCAAAATTAACGCACAGCCCAGTATTTCTTCTTTTTCTTACGTGGTGTTTCCTCCTCTGGCAGATATGACAGCTTGGAGCCTTCTGTCCATCCTGTGAGATGGTGTAAAATAAGAGTATATGTGAAGTACAACAGAAACTAAAATGACGGTGGAATAATTGTTGTAAAATAAATGAGGTTGGCCAAGGAGTGGCTACTTTGAATAGCGGCATCCGCAACGCTAATTCTGTTGAATATATACGAGGACATTACCTGACAAGAGAGCTATATGTGAGGTGTCTCGAGAAGAGGGATGCCATGTCGTCTGCCTGAAGTGAGCAAACTTTCGCATGAGTCTGATAAATGGATCTCACAACTGCAGACAATAGAAACTGCAAACTGTCCTTTAATTTAATGGCATCCTTGTGTTATGTGTCCTGTAATTGTTTCAATCTCATGGGCTATTTATTTAATTACATGCAAGCAATTGTTCTGAAAGAGGGTCTCATGGTAGGTACTGCAGGAAGGACAGTGTCAAAGGAGGAAGCGGCCAGTGGGGGAGCAGAGGGTATATATATATTGTAGTGTGTCGATTTGACCACTACATAACTTTATGTAAATTTATAGTATTTTTTTTTTGGGGGGGTAGGGGAAAACTTGTCTAAAAAAATAATGCTACAATTAATTTTAAAAAAACTAATTATAGTTATCAGGGGACTATAGATAATGAAATTAATAAAATTAAATGAAATCTAAATAGTTATTGTGTTAATAAAAAAATAAAAAAATAAAAGAAAATAGAAATGGAGGAATAGGATAAATGGATTTTAAATAAAATAATATAAAAAATAAATAAACGGTACAATAATCAAATGAGCGGCGGTATAAAACAATGCAGATGGTGTGTGAGATTGAGAGAACAAGATGTGTTTGTGTGTGCTCGACCCAGTATAGTAATTAGACATTATGAGTGGTTAATGGTCCATATCATGAAGAGGTTATAAGTTAAAAAGGGTACCAAATTTATGGATGGCTGGAAGATCTGTTCCTGGAATCTCTGTGAGGATGGCAATACAAGACAAGCTGAGCTGAAAATATAACCACGAGGAAGTTATGGTGGTACCAGCGTTGGCCCCCGCATGGCAGTACCTAAAGTTATTTTGATCCAACATCATCACCCTCTCATGGAATAAGACCGCAAATAGCAAACTCAATTTTAAATAACTAGTTATTAACTTTTAAAATTTAATCAAGAATTTGGATAAAACTATTAAATCGTGGGTAGAGACATACAAGAAAGATAAAATTTCATAATTTTTATATTTTTAGATACAAATATAAGTTGTTAAATATATAAATTGTTATCATTATTGTTCTAGATATAGTAAAGGGTATAAATATTAACATGTATAATTGCCTTTTGTATAATAATTGCTTTTTACCTACCTCATCAATCAACAACGAATCCTGCTGCCCTGTTTATTATATAAAAATTACTTAATAGATGGTAGTTGGAAATTATAATTTGTTACATAAGCCGAACAGGGACTGTTAAATTAGAATATTAATTAAATTATATAATTTTCACTATAAGTAAAACCTAACATTACAATATATATATGTATACTTCCAAGGGCAGTAAACATAGAAATAATTCTGTGAAATAATTTTTATGTTATTAAGTCACTGTGACCTACCAAAGGCTGTGACTTGTAATCGTTCCGAAATTAAGGCATCTTGTTGGAAAGTAGACACATCTGGAAGAATTGGATCCGGAAAATGATAAATATACAAGAAAACATTTTTATAAAATAAAAATAACGAATAAAAAAGAAGAAATATAAGAAACAATATTTCAGACAGTTATGAAGTAAAAAGTTAACAAAACCTCTTAACGTTGTCGAGGGGAAAGGGGCGGGGGGTGGGAAGGACATATTTTATTTGAGGAATATTTTTGAATATTTTAAAATTTAATATATAAATCAAAGTGACACGACTGTGTGAAAGTTTGCGAGGGGAAGGACCAAAGCAGGAAGCAGTTTGTATGTTAATCGGTAGGGACCCCAGTCTGGAAATGATCGCACTTCTTTTTAAACTTTCAACTTGGAAAAGTTGTAGTGGTACTTTCCCAGAGCTTGCCCAGACAATCACCGAAGGAAGCTCAGATTAAGAAAAAAAAGAAGTAGTTTGAGATACCATTCTGATTTTAAAATTCGTTGCTATGCGTTAAAATTTAAACATTACTTAGAAATATTTCCTGTGGTAATTTGTTGTACATTCTTTGGGATGCTATAACTTCGTTTGTATTGGTTTAATCTGAAATCTGAGGGAACATTACCGATTGGAAATTTAATAAGGAACATTTTTGGTAGGATACGATTTTTCAATAGGACTAACTGTTTTCGCGTAAACACAGCGAACATCGTATGTTGGTAAATCATTGGAACTTTGCTAGCACTCTAATTCAGAAAAGATCGTAACAATGAACATGAAATTCAGAAATGAAAATGTCACATGTACTATCTTCGATGTGAATTAATTTTTGCCGAAATTGAACGAAAAATAAGACCATGTTACTTCGAAGCCTTAGTACATTTTAAACATTGCTTATATTTATGACTTAATTAAAAAATTCAATTAATAAAAGTTGTAGAGAAAACTGAATGACAAATTTTGTATGCAATACCATTTTTCAAAGATGGCTCAGTTTGCGAGCTAAAGGCCGAAGACTATGTGATCTTAAACCTATTTTTTTAGACGTTTTGCTTGATAAATTCGATAATTGTTAGTCCAATCAAAACACTGATTTTACCGAAAATGTTCGTTACTAAATTTCCAAACTGTGTCCACAAATTTGAGGTAGAACTAATACGACCGAAGTTATAGCCCCCCAAAGAATGTAAACTAAATGCCAGTATGAAATATTTCAATGTTATGTTTAAATTGTAACGCTTAGCAAGGAATTTTAAAATATACATACTAAGGAAGCCACTCTCAGTTTGACGCTGTACAATGAAATAAAGAAAACTGCTCATGCCAACTACTTTCTTATACTCAGTAATGTCAATATGAATTTCGGAGTGGGGAAGGGGAGGGAAAGATTAATGTATAAAAGACGATGGTATAAGAATGTCCACATCATTTTCTTTAAATTTAAGTTTACCTGGGAGAGTAAATGAGAAAGTTATTCCAAATGTCTCGCTTTTTAGTTAACTGTGGCCACTATCAACAGACCAGGATGGACAATACTAGAAGAGTGAAAAGAGCTTGACTTGTTGACCCCACTGTAATTGAGGTTTCCAGTGACATGATGTTTCCATTGAAATTCTCAGTGGATGATCAAAGGAAGAAATTCGGCTTTAGAGAAAAGGGAACAGTGAAATAGCAATGAGTGGATTCGTAATTATTTCGAGAGTTCAGTCCTTCAAAGGACTGGATGTAGGTGTCCGGTCTACTCCGTGTCATACATTCTAAGTCCATAAATATCTATATAACTCACGAGGGCGCCGGTAGCTCAGTGGTATGCGTGCTTGACTTCTGAGCTCAAGGTCGTGGGTTCGTAGCCCGACCGAGGCCCTTAGTTTATTTTATCTGGGAGGTAAAATAAACTTAAGCACGCCGTCCTTCGGATGGGACGTTAAGCCATGGTCCCGAGCCTGTACGATGTCAGATACTCGTTAAAGACCCCTACCCTAGATGAATAAAAATTTAGGGTAGGCAAAATTTAGGACTCCCACAGTAGAGTCGGGCTCATGTCCACCAGAGTGACGAAAGAGCGCTCTGGTAGTAGGCGATATGACCTGTAGTTAAAGCCCGGGCATGAGTCATAAAACCTAACCTAACCTCTATATAACTCACAGGTTCCCAGGCGTTGCCCGGAGTAACGTTAAGCAGGTTAGTAACTCGTTAATAACTACACAAAAAATATAAAGAACAGAATCTTCCAAGGATGACATCTATTGTTTTTCAGCAAAATCGGCTGAAGGGAAACAGGGGATTAGAGGGGAGGGCTTAACACAAAAACTCTAATAACTGCCATTGTAATGAATGTATTGACACGAAATTTCACATGTATACTTAAAGCTCAATAAGGATTACCTCTATTAATTTTCAGTGGAATCAGTCGAAGGAGAAGGGGATAAGAAGGGGGCTAAACTCGAAAATCCTGGCGATATAATAACCATATCGACATGAAATTTTCTATTTAAATTCAAAGCTCCATAAGGATGGGACCGATTAATTTTCCGGAAAACCTGTCGAAAGATTCGACTCAAATACCCTAATAACTGCCGAGGTAATGAATATATCTATACTATTTGTATCCGAAGCTACTATGTATATTGAGTTTCAGCCCAAACTGTCGATCATATATATGTGACGTGGCCATTACAGGATTTTCTTATACCAACAACACTTACAGATCACTCTTTCTCCCCCTCCCCTTCTCAAAATCATTTCATTTTGTCTCTTTGTTCAGCGTTATCAAGAGTTGACATTCTTATACCCAGTAATGCCAGTAAGAAATAATTTTAAGAAAGGGAAAGAGGGTGATCTTTTTTTTTTTTTGGCCTTATGTATGATGCACATTAGCCATGTCACTGTGTTGTTATCTAGTTATTTACGAAATCCATGGCCCCGGGAGGGAGTTCTACCTACGAGATAAAACACTCCCGGACGGGATTCAAACCCGCAAACCAAAGGTGAGACCATGCGACCAAAGCCCTACGCTCTAGCCCGTACGGTCAACATGGCCCCCAAGAGAGGGATCCTGTAAGCGTGGTTGGTATAATAAAGTCATAGGCCATATCACAATTATTAATTTATTTATAACAAGTATGAAAGATAGCATACCCAAAGTGGTGAAGTTGATGAAATGGAAGGGATCACAGCTATCCTCAGCGATCTTGTAAGTGATATCACATTTGTAAATCCCTTCGTCTTCCACTTCCACCTTCTTCAGGATCAGCGCTGATTTGGACTGGTCCTTGTCGTACATGAACTCCACCCTGTAGACAAACAACACACCATTAAATTATATAAGACGCTCCCATTATCACAATATAACTAAGAACAATCATAGTGTAACAATCGAAGACGAAAAAATATAGGTGAAACACAATTTACTATATAGGTAATCAATAGGCGTCTCATATTCGTTACATCGACGGTTATTAGTATTTTTGAGTTAGGCCCGCTTCTATGATCACCCACTTCCATTTTGGCCGATTCGGAAAATTGATATGTTTCGAAATTATATTTAAAATTCAGTGTTGATATATTAATTGCTTTAATAATAATAATTTTTATTGTTTAAAGGTATCCCCTATATACAATTGAGTCAGTGACCGTTACTTTTACAATATTAACATAATAATGACACATATAAAGGAATACACATATAAAACAATAATGACATATATAAAGGAACCTTTAACAAACTAAATAAATAACATAAATAAATAAAATAAGTAATTACAGATTAATAATAATAATAATGTAACAAAGACAGTAAATATGGAGTGGGGATGTATATATTGAATATCAATATAATATGTAGAGTGACGAAAGAGCGCTCTGGTAGTAGGCGATATGACCTCGTAGTTAAAGCCCGGGCATGAGTCATAAAACCTAACCTAACCTAATATGTAATATGAAGTACATTATTCATTAACAATGAATGATTTAAAGGCCCATTTACATTATGTCACTTTTGATGAACATCCCAAGTGAATCATCCTTGTTTACATATTTTCATCCAGTTATGTGTTTTCATTGCTCAGTGTTCCTCATAATTTTGCGTCTGTGTGCCCTCTTTGCGTATAGTGCCAGAATAATATTCTGAGACATATTATGTCTCGTTCGAGAAGGAACTCTTGAGTTGTGCGTGCAGGCATTGATTTAATTTCAAGCGGATTCATGAACTGAATGCAAGCCTAACAGCAAGTGGTCGTGCTCAAATACGTTGGTGGGTGAAACCATGGGTTTCAAGGAGAGAAAGTGTGGGTGCCTCGTCAACGCTGTTGGTAGAATGGGCAGAAGAAAATCCTGAGGAGTACAGGAACTATTTAAGAATGGACGAGAACCAATTCGCATATCTTCTCGAAAAAATACTCCATTTATTAATAGAAAAAGGTTCCGAGAAGCTTTGAACCCCAAAATAAAACTTCAAATTACGCTTGAAATGAAATACAGAACAGTGAAGAGTGAATGCAAAGAGGGGACGTTTGTTTACATTTGTCACTGCGCCTTCACTCTGGATGAATCATCGGTTGGAAGAACGACTGTTTCATCAAAAGTTAGTAGGCGGTCAACTTCTTTCATCGTTCACTTTCGATGTTCATTCTGGAAGAATTGAAGATGAATGGAAGTTTACACTTGTCACTTTGGATGATTCATCCAAGATGATCCTCCAAAGTGACAAATGTAAATGGGCCTTTAGTTTCAGAGCGCTGATTAAATAATAGAAAATATTTGAGATATCATTTTTATTATGAGCCAGGAGTAATGTATGAAAGTTGGATCTGTCTATACTGATACTCTGAGGCAGGAAGTGGCTTCTAATGGGGGAGTATATCGGATATTAACAGGTGGTATACGTCTTTCAATTCATTTTTGTTGCAAATTGTACAAAGTTCTTGGGAATTTGTTACATTAAGTGCTTTGGCCGATAATGAGGTTTTTATGTTAAACACAACTCTAATCCCCCCTATTCTTGGTCGATTTGGCTGTAAATCAATAGGACTCGTTTATGAGTTTCTGGTTACACATATACAATTTCGTGTTGATACATTCATGCTATCGAGAGTTATTTTCACAGACACACAATCATGAAATTTCGGTGAAAACTCGACTTCCGACTAATTACATAACATCTATACTATAGCCGGAGAAGCAGAAAAGTGTCTCAATTCAATGTATCGACACAAAATTTAGTATCGGATTCAGAACCCCCATGTATGACAACCGCACCGATTGGTTTTGGAGGGAGAGTGACAACTATATTAATTCGTTCTGGGGAAGTACATTGCCGGTGATTCATGACATTTCTTCATTTTTGAAGTTAGGGGGTCGGAAAACATGATATTCAGAAAACTGAAAAACTCATCAATTTTGTGGATGGGAGAGGCTTGCCTAAGCCCGGCCGCTCTTGGACAAATCAGGAGGTGTACAGTCTGTTTCTATGTGAGATGACGTCTTTTCAGTACCCTCATTTCCGGTAGGAGAGAGGTAGCCTCTTTTCTTGGTTATCCGAGACAGGTTATGTTACTCGGTCATTACTATGAGGCTCATTTCAGGAATTCAACACTGTCATTTTCTGTTTATATTCGCAAACGATTACTATCGAATGTATTCCTCACACGTCAGTGGTTGTTGGATATGTAGTATATATAACAGTTCGGATGAATGATGCACTGCGATATAATGTGTAAGGAACCTCTGGAATATCGAGGAAGTTGCATTCGGCCCCCCTCCCCTCTTGAAGACAAGATGTTATCGGAGCATCAGCTTCACTCAAAAGTCGGCTCCGAATGTCGTCATTTTCATCTCCGAACGGGTTATATTTCCTTAAAAGTTTCCAAACTGTCACATTTTAAATGGGTGGTATAAACCCTGGACCAGAGTGGAGGACTAGGAGAGAGCGGGAACTCATTCCAACAATGCAACATTGCCCATTTTCTGGTTTTGTGCAAAAGATTACGACGAACCTATTTGACTTTACGAATACGTGACTTTTCTGAATGTCGTCCCCTTTCGCCTTAGCAGCCCACATGATTGTAAAAATTATTATTGTATACATATATTATTAAGAAATTTTTTAAAAAAAAATCCACGGGGTCTTCTTTTAGTAGTATCTTAAAATAATTGAAGCAACAAATAAACCTCTCTCTTTTATAAGAACATTTGTCCACTATGAGTACTCAAAGCTGCGGTACATTTAAAAAAATAAAATATTGCGAAATTCTCTTTTTATGAGAGATATTGTTAATGTTGCCACTCCTCCCCAACGAAAAAAAAAAAAAAAGGTCTGACTATGCCACTCCTTGAGGACCGGCCGCCCCCAGAGGAGCAATTTCCCTTATCTCCTTGGAAGATTGACTCCATGACAATACATTTCCAGGATACACATTACATTAGTGAGAAGGGGAGGGGGACTCACAACATTAACCACTATTACAACTTACTTTCCCCCACCATCCAACCTTCCCTTTCAGAGTAATGACGTATTCATCTAACACATCTCTTGTTAGTTAAGAGCAAAAGTAATTATGAAACCAAGGAGGCTTTGATCATGCAAGTTGAACATATAAAGAGGTTCTTTGTTGTTGCTCTGATAATGGGGAGGGCAGGGCTCTGCGGTGTGAAACTTCAAAGAGGACTTCTACTCAAATCTTGCACCGGCTTTATATTTATATATATGTACTAGCTGTATTACCCGGTGTTTCCCAGGGGAATGAATATCATTCATGAAATTTCTATGACAGTACATTCATGACTACACTGGGATATTCGTAGCTGTAGCAAGGTTGGTGGTATCGCCCCACGAAACGGCAGAGCGTGATTCTGGTGCCCAGACAGCAGCCCTTTGCCTCAGCCCAGGGTAGTCCCACACAAGACCAGCACGTGGACAAGGATGTCTTGGATAGCTCGTGCCTCAACCCAGGTTAGACCCACACGAGGACAAGTATGTCTTGGATAGCTCGTGCCTCAACCCAGGTTAGACCCACACGAGACCAGCACGTGGACAAAGATGTCTTGGATAGCTCGTGCCTCAACCTAGGTTAGACCCACACGAGACCAGCACGTGGACAAAGATGTCTTGGATAGCTCGTGCCTCAACCCAGGTTAGACCCACACGAGACCAGCACGTGGACAAAGGTGTCTTGGATAGCTCGTGCCTCAACCCAAGATAGTCCCATACGAGACCAGCACGTGGACAAGGATGTCTAGGACACCTGGGACAAGGGGCTGCCTCAGGTGGGGGTGCCGGAGAGGAGTGGGGAGTCACACTGCTCCCGTCTGTCATACCAGTAACAAGGAGTCGATTGACGCAGAAGGTAGGGCCCCGCTACTGGTTTCTATACAGCTAGACTGACACCATACCAGTTTAGGTATATAAACCCTTCACTGCGGCCAGCACCCTAAGCTTGGATCCTAAGGCGCAAAACCAATGAACTCGTATCTTTTTTTTGTTCCAGCCCTTTTTCCTTTTTCTCCCATTAAATTGTTTACAAACGTTGTTTTTAATATATAAACTACTTATATTCAGTTTCTATAACATTTCAATTAGCAGTGATACAGTAATTGTTTTGATCCAATTACAGTGATAATTAACAATAACAAATTTTTTACATCCATGCTAGCCAACCGTGTTTTGGGCTCTTAATTCATTATTTAGATAAACCTCTTTCCTCGTTCTTTCCACATTTCTGCCATTTTCCAACCAGACCTAAGAATCATTGTTATAACCACTTTATTATTTAATTTTGATCGATACTGATTTATATTTTAATGTACCTTATTTTTTCGAGTCAAACATTTCGTTACTTGGATTTCCTGTTAGATTTTTATCTCAAGTACCCATCAATTTTTTTTTATTTATTGTATCTTTTAAGGTTTAATTTATTTTATTTTATTCTTTAATTGTTGTGTTTCCTCCTATTTTTTTCAATTCTTATTTGTGCGCTTATTACTATGTAATTATAGTATCTTTTAATTTTCTAATTACTTTTATTTCATTTAGTTTCGATTATTTTTGTTATAACTTTATTTCCATTATTAAGTTATTTGGTTTGATTATTTTCTTTACTGGTATTTCATTTATTTATATTGTGATGAATAAAATTACACACATTTTAATTAATAATATATTATAATAGCATTGGATTAGATTTAACATTTTTGCAAAATTTCGAAAAACAATATGGCATCTCTTTAGAAATCCAAATGAAAAGTTTGTTAATTGAAATCTTTTAAAATACGTGCACTTTCTTCAAAATTGCACATCTTGAACTTTCGATATTTTTTTAGGGCCTTTTTCGGAAATTACTGTAGAAATCAAAATTTAACAGCTATATAATTTCTACAGGAAATGTGGTAATGTTATTTAATTATTATTAATTATAATAATTCAATTATTATTTATATATTTATTTTTATTTAACAATAACTTGGTTATCACAATATATATATAGTTATTTTGATTTTGTATATATTTCGCTCGCTTTTTTTTATATATTCGATCTTTGTGCGCACCGAAATATCGTCCTGAAAGATGATTTATCTCTAGGAGTATAAGTATAAAATATTTATAATAAAAAATATAAGTAGTAATTTAACATTAATTTATCTTCTATAAACTTAAGCACGCCGTCCTTCGGATGGGACGTTAAGCGATGGTCCCGAGCCTGTACGATGTCAGGTACTCGTTAAAGACCCCTACCCTAGATGAATAAAAAATTTAGGGTAGGCAAAATTTAGGACTCCCACAGTAGAGTCGGGCTCATGTCCACCAGAGTGACGAAAGAGCGCTCTGGTAGTAGGCGATATGACCTCGTAGTTAAAGCCCGGGCATGAGTCAAAAACCTAACCTAACCTCTTCTATTATTAATTGAAAATATATGTATAGATATATTTCCTTTTTTTTCTATATTTCTATCTTTGTGACCTGAGGAAGTGGCCCGTGGTCACCGATCGCCCTAAAAGAAAATTTCACTTATATTAGTAGACATTTATTTTATATTTATATTTGTAAATTTAAAATATAAATAGTATCTAATGTATTAGTAATTTTATGTTCATTTGTCTTCTCCAATGTTATTTTAAAAAAATGTGAATGTGTATATTTATTATTCATCTCACATGAGTTTGTATTCTATGATTTTATATCGGTTGATGTATATAATTTATATTTTTTGATGTACAAAATTATAGTGCGTATTATATTGGACTCGATTTTTCATAGAATAAATTTGATATATAATGTTGGTTCTATATAATAATGTCGATTCTCTAAATTACCACAAACTCTAAAAGCTATAAATATCAAACTGAAAAGCGCATAAGGAGTGTGAATAGCCAACACTTGATCATTGTGAATTTAGGAAAGTTGGTTGAACTGATGACGAGAGGAGCGCCACGAGTCCATCTCAACGTCACTATATATTAATGAAGGGAGACTTACAGATAACCTAATATCCAAGGCAACACCAACTTGACTTATCAAACTTTGATTCTCTAGTTGGAGGAGAACTAATTTTAATGGTGCAGTCATGTGAGAGTTACAATCAAACAGTCATGTACAAACAACAAACAAACCTGTCTCTATACAGAGGGTGATCCAATCGGTGTTACTAATTATGGCAATGGTTTCATGGTTCCAAAATAAGAAAAAAACAAATATCGTCAGAGAATCACCGGCAATGTACTTCCCCAGATCAAATTAATTAAGTTTTAAATTTCCAAAGGCAATCGACCGTTTGGGCTAAAACTCAATACAGTAGAATCCCGATAATTCGTATGGTCAAGGGACTGACGGTTTGGTACGAATTATCGGGATTACCAGTTATCGGGAGAACAAAATAAAAAAAATTAAAAACGTATTAATGCAAATATGTATGTATTAAGAAGTATGTACAATGTGGTAAGAATAAAAACTATGCAATAAACACTGTTTTATACTAAACTATACAATAAACAATACATGCAATAAAAAAAAAGTATATATGTTCTAGATTAAATAAACACCAATCAAACATTTGTTCGAAAAAATGTTAGAAAAGATCAATAAAATTTCTAAAACTTCCCCCTCTCCTCTCCTCACCTCATTTCCTTTGAGTGAAAAGAGTACGAATTACATGAGATAATATGAGATTTCATAGAAACTTGTCTCTCTCACTCGCTCTCCCCTTTGGTTCTGTAGGAATCACGTGATTTCCTAGAAAACATTTATCTTGCACTCATTCTGCTCTCTGGTCTCTCACTGTCCTCTCTCTCCCTCTTGAAAACAGTACGAATTAACGAGGTTTTTAAGCTGAAAATACGAATTATAAGACGTTTTAAGTGACCTCGAGCATAAAAATAATACGAATTACCGAGGGGTCCGAAATGCATTATTTTTATACCACTTATCGGGGTTTTCACTGGGGACCGGCAAATTTGTACGAATTAGCCGGAAATACGAATAATCGGGATACGAAATATCGAGATTCTCACTGTATTTGACTTATTGGAGTATTGGCATTTAAGTCAAGTCTAGGGTTGCCACCCGTACTTTATTATAAAGTATTGTACGTTATTTCGGGTAATTGTACTCTATACTTTATGAGAACAATAAAGTACGCGAAAATACTTTATTTCGCATGATTTGATTTCTCTAGGATTCATTTTACATATAAAATACAAAAAAAGATTGGTCGTAAGAATTTTTGCGTAAAACAGAACGACAGATTTACTGGGGTAGGTGACGTTATCGATTGTTGCCGAATAGGATCGATAATTGACGAATATACTCTGTGGCGATCGCCACATAAACGTTCGTTTTTGAACGCATCCTAACCTCAAAAGTCAACATTGTCAATGTCATTAGATAAATGAACGATAAATAGCAAATGGCGAAACGAAAGAAACAAAGCGTCTCTGAATCTGATAAAAAATTATTTACTTATTTACTTTAACTTAAATATAGATGTAAAGATGGTGTGAAGCTGTTTAGCAGTGATAATAATTTGTTAAAAGTTGCTAAAAGTAATGAAAAATACGTTTTTAAGCAAAATAATAAAGTAAAATAAATCGAACTTTATTTTGACACAACGTAGTTTTTTTGCACAAAAAAAAATGTGGCAACCCTGGTCAAGTCCCTCTTCTCTGATCCACCCGTTCATTTTGGCTGATTCTACTGAAAATTAATAGATGATGTCCTTATAAGGTCTTGGAAATATATAAGAAATTTCATGTACCGGTGTTTACTACTATTGTTAAGCAAAAACAAATAGGTAAACAGTATTTACGATGAGTGGCAGAGAAAATATGACACAAGATAGCTACCAATAACCGAACCAGTTAAATTTTCACAACAGATACCTCCCTTCCAATAACTCGATTGGAATATCTAACCACTAGCTTTATTTTTTAAACAGGGTTAAGAAGGAGGTGGTCGGTGGAATAGGATGATAACCAGGGCATAACTTGCTTTATACCAGAATAAAAAGTAAACTTACCTTCAAGTTTATAGTTTATAATAAACCTACAATTTTATGTCTTCAGAGAATATAAACGGCAAAAAAATGATCCATTGATTTGTAAAAGAACTATCTTAAATGTAGCTTGGAAAAAATTGTTAGTTATTATTAATTTCTTACATCTTTAATATAATATATTTAATCGTGCGAAAATTTGAGATCGAGTTCTCAAAAGAATTTCTCGTTTCAAGGTTCCCTGAACATGTTTTGACCATTTTCGCTATGATGTTTATTTGAGAGTATCTTTCTCACATAGATCTGTTTAGATTTTGAGTGAAATAAGACGACAATTAAGACAGTACATTATGGAACTGAGCTCAAGATCGTGGGTTCGAAATACGGCCGAGGCCCTTAGTTTATTTTATCTGAGAGGTAAAATAAACTTAAGCATGCCGTCCTTCGGATTGAAGAGTTGGTCCCGAGCCTATACGATGTCAGATACTTGATAAAGTGTTCGCTATCCTAGGTGAAAAAAAATTAGAATAGGCAAAATTTTGGACGCCCATAGTAGAGTCGAGCTCATGTTCACCAGTGTGACGAAAGAGGGCTCTGTTAGTAGGCGATATGACTTATAGTTAAAGCCCGGGCATGAGTCATAATAACAAACTAATTTTATTTTTAATTTAATTTAAATATTAGTAAATAAATATTATTATTAACCATTGCAAAATAACTAACTAAAGGCAGACGATGGATATACGAGTATAAGAACGTCCTGAAATATCATCGGAAAGAAAACACTTTTGGAAAAATTATACAAAAATTCATATAGTTATTCATATTATTATTTTTAAACTAATTTATTTTATTTTATTTTCTACTTCTATTATTATTATTAATCACATGTGTGTTCAACTCCAAGATTTATGTATCTAATTTATAAGCTATCTTGATGTATACATTTTTATGACGCACCCTATTACCTTGTAATGAAGACATGAATATTAAATACTTAAATATTATTAATAACTTTTACAAAGTCCCAACCAACTAAAGAAAGACCATAAATATATATAGCTCTACAAAATAATCCGGATTCGACACGAAAACAATACAACGATTGACGTCTTGATGGTTTGTACGACGTAAGTGGAATTGTATCTTTGATCTAAACCATTTCAAATTATAATGTGTTGAAATGGCTGTACCAATAGATTCGAGAACATGCCAACTGGCATTTATGACATGAAAAGAAACATGGCACTAAGTGTCATGGTTTCTTCCGATAGTCGGTCATATCAATATGACTTTAATGCGTGCAGAACACGAAATAGCGGTGAGAGTTAAATTTATCCGATGTATCCATATATTTTATTGACTGTTACTTGTGTCGTATTGTAAAATTGTAAACAATACTTATTAGATTTTAGTTAGAATGATGTAATCGGTCAAAAATTTCATGTTTTCCGACCTCCTGATTCTGTCTGTCTGTGAACACAATAACTTCCGATAGAATGAAGGTATAGACACGATACTTTATACGTGCATCCAAAACCCTCTAAAGACGACACCTATAGATTTTCAGCCAAATCGGCTGAAGGGAAGGGGGTATTAGTATGGCTTAACACAAAAACTCTGCCGTTGTGATGAATGTATTGACACAAAATTCCTTATGTAAATTCAATAAGTAAATTTAAAACCCTATAAGGATCGCACCTATTAATTTATCGCAAAATCAGTTTTTCGCAGATGTAATGGAAACATAAAATAACAATCGAAAAAAAATTTAGTATGAGAGAAGCCAGTATCCACTGTGTAAGTAAAGTATTGAGTTTTAGCCCAAATGGTCGATTGGCTTTAGTAGAGAGGAAACGTAATAAAATATTTCTTGCTGGAGAAGAACATAACCGGTGATTCCTCGCTTTTTTATTTTTTCTTCCAATTCCTTTATTTTGAATACAGTTCAAACTCAATATGAAGAGAAATCGAGGTTCTGTCGTGTAAGCAAACTCAGAATTTTGTGAACGTTTCGAAAAATATTTATTATCTTATTTTAGATTATTCATTGGTGATACAATAAAAACAAAAACAAACATAACAAACAAAAAAGTTTCGCTCTCCCCCCAAAACCAATCGACCGTTTGGCTAAATGACAACAGTTGACTTACATCCATTATGACGCCAGTAATTCTAAAGCTCATGTATAGAGCGGGGAGGAAGCAAGTTTGTTTCCGAATTATCGAGCAAACAATTTTTCCTTCACCAATATCAATATCAGAATTTGACCAAATATAACTTGAACGAACAATCCCAAATCAGAATCAAAGAAAAAACCAAATGAATTCACTAATTAAAGAAAAACTAATCAAAATTAAATCAACAAAATAATTTTTAAAAGACAATATTCCTGAGTGGAAACAGAATGAAAAAGACGTGGTTGTCATGGCGGCTGAGTAATTGGTAATTGCGGAGAGATCGCTGATTGGACGGCAGGAAATTATTAGACGACCAATGAGAAGAGCCGCTTCAGTAATTATATTACATCCCCTAAATATCTTCAACATGCCTTCCCTGGCTACAATGCTACTCGAATCTATCTCTTAGGAAAGTAGTCAGTAGGGATGAGCATCGACATAAAATCATCGATCTTTGCTATGAAATTATTATTATTAGACACATAATATAATTAAAATTTAAACTATTGTACGTAAAGTTACCTAAAGGTAGAAAAGGGGTAAAAGATCATCTTGAGATGAAGTTGGGTGCTGTCTGACTGGGATCACAGCGGGTTACCTCCCACCCCGTTCCTTAGGGTACCCCAAAACAAAGATCAATAATCGGGGAGTGTTATCAAATTGAGTTACCCTAGTCTAACGAAGGTATCTAGTTGCTTTATTTATAGTTTATCGTACCAGTCGAGTGTGTGTTCCTAGTATATTAAATAATGTTAAAATTATATTTTTTTGTCTTGAAATTGTGAATTTGAGGCTATTGTGGTCCTTAAATTTCGAGACTCTACCAGAGCTAGGCACATTTTCCGTCCTGACTGGCCTATATAGGCCCCCCGCATTAACAGGTAATTCGGTAGACCCTACTCATCTCTGGATACTCTATTCTGTCTTTCGGTCTCGAAATGAAGAACCCCAAGGGGTAGACAGTTTTGAGTTCGATACAGAGATTTCCTTCTTCAAAATCTTGCCTAGTTTCTCTATATATGGAGGAAAAACCTCTCGCGGTTTGGTATATATTACACATTATCTTTAGGTATCTCTCTTCGTTATATTAAAACTACTGTGATCTATAAAGATTCCAATATGATATTGTTGAAATATGGCCAGTGTGGTCACGAAATTATCAAAATTGTACGAATACGCAAGTGACAGGGTCCACCATAGTGTGAGTAGCCCAGCATAAAAAAAAATTATATTGTCTACTTATGCCCCTACATGATTCAAATTGCACTAAATACATATCGGAAAAGGCCAATTAATCTCACATAATTACAATTTAAATTGAGTATCCCCCACCCATAACGATATAATACCCAGAAAGGATAGATAATTTACGTTTTAACACAATTTTTATTCTCCGGAAGCCTCTCCCCTAAAAAAAAAACCGATTAGCAAGTGAAAGAACGTCAATATCCAATATAAATGGAATACATTCATTCACTAATTCCCCAGAGCGGTATGGAATAATACGGTTCAGAGAGGGGTAGCCAACCTTTTGATCCGTCACATCTTGTTGGAGGCATTTATTTGAAGGGTATAAATAAATGTTTTTATAAGTATCTATAAAGGGTCGATATAGATCATTTATGGCAGTACTAAGAAGTCTAAATACTGTCAGTTCCTTAGTTGTGAGTCTACTGGACTATTATATTTATATATTATAAATAAATATTTTTTTTTAAAAGGGCGCCGGTAGCTCAATGGTATGCGTGCTTGCCTTCTGAGCTCAAGGACGTGAGTTCAAAACCCGACCGAGGCCCTTAGTTTATTTTATCTGGGAGGTGAAATAAACATAAGCACGCCGTCCTTCGGATGGGACGTTAAGCGATGGTCCCGAGCCTGTACGATGTCAGGTACTCGTTGAAGATCCCTTACCCTAAGTGAATAAAAATTTAGGGCAGTCAAAATTTAGGACTCCCAAAGTAGAGTCGGGCTCATGTCCACCAGGGTGACGAAAAAGCGCTCTGGTAGTAGGCGTAGTAGGGATATGACCTCGTAGTTAAAGTCCGGCCATGAGTCATAAAACCTAACCTAACCTATTATTTATATATATATATATATTTCTTCAGTTTTTTAGAGCGTCGACAGCATGGCCATTGGCGCCCTTGTATAGTTATATATACTATAAACTCATTTCGTATGCCTTAAATTATACATATCACATGGTATATGTTAACTTGTCGGAGAAAGACAAATCGTTAGTCAACTGGGATGGAGCCCTCCTTGAGGACTGTCTTGAGGCCGGCTCCGCTGATCCAATGGGGTCGAAAGGCGTCACACTCTTCTAGGGTATGAGCCATGGCAATTATTATTATAACAGAGAATAATTCTTTATTTACTATTTTTGCAATTGTACAAGTTTAATGACCCGGCCAGTCCAAAAGAAAATTTGACAAATTCAAAATGTGGGGAGAAAACACACAACTGTCTTTATATAACTAATAATATAATCATCTTAGTGTAAAATAAATAATCCCAATGATCAATAAAAACAACTAATAACACATATTTACATTTTGGCATACTAGGTTTACGTAATACACGCAGATATAAAGGTAATTCTTCAAATAATTCTACAATTTAAAACAAAAAATTATAATGAGGAACTCAAATTGTTTATTTGCTGATATATTTTTGTTTATTATGTACTCGTGTATTCAAGAACTGACATTAATAACGCAAAAAAACAACATTCATAGCCCTTTTTTTTATTACAATACTAAAATAACTTGAAAATAAAATTACTTTGAAATATAAAAACGATGAAAAAAATGACAATAGAAAAATTAATTGTGATATCCTCAGGGTTTTGCATTTACATATAAACATTACTTCCGCAATTATTAGGGTTTTCCTGTTAAGCCCGCTTTCTAATCCTCCCTTTTCCTTGAAGATTTGGCTGAAAATCTATAGGTCGTCATTATGGGTTTCTGGATAAACATATAAAATCTCACGTCGATATATTCGGGAGTTATTGTGTTCACAGAAACACACATCAGATGGTCGGAAAACATCCAATTCCGCTGAAAACATCGAATTTATGGCAGATTACATAACTTCCCCTATACTTCGTATAAAGGGAGAAGTAAAAGGAATAGGAGTGCTTAGGATGTATCAAGATTGTACTTTGGTCGTATAAATAAATACAGCTATAGATTGTGCGATGTGATTGTCTCTAAGGGTAGGGTTGTTCTTATCCTGAGTGCACAACGCTGCCAACACTAAAGCCGGGATCTCAGTCTCCCCCCGAGGATTTAGTTTCTCTCTTTAAAGTTTTTTTTTTTTTTCTTTTATTTGTTCCTCATCCAAAACATGGGGAGGGATGAAAGGATCCTGATTATCAAGTGATGCCGGGGTTATGTTTCTAATAGGTCAAATTGAATTCCCACTTCCCCCTTCTGAGGACAATCCTCCCAAGTCAGACTTACAAAGGGGGAAGGGCTGGCCTGCCCAATCCCTTGGGCCGGCTTATCTCCAACGTAAACACCCCCCGGGGGAAGGGACGCGTAAGGGGCGTAAACTGGCAACAAAGAGATGGGAGGAGGTCTCAGCACAACACAATAACCAGTCTCAGATCTTCACCTTACCTCAACACTCCCCTTACCTATCATAGCTTAAATCTCCTCGCGTTGTTCCATCCTCTCATCTATATGACGAATTTGTAGCAAACCCCAAGGATCAAAGAACTTTATATTGAATGGAAGACTTAGGGATTAAAGTATCTTTTCTCTTTAATTTTCTATATATAAATATTGAAAAAAATCGTTGCTGATTCACCGGCAGTCTGGAGGGTAATAATAACATTTATTTCCTTTTTCTTTCTCTTCTGCTTCTTTTCCGATCTCCGTCGGCCTCTCGGCGTAGAGGGTGCCTCTATCCACAGCTGCCTCTCCCTGGCGAAGTTGCGCATCTCAGCCTTGGTCTTTCCCTGTTGCTGTCCGATCCTCTTTATATAGTCCAAATGCATCAGTCTGGGCCTTCCTCTCGGCGTTTCCCTGTTGGCCTGATCTTGTCTTGTCTCCATGAATTTTCGTGGTCCATGGTCTTCATTCATTCGATTACCTGAAGTGTTTCAAAGGGTGTATCCCTAGCTTTTCCCTGATAGTTTCATTCCTCAGCCGGTCTCTTCGGGTCTTGCCGACAATTCTGCGGAGAAATCTCATTTCTGCAGCGGTCACTTACCTGGCATGCTTGTCCAGGACCGTCCAGCTACAAACATCTCTTCTGCAGCCCTATGAATGGACTTGTGATGATTGTCCTTGTGAAGTTCATTCATTGGGCTTGCACTTAACTCACTTATTAGGGTTTTGTCTGAAGGAGTCAGTGAGCCAGCTGTTATTTTATCACAGTTCCCATACATATGTAGGGTAGTGAGATGGGTCACGAGACAACAAACATCTCTTCTGCAGCCCTATGAATGCACTTTACTCACTTAGTTACATGGAACACATAAAAACGGATCCACTCCTAATAAAATCTTCAGATCGTAAAACTTCCCTCCGGCTCTCGACTTTTTCCCTCCCTCTCCCAGACATTCTTCCCCTCTTACTGCTCCAGCATCTCCTAAACTTCCCTCCAGTTGCCTCTCATTCCATTCAACGACCAACTCTACTTTTTCCTCCTTTATTTTCTTTTTATGTTGATAGTAGATTAGTAACAGAAGGATTATGGCAATGGAGAGGAATGAAACCACATATCCTTTGAATTATTTTTGTTATTTATGTGAAATATATTCCTTGGAGTAGACCTGTTGCATACCAACAAATATAGGAAGTTGTGCAATAGGTCAGGAATTTGATGTTTCTATGTTTTTCGACCCCCTGATTATCGACACAAAATTTAATATATCCAGAATCCCGAGGAGGACACCTATTGATTTTCAATCAAATCGACTAATGGCGGTGGGAGGGGGGGGGGGGGGGGGGGGTGCAACATAAAAACCCAATAACTGCCGAAGTAATAAATGCACCGATGTTTTAAAATGAACAACTTCTAAGTTGCGGAACGCGGACATATTGTGGAAATTCGTAAATAAATAAAACAAACTTATTTTTGAAATATTGTCTATTCCACTAAAGATATAAATATATATAACTACCGGTTTCGGCCTTACACCATCGTCAGACCTGACGATGGTGTAAGGCCGAAACCGGTAGTTATATATATTTATATCTTTAGTGGAATAGACAATATTCCAAAAATAAATTTGTTTTATTTATTTATTAAAAAGAACAGGTGTCGTCCTTATGATTTTTTCAATTAACACATAAAATTTCGTTCATTACATCGGCAGTTATTCGAGTTTAGGTACTCGTTAAAACCCCTATCCAAGGTGAATAAACCTAGGTAGGCAAAATTTAGCACTCCCAAAGTAGAGTCGGGCTCATGTCCACCAGAGCGCTCTTTCGTCGCGATATGACCTCATAGTTGAACCCCGGACATGAGACAAAAAACTATATTTTGTAAAATATAAAACTTTTTTAAAAACAAGATTTTATTTGATTAGACAAAAAAGTAATAAATAAGTAATTAATTTTGTTACATAATATAATATTATTACTTTATTATCAAATTATATTCGTTCATTATCATATTATGATATGCTACGTACATATAAAGTTGAATCTGTATATATTAATTCAAAACAATATTAACTTGAAAAGTAAAAGCTTGTCGCCTGCGAATTACGCTATAGTCTAATAAATAATACATAAATAGGCTTGTGAGTGACAAGCGTTTACTTTTCAAATGAATATTATTTCCTATAAATATATACATATTCAACTTCATAGCAGATCATGTGTAACAAAATTAGTTTCTTATTTATTCCTTTTTAGTTCAATCAAATAAAAGCTTCTTTTTGAACACATTTTTTATTTATTTTTATTTTTCACTTTTTAGTCTACATATATTGTTTTACATTAGATTATTCACCATTATTGTCAAATTGTATGTACATCTAGACACGGTTAGAGTAATTGAACTGATTTTATTTGTCATCAATACTTGTATCTTACGTGTAATATGTGTATATTAATTACTGGACCTTGGAAAATCCTTTATTATCTTTAAATCAATCAATATAATCCGCCGGTATAATACATATAATATCCTAGCCGTACTATGCACGACCACAATTAATTACTTGTACCCTTGTACCTTAGTAACTAATTACAACGGAAGCATATGTTGTCACCAGTGTTCATTTTTATACTCATCCGCCATATCACATCTGCAACCTGGATACTCATTTTCAATCTAATTCGATCATTTTTTCTAACACCTATCCGCCATATTGTAGCCACCATCTTTAAATTTTTTTAATTAACACCGAAAGCATATATTGTCACTAGAGTTATGTGAGTGTACTAAATTTCAAGTCAATCGATTAATAGGAAAGGGGTTAAAATCGACTTGCAAGATTTGTTGCAGACAGACAACAAAGCAAGCTTCGTTTTTCTTTATTTTTAAAGACAAATTAGAGGAGCTTTCATTGCAGCTCTGCAGCTTTCATCGTTGCTCTACTAAACTATCTTTATATGAAAGACTACAAAAGTAGTTTCAAACCTAAAAAGAAAAAAACAAGAAATAAAAGGGGAAAAGGGCTAGGTGTTAGAATGTATCCGAGGTAACAGTTAGGAAAAATGCAAACATCTGTTTGAAGTGTAGTGAAGTTTAGCGAAGTAAAAACAAAGTTAGGAGGAAAGTGTGGGTTTATTTCCTTTTTAGTGGCTCCTAAATAAGACAGGAGCAGAGGTGAGACTAGAGACTGCACCATATCCAACTTGAGCGGATCCATACTTTTATATTGTACAAAAGGTACTTGGAAACCAACCAGACCTGATTGGGTCGTATACCAGCAGGGAAATGGGCCCGCACCCCGATTCAAACTCCTTTTGATCTGTCTACATGCAACTACTCAACTACCTTTCTCAACGACTGCTTTTCAACTTGTTATCATAAATTGACGTCCATTTAATGGTTAGTCGAGAGAATTATGCGTTTCCGAGAGATGGGGATTTTTTGAGACAAAGAAAAGGGAACTTTTCCAGAGTTTATTCGCTATTTATTTTACTTCTCCAGCTATACGAAGTAAAGGGGAAGTTATATAATTGTTCAGATATTCGATGTTGACTTTTCACCAAAATATCCGATCTCCTAATTCCAATATGGGGAACTTCGATAATTCGCGACTCACATTATCGACAATAGCCACACTTTTGGCCCATCTACAGGCATAAAATATCTCCATTGTTGCTCTAAAAGCAGGCTACTTGATAGCTTAGAACAATTAGAAATAAATAAAGCAACCAAAAGGAACATTTGTATAAGTGACTAAATTTATTTTAACTATTCCCCTTTGTTAACACCCTGAACCGGTTCTATTTCCACTTATACCTAAGTTTGTTATTATCTGTTATTATTATAGGTTTCCATATATATGTTATTATCTGTTATGTTTTTTATTTTTATTTTTTACTTATTAGTCAAAGGATGTTATTTTATGTAAATTAAGAAAAATTAGTGTTTTGTCAAATATTTCATGATGTAGCTAACGGTTAAGCTGGGGGATTCCCTAGTTGAAGTGGCACCTTTCACCAGAGATGTTTTGGAGGGATCGCACTCTGCAAACTGACTTAGTTCATAACTAGACCTGACGATGGTGTGAGGCCAAAACCGGTAGTTTTATTTTTATAAATATCTTTAGTGGAATAGACAATATTTCAAAAAATAAGTTTGTTTTATTTATTTAATACAGTACTCCGGGCTGTGGCGGGTGTGGGGCCTGGCCTCTCACAGTGAGCCACATCCTGGAGGAATGCCCTGGATATGAGAACATACTAAAGACCATGGGTTTGCAAAAAAGGGACCTACATGAGATGCTAGGAGATAACTCATCTATTGAAGCTGTCCTCAGCACAATGAAGACAACCCACCTCATTGACTTGATTTAATCGAGTATAAGGCGTCAAAAATCTCTGCCATTGGACGCCGATAAATAAAAAATTATTCTATTCTAATTATTCTATTCTTTAATACAGTATTTGTTAAGTCGTGGCTGAAGAGGGTAGCAATACCGAAAGTACCCCCATATTTTTTATATATCTTGTGAAATAGACAATATTTAAAAAACATTCGTGTTTTCTTTATAATTTATTAAGTGTTTCACAATCTCTCTGCAAAAATGTTAAATATCATAAATTAATAAATTACATCGGAAGTAATTACTGATTTTCAACCAAAAAGAAGGGGAGGATCAGTGGGCGACACAAAAATCCCAATAACTGCCGATTTAATGAATATATCGATATGACATTTTGACGTGACAACATCTCATAATTTGGTAGGCCGGCACCCCATGTTCGAAAATTTGATTATGTTACTTTCGGTAACGCGCCGAGAGAGAGAGAGCGCTTCACACTGTCTTCGTTCCGCTAGTTGCTCTCCTGTCTCGATTCACGAGGTACCGCTTACAAACGTATCGCTGCTGACCGATTTGATGTTTACTTTTTGAAATATAAAATATTTCAAAACAAAACGAAATGAGTACGTATTTCTAAATTGAATAATTTATTATTTTAAACATTAAAAAACCATTTTCGTTGGTAAATGATCATTGATAAATAAAATTTATTTGAAAATGATATTTACAATTTAAAAAAAAACTTAATGTTGCAATAAAATTTCTTCTTTTAATCACACATGTGAATCGAATTGTTAATTGAACTTCACAAAACATGTAACAATTATATTATTGTCCTACATGATGTATAAATGTGAAAATAGCATTGATTTAAATAAACGCTTCATAAAATTGTTCACCATTCTAAAACTATTTGATCTATGAATTTGAAAATAATATTTTTATCGAATAAACTCTTTATAAAAATTATAAACCAAATTTTCATTTTTTGAAAACTATTATGCTTATGAATGTTTTCTTTCTATATTGTTTTTAAATTGTTTCATGGTTCAAAAATTTTATTGTAATGATTTGTTATATTTGATTCTTGACACTTTCGCTATCTCGCAACTCGTTGGGCAAAACGTTGTCACGCTCATTTCGCCACGCATCGGAGTTGCACGCACCCGGTTTTTTTATTTAAATTCAAAACTTCATGAGGATGGCATGTATTAATTTTCAGGGAAATCCAACGAAGGGAAGAGGGGAATCAGTTAAGGGGGACTAGACTCAAATACCGTAATAACTATCGATGTAATGAATATATCGACACAACATTTAGTATGAGGATTCAAAAGCATATAATTAAAATATTGAGGTTTAGCCCATACGGTCAATTGGGTTTGGAGCGAGAGCAAAAATGTAATTGTTTCGTACTGGGGAAGTACATATCAGGTGATTAACAGAAAGTGGATTAACGAGATGAAGCTATAGGTACTTACATTCCAATTTGAAAGACAAATAAAAAACGAAAATTACTTTATATGAGACTTTTATATAAATCTATGGCAATTTTCAACCTTTAAATTTCTGTTTTCATTTTAAAAATAAATTAGAAGAACTTCAAGTGTTATAAATATAAAAGCAATTTTCATATTAATGTATAAATCAACTTTTTCTCGTTTTTCCTTCCTATTTTTCTTGTTTTTTACTGGTTTTTTTTTTCTGTTTTTTTCTACTTGTTCTCTCTGGAGAGAGATTTTAAAAATGAGACATGTTCAACGGAGGGTAGTTTGTTAATTATTTAAAACGAGTTTGAGCTTGTGGTCAGAGTTGGTAGAGAAGTACATGTGAGTCCCGTCTCTCTCTCCCTAGCTGTCCATTTATCAAAACTTTCCTACTTTCTTCACACACCAATGAAAGTTCACTCACAACTTACAATAATCATTAGTCATGGAATAACATTTGCAAATGCGCAAACATTTATTCGTACATGCTCAATCTTTTATTAGCAGTTTTTTTTTTCTAACTTACCCACCTATACGAAGTTAAATAATAGGTCAGAAATTTAATTAAATAAAAAAAGATTATTGAATAAAAAAAAAAAAATAGCCGGTAAATCATAGGCTATGCACTCCCGCAGCACAAATTAATCAATTATGCTTTCCCTCTACCTCCAAAGTAAAATATTTCAACAATCAGTTACATACGGTAAAAATATTTAAGTGCACTAAATCCTTTGGATCACAAGACTGATTCTGACTTAAGCCCTTTTGCCCAAACACCAGAGAATTATAATATTTTTGTACATAGTTTCCTTTATTTTCTTCTAGATTATGTTTTCTTTGTGTATTTTACCTTATTATAGTTCATTTATTCATTTTGTCAATCAAGAAAACTCAATTTTTATTATTAATTTTTATATATTTATAATTTTTTACATACATTATTTATATTATTATTGTTGTTTTTTACCGTTCTCATTATTTTCTGTATATATATTATATTGTAGTCAGTCATTATTTTTATCTATGGTTATTTGTAGCCAATTGTAAATATGAAAAAACAAACATTAAAATATTTAGATTAAATAAGAATACAGAGGTATCAGTTCAACAATTATATTTATTGTACAACTAGTTTCTGCCATTAGCTATCTTCAGGTGGTGAATCTTAATGTAGAGAAGGGGGGTTTAAAGAAAAGACTATAGTCAACATCCAGCTAGACCGGGCGATGATAACCATGGCAATTTTTCGCCCTAAAACCACAACCTCTCTCTCTCTCTCTCTCTCTCTACCTCCAAAGCTATTTGACCGTCTAAATTAAATATTTGATTTTCATAGTGGCTTCTAAATACTGATATTAAATTTTATGTTGATTGGTTCATTACATCGGCAGTCATTTGAATTTATGAGTTGATCCCACTCTGATCTTAGAGAGCTTCAAAACTACATATGATATTTCGAGTTATTAAAATATTTAAAGTTATTAAAATTTTGTGTTAAGCCTCCTCCGAATCCCCCTTCCCTTCCCTGTAGTCAATTTGGCAGAAAATAAATAAGTGTCCTTATTTATTGCATGTCGATAAATTCATTAGACAAATTTTTTTTTTTTTTCATTTATGGAATTAGAAGATTAGAAAACATCTGATCAATTATATAACTTCCCTTATACATCGTATAGCTGAGGAATAAGAAATAATATATATACAATTATGTCTGTGTATAGTTGTGTGTGTGTGTATCTGTTAACATGAATACTCCCTATGAAATGATTATATACATATATATATATACGAAATTTTGTATGTATATTCAAAACCCAATAAGAGCGACACCTATTAATTTACCAATTTTCCGCGGAATTGGGCGAGGAGAAGGGGGGCTGATCAGAGGAGGGGGCTAGACAAACTTTAGTATAAGGATTCGTTTTTATGAATTTAAATGAAATAAAACACAAGTTTATTAGTGGTATTGTCTAATTTCACATAATATATATACATAATATATTCAAATAATATATATTATATATATTTTGTGAAATTAGACAGTACCACTAATAAACTTGTGTTTTATTTCATTTAAGTTCATTTGAATTATTTCACAATATCTCTGCAATAATGTCAGTTTTGATTCATTTTTAGCTCAAACGGTCGATTGGTGTTGATGGGAGCTGAAAACTTAATTAAAACTAATTCATGCTGGGCAAATACACAGCCGGTGAATCACCGACGACTTTTTCTTTTCTTGTGGAAACACAACACCGAATTTCTGACCGATTACATAACTTCCCCCATACATCATATAGTTTAGAGAAGGGGGGAGTAAAAATTACAATTTGCCATTTTTTTTTTTTTATACCTCAGCATAATCCACTCAAATTCTGAGGATTCCTTTCGGTGTACCATATCCACTATAAGACAGCTTTTCCATTCATATGATCCTTCGATACGACGACAGCTGAATGTTTGAGATTTCTGTACTTTTAACGTAAGTAGAGTACAATGGCAGCTTCAGATACACCCCTAAACACCCGTCGACTTGGCAGAGATTCCTGCCTCCTTGTATCAATAAGACAACCTGGAGGAGATTAATAGACTCTGTTTATCCCCTAATCCATTAGACTGATAGGAGAGAGAACGATGAACAGGGGTTTACCCGTTGGTTTATCTCGAACAAACATCTCATCTCTTCGAATTACAAAATGGATCCACTACCAATTAAACCTCGCTCTTCAGCGTTTTTTTTTCTTTTTTAGCATCAGGTTAACAGACTCACAATTTATAAGAAGAAAAAAATAAATTGGAATGTTTATTTTAAATTATAACTAATGGCCACAAGCGGATTTCCAATCCATGAAAACCTGGCATTCCTACCTTAGTCAATAACTGTATAAGGCAATAATAGCCTTAGATAATAATTGTCTTCTTAATTGAAGAATTATTTTTCAATAATAATTTCGCATAGTGAATTCAAAAAAATATATTCAACTTAGGTAGCGGTGCCCCACATACGAGCAGTAGGGGAGAACGATACATTTTGGCACAAGCGTAAAAATGCAACTCGATTAGTATCCATTTCGAGAACAGGGGCAACCCTCTCACCTATCCCAAGACCTCCTCATGCCCCCCGCCTCACCACACACTTCCAATCTCATCACTCCACCCTTCCTCCCCTCCATCTCAATCAACCCTCCACATTCCCTCCTCCCCTCCCTCCCTTTTAAACACCACATTCTTATTTCACCTACGACGCCGCTCCTCACCAACTCTCTTCTCTCATGACATTCTGCCTAACCAACCCCCTTCATCCTAAAACATCATCCCCTCATCTCCACCACCGCTCACAAATACTTTGAAAAGTAGGGATGAGATGGATGGTGGAGTAGGATGCTTTGGGATAGATACCCCCTACACTGAAAATGGATACTAACCCAGTTGCTCTTTTGTCCTTGTGCCAATAGTTATCTTTCTCCCCTACTACGAGGGGGACTGTCCACCGTACCTGTGCCCCTTTTCTAAAAAGTTACAAGACTTTTAATACAATGTGCATGTGTTTAAGAACGGTCGTTGCAACAGAATCAATTTTAGTATTAGAAATGGGACGCAACCTGTAGAGAGCTAGTCCTTTCTGCCAAACCGGGAGTACACAAAGACAAACCAAACACAAACATCCATTTTATAGATATATAGCTTCGCGACGATCATAGTCAGAAGGGTAGAGGGTCTGTAGATATTTTTCAAATGCCATAGGATCTATGTTTGAACCGGCTTTTAAGGATGCTACTGTGTCCTACAGGCCTCCATCCAGGGACAGAAGACCAAGGATCAGTTGGGCAGAGAGAGAGGGATCCTGGGCGGCCCAGGATTGAGGACGATGGAAGCGGTTGGTCAGATCGGCGAAAGGGCATTTGGGTCTTGTGAGGATGCTGTATGAGAAATTTTGCGAAAACTAAAATGTTGCGAGAACATGAGGGACAATCGAGAGCAATTCCAATTTAAAAAAAACAGTAACTTCTTCTTGAGTTTTTTTTTATCATAGAGCTAAATAGCTTTTACCGAAAATATTCATATAGACCTGTTACCCACTCTCTCGACTGGCAGAAAGAGAAGAGACGTCACTATTCAAATGTTTGCGGGGACAAATCAGCTTTTTCCTCCCCCAAATAACTGGAGGTATTTGACTTTAGGGTGTGTGTTGGCAGTGGGTGTTTGACAGAGAAAAGGGTCCCTATATGATTTGATTTCTAACGAGTGGAAGAGAGAAAGAGTTTGGTGCGGTTGGTTGAGGGCTGACATTGTGATTCATAACGTGACACCCTCCATCCCTCGATTCCCCCCAGGGCACCTTGTGACAAACCTTGACAAGAATACCTAAATACAATGACAAAACCATTCTCTCTCTATGCAGCACAACAAATATTTATACAATACTATTAATGTAAATTACAGCTAAAAAATATGTTAAAATAATAGGCCACAAGAAACACATAAGAATGTGACAAAAAATATCCGATAAAAATGTATTTCAAATAATTTATTCGTTATTATTTGAAAATACAATTTCGAAATCACTTTAATTTGACAAAAAATGCATTTAATTTACTCAATTAATCTGATGAACATATCAAATATCGTGATTATACCAAGATTAATATTATTGGAAAAATTGTTCCGATTACGAGAATATGGAAATATTTAGGAACGCAGCAGCATTCGCCCAGCCAATTTAACTTGGGAAAGTGGACAAGCTAAGTGTATTGTTACTTGAGAAATATTAAAAACTAATGTGATGTATTGTAAAATTCAAATTTGGGGTAAACAAAATTTCTGAAGAAAAGGAGTGGGTTATTTTTAAATTGGTAGTGATAATAAATAGACGAGGGAATACGTCTTTTACTTTTGTTCATTCATGAATTGTAAATGTGATTTTTCTTGCTATAATCTTTAAAACAATTATTATTTATATAAGACCAAGTATTAAATACAAAATTGTTAAGAAATCCCAAAAATACTGGTTGATGATAAATAAATATCTAAAAAAAAATATACAACAAAGGTATTTATTCTTTAGTTGTTTTTTAATTATAATATGATCTCAGAATAGCAAATTCATTATGAATTTTATTAATTATTATAATTTTATTAATAGAAGGGCCGATTCTCGGATTTTAAAATTCGTGATAGACTTGAGGTGTTTTCGAGTAGCACTTATTTCGTTAATATGCAATCTTTTTATAACCTACTGGTCAGTATACATTTAGTATACATTTAGTCCAGTCGTTCGACTTACTGAACTGGTACGATGTGCATCTTTAAAACATCATAAAAACTCTTGATGGCATCTGGAAGTCTAGGAACGATATACATTCATAACGTTCATATTTTTACTTAGTAGTATAGGGGAGTAGAAGTATAGGTTATACATGGGCTATGTAATCGGTCAAAAATTCGATTTAATGTTTTCCGATCTTCAGATTCCAAATATGAAAAAAAAAACTGTCTTTGGGTCTATAACCTACACGATAACTCCCGATAGAATGAATGTATCAACACGAAATTTAATATGTGAATCCAGAACACTCTAACGGCGACATCTATGAATTTTCAGCCAAATCGACCAAAGTGAAGGAAGGACTAAGGGAAAGGCTCAACTCAAAAACTCCAATAACTGCCGTTGTAATGAAAGTATCGACACAAGATTTAGTATGAGGATTTAGGAGCCCGTATGTTAGTTAACTATTGAATACGGTCAACAGGTTTTAAAGGGAAAGGCGAAAAGTTAATTGATTAATCCGTTTTGGGGAAGTACATTACCAGGGATTCACCGATGACTTTTCTATATAAATATTAGTAGAACCCCATACTTCAGATCGTTACAGTATGTACTAATAATATATTTAAATTAATGACAACTAATCGTACCCTAATAAAAATGAATACTAAAACTAATGAGAACTGACAATACCCTACTTCCCCTATAATAAAAATGAATACTAAAACTAATGAGAATTGACGATATCCTACTTCCCCTACAATAAAGATGAATACTAAAACTAATGAGAATTGACGATACCCTACTTCCCCTACAATAAAAATGAATACTAAAACTAATGAGAATTGACGATATCCTACTTCCCCTACAATAAAAATGAATACTAAAACTATTGAGAACTGACGATACCCTACTTCTTCTGCAATAGAAATGAATACTAAAACTAATGAGAACTGACGATACCCTACTTCTCCTACAATAAAAATGAATACTAAAACGAACAGTGGTCCCGAACTCTACTCAACTCCTGAGGAACATATGAGTACGTTTGGATTTTGTTTTTAATTCATCGAATTTTAAACCGCTTTTGATCTATTCGGAACTACTGTGCGGCAACAAGTGTGTTCAGGGGTTCTAAATTGTTCACAAACTACATTCGTGATTCCGAAATCTGTGTTTAATTGTAGTTTGATGAGCTGAAATCAGGAAGGCAGCAATTCTGGCTTCAGTCCCGTATCTGTGCTGCAGGTATTTGAAACCCAAACAGAAAGGTTTAGATTTATGTGATTTTGACCCCGGTCGGAGTAATCTAATTTCAGAATCCTCCCCTACCTCTATTTCAAAAACACACACACGAACACACACCCCAAGGATTTGCCCTATTTAAATAAAGTTTCTTTCAATTTAGCCTCGTAGTCGTAAATCAACATTTAGTCCCTGTTTTGATTTGAGTCGGATAACTGGACCATGTAGCTTTCAAAATAAATCATTCGATTGGCCTGGCATTCTGTCAGCCGCATCTAAAAAACATTCTCCCTCCTCTCTCACAGGTATCTGCTTCGAACAAAATAACAGAAAAAATGAAAGGAAAAATTGGTGGAAAATAAATTGGTCTATAAAACAAATCTTTGTAAAGACACAAAAGCGGTGGTGGCTCGTCACAGATAAAAGTAGGAATTTTAGACATTTTTTTTGTTAAATAGCGAAAACATTTGATACATAGCTAAATTGATGTATAGGTGCTCAGTTATACATTTAGTATAAGTTAATAAAAAGTCATCGATGCATCACATATACTTCCCCAGAACGAATTAATCACACAGCCTTCTGAATCCTGAGTCAATTCATTAAATTGGAAATTAAAGGAGGAAGGGGAATTTAGGGGGAGGAAATTATTAGGGTTTTTTTTACTCCGTCTCAAATCTGAAGACTTATAAGCGATTAGAAATTTAATAAGAAACGTTTTTGGTAAGAAGAAATTTTTAGATAAGACTAATCGTTCTTGCATAAATCGAGCAAAAGTCTAAAAAAATTGATATTCTGAACAACATCAGCATTCTCGCAAATCCGAAAAACCGAAAAACTCTAATAACTGCCGATGTAAGGAATGTATCGACAGTGCGTATTAATTCTCCACGAAATCGGCGAAGGGAAAAGGGATCAGAAGATAAGGTTTGACAAAAAAAAAACAATAACTGCCGATATATGACACATATTTTATTATGAGGATTCAGATGTGCCTCTGTAACTATATATTTTTAATCCTAAACTAAAGATTGGTTTTGAAGGGAGAGTGAAAACTTAATTAGTTCGTGCTGAGGATGTACATTACTGGTGATATACTCTAGAATGTACGAGTACTCCGGGATGGATAGCTTGAAGAACTAGAAATTAATCCTGACGATCTGCAGAACGCTGGATCCGGGGTCAACGAATGAGATTTATCTGGTCATGGTTGTTTATCAGTGGGGTTCGGAGTTGGGGGTTCGTTTCTCAGCCATGAATTACCCAAAAAGGGGACCGGAGAGAGACAGCCAATGTTTTTGAATTAATGCACCGGCTCGTATTTCACGACAGTTGCAAGCCCTAATTAGTTCACCGACCGAAGGGGGAACTTCAGGGGAGTTCACTTCACAATGAACTACAGAGCCGGATGAAGAATGAGTTCCCTCCAGACAACAGGCAGTTCATTCTGTTCAGTTCATACACTTTTGTGTATTTGACCTTAATATATTGTTCCCCATACATAATATAGATTGATAATTATTTTTGAATTGAGAAAAATCAATCGTTCTTTCATGCAGTGGATAACTCCCGATAAAATGAATGTATTGACATGAAATTTTATATGTGAATCCAGTAACTTCTAATGACGACACCTATTGTTTTTCAGCGAAATTGAACAAAGGAAAAGGAGGATTAAGGGCAGGTTTGACACAAAAACTCTAATAACTGCCGATATAATGAATGTATCAACATGAAATTGTATATATGTGACCTAAACCCCATTAGGACGACCCTTATTAATTGCCCTAGAGGGGGCTCAACTCAAAAACATAAAATTTCATATTTAACCCTTAGCTACACGCGCCGCGGTACAGCGTACCGCATTTGTACGAACATTGAAATAGCGCGGTAAATACAAGCCAATCACTATTCCCGCTTTGAGTATTCATAGTTCAGAAAATCGCTCACAGATTGCGCTATCATAAGTCACCACGTAATTATCAGTTGTCAGTCTGTAATATATTGTATATATTACAAAATGCATCGCTTGCATTGTCGAAAATGATGAAGGTTGATCTCATATCCGTATTCGTACCAACCTAAATACTTATTTATGTATGAATAACATATTACATATAACTTGACATACTTGGTACTTGAAATGTGTTATTTTGAAATAATACTTGAATGATAATCCATCTTATATGAATTATTTACTTACCATATTTACTCAATTGAAAGGTGATTTGATTTTCTAATTGTACTGTTTTGGTTTCTTCATATATCTAACCTTATCATCCCATTCAATTACCGGAAAAAATAGTGAGAAATGATAGAAAATAAAATTGCGGTACAGAGTACTCTACAATAAAAATGAATACTAAAACTAATGAGAACTGACGATACCCTACTTCTACAATAAAAATGAATACTAAAACTAATGAGAACTGACGATACCCTACTTCCCCTACAATAAAAATGAATACTAAAACTAATGAGAACTGACGATACCCTACTTCTCCTACAATAAAAATGAATAGTAAAACGAACAGTGATTCACCGACAACTTTTTGTATAATGTTTACAATGAAGTTTCTAGTAACTTACTAAATGAAACTATAGATAGCACTCGGTGGCGTGTATCAATACTACTAACGTTAAGAGAGTCGTGATTACAATTCAGCTAAATTAACGAGACGGTGGAGTCGGATCCGTGATAAGCAACTTTAGAACTAACTTGAGTATAGTTAGGCAACCTAAACAGTTTTCGGATAAAGTTGGAACGAAAGATGGAATCTCTGACTCGGGGTTAAATTAGGTCGCTAACAAGTTTATTGACTCGTCATTCCGTCACTAACTACATTCTAGTATCTTCACACAAAGACTTAACTTTAGAGACCAAAGTGCAACAAATTAGTTGGCTTGGGAGTGTAAAGTTTTTTTGGGACATTTTGAGAAAAGATGCAGAATATGTTACGAGATTCTATGTCCTATAAATATTCAAGTAATCAAAACAACTTTTATGAATATAAGTTGTAAAATATAAAAATATTAACAAAAAAAAGTTTTCGCTCTTCCTCTAAAATTAGTTGAGTCACACAGGTGCTCATGAATGCTTATACTACAGTTTGTAACGAAACATTAATTTCATCGGCAGTTATTGGGGTTTTTGGGTTAAGCTCTTCTTCCCTTACGTCGATTCCACTGAAAATGTATTGGTGTCATCCTTATGGGGTTCTGAATTTACATTAGAAATTTTGCTCCGGTACACAATGTTCTGGATACACATATAAAATTTTAGATTGATACATTCATTCTATCGGAAGCTTAACATTCAATTTCTGACCGATTACATAACTTCCCCTATACTTCGTATAGAAGAAGTATAAAACAGGATTATCTACGTTGCAATGCAACGAAATTCCATTTCTAATTCGTGGTCCTACCCACCCGATTGAAATTGCATTAAAGTAACCAATAGTATTTTTGCCAAAAGCTAAATACATGGTACGGTTTTATTTTACACAGGGAAGTTATGTAATCGATCAGAAATTTGATGTTTTCATTTTTTTTTACCCCGTAATTATCGGTACCAAATTTGATATAAATCGGCCAAACAATGACACGATGATACGAAATTTTAAAATGGTTAGGAGCCGTCCTTTTTTGATTTAGGCATGCAATTTCATGTTGATGTTATCATCAGAATTTCAAAATTTCCTGTCTCTGAACATGATAACTTAGTTCATTATTTCGCACTGGGGGAAGCTTTATTATACAGTTGTAAAGAGGGCGCCGGTAGCTCAGTGGTATGCGTTCTTGACTTCTGAGCTCAAGAACGTGGGTTCGTAACCCGACTAAGGTCCTTAGTTTATTCTATCTGGGAGGTAAAATAAACTTAAGCACTCCGTCCTTCGGATGGGACGTTATGCGATGATCTCGAGCCTGTACGATGTCAGGTACTCGTTAAAGACCCTAGGTGAATAAAAATTTAGGATAGGCAAAATTTAGGACTGCCACAATAGAGTCGGGCTCATGTCCACCAGAGTGGGTAGTAGGCGATATGACCTCGTAGTTAAAGCCCGGGCATGAGTCATAAAACCTAACCTACAGTTGTAAATATCTATTTGTAAATAAATTAAAATAAATTCTTTGTTGAGGGGTTCTAAGACGATTGGAACGAATTAGCCAATGACATTTTGATTGAAGCTTTAAAGAAAGGTTCCATCTTTTTCTTTAAGTAGCTTGTCGAAGTGGCCCCTGATCCCTCAATAAAAACAGACGGAAGGAAGGTCAACTCCCCGAGGTAATCCTTCGGGATTAGCATGGACAAACAGGGGAGAGGGGAGAACATGGAGGATGGTAAGAAGCGACACGTGGTCAGGGGTGGCTTAGCCAAACACCAAGTGGACGAACGGGGATGTTTGACGTGGTCAGAGGCTTAGTCAAACACTAACCTCCGGGTGTTTGACATGAATAAATCTTTGAGCATGGATTTACTCAGTGGACAATCAAACATTACATAATCTCCAATATTGACAAGAAAAAAAAACTTTTTTATTTGTTATTGTAGATAATTCTATAAAGACCCATAGAATTCATACAAACTGTGTCCAGGAGAAGAAGATTTACTCTAAATATTTAATGTTGGCAAAATAATATAAGTAATTAATTCATAACGGACATGTAATCAGTGCCGGATTAATACTATTCGATGCCATAAGCATTCTGACCTTATGGTGCCCCCGCCTCACTATTGATATGATTAACGTCTTACTTATAAAGCTTGATTGAACAAAACAAAGACAAAATTAATTAAGCGAGTAAAGAAGAAAATCAATTTTCTCAAAATTGATTTATTAAAACACTTAATTTCTATTTCGTCCAAATATCGGTCCATCAATCAAAAATCCAGATGCTTCTTCTTCCCTAGTATCATCATAATCAGGATTTGATATTTGGTCTTCCAACCGAAGTTTACGGCAGGATATGAAAAAAATTATACGACCTATAAATGTTTTTATATTTAACATATTTATCCCATTTTTAATTTAAAATGATAGCAGATTACGAAAAAATAAAAATAAAAATAGAGAAATAATTAACTATTTAAATAAATAACTATTTCAAAAAAAGCATTGCGGACTTGTTGCCCCCGAGACGTGATGCCCTAAACAATGGCTTAGTTTGCTGATAGGTTAATACGGCACTGCATGTAATATTAATAGTAATGAAATAGGACAGAACCTATAATATTAGCAATAAGTAAGTAAGCAAAGAACCCATAATTTTATTTAATCAAATCATAATTGAATTAAAAATAATAAAATACAATAAAGACGCATAGAACTAATAAAAACTTAGGATTGTGCCCAGTCGGGGAAGAAACTTTACACTGAAAATTTAATGTTGAGAAAATAATATTAGTAATTAAATCGTAAAGGACCTAATATATTATAACTAAATGGTAAATACCAATAATATTATTAGTGGTTAAATATAAAGAACCTATAATATTATTAGTAACTAAATAGCAAAGAACCTGTAGTTTTATTGGTACTTAAATCGTAACTATTATTAGTAATTGAATCGTAAAGAACCTATAATATTATTTGTAAATAAGTCGTAAAGGGCGCCAGCAATGTGTCGTATCTACCCTCAGAAAATATTAGTATCGAACATGTACATTCCGTAAATTAGGTATCTTCTTTTTTTATAGATTTTAAAGAAATCTTTTAACTATACATTTATTTTCTTGTTATACAGGTTGTTTACAAAATGTAAGCAAGCCCCAGGGTTGTACAGTTCATGTGTTCCTAATTGCAAGGGTGGATATGGTTTAGAGGGAGCATAAAGACATACTTGAGAACTTTTTTTTTTTCAGTAAGTACACGTCGTGCGGACACAAGTAGTTGAACAGACGGGGGGCTTAGCTGTGTAATTACTGAAGTGAAGGAGCGATACTCATTAGGACAACGGCTTCTCTCTCTCTCTCTCTCTCATTGCTTATTTGATTCTGAGCCGTCAAGTAATTGGGGGCCATTTACATGCTCAGTAGCTGCTAACGGCAATGTGAGGGGTACCAGGCCTCCCAACATACTAATCAAGCCCCTAATTAAACTGTATACTACACAATTGTCATTTATATTATTTCATTAGTGTTCCATATATTTATTATATATATGTTTTTTTCTCTGGTACTTTAGATAGTCCTGGTGTCATGGTGCCATCTACCACAGCGTTATCAATCAATTCTGAACCAATCTTATCAATTCTCAACCAAGTACTAATCACCTACGCACCCTCTTCATAGTCTTGAGACCTTTGACCTATTGAAAATAGGCTAAATAATTATTTTGATGTTACAATAATAATAATAATACTATTTATTTCCCTAACTATACGAAGTAATTGGATATATGATACAACTTTGTAGACCAAAATAAGTTGAGATATAATATTGTGATGATGCTATTATAGGATTTTCTTATACCAACCACGCTTACAGATCACGCTCTTTCACTCTTCTCAAAATTATTTCATACTGGCATTACTGGGTATAAGAATGTCTACTCACAAGATAACGCTGTACAAAGAGACAAAAGGAAATAAGTAAGCGTTGATGGTATAAGAAAATCCTGTAATGGCCACATATGTTTTTCTTAATTTTTATAATTTTTCAAAAAACTACCAATACAAAAACCATATTTTAAAGTTCATTGCTATGAATTAAGATTTGAAAATTACTTACAATTAGATATATTCCTTATAGACATTTAGTTGACATTCTTCGGGGCGCTATAACTTTTGTCGTAATGATCCTACCTTAAATTTGAGAACTTACAAGCGATTGGAAATTTTACAAGAGACAATTTTGGTCCGAATTAATTTTGAGATAGGACTAACCGTTTGCGAGTAAATCAAGGGAACGTCTAAAAATATGTGTTTCAAGACTACATTTCAAGATGGTTTTCGGCATGTATCTCAAAAACCGGACGACCTGTAAAAAATCGTATTTCATATAAATAATGTATTTTAGAATTCTCTACAACTATTACTCGAAAAGATTTTTGATTATGTCATAAACATAAGCTGTATCTTATAAAATGTAGTTAGGTCCCAGGGGAAAGTGGTCTCAATTTTCGTTCGATTTCGGCCAAAATCTAATCAGACCTAAGTCAGTCATAAGAACATGTGACCTCTTCATTCCAAATTTCAAGTTTATAGCTACAATCGTTTTTGCGGTAAAGAGCTCACAACTTTTCAATCACATATACACACACGACCAGTTGCAAGCACTTCATTGAAGAATTAATTAAAACTTCTGGGCCCGATTCCTTCATATTGAAAGCCACGACAAGAGGGATTACCTTATATCCCACGAAGCCCGAACACTATAGGGCATTCATCCATCTTCTCGATAACCATAAAGTTGAGTATCACACTTATCAACTGAAGTCGGAAAAGGTGCCGAGGGTGGTAGTTCGTGGCCTTCATCCTTCGTCCGACAAGGAGGAGATCATCGCAGCCTTCAGTGAGAAGGGTTATCAGGTGAAAGGAGTCATGAATGTCTACAAGAAATCATGGCTCCAACAACACCCCAGTGTGCCCGACTCCGCTCCAAACAATGTCCCCCTCCCACTATTTTTTATCGACATAGAACCGAAGACATTTAACGAAAATATCTTTAATATTAAATCTTTACTGTACTGCAAAGTGACAGTAGAGGAACCCTATAGAACAAGGTCTATAGTCCAGTGCAAAAGATGTCAGTCGTACGGACACACCCAATCATTTTGCAGACTGCGCCATAAGTGCGTGCGGTGCGGTCAGGACCATGTCTCTGGTACATGCCAGAAACCAAGAACCACTGCAGCCACATGTGCCAACTGCAAGGGCTCTCACCCTGCCAACTACAGGGGGTGCATTGTCTACCAAGAACTTCGAAATCGACGGACAATTTCTTCTACTCCAGTAGACAACAAGAGGTTTACGCCGCCGATGAATTCAACAGCTTTTCCCGTCATGCCTCAAAGGACTCAACCAACTCCGGCGACTCATCCTGCAGCGACTGGGCGGCCACATGTCAGTGCCTTCCGTCCACCACCCGCTACAGAAAGGAAATCTAGCTACGCAGATTCCCTTCGATGTCAGAGAACTTCTGGACTGGACAGATCCGATCCTCCGTCAGGGGGCATGGGAGAGGAAGGGTCCCAGTGGTCACCTCCTAATAATGGTATCCCTCCACATTTTAATAACTTTTTATCAAGTCTACCAACTATCATCCAGCCCCTTGTCACCCTCCTTTCACAGTTATCACAAATGACACAACTCTTCACACAGTATGCACACTAATTCACTCACCATTGGTTCCTTGTCAGTTCTTCTGTGGAATGCGAACGGACTTATACAACATAAAAACGAACTGGACATACTTCTACATGACAGACGGATTGACGTTGCCCTAATCTCTGAAACCCACCTGACGTCCAAATCAAAATTGTCTTTCCGGAACTATACTATACATCGAGCTGATCATCCTGACGACACTAGTCACGGCGGGGCAGCTGTTGTCATAAAGTCCTCACTCACACACTACCCACTTCCGAACGTAACCACACCTCACATCCAGGCAGCAGCTATCACTCTACATACACGACACAAAAAGATTAACCTTGTTGCCGTTTATTGCCCTTCGAGGTTCGCCATAGCTCCTGCTACATTTTCAGCATTTTTCAGGAAATGGGGATCCTGTTTCATTGCCGGTGGAGACTACAATGCTAAACACCAGCAATGGGGCTCGCGGCTCTGTACACCGAGGGGAAGGAGTCTCAATACTACAATCAACAATGACAACTTACAAACCACTTCACCGAGTACACCAACATACTGGCCAACTTCAAGACGAAAATTACCAGACCTACTTGACTTTTTCGTACACAAAGGTTTAAGAGGTATGCCATCATCTGTCAGCACCACGACCGACCTCTCTTCGGATCATTCACCGGTGTTTTTAAACGTCTGGGCGGAGCCGTCTCAAAAGGAGAGTAAACCGACGCTAACTCCAGGACTGATGGACTGGGAGTTATTCAGGGAAACCTTAAACGCTAAGCTCTCTGTACCATATTCCCTAAAGACAGAGGAGGAGCTGGAGCAGGCAGTGGAGTTCTACACATATAGTGTTCAGGAAGCCGCATGGTCTTCATCATTTCCCTCAAAGCTGGCTTCCAGGCAAGATTTACCGGCTTACCCAGAGTACATTCGCAGATTGATCAGGGCGAAGCGGAGAGCACGGCAGATATGGCAATCCTCCAGACTACCGACTGACAAACAGATATACAATCGACTGAATAACAAACTGAAGACGGAAATTAAA
This sequence comes from Aradus depressus, assembly GCA_963662175.1. NCBI lineage: Eukaryota > Metazoa > Arthropoda > Insecta > Hemiptera > Aradidae > Aradus > Aradus depressus. The sequence continues at coordinate 32,270,161 of OY759217.1, read as the reverse complement.
CTATTTCGAAAAGCTAAATTTGATACTTACTTCTCCAACTTGAATGCTGAAAATGGCAGTCTCTGGCGAAAAACTCGTCGGGTGCTGCGTCAACCAGCAACGTCAGTACCTCTGCGATACGACAATGACTCATGGGCCAAAACAGACGAGGAGAAAGCAGAGCGCTTCGCCTCCCATCTCACACAAACCTTCACACCTCATCCAGACATGCATGATTTAACACATGAAACACATGTCTCACAAACACTACATATCCCATTACCCCTTTCACTCCCTCCCAAATCATTCACACCTTCTGAAGTCGCATTTGAAATTCAACACCTCCCCAAAAAGAAGTCCCCAGGGTATGACCTCATTACGGCTGAAGTTCTCAAGGAATTACCTCGGAAAGCTGTCGTGTTCCTGACAACCCTGTTTAACTGCATACTACGCACAACACGCTTTCCAATTCAATGGAAACTCTCACACATTCTTATGATACTAAAATCAAAGAAGCCAGAACACTCTCCTTCCTCCTACCGACCTATCAGTCTTCTTCCACTATGTTCTAAACTCTTCGAAAAATTACTATACAAAAGGCTCATAACTATTCTTTCCAGTCAGCAAACACTTCCTCATCATCAGTTTGGCTTCCGCTCAGAACACTCCACAATACACCAGTTACACAGGGTTGTGGATTACGTGGCGTCTGCCCTAGAAAGAAAGTTTTATGCAACGGGGGCGTTCCTTGATGTAAGTCAGGCTTTTGACCGAGTTTGGCACGCGGGACTTCTTTATAAATTGAGACCGTTGCTTCCTCACACATATTATTTAATCATTCATTCATATCTAACAAACAGATACTTCGCCGTCCGTCAGGGCTCTGCTGTCTCCTCAATAAGACCCATATTGGCGGGTGTACCGCAGGGTTCTGTCTTAGCTCCTTTATTATATACAATATACACATCTGACATGCCCACCTCTATCCACACAATGACAGCTACATACGCCGATGACACCGCCATCTTAGCTGCTGCTGACCTTCACATACACGCCTCATTTACACTACAACACCATCTCACACAAATTGAAAACTGGTGCAACACATGGAAAATCAAACTAAATACAGAAAAATCACAGCACATCACATTTACACTTCGACGAGAAACATGCCCCCCCGTTTTCATCTACGACAAGCCCCTCCCTCAAACTAATACTGTACGATACCTAGGACTGACATTGGATCGAAGACTGACATGGAATGCTCACACACGTCTCACACGAAACACGCTGAACCGTCGACTCAAAATACTCTACGGACTTCTAAATAGACGATCAAAATTAGACATGACACAAAAACGGAACTGTTATACTTACTTAGACCATTATGGACATACGGATCACAGATATACGGTTCAGCAAAAACATCCAACATCAAACGAATTCAGGCATTTCAGTCAAAAACCCTCAGACTGATAACACAATGCCCCCCATACATAAACAACAGAACACTTCATAACGATCTTATGATACACACAGTACCCGACACAATACAAACTATTTACATACGTTTTTTTAGAAAACTTTACACACATACAAATCCAGAAATACGTACTTTATCTTCACAACACTTACCACAAAACCCCCCACGAAGGTTGAAGAGGAGGTGGAACCGCGACTTACTGCCACCTTAATTCCTATTCGTTCTTAATATTTTTATTTTTTTTTATTCTTTTACATTATTTTCCTTTACTTTCATCATCTCTCTTACCCATTCCATCAAAGTTGTCTTTCAATTCCTTTTTATTTATTTATTTTTTTTTTTTAATTATTATTATTATTATTATTTTTATTTTGTTTTTTTTTTCCCTTGTCCTTATAATTAATATAAATTTTCGTCCCGAGGACCTACCACTGGGTGGCCTTCCTCTCACATGCCATTCACGCCAACGTCTCCATACCTACCAACATAGATGCTGGTTGTTGCCCCCTAGCAACAGTTGCATCTTTATGAATAAAAGCCAAAAAAAAAAAAAAAAAAATATACACACACAGAGACAACATCGCGAAAATGGTCAAAATGTATTCACGGGACCTTGAAACATGTAAATCAGTTGTAACGTCGATCTCGGATTTTCGCACGATCACAATACTTCCTTATACTGTAGGTATAAGAAAGTAAAAATAATAATAATAGAAGATAAATAAATACAGAATTCCTAATATTAATAAACAGGATTCATACTTTTTTTTTTTTTGTTTTGAATGGCTCGAATTCTTTTGGTCAATAAAATATTTTATATTTACATTTTTTCAAGATAAAGGAACGATATTTCTGGGTGATTACGCTGTTTCCTCAGACCACAAGGAGCGAATTATTATAAAATAAAATAAAAATTATATAAAAAAGGAACAATAATAAATAACTAATAAAATTAATGATAACACTACTAGCATTATACAAAAGTAATTACGATAAAAACTGTAGTTTATTGGTAGAGAATCTGCCAAAAAATAAAAAATGAACGGAAGGTACAAATTAAAGTTTTTATGTACAAATCACAATTTTTCACGACTTTTATAAAATTTGTCTTTTGATCTTTTGAAATTGAAAACAAAAAAAAAAAAGGAAACAAATGGCCATAATTTAACAGTCGTGTTTCGTATATAAAAACTTTAATACTTTCTTTCATTTTTATTTTCTTGGCAGAGGTCCTCCACCAATATCCTATAATTTCTATCTACCTCTGATCAATACACATTAATCGTTTTACTTATGTACTATATACTTTACTGATACAAACACATTAATCGTGTTACTTATGTACTATATACTTTACTGATGTTTGTTCAATTATATATATTTTTTTTTTGTATACTTCGCTCTTTGTGATCTGAGGGGAGGCTCGTGTTCGCACCGAAATATCGATCTCAAAGAAGAATTTCATGAAATAAATATAAATATAAAAATCTTTTATTATAAATAAAATAGTACTAATTGCATTTAATATCGGTTGATGAATATAATGTATAAGCTATATTGATGTACAACATTGTATGACCTATCCAATTACCATGTTACCTTTTAATGAATATGTACATATATAATATATATATAATCAACGAAATGTATCTTGTCTTGCTGAAATAGTATACAATTCTCTTATTATATAATTCTCTTATGTATATATATATATATATATATACATAATTCTCTTATGTATATATACATATACATAAGAGAATTGTATACTATTTCAGCAAGGCAAGATACATTTCGTTGATTGGCTATGTAGGAATGAGTGGACACTATGAGTCAGATGATTTGACTCCGTGATCCGTCAGGGGTGATCGGGTGAGGCCAATTGCTACGAATCAGGTTTGGTTTATTTAAAACCTTGACAAGGGTGACACGCACTGGGGGTGGAGTGTACAAGACCAATTAGTCAGACGACGGATTGGCTGTTAAAATATCATTAGTAGGCAAGACGGAGGGCGACGCATGGGGACCAATCAAAAACTCATGGAGCATTTTCGCCATGACTAATCCAATATTGAAAATACATGCCTCAAGTTGCATGTATTACCTCCACCTCATGTATTCATTGCTGATAACACGATTGGATTCAGGGGTGTGAGGCCCTATTGGCAAAAGGTTATAAGTGCCGACCATGTTCTTTTTTTTTAACCCTCTGTTATATAGCCATGAATGTTCACACGTTTTCATTTTATCATTACACCTATTCACTAGGCTAGCACAGCGGTCTGCTGTGACCACCATTCAACATATGCCCCTCGTCACACAACAGTAATAAAAGAGCATTCCAGTGGATCTAGAAATTTTGGAAATTTGGTACACAGGTAGAGAGGGGACACAAATAAAGGAGAAAACACTAATACCCCAATATTCCCAAATTATAACTCAAAAAAGAGGAGAGGGATGATGACATAAGAATGCATCGAACTACAGTAATCGAAATGTATAGAATCTTGAAATTCGTGACGAATGTGGGGTTCATGTCACAACTAATAATAATATTTATATCGCCTACTAGAGAGCATTCTTTCGTCGCGCTAATGGGCATGAGCCCGACACTACTGTGGGAGTCTTAAATTTGGCCTACCTAGTTTCAGTTACCTAGGGTCATTAACAAGTGTCTGTCATCTTACAGGCTCGGGATCATCGCTAATGTCGTGCTCAAGGTTTTTTCGAGATAAAATACTTCAGGGCCTCGGGGAGGTTTCGTCCCCGCGATTTTGCGCTCTGGTCTCAAGCCCGCTATCTATAGTTCAATTTGTAACGTGCGTTCTGCTAACTTCTATAGTTTTATTATAATGTTAAAATAAGTTTTTAATTTTTGGTTCGGTTTTGATCGATGGATGTGAATGCGGATAGGTTCATTAAAGAATTTTGAAACGAATCTTCTTTTTATCGAAGGAAAAATAACTTCCTGACGGAATGAATCCCTGAAGAAGGTGCCGAAAGGTTGGCATAAATTCTACGAGTTGGTTTTTATCGACTACAAGCCGGTCCATCCTTCTAAATATTGATACAAGATTTTCCTGTAGGATAAAATGTATTTTACTATTTCAGTCAGTCTAGCATCTGTATAATATGTACTGACAGACGGTGATACATGGCAGGTTGTTCGTGTTTCAATATACAGGCAACACCGCTTCTACCCAAGAATACATTCAAATAACACAGCATTAATAAGAAAGACTTTCCCAGCCTTAAACAGAATAATAAGCAAAAACAAACATTTTCCATAGGAAACTAGCAGAGAAATTTATTGACTTCCGGGAGATCATAAATTGTTCCTATTTGTAAGGTGGTAATTTTCTTTTGAATTAACTACAGTTAAAGCCAAGTATTCAGACTTCAAGCTTCAAAGTTTATTTAATGATACATCTGAGAGTTGTTGATTTATTTCAATGTAATTTTCAAAAAATTAAGTGAGACCATACGACCAAAGCCCTATGCTCTAGCCCGCACGGCCACCATGGCTTCCATGGCTCTCTTAAATTTAGAAATAGTTTTCTAGAAAAATACATTTTTACATGAGACTTTTTACTATTTTCGAATACATAATTAATACAAACTAATTAAAGAGGTAAACATAATGAACAGAAAAAAAATATAGTAAGACCTTAAGAGAAAGAGACATTCGGAACAGCCATTAAAAAAATATATGTCATGTGGCCATAAACATGACTGTCCCAAGCCAACCAATTATTTACAATTTACTTTTTCCTCCCCTCCCTCTCTTAAATTAATTTCAAACTGACATTACTGTATATATTAAAGTAATGTGTTGGCATCAGTGATTTTCTTTGTATTTTTGCACAACGCTATTCTGAGATTGACTTTCTTAGAAATGGAGAGAGTGATCTGAAAGAAAGTCCTGTTTTGGCCATATCACATATATTTGTACATATTTTTCTCCTTATTTTTAATCCTTTGTAAAAAAAAAAAAACTTTAAACTATGGTCGTATTGGTCCCACCTCAAAACCGAGGGATTCTAGTAGTTGGAAATTTCATAAGAAACATTTTTTGTAAGGGTCAAATTTTCAATGGGACTAACCGTTCTCGCGTAAATCAAGCTAACGTCTAAAAAAAAATGGGCTTCAAAACGTCGTTTCTGAACGGTTTTCGGCATGTACCTTGCAAATGGGAGGACAGTCGAAAAATAGAATTTCATATAAAATGTAGCCTTTAATTTTCTCTACAACTTTTATTTGAAGAGATTTTTTGTTAAGTTAAATAAAAGCGGTACTTTGTAAAATATACTTAGGCCCCGAAGTAAAGTTGGTCAGATGATAAAAACGTGAAATTCCGTTGAAAACTCATCTCGCATTTACGCACTACTACAATACTTCCTTTTGCTGGAGATATAAGAATGTTAAAGTTCAGAAAGGATATTAATAAGGAGGTTTAATGCTTAAATAAAGCACAACGGTAAAGTTTCAGGTAAATTCATGATAAAAATGACACCATACTGACCCGCTTACAGAGTCCATCACAAAAGGAATGTATCACAAAGCTTTGAAAGTTGTCTCCTACCTGTATAGTGGAAAGTTCTGAGCTAAATCGAGAGAAGGTCGGCGATGTTTTGATGTCTCGGATGCTGAAAGGGACAGCTCGACCTAAAATAGCACTGTGCCAAGATCAAAGACTAAAGCTTTTGCGGTTCTTGGTCAGTTCTAAGCTGAGAATGCTTGGACAAGTCACGTCTACTATCTACTATATCTTCTACTAACAAGAAATTCTATTTTATAGCAATATCTTTTCAATGTTCAATTTTTAAAACGGAACATAAAAAAACTGGCGGGGCAGTGTCGAGAGCATGGCCGTTTGTTTAACGTAAAACGTCTAAGACAGCGAGTCGCTTTTAGCATATCTTTTAGTCACGCCAATAATCCTGGATCGCATCGATTCGATTGATGTTGATATCCATCAGCTCAGAGACGTCTTCGTCAGGCGTGTAAGTGTCATCTTCACTCGCTATGTCCATCGGTTCGGGTACACGAGCTCGTGCTCGCGCCGTCGTTGATAAATGAACTTTGCGACGGTCCCGAAACAGTCTCGTTTGCTCGGCGCCGGACATTGGGGTACCTGTGCGTTGCCCATAGTCTCCTCTTTCCAACGATATACGTGATCCAATTATTCGGCTGGCTCTTGCGCGGGCTGAGGCCGACATATTGAATTTTCAGTTTTTTGCACACTTACTTTAGAAATATTGTCCAAAACACACTTATTATTACTTAAATCGATCGATATCGACAAACTCTATACACATCTAAATCATTGCCTATTTTGATAATGGGACTGACTGTCTTCGAAAATGCGATAGTTGGAAGCACGACCAGCTACTTTAAAAAAAATCGTCGGTGAATCACCGGCAAAATACATCCCTAGCAAGAATTATTCAACTAAGTTTTCGGTCGACTATTTTAATCAATTATTAACTTCCACAAGGACTTCTGAATCATACAAAATTTCGTGTCGATACTTTCACTACACCGGTAGTTATTAGGGTTTTTGTTCCAAGTCCACTCTCCTCCCCCTTCCCTTTGGTCTATTTGGCAGAAAATCAATAGCTCCTTATGGGTCCATTCATTCTATCAGGAGTTAACGTGTTCACAGCCAGAGACAAGACATTTTACTTCCTAAGCTATACGAAGTATAGGGGAAGTTAGATAATCGGTCAGAAAATTGATGATGAGTTTTCATCGGAATTTCATGTTTTTCGACCGATGATTCCAAAAATGAAAACAAAAAAAGTCAAAGAAAGGGGGAGATTTAACACAAAACCTCTAATAACTGCCGATGTAATGAATTTTTTGGCACAACATTTAGTATGAGGATTTAGGAGTCCCTATTGCTACTATTGATTTTTAGTCCAAACCGTATATTTTTGGAGTGCGAAAACTTAATTGATGAATTCGTGCTGTGGAGTGGTATAGGAATAATTTCATTTAACTTGATAATGTCGTGCCTCTTTTTACGGCATGATGGATACTGATTACTTTCCCAATCGAACAGGACATATAATGGATCAAAAAGCACTGACATATTGCAGACTGACATGTTTGATTAGCATCAGAGCATCCTCACAGCCCCAACTGATTACAGGTATGAGGAATATTTGCCTCCGAGATATTGTAGTTTTCTCTTCCCCATAATGCTCTCTCGTCTACTTTCCCATTATAATATAATGGAAATATATATTAGTAATTTGATACCAGTTTGAAATTATATTATTATTTCAAACTGGTATCAAATTACTAATATATATTTATATTATTAGGGAGTTAATAGAAGCCCACTCTTCCGTATCGCTGATATGTAGTAGTCCAATCTTCCTTATCGCTGATTTGTAGTAGTCCAATCTTCATTATAGCTGATTTGTAGTAGTCCACTCTCCTTATCGCTTATATGTAGTATTCCACACTTCCTTATCGCTGGTATTTCGTAGCCCACTCTTCCTTATCGCTGATATGTAGTAGTCCAATCTTCATTATCGCTGATTTGTAGTAGTCCACTCTCCTTATCGCTGATATGTAGTAGTCCAATCTTCATTATCGCTGATTTGTAGTAGTCCACTCTCCTTATCGCTGATATGTAGTAGTATCCCACTCTCCTTATCGCTGATATGTAAGTAGCCCAATCTTCCTTATCGCCGATATGTAGCCGCCCACTCTCATTATCGCTGATATGTAGCAGCCCACTCTCCTTATAGCTGATATGTAGTAGCCCATTCTCCTTATCACTGGTAATCGAAAGGTGTATTACTAAACATTTCTTAGATCCTATTTTTTACTTCCTCTACTCTACGAAGTTATGTAATAATTCAAAAATTCGATGCTAAGTTTTCAACGGAATTTCATGTTTTTCGACCTCCAGATTCCAAATAAAAAAAAAAAAAAGATTCTCTGAACACGATAACTGGCAATAGAATGAAAGTATCGACATAAAATTTTAAATGTGAATTCAGAACCCTCTAGTGACGACACCTATATGTTTTCAACCAAATCGAGTAAAGGGAAGGGTGTGATTAGAGGGGAAGACTTAACACAAAAAGTCTAATAACTGCCGATAGAATGAATTTATCGACACGACATGAAACCTATCGATTTTATGCCGCCAAAGGGAAGGGGGGTTAATTTTCTCACAACAATATTTAATGATGCATTTTTTAGAATAAAAAACTAAAATCTGAGTAGCCAGGAATAAGGAACTGTTCGAACTGTTGTCCACTTTTGCCTTAAAAACTCCTACCCTTAGCAACTGAACCGGGGTAGGAAAATTTTAGAGACTCCCATAGTAGAGTTCGACACGGTTATATTAACAATTATTGATGAGACTCTTATGAGACTAAACATTTGAAAAGATAAACATCTAGAAGAAAGAAAGCACAAAACGGGATCTACCAAAATTATTACGGTTAGTTAGAGACCAACAATTTGAGAGAGTCGGGGGAAATCAACTCTGATTGGATTAAGTAAGACACGTTCTATCCATCACACAAAACTGCCTCAAAATATATATAGAAGGATAGATTTATCAAATTAAGTACCTATATTTGAACTGAACATTTCATTAGAAACGGTCCATTGTCAACCAATGAATACTGGAAACTATTCCATACATGTGAATACCGCTGGTATTGTGAGAAGTAAATATTATATACGTTGCAAAATAAAAATACATAAATAAAATTCGTCGATGAATCACCGGCAATGTACTTCCCCAGTACGAATTATTCAAATCCTCATACTAAATTTTGTATCGATAAATTGCAGACCAGAAATGGAAAAGGCTGTACGTGCATTTGCAAGTCACTTACAGCCTTCTCCAAGTAGGTCCGCGAGGATATACAGCGCCACCGAAATCTACCGGAGCAATTTTGAACTACTTAGAATTGGATAGTTGCTTCCAGCTCTTTCCAGGCTATTCTGCATGGAACTAATAACGTTTTCTCATAAAAAAACCAAGGTTTCGGATTTATGGCACATAGAGCCTTTTCCATTTCTGGTCTTCAATTTCATTTTCTTTTGAATTTTTCTTCTCAATTCATTATATCGGTTTTTGAATTGTGCATCTCTATGTCCTCATTGGATTTTGACTTCAAATATGAAATTTCAATATAGACATTCCTTACAACGGCAACTATTAGAGTTTTTGAGTTAAGCTTCCTCCCTAATCCTCCCTTCCCTTTCGCCGGTATGGCTGAAAATTAATAAGTGTCGTCGTTATGAGGTTCATGTCAAACATATAAAATTTCCTGTTGATACATTCATTTTATCGGCAGTTCTTAAAGTTTTTGTGTTAGCCTTCCCTTTTTCCTTTGGATGACAATCAAAATCAATGTCGTCGTTCGAGGCTTTTGAATTCACATCTATTTCGTGCTAATACATCCATTCTAACGGGAGTTATCGTGTTCACATAAACACACAGACAGACAGAGTTTTTTTAAATATATTTTATTTATAGATAGAGGTTGGAAAACATACAATCCCTTTGGCTGATTAGACTGAATATCGATATAGGTGTCATGAACAGGCAGTTAAACAATCGGTCTAAAATTAGATGATGAGTTTTTATCACAATTTAATGTTTTCTGACCCTCAGTTCCAAAAATGTATCCAGAATCCTTTAAGGACACACCTACTGATTTTCGTATTAGGGGGAGGCTTAATACAAAAACTCTAATAACGGTCGTTAAAATGAATGTATCGATACAAAATTTCATATGTAAATGGAAAATCCCATAAGGACGACAATAACATTCCGCGGAATTGACGTGAAAGGAGGGGGGCTCGAATCAAAAACCCTAATTCAAAAGAAATTGGGAAGTATTGCCAGAGAATCACTTAGAATCAAGTTTAAACTGTGGGATGCTTAGTGTGCAAAGACAACTTTTTGAAGCACTTCTCGAATTCATTGTAGAACACCACTTAAAGTTAAATTCTTGATCTACTAATTTTTCCAAATTAATTTCCAATTCTTCGCAAGTATCCATAATAACAGAAAATATATTTGGAGCAGACAAATCTTGAACAAGACATGAAGCCCTCATTGAACCAAATGGGTTTTATACAATCAGCATTTATTTTATTAAATATATCCCTAAATCAAAAACACTAATAACTGCTGATGTGATGAATGTATCGATACAAAACTTATTTATGAGATTTCATGATGTTGAGCCCAAAATGATCGATTGGTTTTGGAGGCAGAGCGAAAAATTTGCGTTTAGAGGTCGTTAAACATGGTGTTCCGGTGGAAACTAGAAATAATTTCTAGCTACGTAACTTCCCCCATACTTCGTATGATGTGAAAAATAATCTAAGTAATAAATAAAGTGAGAAGGAACAATAATTGGAATTATTTCAATTTTTTTCACAATACCACTGGTAGCTCTTACATTGGAGACAGAACCAAACGAACCAATATTGGAGAGAAGAGTTACCTCATTAAATTATTTTATTTTCCATGACATCGGTTTTATTAAATATTAAAACAAAGGAATTCCATTTTAATTGACTACTTTTTTTCAAAAATTTTCTATTGACTATCAAACAATTAGTCATATTTGTGTGGAAGGTTACTTAGTTATTGAGGTTCATGGGCTTTAACCCGTTGCGTCACACCTGCAACTACCAGTCGCATATGGGACATTCTTTTAGTTGTTTAATTCCGGCATTTCTTTCAGAGGTGTCTTCTTTTTTTCCAGACAATATTTCGGGACTCTTCCAAGTCCCTTCTTCCGGTCACTGTGAACTTCGTAGGTTCATAGTGACCGGAAGATGGGACTTGGAAGAGTCACGAAATATTGTCAGGAAAAAAAGAAGACACCTCTGGAAGAAATGCCGGAATTAAACAACAGTGGAACAACCCAGAGAAGTTTAAGAAACACATTCTTTTTGTCAATGTTGGAGGCCCTGACGGTTCAGCCCTCACTTATTTTTCTATTCGTCAGTCAGTTCGTCAGCAACATCGGATCGGATCTTCCTCACCCGCCAATTGGTTTAGTACTATTTTTTCTGTAAATAGTCACGATAGAATGCGTCTGTGAGTCGCAGGGTATGATCCCCACTACTTTTTGTCATTGTGAAATACTTTCTCCTCAAAGTTTCTTTTAATACTTTATGTTGGTTACAAAAAAATGTTCTCTATTATTTCTCCCTCCCTCCTACCAATTTTTTTAAAACCCTGATTCCATTCTTTTTATTAATAATAATAAAAAGTAATAATACTGTTTAAATTGGGTTTTATATTTACTATAGGATGAGCAGCAAAAAACTTTCTCGTGCTGATGACCCCGACTTCGCGGACGAAATACTACAATTATTTGAGTTGAGATGAAAAAAATTTACTGTTAAAACCGATTAAAAAAAATTATAAAATTGTGTTCACGTTTCAAAAAAATTTATTTTTTCTTTATAATGTTTACCTATTGCAGGTTTATTTTATAACCGAATTTACCCTTAAAACGCCCAATAAATGTTTTTTCGTAAATAAAGTGTTTTCTCATTCAAAAATTGATTTTTATACGCCTAAATTTCTCCAGATACAGATTTATTCATCCCTTACACATTATATTTGAAAAATATGTAACAAGAACACTTTAGTGCATTTAAACAGGGAAAATGAGACGTCTGGTGGACGCAGGTGTGACCAGGAAATAAAAATGCAGGGTGTGACGCAACGGGTTAACTATGAGGTCATATCACCAACTACCAGAGCGATCCTACGGCACATTGGTAGACATGAACCCGACTCTATTGTGGGAGTCCTTAATTTTGCCTACTCAGGTTCTGTCACGCAGGATAGGCGTCTTCAACGTCATCAGACTCGGGACCATCAGTTAATATTCCAGCCGAAGTACGGTGTGCTTAAGGTTTTTTCACCGATCGAACCCATGATCTTGAGCAGTAACTTATTAATATTAAATACGATTTTTCGAAAAGTTGCGAGATACATGGCAAAAAGGGTCTTAAAATCTCTCGAAACCAAATGTTTAGACCTTAACTCTGTTTAAGGTCAAAAACGATTAGTTCCATCGAAAAAAGTATTCTTACTATAATTGTTTCATACTAAATTTCCAACGATCCAAATTCCTTATATTTGAAATAGGACCAATAGGAATAAGGCTCCAATTTACAATAAATTTCTGTAGGAATTTTTGGGCATCCAGTAGTTGAGTCCGACTCCTGTCCACCGGAGTGTCAAAAGTGCTCTCTGGTAGTAGGCGATATGACCCCGCACAGTAACTAACTCGTAGTCAAAACTTATATAATCTGTAAAAAGATTATATGCTGAATTTTTACGAAATTTCATGTTTTCCGATCCCCTGATTCCAAAAATGATCAAAAAAAATTCCTTGTCTGTGAACACGATAACTCCTGATATAACTTATGTATCGACACCAAATTTTTTACGTGTATCCAGGAGGCCATAAAGAGGATTGATTTATATTGAGAGCAAACGGGAGGAACTCACTCTAATAGCAGCCGAATGTATGAACAAAAAATTTAGTATGAAAATTCAGATGAACCTCTGTCAACTATTGATTTTTATGCAAAACGGTCAATGAGTAGATTAATTCGCGCTGGGGAAGTGACAGTGAATCACTAACGACTTCATAATATTACTAAACCCCAATTGTTCTGCAAAAGTGCCATTTGGGACAGTATGCAACCTGCAAATTGTCAACCCTTTATAGTATGCTTTATCTGTGGCACCAAATCATACAATTCCTTAATCGTAAGTAAAATCCGAATGAGTAAAAAAAAAGTTTAAAAGTTATTTAACATAGAAACGAAAAAAAAAATGTGAAAAGGTTTCCAATACTATCGACTTACTCTGACAAAAATGAGGCTAAACTCAACATCTTTTTATTTTTTCATCGTTCAATAAAAACTCATTAAAAGTTTTTATTCAAAAATCAACAGGATTCAAAAGGTCGATTATTCCTTAGGCAGGTCAATCTAAAAAGAAGAGTAAAAAAAAACAGAAGGTTGAAATAAGAAAGTTTCTTTTTGAGAAAAAACCTAAGGAAATATTAATCCTCGACCCATTAAAGTGACTTAACTTTACACATTTTCTTTTTCTTTTTTACCTAAATTTTTTTCTTTTTAATCTACGAGAAAAATAAAAAAAATAAAATAAATTAATGGAAACCGGGTTCTTTCTGTAATAAATGCTTTTTTGGAGAAAAATAAAAAATAACTCGAATCAGACTTAAGCAAAATGATCTTAAACAAAACAGAGTAAACAAGTGAGTGAACCCAGGGCGAATTAATCAAATAACTTTTCGATCTTCCTTTCAATGTAATCTACTGATATGTTTGAAAATCTATGAGTCGGTCTCAGACTTTTGTTTCCTTTTTGACACCGGCAGTTATTGGGAAGTCTGTGTTAAGCTGGTATCCTCCTCTTCACTCTGACCGATTCGGCCAGAAACTCGATGGGTGTCGTCATGTGGTAACGATACGAAGTTTCATATATATATATATGAAACTTCGTATCGTTACATTCACTACAGCGGTAGTTAATGAGAAGACTGTGTTAAGCTGGTAAGCCTTTTCTTCACTCTCACCGATTCGGAGGAGCCCCCACTCTGATCCCCCCTTCCCTTCGGCTGATTCCGCTGAAAATTGATGCGTCCTTCTTATGGAATTTTGAATTCACATATTAAATTTTGTGTCGATACATTTATTACGACAACGGTTATAATAGTTTTTGTGTTAAGCCTCTCCCCTAATTTGGCTGGATGTAGTACGCTGGTTTCCGTCACAAGCTGCCATAGGTCTAGTCTCAGGTACGATCCTGCCCTGCGTATCAACTCCAAGGCTCGTCGTACAGCGGACATTCCCCATGCTCTACTTCAGCGCACATTCGGTCGGGTTGTTCTTCCTCTTAAAGAACAACCCATCTCCGCTATAGCACTTAGCTCAAGTGCTCGTCTAGTAGATGTAGAGATGTGCTATAGCTGTAGAGACGTGCTATAGCTTGCAGCTACAGCTCCCCAGATACCGCGGTAGGTAGACCGCACTACACACCTGGGGCACACTCCCCTGCCCCACCTCCAATAAACCCTCTATTATTCCAAGTGGTTCTCCAAGTTTAAATCCTTGATTCATACTTGGTCTGGGAGTTGGTTTCTCAAACCACCAACTTCCCAACATTATTATTAACCATTGTATGGTTCTATTGTTTAGTTCATAACCATGAGTATGTGAGGTAAGTTTTCTCAAGATAACACAACAAATGTCCAAAGCTGTTTGATTCACAGGAATTTAATCTCCATTAAGTTCAAAAATGGAAAAAATGCTGGTGTACTTCCTCAGAATGAATTATTCAATTAACTTTTCACTCACCCTCCAAGGTCAGTTGACCGTTTGCGCTAGTAACACTGGTCGGGAAAAAAAATAAAATTTTCGAGCCCTGACGCCATTCCTGCTGATTCTTATGTAAAATGACGTCCTGAATCCGAATATGACCCCCGTTTTCCCCCATCACCCACCGTTTTCGGGGGAGCTCCCCCCCCCCCCCCCCCCCCTCCACCTATTTTTTTCACTTTTCGGGGGGGGGGGATTTGCCCCCTTAAATTGAAAAAAAAATCATTGAAATTGATTGATTTTTGCGTTTTTTTTCTCGCAATTTTTTCACTTATTTTCTACATATTCCAGTCTCAATATAGATATAAAGCTATCGATTGATTTTAGAGGGAGACCAAAAACTTAATTTAATAATTTGAGCTGGGGAGGAACATTGTCGGCAATTTACTGACGATTTTTTTTTTTATTGTAATAAAATATTTATTTCAGTAATTACTCAGACCATTAATTTCGTCTTATTACAAGCAGCCTCCGATTAGCATTACCGTTTTTTAAGGGTCCAGGTAGATGGTTTTAAGTGCCGGTAGTTGTGTCATAAACAAGATTGTTGTGTGATGGGATGGAAGGGTCAGGCTTTGTTGATGCTGTCACAAACAGAAATGGGGTTTGATGAGAAGGGGGTGCCCAGACTGCGAATAAAAGTACGTAAGGAGGTTTGGCCATTAGGAGGTTAGGTAACGATACAGCAACTCCTTATTCAACTTGTAGGAAAAGTGGGGTTTAGGTAGGCCTACCATACGTCTGGTTTCTTGGTCCGGGTTACTGTCCGGATTCACCAAAATTTTTAATACTAAACACAAAAATTATGAATATCTCTAGTCATATAAACGAGCAGCAGTGGCGGGCGGGCTTGATGACGGAGTAGGGGGGCAGGTGGTGGGAGTCGTCCTGGAGAGCAGAGCATACGTCAAGATGCTGAGCCGTTACTTCTTCGCAGAGAATGCAGTTGTTGTCTGTTATTCCGATCCGGTTGAGTTGTCCCAGAAGATAATCGTGGCCGGTCAGTAGTCGCGAGCACGCCACAGACTGTCCTCAAAGTAGATCCGGCGGCACTATCCGCTTCGCAGAGTTGAAGAGTGTTCCATGAAGTTAATTTTTCCCTCTTCGAGTAAAAACGAAGTTAATATGAAGATAGCTGATGTAGTGAGAAGTGATTATTTCACAGGATGTCAAATATAAGATAGTCTGACCTCTCACAGATTTTTATTGGTAGTAATAGCTAGCCGGCTTTCGAGGTTTCCCTCATCATCAGACAGTCTGATAAAAAATTAAAAATTTTTGAAAGACTAAATAATATAATAAAAATAAATAACAATCTAAAACATTAACAATTTAAAATATCATGGCTAGTCCAGTTGTGACTCAGATGGTGGACAGGGATAACTCGTCTGTCCCCATCCATGATATTTTAAATTGTTAGTGTTTTAGATTGTTATTTATTTATTTTTATTATATTATTTAGTTCTTTCAAAATTTTTTAATTTTTCATCAGACTGCCTGATGATGAGGGAAACCTCGAAAGCCGGCTAGCTATTACTACCAATAAAAATCAGTGAGAGGTCAGACTATCTTATATTTGACATCCTGTGAAATAAAAACGAAGTCACTCTCTAAAAAGGCTGGTTCGAGAGCTGACGATACAGCATCTTAATGATATTGTCGGAAAAGAGGAGTTCAGGTCATCTTGGACTGCAGCAACTAAACAGAACGGAAACCTCCATCCAAAACATGTCAATCTGACTACGGAAATACAATAATACCTTATTTCTCATTCTTAAATGCATTTTCATGACCATTTTCCACATTTCGTGGCCTTCTGGCCTACAGGGACACCCTGACACACAGACCACGTTGCCGGAGAAAAAGGCCAAATTGAAACAGCTTTTTTTTTTAATCAAGGAATGACTTCTTATATCTGAAAGCCCATGTATTTTATTGGACTTACGATCATATACTCGTACATCTACTTTTTGTACTTGCTTGAGTGACCTCCTTTGCCGAATTACTTTTCAAGATTGTTTTTTTTTTTTCTGATTCCGATAAAGAGGAAAAAGCTAAATTGCCATCAACACACTTCTACACACTAGGTACACTTCTACTGACCAAGGACACATAACAAAAAAGTCGTCGGTGAATCACCATCAATGTACTTACCCAGGCCGATTTAATCAATTTATTTTTTGCTCCCCTTCCAAAACCAGTCAACCGTTTGTGCGAATAATCAATAGTTGAGTTAGTCGTAGGGGCTCCTAAATCCTCATTATAAATTTTGTGTCGATAAATTTATTACATCGAGTTATTATTGAGTCCCTCTCCTGAACCCTCCCTTCCCTTCGGCCGATTTCGCTGAAAATTAAAAGATGAATTTTGACTTTAAATATGAAACTGTATGTAGATACTTGCATTTTGAGTTATTGAGCTAAGCCTCTCCCCTAATCCACCCCTACCGGTTTAGCTGAAAATCAATCAACAATAGATGTCGTCCATATAAAGATTTTGGATTTACATTCCCTTTGGATAAATTCATTACTTTGAAACTTATTGTGGTTTTTGTGTTAAGCCCCTTCTTAATCACCCCGCTGCCCTTCGATTTGGCTAAAAACCAATATGAACGTCCCCTTCTAGAGTCCTCAATACACATATAAAATTTCATGTCGATACACTCATTCTATCTAGAGTATTCGCGGTCACACACACACACACATGGAACAACGGTGAAAACTCAACGTCGAGCTTCTGACCGATTGCATAACTTCCTCTATCTTTCGTATAGATACATTTTTTTAGAGGATGTAAGCCAAAACCAATACACTATGTGTATATATTTTTCTAGAACTTGACAATATAAATGTTAAAGAAGGTCTTTGTTTTCATTGAGGTCTGTCAAGAGGTTGGAAAATACCCTCCGACTAAGAAGTGTTTGCTACAAAAAGATGGTGGGAAAAACTGTTACTCATGTCACTTATATGCCAGGCATTAGTAGATTATCGTAGGGACAGACGATACGTATGGATAAAGTTCAAATTAAATAGATGAAATGAGATGGAAATGACAGAGATAGATGATGGTTGGAATTTGACATTTTCCGGAACTGCATGATACAGCCAATCATCAGATCAAATATCAAACTGAAATCTAAACATTTCACCAGTCTGGCTGAACAGTTGGTGTCCACAATCACAACGAATCAACAGGGACCTCATCTCAAGGTTCTCACATCACACGGCTTGTTCAAATTATGCCTAGGATCTCAAAACAAAAAAATAAATATACTTCCCCAGCACGAATTAATCAACTTCGTTGTCGCTCTCCCTCCAAAACGTCATACTAAATTTTGAGTCGATACATTCATTGTTCAGGCAATTAATAGGGTTTTTGAGTAAAGCCCCCTCCCCTGATGCTCCCCTTCGGCCGATTTTGTTTACAATTAACAGGTAACGTCCTTATGGGGATTTGCATTTAAGTATAAAATTTCATGTTGATATATTTATTTTTCAAACATTTTTCAAAATTCCTTGTCAGTATATTTTTTCTATCGGAACAAACTTTCTGGAATCAGTATGTCAGAAAACAGAAAAATTCCGTTAAAAAAATAAGATAAAAACCTAAGATAAGGCAAAACCTAAGGCAAAATTTAGGACTCCTATAATAGAGTCGGGCTCATGACCACCATAGTGACAAAAGAGCGCTCTGGTAGAAGGCGATCTAACCTTGTAGTTAAAGCCCAGGCAGGAGTCATAACTAACTAGGAAGTAAAGGGGGTGTGGAATGGAAGGAGTGCTGTGCGGGTTGGCAGGATGACAACCCGAAGGGGTTCCACAGACCAGCTATGAAAGAACTCACTACCGCCCCCTCCCATTTATCTAAAATCTAATTTATCCCGAGACTCCTTTAACGGAGTTAGTCCCTTCCCGCCTCTCCCTTCCATCCTTATCCACTTAGATAGCTACCAATTTTGTTTTTAATTCCTTCCCTCACACGTCTTGTTCACATGCAATTTACCAGGGATTTTAGCTTCTAATTGATTTTTAAAAGTAAACAATATCAGCTTTACGTTAAATTTGACAAAGTACAAGTTAAAAAAAAATCATGATAGAATTACCTGCAAAATACTTTCCCACCTCGAATAATTTGTTTTTGGGGTTTTTAACACGTTGACTGCCAACTACGAGATATCTCGTAGGTTGTTTACTTGCCCAGGACGCCTACTACGAGTTACCTCGTCCCTTCATTACTTGCCATATTTGTACAGCAACGAGGAAACTCGTAGCATAACAGTGTAAATATGAATAGATGGCCTCAGGAAAGAGAATAAAAAATCAGGTTTGGCTTAAATGAACAGAAAATATAATAATTATACAAAGTTTATTTTTAAAAAAAAAGTTTATACAAGGAAATAAATTTTTATGTTTTGTGATCATTTTTAAAACAATCTTCCACGCAAAGTGCTGGCTTCTCTTGGCAGATTGAACAGAAGTAACGTGTTTCGCGCCGTTTTTTAGCTTTGGTACAAAATCGGCATGGTTTTGTCGGACGCAGTTTTTTTTCGGTAGGTGGAATACTCTGTAAATAATGAAGCTCCTGCGATCCTGTTTTTTTTGAAACTGGTTCAATCTCCTCTCCAATCAACGCGTCGACGAATGCTTCTCTAAAATGTTTAAACTAGTTTTATTTTAGAAGAAGTTGCTTGTTGGAAAAGTTTGTGCGCATTGTTTATATATATATCTCCATTATATGCAAAGCAATCTTTCTAGGCCATCTAATTGTCTTTCTTAGAGATGTGTAATACGACAGCTTTTGATCTGAACGATCAATGCCAGACATTCCTAGATTGTAGTCCCGAATTATATTCGGTTTCATTGAACGTTTTCCATTTTGATTGGACACCTCTACCATTTCAACAACATGCATATTTGAAATGGTAAGGACATCTCGCTTGTCTTTCCGTTTACATACAGTAACTGGACCATTTTGCTGCCATAAAAACTCTCCTTTTTTCAGTTTTCGATTCACCACATCTCTGGGATTCCCTTTTCTGTTATTTCTTGGAGTTTCCACACACATAAGTTTTTCGTGTAGTTAGTAATTGCGTAAGAGCAACAGAATTATAAAAATTATCCATGTATACTATATATCCCTTATCGAGATAGTCCTCAAGTAAGTGTAAGACAACATTAGTAGTGTGACCTAAATTATTGTCAGATTGCTCACATTTTCCGCTGTAAATTTTTATTTTCATGACAACACCATCGGATTCACATAGCTCATACAGCTCGACACCGTATTTGTGCTTTTTATTCTTTATGTACTGGCGGAAATGCAATCTTCCACGCCACAACATCATTGATTCGTCGATACAAATATTTTTATTTGGCACATAATATCATTGAAATGATTTAGAACAGGTCGTACCTTGTATAATCTGTCGGACATTGTTGTCCGACAATTGTTGACAATTCGTAACATGTTTTTACGAAAAAAATATAAAAACAAACATTTTTTTAGCTTTTTGATTATTACTATGTACTATTATTAAAGTTTTTAATAATATAACATGATTAAATCAAATTGGCTTTTTAGACAGGAATCGTGAACAATTCCGTGGCAGTCAACGTGTTAAGTTGTCCCCGCCAATCAAGCCATCCTCTTCGCTGACTTGGCTTAAAATCAATGAGCATATTTTTTTTTTTATCATACTTTTGTTAGCAAACTCAAGACAATGACGAAAGAAAGGCAAATCATACTATTCCTAGGTAAATCTATATAAACAAGTAGGTTCTCGGATGTGTGTGCTTCGCCTCTCTGTACCCTACCAGATCAGAGGAAACTGGGCCGTGTATTAGGACTCCACATAAGTGGCATTTCTAACTAAGTGCGGCCCTTGAAGTCCACACGGCAAACTTCCCAGCATGATATAAATATCAATAATAATAATAACAATTATATATGTGAAATTTCATCACGATCCGTTAAAGGGTTAAAGCATTTTTTATGCTTAGACCCCCCCCCCCCCTCCTCATAGCCCCTTTCCTGTTAAGCACACACTCTATTTTTCAATTTGACTTTTAGAATATTACACGTGAAATTTCATGACAATCCGACCATCCGCTAAAGAGGTAGAACAAATTTGCCTCCAAAGGGTGTGTACGAATTGCCATCAGAACAAGTTAGATCGGATAAATCTTTTTCAAGAAATCCTAAAATCCACTTTTTTTTTGCAGTTTTTTTGTTTAAACAAAAAAACAACGGGTGGACCGAATTTGATAAAATTTCTTTCAGATCATATCTCCGTTGATACGCTTCGATTGGCACTAAAGCGGTGTCGATATCATTTTTCGTTCGCGAGATTTCGTGCAGGAAAAATTAACCACGCACGTACCTAAGTACGTGCACACACAAATTCTTTTCAAAAATAGTGTATAAATACTGTAGTGACCTTGAAACATAGATATATGTTGAAAATTTTTATTTCGATTTTCGAACCCATTACAATAACTTCCCTATATGCTGGGTTAGTTAATAATAATAAATAAATAATAAAGTCACCCTCTGTTCGTTCTATTATATCGCCCAAATTGCTTGACTCAGGTTCACGAAATATTCGTGGAATGCTCAGAGGGTGAACCAGGAAAAAGGATAGATTATTTTCTTTACCTGAAATTCCTAGGAAGGGGAGGAGCTGAGGTCAACACATTACTTTCATAAATCTAGTAACGCCATTATGAAATGATATTAGGAGGGGGAATTGGAATAAGAAAGTCCTGTTACGTTAATATAATGTTTACTAAATATTGAATGTACATCATAGTTTGTTGTAATAATATCGAAGGGCTCCCGAGGGTGTCGGTAGCTCAGTGGTATGCGTGCTTGACTTCTGAGCTCAAGAACATGGGTTCGTAACCCGACCGAGGCCCTTAGTTTATTTTATCTGGGAGGTAAACATTTAGGGTAGGCAAAATTTAGGACTCCCCCAGTAGATTCGGGCTCATGTCCACCAGAGTGACGAATGAGCGCTCTGGTAGTAGGCGATATGACCTCGTAGTTAAAGCCCGAGCATGAGTCATAAAACCTAACCAAACCTAACCTCGAAGGGCTCCCTTCATACAGATCATTAACACATTGAAGATCAACGATAGCCAGCAGTGATATGCAACGAAACTCTTGCATATGTATAGTTGGACGCGTGCCACAAATCCGTTCCAGTCCAATGAACATGGTAACGACATGGATTCAGATATAAGACCCTTTGTATACACATCACATTACTCTGTGCAAAGTAGTAGCAACAATATCTCCCTAGTCTGTGGGTCTGGACAAACTCAGCATAGCTACATTAAATCCGACCCATTGCCCTAAAACTAGTGCCGATTATGTTATTGTCTGAAGCTACTCAAAGGGTTCGGTATCGATCCATTGAGACTGCTCTTAAAAACACATCGATAGAGATCATGGGGTCGTTCGGACACAGACAGGGGTCAAGTTATAGATAAGCAACAATTTTTACATTCCAAACTATACGAAATTCAGGAAAAGTTATGATATTCTTCAGCTTTTGAATCTTCAAATTAAATCTCTCGATACATTCATTACATCATAAAGGTCCTCCTTATAGGTTTTGGAATTCACATAAAAGTGTTCATGTCGATACATTCATTCTAACGGGAATTAGCTCGTTCACAAACACATACGTAGACACACAAACAAAATTTTTTCATTTTTGTAAATCAGGGGATCGGATAACATGGAATTCCGCTGGAAACAACATAAAAATTCTAAAAGATTCTATAACTTCTCCTATACTTGTCGACCTGGGGGTATAACTTCCTTTCTGTCTGTGAAAACGATAACTCCCAATAAAATATCGACCCGAATTTTCACATGCATATCCAGAATCCCATAAGGGCGATACTTATTGATTATCAATGACTTAACATTTTCTGCAGAGATATTATGAAACAATTAATATACTTTTTTTTTTTTTTTTGTCTTTTATTTATAGAGATGCAACTGTTGCTACGATGCAACTGTTGCTACGATGCAACAACCAGCATCTATGATGGTAGGTATTGATATGTTGGCGTGAATGGCATATGAGAGGAAGACCACCCAGTGGTGGGTCCTCGGGACGAAAATTTATCTTAATTATTAGGACAAAAACAGAAATAAATAAATAAATAAAATTTAAAAAATTAATAAATAGAAAAGAATTGAAAGACAATTTAAAAAAAAAAAAAAAAATTTTTTTTTTTTTCAATATTGACTATTTCATAAAATATCGGAGTATTATATAAAAAATATTGGAGTACTTTCGGTAATGCTACCATCATAAGGAAGTTCTTAGTATTTGTTAAGCCGTGATGGTGAGCAATACAAAAAGTACTCCCATATTTTACATATGGAATTTTATATTTTGTGAAATAGACAATATTATTAAAAAAAACATACGTTATTCTTTCTTTTTTATTGATTTTCTGCCAAAAGAAAGATGATTAGGGCAGCTAAATTGCTAGATGCGGGATGAGCGGTAACGTAGTTATTTATTCGCGCTGGGGAAGTACATTGCCAATGATTCCTCGACTATTTTTTTTTCTTATTTTATGAGAAATTTCGGATTTCAACGTCTATAATAACGTAATAACGATGAAGTTCTATTTCTTTCGATTGAATATGGAAAACAAAAAAAAATCAATTAAAATCTAAGGTAAGAGAAGACCTGGGAAAATGCACTGACATTTAAAGTTAAAACGGTTTCGGAGGTAATTAAAAAAAAAAAAAAAAAAAAAAAAAAAAACTTTAACCTTATCAAAGAGGTAAGATTCCAAATTCTATTTCCATTTTTTTTTTTTTTCGAAAGAAAGAAAATTAGATCAAATAAAAAAGATACGTTTTTTTGTTTCGTTTTATTCTTCACGTAACAAATGCTATCTAAACCAATAACAAACTCAGGAAAATGAATTCAATTATCTAAAAGGTCTAATTTTAGAAGGAGTTTATATCCAAAACAAGAATTCAGAATCAGTTAGACGTGAGTACTGGTGCAAAACCTTCGATTTTTTTGTACCCTACTCGACCCCTTGAGCTCAAAATCAATAGTTGAGGCCTCTGAATCCACATATTAAATTTTGGAGAGCGCTGCGGGCCTCCTGAGCTCAAGATCGTGGGTTCGAAATCCGGCGGAAGCCTTTGGTTTATTTTATCTAGGAGATCCCGAGCCTGTACAATGTCAGGTTCGTTAAAGATGTAGATAAAGAATAAAAACTTAGGGTTGGGAAAATTTAGGACTCCCGTAGTGGAGTCGTGCTCACTCAAAAGAGGGCTCGGTTAAAAGGCGATATGACCTTGTAGTTGAAGCCCGGGCATGAGTAGTTATTAGGGTTCGGTAGTTATTAGGGTTTTTGCGTCGAGGCCCCTCCCCTTTCCACCTGGTATGGGGTGCTGAATACAAAAAAATTTCGTGTCCATACATTCATTACTTCGGAAGTTATTAGGGATTTTAAGTCGACCTTCCTCTGATCCCCTCCTTCTCTTCGGCTGATTTCGCTAAAAATTAATAGATGCCATTCTTCTGATCTATACATATATGAAATTTCATATCGGTACATACATTCTATCAGGACTTGTCGTGTTCATACACACTTATACAAAGGTCCATAGACACAGAAATGTTTTTTTTTTTTTTTTTTTTCATTCTTGGAATCAGCGGGTTGGAAAACATGATTTTCCGGGGAAACTCAACATAGTATTTACTGACTGATTACATAACTTCGCCTATACTTCCTATAGCAAGAGAAGTAAAAAGTGATTTCCCAGATGCAACATATTTCAACATTTGTGAACTTTGGGCTGTATTCCATTTGGACTGTATTTGATCTCAATCGACGCGAAACCCTCTACAACGCTTACTTCAAAGTGGTATTTGATGGGATGAACCTTTTCCGAGTTAATCAGGAAAAAAGGACAGAAACGTGTATTTTTTCCAATTTTCCGAGCCTACACCAAAAAAAAAAAAAAATTCAACCCGCATACTGGGGTATATTAGTAACAATATAGTGACAATAAGTAAATGATGATATGCTTGCGTTAGCCTATATTCTGGAAAGCTTGACCGCAACTTTCGGTCGCATGTAGCGTTTTTTTCATTTAGTACATTCTGACCACAATATAAAAAAAGAAACCGCTTCCTATAGGTTTTGCATCATGCGCCATTAATCCCTTCTCTAAAAGGGATAAACAAGTCAAAATTTTAATGCTGAAGCTCTTTGAAGCAGATTGTCAAAGTGACAAGTGGGGTGTAAATAATTCATCAAGTTAAAAATACCACTTTAGAAGGACAACAGTAAGTCGAAGGAAGTGCCGGTAGAGGTAACAAGAATTAAGTCGGTAAATGAGCACACCAACAATGGACTTCCCCAGCTCGAATTAAACAACTACGTTTTCGCTTTCTCTCTGAAACCAACCGATTTGGCTGAAAATAAATGGGTGTTCTACTCAGGGACTTCTGAATCTGAACTAAATGTGAACACGATTAGTCTCCTGCTAGCTTCGCTCGCCAATTCACACGGAGGATCCACGCATATGAATTATGTGCACGCATATAATTTGAATGCTGTGAAACATATGCGGATAAAGGTGAGACGGTTATTGTGGGTTGGATGAACCCACTGATGAGGACGCTGTTGCATCGAAAACCGGTTCTGGTGTAAAATAAAACAGTGGGAATACAACGTCTTTTATTTCTATTAGAAGGTTAATAGTTCGAAACTACTATTCTTATCCTATCTTATTTAGGGGAAACAGAAATACTATGAAATACTTGCTCGGGGAGAAGACCAAGGTTGTCCATTTAAATACATCATCCGTCAGAGCCTCCAAGGACTTATAGGTGCAGAATGTCAAGTTGTGTACGCAGTCTCTAGGCGAGCCTTAGGATCAAAATATTACAGGAAGGAATGTGTTACTGCAAAGGATAACAAACCCAGCATTGAAAGGCAAAACTTGTGTACATGGTATGAATACATTTTACTAGTGTATCCAAAACCCCATAAGGACTTTCAGTCAAATCGACCAAAGGAAAGGGCGCTTAACACAAAAACTATAATAACTACCGTTGTAACTGAAATGAAATGTGATACGTAAATTAAAAACCCTAATAAAACGACACATTGATTTTTAGCGAAATAGGAGAAATTTCATTTTGATATACAATAATTCTATTGGGAATTATCGTGTTCAAAGATACACAGACTGGAAGTTTTATCCTATTTTTTGGAATTAGGGAATCGGAAAACATGAAACTTTACTGAAGACTCGAACAGAATTTCTGACCGATTACAATATATTACAACTTCCCCTATACTTCGTAAAGGTGTCGAGAAAGGAGAGGGCTGATAAACCACATGAGTACACCACAAACGTTAACAAAACCAAAGATAATGGTGTGTCTGAAGGTATCTATGAAATTATGTCATCGGTCTGAAATTAGATCTAGTTTTCACTAGAGTTTCAAGTTTTCCGACCCCCAAAATTTTATATGTGTATCGAGAACGCCATAAGAAGGATGCCTTTTGATTTTCAGCCAAATCGGCCAAAAGAAAGGGGGAATTAAAGAGATAAGAGAGTGGGTTTAACATAAAAAACCCAATAACTGCCAAAACGAAATTTTATGTGTGAAACTGAAATCCAATAGGGACGATACTTATCATTTTTTCAGCAAAATTGTGTTCACACCATTATACATCACAGTTCACAAACTTTTTTTCATTTTTTGAATCCAGGGGGTCTTAGAACATGAAATTACGGTAATAACTCGATATATAATTTAAGATCGATTACATCGATTACAAGAACGATTTCCTGTTTACTTCGTATAAATGGAGAAGTAAAAAAATCTTGAAAAATCAAGGAAAACAAAAAGAAAAAAAAATTGATGTTGAGGAAGTCGAGTTTCTGTCATGTAAATAAAAAAAAAAAAACAATATTTTGGTATATAATATATTATGTTTGAAGGACATTTAGGGCCTTATTCTACTTGAGTGGATGTGTGTGGTGCAGCGTGTATGAGTTTATGCGTGCACTCACTCACAGTTCACTAGAGACACAAATACATACCACCATCACTACACACCCCCACTCAAGTCATTATAAAGCTTTCAAGAGGGATATAAATAGTTTCCGAAACTAAATACCGAGTTTCTTATTTACATGACAGAGCCCCAACTTACCTCAAGAGTGAATAAATACTGTCGACTCTATCAATCATTAAAAGACTTGAATTCGATTGAGAGTAACTTACCTTAATTGTTTCACATTGATATGTATGAAATTTTAAGTTTCAATAGAAATTATAGAATTGGAAAGTAACACTGGTGTCTGTTTATTCTTTACACTTTAGCATCAGAGTTGGGCAATTCGGTAATACCAGCCATTCGAAGTATATATTTGTTTAAATTACTCTCAAAAAGGTTCCTTCCAATCTCGCTAACCATCCTTCTCTTCGAGGACATGAACTACAGAGTGGATTGGAACCACCAATGTAAATAATTCTCATAAATATGTAAATATAAGGAGTTTCTTTTTTTTTTTCTTTTTCTTTTTTTAGGTTAATCCGACAGAAGAAAGATGCCCTAAAAAGCCGGGTAGCTGAAAGGGGTTGAGGCTCATGTTGTGTAAAGAGACTGATGAAGTTATAGCTTCGTTGAGGGTATGTTGGTATTATATTGATGATGCGGTCCTCCAATCAGCCAGGCTAAATCTTCCTAAGGATCCTGGGCCTGCTAATGGCATCTTTCTTGCCCTTCCTTTGGCTCTTCTCAGTCTTTCCTACCCTTCCTTTCGGTTCTTTGCATCTTTTCTAACCCTAGCCAAGAGTGTCTACATCCTTCCATCCTCTTGATTTTGATCAAAAAGAGTAAATCAATGTTCGTCATTAGTTTTGATCAAACTTCAATTTCTACTTCCACTCTTCATTATTTTTTTTTCGTGAATCGTTTTTTTATAGAGACACTTGAAAGATTTCCATGAAGCAAGATCGTTGAATAATATCGTTATGAATCAGGTTATTGGGGATGATAAGACAGTATCCCTGGAACCATCTGATAGTCCGACATTTGATAATTCCTACACTTCCAGTGTCTCTGGAACTATGAACATACTTTTGAAGTTCCAGGACATAGGTTAATAGGATGAGCACATTCATCCCCCATGCAACTATCAAGACAAGCCGACATTTAGCGACTCCAGCACCCTTGAAACTACCAAGAAGTTGCCACTTCCAGTATCCCTGGAACTAAACAACTACTTCTGAAGACTTGAACGCTCCTAGCACCCTTGGGTCTAACAACTTGTAATATTTTTAATTGGATGTGCTGCATTCAAGTAAAACTACTTGTCTGAAAATGAGATTCCTCAAAAGCCGCATAACATAGAGGTTTAAAATTCTTCGAGTATTTTTTTTTTCAATAGAGTCTATGGGTCATTAATATTGGAGATGGTAGGTTTCAAATTGTTATGACACGGGACAGGCCTGTTTATAGTAGGATAGAAAGATACCTTTGAGGCCATTCATAAAATAGGTCACGCAAAATTCACGCATTTTTGACCCCTTCCTCACCCTTTGTCACGAACCATCACATTTTTTACAATCCCCTACCTAATAATAAGTCACAAAACCTGTACTCCCCCAAAATGAATGATTATTTTTATGATGATTATTAGTAGTAACATACAAACATTATGTCTAAACAATAGAATTTTTGTTAAGAAAAAATTATTGTTATTCTTTGTCGTTTTACTGCACTAGTTATTGCGTTACCATCAATTTCTACAATTTTATCTCTAGTCCTGCTCGTCAGCAAGTGTCCAACCCCAATATGATCCCATTGGCATCACTTCATGACGCTATGATTCCATCCATTCTTTGGTCTAATGTTTTAATCTCTTTTCTCAGTATTACCGCTCTTGGTTTATATCATATCAATATAAACAAAAGTAGAGTATAAACATTGAAGACAGTAAGGATAGATCCAACGAAAAAGTTCTCCTTCATATCGCGAATGCAAAATAAAATCTATAGTTTTTGAAAAAATAGGTATAAAATGATGTAGGCATTTCAAACGTCACTTCACGTTTGTTCGGACCCCTCCCCCCTCCTCGTCACATATCATCACGCTAGGCAATTGCCCCCCTCCCCCCTTTTTGCGTACGTATTTTATGACACAATAGCAAAAGGGTTAGTATCCATTTTGAGTGCAAGGACTGTAAAAGAAATATCCGAAGTGGTTTCAATGTTGTCCATTGACAATTCCAGTGGACTAAAATGTCTCTTTTTTACCCTTATACTGAGTATAAGACTAGGAAACAAAGGATAAAATGGGGTTGAAGTAGTGTGAATCAAAAAGTAACATAAGTTGAGGGAAGGCAAAGCTAATAAAGAGAACAGGAGGATGGGATGCCATCTGAAGTAATATAAAGTTAAAGAAGCGGCCTCTTCTGGCACCCACCCACCATATTAGAATACAAACTAATATAGGGGACTCCAGTTGTCTCTATCCTCCAACGGACAAACTTTTATTAAAAGTAAGCCGCCCTCTCTCCCGGCTTCCACTGAAGAACTGTCCCTAGGATGTGTTACTTAGGATGGGCTTAAGAGTGATTTTCTGTGAACAGTGAACGTAGAGAGAATTTAAGGAAAATAGCTGTAAACAGTAGCGGGGATTTTGTCACTTTTTAAATCACATTATAATATCTGCGTTAGTAAATTCTTTATATTGCTAGCAATCCCTTCGAAAAACATGAAATTTTGCTGAAAAATAAATATCGAATTTGTGACCGATTACCTAACTTTCCCTATACTTGAATAAGTAACACGGAGGTATCAGACCAACAATATATTTCATTTACACCACAGTAGAGAAGGGCTAATCTTTATGTATTTTCTGTGTTCAATTTGATACCACTTAACATTTTATAACTTAGGTTTAGGTTTAGGTTTTATGACTCATGCCCGGGCTTTAACTACGAGGTCATATCGCCTACTACCAGAGCGCTCTTTCGTCACTCTGGTGGACATGAGCCCGACTCTACTGTGGGAGTCCTAAATTTTGCCTACCCTAAATTTTTATTCACCTAGGGCAGGGGTCTTTAACGAGTTCCTGACATCGTACAGGCTCGGGGCCATCGCTTAATGTCCTATCCGAAGGACGGCGTGCTTAAGTTTATGTTACCTACCAGATAAAATAAACTAAGGGCCTCGGTCGGGTTTTGAACCCACGTTCTTGAGCTCAGAAGTCAAGCACGCTGACCACTGAGCTACCTGGCGCCCTATTTTATAACTTGTAATCTTACTTAACTTATTTAATGTTAATTATTGACTTCAATTATAACATTTTGTAAATTCCAGTGATTTTCTAAAAATATTTTTTGATTTATCTATGTTTAGAGTCACAACCTGAGAATGGCAAATTGCCGAAACTAGTTGTGATATAAATCAAATATATTGTTGGACTGATACCTCTTTATTACTTATTTAACAAATAAGTCCACTACATCTGCCTACCAACCAAGAAATAAATCCCCTACTTAATGTGAAGAAGGCTGATATAGTGAAAAGTGATCGTTTCACAGGTTGAAAAATAAAAATATAAGGTGATCTCTCACAGATTTTATTAGTATGTACGGTTTGAGGTTGCCCTCATCATCTCCAAAAAAAATAAATAAATAAACATATTTATTAAAAAAGATATAACATTCTCATTGCTAAACAAATACGTAAACATATTCGCTTAATGCGCTAAAAGGAATGGTTCATAAACAAATAAATAAATCTAATAAATAACAAAAAATAAAGTGTTATGAAAATCGTTTACTACTAACATACCTGATAAAAAAAAGTGTTTAAACATAACTTAAAAAGTAAATGAATAAATAAAAGAAAATTGTTAAATAAATAAGGATGGGAACAGTAACGTTACTGCTGAAGGCAGACACAATTATCCCCACTCTAGAATTGAGATGACGGACTCTCTTCCTTCCTAGTTTTATCTCTTTACTCTCAATAATATCCCATCTGCTACTAAGTAGATAACAGCTGATACTAAGAAGAAATGAAGCTACAAATTTTCGTCGTTTTTTTATACACTCTTGAAAAATTGCCCCATATCTTGATTAGACAGTAATCACTCCATAGGTAGAAATAACCAGAAAACCTAAGCAATGAAGAGGAAAACCTAAACAATGTTTGGGAGGGCTGGAAACAAAGGAGTATACTGGATAGGGAGGGAGGTAGGACAATGGGAGGACAGTGGGAGGGCGGGGAGCCATCCATTTGGTGCCTTCTGACTCACAAATACCAGAGCCTCCCGCCCTCCTACCTCACACATAGATTTATTGCCCTGGTAAATATTTATCTGGGAACCTTTATTTAGATAAGTCTGTCCCCTTCGACCACCAGCTAAACCAATTTCTTACCAACCGTACGTTGAAATAGTCAGGAAACTGACATGACCCTTAATTATTTGTAGTTCACAAATTGCACGATCTTGCGTCAAATCTATTGTCAAATTGAAAATGCAGCTAAAAACAGGTGAGCGAAAACGTAATTGATTAATTATTGCGCAGGAATTCACCGACGATATTTTACTTTCATTTGTAGATTTAGGGGTTGGATCATGAAATTTCTGTTAAAATATCAAATCTGCACGTCCTCGTTGCAATTACATTGAATTTTTGCAGTTAAGTTTAGATGGAAATTTTTGGTAAAACACAATTTTTTGTTCTCGCATAAAACAATAAAAAGTCTAAACATGTATTTGAAAGCGACATTTTAGAACGGTTTTTGTACCTCGCAAACCGAACGACCTTCAAAGAGACATACACACCCACACACATACAGATATTATCGCGAAAACTGTAAAAATAGGGACATTTATTATTTCATCCCTTTATTATAATAATTATACTTAAAGAAAATAACAAAATAAAAAGAAATATAAAAGAATCTATTATGATTTCGAAGAAACAGGAAATTCTAGTAAATTAGAGAACAGATACTGAAAAAATTGGAGCACATTACTCGTATATCTTAAATAAGATACATAATTTAAAAAAAAAAATTTAAATTATTTAAAAAAATTTAAATATCGATTTTAAATGAAAAAGATTTAGATGTAGGTTATAACAAGGCTATAGGTTCTATTTATAATATTGTTTGGTTAGAAAGATGCAAGGTTTTTATTAAAATAATGTATAAAAATGACGATATTCCTTGTATAATAAAGGAATGAAATAATAAATGGGGATTGAGTCCTTATTGGTTTGTTGTTGGTGAGTCCTTATCTGTCTTGTTTATGTAATATTGATGTAAAAAATTATTTGTTAATCAAATTAAATGTTGTTATTATTAAATGAAAAATGTTCTTTAGAATTGAAAATGACAATATACGCCGAAACGTCTTGAGAAAAAAATGAAATAAATTATATATTGAAATTATACCTGATTGCTTTTTACTAAATTGATAAATTATAAGAAGTAAG
The DNA here is from genome assembly GCA_963662175.1 of Aradus depressus. Classification (NCBI taxonomy): domain Eukaryota; kingdom Metazoa; phylum Arthropoda; class Insecta; order Hemiptera; family Aradidae; genus Aradus; species Aradus depressus. Next base: position 32,237,742 of record OY759217.1, on the reverse strand, counting down.
GTATTTAAATTCAAATTGAATTTTGTAAAAATAGGTTCGGGGGGTCATGAAAGGTGAAAATCCGTTGAAAACGAATCTCGAATTTTCGCACGGTTATACTATAGTATAAGAAAGTTAAAACTACCTATCGATAATAAAAACCACATTATAAAATTTGTTGCTATGCATTACAATTTAAACATTACTTTTAACAAGTTTCTCCAAACGTTTATGGTACATACTTTAGAGAGATGTAACGTTTGTTGATCAGTTTGAGGACACTTAAGTGATTAGCAATAAATAAGAAACACTTTTCAATCATGCAAACGCATAAAGATGGATTACACGAAATCTTTTAGGACGGTTTTCATCATGTATCTGGCAAGCCTTTGAAAATATTATTTATATATAAAGTGCCTTTCAGTATTCTATACAACTTTTATTAAAAGAAAATTTTTGATGAGGTCATAAATATTAGTGGTATCTTGTAAAATGTACTTAGACTCAAAAGTAAAGTGTTAATAAAAAAACATATTTTAAAAGTTGTTGTTTAAAGCAATTTTAACGCATTCCAAGTTCCTACAGAAATGTATTGTTAGCTATCTACTGATCTACAACGATTGTTGTATTGGTCCTATATCAAATTTGAGGACACTTAAGTGAATATAAATTAATAAGAAACATTTTTGGTTAGATCCAATGTTTCGATAGTATTCACCGTTTTAGCGTAAATCATGTAAACTTATAAAGATGGCCTATAAGAAGTCTTTTTGAACAGTTTTCATCATGTATCTGGCTGGCAAGCCTTCGAAAAAATATATTTTTTTATCAAATGTACCTTTTAGTATTCTCTACAACTTTTATTTAAAGAGATTTTTGATTAGGACATAAATATTAGCGGTATCTTGTATCAAGCTTAAGCCCCAAAGTAAAGTGATATCAATTTTCGTCTGATTTCGGCCAAAGTCTAATCAGATCTAAGTTATCACATGAGGCATATTAATCTCAAATTTTAAGTTCATAGCTACAATAGTTTCTGAGTTAGAACGCACAGAATGTTGCAATTTTACCGACAGACAAAACGGTGTTTAGGGAATCTTGAAAGGTAAAATATCGTTCAAAACTCGCTGAAAAGATCTCTGATTTTTGCACGATTGCAATAATACAGGAATAAGAAAATAAGAAAAAAAAAAAAAAAAGGAATAGAAATAGCTTAGGAAAATATCTTGGCTATAAATTTCATATTAACATTAATCAGAATTGCCAAAGAAAGTCGGGCTACTAAGGGGGTGCCCTTATATTACATTTTTATGTAAATGAGGCGAATGCTTAAGTAACTTATGAACTCTCCTCCCAGCATTATTTTAGCAAAATCTCAAAACAAGTGTCTTTTATTTATTCATTAAGTATAATAAATAATAACTTTACCGCCCGAGGAAGTCACAAAACTATAGAAAAGTCCAAAAAGTACACAAGTTACCAGCAGTGAAACGGTTCGGTAACCGGTTCGAGTTGATCCTAGTCCCCGTATGATCCGACTTTTAGCAGTTTTTTATTAAAATTTTTTCAAAAAAACAAGAATATATGTGATGTAACGAGACTTGCTTATACCAACCATGTTTTCACTCTCCCCCTCCCCTCTTCTTTCTTAAATTAATTTCACACTGGGTATATGCATATATTTTTTTTTTCATTGTTCAAAAATAATAAAATAACCATAATAAAAAAATTGAGTTCCATATTCAAAAACATTATTTGATAGATAGGTAGCTTTCATTTTTATGATAAGAGATGATAGATATCCTCTATAAGGTCTATCGAATCTATATTTTTATCATTATTTTTTATTATTTATATACTAATTTAAATTTCTAGTTTATCTCTTCTAAGTATTATCTAGTGTATAATAGTATTCTTTTTGTACTAATATTTTTAATTATTTTATTATTTATGTAATTTTATTTTTATTAGTATTGTTAATTCAAATCCATGCGTGTCAGACTGTAAGAGTTAATTCTGTTTATGTATCTAATTTATAAGCTATCTTAATGTATACTTTTTATGACGTATCCTATTACCATGTTATGGTTTAACGAAGCTTTGTTGATAGTCCTTAATGGTAATTCGAAGGGTGGTGTTAGTGTGGAGTGTTTGAGCGGGATGTATTACTGTTTCTGGAGTGGGTACATGTTTTATGCTTGTTTCGAGATAGACACCTTGTAGTTAAAATAAATAACAATTATTATTTTTTATTAAATTGAATATATATACATATTTTTTTTTAAATTCCTTTTAATAAAAAAACCTCCATCATACAGAAATGTGTTTTTCATTCTTTGGGGCGCTATAACTTCGTATTGGTCCTATCAGAAATTTGAGGACATATTAGCGATTGGAGATTTTGTAAGGAATATTTTTGTTAGGAGTAAATTTTTCAAAAGGACTAATTGTTCATGCGTAAATTGAGTAAACGCTTTAAAAACTGGGTTGCACAAAGTCATTTCCAGCCGGTTTTCGGCATGTATCTTACAAACCAGAAGACCTGCGAAAAATCCTATAATAAGAAGAAACTACTTTCAGTTTTCTCTACAACTTTTATTTGAAGAGATTTTTGATTGGGTCATAAATATACGCTGTACCTTGTGAAATGTACATAAGCCTTGAAGTAATATTCATTTCAAATTTGAGGTTCATTGCTACGTTCCGAAAATGGTCAAAACGTATTCAGAGGAGCTTCTATCGTAAATTTTCAATGATAACTCGAATTCGGTTTTTCGCACAATCACAGTACTTAAAATACAAAATATAATCTATGTAATGTGCCATAAATAGGACGTTCTTATACCAACCCCTTTTTTACATATCACTTTCCCTACCTCTCCTCCCTCTCAAATCCAATCCATACTGTATAAAAAAAATTCAGAATTACGCTATACAATCAAACAAAGAAAACCGGTCACAACAACACATTACTTTCATATAACCTGTATAAAATGAATTTGAGAAGTCGGAGGAAAAGTAATCTGCTGAAGAGCAGTTATTATAAGAAAGTCCTATAATGGCTACATCACATACATATATTTTTTTGGGGGGTGGGGATGGAGGGACCAACCCTAAATAACAAAACATTAAAATTTCCTGCCTCAAATGTTACATTTCACTATTTTAAATTTTGTTGATTTGAATTTAAATGAGAGAGCGCATAATGTTTAAGCACACATTTTCCTATCCCCCTTTTTTTTCTTCTTTTTTCCCAAAGTTGACATTTATGCCATGTACGTGCCCAATTAAACAGACGAACGTAACGTGCACAATCTGTTGCCATTTCGACCCCCCTCTCAAAGTGCCAGGTGCCCCTAAGGGGCATTAAATAATGAAATATACCCATTTCTCCTCTCTCCCTTCCTCCTTAGACAACGCATCCCCTTCAAAATGGGCCTTTGTAAAAACTGACTTTTATTAAATTGATTTAATAAAATGACTATGGCAAAGTAAGACAGTAAATTGTCGAAGTTTTAATAAAAGATTTTTAGCATGTTCTTTCCCGTTGCTTTTTTTCATTCAAAAAGTGGAAGAAATGTACTTAGTCGAGAAATATTTTTGGCTTATTAAACTTCATTTTTACTTTGCTATTATAGTATAAGGAAGTATAGTAATACGAAAATTCGAAATCGAGTTTTCAAAGGATTTTCACGTTTTTATACGTTTTGAACATTTTTGCAATTATGTGTATGTGATTGGAACTTTGTGAGCGGTATAATGGAGAAATTATTGTAGCAATGAACTTGAAATGAAATAGTTGTCAATAATAATTATTCAGAACGAATTTTCACAACACTTGCTAGAATAAAAGAAAATTATAGATAAAACACTTTTTTTGAACACTTATATTGTCTAGTTCCACAAACATATACTTAAATGTGTACCGGTTTCGGTTTACGCCATCGTCAGCACAATGTTCAACAATAACTGAGATATTTGCCAGGCATACAAATTTATATTAACCTAAGAGTACCTGAGGTGAAAGGGTCCCCTTCCCCTGGTACAACCAGGAGGTAGAAATCTCTATTCTAACGGTAATAACCAACTGTGGACTTATTTGAAAAACAAGAAAATAAAATTAAAATAAAACCAAAACGATATTTGTTAGCTGAGAGGGATTAAAAAAGGAGAAAATTTGAAGTGTGTCTGGTCGTTTAAACAATTCCCATTTTTTCGAGTCCTATTAATTTCTAGTTGTTTCAGAGAATCTAATTTCGAAAAAAGTGTTTTATCTATCATTTTATTTTATTTATTAGTATTTCCACTGGGTATATAAACACAGAACGCAAAAAATGTATTCGGACCTTGCTAGAATAGCTTCTACTCTTGGGTGGCATCAGTGTAGTAACACGACAACTAAGTAAATACGCCGTCAGAGCTAGGACAACTCTACGGAGAAACTCATATCCTCTCCAAAACTCAACTCGGGTGCGCACTGGCCTTGCGGCGCATGATTTATTACCATAAAAAAAACAAAAACTTACTTGTCTGTGTATTTGCCTTCGGCCTTGGACAGCTTGGCTTTGACGGCATCGCTGAAGATGTAGATCCTGGTCGAGTCTTTGTACCAGAGGATGTTGTAGACCTCACCACAGGTTGGAGTATCCACAGGGCATGGCAGTTCAACTTTTTTCCCAATTTCAGACCATATCTCAGCACCTAAACAAATACGTAAAAACTATTTAATCGAATTATTTAAAATATCAAACAATTCTAGATCTCTTCCAAAGTATTGTATTATTACTTCCATAGCTAACAGGGTAAGGTAACAGAGCCATGGGTCATTTCTCGCCATATTGTTTGAATTTGTCAACATTTGACTGTTGGTAGTACATTGTGTGCTGAAGTTAGCAAACAAGAGTCGCACTCCATATTGGCCTTGTTAGTTTAGTTATTGTGGATCATGCTCGAACTTTAACTACCAGATCATATCGCCTACAACCAGAGCGCTCTTTCGTCGCTATGTTAGACATGAGCCTGTCTCAACAGTGAGGGTCCTAAATGTTGTCTACTCAGGTTCTGTTACTTAGGGTAGAGGTCTTCAACGAGTAGCTGAGATCACACAGGCTCGGGACCATCCCCTAACGTCCCGTCCGAAGGACGGCGTGCTCAAGGTTTTAAACTCCCCCAGACAAATCAAAGGGCTAGGTTTCTTAGTAGGCTAGCACTCTACCTCTGAGCTGTCTGTGGCCTCTACAGGCCTTGTTATGAGTCTCGGAAGCTTAAGCTCAGTTAGAGGGCGCCAGTAGCTCAGTGGTATGCGTGCTTGTTTACTGAGTTTAACTTCGTGGGTTCTGGGTAGTAGGCAAAAGGACGTAGTTAAAGACCGGGCATGAGTCATAATAACAAACAATCTTAAAGGCTAGTACAGACATGCGAGCAACGAACCAAGCAATGAGCCGAGCAGTGTTCAGCTCGTGTTCAGTTTTCAACGAACACATTCCAAGCCGAACAGAAACAAGCCGAGCATTTGGGTGCTCCATAACCATACTAACGAACATAACCTGCACAAGTTAACCTGCAGATAACAAATTTACGTTAATTTGTATTTCAGTTTATTATTATTTAAAGTCTCCAATCAGAAAATGCTCAAGGTAGGTAGCTACTTACGTAATTAATTTACATAGATAATTAAAATTATAAATTATAAAGTAAATCTGGAAACCATAAATTATTATTATAAATTATTATTTTTACATGTAAATTGTTTAAAATGAACACTTTTTTAGGAAAATTGTTTGGATAATTCCTCCCAAGCATCCAATCTCTTTATTTTATTAAAATGTAATTTGTGTTTCAAATCCCATATGACTGGGTACTGTCTCATAGCCTGAGCAAACTGAATTTGAAGCTCCTGAGACCAGTCTTCAGAAGCCATAATAAAATATAATTTATTGAATAATATTTAAATATATATTTAATTTAAAAAAAAAAAAAGAACGTGCACTTCCAAAAACCTAAATATTTGAGAAGGTTATAATATTGGTTACAAACAACAACAGTGCTCAAGTCGGGACGGTTCGGCTTGGTTCCAGTCTACACACACCGCAGCCCGAGCCGAACATTCCTTTGATGGTTCGTCAAAAAACCGACAACAGGTGGAGCAGACCCCGAGCCTACCTTGTTCGTCTAGCGCCTGCGCACTTCATCCCCAGGCATGCGCACTAACTAATGTTCGGCTCGTTGCTCGCGTGTCTATACGCCTCTTTAAGCACAGTATAAGTAATTGAGGACCCTTTATACATAATACTTACAAGTTGACATCCGATTGTAACAACAGATTTTAGAAGATATGGGTCTCGACTGAAAGGTTGAGACTCATTGACTTGCAGCCAAAGGGATGGAGGGTAAGGAGGGGAGGTCAGAGACGGGGGATCAACTCTGAAACCCTTATAATTGATTATGTAATGAATATATCCACATGAAATTTTATAGTTAATTATTACGGTTCATATGTTGGGCTTCAACGAGATCATATAGCCTACTACCAGAGCGCTCTATCATCGTATGAGCCCGACTATACTGCGGGAGTAGCTCAGTAGGCTAGTGAAATATTATATATTTTATGTATTTAACAAGGACCCACTTATGACGAAAGTTACTTACAGCGAAATCGACAGAAGTTGAAATAAGGACGTAGAGTATGGGAACTCAACACAAACATCTAAATAACTGTCAAAAAGAATGTATCGAGACGAAATTACCTATCGAGTTTTTATGTAATCGGTAGATTGGTTTCAGAGGAGGAGCGAACATTTAGTTGATTGATTCGCGGTGAAGAAGTACATCGGCGGTGATTCACGAACGACTCTTTAAGAATTCCATTAGGCCTTTTAGAAAAATAACTCATTTCATGTTTAAAAACTCATTGTTTTTCACCAGTAGATTCGTATATTTCCTATTTATGTTTATACGATGTATTGCATACAAAATTCGAAACACACTTACATAACAATTAATAAATAAAATGCCTATTCTTTACCACAAATAGAATATAATCCATAGAAACTTACCAATAACATACGAGGTTGGGGACCAGATTGATGCAATCAAAACACAGCCTACCGGTAATAATGAGGTTATATACATTCACAGTATAGTATAGCAGTATCTAGGAAAAATATATATATATAACATATGTGAATCTAAGATAGGTGGTAAGTTTCGATTAGTTTCAATTTTTTGAGTGGTATCCATATCATTTAAAATTTTAGTATTTCTTCGGTATACTTCTTATAGATACACAGTATCTACAAGAATTCGAATAATAAGGTTTCCGAGCTGAATAGTAAAACGGTGTTTCTTCTACAGATATGAAATACCACGAATCCGCCGCATTTTAGTCCTCCTGTTTTATCAAAGTACTTTCGGAATTTCATTATCACCGAAAAAAATATTTAGTAAGCTGAAAAAAAAAAAAAATTATAAAATTGCTTTCTTATTGTCGATTTCGAATGTTTGAGGACTGTGGTAACTTTATTTGCTGAGGGTAACGATAAAGACTAGTTAATTTGATGAATTCTATGCTAGACTCCTGCCAAGAAGAACGTCTCTCTGCAAGTTATCGAGATTGAGAATACATCATTCATCTTTGTGAGTGAGAATGTCTCCCGGTTCCCTATGAATAATGAGAACACATTTCTTCTGTCGACGTGAAGGTCTTCCTTTATTTAGGTAACGGAAGAAATGAAGACAGGAGATGGCTCAAAAATGGCTCCCTTCGACCTACGTGGAGGCGGCTAAGTTGCGAGCGGCAAATCCCCCTGAAGCTCACCCAAACAGTGAAGACGGCTAAATTGCGGGTGGTCAGGTCCCCTGAAGGTAGCTCAACCAAACCGTGGAGACGGCTAAGTTGCGGGAGGCAAGTTCTCCTGAAGCTCACCCAAACAGTGGAGACGGCTAAATTGCGGGAGGTCAGGTCCCCTGATGGTAGCTCACCCAAACCGTGGAGGCGGCTAAGTTGCGTGCGGCAAATCCCCCTGAAGCTCACCCAAACAGTGAAGACGGCTAAATTGCGGGAGGTCAGGTCCCCTGAAGGTAACTCACCCAAACCGTGAAGACGGCTAAGTTGCGGGAGGCAAGTTCCCCTGAAGCTCACCCAAACAGTGGAGACGGCTAAGTTGCGGGCGGCAAGTTCCCCTGAAGGTCTCCTCCGACTAATGTTTCAGCCCAACTTACCTTACCTCGGGGCTTAATGAGTTTTCTCAACCAACTTTTAATCGTCTTTCTTAAATGACGTCACGTGGACAAGGCCAATTTCAAAACAAGAACTGAGGCCGACTTTTCGAGAATTAACATTCTTCAAAACTCCCCCCTCGTCCTTCCTCTAACTAAATTATAGGCTATTTATCCTCCCTGCTGAGAGCACTTGACGGCTCAAGGAACTTTTGATTAATTCCATGGAGCATGTTCCTGTCAAGCAGCCTTCTTCACTCTTGTTAATTTCTTATTTAGACCAATTCACTTTAATGTTATCGGGAACTTTTTAATGGTGTTTGTTTCAGTATTCCTTTTCTTCCGACTTATTTACTCAAGTTCATATTGTGATAGGGTTTCACCAATTTTCTTATAATGAATGAGAATATTGTAGAAAACCTCTTACAATTAATCAGAAAAGCCTTAATTAATTTCCCCATGAGTTTCCTCAATTAAAGGATGAAATGCCGTCACTGACCATAACCTATAACATCGTCTTTTATAGGTTTCCTGAGCCAAAGACTAACTTTAATAATACAGAAGTTCAGATAACTCGCAACGCGCAAGTGCACTTTTCCTTTCCCCGGAAGTTTCCTACTTAACATGTTCAATCCGGTACGGGGTCATGTTAATCGTGTAATAAGACATTTGGAGCGTTTAAGAACAAACGTTAGATGCGGCAGAATTTGATGTAATTATTGAAGATACAATGAAATCTTGCAATAAAGGACACTTGTTGTATGTGTAAAAAAAAAAAAAGGCTATAGGTTACCTATATATATACTTATTATCTATATTTATTTATTTTTTGCTTATTATTCATATCTATATGAGGTATGTGTGTATGAGTATATTATGTGTATTCTGTTGAATGCATGTTTTTTGTAAATATGCTTATGTACTCCCATGTCTATATTTTTACTGTTATTGCTGTTTGTTTATTCTTATATTTATTATTACTGTTACTGTTTATTTTATTTTTTCACAATTATTTTATTCATTTCAACTGACTAGTATGAAGGCATCCATGTGAAAAAATAATAATAAAGTAATATCGAATTGGAGCATGACCTTGAAATTGTACAGATACAGATTTGCCACACAAAGGACCTTTGTATTGTTTGTATGTACACATGCCTCAGATGTCCTCTTTTTTTTTTTTTTTTTTTCTAACCATCAAGCTTGATACCCCAAATATATTGGACGCTGATGACCTTTGCTGTTTTGCGTTCTAAAAAATCTAAATCCTATTCTTTTTGTATCCCTTTGTCTTTTTTTTTTCAGTGAAAAATCATTCTCAATGCCGGACGCGGACACGAATAACAGATCACCACCAAAGACAAAATGTATTTTTGATATGAGTAAGACTTAAGTAATTTAATTATGTGGAATGTAGGGAGAGTTCGGGTCTACTACTTCGCGCTGGACTCTACCAGAGACTCGCTTCCTGTGCAACCATAACTGCTACAAATTTAACCAATCTGGCTAACCAATCTCACCCTCCCAATGAATGGGCGCTTAATAGAGGGAGATGACTTACCAAGTAAGTATGGAACTAAAATATCGACGTCAAATATTATTTATATCGAAACAGTATCGATAGTTCAATTATACAGAATCAATATCATGGCTGTGTTTATTAACTTTATTTTAGTAGTTCTTAGCCTCATCATCTTTTCAGGGTGCACTTTATTCAAATCATGTATTTTATAGGTTAGTTTTATTATTTTTTAATAAATTAAATAAAAGCTGCAAATACTTTTTTAGTTAGTTAATTCTTGTGTTTCAAGCTCCGACTTTAACTATGAGATTAACTATCTCAAACTATCAGCGCTCTTTTGGGGCTTTGGTGGACATGAGCCCGATTCTACTCTGGCAGAACTAAATTTCGCCTACCTAGGTTCAGTTACATAGGGTTAACGAGTACCTGAGATCTCACTGGCTCGGGACCCTCACTTCCCAGGTAAAAAACTTAAGGTCCTCGGCCAATTTTCGAACCAGTGATCCTTTAGCTGAGTAGGCAAGCACCTCTGGTTTATCGGTGCTTCTGATAATATTGTAGTCAAATTCACCGTTGGACGAATGTACCTAGACCCGGAGAAACATATGATTTACATTTCATCACATTATATTTCAATGGGATTGGTCTATCGCTGAATAGCCTTCTTCTTTCATCAGAATGGATGGAGTTTTTGAAAAGACCAAGGAACAAGGTACACAGAAGGGAGAACCGGGATGTGGGTGGCTGTTGAAAAGATCCGACGGAGTGCTTCATATGTAGAGAAGAGCGTTGCCGAGCCGAGGCAAATTAGCCACTCGAAACAACAGAAAACAACTCGAAACAACAGAAACCAACCTTCCAAACAACAGACCAACAACAATCCCCTCTTGTATTTTATGTTGCTGTTGCTTTTTTCTTTTTTTTTTTCTCCCCAGACTTCTTTTATTAGCCATTCTATTCAATCCTATCCCCTTTACTAATGAATATTCTCTCTGTAACAAGCCGTAATTTCATGCAAAGTATTTCAATAGAATTTTACGCTGGGGAGAAAAAAAGTATTGTTATTTTTTTTTAAATCGTTTGTTTCTCCTTCTTGTCTTTTATATAACATAAAACTTACAGAAAAGATTCGAATTATTTTTAAAAATTTACTATAAATGAAATTAATTCAAAAAAAGAACAATGAATAATAAATTTTCTACTTGTAAGGGTATCGTATGACGATATTAGACGATACTTTTTTTTTTTACTTCCTGAGCTCAAAAAATGTTCTGTTTGTCAGTGTAGGTGTGTGTGTGTCTGTGAAAACGATATATTATATATGATTTTCAGCCAAATCGGCCAAAGAAAATGGGGGGTTTGGAGAGGGGCATAACACAAAGACTATAATAAATTCAGTTGTAAGGAAAATATTGGCACAAAATTTATTATTTAAATAGGATACCTACTAATTTTCAGGGAAATCGGCAAAGGGGAAGAGGATCAGAGGAGGCTCAACTCAAAAACCCTAATAACTGCCGATCAAATGAATGTATCTACACAAAACCCCTAATAATTTTTAGCACAAACTGTCAATTGCTTTTGGAGGAGGTGTAATAACTTGATTGATTAATGCATGTGATTCACCGATTTAAAAAAAAATTAAATCACCAGCTACCTTGAGAGAAGATTATCGTAAAATATCCTGCTCCTCGTGGCAAAATTTTAAAGGATCTAACAATTTACAATTTTACTGTCACGATTCCACCTCCTATTTAGTTCAATGGAGGGTGGTGTGTATGTGAAGGGAAGGGGGGTACCAGGGGCATTGACGGTAATGGCGGATCCTACCATTTAATTATTAAATTTAATTATCGTGCCTCAAGGAATGAACAACAAATTTCCTTAGAAAATATTTATATTTATTAGTTAGTTAATGTGATTCATGGCTGAAAATTGATAAGTGTTGTGCTTATGGGGTTTTGGTCACATATAAAATTTTGTGTCAATGCATTCATTCTATCGGCAGTTATTGGAGCTTTTATGTTGTACCTTCCCCTAATCTCCCCTCCCCTATGATCGATTTGGCTGAAAAATAATAGATGTCGTCGTTAGAGGGTTCTGAATTTACATATTTGTGAATTTATATATAAAATTTCGTGTTGATACATTCGTTCTATCGGGTGTAATCATGTTCACAAACATACAAAAAAATGTTTCCGCTTATTTGGACTTATTTGGAATCTAGGTCTTATTTTCTGTTGAAAAACTCCACATCGAATTTTTGACCGATTACATAACTTCCCCTATACTTCGTATAGCTGGGAAAGTAAAACTGATAAATATACGATAAAGGATTAATACATATTTTTTTATATTTATTCACTTCTTGCTTAATCTCATCCATCCTCAAGACCACCAAAGCTGTAGATCCGCCACTGACTGATTGTTGGGGATATAACTAAGAACTAAACCGACAAGAAATAAAAGTAAAGTCTACGTAATGGTTTCTTTTATGTTCATTCAAAGGTTGTGGGGCTTAGTAAAGCGATACACTTCAGACTTGGGGGACTCTTTCATGTCTTTGATTCTTTGAAGTAGCTGTATCACTTTGATGACAGATTTGCGGCATAATTTGATGAAAATAAAGAACAGTTTCTCTTCATAAATGTTCTTTTATTCTTTTCCCCTCTTGTATTCTATCTTAAAACAGATATGCACTTGAGGAACCACTTGAAGCCGCGACCTGGTCGTATTGTTGTGAAAAAGCTGAATTATTTCTGCCTCTGAGAAAAAGTTAAAACCAAACACATTTGCTTACTCAGCTATAAAAAGTATCAGGGAAGTTATATAATCGGTCGAAAATCAGCCAAAGGGATGGGGGAATAGGGGAAGGGCTATAATCTCTGCCGCCATGGATTTAGTGGGAGAGCGCAAACTTAGTTGAAAAATTCGAACTGGGGAAGTACATTGACCGGTGATTCACAGGTAGATTTTTTGAATCGCTGAAAACCAGTTTGGGAATTTGAATGAAATCATACGGTAGATTAAAATTTAAAGGAATTACAATCAAATCAACAAAAAATATATAAATATAAATATCTGATGAGGTCGTGACATCATTTGTTTACACCCACTACATTTTTATGGATCCCCCCTTCCTCCCTCTCAAATTAGTTCCCTTTTTTTTTTTTTACTTTTATTTATTCTACAATCAGTATAAAAACAATAACAATAAGCAGAAGGTTATTAGTATTATATTATTATTATTATTATATAATAATATAATATTATTATATAATAATATAATATTATTATATAATAATATTATATTATTATATAATAATATAATATTAATATCAGCGGTTTTCTTTTCATTGAACAGTATAATTCTCAGAATGACTTTCTTACACCCAATGATCTTGTCCAAGTGTCATGGGCACATCATATATTTATATTTTTTTCATAATCATATATATAAAGTTGAAAATGTCTGTGCGTTGTACCGCTCTAACTCACGAACGGCTTGATGGATTTGATTAATTTTTTTTAAAATTTGTTCGTCATCGTCTGTGGAAGGTTATAGGCGTATTAGTACCTCAATATCTGGTCCATCCCAGCATCCACCCACGCAATCTTTGTAACTCAAAAACCACTGCAATGATTAATGAGGAATCTTTTTGAATAGATAAGTTTTATCTACCGGAAGGTTAAGGTCTATTTTTTAATCAACCCCTGGTCCATCCCAGCATCCACTCACGCAATCTTTGTAACTCGAAAACCATTGCAACGATTAATGAGAAATCTTTTTGAATAAATTAGTTTTAGCTCCAGGATGGTTGAAGTCTATGTTTTAATCAACCTGGTGGTCACAAGCGTTCTCAAGTACGCACTGGCTAGGACTTCCACTGATGCTAAGTATTCACTAGCTGTGGTTTCCGCCGTTGAATGGCGCGTACTAGCCATGGTGCCCAGGGGTCCTAAAAACTTACTAGCTGGGATGTCTGCCGTTGAAGGACTATAAGCGTTATTCCGTATGAATAATTGAAAATTATAACATCATGAATGTACTATTGAAGAATTGAAATGGATTCGAACGAGAGATATTAGGAGAAAAGTCATAGTTCCCCGGGCAACGCCGGGTATTACTGCTAGTTTTTAATAAATAAAGCTTCGTTCCTGAAAATACGGTGACTTGGATTTACGGTATAGAATACATTTTAACTTGCATATATAGATATTCTTTATCGTAAGTTCAATTTATCGTTTTTTCAAAAAAAAAAAGTTTTATTCACTTACACCACTTGTGGATCATATGGGCAACACCCGACCGTAGTTGCAGATATGAAATCACGGCGCTTAAGATGGGCTGGACACGTGGTGAGAAGCGGACAGCAGACAGCCATAGGTCCAAGGAGCCAGATCACGAGGAAGACCACGGCTGAGGTGGACTGACCTGGTGAAGAAGGATGCTGTGGAACACCACGTGGTGAACTGGCGACCGGTGGCGCACGACAGATCGCGGTGGAGAAGGCTAGTATGGGCGGCTAAGGATCTTCAGGGTTCGTCGCCAACGGAGTAAGAGAGTAAGAGTAAGTACTTGTGGATCAAATGTCCCATATAAGAGTTTCGTTGGCCTCAAGAAAAACGTTCTTTAGTTTATAACATCGTAGAGAGTGTAGATAAACTTTGATTGCCTCGGACCAAGAAGGCTGTATCTGGCCCGGGTTAGGAAGAGCATCTCCACCAGCTGTAAGTCTGGGAGTTGCTTTTTTTGCAGCGGTTCCTTGCAGATAGTCGGCTGACCTTCTCAGAGATGAGTTATAGTTCTTTGACAACTAACTCTGTGCAGTCTACCAATAGAATGGGTAGATCTGGATTGTCCTTGTGAGAACTACCTCCACCCTATAAATCAAATTATACTCACAACTTCTTGATCCAATTGTCAACCTGCTTAACTACTTTTTTGCATACCCTCTGGACCCGAAATGTCACAAGCCAAGTCTCATTTCAGCGACAAATACTACAGTACGAGTGAAGCTACGTTACAGGTGCTAGGTGCCTATGGACGGTCTTGGATAGTGCTGTTGTCTCGTACTTCTGTAGTAGCAATATGCTTATAGGAGCAGTTAATGATGAGAGGATTGCTAAAAGACGTACGCACGACGTATGCCACGACTCTAGATGGATAGAGCTTGACCTAGCTCAGATATCACAGATATTTTAACTTCAAACACTTCTTCTTCAAAATGAAGAACAACCCAAACTGTCCATGGAGGGGCATCGTAACTGCAGAACATGAAGTCCTTGAATGTTCGCTGTATGACCAGTCCAGGTTGGAGTTGAACATGGGTTTGTACCGGCTGGACCTGCGGCAACTGGTGATGGAAACCAGTTAACCAGACCCCTGGCGGGAGGAAGTATTATGACGGGCTGTGGATGCCCCCAACCCATCATAACCTCACTTAGAGGGCGCCGGTAGCTCACTGGTATGCGTACTAGTCTTCTGAGCTCAAGATCGTGAGTTCGAAACCCGACCGAGGCCCTTAGTTTATTTTATCTGGGAGGTAAAATAAACTTAAGCATGCCGTCCTTCGGATGGGACGTTAAGCGATGGTCCCGACCCTGTACGATGTTTACAAAATTTAGGACTCTCACCGTAGAGAGCTCTGGTAGTAGGCGATATGACCTCGTAGTTAAAGTCATAAAACCTAACCTACAACCTCACTTAACTGATCCTCAGCTCCTTCAACAGATGAAATTGCACATGTGCATGGTGCACTCAATAAGTGAATAAATAAATAAAGTACGAGTAGAGCACACAGCTTTAAGTGTCCTATAGACATAACTGATATGGCACTACACCAGTGATAAGCCAGCGAAACATAGGTTTTAACAAATAAGGAAGAGAGACCCTTCAAAAAATAGGAAAGGAAGAAGTCGTAGGTTGCACCGGCCATGTACTTCCCCAGAGCGAAATAATCATTTAATTGTTCGCTCCCCCTCCAAAACCAATAGACTATAATATGGTGACCTACAATGGCAGTTATTAAAGTTTGTTAGTCTCCCCCTTCCATTTGGCCAATTTGGATGAAAATTAATAGGTGTCATTCTTATGGGGTTATGTATTTACGTATGAAGTTTTATATCGATACTCCTTCTCCCCCTCTTCCCTCTCAAATTCATTTCATTCTGGTATTACTGGTAGGTATAAGAAAGTCACTCTCAGAATTACATTATACAATGAAACAAGGAAAACCGCTGCTTCCATCGCATTACTTTCTTAAACTCACCGTGCCAGTGAGTGAAAAGAAATTTGAGAAGGGGAGAGAAAGCGATTAGTAAACACGTGGTTGGTATAAAAAAGTGCCACATAAGAAGGATGGACGGGTTTAAAAGACAAGGAAATTGGAAGGGAGAGTCGAGGAATTTCTCGACTTTGTAGGATCGGGACAGTGGGTCTGGGTGGGGGTGAATGTTCGGCGAACTTGGATTTCTCAATGTCAGAATTTTGAATTTTGGAATCATGAGGTTGGAAAACATCAAACAACTCCTTGAAAAACTCAGCATCGAATTGTTGACCAATTTTGTAACATCCCCTATACTTCGTATAACTGGGGAAGTACAATGAACGTCTGTCTGTGTGTGTGTGTGTGTGTGTCTGTGGATACGGATAACTCCCGACAGAATAATTGTATGAACACGAAATTTTATATGTGCTTCAGAAGAAAGAGAGGGATTAGAGATGGGGCTTAACACGAAAACATTAAGGCGTAGTCAAGGTCCACGCCGTAGATTTTCCGTGAAAACGTCGGGATAAAATCATAAGAAGTGTTTCGTATTAATATGTAATTTATTTATCAATCTCTTTAATACAATGGTTATACAGAGGAGTATGGTTACAGAATAGATAAATCACAAGTCTATTTCATTTTCTTTTCGATGCTGCCGTAGCTCTTGCATTTGCTCGGCACTAGACTTTTCAGGTTTTTTAAATTCCTTTCCTCTCGATAGCTTTCCTCTGATTTGCGTTTTCTATAATTCCGCGCATATTTACGATTCATATGAGACATCTTTAATTTTTTTGCAATTTTCAATTTAATACCAATTTTTACATATATTTCGGCGAATATTTTTATTGTTTCACTGTGAGTCCTAGTAGTGCTTCTCAAGCTTTTTACAATGATACCCGAATCAACATCCTATCTAAACGCGTTATCACGATACACTAACTTCTAATTTTACACAACGCTAATTTACAATAATCATCCGCCGGCGCCCACACTAGCCCAATAACGTCACAGGTAAAACAAACACTGCACAACAAACACGTACGGACATGCTCTATCCATTGTGACCTCAACTGTTGTGATCGCATTACTAGTCTCGTAGTTATTAGCGATTGAAATCTGACGGTATTCTGTAACACAAGAAAGTTTGACCGGCTATCACTGTGCTTAACGAGCGAATAGACGTTTTCACGTCAAAAACCCAATAACTGCCGATGTAATGAATGTATCTACAACAATGTTTATATGTGGATCAAGAACCTAAAAGGGTGTCATCTGGCCGAAGGAAAGAAGGGAGCAACTCAAAAACCCTAATAACTGTCGATGTAACCAGTTATCATGAATTTTATTATGTGAATTCGGTAGTTCCCGAGCGAGATTTTCAACAAAATCGGTAATGTTTCAAAGAGAGAGGGAAATCTTACTTGAATAATTCGCGCTACGGACGATCCACTGACTATTCTTTTTATTTATTGTCTTCTTAACTGTGAAAAAATTAAGTAATGAAAAAAGAGACGGAGATAAAAAATGATCCAGCTAAGATTTTTGTCATTTATAAGAATTATACAAAAAGTTGTCTCCGGGAAAAGTGTCAGAGAAGTTGGTATAGAGCCCTAAAAGAAGTTAGCCGAAGAGATAAAACTTTTTATCGGATAGTTTACAAGACCCTTATATATCTGTATTATTTCACCTGGCAAACTTTGTAAATAAACTATGGTATTTTGGTTCCGCAAATATACTTAAACACAATTATAAAGTAATTCAGGAGGGCGCCGGTAGCTCAGTGGTATGCGTGCTTGCCTGCTGAGCTCAAGATCGTGGGTTCGAAACCCGACCGAGCGATTGAAATCTGACGGTATTCTGTAACACAAGAAAGTTTGACCGGCTATCACTGTGCTTAACGAGCGAATAGACGTTTTCACGTCAAAAACCCAATAACTGCCGATGTAATGAATGTATCTACAACAATGTTTATATGTGGATCAAGAACCTAAAAGGGTGTCATCTGGCCGAAGGAAAGAAGGGAGCAACTCAAAAACCCTAATAACTGTCGATGTAACCAGTTATCATGAATTTTATTATGTGAATTCGGTAGTTCCCGAGCGAGATTTTCAACAAAATCGGTAATGTTTCAAAGAGAGAGGGAAATCTTACTTGAATAATTCGCGCTACGGACGATCCACTGACTATTCTTTTTATTTATTGTCTTCTTAACTGTGAAAAAATTAAGTAATGAAAAAAGAGACGGAGATAAAAAATGATCCAGCTAAGATTTTTGTCATTTATAAGAATTATACAAAAAGTTGTCTCCGGGAAAAGTGTCAGAGAAGTTGGTATAGAGCCCTAAAAGAAGTTAGCCGAAGAGATAAAACTTTTTATCGGATAGTTTACAAGACCCTTATATATCTGTATTATTTCACCTGGCAAACTTTGTAAATAAACTATGGTATTTTGGTTCCGCAAATATACTTAAACACAATTATAAAGTAATTCAGGAGGGCGCCGGTAGCTCAGTGGTATGCGTGCTTGCCTGCTGAGCTCAAGATCGTGGGTTCGAAACCCGACCGAGGCCCTTAGTTTTATTTTACCTCCCAAATAAAATAAACTTAAGCACGCCGTCCTTCGGATGAGCCGTTAAGCGATGGTCCCGAGCCGGTGAAATGTCAGGTACTTGTTAAAGACCCCTGCCCTAGGTGAATAAAAATTTACGATAGCCAAAAATTAGGGCTCCCACAGAAGAGTCAGGCTCATGTCCAGCAGAGTGACGAAAGAGCGCTCTGGTAGTAGGCGATATGACCTCGTAGTTAATGCTGGGCATGAGTCATAAAACCTAACCTAACATAAAGGTAATTTTTAATAATTACGCTCCATTTATAGTTTTAAATTATTAAAATTCATTAAAATTATTGATATCTTTCTGATTAAATTGTAATTATTATAATTTTATTATAATTAATTACAATAATTTTAATGAATTTTAATAATTTAAACATAAAAATGGAGCGTAATTATTAAAAATTACCTTCATGTTGACTTCCTTGGTGCTCTATTAGCTTTTGTCTTGTACGGAATTGTCGAGCACGTTCCGTTGAAGTTGTTGGCTATTTTAACTATATAGAATAGAATAATTTTATTTATCGGCGTCCAATGTCATAGATTTTTGACGCCGTATACTTGATTAAATGAATTAAATGAGGTGACTTGTCTTCATGGAACTTAGGACGGCTTCGATAGATGAGTTGTCGTCTCCGAGCATCTCATGTAGGTCCCTTTTTTGCAAACCCATGGCCTTTAGTATATCCTCATATCCAGGGCACTCCTCCAGAATGTGGCTTACTGTGAGAGGCCATTTATTTAATAAAAAGTCGTAAGCGAATCACCGGGAATGTACTTCCCCAGAACGAATTAATCAATTAAGTGTTTGCACTCATTTTAAAACCAATCGACTGTTTAGGCTAAAAATCAATATTTAACTTACACATGGACTTGTGAAACCTCATACTAAATTCTGTGTTGATACATCGGTAGTTATTAGGAGTTTTGCGTCGAGCCCCCTCTTCACTGCAGTCTATTGCGCGGAGAATTGATACGTTTCGTCCTTATGAAGTTTTGGATTGTCAATGAATTGTTTCGATACATTCATTAGAACGACGGTTATTCGAGTTCTTGTGTTAGCCTCTCCCTCTAATCCTCCTTCCCTTTGGCCGATTTGGCAGAAGAACAATAGGTGTGTTCCTTAGAAAAGGTTTTGGATATACATATAAAATTTCGTACTGATACATTTATTCTATTGGGAGTTATCGTGTTAAAAGACACATTGACAGACAGACATTCATTTTACTTTCCCAGCTTTACGAAGTATAGGAGAAGTTATGTAATCGGTCAAAAATTCGATGAGGCGTTTCAACGGAATTTCGACCTCCAGATTCTAAATCTGCTGTGCGATTTTCAGCCAAGTCAGCAAAAAGGGAAGGGGAGGGATAACACAAAAAACTCTAATAACTGTCATTATAATAAATATATCGACACAATATTTCATATGTGAAGTAAAACCGTTCAGGGGAGAGGGCTCAACTGAAAAACCGGAATAACTGCCGAAGAGAAGAATGAATCGACACAAAATTTAGTTAGAGGATTTAAGAGTCCCTATATAACTACTATACAACTATACAATATTGGTTTTGGAAGGGGAGCGAAAAGATAATGAATTAATTCGTTCTGAGATAGTACACTGCCGGTGATTCACCGACGACTTTGTGAAAACTTAACATTCAGTTTCTGACCGATTACATAACTTCTCCTATACTTCATAGCTGATGAAGAATGGTCTAGGTTGCCTAGGTTCTGAGCCAGACATTTGGATAACTTGATGAAACTTTGACCTAAAAGAAAAGTTGGAGTTCTCTGAAAAGTTCCCACTCGGGGAAAATAGAAGGGATCAGCTACAGACACTATACTATCGATAGGCTGCTAACTATCTATACCATCCCTCATCCATTCAGTGAAAAAACTCCTTCGATTTTTACAACATTTTATTGTTACCTCGAACATTTTATTACAAACAACTTAGACAAAACTTTTTTTTATAATATCTTTGTATTATTGTTACAATCGATTATAGATCGAGTTTTTGTGCTTGCTCAGTGACTGAGGATCATGATATTCTACATAATTTGAGAAATTTAAAACAATAAGAAAAAAAATGGATTCTATGAGTCTACCAGAATGGTTTTAGTGGAAAAAATAGTATTATTTGTTTATTGTACAGTCGGACTCACGACGAAAGGGCGCTTAGTAGTAGGCGATATGACCTGCTAAAGCCTGGCTTGAGTCATAATAACTAACTTATAAAACATTACTTTTCTACATTTTTTTAATAAACAAACGGTTTTCCAAAGAGATTCTTGAAGAGATTCTTTTTTTATATCCCGCTACAGAAAATTCCATTCTACCCTTTCCTTTCACCCTAATCCTTTAGTCCGCAGACTTGCCACAAGAACCCTTCCTAATGTTCATGTTCGGAGACTGAGGCGGCAATGGCCTCTAAACCTACTAGTGGATTGAAGACTAATCATCTACTCTCTCTCATTTATTTTTATTTTTTTTTTATATAAATTTTTTATTTTCCTTACTCATCCGTAAATAACAAGATAATAAGATAACAAGATAAGTTACAAAGTTACATTTGTTTATTGTGCTGGCGTACCTAAATATTAAGTGTTACAAACAAGAACGTCTGTATACACATTGTGAAGGTCTCGAACATCGCCTGGAAAGTCAGGTAAACATCTTATGTTTACAACTGGTTATCATAGCAGATATCTAGAGGTAAACATTATGTGACGTATTAGAGCAGTAGATGAGTGGACTGGGGCAGACAGTGGACGACACAACCTATGATGAGTCCCCCTCCTCTTTGTGGAACACCTTAGAAGACAGTGGCTCTTGACGTTACTCCGCCTCCTGTCGGCCTGACTATCGAAATCACGTCTTATCCATTCCCTTCTTCTATTTCTCCTTCCTCTCCTTTTCCAGGATCACCTGAGGCTTCGGTCCTTCAGAGCACACATTTTACTTACCCTGCTATACGAAGTATGAGGGAAGTTATGTAATGTAGTTATGTGTATTTGATGCTGAATTTTCTACGGAATTTAATATTTTCCGACTTCCTGATTCCAAAAACGGAGTGCAAGTAGGCCATGCATGGCGCAGACGCAACAACCAGGAGCTCTACGAACTATATAAAGAACCAGATGTCCTGAAAGTCATGAAGATTGGGCGGTTAAGATGGGCAGGACATGTCGCCAGGATGGAAGCTGAGGAAATGCTGAAGAAGCTGCTAATGGCGCCCATTCATGGAGTAAGACGGAGAGGGAAACCTAAACTGAGATGGGCAGATGGTGTGGCAGAAGATGCCCGAAACATATTCCGCATCAGGAACTGGATGGCAGCCGCACAGGATCGAGACAATTGGCGGCTGTTGGTGGAGGAGGCCAGGACCCGTCACCGGGTTGTAGCGCCATGATTGATTGATTCCAAAAACAAAAAAAAAATTCTGTCTGTCAGTGTGTGTGTCTGTTAACACGATAATTCCTGATAAGATGAACTTATCAACACAACGTTTTATATGTGTATCCAGAACCCTCTGAGGACGAATATAATCTACCAAAGGGAAAGGCGGAGGATAAACGCAAAAACTCTATTAACAACCGATGTAACGAATGTATTGACACGAAATTTTATATTAGAATTCAAAACCACATTAGGATGGTACCTATAACTATCCGCGAGGAGACCAGTGAAGGGATCGACTCAAATGTCTTAATTAACTGCTGTTGTAATGAATCTACCGATAAAATTTAATGTGAGAATTCACAAGTTACTGTGTAAGTTAAATATTGAGTTTTAGCCAAAATGGTCGATTGGCTTTGGAGGGAGAGCGAAAACGTATTTGATTAATTTTTGCTGAAGTTTAATTTTTCCTTTCTTATCCCACCATGCCGCCATTTAGGAAGATTTTGCGCTCTCTATAAACACCGTCTCCTTCCAACTTTTCTCTCTACTAAGTTTCTGCTCTCCCCATACACACACTTCTATCCTCTCGATTATATCTTCACGATACAGTTGAGAAACTCTCACTTCCACCTTCATCTGAAGAGTGACCGGTACTCATCTAATAGGTTGACATACTGCCTGTTTTTTAGGATTTATCTCAGTCGTGACCTGAAATCCAATTACTTTTCCTCATAGGGGGGAAAATGTTTCTTTAACAGTACTACTAACAGTTTTAACTTGAGGGCCAACTCGTAGCAGACTTAACCTTTGAGATGCTGACTTTCCAAGGATCAGTCCCCCTATCTTCTACGACCAGCATCTCTTCAACAGAATTTTGATTTTCTAAAACAAATGTTACCCGAAACTTTCCCCATCACATTTAACCTTTGGACATTTCATTTTTTGGAAGTTAATGTCAACTTTATCAAGTTTCATTTTCCTAATTACTTCTATTCCCTTACGTTTCGACATGGTCCAGGTATCCCATTGAGTAACGGGACGCCTCGAAATCTTCATAAGTAACTCCTATCCACCAACCAAAAGTAATCATTCAATCATCCAGACCTTGCAATGAAATAGTTCTAAAACATACCGAAGACGATGATTCATATTCATTTTGGTTCACAAAATATACTATTCCATTATATTTATTTGCCTTTCTTATCTATTTATCCTTTACTTTCAGAGCTATACGAAGTAAAAGAGAAGTTATGCAATCAACCCGAAACTCGATGTTCACCGGAATGTCATGTAAAAAATAAAAAAAAGTATATTTTTTAAAAATATTTATTTCAAAAAATATTATATAAAAAAATATGGGAGTACTTTCGGTATTGCTAGCATCTTCGTCACGACTTATATACTAAATGGAAGTTCAACCAGTTTACAAACCAAACTGTCCCCTTTTTCAGACTCCAAGTCGTGGCTGAAGATGGTAGCAAAACCGAAAGTACTCCCATATTTTATATATATTTTGTGAAATAGACAATATTAAAAAAAAAAAACATACATTTTCTTTTTTTTTTTTAAATTATTTTTATATTTTTTAATTATTTTTATATTTTTTAATTATTTTATTTAGTTATTTTTACTTTATTTTTTTTATTTTATCTCTTTCATTTTATTACGTATTCTGTTTATTATTTTTGTATATGTTTGCTTTTAAATATTTTGTATTACTTATTATATTATAATGCCATCTTAGTCATCACTTCTGCTTATTGTTATTGTTTGTACAGATTGTAGAATAAATAAAAAAAAATAAAATAAAAAAAAATTTATGAAGTTTTTCACAATATCTCTGCAAAAAATGTTAAGTATCTTCAGGAATGTCATGTGATTCCAAAAATGAAAAAATACTAATCTGTCTTTGTGTGTCTGTGAATACAGTAACTCCCGTTAGAATGTATGTATCGACGCGAAGTTTTCTATGTGTATCCAGGACACTGTACGGATGACACCTTTTGTTTTTCAGCCGAATCGGAGTAAAGGGTGGATTACTGGGGAGGTTTAACACATCAACTTTACTATTAATTTTCCGTTCACCTATTAATTTTCCGCGAAATCGGTCGGAGGGAAGGGAGTGACCATAGAAGGGGGCTCGACTCAAATACCCTAATAACTGCCGATCTAATGAATGTATTGACACAAAATTTAATTTGAGGATTTAAGAGCCACCATGTATCTAAATTATTGAATCTATTATTTGTCCAAACGGTCAATTGGTAATCGTACTGGGGAAGTACATTGCAGAAGAATTTGGGCGATGACTTTTTGTTGTTTTATATTCTAGTACCAGAAGGACATTTTTTCGCTTTGGTGAACATGAACGATTACATAACGTCCAGGGGCGTAGCCAGGATTTTGAGCAGGGAACGGAGGGGGCGGGGCAAAGTTAGGCTACGATGGTGGGGGGTATAGACTCCCGGGGGCACGGCCCACCGTTTCCGTGGTTAGCGCTGCAGACTTTTTGTTATTAATTTGGGAGACTCGGACCTCTAGAAGCTCCCCCTGAGGTAACCACTGACTGTAATACTTAAGTTGACTTTATATGAGCAGCAAAAATGTAAAGCGCAGCAGCAGCAAATGCACGCGTGGTTTCTATGCTTTTATAATTAAATGACTCTCATCCAATAGCGTGGCATTTGCTGCTGCTGCGCTTTGAATTTTTACTGCGCATGTAAAATTAGCTTTAAAAGCTTAAAGTATAACATAAATGACGATTTTGGGCGAGGAAATGAAATGATCGAATTCATATATATTTAAATAAATGTGATATGACTTGTTTGGTACATGTGCATTTATGTAACAGCTAATTGCTGATTTAGGAATCAGACGCACGGGAAATTTGAATTTCCTATTGTTAACTTGCAAACAATCCATTTTTAATAAAAACTATTTTTTTAGTTTATTTAATTTTTATCTTGGTTTTTTGCTCTAGCATGCGCCCCCCCCCCTGGCTACGCCCCTGATAACGTCCTATAGCTTGGAAAGTAATAACGAAAAGAGATCAGCCATTTTAGGAAATTCAATAATAGATTTCTAGTTTACTAACCATTGTAATATTCTGTTCAAAAACTTTTCATCAATAAAGAAATTAATTTTGCTTGAATGACAAATGGAAAGGCTGCCAAAGGAAGGTTTATTTATGGCATGCCGACAGCGGTGGAACGTGGAACACACCATCTCCTATTCAGACAGACCTACACCTCATTTCGGATTCAATTTTTTGTTCCTTACATTTCTTTTTTTATTTCCTTTTTGTCCCCTTCTCATAACACCTTCGACTCTATCTACAGATATAAATACTCTTGGAGGACACCCCTTTTGTTCGGGCCGGGATAATGAGCTGGAAGAGGACTATAAATCACATTAACACCCCCTCCCCCCTCTCTCTCAACCCTTGTCCCGTTTGTCCCGCACAAATACAAGCGCCTTTCTCAAGTACACATTACAAATACTATGAATGTTTTTTGTGATGTCCCTTAACCCTCCGCGTCGGACCTAATCTAAAACAATCTCATAAACCAAAATCCTTGACTGCAACACCCACCCCCCTGCCACCCCTAAAACCTATTACTTTCCCAGCGTTTAGGGGAAGTTATGCAATCGGTCAGAAATTCTGTGTTAAGTTTCTCCAGAGAGAAGACCCCCAAATTTCCGATGTGAATCTGTACCAGAGTTGAGCATAATCAATTACATTTTGTAATTGATTATCCTTACTATTTCTAAAAGCCACGATTAGTTGATAATTAGGTTACCATGTAATCATGACTACAAGTAAGCTTTTCTGCCGATTACTAAGTAATTAGTACCAGGTAATCACGTTTAACAAGTAATCGGTCATGCCGATTACTAGTAATCCCGATTACTTAATAACAAAAAATTATGTAATGACATAAAAAAGCTATGAAATTAAATTAAAATCAAGTATAAAAAGTTATTAGTAAATAAAAGCTATGAATGAGGAGTACAACAATTAAGTTTACAAAATTTATTTCACACATATTTGTAAATTGTTATTGACTAAATTAAATACCCGATTTAAACACGTTCTTAACTTCTCGGAAGCCGATGCCCAATACGCTGCTTTGGCTGCGTTTTCATATCCGAGATTCAAAAACCGATGGTTTCCTCAATGATTAATCGTTACTCGATTACAATATGCCCAGCTCTGATCTGAAGTTTAATATTGATTTTTAATAAAAACAGTCGATTGGTTTTGGAGGGAGAGCAAAAATTGATTAATTTGTTCTGGGGAAGTACATTGATTCACCGACGACTTTTTTTTTATAGGCTACTAGCAAAACGTTCCTTCGTCGTTCTAGTGGATATGAATCTAACTCTACTATGGGAGTTTTTTCCTACCCTAGTATATTATCTTATAGGTATATTAGTATATTATTAAATATTATATTATAGGCTCGGTACCATCGCATAACGTCCCCTCATAAAAATTCAAGAAAAACAACATAAGTGAATTCATCTGAATGTTAAATTCTGATCTTCATAAATGTATCAAATCCTTCTAAAAATATAATACCCATTTTAACTAAGATTTGAAGTAGAGACTCATGGTCGAGATCAAACCCGCAAAACTTTTCACGATTTGGATTCATCAAAATGCGCTTTCAATGTTCTTCTTTAAGGTGAAAAAAATGGGATAAGAGTTTAAAAGAAGAGGCTCTTTGGTAAAGTTCCCGAGGGAGAGCCGGGAGCGAAAGCCATGAAACCGGAACAAAAAGTTACAACTTCATACTCCATTTCTTTTTTTTTTTTTACAAAAACTGTCACTAACAAAAAAGTCTCTATGTAAGTCAAGTATTGTTTTTTTGGTACAAAGAGATTAATTTTGGAGGGAGAGCGATAACTTAATTGGATATTTTGTGCTATAGAAGTACCTATATTGCCGGTGATTCACCGACATTTTTGGAATGGGGGTCGGAAAACATGAAATTCCGGTGAAAATTCAACATTGAATTTCAGACCGATTACATAACTTCCTCTATACACATCGTAAAGCTGGGGAAGAAAAAAAAAGTGTAATTTGGTGTAAGTTTTCAAGAAGTTGAGAGTTGTGCTGGAGAAGGTCTGGCCCCACCCCGAAGTTGATGATCAGCGTACAAAAAGAAACGGGGGAGGTACATTGTGAGAGTGGTAACGATTGATTACAGCCCTGGCGAGGACACTCAGTTGTTGACAACCCCAGACCACAGGGGAACTTTTCACAGAATCACCTTCATCCAACCCATCCTGAGATGTATGATCTGCCATGAGACCGGTCCAGACACCGACCCCAACAACCACGTCACATATCTACATATATCACATCATTGGAAAGGTTCTCTGAAGATTTGTATACAATTTTCTTTGTTTTCTTTAATTCGGGTAGAACCGTCTGCATGCTGCTATCTTTATTCTGACAAACGAACCAACTTTCTACGTGCTGAAATCCTTATTTGGGCAGAAAGAACGAGCTCACTATAGAGTACTAACATTATTCAGGCTGCTGGTACTAACATTATTACCTGCCGAAAACCGTTTTAAAATGACATATCGAATCCCATGTTCTCAGAGTCTTACAATTGGGCAGAAAGAACGAGCTCTTTGCTCGACGATCCGAGCAAAAAATGAGGTCATTGCTCCACGATCCGAGCTTTCTACATGCTGTTATCTTTATTTGGGCAGAATGAACGAGCTCTCTTTAGACTGCTATCCTTATTCAGGCTGACAGAATGAGCTCTCTTCATGCAGCTGTCATTATTTGAGCAGAAAGAACGAGCTCTGTTTAGAGTGCTAACCTTATTCAAACAGAAAGAATGAGCTGTACATGCGGTTTGCAGAATGAGCTCTCTTTAGACTGCTATCCTTATTCAGGCTGACAGAATGAGCTCTCTTCATGCAGCTGTCATTATTTGAGCAGAAAGAATGAGGTCTCTTTAGAGTGCTAATCTTATTCAAACAGAAAGAATGAGCTGTACATGCGGTTTGCAGAATGAGCTCTCTTTAGACTGCTATCCTTATTCAGGCTGACAGAATGAGCTCTTTTCATGCAGTTGTCATTATTTGAACAAAAAGAATGAGCTCTCTTTAGAGTGCTAATCTTATTCAAACAGAAAGAATAAGCTGTACATGCGGTTTGCAGAATGAGCTCTCTGCATGCTTTTTTGCCCAGTAAAGCCAGTTTGAAAATTTATTTGAGGGGAGGGGGGAAGAGGGGGCGGGGAGTGATTTGTAAAAACGTGCTTCTAATGAAGTCCTGTCATGGTCACGTCTCATTCAGTCGAAGATCGTATAGAAAGCCTGTTAACGAGTATCTGTCTGTCGGTCGTTCTCTCCCTGATCTCTTAAAATCTATTGCAGTTATCTAATACGTTGCACAAAGTTCAAGGATGGTATAAAGACCCAGCCATAAATCGATGGTGCAAAAGTAATAAAGGTCATCAGGAAATATTGATATCTGATAGTAAGATGTGGGACGAGATTTCTCCTGAAAATACAAGACTTCTGAATATGAATAAATACAACTTTTTCTGGCCTGATAATAAAAGCCTCTCATGAGAGCGTTTGGCCGAGATTCTTACGTATCTCAAGAGTAGATATGTTGCCACCTCACTAGTTTTCCCATGTGTGCTTCCCGTCATCATCCCAAGGAAATATTGAGTTAATACAACATTTTTTGACCTGATAGTAAAAGCTTATCCTGAAAACTCATGAGAGTACGTGATCGAGGTGGTCAGTCATTTTATTGTCCATTTCAAAAACACTTTTTTTACATATCTCAAGATGTTGCCATGTGTCCCTTTTTTCAACCACTCTACTTCCCGTCCCATGCCCGGGCTCTACATTTACTTTGTTTTTACTCACATAATTATTATTATTTTAATATATATATTATAATTAACGAATAGGTTCACTGAGTTTGATTAAAGAAAAATAAAATAGCTCAGAAAAAAAAATATATATATATATATATTTCTCTCTCTACATCTTTTAGCCCTTAATAACAAGGGTCTCCCTTCATAATGAACTGAAGGGTCCAAAGAAACAAGTAATAAACCACAGAATCTCATTGGGCTTCAGATTTTAATATAATATTTGTCGAGGAAATAGGGGTTGGCCGGTTGAGGTGAAGAAAAGATTTTTAATTGAAAAACCTCCATCCAGAGCCGTCCTTGTTAGAGGGCCACCGCTTGACTCAAATGAAAAGTAATTTAGTTATTTTAATTATATAAAATGTAAACCAAGTTCATTCTCAATATATGAATTCTTGTATAATAAGAACTGTTATTAATATTTATGTAGTTTGTTCATTTTAACCACTAAGGAATATATATAATATTATTGCAATGAATATAATTTAACCTCTCTTAGCTTGGAAAGTGGTTATCTCTCCTCAATTAGAAGATGGTTGCCTCTTCTAACTTGGAAGATGATTATTGTTGTCATACCTTATGTTACTGTGGGCGAGCGCGAAAACATCATCTTCAAGCCACTGTTAATGTTGTACTGAGTATACACATATAATGTGCATCATCACACCGAAAGCGCTCGCCCACAGTACTCGACCAGCAGCCAATGACGACGGTTTCCACCGAAAGGTATGACAACAATATTTACTGGCGGAACTAACCCCTTAGGAAGATGATTGTCTCTCCTAGCTTTGGAAGGATCTTTGAAGGAGGAATCTCTCCTCAATTAGGTGGTTATCTCTTCTCAATTAGAAGATGGTTACCTCTCCTAACATGGAAGGTGGAATCTCTCCTCAATTAGGTGGTTGCCTCTTCTAACTTGGAAGATGATTGTCTCTCCTAACATGGAAGGTGGAATCTCCCCTCAATTAGAAGATGGTTGCCTCTTCTAACTTGGTAGATGATTGCCTCTCCTAGCTTGGAAGATGATTGTCTCTCCTAGCTTTGGAAGGATCTTGGAAGGAGGAATCTCTCCTCAATTAGGTGGTTGCCTCTTCTAACTTGGAAGATGATTGTCTCTCCTAACATGGTAGGTGGTTGTCTCTCCTCAATTAGAAGATGGTTGCCTCTTCTAACTTGGTAGATGATTGCCTCTCCTAGCTTGGAAGATGATTGTCTCTCCTAACATGGAAGGTGGTTATTTCTCCTCAATTAGAAGATGGTTACCTCTCCTCAATTAGAAGATGGTTTTACCTCTCCTAACTTGGAAGATGGTTGCCTCTCCATGTTTCGAAGGTGGTTATCTTTCCTCAATTGGAAGGTAGTTGGTGACCATTTGGGCTAAAAATCAATAATTAACTTACATGGAGAATTCTGAATCTTCATATTAAATTTTGCGGAGAAACGTTCATTACTTTAACAAATATTGTTCTTTTTAAATTGACCCCCCCCCCCCCCCCCCCCTTCCTTTTGGACAATTTTGCTTGAAATCAATCGGTGTCAACTTTATGTTGTCAGAAATTCGATGTTGAGTTTCCACTAGAGTTTCATCTTTTCCGACCCCCCTAATTCCAAAAATTGTAAACTGTCTGTCTGTGACGACGATATCTCCAATAGAATGAATTCATCGACACGAAATTTTATATGTGTCATAACACCTTAGGACCAACAACCCCTATTGATTTTGAGCCATATAAAACAAACTTATTTTTTGAAATATTGTCCATTCCACTAAAGATCAGGTGTGAAGCGATGTCACACCATCGTCAGATCTAGTTATTAACTAAAAATCTAGTTATGAACTTAAAGTCTAGTTCATAACTAGACCTGACGATGGTGTGGGGGCCGAAACCGGTAGTTTTATTTTTATAAATGGTGTAATAGACAATATTTCAAAAAATAAGTTTGTTTTATTTATTTATTTGTAAATTCAAAACCATAGGACGACACCTATGTTTAGCGAAATAGCCATAGGGGGGGTTCAGAGGAGGAGGCTTGACTCAAAGACACTCCATCAACTGGCGATGTATGAGGATTCAGAAGACCCTATGTAAGTCAACTAATGGTTTTTAGCTCATACGAACGACCGAATGGCGGTCGAAAGAGAGAGCTCGAAAACGTAATTCGTGCTGGAGAAGTACATTGCACGGTGATTCTCCGACCTTTTCTTCTGAAATGTGTTCTATAACAAAATGAAACAAAATATTATATTTAGGTATTATGTCAAAGTTCAAAATATAAATTTCTGTTTGATCTCCCTCCTTATATGAGTATAGAAAGCAACTTACTCAAAATGTTATCAGAAAGTTGATACCTGGCAACGTTGTCGTGAGACACGGCAAAGGAGGAGTTTTATACAGGGTTTATCCAAAAACTTCTACAACGACAGGAGGGTCTTCTTGGAGGAGGTCTTGACAGCTCTTGGAAGCAAGTCTGCTTTTCTATTCAACCTAAAGTTCAACCATTCATCTCACTAATTAAAATAACACACAACTATCATCTAGATTGACAGTCACATTTATTCATTATCGATTTCATTGTTTAATTATTGCATTATTCACTATTTATTTCTCTCTCTTCATCCTTGCATGCTAAGGTTCCAGAATGCATGTCTGGCGAAGTGCACCACACATCTTTTGCTGACAGACATTATATACTCATCTAATGAAGTGTTTGATTAATTACAAAATTAGTTTAATTTCACTTCATAATCTGAAATAATATTAAAAAAAAAAAAAAGTGATGTGGTCATACAGCAGTTTCTTATACCAACCACACGCTTACAGATCACTCTTTCCCTCTTCTCAAAATTATTTACTGGCATTACTGAGTACAAGATAACGCTGTGCGCCGGTAGCTCAGTGGTATGCATGCTTGCCTTCTGAGCTCAAGATCGTGGGTTCGAAACCTGACCGAGGCCCTTAGTTTATTTTATCTGGGAGATAGAATAAACTTAAGCACGCCGTCCTTCGGATGGGACGTAAAGCGATGGTACCGAGCCTGTACGATGTCAGGTACTCGTTAAAGAACCAAGCAAAATTTAGGACTCCCATAGTAGAGTCGGGCTCATGTCCACCAGAGTGACGAAAGAGCGCTCTGGTAGAAGGCGATATAACCTTGTAGTTAAAGCCCGGGCATGAGTCATAAAACCTTACCTAACCTAAATGTAGTAAGATAACGCTCTACAAAAAGACAAAATGGGGAGGGGGCTAAATTAAAAAACCATAATAACTGCCGATGTAATGAATTTATCTATAATTTATCTAAAATTTAGTATGAGGATTTAGGAGCTCCTATGTAAGACAACTGTTTAATATTAGCGCAAATGGTCGACTGGTTTTGGATGAGGAGCGAAAAGTTATTAGTTTAATTAATTGTGGGGTAATTTACATACGACTATAGTAATAACAGTCTTTATTTATTTTTATTTTTACAAATGTACATTAATAATAATAATATTGACCGACAATACTCATGGTCAAATTGACCTTCTGAGGGGTTATCTCTTCTATTTCTACTCACACATAATATGTTTATATATTATATAAAAGTGACAAAACAAAAAAAAAAAATTCAAATACAAATACAATTGCAGTAATTTACAAAATGAACTTAAATGATCCTTTAAAAAAACTAACAAAAAATTAAAATTAAAAACATCTTGCTGTTTATATATCACTAATAATTAAACTCTGAAACCAGCTCAAATATAAAATTCCAGGCGGCTTTGAAATAGTTAATTAACGTTTTGTAATTTCGTCCATTTACATATTCAATAAACTGAACATAGCTCAACTCTGCTTCACCAAAATAGATAAGACGAAATTCCCTTAAGATGGGGCATACGGCAATAAAGTGAAACACATCTTCATCTTGCTTGTTATTACACATGGAGCAAAGCTTGACCTCCTTAGTGTAAGAATACTTATTTAAATAAAGAAGTTCACCTCGTACCTTCAGCACCCAGCTTATCGAATTCGCATCCATCTCTGAGAAAATAACTTTAATATCTGTAACTTACTGTTTATATAAAGTATGCTTGGTACTATTTATTGATTTTAATTTATATTCATTAATAAATGTATCGCTTACTTTATTTACCATATCATTCCCTTTTATTCTGCCATCCAAAAAGTCAGTAATATTAACATTACAGTTATTACAAATAGATTGAACTTCGTTATACCAAAATATCTAATTTACATACGACTATTTTAAATATGAAACAAATGAAGCAAGTAATTTGAATTAAAATAGATTTGAATCATAAGAAACCTATGAATTATTAAATGAAAAATAATTAAGTTCGAATATTAAGGTTACAAAAAGGTATGGTCCATTCTACACAGAATGTTGGGTGTAGCTCCGAACTTTTCAAATCCGTGATTAAATAACAATATTTTATACACAATATTAACATTCATCAGGATATTTTAGCTTCTAGTTAAAACTAAATCTTTAAATTATGGCTGTTGAAACATCGTCTTTTATTAACGAAATTAATACGGGAGTCATGAATTTCAGGAATTTATGTTAGAGCTTATATTACAATTAATTAATTTCTTAAAAATATCTTATTAACTTAACTTAAAATAAAAGCTAAAAATTATACAACTTGCTTATACATAGCTACACTACATAGATATTACTTTTATCCTCATTAATTAAAAACTACCAATAATAAAGTTATTACAAAATTTGTTGTTAAGTATTATTATTTAACATTAATTAGGATATATTTCCTATGTAAATTTATTGGATATTATTCGGGGAGCTATAGCTTTGTATTAGTCCTGTCTCAAATCAAAGGGAAGAGCAACATTCGGAAATAATTAACAAACAAAATTATGGTCTGATCGTTTTTGCGTAAATCAAGCAAATTCCTAAAAAAAAAATGGGTTTCAAAACGAC
The DNA here is from genome assembly GCA_963662175.1 of Aradus depressus. NCBI lineage: Eukaryota > Metazoa > Arthropoda > Insecta > Hemiptera > Aradidae > Aradus > Aradus depressus. Next base: position 32,203,879 of record OY759217.1, on the reverse strand, counting down.
ATTTTAGGGCGGTTTTCGGTAACGTACCTCGCAAATCGGTCGAACTTCGAAACAATGTACTGTATATATAATATACATATATAATGTTCCTTGCCCGAGGGCCGAAAGTTAAGTGATGGTCCCGAGCCTATACGTTGTCATGCACTCGTTAAACAACCGTACCCTAAGTAATAAAAATTTAGAATTCCCACCTTGAAGTTGGCTCATGTCCAGAGCGACGAAAGAGCGCTCTGGTAGTAGGCAATAAGACCTCGTAATTGAAGCCTGTGCATGAGTCACAATAACTTACTAACTATAATGTGCCTTCCAGTTCTCTACAACTTTTATTTTAAGGTATTTTATCATAAAATTTAAGGTATTTATCATAACATTTATGACCTTATAAAACAAAGAAATAAGTTGGACATTCGCCTCAAAGGAGACTTGCGCCTTAACTTGACGAACATAATGCCAGATATTCAAGCTTTAACTGAAATCCACCAAGCACAAGGCAGCCATTGAAAAGGTAAAATAAAACAATAACAAAGTTTTCAAACTTTCATTTATTTTTTCAAATTTTAACTGTCAACTTTCTTAATTTTTCCAGATTCTAATTAAAAAATGAAAACATGTACTCCTGTTTTTTTAAATGTATGTCAATGATCTTAGTTAATTATTTTACTTCTTCGTTCTTAAAAAAAATCTGTAAAAATGTACATTTTCTTTTTTATTTAAGAGTGACCGGATAAAACTGCTTTGGTTGTTTTTATATACGCTAATAAAATTGTTTAAAATAATAAAACTGCTTCATTATTTACACTTTACTTCAAATTAAAATTAGGCATACAATGAAAATGAAACGGGGGAGATAGGTGTTAGTCAACCTCCAGAAAGAGGAGATGAGCCACAAAAGGTTGGGAACCACTGACCTAGGGTAAGGGTTAGTTAGTTATTATGACTCGTTTAATTACATGGTCATAATCATCTACTACCAGCGCTCTTTGGTCACTCTGGTGGATCTGAGCCCGACTCTTCTATAGGTATAGGTAACTTTTGCCTAGCCTAAATTTATATTCACCTTAGGAGTATCTGGAGTATCTGACATCATACAGGCTCGGGACCATCCCTTAACGTCACATCCGTAGGACGGCATGCTCAAGGCTTTTTTCTGGCTTCGAACCCGGGATCTTGAGCTTATTATACAAGTACGCATACCACCGAGCTACCGGCGCCCTTACCAAGTGAAGATATTTAGGAACCCTAGTATAAATATATTATGAAAGAGGAAATAAGGGAGCTGTTGCTTTCAGGGGTTGGGTCAGGGATTGGTGGGGGTGTGAATGTGGGGAAGTGTCAAAGGAAACGAGCCGTGAGGAGCCCAGAAAGTTGGCAGAGCTACAGAAGACAGGACCCAGGACAACATACTGGAGCCACACTCATACAGCAGTCTTATCGAATATGCAAATATAGTCGGAGGGTGCGTCGACTGCACCTACTGGGACACAGTGTGGTACGCAACGATGAGTCTGATTACACATTTCTTCACCAATCGACCGATTTGGCTGAAAATCACAAGCCTTACTCCGGAGCTCATCATCCTCATATAAAATTTCATGATACACTCATTACATTGCCAATTATAATGGTTTAAGAGTTGGACCCCCATTCCATTTTCGAGTGACCGATTTAGATGAAAATCAATGGTTATATAGCTCTAGATTAACAAATATTTTGTCGATACATTCATTACATCACGATTATTAAGTTACTATTTATATAATTATTGAGTTTTTTTTTTTTTTTTTTTTTTTCGTAACATAGTAACATATCTTGTAGCCAGTAGGTAGTTCTCTACAAATTTAAGTCCCGTTAACTGGGGTTTTCCCCGGATTTATTATCTGTTACCCTCTACCCTTCTGTACCCTTAGTTGAACGTAAGACTTCACAGTCTTCATGCCTTCTCCTCAACCATCTATATTCATAGTAAGTTTTCTTGTTGTTCATCAATGTGTATATGGATGTATAGTTATGTATATATGTATTTATGTGGATATGTGTATGTTGTGAGAGTATATTTATGTACCTATATATAATTTTGATCGATCACTCATTATATTTTTCCAATCTTGATTCCCCCATGCTTGTCTTGTTTTTGTTAGGCCCTGATGATGATATGAAATATATCGAAACGTAGGCATTTGAATAGTGTTTTCATCATTGACTGACCCTCAATACCCCCAGAATTCAGAAATAATGTTTACAATCCCCTGATATGATTGAAAAAAATAAAAAATATCTGTTGTGAGTTACTCCCGTTAAAAACACGGAAATTTATATGTGTATACAAAACGCCATATGGACGACACATATCGATTTTCAACCAAATCGGTGGAAGGGTAGGTGGGGATCAGAATAATTGCCGATTTAATGGATGCATTGACACACAATTTAGTATGAGGGTACATAAGCCCCTTTGTAAAACAACTATTGATTTTTAGCCCAAACGGTCGATTGGTTGAAATGGGAGAGCGAAAAACATGAAATTCCGGGTAATAGATCAACTTAGAATTTCTGACACATTACATAACTTCCCCCATACTACGTAAGTATAGATGGAAACGTAGTGAGTTAGTTACTATAACGCATGCCCGGGCTTTAACTACTAGGTCATAACTACCCGAGAGTAGGGATCTATCGATACAAGTAAAGTATCGATACTTTTATCCGATACAAGTACTTTTGGTATCGATACTTTTCTTTCGATACCAAGTAGGTATCGAATAGATATTACTTGTATCGATTCAAAGTACTCGTTTCAAATTACAACAATTAAAAAAATTATATAAACTTTTCAATTCGTCAAAATTGTTCACCATTTAATTTCTTACAATTTTCTTTTATTTGTTGTTGCAGTAAAATACTGAACTCAAATTTCGGTCCACGGACAAATGATACTCGTATATGTCGATGGTGATAACCTCATGTGTGATGTGATCACGCAGTCTGCATGATGCGTCCTTATTTCTTACCTTATTTACATTAAATGGTTTATCGTTTATGAAGGTATACGTTTGTTTAATTTTGAAGAGAACCGTGAACATGATTACGATTTCATTATTTTATTTTATTTTTATATTCCATTTTGTCAATTATATATTATAATGCCGCGTCCTACGGCGAAAGTTTGGATTTATTACACTAAGAACGTTTCGATCTGAGCGACTGGCAAAAAGTGTTTTAAAATAGTGAAATATTGTCAAAATACGAATAGTCTCCAGTAGTTTTATATCCTTAGTAAAAATAAATTGTATGTTTATTTTATAAGGTTTTTTTATTACATTCAGTATGTTTTTAATAATATAATTTTATCTTATTCGATTTGATTTATTTGTTTCATATGCCCACTACAATATCTCATTTACATATATCTTTCAAATTGTATTGTGTTTTTATTATTATTATATAGGTATATATAATATATTATATTATACATGGTTTAAAATTAATTATAACGAAGTACTCGATGCAATACGATTTTTATTTAAATTTATATAGATTTATAGATTTTTTAAAATTAATAATACGAACTACTAGATTCAATTGTTACGAGTAGGTATCGATACTTTTTATTCGATACTTGAGTAGTATCGAAAATTTTATTCGATACTACTCATGAGTAAAAGTATCGATACATTGAGGTATCGATAGAACCCTACCCGACAGCTCTTTCGTCACTCTGGTGGACATGAGCCCGACCCACTGTGGGAATCCTAAATTTTTCCTACCCTAAATTTTTATTCACCTAGGATAAGGGGTCTTTAACGAGTACCTGGCATTTTACCGGCTCGGGACCATAGCTTGACTACCATCCGAAGGACGGCTTAAGATTATTTTATCTTCCTGATAAAATTAACTCGGCCAGGTATCGAGCCCAAGAACTACCGGCGCCCTCGGGATGTAGTAAAAAAACATTCTATAAAAGACCAGATTTAATTTCAAAACTTACTTAACGGAGATAAACAGATATCTGCTATTATACTGTGATGAATATCTGCTATTATACTGTGATGAATATCTGCTATTATACTGTGATGAAACATTGAATGTATCAATTAATAACTGACAATAATACTTGTGACTAATATTGTTGAACATATTATCATGAATATACATCCTGTATATGGATGGTAGATAGCTTTGTGTCCCTCAATAGCTGGAGGCCTCTCTCGCCAAGCCGATTACACCAGCTTAGACCAGTTATTACATTGATGACACTATACACTGCCTTAATTCACTTTCAATAATACAAATATATATTCATAGAAACAATTTGCTACTAGGTAGGAATAATTGATTTTTTTTTCCTTCAACATTTCGATATGTTTTTAATCGATGGCTATTGAATTTCAGCGGAATCATATGAACAACAATTTTCTTCCTGTAGCCGCATCCATTACAAGTTAGTCTCTTTGTTTAGGCATATTGTGCAGAACGGGACACAATGGTCAATATATTAATTTATTTCTTCCCCAGCTAAACGAACTAAATAAATAAGGGCAGTTATGAAATCAGTCAGTGTTCGGTTCGACACAATATGGCGCTAAGCAGGTTTCAATTTATTACTCCATACCCCCTGTTGCTTTAATGGTTTTGTGAGTTACTTCCCTATATATATATTTATATTGTAGATGTATTCATATATGTGATGATGATACAGTTATGTTGAAATCCGGGTCTGATCACAAATAAAACAGTAAGTTATTGTTCTTAACTGACTTTAACAACGAGGTCATATCGCCTACTACCAGAGCGCGCTTTCGTCGCTCAGATGAATAACTTTTGACTACCCAGGTTTCATTACAGCCTCTTCGGACCATCACGTCCCATCCGAAAGATGACATGCTCAGAGGTTTTGCTTACCTCTCAGATAGCAAAAACCGTCCGGGTTTCGAACCCATCGCCAAACTATGCTACCGCTGCCACTAACGGTGCTTCTCTAAATAGTTGTGTTAGTTGAACTACGTAGGAGCTGGGAAGGTTTATTTTTTTTTTGGGTGGAATGAGAGTTTCAATCAACTATGCCCATTCATCAAGATAGTTGGCGTAATGTTAAATGATTCATGTTGACAGTAATGAATGGACAAGAAGTCACTGAGGCATGCCATATGAGATCTTCTACTGGGACAGCCGCCATTTCTCAAGTGTGGTCTGTCCGCTCCATAATCTCAACTATTTGTCTCTACCGCTCCCTCCTTCACTCATTATTGAAATTTAGCTTCACATCAGTTTGCTACAACTTACAGAAGTATATGACATAATATCAAAGTTCAATAAGAATAATAAAAATGCGTACATACTCTTTATAATAAAAATACACAATATATTAACTTAATGGTGGTACCAAGATTGAGAATTTGAATTGAGTTTGGTCGTTCAAACAATTCTAACAATTCTTAATACATTCCATTATTATTATTTTCTTTTTTTTTTATTTATATTTTTAAACTGATTCCCTTCAGGAACATCTTTCAACCCTTGAGACATGGTTCCGCAAGTGGAGGATCAAGATCAACGAAAAGAAATGTACACACATCACCTTCACCCTGCGTCGTGCAACAAGTCCTCTTGTCACTCTTCATAACACAACCCTTCCCGTTGAGAATCGGGTCCGCTACCTTGGGTTATTTATTGGCAGACGCCTGACATGGAATCCTCATACTAGACTTAAAAGACAAGAACTTAATCGACGATACAAAGTCTTATTACGACTTTTAGACAACAGATCGACACTTACATTAAGTAATAAAAGACTCATTTACAACCAATTACTGAAGCCAATTTGGGCGTATAGAGCTGAACTCTGGAACACAACTAAACCTTCGAATTCTTATAGAATCCAAACTCTACAATCCCATATCCTCCGTAAAATCACAAACGCTCCATTCTACGTCTCTAATGCTATCCTTCACAATGACCTTCAGATTCCCTTTGTAAGGGATGTAATTACATGTTTACTCACTCACGAGTTTACTCACTTGTATTAATTTATTTTCTGGCTTCATTTTAATGTGATTTTTTTTTTTTTTTTCAGAATATACAGATACAGTTCTGACGAAAATATCTCTCTCCATATTTGAACGAAATGTTAAATGATGGCTATCAGACACACTTAACTGCCCTGTTATCAGTCCAACGAAAATAATTGAATAGTAATTTCATTTTAATAATTACAAATACCATTTATTGTGATTTCAAATATAATTATTTAACTCAAATTGGAATATTATTGTTTCATTTTATTTATTTATTTTGACCTTATCCACTCTCTAACTAAATATATACTATTTTTTTACGTAGATAGCGCCAGTATCTCAGAGGAAGCGTGCTTGCCTACTGAGCTCAAGATGGTGGGTTCAAAACCCCTTAGATTTTTTTATCTGGGAGGTAACGAAAAACCCTGAGCACGACGTCCTTCGGATGGGACGGACGATAAGCGATGATCCAGAGCCTATGCGATGTGATACTCGTTTAAAACCACTACTCTAGGTGAATAACAATTTATGATAGGCAAAATTTAGGACTGCCACAGTAGAGTCGGTCTCATGACAAATGAGCGCTCTGATAGTTAAAGCCCGGGCCTGAATCACAATATATACTTATTAACAACGTCTAACTAAATACACTTTTTTTTGGTTTCATACACTGTCTAACTAAATAAATAAAAATGTAATAATAAACTTTATTAATTAATGATAACAAATTGTTCTATAAACATATTTAAAGAAAGGTACTGAAGATCCACCTCTCAGGATGACGTCACTTCCTGGCCCAGAAGTGGTAATTCCTACCTAGTAATGAATAAATAATTCTGTACTGAATAAAATGTATACTTTTGTGATATTATTATTAATGATATTGATATCATGCTGGGAAGTTTGCCGTGTGGACCTCATTAGAAATGCCACCTTTGTAGTCATAATACTCGGCCCAGTAATCTCCTCTGATTTAGGGTGCAAAGAGGCGAAACACACACATCCGAGAACGTGCATGTTTTTTTGAATCACTGGAATCGTTAAAAATTCTGATGATAATTCAACATCGAATTTCTGACCGATTAATTAACTTTCCCTATACTTCACTTCAGCAAGGGAAGTAATATTACTGTTCCCCGCACAGTAATTCTCTAACCGAACCCCGAAAAATCTAGTCTTACAAAGTTGAGTCGCCCTTCATTTCCAAGCTCAGTAACGTATTTAGATGGTGGTTCGACAACTAAACACAAGAGAACCACACACTCATGAAATATTTATCATATTCACCATTACTAAGTGATCCAACTTTTAAAGTTTCAACAGCTGTTTGAATAAATTATCCAACTCCCTGGGAAGTACCTATGCAATAATGGGAACAATGGCTTCTAACAATACTTTACATGTTACAGATTAATTACGAGGATTTACGTTCCACACAATATCTCATACTACAGTTCACCCAATTTCGGCAAAATGGGGTTTCGATTATACTAGTTTGGCAGCATGTACATTGTAACGGTATGTAATTAGGGGTACCTGGATAATGGGAAAGACATTAAAAAAATAATTAAATATTGATTATGAATTTTGGGGAGGCTCCGGTATGAGGAGAGAGCTGGTCAGTCCCCGGGTGTGGATGTACATATATCTAGGCCTACCATACGTCCGGTTTTCGCCCTGACAGTCCGGGTTTTGAGTCTTGACCCGGTTTTCTGTGCGGATTCAGAAAATGAGTACCTGCAGTCTTATAAACAAAATAAAGGTATTATAAATCCGCATGGCGCGAGTGCAAGCAGCAGTGGCGCGCTTGGTGACGTAGTAGGGGAGCCGGTGGTGGGGATATCACAGAATTGCTAAATATAAAAGTTAATTCTGATTTCAATTGTAGTACTTTCTATGATAGAATATGTCCTTATAAAAATCACATAATCTGAAAAATATGAATGGAATGATAAATAAAAAAAAGTACAAAAAAATCTACCACAACCAAAGATAATGATTGTCATTCCCCTCATGCCGAAACCTTATCAATACAAAATGTCATACTTTTCAATTTATTACTTAATTATTTTTTAAATGTATTTACTAATATTATACCCCTAACTACAGACCGTTACAATAATTCACATGAAGAATACCTACCATCATCATATAGTTAGATAGCATGGTGAAAAAACCAATGAGCATGCCGTCCTTTGGATGGGACGTTAAGTTATGCTCACGAGCCTGTGAGATGACAAGTACTCGTTAAAGATCCCTTACTCTAGGTCAGTGGTCGGCAAAGTGCGGCTCCAGAGCCGCATGTGGCTCTTTGGCTCCTTAAGTACGGCTCTAGCACAAATATCCACGGAAGACGCAATAATATTTTGAAAAATCTTTTTAAAGCATGAACATTATCAAGAGTAAACTGAGAAGTCGTCTTATTGATGAGAACTTGGAATCATGCCTAAAATTAAAAACAACAACATACAAACCTGACTTACTCAAACTTTCCAAGGAGATGCAAGCACATTGTTCGCATTAATAAATATTTATTAAGTATGAAATTTAGTTTTATTTAGTGTAATAAAAGTTTACTAAACAAGCAGATTTGGCTCCCAATTTTTTTAAAAAATTTTTGTAATGTTCATATTTGGCTCTTTGGCTAATAAGTTTGCCGACCACTGCTCTAGGTGAATAAAAACCTAGGTAGGAAAAATTTAGGACTCCCACTGTTGAGTCGGGCTCATGTCCATCAGAGCTATGAAAGAGCACTCAGGTAATAGGCGATATGACCTCATAGTTATAGCCCGGACATAAGTCACAATAACATATATGACTTTATATGTAGATACATACACACATGTACAACCAATCAGGGATCGGAAAACAAGAAATTCTGGGAAAACTCCGCATTAAATTTCTGATTGATTACTATATATACTGAGGAAGTAATAAAAGTATACAATAAAGAAAATAATAAATATGTAATTATTGAATTAATAATATTTATTATTATCAATATTAAACAGTAATGGGAAAGAGGAAAGTGGTGGGTGAGTTCCCCTTCAAGAGAAATATTGAAATTAGTCTAATCTTGGACTCACCTCAAGAAATTCATTTATAACCATGAAAATACCATTAAAAGGTAGTTTAAATATTACCATGCCCCTCCACCCCTCCCAGGAGAATTTTCTCACTTCGAACGGTAGCAGTGGAATGAGGAAAATATAAATTAAAAATTCTTCTTTCTATCATTTTATTTATTTCTAAAAATTTAGGATAGGCTAAATTTAGGAATCCCATAGTTGAGTCGGGCTCGTAGGAGCGACGAAAGAGCGCTCTGGTAGTAGGCGATATGACCTCCTAGTCACAATAAATAACTATAGTTTAGGTTTTCTGCTGAATGAAGCAATTTGTTTTTAAGGCAACTCCGGAATGTAAATATACATAACAGAAACCTGTTTGGATAAAAAAAACTACACTAGCAAGTTCTGTTTCATATACACTAATGATTTTATTTCATATGTGATAACTAGAGCCCGGATTCCCATGAAATTTCCTTTTTTTTTTTTTTTTAACAATTTATTTTTACGAATTAAGGCATCCTGATTAACATACATTTTATTATGCACGACATTGCATATTTTGTCGTAATTAGAAAATTTATTTGTAAGTTAGTTTGAAAATGTATACATTTGTTAATCGATTAATGTACAACAGCTAGTGAGATAAAATCCCGGATATGACCAATTCAAAAAGTACAATGCGGCCATAAATGGTGAATATATTGGATTGTATCTACAACATAACATTATAAATGAAAACTGACATTATTGCAGAGATATTGTGAAATCAATATTGTGTGTAAATAATTCAAATGAACTTGAAAGAAATAAAACTTGTTTATTTATGATACTGTCTAATTTCACCAACTATATTTACATGGGAGTACTTTCGGTATTTCTACCATCCTCAGCCAAAAGCATCTCAGTCTTATCTCTTATGCTTTTGGCTGAGGATGGTAGAAATACCGAAAGTACTCCCATGTTAATATAGTTAGTGAAATTAGACAATATCATAAATAAACAAGTTTTATTTCTTTCAAGTAACATTATAAGCAGCTACAAAGTGTCCCATCATAAACGTCAGCGTCGAGAAATCGTTTTCCCAGCTAAAACACATACTTAGCGACAGGCGGCACAGTTTCTCAGACAACAATTTTGAAATGTATTTAGTGGTCAATTTTAATGTATCAAATAAGTACAAAGTATACTCGTGTATCAATTTAATTGGAGTCACATTCTCGGCCTCGAGTAATGTGGAGAACTGTTTTGTATTTAACATATCTCTAGTATTTTTTATTCAAACATAAATACATATGTGCTTTTCTAATTAAAACATGGAGGTAAAAAAAAACTTGTGTTTTGAGTAAATATTTTTTATAAATAAATTCCTTTAGGCATATTATAGATTTATTTTTAAACCCTACCCAATTTTATGCTAAAAAGTGAGTTATTTAATTTACAAATTAGATCCAATTTTTTTTTTCGCAGAAAAACATTTAATGGCAGGATTTTATTTTTTGTTGCACATTTTTGCTTTTTTATTGCGCTTTTTTTAAATTTTTTTACTTCACGAAATCTGGGTTCTAGTGATAAGTAAGACGTGGGGCGAGTTTTCTGAGCTCAAGATCGAGGGTTGAGGCACACAGGTTTTTTAAGTAGAAGGTGAAAAGAACCTTGAGCACGTCGTCCTTCGAATGGGACTTTAAGATGTTCGATGTCAGGTACTCGTTAAAGACCCATACCCGTGGTAAATAAACTTGGGTAAACAATATTTAGGACTCCCGAATCGGGCTCATGTCTGCCTGAGTGACGAAACTGCACTCTGAGCACTCTGATAGGAGGCGATGTGACCTCATAGTTAAAGCCACGGCCCGAATGACTATAACTAACTCTTTTAGTTCTGTGATCAGAACCGAAATTCAATACAACTGTATCATCATCACATATATGAATACATTATACAATATAAATATAGGGAAGTAACTCACAAAACCATTAAAGCATCAGTGGGTATGGAGTAATAAATTGAAACCTGCTTACCACCGTAGTGTGGTATCCTACCGAATACTGAAAAGTAACTCAAAGGATATTCATTCGAAAAGTAATGTGACAGACGCAATAAATAGGTGAATCGCCGACTATGTACTTCCCGAGATCGAATAAATAATTACATTTTTGCTCTGCCTCCAAAGCTAATCGACCGTTTGCGTTCAAACTCAATATTTCACTGACATAGTGGCTTCTGATTCCTCTTAATAAATTGTGTGTCGATGAATACATTACATCAGCAGTTATTAAGGTATCGCCCCATTCTTTGACGGATTCCACTGAAAATCTATAAGCGTCGTCCATATAAGGTTTTGAATTTACATATGAAATTTTGTGTCAATGCATTGATTGCAAAGGTAGTTATTAGAGTTTTTGTGTCCAGTCTCCTTCCAATCCCCCTTTCCCTTTGGCCGAATTGACTGAAAATCAATAGGTGTCGTCCTGAAATACACATAAAATTTCATGTCAATACATCCATTACAAGAGCAGTTATTACAGTTTTTGTGTTACGTCTCCCTCCAATCCCCCTTCCCCTTTGGCCGAATTGACTGAAAATCAATAGGTGTCGTTCTGAGTTGTACATAAAATTCATCCTATCGGCAATTATGTTTAAAGACACACAGAAAGACAGTTTTTTTTTTAAATTTTTGGAATTAGGAGGTCGGAAAACATGAAATTCCGTTGAAAACTCCGAATCGAATTTTTCACTTACATAACTTTCCGTATACTTTGTATAGCGAATGTATGTGAATAGTTTTATATTAAAACAGGTTTAGAAGAAATAGGAGGAAGGTAAGTAGAATGTTAAGGGAAGGAAAACGGGTAAAATACGGTGGACGGCTTAATTGCCAACAAGTGAAAAGAGGTAATTTGGAGGAGTCAAGGAGGGAAGAGAAAACAGCACATTTCAGTTAAAGACCAAATCAAAAATGGACGAGACGGAGCGAAGAGAAGTTGGGTGAATACAGAGGATAAGAGGCCAGCCAGAGTATTAATTCTCAACTGGCGATCCTTCAGTCTCCCAGTGAAATATTCAAGAGATGGGAAGGGTTCCGCATTGTACGGGGCACTCCGGGGGATTAGAAGAGGACATTATGTGGACAATGCGAGTCTAGCACTTCTCTTGCATGGAACATGAATGCTAACTGCAACTCGGCTTTCAGTATGGTCCTAGGCACTTAAATCAACATCGTCTACGTAACGCATAGGGAACAGAGGCCACTCAGCCGATGAGAAGCATTCAGCAACAATTGTAGCCCATTTGAGATGCTTTGTCCAATCGGTAATCAATACTTTATCCAATGCTGACTCACACTTATCTACTGCACATTTTGAGAGTTACCGGTGTTCTCTTACGTGAGAGTAAATGGAATATGAACTTCAAAACGGCTTTCGATCCCGCCTCATACACTTAAAATTGATTTAATCAATCGTTCGTGTAGGAAACTAGCTACTAGTAGAGTGGGTATCTATGTCTTGGGCGCACCTGCCCCACCCTGCCTACCTCCTGTCCTCCCCTCCGCAGAACCGCAACGCTCACTCACCCAAATTTCTTCATGTACACTAGCTTTACTTAACAAGTGGCACTAATAAGTTTTATGAATCTGAGAAGCGATTCAATTTCGACTCACAGAACTCATATATAACATCAATCTGCTACCTCTCAAGGAACTCATAAAAAATCATTAGCGCCGAATGATCTCCAGGTTCAGAACCAGTTGTTGTGGCCTTTTAGTTTACCTATTAATGAGCGCCATCTGTTGGTTTTTGGATAAACTAATTAATTAAATTAGTTTAGCCAAATGACGCCTAGGTGCATCATACTTCAACTAGCTTCCAGGGAAATAGGTTCCCACCCCAGTTACATGTTTTGAACTAGCTTCCATATTTCTGCCTCCTGCTGCCTCCATAAGTCTCCTCAGAAGTCCAGTTATTGCAGACCAGGTAACTGCATTTATTCGGCTATTAGGGACCATTGGCCAATGTTTCAATTTAGCAGAAGAACCCTCCTGATCTACGAAGAAGCATAGAAATTTCGCACATACTTACATACTTATTTTCTAATACAGTCCACAAATTGCGCCAGAGGTTGGATTTATGTTTTTTACATAAATTCCCCACCCAAGAGTTTTTTATACGCCACAAACCTCAAAGGCGTATATACCAGGTTTAGAGGTAGTGTAGAAACTTAAGTGTGAATCTGGGGGTAGCCTCAAATTTAGACATCGAAGAACCCTCAAAAGAGCATGCACAGAAGTTACGGGCCGAACGAATAAAGAGATCGAAGATTCAGAGATATGCGTGAGAGTTAAAAAACGTGCACGCTTTCACCTTATCCGGGAAGCTTGTAAAAATCTGGAACAGTGAACCAGGTATGCGGAAATTCAAATACTCGGTTCTGCAGTCGCCAGGAACCGGTCTCGATTGTCTCGGTTTATCCAGAATACTCTACTAATGGACTATCATCGTATCTAGTTGAAGTCTATCTACTGTCATTGGTATATTAATGTTTTTCTCAGGAAATATGAAGTATCGGTATAAATTTGTACCTTTGCTTATAGTTGAATAGTATCGTATCTGGTTGTAGCCTCTCTACTGACGTTGCTGCATTAATGTGTTTTTAGAAGCAAAAGAGATTACCCCAATCTTAATGGGACGACACCCATTATTTGCAGCGGAATCAACCAAAGGGAAGGGGAGATCAGAGGTGGGCAAAAAACATGCAAATGAGAGAGAGAGAATGTCAATGTCAAAAAGTCAACAGGCAAGAATTAATATTGGAGATGGAATAAGAAGCATTGGCTATTGTACGAAGGATTTTGGATTGACTACGAAGATTGGAAGATATGATAAAACCCCAGGGTTCAAGTCTGTAGGTCCACATGTGCATTATCCATTTTGTTCTCAGAGTTAATTTAGATCTTTTATCTAAGTATCTGTTTGTAACAAAAGATACAAAGAAAAACTAATGTTTTTTAAAATATTGTCTATTTCACAAGATACCTACATAAAATATATGGAGTACTTTCGGTATTGCTACCATCTTCATCCACGACTTAACAAATACTAAATGGAAGTTCAACAAGTTTACAATCCAAACGGTACCCTTCCTTCAGCCGCCCCCACGGGGTTTTTCCTGACCTTCCTGTACAGTTATTTCTTAAAATATGGAAAACATAAAAAATAAAATTTTGTCTCAAATTAGTATGAAATAGTATGTGCTGATTAAAATACAAATATAATACATTAATTATATTGTATTATATGCATATATGAAATAAATCAATGAAGTACAAGAATACAAATAAAAAATACAAAAATACATAAAATAAATATACAGAGTTTTTTGAGGAAGTAAGTGTATGTGTACACAGAGACTGAAGGATTATTATTATTATGCAGGATTATTATTATATATTATTGGGGATAAAAGGGGTGAATATTTGAGATTGGTCTGATCGTTCATACAATTTCCTTTTTGTAGTGCTCTGTTTATTTCCAGTTGTTCCAGTGAATTGAGTAATGTATCTTTGTCACAAAAATGTAGGTATTGTATGCCTATATTTACATAAAAATGGTGTTTGTTTTCGTTAATTTGTTGTGCGAAAGTTGATTTTATTGAGTTGTATGTTGTGTCAGTGTTTAACCCTATTTCTGATACGTGTTCTTTTACCCTATTTTTAAATTGTCACCCAGTTTGACCTACATAAACAAACAGTAACTGTTCATTTTCGTATTAATAGTCTGGTATGAGGATTCCACATCATTCGGTTGTCAAGTATGAGGTCAGGTAGCCAATTTCATTTTTGAAGGGATGAGATTGCTCTTAAGGAACAAGGGAGGGTAAATATATTTTCGTCGAAGAGTGAAATATGTAAATAGACTTCTTGTTGTTCACCTTAAACCTTCACTTTGTATACCAAGATTGAAGAGATGTCAAGTGTTCTTGGAGATTAGGAGATGAAAGGACTGGATCAGGATGAGGGAAAGGAATGGAGCTTAGTTAATGAATGGGTGGGGATATTAGCTGTGTATATCGTAAAATGGATAGGACCAAGGACATCTCCTTGAGGAACGCCGGCGTTTTGTGGACACAGGGTAGACTATGAAGTAATAACGTTAATAAAATTTACACATTGACACTTCTTTGTGAAACATGATGAAACTCCATTTTTCCAATCAACAAATGCAATATTAAAAAGAAAAAAAATTAATTCTGACCAAATATATTGAATGGGATCTCCTAGCCACGATCTCAAATATATGGAGTAATAAAAGGCTAATAAATAATTTTTATGTCTCACCTAATCCAGTTGGGACCATAAAATGCCGAACTCCATTTTCCTAATCTCTGGGGAAAAAAATCTTTTTTTAATCTACTGGACTGAAATCTACCCAAGCCCGCGTGTAGGGATTTTCCAGAAAAATGGAAGAATTAAATTTAATAGGTTTTATTCTTCGTTTTTTCAAGCCAAATCATTATTTTTCATCGATAGGACATTCTTTTCACTTGGTTTTGTTTTGTACCTCCACACACGACCGAAACGACAAAAGCACAACAGACGGTTTAGTCGTATCTAACGGCAGCTAACCAGACAATTCAGACTTTCTGTTGAAAACAAACTTACCGTTTACGAGAATAATAAGATCTATTTGACATACTGAACCGAAGTATGAGATCGTACTAAGACATCTAACGTGAAGCAGATCCCATATTTCCAATCCAAAGTCCTAAGAACAATTCTGTGGTCGCGAGGAAAAACTAGGTAACTCCGTTTTTTTGAATTTCGAGAAAAACACGTTTTAAGTATTTGTTATTGTTTTGATGAAATGACTGTTCAGAAAATGTTTGTTTTTTTTTGCATTGAGGCATATGGTTTGAATGAATCGCAATGTTATCAATCAAAAGGTGAGTTACCTGGTTTTTCCTCGGTAATGGAGTTACCTAGTTTTTACAACAATTGTTTAATCTTTACTAAAAGCTTACGATATTAACTTTTGAAAACTGTTTTTGTTTGATTTCAATGTTTTTGTCAAAATATATCCTTATTTAGATTTCATAGATTTACAAGACGAGTTGAACGAAAACTCTGAAGGCAGTCCAGAAGTGACCAGGGAAAAACGAAAAAGAAGTGTTGCCAAAAATGTCAACAAACGATCCAATCCTGAGTCAACCGAATCTAATCCAAATTTGAATTTGCGAAGATCTGCTAGGTTACGGCTAATACTGACAGTTCTCTTCCAATTTTTATCAAAAATAAATATTCTTTCATGTATAATCACAAGTAACTTGAAATTTTTCTTTTAATTTCTATAATCATCGATAAATTATAATATAATGTTAGTAAATTCACAATTATATTGATTCTCTACAAGTTATGGAGTTACCTTATTTTTCTCCAAATAAAATGGAGTTACCTTGTTTTTACCTAAAAAATGACATTGGTTGGATTCTAAATTTAGTTATAACGCGAATAAAAGCCGCATTTTTATGGTTTTGATGTGATATAATAAGTGTACATGAAAAATTTTACTCAAATTTCCCATTTTTTCAATTTTTTTACAAAATGGAGTTACCCGCTTTTTCCTCGCGACCACAGAATTGTCGATGCATCCTTCTGTGTTTTGAACCTTACCCTTCATAATGAACCTCCCGAGCTGAAAACTATAGGGCATTTATTCTTCTATATTTATTTTATTATTACATATACATATATTATTACTTTATTTTGTTTACATATGTATCTGTACATATTTTATTTATTGTTTCGTACACGTACATATACGTTTCTCTTTTCTTTTTGTCTCTCGACATGGCATATTTATTGTAAAATTCAGCATAAACCATAAGTAAAAATAAAATAAAAAAGTTTTTGTTTGTGTTCAAAACAGGGGGATTCCCAATTGGCATAGCCTCATCCCTCTGAGAAATTTTGAAGCCCAGATAAATGTCTAATGAAAGGAAACATACGAGTAGATGGCCCAATCGGTAAGATCAATAAAAAGCACTATAGAACCCTGTCGGTACCTCTTTTTGTCCATTTCCAGGGAATATCTTATTTTGAAATTCGTAATGGGGAAGTACATAACCTGTGATTCACCGACGACTTTTTTACTTTCTCACAACATTTCCAACTGACTTCCATCTTCCATAAACAATAACGACTAAACTTCGAGCAGAACTATATGACAAAAGTGATTCCTAGGTAAATGAAATTATAAGCAAACTGTGTTGGGTTACCTGTGGTAAATGACAAGATATCTCAGGTCAAACTCCACGTACTCTTTCCCGTTTTTAAAGAACTTTGCGTACCGTCAAATAAGTAGTCAAAAAGGACGTTTTTTTTATATAATTCAATATGGACCATTGAAGAAACAATGTGTATATATTTCTCACCGGTTGGTTTCCAATCAGTTCCAGTCAGCCCCTGGACTGGTAATTGGAACACAGAGATGCTATTGAGCTGTGGTCGACACGGGACTACGTATGCATCCCTCCTGTCTGTGGCTGATCCTGATCTGATCCTAAAGGACCCTCCTCCTATCTCAGGGGAGACGACTTCAAAGCTCCCAGCGCACATTCAGACTATCATCATTACGGAGATCCCGTTCGGCTTCTTGACTCACGTCTCAAACCTGCTCAAACCCAAGGTATTTGACATTCTTATACCGAACTGCAATTTCTTCCAGCCTATTGAGTACTTACTCATTTATTTTTTCTCTTGAACGCATTTACAGAAGAGACAGAAAGAAAGATGATAAACACTGAGAGACGGAAAGGAGGTGGAAGAGTGGAAGGATTGATAAGACAAACAGAAGTAAGAGGCAGAAAGGACTATGAGAAAAGCAAACAGAAAGCAAGGTGATACACTCTGATGGAAGTGACGGAAAGGTTGATGAGGAAAGGAGTTGGGAGGGAGGGAAGATTGATAAGACAAACGGAAAGAAGAGACAGAAAGATGGTGGGAGAGAGAAAGATTGGTAAGAAAAACAGAAATAAGACACCCACCACGTACCCAGCTTTATCATCCAGTAACATGGGGAGGATGGCCGATGATGGATTTAAGAAGAATGGAAAATAGAATAAATAATGACTAAAATTTGTCAATTAAATAAGAATAGAGCAAGGGAGGTAACATTGGAGATGAGGATGAAGGCTGTAGAGAGGGTTGTTAAGTTGTTGCAGTACAGGAACCGCATGCACTAAAAGATGGAAAAAGTCCCGGATTTGGATTGAGGGGTAAAGTTACGTGGAACAAAAGTTGAAGGAGAGGTACCATGGGCAGCATAGTCACGACATAGGCCCATATTTAGAGAAGGCGAGAAAAATTGCCAGGACCCTAGTGGGTGAAAGGTAATTTTTTGCTTGGACGCCAATGCAAAGAGCCCACAGTGGGGGTTTAATAAGGTATGAAAGAGGGGGGGAGGTAAATAAGAAACAGACGGACGATGAGGAAATGGATGGAAGATTGATAAGACACACCGAAGTGAGAGACAGAAAGGAGGATGAGAAAAGCAGACGAAAGAAACAGAAAGGAAGATGAAACACATTGGTGGAAGAGAGGAAAGATTGATAAGCCAAACACTTCTGTGCATCTCTTCCCCTCTCCCCCTTTCGTCTGCTTTTCTATTGTCCTTTCTGTCTCTTACTTCTAAAAGGTGGAAAGGACGATGAGAAGAGAGAGAGATAGGAAGACAATATAAACAGGAAAATACGGAAAGGTTAATGAGGAAAGGTGTTGGAAGAGAGGAAAGATTGATAAGACACACGGAAGTGAGAGACAGGAAGGAGGATGAGACGAACAAGTGGAATAAACAAACAGTATAATGAGGGAGATTGAAGAGAGGGGAAGGACGACGAGACAAACAGATGGAAAAGACAGAAAGTAGGATGAGACAGAGAGAACGAAGAGACAGGCTGGAGGGTGGAAACTGGGCATTAATTGGGACAGGACGAGGGATGATGGATGGATCTGATGGATCACCCTCGATCAGCTAACCCCTACCTGAAACATAGAGGTAGAGGGGAAGACTCAGTAAGAAAAAATAAATAGCTCCCATTTTTCTGTCTTTACTCGTCTCCAGATGTCCCGAGACGGGATTAATGTGCACCATTAGTCTTGGCTTTCCTTCTATGTCCTCTTGAAGGGGAGATCTTAAGAAGAACTGAACCCTCAGATAGGTTGAAGCATTACACCATGTAATTCTCTCAACTGAGCACTTGGAGCCTTCTGTACACGGTTCACGTCTTATCTTTTTATTGCACCGAAAACGCCGGAGAGCAAGTTGGAGAATCGTAATGAAAAAACAGATAAGCAAGCAGCAGAAATGAAAGAAAAACTTATTTTTTTAAAATTTTTTTTCTCTTTTACCATAATATACAAAAGTAGGTACTGTAATCGTACGAAACTCCGAGTTTTCAAGGACTCCTGAATACGTTTTGACCATTTTCGCGATGATGACACTCCGTGTATATGATCGAAACGAGTGGTTCGAACGCAGAAACAATCATAGCTATGAACTTCAAACTTGACATAAAGAAGTCACATGTGCTAATTTAAATCTGATTAGATTTTGGGAGAAATCGAAAGAAAACTGAGACAACTTTACTTCGGGGCCTAAGTAAATTTTACAATATACCGCCTTTAATGACCTAATGAGGGTGCCGGTAGCTCAGTGGTATGCGTGCTTGACTTCTGAGCTCAAGGTCGTGGGTTTGTAGCCCGACCGAGGCCCTTAGTTTATTTTATCTGGGAGGTAAAATAAACTTAAGCACGCCGTCCTTCGGATGGGACGTTAAGCGATGGTCCCGAGCCTGTACGATGTCAGGTACTCGTTAAAGACCCCTACCCGAGATGAATAAAAATTTATGGTAGGCAAAATTTAGGACTCCCACAGTAGAGTCGGGCTCATGTCCACCAGAGTGACGAAAGAGCGCTCTGGTAGTAGGCGATATGACCTCGTAGTTAAAGCCTGGGCGTGAGTCATAAAACCTAACCTAACCTTAATGACCTAATCAAAACTTTTTTCTAATAAAAGTTGTAGAGAAAACTAAAAGGCACATTTTATAAGCAATAATTTTTTTCGAAGATTCTTGGGTTCTTAAACCGTTCTGAATCGTCGTTTTGAAACCCATTTCTTTAGACGCTTGCTTGATTTACGCGAAAATGTTTAGACCAAATTTACCCCTGCCAAACAAGTTCCTTAATAAATATCCAATTGTGAGATTAGAAAGAACACCAACCTGGGTAATCTCGGGTAGTGATACAGGATACCCGATCTTTCAACTGTACCGGTCATGAATAGTAGTTTAGGTGAATAGTCTCATAATTTATTTGAAGTGTTGCTTTACATTTCAAACGTGATGCGCTGAGGAAAATGTTGTTTGTGTTAGTTAGTTTCATAACATGTGGGAAGAACCATATTATTGTTATAAACATTTAAAATCCTTAAGTTTCCATCTGCGTTACACGCCTTATATTATCCTCATCGGGCATGACCAACCTGGTCCTGATAATGTTCAGCCAAATATTTCTAGTCGGGCAATGCCTTCACGAAACACAACAGGATTCAGGAATACCTTGCAATGCGGAATTACCATTGTAATGAAGTAGAATTTTCTTGGTAACTCAAATTACAAAACTAATCTGAGAGTAATTTAAACTCTTGCCTAACTGGGACTATTGCCACTGAGAGTCAGGATAAGCAGAGAAGCAGCACTCAAGCTGCTACAAGAGTTTTGTCTAAATGCCTCAACCACTCTTGGATATAATTGTTGGTGTTTTTATTTGTTGAAGGCGCACTTTACTTGACGGTAAAATCCTCTATTTAGAAGGATGTGGTGCTCCACGGTTGTATTGTTCCCTGGCTACATCAGCCGCTGCTTCTGGCAGAGCCCTCTTCAATATTTCCAACCGTCCTCTCTCTCTACTTCTTGTTCATTTTCCATGAGACAGGGAAGGAAGCTGCCACTTAGGACCTGTCGAAGTGGCACTCATTTCTGACTCACTCTCCGCCTCGTCTCCTGTCACTTTCTTAAGTGCTGTAATGGCTCCTCAATGTGGGAATAATTCTCTTCTCCAGGACACATGTGAACAAGTATTCTACAAAAGATGACTTGGTCTTATGGGAGTTCATAAACCATACCTTCTTTTTTTTTTTTTTTTTTTTTTTTTGTTCCGGGTGTATTAGACCCTTGAGGGCCGCACGAAGAGAGGAAATAGGTATTGTTTATTTTGTATTTGTTTATTAACTATATTCATGGTGCTACGGCCGGTTGTAGGACCCCGCAATTCGCCGGAGCGATCGGTTGGGTCCTCCAACCTACCTTGTTGGCATGTGGGTCATGTTACAGCTCCCAGCAGTCATCCCTTGAAACACGCTATACTGCCTTCTTTACCCTCCGCCAGGAGACGACGAATCGACTGAACTCCGGATAATCAGTCTCATTATGTTTCCTTTATTTGATATAATTATGTAATAAACTTGTTAGGCCCTCTTTCCCCCGACGATTCGGTAAACGGGTGTCGTGGTCTTTACCGGAGGTCGGCAACCCCAAAAAAAAATCTTGTCAAATATCAGCGATATCGGCTGAAGGGAAGAAGGGGGTTACAAAAAAAGAACACATCACATTAATTTAATTTTTTCATTAAAAAATTATCAATAATATGTTAGGTTTTGAGTCACGCTCGGGCTTTAACTACGAGGTCATAAAGGCTACTACCAGAGCGTCTTTCGTCACTCTGATGGACATGAGCCCGACTCTGTGTGTAAATTTTGCCTAACCTAAATTTTTATTCACCTAAGGCAGGGGTCTTTAACGAGTACCTGACATCGTTCAGGCTCGAGACCATCGCTTAACGTCCCATCTGAAGGACTAAGGCCTAAGGCTTAAGTTTATTTTACCTCCCAGATAAAATAGATGAAGGGCCTCGGGTTTCGAACCCACGTTCTTGAGCTCAGAAGACAAGCACGCATACCACTGAGCTACCGGCGCCCTCATTACCAATAATAAAAATATGTTTTAAAATTCGTTGCTATGCGTTAGGAGTTGGCTATGCGAGGGTTGTATTGGCCCTCTCTCAAATCTGACGTTATATCGATGAATGGAGATGTAATAAGGAAAATTTTTTTTTCGATAGGACTAATCCTTTCCGCGTAAATTAAGAAAACGTCCAATAAAATGGTTTTCAATACGTCATTTATAGAACGTTCCCGTTGAACATGTTTCTAGCAAAGAGGGCGGCCTTCAGAAAATAGAATTTGATGTAAAGTTTTCTCGTGGTTCTTGATTAGGTCATAAATATAATCGATATCATGTAAAATTTTATTTTTCGACTGATTTAGGTCCATATTGGATCAGGTTTATTGCTACATTCGTTCTGGACTGCCCCCGCAACCCTTCTTTCAGGGCTAAGCGCCATGGCTCATCACTACCTGCTTCAAAAGCCATACTTCGTCTTCAAAGTACGAGGCAAGAGTACTATCCAAGACAAAATGAAGGGGAGAGAGGACTTCGCTAAGACCTGTAGCGAAGCCGTTGAGATAGTACTATAGGCCCTTGTCAACCTTAAAAGAGCTGCTCTCTGGACGCACCTTCCCAACGTTTAAATGAATTTTTTGATTCCCCACCTTCTCAAAGACGTTCATAACCCTGTTTCTTGAACATTTTTTTGTCTCTAAATATTCCCCTTACAGTCGTTTCAGAGCTACAGCGCTCGCAGTTCCAGACATACGCACTGAGACATATTAGAGCAAAATGGTCAAAATGTGTTCAGGGGACCGTTCTTGAAACTACCTACTAATATTTCATACTAAAAGTATAAGATAGTAACAAACTGTAATATTCCTGCAATAATTTTTCAATGAACGACTTGAAGGTTATTTAGCAGCCCTCCAAAGAAAGCCAAGCTCTTACCCTCCCAAACAAATTATGTAAATAACTGTATGCAAATTCTCTAATGGGAGAAATTTTGAACATTGAGAAGGGTCTGTTATGAGACTAAACCGAGTCCTCTCCAGGCCAAAAAGGTCATTGGAATCATTTGAAATATGCAAATCTCCAGTTCTATAAATCTCTTGCTGAATAATCTCATTAGACTTATAATGTTTTAGTATAAAATCATACAGATGTCTAATACGAAAACTATGACAGTATTCAGAATTTGTAATTCAAATCAGGGATGTAGCCAAGGGGAATACAGGACCATTATTATAAACATGTATAAATACATTTTAATAAATAAAGCATAGATGTAAGGGGAATATTTAGGGACAAAAAAAATGTTCAGGAAATTGACGTTCTCGAGAAGGTGGGAATCAAAAAATGCAAAGAAACGTTCGGAAGCTTGTGCCGGAAGCGTGCATGATTCTGGTGCAAGCCCAGAGTGCAGCTCTTTTAAGGATGACAAGGCACAACGGCTGCGCTACAGGTCTTAGCGGAGTCCCCTCTCCTCTTGATTTTGTCTTGGATAGTGCTGTTGCCTCGTACTTCTGAAGACGCAGTATGGCTTTTGAAGCAGATATTGATGAGCCCTGAAAGAAGAGTTGCGCGAAGTCAAGAACAGAGCGTTGCAGGAACATTGCCAAGGAATGGTAGGAAAATAGCAACAACGTTGATCACGAAGTTTGGATGGCCAAAAGATGTACCTACGCATACTTTTAGGACGATCGGGTATGCCTCGACTCGACCAGCCTGGCTACTCTAACCTTCTTGCATCTATGGATATGGAGCAGCCTCGTGCTGTTCTCCGCAAATGTTTCCCCGTGTTAATGGAGATGCACATTAAAATTGAAAATATGACCGACCTTTTTATAGATAAGGTTAGGTTTTATAACTCATGCCCGGGCTTTAACTACGAGATCATATCGCCTACTACCAGAGCGCTCTTTCGTCACTTTGGTGGTCATGAGCCCGACTCTACTGTGGGAGTCCTAAATTTTGCCTACCCTAAATTTTTATTCACATAGGGTAGGGGTCTTTAACGAGTACCTGACATCATACAGGCTCGGGACCATCGCTTAACGTCCCATCCGAAGGACGGCGTGCTTAAGTTTATTTTACCTTCCAGATAAAATAAACTAAGGGCCTCGGTAGGGTTTCGAACCACGTTCTTGAGCTCAGAAGACAAGCACGCATACCACTTTATATATTTATTTTATAATGTCTAATGTAAGATGTATGTAAATTTATTTATTGTTGTTTGACCTGTACCATTAGATGCACCTAACATAAATCATGAATTATATGGCACCCTATATTATTTACTTAAAATATTATATAATCGACACATCACTTTGAAAAACTGGAATAATTTGAAATGTTTAAGATATCACTTAACTCATTCAAATTGAGGCAAAGTTCACATCATTCAAAGATAAAAAATGACACATTATTTTAATGATACCAAAATTACTCAACTTTTATTCCATCTTTACAATGTAGTCTTTTTTTTCATTTCAGATGAAAAGGGTCTCTGGATAAATGATACATATTTTTGAAATGTAATTTACAAAATGTATTTCTTTTGAATCAAAAAAAAAAAAAAATGAAAGGTAAAAATCTCATCTGAAGAGTGTTTTTTAAAGTTACCTTAGACCCGACAAAAATTGTGATGGCACTGACTACGACGGATTTGAGTATTTACTTAGGATTGGAAACTGCCTAACGCCAGATTAAATAGGATATTGGACAATGTAACGAAATGTTCTGAAGACTTCAAATCTCCTGAGGAACACAGAGTACTACAACTACAGCTCAAAATCAAATCGGGAGCACTGCACAAAATGCCCCGCGGGACATTTCGGCGCAAATAAGTTATTTTTACATCGTTGATTACAATTTTTTTTTTTTTTTGTTTAACCGAAGTTATACGATGAACATATCAAACATTAACAAAAGAATTATTATTATATATCGTTGTATACACAAAAAGTGTGAGTCCGATGTAAAGTGGAACCACAAAACACTCACTTCTGATAATTTTTGAAAAAGAGGAGGAAATCCTACAGTTCGTCTTATCCACTGAACAATATACCTACTATGATGCAGCTATAATTTTTAAATGTCTGCCTACATCTAAATTTCTAAAATCCGCACCTCTCTTTACCATCATTAGTTCAGATTATCTGGGCTCCAGTCTACCTGGACTATGACATTCATATATATATACAGTAGAACCTCTTTAAGTCGAACCTCGATAAGTCGAAAACCTCCAAAACTCGAAAAAAAGTTTTGTTCCTTTCCCTTCAAGCCCCAAAACCTCCATTACTCGAAATCTCAACCCTCTATTAGTCGAAATAATCAGTGAGTCCCTACAAGCCATTTTGGTACATATTTTCCCTCTATAACTCGAAAAAATAAATTGGACCTCTGTATCTCGAACATAGCTATGTTTTATTTTACAACCTTTACAACTCGATTATTTGAAACTTATTACCTATAGGTCGAAGAAAAATAAGTTACCGACTTTAAGAATTTGCCGAAATGTACACCACTGTTTCTTAGAAAACAATTTAGGAGTATACAATAAATAGGATTACCAATTATCTAAAGCAAAAAAAAATTACTGACTCCAGACTCTATTGTAGGAGTATTCCTTATTCAACTAGGGTAGGTGTCCTTAACGAGTGCCTGACATCTTACAGGCTCGGGATCATCGCTTCGTCCCAAAAAAACAAGGTTTTTTCACCTCTCAGATTAAAAAACCTAAATGTCTCCACTGAAAGCCCTATGGAAAAGTGATTATTTATTTAATATATTTCCTTTTGTACAGATCACTCTCCGTCTCTCTTTCCCCCCTCAAATTCATTTCATATTGACATTACTGAATTAGAAAGTAGTGTGGTAGCGTCAGCGGTTTTCTTAGTTTCATTGTACAGCGTAATTCTGAGAGTGACTTACTTTATACCCAGTAATGCCAGTATGAAATGAATTTAAGAGGAGGGAGAACGAGGGAATGTGAACTGTATAAGAGTGGTTGGTATAAGAAAGTCCTATTATAGCCACATCATTTTATTTGTGATCCTTTTTAAAGAAATACCGATAATAAAAAGCTATTTGAAAAATAGAAATAAAAGACCCACTGCTTTATTTGCAACCAACCGATACTGGCCAGTATTCCTTTTAGCCTCTAGAGTGTACAGGTGAGAAGTGCCATTGATGATGACACTTTTGCCTAGGACAACTACTTTCATTCAAGAATGGCCTAAAAAAGGAATTAAATCGGCGAATCGCACTTGGATGGAAGAAATATTGGTCCTACAAATATATCTTCAAAAGGAGAATGGGCATGGACCTGAAGAAAAAGGTGTTCGACTGCTGCATCACTCCTTGTCTAACGTACGGATCCCAAACCTGGGCTCTCTCCCAAGATGTGCTGAGGAGTTTAGAGGTTACTCAAAGAGCAATGGAGAGAAGCATGCTGGGAATTAAGAAAAAGGATAATATACGGAACTCCGAAATAAGAGGATGGAAGAAGGAAGATGAGCCAAGAGGAAGACAGAGTGGTACCCGATATACCTGAAGAGAAGAAGGGGAAGACAACTGGTGAGGTGCCGGGACGATCTGGACAGGACAGCGGGGAGTCTCTGGCACAGATCGGCCTGGGACAGGAGTGCATGGAAGAAAATGGGAGAGGCCTATGCCCAAAGATGGGCCTAGTTTCAAATGTATATAAATATCTAGTAATACTATTGTTATACTATTATACTAAGGAAGAAATAAAAAAAAGGCTATTAAAAAAAAAAAAAAAAATGCCAGTATGAAATGAATTTAAGAGGAGGGAGAACGAGGGAAAGTGAACTGCATAAGAGTAGTTGGTATAAGAAAGTCCTATTATAGCCACATCATTTTATTCCGTCCTTTTTCGTCCTTTTTAAAGAAATACCGATAATAAAAAGCTATTTGAAAAATAGAAATAAAAGACCCACTGTTTTATTTGCAAACAGCCGATACTGAAAGTATTCTTTTAGCCTCTACAGTGTACAGGTGGGAAGTGCCATTGATGATGAGGCTGTTGCGTTGAAAACAGGTTCTGGTCGAAAGAAAATAGTGGGAAGACAGCATCTTTTATTTCTATCATCACATATGAGCTATTTGGTAGTTACTATGCGTTACAATTTAAACTTTAATCGAACGCTATTACTTACTAAGCACGCCGTCCTTCGGAAGGGACGTTAAGCGATGGTCCCGAGCCTGTACGATGTCAGGTACTCGTTAAAGACCCCTACCCTAGATGAATAAAAATTTAGGGTAGGCAAAATTTAGGACTCCCACAGTAGAGTCGGGCTCATGTCCACCAGAGTGACGAAAGAGCGCTCTGGTAGTAGGCGATATGACCTCGTAGTTAAAGCCCGGGCATGAGTCATAAAACCTAACCTAACCTATTTTACTTTGTTCGTATCTAAAATCTGAGGACATATTAAACTTAGAATTTTAATAAGAACAACCTATTTTTTGTGTAAAATAAGCAAATGTTTAAAAAATTTGATTCAGTACGACATTCAAGGACTATTTTCGGCAAAACTGAGCAACCTTTGAAAAAAATATTTCATACAAAATGTGCCTTCAGTAGTATTCTCTACAACATTTATTTTTAATGATTTTTTATATTTATTTCACATCAAATTTCATTTTCAATTTGAATTACAAATTTCAATTTCATAGCCATACTCTTAGACACTCCGACAAACATCATCGCGAAATTAGTCAAAACGTATTCAGGGGGCTTTGAATAATGAAAATCTGATGAAAACTCGATCTCGGATTTTCATATGATTACTAGTATATACTATTCGGTATTAGAAAGTTACAATATATACCAATACGATGTGTAGAAAGCCACTTTCTGATAGAAGTGTGTTAAGTGAAGCCCCAATTAAGATGAAGGGTGTGGAGGGTTGTAGGGCGCTACCTGAAGGGGAGGAGGCTTTGGCACCAAGCCCACCGCTAATGTCCCAAACCTTCATAAATAAAGTCAGGCTTAGGATTAGGCCGCCTTAACCTGGATGTAGCCTGTCTCTTCGTCCAAGCACACCTATCCCATCCAAAGCCCTCTACAGTGTCTCTGCTCGCCATTGTGGGCAGATTTGGCAACGGGGAAAATCTCTCTCATTCCACTATTTACCAAATACATGTTAGCTCCAGGTCCCACAAGAACACACAGGAGGGAAGCCATGCCTGAGTTCGTAAATATAAAACTATTACTATCAATAAGTTTCAGTTAAGTTATCGCTCTCCCTCCAAAACTAATCGACCGTTATGACTAAAACTATATTCGACTAGACTAATGGCTTCTGAATACACAAACTATATTTTGTATTGATACATTCATTAAATATTAGATTATTTAAGCTGAGTCCCCTTCCCTGATTCCCAATTCCCTTCGACCAATTTCGTAGGAAATTAATAAGTGTTATTCTTGTAGGACTTTGAATTTACTTATGAAATTTCGTGTCAATAGATTCATTACAACGCCAGTTATTAGAGTTTTTGTGTTAACATGACCCCGGAATTATAGTATTTTTTTTTTTTTCATTATTGGAATCAGGAAGTTGAAATTCGCTTCAAATCTCCGAATCAAATGTCTGACAGATTACATAACTTCCCCTATACTTCGTATAGCTGGCGAAAAATTAAAATATACGCGATGCGACCTTCCTTATGCCAACCGCTTTTTTACATATCACTTCCATTCTCTCAAATTCATTTCATACTGGCATTACTGAGTATATGAAAGTAATGTGTCAGCTGTTTTATTTATTTTATTGTAAAGCGTAATCCTAAAAGTGACTTTCTTAAACCAAAAAACATCAGTATGATTTTGAGTAGAGGAAGGAAGAGGTGATCTGCAAGTTGAAAATTTCCTGTAAGTTCTACGAAATTTAATAAGGAACATTTTTGGTAAAGACCAATTTTTCGATAGGACAAACCGTTTTAGCATAAATTGAGGAAACGTCTAAAAAATGGTTTTCGACAAGGACGGTTTTCGGCATGTATCTCGTAAATCGGCAGTTATTATTAGGGTTGAAATTAACAGATGTCGTCCTTACCTGGATCTAGAATTTCTTGTCGATACATTCTTTCTCTCGGTAGTAATCGTGTTCACAGATACACTGATAGACAATGTTTTTTCAATTTTTGGAATCAGGGAATAAGAAAACATGAAATTATATGTTAATAACGGAGGAATTAAAAATATATAAGAAAAGAAAAGTCGTCGGTGAATCACCGGCTATATACTTCCCCAGAACGATTTAATCAATTACATTTTCGTTCCCCCTCCAAAATCAGTCATTTTTAAATTCACAGATGAAATTTCGTGTCGGTACATTCATTCTCTAGGTAGTTATCGTGTTCATAGATAAACAGACTTTTTTTTTTTTTTTTCATATTTGAAATTTAGAGGTCGGAAAATATGAAATTTCGTTGAAAACTCCGCATCGAATTTTTGACCGAGTACATAACTTCCCTTATACTTCGTATACCTGGGGAAGTAAAATTGTATTCCAATAAAATTCAAATACGCTTTTGGAAGTTAATATAAAGTCGGAACGAAAATTCAAGTCAAAAACAAGTTTTTCCGTAAAAGAGGAAAATTTATCAAGTATTTCGACTTCATTTTTCTTTCAGTGAGCTTGAAAATGGAAATGGAGGAATTTTCAGATGGTTGTGGTTTTCTCATGTTGGATTCAAGTGGGAAGTATGTTTCGTGATCAGCTGAGTGAGGTATAGCAGAGAATAACCGCCAGATGCTTGCCTTGTCTTGGCTGGAGAATTTATCACGGCACGTCTCAACCAAGACTACCGCCATCTTACCAGATGAAAAATACTCTCCAACTCCAGCCATCCGACACCTCCAAGCCTCCTCTGCCCTGTCCTGCTTCATAGAGGGCCATCCCATTTATTTTAATGGTAAAGTGAATTGTTGGCAGTTCCCGTTCCTTTTGTTTTGTTTGTGTCCTAATGTTTAGAACACTCCAACACAGCTTTTGTTATATATTTTAATTCTTCATAAATTACAGTACTATCATTTTCCCATGACCTGGTACCATTAAGAAGGAAAAAGGAGAACGAAGAAACTTTCCATAAAGTGGCTCTAGATTAGAAAATGAAAGGAGTGTATAAGGTGACCTGCAACTGCGGGCAGAGTTACCTTGGTCAAACAGGACGAAAAATGTCTACATGAATGGCTGAACACTTGATATCAAGCACAACCGGACCCAAAAATCAGTCGTGGCCAAGTGACCATGAGATTCTAGTCTGAGCAAGCAACGATCCTGAGTAGTGGAGTGTACCTGGGAAGAACCGTGAGAATATTGAAATAAAACAAAACACACGGGGTCGGTCGTTAAGTTCTTGGGAGAGAGAGCGCTTCAACGGTCAAGATTGGTGTTATATAAAAAGGCGTGTTCGCAAAAAGGAATAGTTCATTGTGACCTGAAGAAGGGACGAGGAATTGACCTCTGGAAGAAATGCCGAAAAAAAGGAACGTACAAGAAGAAGCCCAGAGAAGCCTGAAAAATACAACATTCGCGAAGATTATATTCTTGTAATCTCCCGCGAATGTCGAAGTTGTGTATGTTGACCGAAGTTGATAAAATGGCATAATCAAATTTGGATCTTATCAGGGTGCAGAGAACCTTTAATAAAATATCTTGATCCGAACCCTAATCGAAGCAATATATATATATATATATATATATATATATATATCTGTACCCGGAGGTAAAGAACACTACGTCCATTTTCTTATGAAATGTAGTTGGCACCATGTTTGCGATGTAGATTTTTCGCTCTATATAGTGGTATAAAGCACTATGTCCTATTATTATAAATAGCGAAAATTGCGTAGAGCAATTCTTATTATTAGTGAAGAAACCTGAAAATAAAATTAAAAAAAAATGAAAAAATCGTTTTCCTGAAAAATTACGTTTTTGTGATATGATGGCCTTTACCTCCGGGGTACAGATATATATTTTTTAATTTACGTATTGTTATTCACAACTGTATAAAAAATATATACAACAAGCAAATGTGCTAAAAGGGAGATAATGGCAATGTCAAAATGTCAAGAGGGGAGAAATTAACCAGTGGTGACACTCCCTAGTCACTGTGTTGCACTCCTTTATAACTCACTATCAATGGTGCTACAAAGGAGGTATACTAGGCCATTGGCGCCACCAGATATACGTTTGATGTTTTATGCATTTTAAGCTATTTTGCCAGGTGAGTTTTTGATCAACGTTAAGAACAGAAAGCCTAACGTTACTTTTAAATTGTATTGTGTTTCCACAAATATTAGTTAAAACAGGCTGGCAGGTACAGCACATTTGTAAGTTTTATTTAATCTGACTTCGTAAATATATTTCAATCCTGCAATAGTCTTAACTATTCTAATTTCATTCCTTCCACTGGGAATAGACTAGGGATGGTTAGGGATGGTTAGGGACTCAAGGACGGAGTTTCATCTCAAACACTGTATATTATTCAATTCATAAAAATATTTTTAACTTTACCAGTTTTGTTCGAGTAGGTGTGAAAAGCAATGAGATCACTCACCTGAAACAAAAAAAAAAATAAATTAATAAACTTAAGAGTTAAAAAAAAAGTCGGTGAATCATTGATAATGTATTTCTCCAGCGCGAATTAATTAACTAAGTGTTCACTCTCACTCTGAAACCAATTTACATATTTGGTTGAAAATTAATAGGTTTCTTACTCAGGTACTTCTAAATCATCATACTAAATTTCGTTTGGATACATTTATAACATCCCGCATTTTTCAGAAATTTTGCATTTACATATAAAATTTCGTGTCGATAAAATCATTCTATCAGGAGCTTCAGTGTTTACAGATATCGGACAGAAATTCGATGTTTTAATTTCACCAGAATTTAATGTTTTCCCATCCCCTGGTTCCAAAAATGAAAAAAACATTTCGTGATGGTGTATCTGTGAACACGATTACTACAGGGCTTACTTACATCTATAAGGGCATACAATTTTCATATCAAGACTAAGCAGACAGTTTCCTTAATGGACTACGAAATGATTACATTATTTATTACAGTTAATACAAATAAATTAATTTATAAGGGAAGAGAGAAGACTAAGGGTTCTAAAGGGTTTATCTAGTAAATGTCATAACCTTCTCAAGATGCCCTAACAAAATGATATTATACCCAAAATGGAGTCACTATCAATAAACATGTTCTCCATATGAGAATGCCATGTAATAAGATAAATATTCAAAGAGGTCAGTAATATTTAACGCAAGGGATTATTTTCAAATTTAATTGTACAAAGCTAATTGGCGAACATCAGGCCTCGGTTATTAGGTCCAGTTGGGTTAATGAGGCAAAGTCCAATAATTTATTTTGAAAATATTGGAGTCAAATGGGATCTCTTTTCATTCAAATTAAAGTTTCATTGGTCATTTGTTTAAAACTTTCACTTGATAATATATTATTTTAGAAAATTACTTTTTTAAACTAAAAAAAAAAAATGGAAAATCGATTAGTCCGAAGATTCTATGTTTTCAAATTGGATATACTCACAAAAAATAGCCTAATAAGTCGACGGTGAATTACCAGCAATGTACTTCATGTACTTCCCCAGAGCGAATCAATTAACTTTTTGCTTTACCCCCAAAACTTGTTGACCGCTTGCGCTAATATTCAACAAGGGGCTCCTAAAGCCTAAAACTAAATGTTGTGTCGATAAATTCATTACTTTGGTAGCAATTAGGGTTTTCGCTTTGAGCTCCTCCCCTATCCTTCAACCGATATCGGTGAAATTTGACACATGTCCTCATTGGGTTTTGACTTTAAATTTGAAATTTCATGTCGATACTCCTGATCCCCTCCTTCCCTCCGGTTGAAAATTATTAATTGTCCTTTTGGGGATCTGAGATTTAAGTCTCATAAGATCCGCCATTGCCTGAGAGGGCGTGGAACCTCTCCGTTCCTATTTACCAACCTCAATAACACGACGATTTTTTCAAGGAATATAGACTGACTTATTGATGGGATACCTAACTTGTGAGAAGTTAGGTTAGGTTAGGTTTTATGACATGCCCGGGCTTTAACTACGAGTTCTTATCGCCTACTACCAGAGCGCTCTTTCGTCACTCTGGTGGACATGAGCCCGATTCTACTGTGGGAGTCCTAAATTTTGCCTATCCTAAATTTTTATTCACCTAGGGTAGGGGTCTTTAACGAGTACCTGACATCGTACAGGCTCGGGACCATCGCTTAACGTCCCATCCGAAGGACGGCGTGCTTAAGTTTATTTTACCTCCCAGATAAAATAAACTAAGGGCCTCGGTCGGGTTACGAACCCACGAGCTCAGAAGTCAAGCACGCATACCACTGAGCTACCGGCGCCCTCACTTGTGAGAAGTGATATGGATATTAAGTGATACTTAACGAGAGTTCGTGATTTGAACCTCAACCTTAAGATTTAAATTTACTTCCCCAGCGATCTTTCCTCACTCTGGTAGACATGAGCCCGACTCTACTATGGGAGTACCTGACTTCGTACAGGCTCGGGACCATCGTCTAATGTCACATCCGAACGACGGGGTGCTCAAGTTTTTTCAATGACGAGTTTTCACAGGATTTTCATGTTTTCCGACTCTCAAGATCAAAAATGAAAAACGAATTCGCCCACTACTAGAGCGTTCTTTCGTCGCTCTGGTGGACATGACCCGGAGTCCTAACTTTGTATTCATCTAATTAACGAGTACCTCATATCATACAAGCCCACCATTGCTTAACGTCCTTTCCGAAGGACGGCATGCTAAGGGTTTTTTCCTCGGATGGGAATCGAACCCAGGATCTTGAGCTCGATTTTCAAGTATGCTACCTCAGAGCTACTGGATGCCCTATGTATCTGTGAACATGATTACTCCCATTATATGTATATAACATGATTATCCCGAACATTGTATATATGTATCCAAAAGCCATGACTCGCCACTGACCTTTCTTAGCATGGAGACAGAAAAATGTGTTATATATTATAGCCGAAAATTAATATAATAAGACCTTATATGACCCCTTTTTCTGTCAACACGTACAATGGTCTCATTTTGGTAGTATGAGGAAAAGACGAAGTCTATACATAAAAGTTTTTCGAATCCTTAGAATGTTGTAGAGAAAGAGAAAGATATTGATACATTTACTGGGAACTATACAATCGATAACTGGCGGTTTTGCGGGGAGAAACAATATGGAACGTCTTAGAAGCCTTTTAAGTTCAACTTAAGTTTCCAAGTCCTCCCACAGTTAGGCGTTAAAAGGAAAATATCTGCCAGAAATCTTAACAGAGATATACTTAAGTATAAGAAATAAAGTTTATATCTTTATAAGTCTTGTAGAATAGAGAAAAAATAGAGGGCAAACTGTGTTGGAACGATTGGAACGTTGGAACATTAACGAAGTTCATGAATTAAAAAATAGGTTGCGCAGGATAGAAAATAGTTGCAAGGCGTCCAGGCAAAGAGGACAAGGAACGTTTGCCTTTGTAAAATATGGAAATTATTACTTTTTAAATACTACATTAACTTTGAGTACATTAAGTCAAAAATGTTTTAGTAATGATTTAAATTTGAATTTATAATATTTCTGGATTGAGGAGGGAAAAATGTAGCATTTAAAGCTGACTAGGTTGTCAGGGGTGAAAGACGACAGTGCCATAATCGTAGAATTCATTTCCTGGCTACCTATATTTTCGTTTTTAATTCTGAAAAATGCATTGGATCAAGAATCAATTTTTCTAATGCGAAAAGACATTAATACCGTTGTGAAATGTTTTTTTATGTGTGAGTGGCAAAAAATCGTATATAAAAAGATAGTTTTGCCCTGAAGAGAACGACGTCTTGTACGTCCACCTATGTTCAATAGAATCGTCGGCATCGTTTGTAGACGATTCGACAATGGGAATGGTTGAACTCCTCAAAACGGCTATTAGGACCCCCTCCATGTGGCTAAAGTCTGGCTGGAGGAAAGCAACAAACTAAATAATTAGGTTAGGTTAGGTTTTATGACTCATGCCCGGGCTTTAACTGCGAGGTCATATCGCCTACTACCAGAGTGCTCTTTCGTCACTCTGTTAGACATGAGCCCGACTAATATAATTTTTATTCACATAGGGCAGTGGTCTTTAGCGAGTACCTGACATCGTACAGGCTCGCGACCATCGCTTAACGTCCCATCCGAAGGACGGCGTGCTTAAGTTTATTTTACCTCCCAGATAAAATAAACTAAGGGCCTCGGTCGGGTTACGAACCCACGCTCTTGAGCTCAGAAGTCAAGCATACCACTGAGCTACCGGCGCCCTCAAACTAAATAGTTGAATTATAATAATTCAGTTATCGCTTGTGACTATACTTCATGGGGCATTGTTACATTCCCCTCTATCTATAGTTTGTTACTTCCCCAACAATACGATCTCTAGAGGAAATTATGTAGTCATTCAGAAATTCATTGCTGAGTTTTCTGAATTTCTTGTTATTAAACTCAAAAAACTTCAGGGCGAAGCTATTAACATAATGACTACAGGCGATTATTTTATCAAAATACTTTCCAATTCCAATATTTTATTATAAAATGAATATTTTATTTTTATTTTTCGTGTAAAACTACCTAATTTAAATTATTCTATGTTATGGAGGATGAAAGGGGTATGCAAATATCAATCGAATAAGTAATTGTTCTTTCAAAACGAACTATTATTTTATGGAAATAAATAAAATAAATTAATGTGTTAATATTCTTGCCAAGTGTTATACTTAATGCGATTATTTTCGACAGAAAATATTATTTTCATAAAATAATAGTTCGTTTTGAAAGAACAATTACTTATTCGATTGATATTTTTATTCCCCTTTCATCCTCCATAACATACAATAATTTAAATTATGTAGATTGAAAAAATACAAATAAAA
This sequence comes from Aradus depressus, assembly GCA_963662175.1. NCBI lineage: Eukaryota > Metazoa > Arthropoda > Insecta > Hemiptera > Aradidae > Aradus > Aradus depressus. Next base: position 32,167,822 of record OY759217.1, on the reverse strand, counting down.
TAATCATATTATAATAAAATATTGGAATTGGAAAGTATTTTGCATGAAAAGCGTCAACTTACTTAATTTCTATACAGGACAGCGCTCGTGTCTCTACTAAAACAGAGCCTTCTTATCCAAAATCTTAGAAAACATTTTATTGTCATAATTATTTACATCCAATATTTTAGAGTTAAGGAATTAATACATTACTAAGGTACTTAATACATACTAAGGCCTTAAATTAATACATTCTTATAACTATACATTACATGCAGTTAATTAATTACCTACGTTATTTTACTAAGTAGGTACTTCATATGAGGATTTAGGAGCTCTTACGTAAGTCAACAATTGAATCTTAGCGCAAACAGTCAACTGGTTTTGGAGGAGGAGAGAAAAGTCAATTTATAATTTCGTTCTGGGGAAGTACATAGCCCGTTTATTCACTGACGACTTTTTTCTATGGTATTTTCTCGTTTTCTTTATCTATTCTGAAAAAAAAAAAAAAAAAAGCTTTTTTACATCTCTAGGAACGGTTAGCCAAGGGTCCGAATATGTGGGCAATATATCAATGGGCGGGTAAGGTTTATATAGGAGCCGAGGAGATAAGGAGGACTTAAGGAGTCGACGGACAGGGAGAGGGGAGCAGGTGCAGCGAGAAGTTGTGATTTTTATGTGGAGATATTTCATGGGGGAGCACTTCCTCCTTCGCAATCTCCGCAGAGGCCCGTCAATCTCCTTGGGCCTTCTTCGTGCAATCCCATCCTATAGGTGCCATGTATCATACCCCGGAGATACATAGCTCAGATCCACCCCAGATCGGTGACTTACTGAACTACGTCAGCCCCCAACGATGATTAAGGTGACAAATCATCGGATCTTTGGAACTGATGTAAATCATATTTCTACCAAGAAATGGTAAACACAATTGTGAAGAAAAAAAGATCATCGACTAAGTACTTCCACAGCACGAATTAATCAATTATGTTTTCGCTATCCGTATAATGGCCTACTTTTCGCTAGCCCAACTCTGGGAGTCCTAAATTTTGCCTACTCAAAATTTTTATTCGCCTAGGATAGGGAACTTTAACGAGTACCTGACATCGTACAGACTCGGGACCATCGTTTAACGTCCCAACCGAAAGACGGCGTGCTCAAGGTGTTTTCACCTCCCCGGCCGGGTTTCGAAACCGCGATCTTGAGCTCAGTAAGCAAGCACGCATACAATATACAATATCTACAAAAAATACGTTTGTTTAATTTACTTTGTCGGATATGTTCTGCGTGTTTTGCGCTTTCGGGATAGATAACTTCCAATTTGGTATAAATGAGTTTCTGAGGGCGTCGGTAGCTCAGTGGTATGCGTGCTTACTTACAGAGTTAGAGATCGCGGGTTCGAAACCCGGCCGAGGCCGTTAGTATATTTTATTTTGGAAGGTAAAATAACCTTAAGCACGCAGTCCTTCGGATGAAACGTTAAGCACTGGTCCCGAGGTACTCGTGAATAAAATTTAGGGCTCGTATCCACCAGAGTGACGAAAGAGCCCTCGGGTAGTAAGCGATATGACCTTATAGTTAAAAGTCCCGGCATGAGTCATGATAACTAAATGATTCTTTTAATTTTCTCTACATTTTTTTGTTTACAGTTTTTACACAAGAAAAGTAGGTAATAAAAAAAATGATTTAAAAAAATCGTTTAATGGGGAAGTGTCATATAAGTTTTACGACAGTAGTGTTTTTACGTACTCCAGTGATAAAAAGGCGCTATATATCCATGTAATGGTAATTTTGGACTTAATGATACTCAATACGAATTTATATGCATCACTTTATATATTGCGTACATCAATTGTTATTAAATGTTTATTGAAACATCAATTTTTACTCGTGAATGTTTTGATAACGAGTAAATAAAAAACAGTCGGTGGATTATTTTTTTAAATGTATTATAGAAACATTTTATTAACCTGTTCTTGTTTGATAATACAATTACATGTAAATAATAAATTTACAAAAAAAAAAAAATTATAGTACATACTCAAAAAAATAAAAATAAAATGTGATAAGCCGTCATGTATACTAAAAGGCCCTTCGAATTAAACCAAATACGAGTAATACGGTGGTTAGTGGGGTGGAGACAGCTGCATGACCACCAGCCCCCCTAGATAAACTATGCATTTATTTCATGTTACATTAAACCTCTATTTTTGTAAATAATTGAAAAATTTTAAAACAATAAAGTAAAGAGGAATAAAAGGTACAATCTGTAAAAAAGATAATTCTATAAACACAACTGAAGGAGTAGCAATACCGGTGTTGCCAGGCCATCATTTTAAAATAACATTTCAGTAAAATCCAACATTTCAAGTTTCCTCCGGAGTTTTATTTGAAAAATTCCTAAATTTCTCTAAGCCAAAAAACATATATATATATATATATATATATATATATATATATATATTGTGACGTGTAGAAGAAGGAATCTCAGTTAATTACAAAAATTGTTATAAAAATACTAGTCTAATCATAAAGAAAATTAAATTGTTGATTAAATGAAATTTCGTGACCTATAACTTATAAAATTTCCATTTCCTTTTATTTTCACACAAGTACTCTATAGAAAAAGATCGCCCACCCCCTTTGAGATTGTGTTCATTACAAGGTAAGTGAACTATCTGTTACTTACAAGGTGAATTCAATCGGTAAATTAGTAAGCTTTGATTTAAAAAAAAAATAAAAAAAATACAGTTTTATATTTCAACTAACATCTTAACGTTTCAATATATTTATGCATAAACCTAGGTGTATACGCACTTTAAAGTAAATAAGTATGTGTGCTTACATATATTTTTAGATGGAGTTTAGAAGGAAAATGTAAATAAAAATGTATAATTATTATATTAAGTCTTATAATATTTATTTTGTGGCGGCTTATGTCGGCCAGTCAAGACGAAAAATGTTTACGAGAATTAACAGGAAAGGATAAATTAATTGGATGCTTAGGTCCCTAGGTGAATACACCAGCTCTACCAAAAAAATATATATAAGTCCACTACATCCGCCATCCCGGCCATCGATATTAATTTTAAGTTATTAACTTTATTTTATAATTATTAACAAATTTATAATATATTCCTTCCAGTTTTGGGTCGTGCAGCAGTTTGAGAGTTGCTGTACAGGATCCGACCCTAGTAAGTAGTTGGCCAACTCCGCTGTAACAAGCAGCAAACTAGGGGGAATGTTAATGGACAGGACACTAAGAGATCCTTACTTTCCCATGGTTCCATTAAACCGCTACTGTTCTAAGTTTGAGCTTACCATGTGGTCAATACATCGATAGAGATTATAGCGAGGGGTTTCTGAAGTTGAAACTAGCCAAACTTAGCACAAGAGACAGAGATAAAAAAAAGTACTAGAACATACTTCTTAATAATAGAAATAAAAGACGTTGTCTTCCCACTGTTTTATTTATACCAGAACCGGTTTTCGACGCAACAGTGTCATCATCAGTGGTTCATCTATCATAGAATAACAAAAATATACAAATAATAAAAAGTATAAATAATTCCTAAAGCATCAGGGTACCGAGTAAAATTATAAAATTAACTTACCCACCCACACAGCACAGCACTGAAAATTAGGAGGTGTTGTCTATTATAGGGCTTTGAATTTACATATGAAATTTCATGTCAATACGACATTTATTAGTTTCTGTATTAAGCCTACCTCTAATCTTCTAGTTCCCTTTGGCCGATTTGGCTGAAAATCAATAGGTGTCGTCCTAAGATCATTTTGGATTCACATATAAAATTTCGTGTTGATACATTCATCCTATCGGGAGTTATCGTGTTCACGGGAACACAGACAGAATTTATTTTTCCATTTCGGATTCAGGATGTCGAAAAAAAACTCAATTTCAAATGTTTGACCAATTAAATAACTTCCCCTATACTTCGTATAGCTGAGAAAATAAAAATGCTGTAATCAGATAAATGAGACACAATAATCCATTCGTTAATAATATAATCATGTATTTAATAAACTAGGTACCTACTTGAAGTTTCATCATGTATTTAATAAACTACGTGATGGTAAACTATAAAAACCATAGTAAACTTGTAATATAGTCAGTATTAATGTTTAGTTTGGAGCAGGGTTACAAGTTTTTTATTGACAATTATTGTGAGGATAGAATGTAAACTGGTGTTTGACGATGTACAGATAAAACTAACTTATCTGCAAATTTTGTTGTTACGATCGACAAGTTATTACAAGACGTGTCTTATTTCTTACTCAGATAGTTGTCCTGAGTAGACTTTGCTATTATTGAGAAGAAAGGAAAAACTATTTAATATATTTCAACGTTTTTGTATAATAAATATAAATAAATTGTATATATTATAATGAGGTACTTCGTGTTTCTTACACTTCTCTAGGATGTTGAAATGTTGATTTTTTTCTTTTTTTCCGGCATTTCATACAGAGGTGTCTTCTTTTTTCCCTTTTTAGACAATATTTCGAGACACTTACACGTCCCTTCTTCTGATCACTCTGGTCACTACAGTGTCCCGAAATATTGTCTAAAAAGAGAAAAAAGAAGACACTTCTAGAAAAAATGCCGGTAAAAAAGTAAAAAATAAACATGAGGTACTTCTACAAAATTTACCCTCAACTTATTTTTTACTTCCACAAGTATACAAAGTATAGGGGTAGTTATGTAATCGGTCAGAAGTTCGATATTAAGTTTCCAACGATGTTTTTCAACCCTTGATTCCAAAAATGAAAAAAAAAAAAAAAAAAAGAATTCTCTCTGTGTGTGTATTTGAACACGATAACTAATAGAATAAATGTTGTCAACTCGATATATATGTTCCAGAACCCCATGAGAACAACTATTGATTTTCAGTCAAATCGACTGAACAGAGGCAGAGGATATTGTTGACATCTTATGAAACTTTATTAATCAATTGTTTGTTTATATATTTTTATTTATTAATTTTCACAATGTTCATTATTACTCTATCAATTCTCTATATTCAAACAAAGTTCTATTTTCAGCTTGTTTTGTATGTTCTATTTCTACTGTCACTATCTTTGTAATTTTTGTTTAGAAGTTGTATGCTCTTGGTTATTATGTATTATATTTATTTTTGTAATGTAAATTATGCAAGGACCAACTCCTTGCTATGTATTATCAATCCAATAAACAATAAATAAATTTGAAATTAATAGTACGTGAGTTAATAAGAGAAATTGACATTAAGTACTACTATAAAAAATATCTTAATTTAAGAATGAAGTAAATAGAAGATTCGAGGTCTCACAACCGGTAGCGTGCCAAGCGGTAGCGAGATTGCTTACTGAGCTCAAGATCGCGGGTTCAAAACCGGCCGAGGCCCTTAGATTTTTTTTTATCTTGGAGGTGAAAAAACATTGGGACGGTCCGGGAGTGTTAAGCGATGATCCCGATCCTGTGCGATGTCCGGTACTCGTTACTGCCCTTGGTGAGTAAAAATTTAGGGTAGGCAAAATTTAGAACTCCCATTGTAGAGTCGGGCTCATGTTCAGAGCGAACGAAAGGGGGTTCTGGTAGTAGGCGATATGACCTCGGAGTCACAGTAGTAAGTACAAACCCCAGACAGAATTTCTGGAAATTGCATCGTGTATTGGCTGTTCAGAAACCCTAGATGTAACTAAACTTGTACCCTGGAACAATGTTGGTTCTTCACAATAGAACTAACTAGACCTAATCTCTTCGTTGAATCATGGAATAGCGGTTTGCGAGGCTATTAGAATTTTTGTTGGCTAACTGAGGCGTTTCAAATGTAAAATATTGTTAATCAGCTCTATTCAGGAAGTTGGGCCGCTACATAAACATCCGTCCTAGGGGGCATCAGTAGCGTAACCCGGCCGCGGCCCTAAGGGTTCTCTAATAGGGAGATGAAAAAAACCTTGAGCACACCGTCCTTCGGATGTAACGTTAAGCGATGGTCCCAAGCTTGTACGATGTCAGGTGCCCTACCCTACGTGAATAAACCTATATAAACAAAATTTAGGACTCCCGTTATAGAATCGGGCTCATGTTAAACAGAGCGACGAAAGAGCTCTCTCGAAGTTGGAAGCCCGGGCATGAGTCACAATAACTAATATTATCTGCCAAAATTAAGTTATTTATTTATTTTTATATAGATGTTTGCTAGCGACTGTAGAATTCAAAATTCTGGGGGTATTGAGGGTCAGTCAATGAAGAAAACACTATTCAAATGCCAACGTTTCGATATATTTCATATCATCATCAGGGCCTAACAAACATGGGGGTATCAAGATTAGAAAAATATAATGGGTGATCGATTAAAATTATATATAGGTACATAAATATACATTCACTCATACAACTCCACATAAATACATATATACATCCTAATACATTCACATACATATACACATTGATGAACAACAAGGAAACTTACTATGAATATAGATGGTTGAGGAGAAGGCATGAAGACTGTGAGGTCTTACGTTCAACTAAGGGTACAGAAGGGTCGAGGGTAACAGATAATAAATCCGGGGAAAACCCCAGTTAACGGTACTTAAATTTGAAGAGAACTACTTACTGGCTAACAGATATTTTACTATGTTGAGAAAAAAATAAAATAAAATAAAAACTCATAATTATATAAATATTAACATAATTTAACTTATTAATTAAATGAAGAATTTTAGACAGAAGTGGCACTAACCGAAAATGAAATAATACATAATAAAGAATAAATAGACACACAATGAAATTAATCTAAATTTTAAATATTAAATATAATTGGAGACAGAACTATGGATTCAGCAGTTTTGAAGCAAATTGGCATAAATGTTGCTCAGGTTATTGGTATCAGTGCGAAAATTGACAGTATTTGAGGTTTTGGCAATATACACCATTTCCAGTGTCAGCCTTTTATAGTAATTGATTTCTCTGTCGAGAATTTTGGTGTTAGCGAAATCAAACTTATGTTTGTTCAGGCTATGGTGTTTGATTAGGGCGCTGCAATTATCGGAGTCAGTTTTTGTTCTACAATCATACTCATGCTGGTATAATCTCTTTTTTAAATATTGAGATGTCATGCCAACATAAGATGATGAACAATCTGAACAGGGTATCTGATAGATGAGGTCAGACTGGTTGTTTTTTGGGGTAGGTTCTTTAATTTGGGAGAATAGTGACTTGACAACTTTAAAATTTTTAGGAGCAATCCTTTATTTTTATATCATTTAATGATATACTTACTGACCTCAAGGTCGGCCGAGGCCCTCTTAAGCACGCCGTCCTTCAGATGGGTCGTTAAGAGATGGGTCCTGAGCCTGTAAGATGTCAGGTACTCGTTAATGACCCCTCCTACCCTGGGTGAATAAAAATTTAGGGTAGGCAAAATTTAAGACTCTCATAGTAGAGTCAGGCTCATGTCCACCTGAGAGACGAAAAAGCGCTCTGGTAGTAGGCGATATGTTGAAGCCTCGACCTCGTAGTTGAAGCCTGGGCAGGTCATAATAACCATAACTATATATAAGTTCTCAAATCGAAAGTTCATTCTTGTTTTTGATTCTCTTTTTAATTCTTGTTCGTATTGGAGATATCTCAAATCTGTGAGTATTTCCTAGTTGAAAATTTAATAAGGAACATTTTCAGTAAGAACCAATTTTTCGATAAGACTAACCGTTTTCGCGTAAATTGAGCAAACGTCTGAAAAAATTGATTTTAAAACGACATTTCAGGATGTTTTTCGGTATGTACATGTTACAGCTTCATTTCAAAATCTAAGTTCATAGGTAAAATCGTTTCAGAGTTCGAGCGCTCACAAAGTTCGAATCACATTCACACACACACAGATAAAAAGGACAGATGTACATATTTTTGAACTGGGTAAATAGTTGATATACATGAGGAGCAGCAGCCCTAAGTTTGATACTTGGGGAACACCTTATATAATTTCTATCATTCTGATGGATACATTTCACTTGAGCTTGACTCTTGAAACTTTCCAGATAAGTAACTATAAAAAAGAGCAAACGCCATACCTCCAATATCGTAGTGGCTCCTTTTTTTAAGAAGAATTTCTTGAACTACCAGATCAAAGTCGATTTAATCCTACAAACCCAAATCGTTTGGCAGTTAGCAGTCCATTCAATAAGCCTCTAAAAATAATTTTTTCAAAATCATTGGGAGCAAAGAGACATATTTTGAGGTCTAAAATTCTCTGGCATTACTTTTTTTGAATAGTGGCTTGGTTCTCACTAATTTCAGTGAGTAAGGAAAGCAATCGGATTCAAAACAGAGATTAATCACTTTAGTCAGAGGCTCCGCAATATATTCGAAAATATTTTTGTTTATTCTGTTTGATAAATAACATATGTCTTATGATGATTTATTTTTCATATCACTAAAAGTCACTTTCTCAATCGTTGGAGGAAAAAGAAAAATATATTCAATTTAAATTTTCTATCGATTTATAAGTATTTTTAATATCATAGAAACAAAAGATGTAGTATTCATTGCTTTATTTGCAATCAGAACCGATTTTCAACACTACAGCGTCATCATCAGTGGCACCTCATTTACTTTTTCCGATTCCTGAGTATTAGAAGCCCCGGCTCCCCGGCTTCAGCATTGAAGATGCCCCGCCTGAGCGAATATCCACGTTGTGCAGGCGCTAATGATCTCAGTTGTCGATGCGCCAAAGTATTAATAAAAAGCCAATGTTTTTTTAAGACAAATAAAATGAATTGGCTTCAAAGTTTTCTCCTCTTAGGTGAATTTCGTATATCACAGTAACTCCCAGGAAGGTCGAACTGGTCTATGGAATAAATCTATGGAAGGGCGGGACGAAGAGTACCCCAGGGTGTTTCCCCTACCAATCTGGGACTCGAGAAACTGATCTTCTTTCCACTACGAGGAAACACTTTTTTTTATAGGTTTTTTTTTTTTTTTTTTTTTTTTTTTTTGTCAGATGGGGAAAAAGGGAAAAAGAAGGAAAGTTCTGACAAAACATAAAATCCAACAATTCTCGTTTAGAACAAAGTGAAGGATAAAATGGAACCCGTTTGGCTACTTAGTATACTGCTTGTATGATGGAGCATACCTTTGATAAATCATGAGCTGCTAACACATAATAGTAAGTAATAGAAAGAGAGAAAACATTTATTTATTTATATATTTACAACGGCATAACATTTGCCATTAGCAATTGCGATAAATAGTGCAGTGTCAGGTGCGTGGCTGTACTGCTGAGGTACGTGACCGAAGAGGAGTCCAGGCTAGTCCTGGAGCAGATCCCTCTGCCATATCCGCTTGAGGCGTCGTGGCGGATTTGTGGGGAGGGTGTTTGTAGATAATTCTTGTATAACTGGATTGGCGTGATGATGTAGTTTGTCGTGAAAAGTTTGATATCGTGCCTGATAACAGAAGGTACAAACGTTGAGGTCATTATGTAATGTGAGGTTGGAAACGTAAAATGGCGCATTGGCAATGTTGCGTAGTATAATGGATTGTATTGACTGATGAGATAAAACATAAACTTCAATAATTCTCGTTTAGAACAAAGTGAAGGATAAAATGAAAACAGTTTGGCTACTTAGTATACTGCTTGCATGATGTAGCATACCTTTGATAATTTGCTGAGCTGCTAACACACACTAGGAAGTAATAGAAAGAGATAAAACATAAACTTCAACAATTCGCCTGCTAGTATCGATACTTTTACTCATGAGTAGTATCTAATAAAACTTTCGATACTACTCAAGTATCGAACGAAACGTATCGATACCTACTTGTATCGATTGAATCGAGTAGTTCGTTATAATTAATTTTAAAAAATCTATAAATCTATATAAATTTAAATAAAAATCGTATGCATCGAGTACTTTGTTATAATTTATTTTAAACCATGTATAATATATATATATATATATATATATATATATACATATATATATACCTATATAATAATAATAAAAAACACAATACAATTTGAAAGATATTGGTAAATGAGATATTGTAGTGGGCATAAAAACAAATAAATCAAATCGAATAAGATAAAATTATATTATTAAAAACATACTGAAAATAATTATAAGCCTTATAGAATAAACATACAATTTATTTTTACTAAGGATATAAAACTACTGAAGACTATTCGTATTTCGGCAATATTTCACTATTTTAAAACACTTTTTGCAAGTCGCTCAGATCGAATCGTTCTTAGTGTAATAAATCCAGACTTTCGCCGTACGACGCGGCATTAAAATATGTAATTGACAAAATGGAATGTAAAAATAAAATAAAATAATGAAATCGTAATCATGTTCACGGTTCTCTTCAAAATTAAACAAACGTATACCTTCATAAACGATAAACCATTTTAATGTAAATAAGGTAAGAAATAAGGACGCATCATGCAGACTGCGTGATCACATCACTCATGAGATTAACACCATCGACATATACGAGTATCATTAGTCCGTGGACCAGAGTTCAGTATTTTACTGCAACAACAAATAAAAGAAAATTGTAAGAAATTAAACGGTGAACGATTTTGACGAATTGGAAAATTTATATAATTTTTTTTAGTTGTTGAAATTTGAAACAAGTACTTTGAATCGATACAAGTAATATCTACTCGATATATACTTGGTATCGAAAGAAAAGTATCGATACCAAAAGTACTTGGTATCGGATGACAGTATCGATACTTTACTTGTATTTACTTGTATCGATAGATCCCTAAGCATACCTTTGATAATTTGCTACGTGCATCCAAAACCCCATAAGGATGACACCTATTGATTTTCAGCCAAATTGGCCAAATGGAACAAAAGGATCAGAGGAAGAAGACTCAACAAACGAAATTTAGTATGAGGATTCAAAAGTCCCTATTATTCAAGTATTGATTAAAACGATAGATTGTTGTTGGAGGGAGAGCGAAAACTGTGTTGATTAATTTGTGATAGGGAAGTACATTGCTGATGATTCACCGATTAATTTTTCCAGTTAGTTATTATTTTTTTCAATTTAGAGGTACGTCCTACTAAGTGTATGTACCAAGATTGAGGTCCGCCAAGACTGGAGAATTCTCTCTTGATTAATGGCAGATAGCAATCAAACCATTTTCATCCTTTCCCACCCCCGACATAAACCTCTCGTAATTTTCTCTCTCTCTCTCCCCTCCACTTTAGTTATATCTCCGTCTGCATAAATAATGGACACAATTTAAGAGGGCTGCTTCACCAACTTACGGAGATATCTCACACAAATGCACCTGTCTGCCTCCAAAAGGAGACGATGGCCTCTCACTTTGTCTTACTTCCATTTAAATATAACTTGTAATGTTTTTCTGGTATTTTTAGGTAAAATAAGAAAAAAAAAATGAGCATGTCGTCCTTCGGACGGAACGTTAAGCGATGATCCCACACGAGAGAGTGACGAAAGAGCGCTGTAGTAGTAGGCGATATGATTCTTTCCACCTCCTAGGAAACGTTTTTGATTAACTATTTCTAAGGAGCAACCATCACATCAGTGCCATCGCATTGTACACATCATTGCATCTAAACCAGAGCAAAAACAGTATTGCTCGGGGCCTTTCTCAACGTCGAACAAGCGTTTGACAGAGTTTGGCACCCAGGCTTGAGAGAAGGGACCTTTCACGAAATTAGACAGATGATTTGAATAAAAATCGAGACCGAAAAGGATGACCGTCACATTATTACTATCAATATTTAAATAACTTTTATTTCCCCTACTATACTAAAAATAAGGACGTTATATAATTAGTCAAAAATTCGATTCGGAGTTTTCAACGGAATTTCATGTTTCCCGACCTCTAGTTTCCAAGTGTGTATTGAAAAAAAAAATCTGCGGGCCTGTGAACACGATAGACAGCTTCCGATAGAATGAATGTATCGACACGAAATTTTATATGTGAATCCAAGACCCTCTCGCGACGACACATATTTTTAAGCCAAGTCGACACAACGGAAGGAGGGGTTAGGGAGAAGGATTAACACAAGAACTCTAATAACCGCCGATAGAATGAATGTATCGACACGAAATTTTATGTGTGACTAAAACTGAATGGTATATGGTTTAGTTATTGTGGATATTAGAATGAATGTTTTTGTATGTAGAGAGAGTGAGTGAACCTAGCTATGCCCCTTAGAGCTAGTCCAGTTGTCCTTTAACCGCAGTGCTGTGTGGGTGGGGTCAATAGGTTTATAATTTTTTATTTTGTTACTCTCTACCCTGATGCTTAAAGATTTATACTTTTCATTATTTGTATATTTTATTTATTCTATCATAGATGAACCACTGATGACGCTGTTGCGTTGAAAACTGGTTCTGCTCAAAATAAAACAGTGGGAAGACAACGCCTTTTTTTCTATGGGAAAACCGAATAAGGACAAGTATTGATTTTCACCGAAATCGGCAGAAAGAAAGGGGGGATTAGAGGGGCTCATCCCAAAAACCCCGATATCTGCCGATATAATGATTGACACAAAATTTAATATGTTGATTTAGGAGTCGTTATATAAGTCAACTGTTGAATAATAGCGCAAATGGTAGACTGGTTTTGGAGGGGAAACGAAAAGTTAACTGATTATATCGTACATTGTCGGTGAATCACCTTTCAACAAAAAAATTTTAAATCACGAGATTTTTTGCGGTCATAAACCCAGGATTTTCGAGACAGAAAATCAACTGGGATATCCGGGTTTGTAAAGGCTGGTGTGGGCGGGGCGGGTGGGGTCTGTCCTGAGGTTTGTGCCTGTGTCAGCAGGAGCCAGGGATCAGGGGCTTGGACCTCATCCAGACACCTCCTGATTACCTCAGTGTTTTATTACCACCCCTCACATCCACCAATGGCCACCCTTGTTACATCCATTTGTCATCTCTATCCTCCCTCTCCCCATCCTTCTGCATCCCCCTCCAATTCCACAACTTTCTATATCCTGACACCTTTCTAATGGGGGTTTTTACTTTCTCAGCTAAACGAAGTATAGGGGAAGTTATGGAGTCGTTCAAAAATTTGATGCTGAATTTTCAAAGGAATTTCATGTTTTCCGACCTCCAGTTTCAACATAATCTATGTGTCTGTGAACATGATAACTCCTGATAAAATTGAGGTATCAACACGAAATTTTATATGTGAATCCAGAACCCTCTAATGACGACACCTATTGATTTTGAGTCAAATGGATCAGAGAAAAGGGGGATAAGTAGGGAGGCTTAACACAAAAACTCTCATAAGTGCCGTTGTAATGAAAGTGTCGACACAAAATTTCATATGTGAAATTCAAACCCCGTAACGACGACACTTATTAATTTTTAGCAGAATTGACAAAAGAGAAAGGGGGATCAGAGGGGCGCTGAAGTCACAAAACTGTGAACATGAAATTTCATATTTGAAGTCAAAACCCAATGAGAGGGTGAAATTTAATATGGCCGACGGTCGTGGAGGGGGAGCGAAAAGGTAATTAATTCGTTCTGGTGAAGTAATACATTGCCGGTGATTCACCTTCGAATTCTATTTTGTTAAAAAAAGAGCTATACGAAGTGCGGGGGAAGTTTTGTACCTAATCGAACAGAAATTCGACCCTAAAACCCTAATAACTGCCGATGTAATGAATATATCGACACTAAATTTATAGTATGAAAATTTAGAATTCCCTATGCAAGTCAACATTTTGATTTTTAGCCCAAATTATCGATTTGTTTCGAAAGGAAAACGAAGACTAAATTGACGGAGTTAGAATCAAAGTGGTCTAAGTGATATTTTTAAAACTTTGAAGAAAGTGTGCATTAAGTGCACAAATATATAATTTTTCGAAACCGGAAATATTTTATCTTCTGCTTTTATGATGAAAGTTGCTGTTAGCAAACCATAAAATTTAATAAAAATCTTAATTTTAAGGTCACTATTGATATGTTCAAGTTACCTCACCAAAATGGTAAAAGTGATTTGCCACTAGATCTCAGCAATGGCTAGGATTTCACTTGTACAACTTTTTTCCTGAACAGAACTTTCATTTTTGTACCCGATTATGCACTTAACGAAAAATTTTCAAAAATGTCACTTGGACCATTTTGATTCTCAGTCAATTGCTTAATTCGTGCTGGGGAAGTACATTGTCAGTGATTTACCAACGAATTTTTGTTTTTGTGACTCATTTCCGACTCATATCGCTTATTACCAGAGCGCTCTTTCGTCACTCTGGTGAACATGAGCCCGAATCTACTGTAGGAGTCCTAAATGCCAACCCAGTTTCAATTACCAAGGGTCTTTAGCGAGTACCTCACTTATTTTTGCCCCATTGATTTTTGGTTTGGACTGACAAACGTCAACGAATCTTCTTCGATCTACGAATCCTAAAGAATAAATAAAACACTAGAATCGACGAATTTCTATGGAACCCAATGAGATAAACATAGATTTTTTTTTAAGAACAATAAATAGCTACCGTTTCTATGTTTCGGTGATAAAAAAAACAGAAAAGAAAAGTTTCACAAAGGCTTTTTAGTATGAGAAAACGAAAAAAATTCTTCTTTTAACCATTCAGTTCGCGGAGAAGAAAAAAATCTGGCTAAAGCTTGGTCTTAATGAGAAAAAAAATATATCAATATCTTTTTGAACTACTAGAAAATAAAAAAAGATGAATCACCGGCAATGTAATTCCCCAGAACGAATTAATAAATTGACTTTTCGCTCTCCCTCCAAAACCAGTCGACTGTTTGCGCTAATATTCAAAAATTTTATTTTAAGCGTCCGGCCGAATCCCTTTTTTCTGGTCGATTTGATCGTTGGAGAGTTCTGGATTTACAAATAACATTTCGTGCCGGTATATTCATTTTATTGGGGGTTATCGTGTTGACAGACGATTTAATATTTGAAATCTAGAGGTCGGAAAACATGAAATTCCGTTGAAAATTCCTTATGTAATTCAACTATTAATATTTAGCCCAAACGATTAATTGTTTTTGGAGATTTGGAGAGAGCGACAATTTAGTTGAATATAGTTGCTGTATACCACCAATATATTGCTGGAAATTCACAGAAAATTTTTCAAAAATTGTAATTAACCTTCCTCCATCGCGCCCCGTTTTTTAACTCACTCTCGCCTTTTTTACTAAACCCTATTCAGGATATGTATTACTTTCTATTACCTGACATATTATTAAAAAAAAGTAAAACTTAGTAATTCAAAATGTATGTTATTTTTTTAGATAGGAGATAAACCCACTAATGGTATGCTTGAATACCAATTGTCGCACGTTAGGTTTCTGTTTCCTCTTTGATATATTTCATTATTATATTGTATTTTAACTAATAAATATAACGTGGTGAAGAATTAATATACATTGAAATTTATCAAAATCAAAGATAAAAGGTACACATATTTTATAAAGCTAATACTCGCGTGTTTGATTATTTGACTTATCCACATTGAAGTTCAATTACGGACTGAGGAAAGATACTAGGAAAAACCCAACCCCAACTTATGGTCAAGGTCTAAATATAGAATAGAAGGGGTTGAACGAGTCAACAAATCGCCTCCCTTTTCCTGAAAACGTCAAACGGTGCGAGTGGCGGAAGGTTAATATAAAAAAAAAAATGATTATGCCATCATATCATACTGCCAACTAAAATGACCTGTTATTATATTATGTCAACTTAAATGAGCTGTTCGCTTGACTTTCCTAACAAAGTCGGTCAGACTGACCACTTAACCAATAATTATGTCGATTTGTGGCAATAATAATTTCTCATTATCTATGTGCTTATTCTAATAAGCAATTCTTCAATTATTTTTGATTCTAGACATTTTATATTTGAAATAACTAAGAGTAGTATGCGATACGATATGGTAATTTAAGCCCGGGCGTAAACCACAAAAACCAACTAAGAGTAGTAGGCGACACGACATGGTAGCATTACGAAATATAGGTTGTCCGGTTTTCGCGATTCATGCCGAAAACAATCCTGAAATGTAGTTGAAAACACATATTTTTAGACATTTCCTTAATTTTACCGAAAACGGTTAATTCTATCGAAAACGTGGTTCATACCAAAAATGTTACTCATTAAATTTCCAGTCGCTTAAGTCCTTAGAAATGAGGTAGGATCAATACGACGAAAGTTATAGCGTCTCGAATTAAAAATAAATTCCCGTAATATTTCAAAATGATGTTTAATTTTTTTTTTTTTTTTAATTATAAAAAAGAAGAAAAATAATGTGGCCGTTACTGGACTTTCTTATACCAATCACGCTTACAGATCATTCTCTCCCCCCTCCTTCTCAAAATCATTTCATTCTGGCATTACTGGGTATAGAAAGTCACTCACAGGATTATGCTGTACAATGAAACAAAAAAATACCACCGACATCTACTCATTACTTTTATATACTCAGTAATGGTAGTATGAAATTAATTAGAGAAGGTGGATAGACAGTGATCTGTAACCTTGGCTGGTATAAGAAAACCCTGTAATGGCCACATCACATATATTTTTTATGTTGAATTAATGACGAACATCATATTATGGTTATTGATTGATTGTATAAAACAATTTTTAGACATTGATGATGGAGGATATTTTGGTCCGGGCATGAACCACAATAATTAAGTGTGGTACGCAATATGAATATTTAAAGCCCGGGCATGAACCACAATAACTAAGACCGTTAAAGAAAAAAAAAAGAAGGGTGATTATTCTGAAACTTATTAAATGTTAGTCTGTTGAGATACTTCTGTGGTGGATAAGTGGTTTTTAACAACTTACCCCTACTTGAAAGGTTGCCAGAACACCAACAACTTTTCATTGTTGCTGAGGGACACTTAAAAACCCCATGAAGCATATTTTTTGAGGATTGTTCAATAAGGGCTGTGGCTGCAATTAACAGCAGTTTCCTGATAATTACAAGTGCTTTTCAGTCCAAGAAGAGCTTTCCAGTCCCTCTTCAAACAACCTCATCAAGGTTAGAACGAAACAAACTTTTTAAAAATTTATTCTTTTCATTCTATCAATTTATTGCGGTACTTAACAAGTTACTGGCTAAGCAAAATTTGAAGTAAGCTACGATTTGCTGGAATATTTCATAATGTGCGATTATTTACGTATATTGTGCGAATATTTACGAATATATCGTAATGTGCGCGATCTAAAAAGGGTTTAAACTTATATTTACATTTAAACATAAAATGCACAATTAACATATATTATGACCCAGGTTGTAAAATAAAAATGTAGTCTGACCTTTAACAGATCTTATTATATTATGCTAGCCGGCTTTCGAGGTGGCTCTCATCAAGATTATTGGCTGCATACGCTGATATGAATAAATTCAATAATTTATTGGTGTAATTTAATAATAATAATTTATGACATCAACACACCAGGCGGTGAAGTATCTAGAAATGCGCTAGTTGACACCGAACTGACCTGAGACCTACACTAGACTCTACCCACTTCTAAACAAGAACACTATACTTCGTTCGATTTGAATGTGCCACAATACTCTACACCGCACTCATACGGCCACTCATTACATTACGCCTGCCCGGTTTGGCTCGGCACAAGCCAGACTAAAATTAAGAACCTGGTCAGGTTCGAAAACAAAGTTCTCTGCCTTGCCATAAACTCGCCTTGGATGGTGAGGAATGCTCTGATACGCAGGGAGCGGGGTGTTCCCGACTTCATATCGGAATTAGCCGAGATATTCCAGAGTGCTTCTGGACCTACCATTGACATTGGGGTAACAATATGATTGGGTAATTCCATGCCAACTCGACATGGCATGACACATGACCACCTCGGATCATTGAAAATGAGTGATTTTAAGACAGAAGGCATCAACATAAGTCCAAAAATGCGTTAAAGTAATTGGAAATAATTGATCACTACTTGGTAATGGCGGTTTTTTTAAAATGCGTTTTGAAGTACGATTTTTTTATATTTCGTTTAAAATGACTTATTCGTTTTAAATCAAATGAAAAAAGCGTGTTTCTTATAGGAGTTTAGACGTAGATTACGAATATCGCGTCAGAAAGTTGATTTTTGCCAAACCAAACCCCCAAAATTGGCAATAATTCAAAAAATCGATGAATTTGAATATCTCAAAAACTTATATGCCTAAAAAATGTTTTCTATACCACCATTCTACTCCTATGGAGTCATACTAAGCTGCCAATATCAAATTTTTTTGGATAATCACATTGACTGATTTTAAAATGTAAATAACCTAATTTTTAATCAGCATATAAAGCTTTTTTTGTGGTTGTACTTTAAATAACCATAACTTTCACCCATATAATAAAACAAAATAGATTTTTGGTCTTTTCGAAATATATTTTTACGCTCTTTAATCGAAAAACAAAATACACTTTTCATATGAAATGCCGGGAATTAAATTCATGTTCAAATAATTTTGTTGGTAATGAATTTTTTTATACAATTTTATTTAGTTATAATTTTAATAAGTTACAAAATTATATTTCAATAAAAGCAGCGTATTTAAAGTACAACCACAAAAAAAGCTTTATATATTGATTAAAAATTCGGTTATTTACATTTTAAAATCAGTCAATGTGATTCTCCAAAAAAATTTGATATTGGCAGCTTAGTATGACTCCATAGAAGTAGAATGGCGGTATAGAAAAAATCTTTTAGGCATAAGTTTTTGAGGTATTCAAATTTATCGATTTTTTCAATTATTGCCATTTTTGGGGGTTTGGTTTGGCAAAAATCAACCTTTTGACGCGAGGTTCGTAATCTACGTCGAAAATCCTATATGAAACATGTTTTTTTCATTTGAGTTAAAACGAATTAGTCATTTTAAACGAAATATAAAAAAATCGTACTTCAAAACGCATAAAATTTACATTTACAAGTAGTGATCAATTATTTTAATGCATTTTTGGACTTATGTTGATGCCTTCTACCTGAAAATCACTCATTTTCAATGAACCGAGGTGGTCATGTGTCATGCCATGTCGAGTTGGCATGGAATTACCCGATTATAAATTTATACATTTTTTAAATTGTGTAAAGCGCCCTTGATTTTTTTAAAATAATGTATTTATTTATTGAAGATATATACTTATATCGTTCGTAGCCCGACCGAGGCCCTTAGTTTATTTTATCTGGGAGGTTAAATAAACTTAAACACGCCGTCCTTCGGATGGGACGTTAAGCGATGGTCCCGAGCCTGTACGATGTCAGGTACTCGTTAAAGACCCCTACCCTAGATGAATAAAAATTTAGGGTAGGCAAAATTTAGGACTCCCACAGTAGAGTCGGGCTCATGTCCACCAGAGTGACGAAGGAGCGCTCTGGTAGTAGGCGATATGACCTCGTAGTTAAAGCCCGGGCATGAGTCATAAAACCTAACCTAACCTATACTTATATCAACTAGCGCATATAGCCAATATTTTTTGTACCTATTTTAGCAATTAGCATTCCATATCCATTTTACTTTCTTTTTACTAAATGATTGGAGGGGCCTTCGATGAGCAACATCGAAAGTCAGCTGACATATAATAATAAAATCTGTGAGTTCACACTATATTTTTACATTATTTTACAACCTAACTCCTCCGACGAATTGTTATTCCCACTTTCAGAAGATATCGATTTAGGGGATCAAAAAACAGGAAATTCCTGTTAAAAATCTACACAGAATTTTTGACAGAGTACATAACTTTTCCTATATATACAGCTGTGAAAAGAAAACTAACACAATTTTTTTGTGGACAGATTAAAGACTATTAAGAAGGGATAGCAGAGGTTTCTAATTTAGTTAAAGAGTGAAGCGAACTTGGCCTTATCTCGGAAAGGCAAATACCCCCTGCGGCAAATCCTCCTGACGGATTTAATTCATTTGGGCACTATCTTTTGCCGGAGATCTACTCATCTCATTACCAAAATGGACATTTGTATGACCAGACATTGGACATCAACAGACATCTGTATTCGGTAGGATAACGAACACTCATCAGTCAAATAGCATTTTCCTTTGAGAGATAACTATAACAGATACCCACGGATTCATAATTAGACGGTGAATGTAATTAAACTTAATTAAGGAATGTACTTTTTTTTCTTTTGACTCCCCCCCCCCCCCCCCCCCCCCCAATCTAAACGAAGTATAGGGGAAGTTTTGTAATCGATATAATGTAAATTCGGAGTTTTCAACACAATTTCATGTTTTCCAACCTCCTGATTCCAAAAATGAAAAAAAATAATCTGTCAGTGTCTGCGAACACGATAACGTCACGAAATTTTATATATGTATCCAGAACCCTTTAAGGACGACACCTATTGATTTTCAGCCAAATCAACCGAAAAAAGAGGGCGATTAGGGAGAGGCTTAACACAAAATCTCTAATAATTGCCGTTGTAATGAATGTATTGACACGAAATTTCGTAACGAAATTCAAATCCCTACAACTGTATGACATATCCAATTACAGTGTTATGGTGTAACGGAAATAAATATTATTATTATTAGATGTTTGCTAGCGACTGAAGAATTCAAAATTCTGGGGGTATTGAGGGTCAGTCAATGATGAAAACACTATTCAAATTCCAACGTTTCGATATATTTCATATCTTCATCAGGCCCTAACAAAAACAAAACAAACATGGGAGAATCAAGATTTTGTCTTGTTTTTGTTAGGCCCTGATGAAGATATGAAATATATCGAAGCATTAGTCACTATATAGAACCTCACCGAACCCTCTAAATTCATCAGCTGTGTGCACACGCAACTGTGTGAGCAATATTGTTGCGTTGTTCTTTAGCAATCTGATATATTTTAGTATCTAATATTTCCTCTCAACAGACTGCTACTTAAATTCTATAAGTAACAGTAACAAAGTGCTACTTTCAATAAGTTACAGTAGCAGACTGCTACTTAAATTCTATAAGTAACAGTAACAAAGTGCTACTTTCAATAAGTTACAGTAGCAGACTGCTACTTAAATTGTATAAGTAACAGTAACAAAGTGCTACTTTCAATAAGTTACAGTAGCAGACTGCTACTTAAATTCAATAAGAACAGTAACAGGAAGGAAGATTAATAGATTACGTATTTCAACTTTTGAAATAACTTGTTAATCTCCTTTCCAGTTATTCACAGACCTGCTATCTGTGATGTGTGATCTTACCCTCAATGATGACTTACCCTCAATACCCCCAGAAATTATTATTATTATCTTCTGGGACGTCCGTGAGTTGCAGAGTAATGAAGTTGTCATCATCCGTGCTTAAAAACTTATGCTGGAAGTACAAAAAGTATTCGAGCGCCATCTTCAATGAATCATTTTTGTCGGAAATGTTTTTTTTTTTTTATTTTATCTGAAACAACCATTGATAAATGGCCGAAGAAAGTTATTTATGTAAAATATTACTTTTTTTTCTCTTGAGAGTATAATATGTTTTGGATTTGAGACTTGAGGATCCCCTTCTTGGCGAGAGCCGTCGGCATACATATCCCATCGTCTATCGTCTCCTACCCCTCTCTTTTGGAGAAAACCTTTCTGCATTTGTTTATTGCTCCTTGACCCAGAAAGTATCACTTTTCTTTCGAGAATGGGAAACAAAAACATTCTCTAAAAATACATTTGTCAATGCTTTTACTACCACTGAATCTACGAATACATTTCTTTGTATAACTCCATGGTAAACACCCGGGCATTTGTTAAGAGTTATGTACACGAATGGATATTCTGAGCAGTGAAAAATATTTCTAGTTTTTGATGACTGACCCAGCAGTTGAAGTCGTTAATATTCTCATTGAAATGATCCGTAGGTTTTTCTTTGGCATCTCCTGAACACAGTAATGGATGATCTTTCCGTACCCAATGTAGTCTGTTCAGCTCCAGTAGTCAAACTTATTTTTTAGACAAAAGGTTCTTAACTATTCGCATTAGGTCAGTCTAAACTAATCCTTGCCAATCGCTAAGTAATACAGTCCACATCATTAGATTCTCTTTGCTAGCCAGACTAACTGAGGGATTCTAATTTGATGCGATAACATTACACTGCGTACTCTTCCTATATTTTCATTCATTCCCTCGCCAACTTTCGAATGCCAATTTTCCTTCAGAATGGTGATGATTCCAAAATTTTCCTAAGCTTTTTCTCCGACTCCCATTGCATTGTACCTTAAATGAAAAATTCATTTGAAAGTTGACTTCTCCAGCCAAAGATTCCATTTTATACTTTACAATAGGCATCTCAAATGTTTCGATTGCTTTCACACATCCATACACTTAACACGATTACTGAATCCTACTCCAGAAGGGTGATCCTCTCTTACTGTGGTACAACTAAGGTATTTTGCGGAACTCATGAGGAACAGTAAGATCATTATAAGCACAATTTCGATGGATAGGACTGGACACATACCTAGAGATATAAGGTCACAATCAGGCGTTTTTCAACGTTGAGATTGTACCATGGCCCTTCCTGATCTATATCGAGAATATTGAATCTGCAATATTCTTCGCAGATGACTGTAAATAGAGGATAAGATCTCTGGAAGACTAGGCTTGGAGGAATACTGGCTTCAGAGTACACTAAATCTTGTCTTGGGATGTCAAATGAATTGTGTAGACTTAAATGTAAAGAAGGTTCCAGTATAATATTTAGAAGGAAAATAAGGTGAAAGTCGAAGTTCATTGTGACCTGGGAGTTTTAATTGATTCCGGTCATTCAAGGAACAATATATATGTCCTGTATAAGTCTCTGGGCTTCTTATGACGGCATCGAAAAGACATGAAGGATACCAAGGCTGTGGACTGCAGTCTACAACTCTCTCGTTGTCCCAGCTGGAACACGCATTAATCAAACGGAATCCATACAGCATATGACATCAAGAGAATCGAAAAACTGCAGACGAAGTTCCCCTGTTTTCTGCGTTTCGGAAGATTTAGTCAACAAAAGGTTTAACAGGACTTGGAGTCTTTCGAATATCGTCGTATGAAGCACAACCGTTTATTTATCTTCAGTCCTGAGGAGGACTGCCCAGAGCTGTTCCTGCCGAGTTAACACGTCGCATACAGAACTATCACAACTTGCAAAGGCTGGAGCGAAGCCTTGCCTCGAAGATAAAGGCGTTTTTGTAATGGAGAGGTCACTAAGAGTGCCATAAAGAAAATTGAACTCTGATGATCTAATATACGGTTTAAGAGGGCACTAGTAGCTCAGAGGTAGCGTGCTAGTCTACTAAACTCAAGATCACGGGTTCGAAACCCGGCCGAAGTCCTTAAAATTTTTATCTGGGAGGTAAAAAAAACTTTTTGGGTCTTTTGGGTGGAACTTAATGGATGTTCCCGAGCCTATCAAAGCTGCTCCCGAGCAAAATTGAGGACTCGCACAATACGGTTGGGCTCAAGTCCCCCAGAGTGACAAAAGAGCGCTCTGATAGCGATATGACCTCGTAGTTAAAGCGAGAATAAGTCACAATAACTAGCTACTAATAAATAAATAACATAATCATATTCTACCAATGTTTTTACAATTATTGAGCATTCGAAGGAACATCCAATTTTCATCTTCCTACAGTCTGTGACAGAATAGCGGCTATCCTGAATTAAGGACGATGCTGTAGTCATCAGATTTGGACTAGATGGAGTGGAAGGAGTCAGAATGAATATGTAGCCCCTTAATGAAATGGTAATGATGGCTTGAATGGGAGCTATGACTGATCATTGATTATTCATCACGTCTGCTCTACGATTAATGGTCTTCAAATGTCCTCTCCCCACCCCCCACCCCCTCCCCTCTCCTGATATCATTTCATATTCATGAATCTTGTACCGCCCAAATCTACAAAATTAATCTATTTCAACAAATAAATTATACGGTCAAATCACTTTCAAACTTTTGGGAACCCATAGACAGATTCATTATAGATGGGTCTCACAACTCGGTCCAAAATTAAAGTTCTTATTATTATTATCAACATTAATAATAACAAAAAAAGTTGGAATCATTATCATTATAGAAATTGTCAAGTTTGACACAATGGGGAGCAATCACCTGCATAATAATTCGGACAATGGAGGGCGCCGGTAGCTCAGAGGTAGCGGTTCCAAACCCAGTCGAGGCTCTTAGGTTTTATCTGAGTAAAACCTTGAGCACGCCGTCCTTCAGATGGGACGTTAGAGCGCTCTTTCGTCGTTCTGGTGGAAATGAACCAGACTCTATTCCGGGAGTCCGAAATTTTACCTACCTAGGTTTATTCACCTGAAATAGGGGTCTTTACCTGTCATTGTACAGACTCGGGACAATCTCTTAACGTCCCATCAGAACGACGGCGTACTCAAGGGCTTTCACCGACAGGGTTTCGAACCTGTTCTTAAGCTCGTGCTAGCCTACTACTTTAATTAAATAAGTAATAAGAAGTTTTGTCTTCATGCTTCCATAAGATTTAGGCGATCCGATCAGAAAAACTCTTGAGAGAAAATTTTACAAAAGAAATAGATTATCTTGTTCCAAGTGATAAGAAGACTCACTGAAGACGAAGATCAGATCTATGTATTACAGCTACGGTTAGGAAAACGCTTTCTTTTCACAAAGTCATTTCAAATTATCTACCTATCCTTATCATCTTCACACATAGTTCTAAGGCTAGCTGAAGATGGCTGATGTAGTGAGAGGTGATTATTTCAAAGGATGCAAAATAAAACCTTCCCCAGCACGTTTATTTTATCAGGGAGGTAAAATAAACTTAAGCACGCCGTCCTTCGGATGGGACGTTAAGCGATGGACCCGAGTCTGTACGATGACAGGTACTCGTTAAAGACCCCTACCCTAGGTGAATAAAAATTTAGGGTAGGCAACATTTAGGATTCCCACAGTAGAGTCGGGCTCATGTCCACCAGAGTGACGAAAGAGCACTCTGGTAGTAGGCGATATGATCTCGTAATTAAAGCCCGGGCATGAGTCATAAAACCTAACCTAACCTTCCCCAGGAAAGAATAATTACGATTTAACTAACTTTCCAAGGTCAAGACGTTGGGCTAAAAAATTTGACTGCGTAGTGGCTTCTGGGGAGGGGCCATCCATACAAGATTTTGAATTTAAATATAAAATTACATGTCAATACAGTCATTACATTTATTGAGATTTTTGAGTTGAGTCGCCCTTTTAGGGCTTTGAATTTACATACGAAATTTCATGTAAATAAATTCATTACAGGGGCAGTTATTAAAGTTTTTGTGTTAAGCCTCCCCCTTATATCCTCTGCCCTTTGATCGATTTGGTTGAAAATCAATATATCAATCCCTTAGAGGGTTCTGGTTACACATCTAAAATTCCATTTATCGTGTTCAACATTTTTTTTATAATTTTTGGAATCAAGGGATCAGAAAACATGAAATTCCTTTGAAAAATGCGTCGAATTTCGATTGCATAACTTCCTCTATACTTCATATAGCTTTGGAAATAAAATGTAGTCTAACCTCTCACAGATTTTATAATTTTAAGCTAGCAGACTTTCGATGTTGCCTTCATCATCAGCCTGCAGGTTTTTGTGAACAGGCTGAAAGGTTTAGTGAAAAAGAAAATAAAACAGGCATATAATTCTAGTAGCTAAAATACGTACGTAAAATATTATATGTATGCGTTAAATAAATATAATAAATAAATTCAATCAATAAAGAAGGAACAAAAAAATAAAATTAATATAAAGTCTTCAAATATAAACAAACCTAGTAAAATAATGATATTTAAAAATTAAATATTATATATCTATTTAATTTTTTAAGTTAAAATCAGATAGAACTCATTGCAAAAAGCTCGATCTCGGATTTTCGCACGAATAAAATACTTTCCTATACCTAAAGTAGAAGAAAGTAAAGAAAAACGATAAATATAGGGAGGAGTAGCAGTACGATAAATATACACAATAATTCAATACATATTTTTTAATATTTACTTACTCCCTGTCTTCTCTGGCCTCCTTCAAAGGAAAGCCAGCCAGAACTGTAGATCCGCGTCTGGTGACTTTCTCAGACGTCATGTCAGGATAAACAGACAGATCCTAACACTCTTCGCACCCTGTCAGTTTCAGAACCCTGGGCTGAATGATCGCAAGTGGGCCAGCTTTGGACTTCGTCTCTAACATAATAATACTTATTTCCGTTACCATAAAGTGTAATTTGATATGTCGTTCAATTTTATACATACAATTTTATACATACAATTTTATACATACAATTTTATACATACAATTTTATACATACAATTTTATAAATTATATACATCAATCGTAATTAATCAGCACATACTATTTCAACATTTTTCTTTTATTATTCACAATTCAATTTGAGGCGACATTTTATTTTTAATGTTTATATATACATATATATATATGGGGAAATAGTTCAAAACTAAAAAAATTATGATGATAAGAAAAGTATTAAATAAAATTAATTATGCAATATAAATTTTAGGATATTGGTGGAGGACCTCTGCCAAGAAAATGAAAATAAAAGCTAAAATTAAAGCTTTTACATAAAAAAAACCTTTTTGAACAATGAGAAAAAAACATATACTTATATTCAGCTCATATTAATTTTATATCAATATGAAGACCAGCAAATTTTATGTTATTTGTGAACGGTATGGAAAGAGTATTTACTGCTAATGGTACAATTTAGGCATCGTCATCGTCTTGAAATTTAAATAAGTTGTTTTGGACACATTTAACATTAACTCATTAGTTAGTTGTTATGACTTATGCCCGGGCTTTAAATACAAGGTAATATCGCCAATCGTCGCTCTGCTGGACATGAGCCTGACTATACTGTGGGAGTCCTACATTTTGCCTACTTATGTCCCATTCGAAGGACCTGATCAAGGTTTTTCATCTCTCAGATACAAAACCTGAAGACCTCAGTCGGGAGCCCAGTAAACAAAGACGCTACATCTGAGCTACCGGCGTTCTCGCATTAACATCAACGAGGTTGTATTTTTAGCCATCATCAAAAAACTATATACTTTTTTTTCCACCAAAATATATCTAGCGGTGGATGAGGGACATAGTGGTCCGGTCAACATGACAGAGTACACTTTTATCAGTAGATATTGTTATACAAATTTACGGTAAGAGGATGTCTTTCAGAAGAATTCCTCCTATCTGGAGGCTAATCCATCAGAGAGTGCTTCAAAGGATGTCCGTCTCTTCCTACGGATCCTTCTACATTATTCATACCTATTGTTGGAGTGTCCGAACCTACCGACAATCCATATTGGCTCCGACATCATATTTACAATGGAATATCATTCATTGAGGACACTGAAGGGTTCTGTATAAAACAGTGTGTATATACACACAGAAACAGGGGAGTTATGATTCCTCATTCAAAAAGTCGTTCAATCACCGGCAATGTACTTCCCCAGCGCAAATTAATTAAATAAGATTTTCGTTCCTCGGCTAAAACCTACCCATTTGGCTGAAAATCAATAGGTGTCTTACACATGAACTTCTGAATCACAGTAAATTTCGTGTTGATACATTCGTTACACCGACAGCTGGGTTAGTGATGAGCAAACGCAAGACCAAGACCATAACATTCTTGGTCTTGTTAAATTGGGTCTTAGTCTTGCAAGACGTGCTAATTTCCATCAGAAATTAAAAAAAAAAGTAACTGAGTCAAATGACGGGAAAAATTAAAATAAATTTCTCATTCAATAAAGAAACTCTCATACCTCTTCCGTAAAATATTTAGGATTAACCCTCGATAGAAGGCTGACTTGGAACCCTCACACTCGGACGACACGACTCACACTAGACCGGCGACTTAGACTATTGTAAAGTATTTTGAATAGGCGTTCTAAATTATCTGTAGAGTAGACTCGACAAAAACTAAATTGTTATACCTATCTTCTCCGACCTCTCTGGACATATGGCTTACAAATATATGGTACAGCCAAGACTTCGAACATCAAAAGAATACAGGTATTTCAATCCAAGACTCTCCGATTGATCACGCAATGCCCATCATACGTTAGCAACAAGACTTTACACCGCGATTTGAACATCACACCCATAGACACAACCATTAAACATTTATACCAACGTTTCTACACCAAAATTTACTTACACACCAATCCGGAAATTCGCAAAATCTTAAGTACAAATTTACCCCACAATCCCCCAAGAAGATTAAAGAGAGTTTGGCATAGAGATCTCCTGGTATGAAGTGATGTCATGAGGGTTCACCGCTGGGTGTTTTTCCTCTCTCAAGCCTTTCATGTCATATTTATTTTTATTATTTTTGTATAGTACCTACATGTCAGCCCAGCCGCTGGTTGTGCATTTTTTACGTAGTTGTGGCTTTAAATAAATAAATACAAAAAAAAAATAAAAAAAATAATATGAATTCTAAAAAAAAATGTAGGTCAATTTTGTTTTAAATTTTATGTCACAAGAAATGGCAAAACATGTTCAGTGGACCTTGAAACGTGAAGATCCGTTGAGGACTCGATTTCTAATTTTCGAACGATTACAATATTTCTTTCCATTAAACATATCGGAAAGTAGAAAAGTCGTAGCAAAAGAGATATAAAATCTCGTTGAAAAACAACTTTTGTATTTGTATCTGGAATAATTTGAACTGTTATTTATTAGATAAATGGGATAAGTAGTGAACAAGTCTAATACATTTCTAATATGTACTTGAATTTGCCGAGGACTTGTCTGTAAGCCCACCTTAAGGGACATAAGAGTAGCAATTTCCCAGATAGAGGCATTTTGCTTGAACGAGATAAGGATTTGTACCAGTGTGCAGTTCTGTGGGTACTTCTCAGACTCTAGGGCCTACCTATTTCGTATTCAACACCGTTACACCTGACCCAACTGTAGACCTTTTTCTTTCGATTTTCCTACTTTTTCTCCCTACGACTTTTCTTATTTTATTCTGATCAGTAACACTTCTGTTTAAGTACAGTAAGTACACGACACAAGTTTTACTTTCTTATACCATTAGGATATACTATAAGAAACTATTGTCAATCGTGCGAAAATCTGAGAACGAGTTTTCAGAGGAATTTCGCGTTTCAAGGTCCCTTGTGTTCTTTTGAACAATTTTTGCGATGTTGTCCTCGCGTCTTTGTGTCTATGTGTATTTGTGAGCGCACATAACTCAAAAACGATTGTAGTAATGAACTTGAAATTTGAAAGAAAAAATTTACGCGAAAATGGTTAGTTCTATAAAACAACTGGTCCTTACCAAAAACGTTCCTTTTTAAATTTCCAACATTGTTATGCTATTAAGCTTCAGATAGGACCAATACGAACAAAGCTTTAGCGTCCCAAAGAATGAACAATGCATTTCTATATGAAATATTTAAAAGTAATATTTAAAATGTAACTCATAGCAACAATTTTCAAAATGTCTTCCACTGTCACTCATAACTATGTCCAGTGGAAGAAATTATTAGATTTCTCTTTGCAACCATATTCCTGAAATCCATAGATCCAAAAGATTAAAGTAGTGTACCTGTTGGTTGAGTTTCTGTTAGATGAGATTGAGTTTCTGTTTGATCGTCTATTAAGTAAAAAAGAGACTCATACTACGAGGTCATATCGCCTACTACCAGAGCGACGAAAGAATGGACGAGAAGGGTAGGGGACTTTAACGAGTACCTGACATCGTCGAAGGCTCAGAACCATCGCTAAACGCCCATCCAAAAAGGTTATTTTCACCTCCCAACTAAAAAACCTAAGGGCCTCGGTTGGACCTGCGATCTTGAGCGCGGAAGATAAATACATACACACCTCTGAGCTACTGATGCCCTCTGGATATGATTTTGAGTTTAGTCGTCACTATCGTACATGCAGGTTCCAGGTCAAGCGTTTATCGATAACACAGGCGGGCATGGTCCACTGCGAGTGAATGGTTTGACTTCCATTCCATTTCCATCCACATTCATTAAGAGAGTTTAAGTGGTGTTCGAGTACTCAAGAGACAGCAGTATGATCATGGTCCGTTACGTCCTCCCCATCAATTCTTGGTATCCTGCCTTTTATTATTCTATTTTCGTTATGCTTTTTTTAAAAAAAAATTTTTTCTGGTGTACCGGCCCCTGAAGGGGCTTCACACTACCCTTCCGCGTATGGGGAATTCTTTGAAAAAAAAAAGTAATGTATATAAAAAAGTCTAGTGAATCGGAATTACCTCGACATAAAAAATCAAACGTGAAACGCTTAGGAGAGGGTGATGAGTATTGTTGCTAAAGCTTAAGATCTTATTGGCCTTTCCCGAGTGAGCTCGGGACCAGGGCATCTATTTTTCATGGCTGAATTTTTATTTTTTTTTCTATTTTCATTACGCTTCCCCCGCGTATCGAGGACACTCTGGTGAGCTCAAAATGAAACTAAAGCGTCATGAATTTATTTTGTAGATTCAACTCCTCTATTACTAATTCTCATATACCGACCTAAAATGGCCCTTCCCATCCTCTGCTCGACAATTTAATTTTTTTATTTTTTATCAAACCATATCTTCCCAGAAGCCAACCTATATCTTCCAAACGCTCCAATTTAAATCCCATATCCACCAGAAGGTCACTAGTTTTCGTTCCTCTGATCTTTACCTCCCTTCCCACAGGACAACAACCTACCACAACTCCTTCCTTATCCAGGCTAACTCCCTCTGGAACTCTCTCCCTCTCCAGATTCGCCATGCTCCTACTCTTCATTAATTTAAATTTCATACTTTTAAACAGATAACTAAAATATCAAAGAAACTTGCCACTCCCCATAATAGAGTAAAAACGAGGTCAAATACAAATACATAGTGTATTTCGATGACAATGGTTGACTCCCCAATCTATTACCGAATACATAACATACGTATACGTAGGTATATTATATGGTTTGTTTTATCTAACATAAATCTTTATTTATACAGAACATTCAAAAGAACACATTTCGGCCATGGTGGCCGTGCGAGCTAGAGCGTAGGGCTTTATTCGCATCGTTTCACCATGGTTTGTGGGTTCAAATACCGTCCGGGAGTGAGTTTTATTTCATAGATAGAACTCCCTCCCGGGGCCATGGTTGTAAAATAAATAGATAACAACTTTACAAGAGATATGGCTAATGTGCATCGTACATAAGGAAAAAAAAAAAAAAAAAAAAAAAAAAAAAAAAAAAAAACATGAATAAAAATGTTTCTCGAATCTAAGAATCTAAATTTTTTATTTGGCCTTAAGTAAGATTAGTCCTGTCTCTTATAACGGTGTTGTGAACCATGGCCAGGGTAGGAAGGTTCCATCTATGAAATAAAACTCTCTACCGGACGGTATGCGAACCCGAAACCGTGGTGGGACCATGCAACTAAAGCCCTACGCTCTAGCCCAAACGGTCCGAATCTAGAAATATGTACAAGACTTTTTTTTATATCGTACTTGGAACGATCTCACTTATACCATGGTTTTTTCTCTCACTTATACCACTGAGCTAACTGCAGGGCGTGTGAACTATTGAACACAATACTTCCTGATAGAATGAATGTTCCGATAACCACCTGAAGACGACTCAAAACGTCTGAAGGGGGGGTTCAACTCAAAAATACTTTAATTACTGCCAATGTAACAAATGTATCGACACAAGGATTTAGTATGAGGATTAAGAAGCCACTATGTAACTACTAATTTAATCCACAAGTTCAGCTCAAACCATGGTTTCATGGAAAAAATCTAAGTAAGGACTTTTGTAGGTCAATTTGGCGACTGAGAGCTAATCACCGTTTCTGCACAGAATAGGTCTGACCGAAATCTCCAAGTGTAGGCATTGTGATGAGGTCGAGACTCTGGAACAAATGATTGTGAGTTGTAGCAAGTACCAAATAGAAAGATTAAAAATGTTATCCACTGTAGAGAAATTGGTAACACAGCCTTTTTGCTACACCACATTATTGGCATCAAACAACACTGACATATATGATGGTATTGTGCAGTTTTTAGGGTCGGTGAATGCAAACGTATAAATTTAATATTACATAGACTGGCTATGGCAAAAAGCTAAGGCCAAAAAAGGAAAAAAAAAACTATTAATTTTTAGCGCAAATGGTCGATTGGGTTTGGAGGGACGGTGATTGCCTAATTGATTAATTCGTGCTGGGGAGGAAAAAATTATTTTTCTTTACATTATTTATTTATTTTAAATTTTACAATTTTTATTGAATAAAAGTTAAATATAATTGAGTTATGAGAAATTAGTTTGGATTTAAGTCACAAAGCGAACTTTTTTACTTGGTAAAGAGGCGCTTTAAAAAACGAAATTCAATTTAAATAATAGAAAAAAAAAATGAATAAAGGATTTTTAAAAACCAAAAGAATACAAGTTAAAAAATAAAAACTCTTTTAACCAATTTATTATTAGAGGTATCAAAGGAATTTTTATTTTTATTTTTGTGGGACAAAAAAAAATCCCTCTAAAAAAATCATGGAAAAAGAAGAAGAAAAACTAGACTGTTTTATTGACATAAGCCAAACATGGGATTGTGCACACTTGTTAACCCCAGTTTTGTTGACTTCACCTTGTGTGTTGTGTCGTGTTCTTTATTGTACCTCTTCCATTCTATCCGTGAAATGTTTTAACTCACTAATGTACCCCACATGAGTGTGAATAACCCAAATTGAAAGCGGTTAGTGAATCATAGGCAATTTACATCCCCAACTCGAATGGATCAAATAAGTCTTCCTTATTCCACGGAAAATTAATAGGTACTTATAGGGCTTTGAATTTATAGAATACATTTTGTGTCAATACATTCATTACAAAGGCAGTGATTAGAGTTTTTGTGTTATGTCTCTCCCGTATTCCCCGTTTTTTCCGTTTGCTCAAATCGGCTGAAAATCGATGTGTCGTCCTTGGAGGGTTCTGTACACACATATCGATACATTCATTCAGAGTTGTGACTCAGATGGTGGACAGGGATAACTCGTCTGCCCCCATCCATGATATTTTAAATTGTTAATGTTTCAGATTGTTATTTATTTATTTTTATTATATTATTTAGTTCTATTCAAAATTTTTAATTTTTTATCAGACTGCTTGATGATGAGGCAAACCTCGAAAGCCGGCTAGCTATTACTACCAATAAAAATCTGTGAGAGACATTTGACATCCTGTGAAACATTCATTCTATCGAGAGTTATCATCTTCACAGAAACACACACAGAGACAGAAATATATATATATATCAGGAGATAATCCAGGGTTATGGCTCAAAATCAATAATTGACACACAGAGACATCTGAATCTGAATACACATACTAAATTTCGTTTCGATTCATTAGATCGGCAATTATTAGTGACTTTGAGGCAAAATTACTTTACGTCCTTATGGAATTTTGAATTTTCATATATAAAATTTCGTGTCGATACATTTATTAAATCGACATAGTTTTTGTTTTAAGCTCCTCTTCCCTTTGGCCGATTTGGGTGAAAATTGAATATGCATGGTCTTTATGGGATTCTGAGGAAACATATAAAATATGTAGGGATACGCACAAATGGGATACACAAGCAGACAGAAATTGTTTTCGCAAAGCACATGAAATTCGTGAAAAAACTCAATTTTAGGTTACATAACTTCCCCTATACACAATATAGATGAGGAAGTAGAGTCGTAGGTGAATAACCGACATTCTACTTCCCCAGTGCGAATTATTCAACAACATTTTATGCTCTCTTTCTACCATTCCGTTGTAATCAATAGTCGACTTACAGATTTCTATATTCATATACTAAATTGAATTTTGATTTAAGATTTTCACTTCGTTTCGGCCGATTTTGCTGAAAAATGGTAGGTATATATCGGTTCTTATTGGGTTTTGGGTTCACATATACAATTTCGTGTCGATATATTGAGGTTTTCATGTTAAACTCCCTCTAATTCCCCCCTTCCCTTTGGTCGATTTGGCTGGAAATCACCTTATGAGGTTCTGGATACACATATAAAATTTCGTCGACATAAATTCATTTTATCAGGAATTATGTTCAGACACACAGACAGGATTTATTTTCCTGCATTATTCCTGCAGAGATTTGGATGCGTCAAAACACGTATGTATGACTGCCTACAGAGCTGAAGGTCGTGGGTTTTTTTTTTTTTTTTTTTTTTTTTTCTGGGACGTGAAAAACTTGAGCACGCCGTCCTTCGATTGGAATTTTAAAGGATGGACCCGAACATGTACTATTTCAGGTACTCGTTAAAGACCATTACCCTAGGTGACTAAACAAAAAACAACATTTAGACTCCAACAGAGTTCGGCTTATGTCCCTCAGAGCGACGAAAAAGTCCTCTGAAAAAAACAGTCAAAATATGTGATGTGGACATAAAGGGCTTTTTTATACCAGACACTTTTCAGGGGATCTTGGAACGAGAAATTCCATTGAAAACTCGATCTCGGATTTTCGCACGATTCCAATACATCATTAAACGGAAGGTATAAAAGGGAAAAAATTTAAATTTAAGTAGTTATAGTTTAAATTATTCCAATAATTACACATGGATACAGAAATAGTTTCATCCGTTGGCAGAAATAAACACGATTCCATACAGTGCTCTTGCTGTGTAACTCTAATTTTCAGTATAATGCAACGTTGTTAATTCATTGAATACATTTATATGTAACATAAACATAATTATAAATACATTATCACTAATAAATATTTTAAACACTAAATATACAGTTATTATAATTATGTTTATTATTAACAATGAATAATGAAGCCAAAAATTAAATCGAAGAAGGATGAATAGGGAAAATTTCCCGACTCAGACATATGTTCCCGAGGGAAAGCATGGATGAGAGGATAAAATATTGAAAAGGCCCCGTGGTTAATAATTCCCCTCGGAATCTAGGGCTCAATTTTCCACTAATTACTTGTGAAATGATGCTTCTATCCTATGCTTCATTCTGTATGCATTGGAACTACCAAGTAGTCAACTCGGGACAAGATGAAAAAAAAATAAATAAATAATAATTGCCTTTCACACTCTAGCTAGATACTGGAAAAATAGGTGATCAGGACAAATAGAATTCACATAATGCAGTATCAGTATTAAGGCGAAAGGGGACAACAGTCAGAAAAGTGTCAAAATCGTTGAATCCATTTCCTCGCTACCCAGATTTTTTTTTTCTACCAAGAATCAATTTTTCTAATGCGGAAGGTCATAATATTGTTTTTTTTAAGTGGCCAGATGGCAAAAAATCGTTTGTTGGTATTTTAATTTCACTATTTCCACCACACTGTGGTTGTCAACATAAAGATATTTATCATTTTTATTTTTATTTTCATCGTGAGCTCACGTTAATATTTTCAGTTTTAATTACATATGGGGTATTTAAACATTGTTTCTTACGGAACTTCTTTCGTTGTACATAGTCCATAGTCGATTATATTTTTAATTATATTACGTTCAGTGATTATTTTTCAACAATATATATATATATATATATATACCTTTTTCTTTTGTTTTAAGAATTGATATTCTGTTTGTTTTTATTATAGATCCGATATGTCCGATAATATATAATAATTATTTACCCAATTTTTTTGACATATTTTGATAAGAATTTCTTTTTAAACTCAATTTTTAATTTTATTTTGATTAACAAGATTTATTCTTTTTTGCGACATTGAATAATATATATATATATATATATATATATATATATATATATATATATATATATATATATATATATATATTTTTTTTTCTCATAATATATTATTTTTTTACATTGTTTTCAGTATTATTATTATTTTGTTCCCCTTTATTTTTGTTTTCCGTTTCCCTGTCATGTGCTTATCCAATAATTAGGAAGCTCCGGCGAAAGCCACACCCTGGTGGAGTGGTCCGGACACAAGGATATACTTAAAGGCCAAGAGGCTCTAAACAAGACACCTCACAAGGGATGCTGTGGGACCGCAACTCGTCTAAAGAAGCCGCCCTAACAGCAATAAGAGAAAGCCGCTTCATCGCAACTCCCTTATTCATAATTTGAAGGCGTAAAAAATGTTGGTATCGAACGCCAACAAATAAATCTATTCTATAACTTCCTGTATACTTCGTATAACTGGGATAGAAAGTATAACCGGGCAGGAAACTACAAATTGTTGAGTGAAAGGATATCCACAATTTGAACTTGATTTGTGTTGAGGTCGATTTACAAAGCCTAGTAATGATTTCAAGCCGCAATGACATTTCAAAGAGATTGCGTGGCGATAGTCACAATAAGGAACTTCGGGAATAAGGCATGAGTTCCGTTGTGAACACCCTGGTAGGTACCGTTTCTTAATTACAGGGAAAGGCGCTCTGTGGCTGAGGTTTGTGTACGCGTGTTTTGATGCCAATATGCCCCAACTCGTAGTCAGAAATGGGTAATTAAAGTAGTTGCGTGTTCTCACAAAAGGTCGTCTCTCCCTCATTGATATTATATACCCAAAATATACGGGAGTTATGTAATTGGTCAGAAATTCACGTCAATTTCATGTTTTTCGACCCAAATTCCAAAAATGAAAAAGAAAAAAAATGTCAGAAATTGTGTGTTTGTGATCACAATAATCCCGATAAAATGAAGATATGAACACGAAATTATTCATTATATGCGTATCCAGAACCCCATAAAGACTTATAATACTCAAAAACTCTCTGAGTATCCAAATCAATATATTGTATAGAGAAATTGAATTATTTCGGGATGGGTTTTTGTACCCATGTTACCCAAAGCCTGAAGGCCCATATAACAGCCCCTCGCTAGTATTTAAATATCTACTCTCCTATCTCTTTAGCGATCCTTGAAGCGCAGGGTCCTTACGATGCTCTACGCCCTCAGAGCCACTCCTTGTCGAAGATCCTCCATCAGAGTTATGAATAACCTTCACATTCGCCCAGATTATTTCTTACTGAGTGCTTTTCTGCTAGACACACAATCACTTTTCTTTACTTCCTTATTTTATTTGTACCCAGAACCCCATAAGGACGACGCACATTGATTTTCAGCCAAATGGGCCAAAGGAGGGGGTGGGATTAGGGGGAGGCCAAACACAAAAACCCCAGTAACTGATAGAGTAATGGATGTATAGTCATAAAATTTTCTATTTAAATCCTAAACCCCATAAACACGATACCTATACATATTTTTTGCTTGTGGGAAAGTAAAAAAGCGATGTAATGGATACATCGATTGCTATGATTCAGAAGTCCCTGCGCTCGATCTTCTACCAAATCGGTAAATTGGTTTAAGAGAAAGAGCAAAAGCATAGTTGCTTAGCGATTGGGGAAGTACATAATCAGTGATTCACTGACGTGTTTCTTGAAACTATTCTGGCCACTTTGCATGGGAGCTGGATAAGCTCCTAATTTAACACCTATTAGTTGAATTGTTCGCCAGTAAGCGCTACCACTCTACCCTTTTTCAGAAGTCTAAGACTTCTGTTCTTAATGTTATCTTGAAAAAAAATAAAAAAATATTTGCATATGCGGAGGCTCTGAAATTCAGTTCGAAGGAAGGAAACATGACATTGAAGGCATCGTTAACGCAGCAAAGAACATGTATCGTCATAAATGAAGGCAATAACGAAAGAAGGGTATTGGAAAGGGTATATATCGTTCTCCGGTCCTAAGGGACTCTTTTGGGGATATCTGAAGTACAATTAAGCCATTTTTACTTCCCCAGCTACACGAGTATAGAAGAAGTTACGTAATCGGTCAGAAATTCAAGGTTTTTTTTACACGGAATTTTATGTTTTCTTTATATCCTGGCAGATATAGCGGATTTACTTGTTAAATACATAATACAGAAGTATCAGTCCAATATATTTTATTTACACAACTACTTTCGTCAATTAACTGTCATTCTCAGTTAGTGAATCTTAAAGTAGAGAAGTTACAGATTCAGGGTCTAGGTGGATGTTGACTGATTAGGAATATACTTTCAGCTGGACCCTGAGATGCGTGTATAACTTCTAAAACCCATCTTTACTTTAAGATTCATTACCTGAGGATGACATATTGCCGAAACTAATTGTCGTATAAATAAAATATATTGCTGGACTGATACCTCTTTATTACTCATTTAACAAGTATGTCAGTAAATCGAAAAAAAGCGATGAATTTTCGACGTGGATTTCGAAAACTTGCCTGTTTCGAACCACTAATACTTCAGATAGATAACCAAAGGCGAAAGTTCGCTAGAGTAAATTTACTAGTGTGGGTTTCCAAGACGTCGTTATTAAAGTGCAGTGAGTAATAATGAAACACTCTTTATGTTAAAGAATAAAGGAAAAACGTATGTTTTTTTTAAAGAATATTGTCTATTTCCCAAAATATATGGGAGTACTTTCGGTATTACTACCATCTTCAGGCACAGATACTGAATTTTTGTTAAGTCGTGGCTGAAGATGGTAGCAATACCGAAAGTACTCCAATATATTTTATATAGGTATATTGAGAAATAGACAATTTTTTTTTAAATACGTACGTATTTCTTTATTTTTTAGATATGCCCCATGACAAGATAGATCTCTCCTAAGGCCTGGGGAGAGGGGGGGGGGGGGGGGGGGGGCTGGTGCGGGGCTGTGGGATTCCGGGTTGGCGCGTGTTGGCCTGGGCGGGGGCCTGGGGTTGCGCCGCCGGGGTCTCTGGACTATTTATGTCCCAGATTTGGGAGGGTGTGGACGGCCGGCAGTAGCAGCCCTTGCTGCCTCACTGCGTTAGCATTCTTTGCAGAGAGTGACCTTGGGGTGCTGCTCCTTGCTCCCTGGCCGGGTTTGGGTCGCGCCTGCTTGGCGCCCTCGGTTTCGTTTTTGGCTTTTTCTCTGTCCCATTTAAGCCTCTCAGTTCATTATTGCTGTTTTTACTAAATTTTTATAGCTACATTTGAAGGGTTTTTTGCCCTTAAAAATCATATTATATCATCTTTATTTTTTATAAAGTGTTTCACAATATATCAGCAAAAAAAAAAAGTTAAGTATCACACTGTATAATATATATATATTATTATTAATAATACGAGTATAACACTTTTAATATGAATATAACTATTTAATATCTTAACATATAATTCCTTTATGGGTTACGTGTTTACAAAGATGACATTTTTTCCCACATTTGAAATAAAGATAAATGCAGTGGAAACAATGAAAAAAATGAGGGAAAAAAACAAAAAAAAACGAAACATGTGTCAGTTTCCAGAGATGGCAGATTTAATAAAAATAGTCCCTCTGCAGGGCGCTCGTGAACATTAGCACCCCCTCCTGTGGCTTTTACACACTTTATAATTGATTTCATAACCGGCAGTAAAAAGTGTATGGTTGAGAGACGATAAGACTCTAAACCACGTAATTAATTTTCAAGAGCCTAATTCAAGTAAGTTTAGTGAAAGGAATCTTAACTGCTCCAATGGTTAACACTCTTAGCCTGAATGTTTAAATACTGTTAATATCAGGCACATTTTCAAGCCTTTCACAAGAGAGATTCGTAATGGTTCCTAATGTTTGTAAACCTTTGACAGGTATCATTTTCTATTCATTGAATGTCAAAGTTTGCAAATAGTTTCTAAGTTATATTTCCCCTAGCTGTAAGAAGGACGTTATGTAATCGGTCAAAAACTCGATGCAGAGTTTTCAATGGAATTTCATGTTTTCTGACCTCTAGATTCATCCAAAGCGACCAAAGGACAGAGGGATTAGGGAGAGACTCAACTGCCATAAAATTCTATATTTGAATTTAAAACAGCAAAGGATAACCCATAAATTTTCAAAGAAATCGGCAGAAGGGAAGGGATCAGAGGGAGGCTCAACTCAAAAACTCCAATAACAACTAGTATAATCAACAATGGATCGACATGAAATTTTATATTTGAAGTCTTAACCCAATGAGGACATAATATGTCAAATTTCAGCAATATCGGTCTAAGGGAAGAGGGCTCAATTCAATAACCGTAGTAACTGCCAATGTAAGACTTTATCGACACATTTAGTATGAGGATTAAGGAGCCCTTATGTAAATCAACTATTGAATATTAGTGCAAACGGTTGACTGGTTTTGAATTGTTAATTGATTCATTCGTTCTGGGGAAGTACAATCCTGGTGATTCACCGACAGTATCGGTCTGTGAAGACCCTCTGACACCAAATTAGCGATTTGGTTGAAAATCAATAGATGCCTTACTCAGAGACTAAAAAAGTATTATCGTACTAAATTTCGTTACATCGACAGATATGGGTTTTTGAGTTGAGCGCCCTCCCCTTCCACAGATTTGACTAAAAATCTATAGAAATTGTCCTGGGCTCTTTTTAGACAGTCTCATGATGAGAGCAACCCCGAAAGTCGGCTAGCAGAAATAATAAAATCTGTGAGACTTTTTTTAAATGTTATAATCTATGACATACAAAGGGACCCACCCTTGTAACTAGAATGACGTCTCTAAGTTTTATCTTGCGATATACTGAAACTAGTCTATAGAATGTGAATCGTTCGGGAATCGAACCCAGATATGTGGAAGCTCTCGACCAAATGTGAAATACAAATCGAAATACAATTCATGACGTTCCAGAGCAGGCTGTTAGACCTTTGTGGATGTTCCGGGTAAGTTTGTCGATCTGGGCTGCAAAAGCAGCAACTCCTTCCTAATTTCCGATGGATTTGGGTATTCCTGATAAACCAGGGTACGTTTAACGCTATTCGGAGAATTTTGAACGGTTTATAATTTTATTATGTTGGCAAACCACAGTTTGTGCAGATCAATACGAAGCAAGCGTAGGTAGATGTTGTTATTCCTCTACCCAACTTAATATTTCTATGCAAGAAACTCATAAAAACCCTTGTTACAGGTTCTATGACCTCTGTCTGTTCCCTAGTTATAGCTTGCATTATACTGAAGCTATTTCAAAGAATGGGGATATTTTTTTAAGAGATGGAACCCAGAAGCCAACATTCATGATCTCTCAGCTACAAATGTGGAGGCTCCCAACCAAATGTGAAATACAGATATGTATTTATGATCCTATATATCCCTCGTACCTACCCCTATTTCACAGGAGATTAAAAACACGCGGCTAACACCACAACATTGCACTGATTAACACCGGGTTCATGTGTGATCGCCTCGAAACCAAACATCTGGTATTTTCCGATTCTGTAATTACATTAATCTAGATTCAGCCTTAGATGATTTATTCGTTAATTTAAAAAATTCAAATTTTTGGATTGATTGTGCAAAACCAACGGTAATTTTGCGACAAGGCAAGGCTTAACTCACAAACTCTAATAACTAACGGTGCAATGAATCGAGATCGACATGAATGTATATGTTGACCTAAAACCCCATAACGACGAGGTCTATTGATTTTTAGCCGCATTGGAGGGAGGGTCCAAAGCGGGGTTCAACTCACGGACAAGATAACAAAAAAATAAGTCAACAGCATTCGGTAAGAAAACATCTCTTTGTAATGAGTCTAGTATCATCATGTGAAGTGATGGAGCAAGCCACGCTACTGGCCACATACTGGGCGAAAATGAAGAAGAAATTATTCATAACTCCGATGGAGGATCTTCGACAAGACGTCCTTCTGAGGACGCAAAGCATCGAAAGGATCTTGCGGTTCATTAAAGAGGTAGAAGATTAGGTAGTTAAATACTGAAATCAATGAATTGATTTGGATGAAAATTAATTGGTGTCTTTCTCAGAGGGTTTTTGTTAATACCTGCAGCAAATATATTATATAAATGATAGAAGGTAAATTAAAATAAAATAAATGGA
Source organism: Aradus depressus (assembly GCA_963662175.1). Classification (NCBI taxonomy): domain Eukaryota; kingdom Metazoa; phylum Arthropoda; class Insecta; order Hemiptera; family Aradidae; genus Aradus; species Aradus depressus. The sequence continues at coordinate 32,126,001 of OY759217.1, read as the reverse complement.
CTGTATATAGGTTAATTAAAAAATTAATAATAATGGAAAAAATACTAAACTAATGGAAACAAAACAAATTAAATCTAAGAAATGGTAAAATAAATTATACTAAAATGTCTGGGGAATGTGGGCGGTCATGAAGTGAAGACGCCAAGGGTTGTCTCAGTCGCTGGGCTGAGGATACGTCTTTTAGGGCTTCTTGACCAATACCTACAGCAAGGGCTGAAGGCAGATAATGGTCGAGGTGATGATGAGGTGTGCAGCAAAGGGCTGAGGGCACTTCTATTCAGACAGCCAGACTGGACTTGACTTGACTGACCGGTCAGGTTAACTTAAAACAACTATGGCAGCAGTGACCCTCTACTGGCCACTATACAAAGTACATACACTTCACTAATGGCGTCACCCCCTCCACATATACCCCATTGTGTTTATAAAGATTTTTATTTTTTTTTTCATTTTTGGAGTGTAAGGGTCAGAAATCATGAAATTCCGATGAAAATTCAACATTAAATTTCTCTCCGATTGCACCTTCCCTATGCTTCGTATGGCTGGAGGAGTAAAATAAGGAAGAAGGAAGAAAAGTGAAAGAATATAGCGAAGGAACAGCTTTTCTTTGGTGAAAAACGAGGCGTGTAGTCTTTAGTATATGTGTAAAGATTTCTGGGATTTAGCAGAAGAGTCCTCGTGAAACAATCCAAAAGAATTACGAGACTGACAAAATCCTCGATTCAACTAAAAAAGAGGGGGTATGTGGATAATAGAAAGGGGAAGAAACTGGCATCCTTGTCATTAGAGTCACAAATTTACGGTTAGAGCTCCCTGGAAACCGAGTTTTATCCGAAGAGCTGGGTTGAGGGGCGAGGGGGGGTTCTCCGATAAAGGATAGAAACACGCTAGAGGTGAGGCAATAACTCGAGGGAACAAGGCAGCCCCGAGGCCCGGGCTCCCTCCTCAGATAGGGGTATCACACGTAAACCTCCTTTACAGGCAGTAGCCACCCAGTTTAATTGGCTTCTCTCGCTATCGGAGCAACCCAAATAAGCACACACAACTCACCCCGCCACCATACACAACACACCAAACAACATTGCCCTTTTTAAAACAGACATAAATCATTGTCAAAAAAAGAACCAACCCCCAGGAAAAAAAAAAAAGTGAAAATACTTCATCACACGTTGGTCTATTCCACAGAAGAGGTTTAATATAGGGGACTCCCCTCCAGAAAACGTTTTTTGGATGCGATTAGGGCAAGATTAAGGCTATCATTTAAGCGGTCAGCATAATAGTTGAGCCGTCCCCAGAAAAGTGCGATCTAATGTACCTAATTACAAAAAAAATTATAATATATAACAACTCCACCACAGACAAACATTACAGTGAAGGCTATATATTGAAAGCTTCAGTTCCCAGTCAAACGTTATTCGGATTCAAATTACGCTTTCTTAAAGTTTGAACTCCAACGAATGCTGCCAATCGGCGAAATATGAGAGTTTTGCGAACGTATCGTCGTCGTGCGGTGCAATGTTTGCCTAAAATGAAAAAGACTACTACGGCGCTAACTGCATTTTTTAGAATTTATTCAATTAAAGCCGTAAAAAGTGAAAATAATTGTTTTTTTTTAGTACACTTAGTATTTATCAGCTGAAAGAGAATGCCCGAGTTGCTGAAAAAAAAAAATGAAGGCTTATTTTAATAGAGGATACTTACTACTACTACTAATTGTATAAGACTGGATGACTAGACTGATGAACATTTTAATTGTTGATATGAATTTGTGTTGATTATTTTGTTATAACATACTATAATAGGGCGCCGGTAGCTCAGTGGTATGCGTGCTTGCCTTCTGAGCTCAAGATCGTGGGTTCGAAACCCGACCGAGGCTTTTTAGTTTATTTTATTTGGGAGGTAAAATAAACTTAAGCACGCCGACGTTAAGCGATGGTCCCGAGCCTGTACGATGTCAGGTACTCGTTAAAGACCCCTACCCTAGGTGAATAAAAATTTAGGGTAGGCAAAATTTAGGACTCCCACAGTAGAGTCGGGCTCATGTCCACCAGAGTGACGAAAGAGCGCTATGACCTCGTAGTTAAAGCCCGAGCATGAGTCATAAAACCTAACCTAACCTACTATAATATCTTGTGTATGGTACCTGATTTAATCTTTTCGCGATGAGAATGAATCGAAATGAAATTTCATATTTTAAGTCAAAACCCAATGAGGACATAGCCTGTCAAATTTCAGCGATATCGGCTGAAGGGAAGGGGATTCGAAAATTCATATGTAAGTCAATTATTGAGTTTTGACAGTCAATTATTGGTTTTGAAGGTGGAGCAAAAACATGGTTAATTAATTCTTGCTGGGGAAGTGCTGTTGATTCACCGACTATTTTTTCTTTTACAACCTGTGAAATAATCACATGTCACTCAATCAGCCTTCTTATGCATTTCAGCCCTTAAAACAGTGGATCGGAGCATTCCAAGTAATATGCAACAGGCATAGGCATAAACAATAAAGATTCAGCGGAGCTGGTAGCTGTCAGGTTGGGAGAAATGGGATCTCTGGCTGTGACAGCTGTTTGTGCTCCACCACCACCAATTAATTTTCCAGATGTAGAACATTCGCTACCATGTAAAGTGAACATTTTTTTTATACATCCAACATGGAAGACTAACACATTCTATGTCATAAACATCTTCTGCTGATCTATAGGACATCTCTGCACCCAGCCTATTTTGGGTACCCCATCCCATTTCTTTCTCAGGATTACACAAATGGGCTCATTTCAGCAAAATCTAAATGCTGAATTAAGTTAGCGTTTTATAGGTTACCTAGAGTACCGTTAGTAAGTCTTTTACTTTGAGGTCATAACGCCTACTATTGGAGTGCGTTTTTGCCGCTCTGGCGGACATGTCTTTACTGTGGGAGACCTAATTTGCCTACCCAGGTTTAGTAACCTAGGGAAGTGGGTCTTTAACGAGTACCTGACATTGTACAGGATCGAGAAAATAGTATAACGTCGCATCCGAAGGACGGCGTGCTCGTGGTTTCTTCACTACCCAAATATTCAATAATTAATCAAGAATAGTGAATAATATTGATTGTGTTATTATAATATTATATTATTATATATACTAGTGGCCTGTTGAAGTGCTGCATCGAGCATCGAAGAACGGAAGTTCCTCTGTACCTCTAAGGATCATCCAAGCGAACGATTCAGGATAGGGTAAACTACAGCATCAGTGAAGAATTCCATACGCTCGGGAGTACTGTGACAGAGTTATGGACGTCCATTGTCCAGAAGTAGAATTCTGAAGAAGGAAAACTTACCTTCTACCAGAGCGCTCGTTCGTTGCTCTGGTGGACATGAGCCCGACTCTACTATGGGGAGTCCTAGATTTTGCCTGCCCTAAATTTTTATTCACCTAGGTTAGGGGTCTTTAACGAGTACCTAAAATTGTAGAGGCCCGAGACCTACGCTTAACGTCCCATCTGAAGGGCCATCCTTCAGCATGCCATATGCTCGAGGTGTTTTCGCTTCCCAGATAAAATACCTAAGGGCCTCAGCCAGGTCTTGAACCAGCATTCTTGAGCTCAGTAAGCAAGCAGCGCTGAGCTATCGGCACCCTTAGTAAGTGGAGTTATCTGCCCCGTTAATAACTTCATGTTACCTAATTTCAGAAATAATAAAAATTCCTGTTGCCTCACGACCTATATAAGACTTTTGAAACGATGTAACGATATTTTACTTAATGTTCAATTCAAAACTCATTTATATGGTCAAAGGTTGGAATTTTGATTTGCTACATTTTTGCTTCTGTACATTAAGAGCGAATAGTCAATTGTTAATGATTTTCGAGTTTCGATCTTGTCCTTCCCCTAGAGTTGAAATATTTGGGAGGCCACATAGCCCTTGATTCAATCAGGTTTATAAGGTTGCTTTATACAAAGTTTTATCAAAATCGATTCAATAGTTTCTGCGCCAACTTGATACAAACTCTCTTATTGACAGCAGTCCTTCATAACATCATTTTGATACATCCTCAACGGTTTGCAGCGTATGCAATAAATGGCGCACGGATGGCCGTTTTCCTTCTGACTTGCTTCATTATTACAATCACTGCTCGGCTCCCTTTTGATACATTGTAAATAATTATAGTCTATGTTCCCAGGAAAAACATAAGCTTCCCAACGGTGAAAGAATTATCAATATCGATTAACTAGTTTTCGAGATTACCTCAACGTAATTCACTGATAGAATGAATGTATCAACGTGGAATTTTATAGGTTTATCCAAAAACCCTCTATTGATTTTCAGCCAAATGGGCCAAAGAAGAGGCAGATTAGGGGGGTGGCTTAACACAAAAACTCTTACAACTGCTGATGTAATGAATATATCCACACAAAATTCAATATGAGGATTCAGAAGCGACTATGTGAGTCAAATATTGAGTCTTTGCCCAAACGTTAGATTGGCTTTGGAGGGAGAGCGAAAACTTAATTGAATAATTTATTTTGGGGAAGTACATTGCCGGTGATTCACTGACGACTTAATATATATTACAACTTGGCTAATAATCTGTAATTAGTAATTATTGTTGGTATTGTTAAATTAAATGTTCTTAAAATAAATAATGATTCTATTTGCTTCTAATTATTTCTTACCTTTCTTTGGTTGCGTGGGTTTGCCAAGACTAACAGTTATGAAAAATCAAGATGACATGAAGTGCAAAATACATGAAAGAAAAATTACGCCATTCTTATTTGATTAAGTATATATTCATGAAAAACATTCTTAACAACTTTAAAATTATTCTTCAGGATCCTTCAAAGATATCGAAATACTACTCCTAAACTCTATCTGTATAATTGTTTATTGTATCACGGTACCTTCTAGTCTTTGTTCGTTGCTTGTTCCGATTGCTGTTGGGTTCTGGAGTTCTGCAATGATCAATCTTTGCTGTCTGTCTCTAAAGTAGAATTGAGCTCCAACACATCTTCCTCTTTGGTCCTGTGGCTGAGTCCTGGATCTGGATTGTTGGCTGGAACAAGAGGTGGATCCTGAAGTAGGACCTCTCTCCTCTGGGACAGTTGACGAAGTAGCTCCTACCTCTCCGGAGGTAACTGACGAAGTGGGGCCGAAGCTAGGTGTGGCTCGCTCGCATCCATTTTCCCGCTCCTGGGACTCTTTTGGGTGCCTATTGGTTGTTCAATCCCCCACTCTTGTATTCCCCTTATGGTTGGGGTCTTCCAAAGACTTCCGGTGGACTTCCTGCCTTCCAAATCAACTATTTTTATTTCACTGGTTATAATTATTTTAAAAACAATTAATATCCCTAATTTTGGATATTATTAATCACTTCTCACATCAGACATCTTCACATTAAGCTTTACCCCTCAATTTCCTGACGCCTCAAGTCATTCTTTGGTGTTTATTCACGAATTTGATGTTCTTCGGCTTTTTTTTTTGTTCACACCTCAAGATAAACACAAATCTCTTTTTGAGAAAGAGAACATTAAGAACTCTGCAAAGTTGAGTGGCTAGAGAGTTACAGATATAATTTTTCTTATATTTTCTCTTTCAAATTTTTAGCCCTTTCAAGTTGGTCGTCTCATCCCTATTTTAATTTTTAATTAAAGCAGGAAAAATTGGGTAATTACGAATCGTGGAGTCTATGAATATCCATGAAGTCGGGGGAAGTGATTTCCATAAAACCCCCCAACCCTTAGAAGGGAGTCGGCTGGAAAAATGTTATCACCCTTTTTTTTTTTTATATATGTGGAGGGGATGATACGGGTACCAACGTGACAGGCGGTCTGTAATCGTATGCATATGGATGTCAGTTTAGGTGGCTGGATCCTTGCCCTAGGCTATCTTACGGAACAATACTGCTCGAGTGGAAACAGACTCACAATGGGTTCAGTTAGTTGAGGCATTACAACAATAGCTGAGAGGATTTGGCTAATAGTATGTCTGTCTATCATAGCGTAATTCTGAGAGTGATTTTCTTAATCCAGTAATGCTGCCAACATGAAATCTGAGAGGGGAAAGAGTGATGTGTACAATACATTGGTATAAGAAAGTCCAGTTATAGCCATATTATTTTGTTTATTTTTTATACTTAATATAAAACTAACAACAAAAATAAAATTTATTTTAGATTCTTTGGGACGCTATAACTTAAATCGTATTGGTCTTATCTCAGATCTCATGGAAAACTGAATGTTGGGAATTTAATAGGAATATTTTTGATAAGAACTAATTTTCCCATAGTATTAACCGTTTTCGCACAAATCGACTAAACGTCTCAAAAAATTGGTTTCAAGACGTCATCTTAGGACGTTCTAATTGAAGTGACTTCTGTATTTTATGCAGGGAAAGGAACAAGCAACAAACAAAAAGCCGTCGATGAATCACCAGCAATGAACTTCCCCAGCACGGATTATTCTATTAGTTTTCGTTCTTCCGCTCACAGTAATGGACCGTTTTGACATTTCAATTCTCACACTCAATTCCGTCTCAATACATTCATTACATTAGCAGTTATTTGTGTTATGAGTTGAACTCCTCCACCTCTGATGGCTTCTCCTTTTCCTTCAATAAATTTCGTGTTCACACACACAAACAGGATTCAGGGAGTCGGTGTTAATAAATAAGATAGACTAGATAAAAATATATATATATATATATATATATATATATATATATATATATATATTTATTTTCAAATACAAGGGCTAGTCTAAAGTTTAAATACAGTTGAAAGAAAAAACAAAAATAAACAAAATTAACTCTCCTGATGAGGAGGAGAGAAAGTGGAAGATGGGCTGATCAACTGATCTCCAAACAAGGCCGAGAAGGATGAGAAGATCTGGGAGTAGGCTGAGGACGCCGTCACACCAGATGAGCCAGATACCAGACTAGGTCCACGTAAAGGCGATCCGGGTTCGACTAGAGAAGTCGGCGGGTTGGTGACCTTGAGGAGTGCACTGATGTCAACAGGCTGAAGGACCATGGAAAAGACACTGTCCAACACTGTCCAGCGGTCATAGACTCCTCCCACAAATTGTTAAAATAATCGGTTTATGTAAAATGCAACTTAATAATAAATTACAGAAATAATATATAATTGTAATAATAATAATGTTAATAATTATTAGAATTAATTTTAAAAAACATAAAAAATATACCTCTAACAAATCAAAATAAACTTAATGTTGCGCTAACAGTCGGAAAACGTAAAATTCCGGTGAAAACTCAATATCAAATTTCTGAAAGATTACATAACATCCCCTATACTCCATATAATTGTGGAAGAAAAGAAGTCTAGTTCAAAGCAGTAAAAATATCAACGAAGGGTAAGGAAATTAAAAGAAGAACAGTTAGAAACTTTTAATGAAATTCATAAAAGTTTAATATACAGATGGACCTATCTTAGCAGACAGAGGTCTGATCAATGGAATAAATAAGTAGAGGAATAAATGAAGTTGGAATAATTATGCTACAGTATAGCTATAATGTGCTGAAGTATGCATATCTGCCTGCAAGATTTTATCTAATGTCGTATATACTTCAACAATTTGCCGTAGATTTCAATGAAGTAATTAGGGTTTATCAGTGTGGACCATTCTATTTAATAATTCAATTCCTCTTGAAATTCATGTGAAATAAGATAAATTCAGTGACAGTGAACTTGAAAAATTTTGATCATTCCATAAAAAAAAATTGTGATGTGGCCATTACAAGACTTTCTTATACCAACCACGCTTACAGATAACTTTGTGTCCCCCTTCTCAAAATTATTTCATACTGGCATTACTTGGTATAAGAATGTCTACTCTCAAGATAACGCTGTTCAAAGAGACGAAATGATCTTGAGAAGGGGAAAAGGAGAGTGATCTGTAAGCGTTGTTGGGATAAGAAAATCCTATAATGGCCGCTTCACATTATTTTTCTTAATTTTTATAATTTTACAGTTAGTTAACTAACTACAGTCAGCTAACTAATTTTACAAAAAAAAAAAAAAAAACTACCAATACATAAACCATATTTTAAATTCGTTGTTAAGAGTTACGTTTTAAAAACTACTTATATTCCTTATAGACATTTAGTTTACATTCTTCGGGGGTCGCTGTATCGTTTGTAATATTGATCCTATCTTAAATCTGAGGCCTGGGTAATCGGAAATTTTATAAAGAACAATTTTGATCAGAATCAATTTTTCGATAGGACTAACTGTTTTCGAGTAAATCTAGGAAACGTCTAGAAATATGTGTTTCAAAACTACAGGATGGTTTTCGGCACATATCTCGAAAACCGGATGTCGTGTAAAAAATCATATTTCATATAAATTATGTATTTTAATATTTTCTACAACTATTACTCGAAAATATTTTTGATTAGGTCATAAACATAAGCTGTATCTTGTAAAATGTAGTTAGATCCCGGGGCAAAGTGGTCTCAATCTTTATTTGATTTAGGCCAAAATCTAATCACACCTTAATTAGAACATGTGGACCCGTTCATTTCAAATTTCATAGCTACAATCGACCCTACTTTTGCGATAGGGAGCTCACAACTTTGCAATCACATACACACATACAGACAGACAATCGCGAAAATGGTGAAAACGTACTCAGGGGATCTTGAAACGTAAAAACCTGTTGAAACCTCGATTTTCGCACAGTTATAGTTATATAGTTAGGTTATACTGTTGTAACAACGCTAGGGTCAAGGCACATAGTAACATAGGAAACGGAAGTATTCATCCAGAGAACTAAAGTCGGGAATGTCTGTATTAAGGGGTGACACAAGAGAAGAAATATCTAAGAGACACAGAGCCACCTGTCGTAAAGGATAGAGACCATCTGTGAAGGTAATGGCTAGGGAAGTGTGAAACACTCCCACGTGATCATTCTGCTCCTAAAGTACAAAGGTACAGTCAGTGTGGATATCTGCAGACATGGCTCGGAACTTGATATAAACAGAGTCGCAGTGAGGTAGCCTGCTCAACCTCGAGATCATGGGTTCTAAACCAGGCCCTTGAGCACGCAGTCCTTCGGATGGTGTCACAGAGCTCAGAAAAATAATGAATAATAACAGGAAATAATGTTTTATTTTATTTTGGTATCTGTAACCTGATGCTTCGCTTGTTACTTTTCTATATATTTTGAATGTATTCATAGATTCACTACTGATGATGATGCAGTTCCATTGAAAATGCCTTTATTCCTGTTTTATTTATATAAGAATTTAATCGTCACACAACATCTCAGTATCCTGAGAGTACTTGACATTGTACAGGCTCATAAGCGATATTGTGGGTCAAAAATTGTTATTTAAATAAAAAAATGTTGTCTTCCCACTGTTTTATTTCCTAACAGGAATAAAGGCAATTTCAATGGAACTGCATCATCATCAGTGGTGATCTATGAATACATTTAAAGTACATTTCTATATTTACATCTTAAACGTATTCATAGATTCACCATTGACAATGATGCAGTTCCATTGAAATTGCCTTTATTCCTGTTAGGAAAAAAACATAAAGCATCAGGTTACAGATGCAGAACAAAATAAAATAAAACATTATTTGAAAAAACCCCAACCCAAAAAATAAATCTTTAAAAGGGGGGGGGGGGGGGGGGGGGGTGCTTGAAGGGCTTAGGGGGGAGTGGCTTGAGCTTATAAACATTTGAGATCAAAATCCACGTCTTTAGCTGTAATAGAGGCCGAGATCCCTACTCAGGCTCTCATGAAACCTAAAGATCATGGAAATGGCATACCCGATTTCCACCAAACATGGCTAAGAACCAACTCGCAAATACCAGCTTTTGAAACAAAAAAAAACGCTTTGAAATCGGTTCAGCAACGATGCCACAGACAGACACAAACACACAAGAACACAGACATGCTTCAAACTTATAACATCCCTCCTTTTGCGTCGGGTGTTAAAAATAAAACAAAACATTATTTATTTCTTGTAATATTCATTATTTTCTGAGCTCTGTCAAATTCATACGTACATGTTTCATCCGAATTTTTTATATTTTGTGACAAAAAGTCCTTTGGCTATTTGTTGAATTAATATTAATTCTATATTATTGACCTGACACTATTTAATTAAATAATACAGAGGTGTCCGTCCAACAATTTTATTTATTCATCCTCAGGTGGTGAGTCATAAAGTAGAAAAGCCGTTAAATAAGTTGTAGAGGCATCTCAGGGTCCAGCTGCATGTTGACTGTCGCGTGCAACAAAGAACCCCAAAGTTTACTGCACTTCGTCTCCACCAGATGCAATTCCTCTTATCTACTAATCTAATAAATTTGAAGAGGTAGCGATAATCATATTAACCCTCAAACGGAAAGGCGGGGTCTAAAGGACCCCAAGCGCTGTATTCTCTCGGTTGCTCCTCACCCCTTGGACATAAGGCATCCGGTAACCTATCACTTAGTCTTCGGACTTCCTCTCAGACTTCCTCTAGCGGACGTCGGAGTTCACATGGCAGAGGTGAGTGAACTGCACTTATTTATAGCGATTGTTATAAGTCAACTTTTATTTGGGGTCCCTTGAGACCCCACCTTACCTTTTAATTTAATATTTTTAGAATGTTTTTGGTGATTTTTTTGCTATTTTGACGAATGTAATGCTGAATGGGGTCTAAGCAACCCCAATCATAGCGTCTCTTAATTAATTTGTATAAAATATTTTCAGATATTTTATCATGGCGTCTGAGGATTTATTTTGAACGGCTGAAAAATTCTGAAAGAATTATTGCGTCAGCAGGCATAATCCAGCGAAGTGCTGGATGATCACCTTCATGAAGTTGCTTCCGAGAATGAGGATGCCGACGAATGTAGCCCACCTAACACTGATTGTGCCGACATCGAAAGAACTTTCGTAGTAGGCGAAGATGAAGAAACAATTTTTACAGATAGGCCCCTGATTTCGAAGTACGCTAAAGACCCTCAAAGACATATAATCAGCCATTTGCCAGGTCCTAACGGTAAAGTCCGTGGACTCACCGATGAAAAGAAACTTGTTCGGGTATTTATAAATGATGAATTAGTGGAGAAAATAGTTCAACATAGGAATGAGGAAATTGAAAGATGTGTACAAAATGACACTTGACAACAGTGGTTTATATCGTACATCCGACAGATCCCAGCTCTAATAGGTTTACTTTCTTTCTTTATTTCTTTTTTTGTACTAAGACCGAATAGTTATTACCTACCTACTGTTCAATAAATAATTTTGGAGTTATTTTTTTGACCTTAAAATATTTAAAATGATTTAATTCAAGCTGAAAATGAGAGAAAATTCCGATTGGGGTCCAATAGACCCCACCTTACCGTTTGATCTCGCCTAGATCACCTTACCATTAGAGGGTTAATGCGTCATGTAGCCAGGTATGGAGGATGCGAAAACAGTATCTATGAACATTTGCCACGATAAGTTATTTAGCTACGATCCGTATTTTCCTTTTCACAATGTATATTTATCATGTTTTCTTTAAAAAAACATTTGAAAGGGTCTGTTGTAAAAGCAGTCTCGGGAATGTTGAGCGACTAGATTGTTGTGTACAACGTTTATGATATAGAAAAAAAAATAAAAATAAAATAAAAAAAAAACGGGGGAAAAACTGAGTGATTGACGACATGGTCGGATTTTTGGAGATAAATTCAAAAACATCCCTAAGATTTATTGAGAAGGGTAGTTGGATGATGGATGAGAGGAGACTATTCATTAAGTTTCCATCAGGGGTTGGGTGAGTGAGTTGTGCGTGTGAGGCCGCCCAGTGGCTCATCATCCAGTGAGCCCCTGAATCTAGGGGCTATTCATCCAGGGGGCCAGTCTACTTAGGACCACATCCTCAGTACATTTAGGACCAAGCTGTGCCTCCCAACAAGCTCCACGCTACAGATGTTCAACACCACTTTCACCTCCCCCTCTGTAGCTGCTACCTCACGCACCGCACATCCACCTTAATAGATTACTGCACTCATCACATTTATTTATTAGACCCAAAAAGAGTTAATGTGGACTCATGTTCGGGCTTTAACTGCAACGTCACATCTGGTAGTAACCGCACTCTTTCGTCGTTCTGGTGGACATGAGCTTGACTCTGCTGTGGGAGTCCTAAATGTTGCCTACCCAGATTTATTCACCATGGGTAGAGGACTTTAACGAGTAGCTGATATTGTAAAGGCTCGGGATCATCTCTTAACCTCTCTTCCGAAGGACGACGTGCTCAAGGTTTTTTCAACGCCCAGAAAAAAAAAAAAAAATTCCAGATAAAAAAACTTAAGTGCCTCGGCGGAGTTTCAGAAAGCAAGCACGCCATCTGATTGATAGAAGGAATAGTTATTATAGAACTGATGATGGGAATGCTGCCCGAAATTGTCATTGCTATTTGTTTTGGAGGTATTGAGGAAGATATACGGCCCTACTCCAGAGGGGATAGATGGAGGATACGGACCAATAGGGAGCTGAGGGTCCTGTACAAGAGCCGGAACCTGATGGCCTTAGAGAAGCAGGGGCGGCTGCGATGGTTGGGGAATTTACAGAGGATGGAGCCAGACAGATTGCCGAGGTAGACTGGAGGGGCACCCGGGAGGACAAAGAAGAAGAGGTAGACGCTGACGTTGGCTGAAGGACGTGGAGGACGACCGAGGAGAGAGAACAATGGCGGAAGATCGTTGCGGAGGCCCAGATTCTACAAGGACCGTAGCGACAGGGAAAGTAAGTAAGTATTTGTTTTGAGAAGACAAAAGGAAAATTGGAGAAGTGATGTAATTATATTATATCTGAATTGATTAATTCGTGCTGGGGAAGTACACTGCCGATGATTCCAGACATAGTAAGGGCACGTGGCCATAGCTTAAAGACCCGTCAGAAGGACGGCGTGATCAATATATTCTCAAATCTCAAAAAATTATAAAAAAAAATTCCTACTTAAAGTTTTTATAAAAATTTTAGAAAATGATTGTCAGTTGACGTGAGTGTAAATGTTGACAAGAATTGAACTAATTGTAAGAAGAAAAAATGAAACTTTTAATTCTAATACGAAACAACGAATTCGATGAATTCCATAACTCCGTTCTTTATTACACTTCAGTTCGGGCGTTTTATATTGTACACATTGCGGTACGGTGGTTTCAACATCTCACTTTTATCATTTTTACAGGAAACTTTGTGGAAAAAGTCATGCTATTCAGCCCTACTGAAACAGCAGTATTTAAAAGAGTGCCTGTGGTGTCAGATGATGTCGAGAGATCGTTTAGTTGGTATAAAAACATATTGCGACCTGATAGGCAAAGTTTTACGTTTGAAAATTTAAGAGTGTGCAGAATGACAAATAATTTTAAAGACGAATGAAAACGTTTTACAACTATTAGCTCCAAGACGGCTGAACCGATTTCAAAGTGTTTTTTTTTTGTTTCAAAACCTGGTATTTGCGAGATGGTTCTTAGCCATGTTTGGTGGAAAAAGGGTATGCCGTTTGCAAGATCTTGAGGTTTCATCAGAGCCTGTGTAGGGATCTAGGCCTCTATTACAGCTAGAGACTTGGAGTTTGAGCTCAAATGTTTATAAGGCCAACCCCCCCCCCCCCCCCCCCCCTTCCCCAAAAAAAAGCCCTCCCCACCAAGGTTTCAGTAAAAAAATGATGAAATAACAAAAAAAAAATTTGAATTTATTTTTGAATGACCGGAGTTTTAAAAAAAAATGTGTGTCGGTTTTTTTTAAATTTTTAATTTCATTTAGCATATTTATTTTGTTGCATATTATTTGCATATTTCCCCAAAATAAGTGCCTATTATATGCACATATTTAAGGTTTTTTATTGCATATAAATCCGGGCCTTAGTAATCCAAGGAGGAAGGTGGAAAGAACAACGATGGTTATAACTACTAGAGGATGAGTTATTCAAGAGGAACTAGGTGAAGGACTACAAAGTCCAAGTTGTTGGAGAAAGTTGGTCAAACCAAATATCGGTTAAGGGCATGCTTCGAGTTGGTATGGGATATCTTTCTGTATCAATGTCTGATATCGATTAAGCATTAGCCGAAGGGGATACACCGGGCTCTACAACCTTCCTACCTGCATTTAAATGAACCCAGCCCCCCCCTGGCTTTTGGTTTAAGACCCGAACAATTCTTGACTACATAATACTCTCTCCAATATCTACATTTAGAATATTTATACAAATATTTGAATATAGACAAATTAGGAATATCAAGACGAATTTGTGGTAAGGCCGCTACAAAGAACTCAACCGGTGGAGTTTTGTGGTGAGGCTCATTGCTACAAAGAACTCAACCGGTGGAGTTTTTGTGAAAAAGAATTGATCTCCTGCGGGTATAAAGTTTAAGAATCTCTTCACTTTGATCTGAATTTACTTTTTCATCTCCTTCTTCCAGTTCTTTATTCGCGATGACGGATAAATGACGTTTGTTTGTTATTTTTTATTCATCGACACTGGTTGTCCCCTTCATTACAAATTTGGCGAAAAGTTGTATTCAAATACTTAAAATTTATGCCAGACCCGGCGCTTTTGTCTAATTTTTACTTCAAGTGCATCAATTGATATTAATTTAAAAAAGCAAACAAAAAATCTAACTTACAAAAAAAATTAAATTAAGAAATGAAAATTAGAATAGAAGACAAAAAAATAATAAAGATAATGAAAAATGAATTAAAGTTGAGATTTTCATATTACGTTTTTGTTAAATACTTGTTATTTACAGTTTAAGTATAAAGTGGTTTGACTTAATGTTTATTACTTTGGTTTTATTTAAAGTCTTTATAATATGTATATGTGTATGTATGTATATGAAAGTATATATTTTTTTTTGTTTTGCATTTTTCTCGGCTGTATGTATACAAGTAAATGTGCGCATTTATTATAATATTTAGATATTTAGAAATTTATTAAGCTATAATATTCTTACTTTATTATTATATTGGATGTATATTCAAATTGTACTCAACTCTCTACAATAAGCCTTAATAGGCTTCTATGTAGTAATAAATAAATAAATAAATAAAATATAATAGAGATTAACAGAAGGTTGTGGGGTCGCCCCAGGGTTGGTAGCCATCGTCTCATTTTGAAGGTGCAACAGTGGCTCAAGAATTGTCCTTCACCCTCCTTACAGATCTGTTCACAAACTGGTAAGTTTGTCACAATCTGGAAGAGACCAATCAAATTATAATCTAGGGTCACGTCCTCAATTTTCAGACGGCTCCAATTAAACTAGTACACTAGTACTAGTAAACAGGTAGCCATAGCATAAGTATCGCTAACTTAATAAAGAGGACTAGTAAAAACTAGACAAAAGCTGTCATGTATACATTTTAATAATTTAAATAAATCTCCCCATGGGTAGTATGAATATTAACGTCAAATCCGACTAAAGCCGAATTAGTAGACAATTTTGAACAGGTAAATAACCAAACCAAAAGTCCTCCTGACATAACTTTCAATAATGACTTATTTTTGAACTTGATATAAAGTTGAAAATAGTGATATAGATTTAATAAACGTCAACTCAGAGCTCACCAGCCAATATCCGAAATGCCTGACCACACCTAAACTGTCTCATTGTGGTTTCTCCGAGCCTGCCTTAAATTGACCCTGTCTGAAACTTATTGTATCGACTCACTTTCTTCCTTCAGAAAGCAATAACCAGAATAACCATAGACAGGAAAATCTAGCATTACTTCACCAACTATACGAAGTATAGGGGAAGTTATGTAATCGGTCAAAAAGTTCGATGCCGGGTTTTCAACGAAATTTGATGTTTCCGATCTCCATATTCCAAATATGAAATAAAATATGTGTGTGTCCTCCGATAATCTCCGATAGAATATAGGTATCGACACAAAATTTTATATGTGAAATCCAAAAACAGTCTAACAACGACACCTACAGATTTTCAGCCAATTTGACCAAAGCGCAGGAGGGATTAATAGAGAGAGAGTTAACACCAACACTCTAATAACTTTTTTTTTCTTTTTTTTTTTTGGTGGCCGACCTCCGGTGGAGGCCACGACACCATCGCCGAATCGTCGGGGAAAAAGGGAGGCCTAACGATTTTATTTACAAATTAAAAATATATAATTAAAAATACAAAATATATGATGCTGTGGAAAGCTAGGGGCGACCGCTGGCGACCATCTGCGACGATCAGCGGTCACTCCCAGCCCACCTTAATTTTCTTGGCGCGCCGAGAGAGCTCGGGATAAATGTAGGGCGATCGCTAATTGTGGTTCGTTGGGGCGCCGGGGACGACTGCAGGCCTCCCCGGCGCAGGGTCAAAATGCTTGCTTCTTTCTCCGCCAGGAGGCGACAAATCGGCTGAACATTGGGTAGCCGGTTTCCGTCACCAGCTGCCGCAGGTCGAGTCCCAGATACGATCCTGTCCCGCGTATCAACTCCACCCTAGGCCCGTCGTACAGCGGACATTCGAGGACCACGTGCTCCGCAGTCTCGACCCCGCCGCACGAACAGTTGGGGTTGTTCTTCCTCTTAAAGAAGGAACAGCTTGGAGTTGAAATCTCCGTGACCTGATAGTATCTGGGACATCCAGTGGTCAGGCAGTATCCAAGTAGAGTCCAGACGTACCCGGATTTCCGGTAAATATGCGTAGGTCGTTCGGCCATAACACTCTAATAACTGCCGTTAAAATGATTGTACCGACACAAATTTCATATGTGAATTCATAACTCCATTAGGACACTTATAAATTTTCAGCAGAACTGGCAGAAGGGAAGGGGAATCAGAGAAGCTGCTCAACTCAAAAACACCAATAATTGCTCTTGTAATCAACGTACTGACAAGAAACTTCATATATAAACTCAAAACCCCATAAGGACGGCATCAATTAATTTTTCTTAAAATGGACCGATTGGAAGGGCAAATACTCCTAATTCTCACTGAGGAAGTACATAACCTAGTAATTCACCGACGAATTTTTATATGTGCTTCCAGAACCCTTTAAAGACGACACCCATTTATTTTCAGTCAAATCAGACAAAGGGAGGGGGAATTATGGGGGAGGCTTAACACATTTCAAAGAAATTCTAAACGCCTTAATGCTGAATCGGACGAAGGGAAAGGGAGGATCAGAGGGAGGGCTCAACACAAAAAAACCCAATAATTGCTATTGCAATGAATGTATTAAACACGACATTTCTTACGTAATTTAGAAAACCCTTAAGCACGACACCTTATAATTTTCAGCGTGTTGACCTCTGAGGGAGAGCGAAAACATTGATTAATTCGTGCTGGAGGAGTACTTTGCTTCTTTGTTTCAATGTGAGTATTTTCGAAACGCCTAAAAAAAATTTACATTGTAGAGAATAAAAAAAATAAATACTCCTTAAAGAAGTCTGAATAGAAGGTTTTTCTTATGAAATATAAGGGTGGATATTTGAAAATGGGCTCCCCATTGTTGAAGGATTACCCCAAAATTATTCCTATTGTACTCATGGTATTTATCATCTGGGTGGGCCTTAAATGAAAGGCATCGTCTTATAAACTTTACCATTCCTAAGATTTCTGTTCTATATTCTGAAGATTTCTAGAATTAACTGAAATATTGTTATGTTACATTATTGGTATTGAGAAAAATTGAATTGGCGTTTAATTAACAAGATAAAAGTCCAAACCCAGGGTGGATAAAAGTCTTAAAGATCATTCTGAAGAGTTCGAAACGAGTTCGGCTAATGATAGAAAGTTACAACAAGAGATGATCAACATAAACGTGGCACAACTATACATATACGCTGTTTTTGCAAGATTTGTAGAAAAGATTGAGACTAAAATTTATGTTTCTTACTTTAGTAACCATAAACCAATCATTTCATTTCCATTTATAGATTTGGAAGAAAATAATAAATAATAAATTATTGTTATAACATAATTATTATTATAAACTACATGACAATGTACAATACCGATAAACTTTCTCAAGCAAAGTCTTGGTAAATAATTGTGATGAAATGATTCTAAGTACATGATACCATGACAAATTGTACATTATACGATAGAATTGTATAGTATACTATTTTAACATTATAATAATATGTAAATAAAATTTTGTTACAACTACTTTACAATATTTCATTCCTACCAATACAATGACGCAGGAGCGAGGTAGCTTCCTCTTGTGATTATCCATCCGTTATCCGTTTATGTTACATTACCTGTTTTTGTTAGGATATAGCAATTTGTCTTTCATTAATAACCTACCTTCATTTCCCCCCAAATCTTTGCAATACGAGAATAGCAGGTTAAAATCTAGACAGATTCAGGCTATTTCACAGGTCGTAATAGCCTGAATCTGTGTAGATTTTTACAACTTGTAAAATAAGATATAGTCTGGACCTCTGACAGATTTTTATTTGTATTCTCTAGCCGGTTTTCGAGGTTGCCCTCATCATCAGGCAGTCTACAAAAAAAAACAATCCTTAAGCAACAAGAAAAGAAAATACTTTTATTATTTTATGGATTGTTACCAAAAGAACCTGTTGAACATCCTCGAAAGCCGGCTAGCGAATACAAATAAAAATCTGTGAGAGGTCAGACAATATCTTATTCTACAACCTGTGAAAAAATCACTTCTCACTACATCAGCCATCTTCATATTAGATTCAGGCTATATATACCTACAGATTGAAGAGGGAGTGTAATAACTAACTGATATAATAGTAAAATAGAAAACATTGTGAGCAAAACGCGTCAGAAGAACCAGGCAGCGGAGGGCATCTGGATTCTCCCATTATGAAGTAATATTAGAATATTTTATTGGTTTTTTAATTGCTCTAATGGTTCTTAACAGCACTTTTTTACACATTAAAAATTTAATTTCCTTCCTTTATGTTCAGAATAGATATGAAATGTTGAGTTAAGAAGTTATTGATGACATTTTCCTCACAGTAAACTTTTGAAATTAAAGGATAATTAGTGAAATTAATTAATGTTGAAGGAATTATATCTGGTAGGGAATTCCTTAGAGGATGGGATGTGAGAAAATAGGGAATTTTAATAAAACAGAATAATCTGTCTTGATAATGTTAAAGAGACAGTAGAGAAGAGGCATGTATCACCAAGTATCGTCTAAGTACACAGTATTTTAGCATTATTTATTGTTTAATAAAATTTAAATTTTTGAAAATACATACACAGTTAGACCTCTCTTAACGAACAGATATCTTGGTCATGATCCCGGCCAAAATCATAATAAATCCATGTATTTTAGAACTTCGGGAACTTGGATCAGGCGAGATTGTTTTAAGCCCCCCTAAATTAGAAAAGTTTATGTTCACATAAAAAAGTCATCGGTAAATCACTAGCTATGTACTTTCCCAGTACTAAAGAAATCAGGTTCTTCGCTCTCTCTCCTATTTTAATTACATAATGGCTTCTAAATTCTCGTAATAAATTTTGTGTCGATACATTCATTAAATCTGCAGTTATAAGGATTGAGCCAACTCTGGTCTTATCCCTCTTTCCCCTTTGGCTGATTCCGGTCTAAATTCCGTGTAAATACATTCATTACAATGGCAATTATTTGAGGTTTTGTGTTAAGCCTCCCCTTCTCTTAGGTTCATTTGGCTGAAAATTAATATGTGTTGTCCTTAGAGAGATCTAGATACACATATAAAATTTCGTGTCGATACATTCATTATATCGGGAGTTATTGTTTCACAGACTCACGCAAAGATACAAAGTCGGAAGTAAAGACTTTTTTTTTTTATTTTTTGGAACATGACGTTGGAAAACATAGTCCGTTCAAAACTTCGCATTAAATTTCTGACCGATTACATAACTTCCCGTATACTTCGTATATCTGGGGAAGTAAAAATATTCAAAAGTTCAATTTTCTTTAAATTAGTTCCGAAAAAATGAATCTCTACCCGTCTCAACAATTTGGAGAAAAAGATAGAAGGTTTAGTTTACAAATTCAAGGTCCAACTATAGGAGTAGTTTGCGTAAAACCACGTAAGTTCATCAAGAGCTTGTAATAAGTGAGAAAAAAAAAACAATGAATTTTTTTTTTTTATACATAGATATTGACGTGAAACGTCATTCATTTCGGTCAGTAGGTTGCTAAAGCCGCATGTAACGAAAACATGTAACACTAATATCGCTTATATCTTTGCAACTGTACTACCCGCGCGTCTTACTTTGGTATTGTTGTGTAGAAGAAAGAAGCCATCACTCGATCACACATATGTTGCATGCGCGGATGGCGCCGTTGTCGCCATAGCTCGGCACACTCTGCAACAGGTATAAGACGTTTCACGTATCCCATTGCGGTTGCGTCCCCGATACAGCCCGTGTTTTTTTTCTTAGTAGTACGTATCTATTTTTCTGGTGACAATGTGTGCTCTTAACATAACGTCTATGTGAATATGTTTATATTAAATGTAGATGTTTGCTAGCGACTGTAGAATTCAAAATTCTGGGGGTATTGAGGATCAGTCAATGAAGAAAATACTATTCAAATGCCAACGTTTCGATATATTTCATATCATCATCAGGGCCTAACAAACATGGGGGTATCAAGATTAGAAAAATATAATGGGTGATCGATTAAAACTAATCTTGACTCTAATCTTGATACCCCCATGTTTGTTAGGCCCTGATGATGATATGAAATATATCGAAACGTTGGCATTTGAATAGTATTTTCTTCATTGACTGACCCTCAATACCCCCAGAATTTTATATTAAATGTTTTTTTTTGTCTCAGTAGATCTGTAACCCTCCCGACCGGACACCCGTGTATAACGGACACATAATTTTGTCCCCACCGATATCCGTTATAGAGAAGTTTCACTGTATAAAGGAATATATCGGAGTAAACATATAAAGAAAAATAAAAAAATATAATAAACAATAAAAAAATATATTAAAAAATATATAAATATATATAAGAAAATTATTTACATCGATAAAAAAAATAATTTCTATATACAATATATCATCTACAAAGCAACATTTCTAAAGAAAAGATAATAAAAAATATCTAGAGCGGATTAGTGACCCCTTTTTTTTTCTCGTCCAGCCAAAAAAGAGAAAAAAGTCCGGATAAGTGAAACTTTTTTACCTAACCAATCTCAGAAGGGAATCAGTCCCTTGCTACAAAAAAAAATTCTGGCTTCACCACTGAAGAAATGAATCCGTAACAAAAACTTTTTATGTTAAAATAATTTAGGTTAAATGTGTCAAGCCTTACCACTAATTTCAAGGATCTTTATGTATAATAAATATAATAAGTATTTTATGTATAATAAGTGTGAGTAGAGCGGCTAATGTGCACATTCAACGGACATTCTGTTTTCTATAGGCCAAAACTCAAACAAAAAAAATGTTTTCAAGCATTTAACTCGAAATATTTTTTTTTTTACTTCCCCAGCTAAGTACAGGAGATGTTACGTAATCGGTCAGAAATTCGAAGTTGAGTTTGTATCGAAATTTAATGATACGAAACCCTGACTCCAAAACGAGGAAAAAAAAGTTATGTCTGTGAACAGGATAACTCGCAATAGAATGAATACATCAAAACGAAATTTTATATGTATATTCCAGAATCCTCTAAGGACGACACACACTGGATGGGATCAGTGGGCGGCTCATCTCAAAAATCCTAATAACTGCTAATGAAATTAATGTATCGACATGAAATTTCACATTTTTTAAATTATAAATATTTGATATTTTTATTTCTTTAGATAAATTTTCTTACAAGATGATATTTTGGAGCGATATCCCCTTTCTCAGGCCATAAAGAGAGAAATATAAAAAAAAAGTTATGCTGAAACAGGTATAGGTAGTGTATGGGATTTATTTTTCGTGATATTTATAAAGAGAACTGTAAGAAGAGACTGTCTGTAACTTGGGTATTTTTGTCAACTATTTGGTTCTTATCCGTTTCAGGTTGAACAAAGACCAGACAAGTGGCTTTTAGATTTCGTATCGGTTTTCTTTTGTTTTCCCATCAAGAGAAAAATACTCAACTTTTTTCAACTAACCTTTATATATTGAACATTTTTTTGTCTAGAATTAAAATTATTTGTTCAATAAATTCAAATTTTCGAAATTGTTGGAAGCAGTGAGATCGGTCTATAATTGTCCGTCAATAGTCAACCTGATACAAAACAATGATTGATTACGATACTCAGAGACTCTGCGATATTTTTGGAAATATCTTTTCTTTTCGAAAATAGTGTAAAAATACTGTAGTGACATTGAAACATAAAGATATGTTGACAATTTTGATTTCGATTTTCGGACCCATTACAATAACTTCCCCATATGCTGGGCAGTTAATAATTCATCAGTCATTAGTAGCTTTTCTATAATTGCGCCCATGACGGTATAAAAATAATGGATTCTGAAGCCTGGATCCAGGAACATTGTGGGTAGATGTGAACGAAGGATTGGCACACAGAGCCTCGTATTGAAAAGAGTATTGAGGTTTAGGTGAAGGAATCCCAAAAATGAGATTTGTTGAAGATGTGTGGCTGTGAAAGGCCGGGGGACCTATAAAAAGAGAGCCCCCGGAACTGTTTCCCTTTCAATAAGACTGGAAGAAAGGGAAGACCAAATATAGGATAGGAACCATTAGGAGCCAACCGCAACCCAAATTCACACAAATTTGTAGAACCCCTTCACAGCCACCCTCTTAAAGTACCCATAGATTCCAACCGAGAAGAGCCCATCATTTATTACAATAATTGCCAAAGATAAATTAAATTTGTTAAACCTTAGGGGTTGGAGAAAAAAAAAAAGCACCCATCGATCTTAATGGTTTTTCATTACTTACATTGCATAAGGGTGAATTGTAATCATGAAAAAATTCGAGATCGAGATTTTAACTGAAGTAAAGAAGTTTTTCCCCAATTCTCCTCTCCCTAATGAAATAGAGAATGCCGGTAGCGCGCTTGAGGATTCGGAAGTTCCTGTTTAAAACAACTGCTGATCTTTAGTCAAAACAGTCCATTCGTTAGTTTGGGCGGGAGAGCAAAAACTAGGAAAATTAATTTGTTGAAAGTGCACTGCACTGAAAACAACATCAAATTAACGATCGATTACATAATTTCCCCTATATTTCGTATAGCTGGAGAAGTAACAAATTATTCGATGATCAGGCCTCACTTCCCCCACCCCTCCAGATGGCGTTATTGACGATATCACTGAAATATGTATCCGTTTGAAACCCGGCCGAGACCCTTAAGGGTTTTATTATGTTTTAGGTGAAAATAGCGTCGAGCATGCCGTCCTTCGGGTCTTTAGAGATGATCCCGAACCTGTACGTTGTCAGGTAGTCGTTAAAGACCTTTGAGTAGCTCAGCCTTCACCCCTATACCATGCAGATCAAACATTAAGCGATGGTCCCGGGCCTGCATGATGTCAGGTACAAATTTATGGTAGACAACATTTAGGACTATACCACTGTAGAGTCGGACACATGCCCACCAGAGCGACGAAAGAGCACTCTGGCAGTAGGCGATATCAAGCTCAGTAGTGTAATTTGGCCGGACCTGGGCCAGTTAAAGGGGCGCTATGCTGGTCTAGTAGTGCCCAGGCTTAAATGGACCATAGTAGGTCAGGTTTTAAAGGGTGGGTCACGCTTGGACTCGTGGTTTTAAAGTCCAGTGGACTGGTGTGTCAGATGTGTGTCAAACAGATGTAAACCTATCATTTATTTATTTTGATATCTCAAAAAAATCGCTAGCGTCTGAGAGGTCATTCAACCGTATATGTAAACAGACGACGAGAGGTCATCCAACCTTCAGTGAGTGTGTCTTACAGATGTAATTCATATATTTATTTTGCTATCTCAGTGATTCGAAAAAAAAAAAATCGCTAGCGTCTGACAGGTCATTGAACCTTGCATATAAACACACGAGATTATACCACCACCTCATTCAACTTTCAGTGTGTATGTGAAAACTTATCATTTTGGTATCCTACAGAAATTTTTTCGAAAAACGGTGAGCGAAAAATGTATTATTGAGAAATTAACACAGTCAACGAACTTTCAGTTTAGAAAGTATGAGAGTGGTTCATCTGGTGAAAGTAGGAGCAAAGATGACCACCTTCGTGAGAGCCTAATTTGCATACCGGTCCAGGACCGTGTCCTCCTTGCTCCTCATTTTTCGAAAGTGGAATTTTTTGAATATGTTGATTTTTCAAAATTTGATGCTTCTTCCGAGAATATAAAAAGACAGGAATCTAGCGGGTCCCATCATTATCTAGCCAAACATGGACACAGAAACTCAGGAGAGTGACTTGAACGCTTTAGTACAAAAACTAAATGCATCTAAGGCGGAATTCATACCGATAAATGAATTAATAATAGATGAGAAATATTCGATTCTTGCAATGAAAAGAATAAATACAATTTACGGACCCAGTATAATCGCGACTTTCATTGAAGGAGATGTCGACGAGCCCAGCGACAGCTTGAAAAGCATTTTTTTGCCGAAGCGCTATACAGAAATGTTTTCCGATGAAGAACTACTTCAAGCTTCAGGTTACTTTTTAAAAAAAAAATAATAATTTAAAAAAAAAGTCACTTTTTAAGAAAAACTAAAAATTTTTTTTTTTTTACAGGCAATTTGAAATTGGCGTACAAAGGCCGAAGAATCAATAAGGAGCATTTATTTGAATTCTCAGTGTAATCTAATGTATTTTTGAAAAATATATAATTTGTAATCAAGTGTTGACTTTATTTACACAACCAAAAATGATGAAATCTCACCCCCCTCAAACACAAATTTGTGCCAACCTACTTTCTAAAAGAAACTTGTATGAATTTGAAATGTCAAATCCGAGTATATAAACCCTCTGAGATCCCCGAATTGGTATCAGTCTTTCGTCTGAGAACATCTCATCTCCAATAATGAACACTTCTGCTTCTAGCGCTTCCAAGGTATATTCTAAAATTCTCTTAGACATTTTTATGCTCTAAAAAAATTCGATAATAATTTCATGATGGCACAAATTTTTCAACATCTTGTAGATTTCATCTCTTGTAAGAAAACTAAACACCAAAATGCGTGGTGAAGTCGTATCTATGACCGAATTAACAGTAGGTGAAAAATATAGAATTCTTACCATGAAAAAAATTGAGACAAGTTATGGTCTTAGTATAATGGCAACGGTGATTGAAGATGAGGACCGTAATGCACAAAGATGGAATGATGGTCAGAAAACGGTTTTTTTACCAAAAAGATATACTAAAATGTTTACCGATGATGATTTAAAAGATGCAGAAGGTAATAAAAAAAAAGCTTAAGCCGTAATTTTTGACTTAGATAATTTTTTTAAAATTATTAAGCATCTCATTTATTTTTTTTTTAATTTTAATTTTTTGTAGGTAAGCTAAATATGGTGTATAAAGGTCGTGGATCAAGACAGGAGTATCTCTTAGAGTTTTCAATGTAGAGAATTCAATGTAATACCGATATTTTGAAATAATAAAAATCTGATTAAAAACGTATTGATATTGATTTATAAACACCTTAAGGGAAGGGGAAAAAATAAATAAAATAATTTGAAAAGATTTTATTTTTTTATATTCACACTAATTGAGATAAATTGACCCAACTCTTTTCTGACAGTCCGAACCACTTCACATATATACGATTCCCTTTTCGTCGAAGAACTTTTTCAATGAGATAAACACCAGGATCCTTTACAATCTGTAATTCTTCTTTATAAAATGCGCCAAATATGTCTTGATTATTCGCATCTTGTAAAAGGTATGTGATGGGGTTTGTAAATTGCACCTTGACAACTTTGAAGATCTCAGGTGAGAATTGAGCAAGATAGCCTTTGGCAAATGCATTGCGTAATTTTGATATGCGGACATAATCCCCCTCCTTGAATTTAGGTTTGGTAGTGGTAGCCGGGACTGAATAAACAGTGGCAATTAGCTCATTTTGAAGCTTCTTATTAGCGACAACCTCAGACGGAGTGGCTTGAATTGTACGGTGCTTTGTATTATTATATCTTGAAAGCAGAGCAGGTAGCAAGTCGACATATTTATGATTTCCATTCAAGGTGAACATTTTCCACATATGTCCTTTTAATGTTCTATTGAATCGTTCAGCAATCGAAGCCTTTTTTCCAGAGTATGTAGAATAGTGGTGAATATTATTTTTTTTCATAAGAGTCTGGAAGTTAGTATTGTAGAATTCACGTCCTTCATCTGTAAGCAATAATTGAGGTATACGTTTACTCTCGAGAAATATAGTCTCTAGCGCTTTTGTAACTTCTGGTCCTGTCTTTCGCTTCAATGGTATTGCCCAGGCATATTTCGAGAAGCCATCGATTACGGTCAATAAATATTTAAAGCCTTTATTGACTCGCCAATATGGCACCATCTCGACTAAATCTGCCTCCCACAAATCGTCCACTCCTTTTAAAAGCACTTTACGTCGAGGATAATTAACACGAGCTGGTTTATGGAGTTCTCTAACGACAACTTCTCTTGGTGTGTAAGGTTTTGAAAGTATATTCCCCATGACAAACTCTATCAGACTAATACTAAATCAATTGTCTCACTTTAATTTAAGCATCATAGTTCTGCTTTTTTAGCATATATTTCGACAGTTCTCGTTGAAGATGCTGAAGAGTTACATATCCAGAATTATCAATTTTCTTGACCAAGTAAGCCAATTCTCTTTGAAGATAATTCAGTGTGACTACATCATTAGAATCTATGGGAGGGCTGACATTTACTAGTCTTTTCTTACTCCCATTGATATATGCTCCAGGCCAATTTTTGAGATCAGTGTAGAACCTTGCCGATCTGTCCACATATCCTTTCGTAGCTGCATCAGAGGGGTCCGATGGATCCTCTATATGTATTAGCCTTTTAGCATTAAAGTCAATTTTGCTTCCTGACTGAGAAAAATGTGAAATTCGAGAATCGACATAATTTCTGGAAGCAGCATCTGATCCCTCCAATCCTTCTCCTAAATTGATTATTCGCCTATGGTTGACATCGAGAACTCCTCCAGCTTCAACCTGTCAGAATCGGTCCTCTCCTTTTAAAGCTTGAACTGTATTGTATAATTTTTGCTGATTGCGGTAATACCGCTTACCAACATGCCGTCCGAACTTGTCAATGGTCATTTTAGAACTGAAACCCCTCAGGTGAAATAGACTCTATACACACCAATTTTTGAACTTCTACAATATGGACAAAAAATACAAAAAACAGAACAGTCCATACAGGTAAAATGACCACATGGTAATATGACCGTATCTACAATGGCATCGAAACACACCTTACAACGAAGATCTACCAAATATTCCTCTGAATTTTCTGATTCCTCCTCATCTTCACTAGAGCTCATGATTAATATATAATATTTGCTTCTCTCAATTCTTCCAATATTGACGCGATTTCATTCGAATGAGGTCCACCTCCTGCTGCTTCGCTAGCATAGAGCAAGCTTAACCTCGTACAGAGTTCATTGGGATCGTCCCAGCGCTCATATATAGGTCTTGTACAATTCATCCATAAGCCCGAGCCAGAAAAATGAGATTTTTTTGAACGGGTATGATATTGTCTGGTAGTAGGAGTAAATAATTTTGCAATTATATTTTTATACTTGAAACTTTTATTACCACTCAAACTTTTAGCTTCACTGAAATGTCTTTTATGAGCATTTGTAACCGTCAGTAGTTCCTTATATATGGCTAAATCCTCATTTTTGTATGTCATAGGTTCTTTTAAAAACAAAAGTTCATAGAGTCCAGGTGTACCTTCATAAAATTTGTCTTTAATTTCTAAATCATTGTGATCCACCCGAACGCTAGCGTCACCTAACGTTAACCCACCACTGGGTAGAAAGCGAAGTCCATAGCGAGTGTCAAAGTCCTTTGTATCTCCACTAAGAAATTTTCTAATATATGGGCGCAAAAATGGACCAATATTGGATGATTCAATCATTCTTTCTACTGCATCTCTGCCTAGCGCAGTCTGAGACAAAAGTTGTGCTTCTTCTACAGGTGTAATAGGAGGTGATGAACTTTCAAAGACTTCTTCTTCAAAAGGGACTTCTTCCCTCCTAGGTGTAGTGAATGAAGGAGTATAGAGTTGAGTTTTTGGTTTTCCACTGATTGGTGTGATGATTTTTTCTTCTTGCGGATATATTTCAGATTTCTCTATGTTTGGGAATGGTGGAGTCTTGATTATCGATTTGGTAGGTGCTTGTTTCAGAGTTTCCGTTATTTGTAGCAGTGGTTTTGTAACTGGTTCGAATGTTTTCTCTAGTGACTCATGAGTCTCTAGAGCCCCCTTCTTGAAAGATTTCAACTTTTTTCTCAAACCTTTAGAGGTCTTGATAATATCTCGTACTACTGAACGTTTCATTTTAAACTGAGCTGCTGCGGTACACTTACATCAATATAAAGGTGTCAAAGCCCTGTCGGTACCTCCCCTTGTCTGCCTCTCGAGTTTTATCAAGGACAAAGAACCCATAGGGGTCACTGTCCCAACATAGTGCACACATCTTTTGAAACATACCAAATGTAACATCTGTCGAACTAACGTGATCCTGATAAATATGTTTTAAATTTAACAAATTTTGTCTGAAAAGTATTAAAAAATTTGCATTGTCTCTAATTAAGTGCTTTGGTATATGCGCATATGTCTGCCCAATGTAAATAGGGAATATAGACTTGTGTCGTCCCATACTAAAATACTTTCTTATTATATTATGGTTATCGAGGCTAATATCATCAAAAATAAAAGCAGAATTAGGTTTTGCATCTTCCAGCTGTATCACACTTTCGGAATCATCAAAAGTGTAATATCCTATTTCGGGAACCGTGTCCATTACCTTTTTTAAATAGGTGTATTTCGCCTGTGATAAAGATCGAGAGTAAATGTAGAGATTTTCGAAACAAAGTCCATTTTCATCAAGAAGGAGGCTAATGACCAAATTGGTTTTCCCCGATCCTGTAGCTCCACAAACAATGATTAGAGGGTTTGGTGGTAAAAGTCTTATTGTTTCATCTTTTTCCTGGTGAGGAAGAAGGTCAACAACTTTCAGTTGTAAAGGTTGAGGCTCCAAATGCATTTCGGTAAATGATACCTTTAGTGAAACCGCTGTATATATAAATTGAGAGCATGATCCTTTCATTTCAGTATGAAACGAAAGATAGGAGGCAGTGTAGTAAACGCTCTAATCAACAAGCTACCATTTGAAGCACACATTCCAGGATATAATTATTGTGGACCCGGCACCAAGTTACAAGATCGCTTAGCTCGAGGTGATACGGGTATTAATCCATTAGACGAAGCCTGTCTTGAACACGATATTTCCTATTCAAAAACTAATAATTTATCTCAGAGACACGCAGCAGACAGAATCTTAGCAGATAAAGCTTGGGAGAGAGTCAGATCTAAGGACGCAAAGTGGGGGGAGAAGGCAGCTGCTTGGACTATAACAAATACCATGAAGGCTAAAGTCAAAATGGGGTCTGGACTTCGAGGATCCTTTGGAAAACTTATAAAAGCTGCACGAGTAGGTCGTCATTTACCTATTGATAGGGCTTCTGCTTTATCATTGAAAAAAGCAAAACGGTATTTGCAAAAATGGAAAATAACAAAAACGCCGAGGATGCTCCCTTTGCCTAAAACCGGTGGGGTATTACCATTTCTCGTACCACTATTTGCAGGATTATCTGCTCTCGGTAGCTTAGCAGGTGGTGCGTCAGCTATAGCAAAAACTGTAAGCGATGTCCAAAATGCAAAGGCTAAATTGGAAGAGATGAAAAGACATAATAGGACAATTGAAGGACAAAAAATAGGTCAAGGACTTTACGTAAGACCATACAGAAACGGATACGGATTATACGTGAGACCATATAAAAATCAGATGTGACTTCCAAATAGAGCTCTTACAAATGTAGATCTTGAAAAATATGCTAAAAACTTGTGTCATTTCAGAGGTGTCTTTATGAAGGACACCTTACCGTGGACACCAAAAAAATATGAATCGGGCATTGTGAACCTTAATAGAGTCAGTGAACCCGGCTCACATTGGGTCTGCTATGTAAAGCGTGACAATAAAATAAAGTATTTCGACTCGTATGGTAATCTACCACCTCCACTCGAAATACTCAAATACCTGAAAGGATGCTCAATTGAATACAATCGAAACCGGTATCAGGATTGGAACACTCCATATTGTGGACACTTATGTATTCAGTTCCTTTATATTGAAAACTTGTGTTAGTCTTAGATGCAGTCATGAGTTATACCTTTACCCTTACGGGCACTGAGAACGTATTAAGTGCAGACATTTTTCCTACAATAGACCTATCAAATGGAGAGTACTCGATTGGGCTTTTAGGTTTTACAACATATAATTCTATTCCCAACATTATTGATGGTGAGAATGATATGTTTTATTTTGGTGATGAAAAAATTAAAATACCGATGGGGACATATGAGTTGGAAGCACTTGGGGATTATTTACAAGAACAGATGATGTTTAGAAGAAAAGGCGATCATGTTATAATCCGAGCTAATAATAATACATTAAAATCAGAATTACGGTGTACAAAAACTGTATATTTTAATAGAAAAAATTCTATTGGACCCTTATTGGGATGGGATGACAGCTTGGATGAAGATAAGCGTACCTTACACCCCGGAGATGGCTATCATACCTCACCAGGGATCGTAAACATGGTTAAAGTCAATACAATTGCTATTGAATGTAATATAGTTTACGGTGCATATCGAAATGGAAAACCGGTTCACACATTGTATGAATTCTATCCAACTGTCGAGGCAGGGTACAAAATTGTCGAAACACCATCACCCATTGTATATTTAGGAGTTAGCACAAAATCCGTTGACAACATTACATTACGGATAGTAGACCAAGACGGTCATCCAATCAACTTTAGAAACGAAACTATAACGATACACCTACACATAAAGAAGAATGGCGATTGACTTTAGACCTCGGTATATAAGTATTCGACCACATCCAAGACACATTAGTACGAGACCGTACATGAGACACTTGACACCAGGCAACATTCGATTTTTGAAAAGTTTAGGCTTGAAAGTGAAACGACAATGAATGACATTTTAGATATTACAGAGGACGTTCGGTTTGATGATAGTATCACTCAGCTACAGTTCCACACTTACAACCCATTTAATTCTACAAATTTAAAGAATTCTGATGAGATTCGAATCCCTATTCACCAGCAAGATTTGTATATATTACCATGTGCTAGTTATCTTTATTTGGAAGGCTCTATTCAGAAGGAGGGTGCTGATAAAAGAATGACTACATCGAGTGCAAAATTGTCAAATAATGCCTTTGCATTTATGTTTGATGAAATTCGCTATGAATTGAATGGAGTGGAAATTGATAAAGTCCGAAATCCAGGAATTGTGAGTACTCTAAAAGGGTATGTCTCTTTATCACCTAACCAAGTGAGTGGGTTAGGCAATGCAGGATGGATGATGCCGAAGAAAGATGGAGCTATTTCAATAGATAAAGACGGTCATTTTAATGTATGTCTCCCCCTCAGCACTCTTATTGGTTTCCTCGAAACTTTCAAAAAAGTGATAATCAATTCAAAGCATGAACTGTGTCTTATCCGTGCAAAGAGCGACGCTAATTCGATTTTGGAAGACAAGGTACAACTTACACTAAACAAGGTAAATTGGAGAGTCCCTCATATTAAAGTATCTGATGAACACCGACTGCGACTATTGAGAATATTAGACAGAGATCAGACACTCACTATCCCTTTCCGCTCATGGGAGTTGTCGGAATACCCTGCCTTACCGGAAAACACACAAAATACATGGAGTGTCAAGACTAGTTCAGCTCTAGAAAAACCCCGATATATAATCGTAGCCTTTCAGACAGACAGAGTCGACAATAAGTTAAAAGATACCAGTCAATTTGACGCTTGTAACTTGTCCAATGTTAAACTATTTTTGAATAGTGAGATGTTCCCATACGGTGATTTAAACCTTGATTTCAATAAGGGTCGATATGCTGTTCTCTATGATATGTACCAAAGATTTCAAATGAGCTACTATGCTAAGGATCATAGTGAACCCCTACTGTCGAGAAAGGACTTTGGTGAAATCGCCCCCATGATAGTTCTTGATGTATCACGTCAGGAAGACACATTGAAGGTAGCTACGGTCGACATTCGTTTAGATCTTCATGCAACCCAACCGTTTCCACCTCACACTCGAGCTTACTGCCTTTTAATTCACGATAAATTAATTGAATTGAATCCTCTTAGTGGTCTTGTAAGGAAGCTATAAAATGAGTGTGTGTAAGATGAGGATCATCATTAGATTTCTAACCCTCAAACATGGAACACCAGTTCGCGATTGTGGATTTTCAAGGTTTTCAAGGGGAAGGTGGCTTTATTGTGAAGGAGTTGACAGTTCTCACTCACAGTCAGTCACTCCACTGGTTTTTTCTCCCTCCTCAAAATGTTGATGAATCTGATAGTCGTGTGAATCTATGGGTTAAAAAACACATTCACAATATTCCATGGTGCTATGGAGATACAGAATATTCACGTCTGGAAGAACTCTTATGTACTTCAACTGCTTCATGTAAATTTATTTGGGCGAAAGGACTAGAAAAATGTACATTTCTTGAAAATATTGTTAAAAAACCAGTTTATGATCTGCTCGACTATGGGTGTCCGAATTTGAAAAAGTTACCCCCACATGAGACTACCTGTCATTTTCATGGAGGAACCTCTTATACTTGTTCACTTAATCAAGCCTTCAAGTTGGAGGAGTGGATAAGTAAACACCCATCCAAGACAGATTTGTACAATGAAGAGGTTCGCCAAAAAACCTTTCGTAAATCTAATAAAGTGTTGGCATTTCATGGCTTTGTAAGACATTTGAATAATACTGCAATGTGTGTATATTGCAAGCTAAAATGTGATATAGATCAGACGGTATGCCCACACATGTACCATAAAAGACACAGCCCCCGATGTTACTGGTTTAGTCAGTGCTAGAATGGATCAAGCTTTGGAAAAACTTTCTCAAACTAATATCTGGAATATGGATCCGGTACATCTTCAAAACTTACCACCTGCATTACTGCTTCATCTCTATGACTATGCAATTGAATATTTATGGGACAACCTACCTGAAGAGTGGCGTGAGGATCCAAGATTCCAATTGTGTCGTCGATGCAACCATCACTTCAATACATCTCATGATCAAATCGATGGTCCACCACCGATGAAGAAAAATTGTACTTATTGTGTAAAATAATGTTGATAATAAATTTAAATTCAACCATATTTTTTTTTCTTTTTTTTTAAAAAACCCTCAAAAGTTGTAAAAATAATAGGAAATAAGAAAATAAACAAGTATGATTATAATCATTTATTCATAAATAATGCATACATTTCATTCCAGTCTACAGTGTTTAAATTCACTATAGACTCTTCAGTTGATGTTGGTAATGAAAAAAATTCAAAGCATTTTGATATTACTGATAGTAAAAGTTTTAAAGAATAGTCTATTTTCTCACAAGACTTGAGCATAAATATCACTTCACTTTTATTGAGCTTGATTTCCGGCTGAGACGACACCGACATGTAAGGAGAAGGACTATTCAGACACATTGTGACCCATGGGTATGAATTTGATATACTCACACTTCGATTTCTTCCAGTGAGTCCAAATTTGAATACTATGTTGCGTATTCGAAGTGAGTCTTGGAGAGGTCTTTTTCTTCCTTTGGGGTTGATGTAGTTTTGAATAGGTCCTATGTTGGTGGAGAGTCCTGTCCAATCTGCCGTGTCCAAATAAATTGATACCTTCTTGTGGCAAAATACCACTACTGGTGACTGGTTGAGAAGTCCTACCTTGATGACCTTGGTCTTGGACTTGTTGAGAGCAAACTCTGTCACTAGATACAACTCCATTGCGACAACTGGTCTCTCTACATTTTTTCACATCATATCATCTTCTTACCCCCACCTAGTTCCCCCCTCTCTGGTCTTTTTAAAAACCTGTTTTCATGAGCGGGTTCACAATCTTTTCTCACAATTGTTTTTGTTTTATTTTGATTATATATAGGCAGACTCCTCCTTGGACTATTACAACATGTTCAAGTGTACAAAGTGTGACACCATTTTTCCATCTTGGAAAAAACGTAATGTTCATCAGTTCAACTGTAAGAGAAATATCGACGAGATATTGGATGTAGAACCACCAAGGAAAAAAATATTTTTATGTTCATCTTGCGGAGGACGGTTTGAAAACGATTATCATGGACAACGACATGAATCAGTCTGTCATGGGGAATATTCATCCTCAAAGGAACCGACCAAGGACGCATTATTAGCTCTGGTGCCTTCTGATAATATTGTACAATATGAAAGTGCCTTTGCTAGTCGATTGGAATCCTATTTTATTCGCTCAAACAAATGCAATGATTTGACGTGTTTCCTACTGGATGTGAAACCAACATTAATACACAAAGTATCCAACATACTACAAATGAAATCTGCAATAAAAATTAATTTGATGGTTGAATGTTTATTTGAAAATGCTCTTGGTGAGAGGACAGATCGAGCCTTTAAGACTATGAATAAGCCAGTTTTTCGAGCAACAAATCTTGGAAAATTCTTTGACAATGCATTTGAAAAAATACACTCGGAGGTGGAAAATAGTGCATTGAAAGGAAGTGGGTGGAAAATATTAGCCGTAGACGGAATTCGTCTACGGGTGAATAGATATGATCCACTACGTGCTTCTACATATATACCATTACCAGCTAGTCTTGAAAATAAAAAGGCATGTGTAAATGTACAAAATAATGATGAGAAATGTTTTGCATATTCAATCTTAGCAAAATTCGTGACATCGCATTCTTATCGACCACAGGAATATACTGATTTATTCAGTTTATATGATTTTTCATGTGTTTCGTTTCCAGTCGCTCTAACGGATATTTCTAAATTTGAAAAGGTCAACAATATGTCTATAAATGTATTTGGAATTGATGAAAACGAGAAAATATACCCCCTCAAGGTTGCAGCAGAAGAAAAATCAGATCATCGGGACATCCTCCTTTTGGACAATGAAAAAAAACAACACTACGTCTACATAAAAAACTTTAATCGGTTGATTAGTCGTCAATTACGAAAATCTTCTCTGCGAAAATTTTACATCTGTAAAAGATGCTTCATAACTTTTGAAGAAAGAAGAGGCGGATCTGATAAGCTGGAGATGCATAAAATCTATTGCAAAGATCAGAAGACTGTACGAGTTGAATTACCATCTGATCCGATAATGATATTTACAAATGTTGAGCGTCATCACAGAGTTCCCTACGTTATTTATGCCGATTTTGAATCTATCTTGGAACCTATTGCTGGATGTCGTCCATCATCTGAGTCATCATTTACTACTCGTATTCAAGAACATATTCCAATGTCGTTTTGTACGTATGTGAAAAGTTCTTCTGGTCTTCCACCAATCTCTACTGCTCCGTATTTGTATAGAGGACCTGATGCAGCCAGAGTTTTTATAGAACACATCATCGAATTGAGTAAAGCTATATCAGCTGTCTACAATGGTAACCCTGTGGATATTAATATGAATTCTGATCAAGAAACCCAGTGGGATTTAGCAACTACATGTTACCTCTGTGAAAATGAATTCACAGAGTCGAATTTGAAAGTACGTGATCATTGTCATCTCACTGGGGATTATAGAGGTGCAGCATGCAATAGTTGTAATTTGAAATGTTGTATTCCTAAATTTATTCCAATTATTTTTCACAATCTCACAAACTATGATTCAAAATTTATAATTAGACAGCTGAGTAATACAAAATGTGGGAGAGTTACAATTATACCTCACACTCAGGAAAAGTTTATATCATTTTCAGTTAAGATTGACAACATTTGGATGAGGTTTATTGATTCTTTTCGTTTTATGGCCTCTAGCTTGGATCAGCTTGCTCGAAATTTACCATCTGATGCATTTTTGGAAACATCACGTTGCTTTCCGACTGAGCATATGTCTCTCATGACCCGAAAAGGTGTGTTTCCGTATGATTATGTAGATTCTATGAAGAAACTGGATGAAACTCAATTACCACCAAAGGAAGCATTTTTCAATTCGTTAACACAATCGCATATTGATGAGGAAGATTATGCACATGCTCAGACTGTCTGGAAAACATTTCAATGTACTACGTTGGGTAGTTATAGTGATATCTATTTAAAATCAGATGTTTTAATTTTATCGGATACGTTTGAATCATTTCGAAATATGACTATGAAAAACTATGGAGTTGATGCGGCCCACTACTATACGACACCAGGACTCTCCTTTGATGCTATGTTACGATATACAAAGACTAAGCTAACACTATTACAGGATTATGATATGATAATGTTTTTCGAGAAAGGTATAAGAGGGGGGATATGTCAAGCATCACATCGATATGCTACAGCAAACAATAAATACATGAAAAATTATGATCCACAAAAAGAATCATCATACATCACTTATCTTGATGCTAACAATCTATATGGATATGCCATGAGCAAATATTTACCATATGGCGATTTTCAATGGGTGGAAAGACCGGAAGAGGTTGACATTCTTAATTTACGAGAAGACGATGATACAGGCTATGTATTTGAGGTGGACGTGAAGTACGCGACAAAACTTCACGAGATGCATGACGATTTACCATTTTTGGCCGAGACGATTCCTCCCCCAGGTGGCAAGGTTAAAAAATTGATTCCTCATTTAAATTCACGCGAACGATATGTGGTACACTATGTAGCTCTGAAACAGGCTCTACAGCATGGACTCGAGATTGAAAAGATCCATAGAGCAATCAGTTTCAAGCAATCACCCTGGCTGCGGTCGTATATAGATCTTAATACACAACTTAGACAAAATGCACAAAATGATTTCGAAAAAGATTTCTTCAAACTCATGAATAACTCCATATTCGGGAAGACGATGGAAAATGTACGAAATCGACAGAATATACAGCTAGTCAAGACTGCAAGACAAATGATGAAACTAATAGTAAAAGCTAATTTTCTTGAGAGAATTATCTACGACGAGGAGCTAGCAGCGGTTGTAATGGCCAAGACAAAAATATACTTTAATAAGCCGATATATGTGGGTATGTGTATACTCGATTTGTCCAAAGAACTCATGTACAGATTTCATTATGATTTAATGTTGCCTAGATACGGAAAAGAAAGATTAAAATTAATGTATTGTGATACTGACTCTCTCATCTATCATGTGATAACACAAGACCTCTACTCAGATATGCATTCAATGCTGGATCATTTCGATACGTCCAATTATCCTCCAGACCATGTGCTATTTTCACTCATTAATAAGCAGGTACTTGGAAAATTCAAGGATGAAGTATATGGAGAAATTATAGAAAAATTTATTGCATTACGAGCAAAGGTGTATGCATTTTCCATTGCCTTTAAGAAAATTGTAAAAAAGGCAAAAGGTGTGTCACGTGCTTCATTGAGACATTTTATTTCTTTGGAAGATTATGAAAGGACACTATTTGATTCCACATTAATGTTTACATCCATGAGAAGTATAAGATCATACAAGCATATACTGTACACCATCGATCAAAATAAATTGGCACTAAATCCATTTGATGACAAGCGACACATTCTTGAAGATGGCATATCTACTCATGCACATGGTCATTTTTTAAACTAATTCACTTTCCCCCCTCTAACTCGAGAATTATCATCTTGTGAATTACCTACTGAGTGGACCCCGAATCACTAGAAGAATTTCAAGATTGTATAAAAATGATATGCCGATACATATGATGAAGAAAATGTGTAAAGTTCATTCTGACCCCTAAATTTCCTCTGTCATCGGAGGTCCACATTTCATCCCACCTCTCTTATCCACCCCACAACTTCCTCAAATGTGCTTCCGCTTTGACGTAGCGAGGAGGCTTAATTGATTTATATGATCAAGAACCAAGAGAAGCACTATTTTTTCTTTTTTTTTTTTTTTTAATTTTATGTCTAATTTTTTTTTTTCAGATCTGTCCGCATGATCGAGGGAGCTGAGAATAATTCACTAATTTTTTTCTGTTTATTGTTCCAGTTGTGCCGCCGCCATCAGGGCTTTTTGAGGCGGCTCCAATCAGTCCCCATCCCCTACGTCCACGAGGTAAGGGAACTCCCTCTATGCGAATCATTCCCCATTAAGCGATTCGGCGGGTCGGGGAAGGAAACAACCGTTGTCCTCCATGTGAGGGGGGACCTGTGGGAGGTGCGACTCCCAGAAAAATATAACGATATAATCGATGACAACCTTTTGTGGGAGTCGCCCGAGTACGGGTTTACCCTCACATACGAGGGCAGGGTAGGAGGAGTAGACAAGATCATTTTTAAGTATGATTTTAAATATATCCATTAACACACAAATTTAATTTTAATATTTGTATTTATTCTTCTTTTTTTTTTTTCTGTTATAGAGAAAACCCCGACTTCATCCCACCCGAAATATACTACACCGCCCCTTATGCTGATATAGAAGAAGAATTTTGGGATTAATTTTATAAATAAATTTTTTATTTTTTTCTATATTTTTTTTCATTGACTTCCTACCTCACTGAATATTATAATATGCAAATCTTGGTGTGGTCTGGACGAAGGTCGACGAGATTGATGACTCACTGAAGGTTGAATGAGGTGGTGGTATAATCTCGTGTGTTTATATGCAAGGTTCAATGACCTGTCAGACGCTAGCGATTTTTTTTTTTTTCGAATCACTGAGATAGCAAAATAAATATATGAATTACATCTGTAAGACACACTCACTGAAGGTTGGATGACCTCTCGTCGTCTGTTTACATATACGGTTGAATGACCTCTCAGACGCTAGCGATTTTTTTGAGATATCAAAATAAATAAATGATAGGTTTACATCTGTTTGACACACATCTGACACACCAGTCCACTGGACTTTAAAACCACGAGTCCAAGCGTGACCCACCCTTTAAAACCTGACCTACTATGGTCCATTTAAGCCTGGGCACTACTAGACCAGCATAGCGCCCCCTTTAACTGGCCCAGGTCCGGCCAAATTACACTACTAAGCTCGTAGTTAAAGCCCGGGCATGATTTGGCAAACCTTGAACTCAATGGTTAAGCCCAGGAGTGGATATCTCTCCCTCCCCTATCCCCCTCTGAAATTCAATTCTAATTGGCACTACTGAGTATATGAAAGCAATGCTTTGAAGTCATCAATTTTTTTTCTTTCACTACAGCATAATTTTAAGATAAGTATCCAATACCTTGTGATGCCAGTATGAAATGAATAGGAAAGGGGGAGAGAGTGCTTTGTAAAGAAGTGGTTAGTATAAGAAAATTCTGTATTGGCCACATTTTCATTTTTCTTTATTTTTTATTATTTTTAATATTTTCTACAGAAAAGTATTGCACATTCTTGGGAAGGCTATAACCTTGATCTTATATCTTATTGGTTCTATCTTAAATCTGAGGGCAGACAACCATTTAATAAGAAATATTTTTTACTTTTTCAATAGAACCAACCGTTTTCGGGTAAATAAAGACGGTTTTCGCAAAGGATCTCGCAAACCTATATTTTTTTATAGTTAGAAAAGTATCTTATAGATGCTGTAACACTATGCATGTAAATCCTACTTCAAATTTGGCAAAAATTGTGTCAGAAATTTCATCAGGAACATATTACTTTCCCAGATATAGGGGAAGTTATGTAATATGTCAGAAATGTTATGCTTAGGTTTCACCAGAACTTTAAGTTTTTCGTATATCTGTGTGTGCCTGTGAACATGATAACTCCCGATAGAATGAATGTACCTACACGAAATTTCAAATCTCTATCCAGAACCACATAAGAACAAAGCCTAATAATTTCAGCCAAATCGTTCAAAGAGAAGGGGGGTCAGAGGAGAATGAAACTCAAAAACCCCAATGTAATGAATTTATCAACACAAAAATTCGTATGAGGGTTCAGAAGCCCCTATATAAGTCAACTATTATTTTTTAGCGCAGACAACCGACTGGTTTTGGCGGGGACGAAAGGTTAATTGATTATTTAATTCTGGGGAAGTACATTACCGGTGATTCCCCGACGACTTCTTCTAACTTAAAAAGCGATCAGCAGATTTTATGTCATCAAACAAAATTAATATAAGATTTAATTTATTTTTAAACAAGGTTAATTGACAAAATTAAATTTATTATCCAATAAATAATTTTTCATTAAAAAAAAATATTCAAAGAACAACAAAATAGTAAAAAACTATTTCCGAATTCTCTATTTTTGTTAACTAGAAAAATATTTAATAAATAATATATGAGAGGATTAATAAATTTCAGCAAACATGAATATACTGAAATATATATACACAGACCTCAAATATTTTAGTTGAGTTAACAATGTTGAGGATTGTTTTAGCCAGTATTTGTTTAGTAAATGTATTGACGGGCTGAATCAGCAACATTTCATACCCATTCTAAGGGGTTTTACAGGAAACTGCTGGCTGGCGGGTTTTGGAGCAAATTGCATGGAGGAGGGGACTGGAAAAACACCTATTGTCTTGGGGACCTATGCAATGCACGGGTTTAATAGGAATAGGTGCATATTCCCAGAGGAAAATGAAAATAAATAGTCTTCGGCGAATCACCGGCTATGTACTTCCCTAGTGGTATTAGTCAATAATAATATTATACAGTAGAGGTTAGGTTAGGCATGCCCGGGCTTTAACTACGAGGTAGGCGATAACGCTTAATACCAGAGCGCTCTTTCGTCACTCTTGTGGACATGAGTTCGAATCTACTGTGGGAGTCCTAAATTTTGCCTAACCTAAATTTTTATTCACCTAGGGCAGGGGTCGAAACATCGTACAGGCTCGGGACCATCGCTTAACGTCCCATCCGAAGGGCGGCGTGCTTAAGTTTATTTTACCTCCCAGATAAAACTAAAAGCCTCGGTCGGGTTTCGAACCCACGATCTTGAGCTCAGAAGAC
This sequence comes from Aradus depressus, assembly GCA_963662175.1. NCBI lineage: Eukaryota > Metazoa > Arthropoda > Insecta > Hemiptera > Aradidae > Aradus > Aradus depressus. Next base: position 32,084,896 of record OY759217.1, on the reverse strand, counting down.
AAGCACGCATACCACTGAACTACCGGCGCCCATAATAAAAATATTAATAATATTTATTTCCGTTAAACCATAACTTGTTAATAGTCTCTTACTCTTACAGTCAGACACACATGGATTAGAATTAATACTACTTAAAATTAAAAAGAAATGAATAAGTAGATGAATACTTGACAATATGAGTACGAAAATAATAATATTAAACAGTAGATAAATAAAGTTTATAACAAATAGAGTAGATATACTTTATAATTTAATTTAAATTAAGATAATAATTTTCGATAACTTTTCCGGAAGAGTCTTTTCACGACAGTGGCGGATCCAAGGGGGGGCAATTGGGGCCATGGCCCCCCCAAACCCCAAAAAAAGTTTTTTTTTTTTATATTTTTTTTATATATAATTTTTATTTTTAGTTTAAAATGACATCAGAATATTTTTTCCAGAACGATTCATTGCCACGCTCGACCCGCCATACGACACCGCACTAGGTTGAGAACTAAGATGACTGAAGACCGACTCACTGGCTTAGCACTTTGAATGTATATCGTGACTCACCTGTTAATCTCGACAATATAATCGAAAGATTCGCCAAACAAAAAGCGTGACGACTCAATTTTATCATTTAAACAAAAATCACAACGTGATTTCTGTTGTAAATTGATGTTTGTAAATTGCAAACTGTAAATTATAAAAGTAAATTGTAAATAAATAATTGTTTATTTTACAATTAAATTTAATTAAATCAAGAGTTTTCTCATTTATTTATAAAGCTAAAAAAAAAAAAAAATTGTTGGGATATTTGAGATTAAGTAGCCCCCCCCCCCCCCCCCCAAAAAAAAAAATTGTTTCTAGATCCGCCACTGTTTCACGACATTTCGGGACGTTCTCACGTCCTTTCCTCAGGTCATAATGTGGGAAATATAAAAAAGAGAGAGAAAACAAAATCACAATAACAATAATATATATATATATATATATATATATATATATATTGGCCGATTTGGCTGAATATCAATACGCGTCTTCCATATGGGAATCTGCATGCACATACATATGCAATTTCATATTTTCCATCCCTCTGATAATAAAACTGAAAAAAAAAAAATCCTTGTGTCGGGTAATATGAGCACTCTGTACCTAAGCCAGCTATTGATCGGTCCTTTGGTTTTTTAGAGAGATTAGCGAAAACTTGAGGGAAAAGTAACCGACTATTGTCATTTTTGAGAAATTCCGGTGAAAACCCAACATCAAATTTATACCCGATTACATAACTTCTCCTATACTTCGTATAGATGTGAAAGTAACGAATTATACGGTGATCAGACCTCCCTGGGTCCCCCCCCCCCCCTCCACACACCCCTCACATTGCGTTATTGAGAGAATGCCACTGAAATATATAACTGTGGCTCAGAGTAAAATAAATAAAATAAAATGAAATTGCTACAATCCATTAAATTCTCAAAAACAGTTTGAAATTAATTTGATCACTGACACATTCCATTTTATTAATTGAATTACTTTTTTTCTTTTCTCAAAATATATGAATTTCATTTCTCTGAAATATTTTTTAAAAAAGTAAAAAAAAAAAGAGAATATGACAGATCTCACATTGAAGAGCTACGTAGATAATCTGTCTGTCTGTGGTGGTAAGGCGCTGACTGAGTAAAAACAAAATTTTATAGGAACAAACATTTTTAAAATAAAATAAAACTTTATGTCCAATTGGTACGCTCACAAACATCGTGTGTTGTTTGTGTGTATGTTCACTGGAAAGGAGGTGAAAATGCAAATTCAGCTGCAATATTTTAACATACATTTTTTAACAACCAATTAAGATTTTATTTGTTTAATTCACATTCTGGTAAAAGTTTTGCAATTGTCTTACGATAACTAAGATAATATACATATACCCGAGATTCTAAAGTAGGTATCTAATTTACGATGGAAAGCTGCATCGATGGTCATCCCATATCGGGTAAGGAAAATAATAAGATTATTATATAATATATGATTAAAAAAATAGTTATAGAGACGGAGAGGGCGCCGGTAGCTCACTGGTATGCGTGCTGGCTTATTGAGCTCAAGATCGCGGGTGTCCACCAGAGTGGAAAAAGAGCAATCTGGTAGTAGGCGATATGACCTCGTATATAAAGCCGAAATTTTATATGTATAACCAAACCGCATAAGGACAACACTTACTAATTTACAGCGGAATCGGCCGAAAAGGAGAGAGGTATCAGAAGGGGGCTCAAATCAAAAACCACAATAACCGGCGATGTAATAAATATATCAACATGAAATTTTATATATATTAAGTCAAAACCCCTGAGGTATACACCTAATCCTAACGCTAATAACCGCCGATGTAGGTAATGAATTTATGGACATAAAATTTAGTATGAGGATTCAGAGGCTCCTAAATAAATTAAATATTGATGTTTAGCAAAAACGGCCGATTGTTTTTGGAAATACATTCCCGAACATTCTACCAACGACTTTCTGGCTTATGACTCTTTCCTAAGGTCGGATGATTGGTTTATTTTAAATGAATTTATTTTAATCTAGTACTTGACTTAAGAAACCCTGGCGGTAGACATCTTTAACAAAATTTACAATTAAATTTTGGGCATCTGATGAAGGACCAACATTATCCTGAAACATAATAATGAGAAGAGCTTTTTTTAACAAAAGGAATTTACTTGACCTTAACAGGAACCTAACACCTTTGTATTAAAAAGCTCTAATTAGTAAAGTGAGAATGCTTTGTAAAAATAAGGTGATTAAAGCAGTGTCTTTATACGGTGCTTCATGATTCCTTCAACGCTTTCAATAAATACATTATTTTGATAATTTTGGGTTGTGTAAAATTCTGAATGTGTATTAATATATCTATATTTCTTCACCATTTTATTATTATATATTATCATAGAAATAAATCTATGAAGATGTACATATATTATTATTATAATTTTAATTGTAAAGGATCAACATAAATGTTTTCTCAATGTCAATGGTTATTACCCGGACATGGTTCACAAGAATAAAAATACATAAACGAATGGATACGATTCACCTTTTTAATTAATTCCTTTAGTTATTTATTTACTCATATACATATTTTATTTCTATTGATTTATTTCTTATTGTTATTATTTTTCTCTTTTCGTTTAATTTCTATATTTCATACATCGTAAACAAGATCTGAAATATCGTAGTGAAAAAGATGCTTTTGGAAAAATTAGAAAAAATATTTATTATATTTTAAATTAAAATTAAAAGCTATCTACTATAAATCTTAAAATTATTGTTTTTATTGATTTAATTATTTTAAATAATATTGTTGTTATTAATTACATGTGTATCCGACTCGATTATTTACAGTTACTGTTGTTACATTGCCTAATTTATGACCTCGTTTGTGCTGCCTTGTGTTTAGTTCAGCAGAACTTGGTTCACTTGATAATGCCGTAAGAGGCGAAACTATAGTCGTGTTATTTTGATCAATATAGTGAAAATATTGATAAGTAGTGTGTGTGTGTATTCTTTTATCCTTCACAATATGAATTTTCACAAAGTAGACCTGGAATCAGTTCGCTTAACACTTATAGTATATCTATTTAAATAATAAATTATCTTCGATTAATATTGTTTATTATCCTTAGTTCTATCTTTTGTAGTCTAAAAATATTATTATTAGAGTAGGGAAAATTTAGGACTTCCACAGTAGAGTCGGGCTTATGTCCATCAGAGCGACGAAAGAGCGCTCTGGTAGTAGGCGATATGACCTCGTAATTAAAGCCCGGGCATAAGTCACAATAACTAAAGAGCAATACAACGGGCTCATACGCTTTCTTAAAGACGCAATAAAAATCATTGATTAACAGCATGATAATATCTTGATGATTTGTAGTCTATATTTAGATAATAACACTGGGCTATAGGACTGGTAGTAAAAGTCCCTTTTTTTTTTAAAGGGCCGATTACTTTGAACTACCAAGTCTGATCTGGGTCAGATATGGGGCCAACTGACGACTTAACGTAAAGCCAGACGGAAGGTAGAATTTTTATCGGATAATGGGACTATGCAAATCTAGGTAGAGGGAGATGAGGGCTGATTTAGGGAAGGGCTACCCTTGAGAGAACAGACCTCTGGTTACCAACTTGCAAGTAGCTACTTTAATCCCTCAAACTTGAATACCATACCAGAAAAACTTATAAAAACTATGGCGAAAAAGAAAATGGTGGATGCATGTACACTATACATCGATACAAAACTATATATTCTCAAATAACTAAAATGCCTTGTCTTCCCACTGTTTTATTTTTGATCAGGATCAGTTTTAAACGCAACAGCGTCATCATCAGTGGTACATCTATGATTGAATAAATATAAAATATAAATAATGAAAAGTAACTATCAAATCATAAATCGTCAGGGTACAAAGTAACAATATAAAAAACAAAATATTGCTTACCCCATCCGTACAGCGTAGGGGTTAAAGGACTACCGGCATAGCTCAAAGGGGTTTAGATAACGAGGTTCACTAAATGAAAATTATCTTTAGGTTGTTCAGGAAAAAACAACGATTGGGATAAATAGCGACAGTTAAGACAAGTGAGTGTATAGAGAACCAATAGAAGAAGAAGAAGAAAAACATTTTATTTGGACCAGTACTAAATATGTACTTTACACAAAATGAGCAAATAAACAAGAAAATTATAATTAAAACAAAAAGTCTTGGTACAGTCTTGGTTGCAGCCTGCGAGCTACAGGCTGGCCGAGACTGTAGTGAACCGCACCAGAGCAGGTTGGCAGACCTTCATGGAAGCTTCGGGTGAGTTTCTCAATGTGGGCTGCAAAAGGAGCAACTCCCAGTTCCCGATGGATTTGGGTGTTCCTGATAAACCAAGGTGCGTTCACCGCTATCCGGAGGACTTTGTTTTGGAATGTTTGTAATCGTGTTATGTTAGTGTGGCTAGTGCAGAACCATACGGGGCAAGCGTAGGTTAAGAGTGGAAGTATTAGTGTTTTGTAAAGTAAGGATGTGCATGTGTGTCTGAGTGGTGTATTCCTGTTCATGAGTGGGTAGATGAGCCTGAGTCGTGTGTGTGCTTGTTGGAGTTTTATGTTGATATGTAGGCGCCATGTTAGTCTTGTGTCAAGGTGCACTCCAAGATAGCGCACACCCTGGTCTTTAGGATTCCATGGAATTGGGAGTTGGTCGATTTGCAGCCTTCTGAGGTGTTCTATCGAGAAGCGGCGTAAAGCGAACACCTTCGCCTCCGTCTTCCCACCGTTCAACTTAAGCTTCCATTTTCCAAACCACTGGCCGATCTCATCCACCTGGATTTGTAGGGAGTCGATGGCCGCTTCCAGATCTATGTTTTGGCTGAGGATCAACGTGTCGTCAGCGTAAGTCGCCAGGGTTGCAGAGACTGGTTCTGGCATGTCGTGACAGAACAGATCAAACAAGAGTGGACTGAGGATCGCACCTTGCGGGACTCCCGCTGATATCTTCTTTCTGGAGCTCAGTGTGTTGTTCACCCTTATTTGGAATGTTCTGTCACGAAGAAAAGAGCTAATGATGTTCTGGATGTATTGCGGAGGCCAGGTCTGTTTTAATTTGAAGAGCAAGCCCTCGTGCCAGACGGTGTCGAAGGCAGCTGCGACGTCCAAGAAGGCTGCTACTGTGTACTGCTTCCGCTCAAAGCCCCCCACAATGGTCTCAGCAACTCTCTGTAGCTGATGGACGGCTGAGTGGTTTGATTTAAACCCAAACTGGTGGGCAGGGATGGTCCCTGCAGTCTCCAGATGACGGAGGAGCCTCTTGTGAATTATTTTCTCAAGAAGTTTTGAGAGGCTATTTAAAAGGCTTATTGGTCTATAGCTGCCTGGATCGTTTTTTGCCTTACCTGGCTTGTGAAATGTTAGAACAACGGCGTTTTTCCAGTCTGCAGGAAAGTAGCCGTGGCGAAGACAGGCGTTGAACACACTTGCCAGGTAGGCTATGCTCTTCGGAGGAAGCTTCTTCAGCACCAGGTTGGGGATGATGTCTTCACCGGGGGCCTTCTTGATGTGTAGTCGTGTAATGTGGGCGTGTATTTCTGATGGTGTGGTATGCTGAATGGGTGCTTCGACTGTGTGAAGTGTATTTGAGAGGTATGATTCAACTGTGATGAGTGTTTCATGATCGTCAGCGTCTGTCGTTGTGAATTTATTTTCCAAATGGGTCGCCAGTAATTCGGTTTTCTCTTTGTCAGTTGTGGCAGTCATTTGTCCGTCAGTTAAGATGGGTAGGGGTGTCCTTTGGTTTAGAAGTCGTCGTGTCTCTTTCCATAAGTTGTTGTCGCCCGGAGTCATATCAGTCAAGTATTTTCGATAGTTCGCGATTCTGTCTTTGTCAAGTTCCCATCGTATGCGTCGGGTCAGGCGATTCAGTTCTCTTTTCTCAAGGGGATCTCTTGTTCTTTGCCAGTGTTGTCGTAGTGTGTTCTTTGTACGGATCATATCCATTATGTGTGTTGGTGTCTTGTTGTGGAATAGGTGTCGTTTGCCAGTGAAATGTCGGTATGTTGCTTCATGTACTGAGGTATGTATGGTTTGTGTGAACGTCCTAACTGCATTGTCAATGTCGTCCGTCGTGCTATAATGATGGGGGACCCCGAGACAGTTCATTCCGTCTTCAAACGTGGCCCAGTCGATCTTCCCCGTGATCAACCTTGGAAGATATTCCTCCTTCTGTGGCCGTGCTAGGAAGGTGCAGATAACTGGGAGATGGTCTGAGTCTAAGTCGGTCAGTGTCTCGTGAAACAGGGGCAAGTTAAAGTTGTGTATCAGTCCTATGTCCAGTATGTCGGGTTGGTATGTTCGTTGAGTTGGGTAGAATGTCGGTTCGTCAGGTGTCGATATTTGTATCCCCAGGTTTTCTGAGATGGATTGTAGTCTAGTCCCGTTGTTATTCTGTCTTCTGCATCCCCATAGCGTGTGTTTGCTGTTGAGGTCCCCGATCATTATAGTCGGTAGTCCTGTGAAAATATGTTCGAAGTCAGTCTGTACCAGTCTTGTGTTCGGTCGATGGTATGCTGATATGATGTTGAGTGTGCCGGAGAGTGTGGTGAGGGTGACTCCAACTGCCTCCAAGTTCTGGAGAGGGGGAATGTTAATCTGTGAATGTTTCAGGTGTCGTTTGATGAAAATGCCAACACCACCGAAACGTGTCGGTCGGTCCAGTCTATATGAACAGTAGCCAGAGAGTTTGAGTTTGTCTGTCGGTTTGAGGTGGGTCTCAGTTATGCATGCAATGTCGACATTATATCGTGATAAAAAGTTGGTTAATGACGGTTGCCTTATCTTTAAGCCGTCCGCATTCCAGTTTAATATAGTTAAATTTTGAAAAGTTCCCAGATTAGGGTTTGCCATGATTCATCGAAAAAAGGTTAGTGAATAAATTGGATAAGAAAGCTTGGATGTGGGGGATGAATGGTTTGATGAGGTTCATGATGAGTCCAGTCAGGTCAGTCGTTGCCTCAGAGCTAATTCCATTGTTTGCAGTATTAGGTTGGTGTGGTGTTAGCCTACTTCGATTTTTGTCAAACCAAAAGTTCGTAGGTGGTTTGGGCTCCGGGGAGGTAGGTGCGTATGGTGGTGTATTGGGTGTGTTGGCTGAATGTGCGTGTGTGTGTTGCGGAGGTTGATTAGTATTAGTGTGAAATGTTTGGCTTGCGGTGGTGCCTGCGGAAGCTGACTGTAGTTGCCGTTTCGGTGGTCGTTTCAGACAGCCTCCAAAGTTGGCGGTATGGTCGCCCCCACAGTTGGCGCACTTCGGTTTGTCAGTTTTTTGGAAAGGACAAACTTTATAATGGTGATTCCCTGCACACTTAACGCAGGTCGACTCAAGGCGGCAGTAGTTCTTGGTGTGCCCGAATTTTTGACAGTTCATGCATTGAGGAACGTGCAGGGACCGGCGTCTTTCCTCCACGTGGATCCGACTGTAATATAGTTTTGTAAGTGAAAATATGGCTTTTCCCTGATCGTTATTAGTCAGTTCGACTGCGCACAATGGCGTGGGCATTTTGTCTCTATTGTGCAACCTGGTGACCGAAATAACTGAGTAGTGAGGGAGCAATTCATTTTTGACGTCTTCTTCACTGAACGCGTATGGCACACCTCGGAGAATCACCGATACATTTTTAGTTTCTGGATTAACATAAGTATAATAGTTAATTTTATGCGTATCGTAGAATTTTGTCAGGGCCCTAAAATCGTCTGACGAGGTCGCTTGAATTTTAATTTTTTCTTTTAGGCATTGTTTGGTTTCAAACGGTGATGTAGCCACCTTTAATATGTCAGCTGTTATTTCTTTTAGGTTATTGTAACCTACAATAAAAATTGGAGGTATTTTAATTTTTTTACTATTTTCGGAATTTGAATCGGCCGGTTGGGGCTTGGAAGTGTCTAAATTGGTTAGAGCGGAATACCTGTTAGAAACTATGACTGGTGAGTTGTAAGATTTATACCTCTTGGTGACGGCGAGGTGTGAGGCGGGTGTCTCCTGGTCAGGCTGGTCTAGGGTCCTCTTCTTGCCGCTAAGGCCTGGATGGTCAACGGCCATCGATGCTGTGGCCAGGGGCTGGTTTGGTACCTGTTTGATGTTACTTGGCTGGCTGTGGCTGGCCATGGGTACTGGTGCACTCTCTTCAACCCAGGAAGAGCGCGCCCCGCTGCAACTCATTCCGTTTGGTGAAAAGGTCCTCTCCCTGATACTTTTCACTGTTTCACGTTTTTACAAACACAGTAAAAACCGCACTATTAATTATTTTTTTGAAGAGCAATTTTATAACACTATTTTTGTTTAACGTGAACAGCTGATCCCCAGAACCAATAGAAATGAAATACATTAGTAAATAACAAAAAAAAATAATTAAATTAGTAATGGAAATAATAATATAAAGTTAATTTTGAAAATCTGGAAGAACTTCTACCAGGAAAATAAAAATGAGTGCTGAGTATGACATAATGTATACGAAACATAACTTTTATATAATTGATATTTTATTATTTTTGAACAATAGAGCGTTGTAATTTTTTTTTTTTTTTTGATTGGCCTCGGCAGTCACCACACTAGCCATATGTGTTTGTTATTAAGTTATTTACTACAACCATGGCCCCGGGAGGGATTTCTAGCTAAGAAATAAAAAAACTCACTCCCGGACGGGATTCGAACCCGCAAACCATGGTGAGACCATGCCCTACGCCCTAGCCCGCACGGCCACCATGGCTCCCAGAGCGTTGTAAAATAGAATATCATTGATATTTTATTATGTTTGAACAATAGAGCGTTGCTTTAATATAAACATTTTCAGTTGAAGTTAATTTTTTTTTTAAATTGTATCTGTTGCTTTCAAAAAGTGGAGGACATTAAAACAAATATTTCAAGAAAAAGGTCCTGTTGAATATATTTTTCTTATCCGGAGGAAACTAAATGAGATATATTTATAAGCAATTTTGGTACATATATATATTTTTTTTTCATGAGTTATTATCACTCATGCCCGGGCATTAACTACGAGGTCTTTCTGGTGGACATGAGCCCGACTAGTGAGAATCCAAAACCCTGAGGGCTCGGTGAGGTTTCGAACCCACGATCTTGAGGGCTAGGTTAACACGCCTACCTAAGAGCTAGCAGGGCCCTCATATTTTTTCTTTAAGGTATAAAACTTGTTGAAGTTGTGTGGACATTGAAACAAATGGGTAGGAGGGTAACTGAGCAGTAGACCAGAATACCTGTATACCAGTATGAAGCTATTTCCTCCACCGAGACCAGCCACACCTATTAATCACTCCACGATTGTTGTGTCAGATACACCGCACCATATAGACTTTTCTTTTATATAGAAATTTCATTTTACCAATCTGTAAAAACACAACCTCAACATAAATACACTGACCATGTACAACCTAGTACATAGGAGATGACAATCATTTTCAATTTAGAATTATCATTATAGTGAAAATGGATTGCTGAGTGGTTGCATGTAAATTTTTTTTTTTTTTTTTGTCTTATAATGTTGGTCGCAAGTGTTGCCATGACGCAACAACCAGCTACCAAGAGGACGGCCAAGTGGCGGGCGAGACGGGCAACTTCAAAATAAATTAAAAACTTAATTAAAACCTTTGCGCTCTCGACGTATAGAGGCTTCGCGCTCTCGACGTATAAAAATGGGATTAATTTTTATTATCTGCGCTCTGGCCGTAGATGGCCGTTATTATCAATGAATGGGGGATATTATGATTTTATTTCAAGTGGGGGGTTGCAATTCGGGATTATAATAAGTCACGGTTCCACCTCCTCTTCAATCTCCTGGGAGGATTGTGTGGCAAGTGCGGTGAAGAAAGTGAGTGGATGTACGGTTTTGGGTGTGAATGCAATTTGCTGTGGAAACGTCTGTTACTTACGTATGGTGGGCGTTGTGTAATGAGTCTGAATGTCTTTGACTGGAAAATCTGGATACGTTTCAGGTTAGATATTTTAGCCGAACCGTAGATTTGTGTGCCATACATCCAGAGTGGTTTTAGTAGAAATGTGTAGCAGTTACGCTTTTGTGTTAACCCTCGGGCGAGCGCGGGACCTCACAGGTCCATGTTGTTTATATTTCATTTGTTTTCTAACATTTCACCTCTTGGGAGGAGGCGGTGACTCCGTCTAGCCTCCTCTCTCCTCATCTATCGCACGATCACTGTTCATTTGATTGTCTGCGAATGCAGGTGTCGTGCCTATAGCCGAATCGCCCTCACAGGTCCACCGCGCTCGTTGACGTTAAGGTATTTCGTTTTTCCGTTATCAACTTTTTAATGTTGGCTAATTTTCTTCTGTCAGTGATTCATCCGTTTTTTAAATGTAAACGCTATACAAGAACGTACAGTGACGGTAATACTAATTGACCTGGGAGGTCACCGCGCTCGTTGATGATATATGAACTGATGTCTTCCTTTTACTTTATTTCAAATGGCTGCACAGCGACGAATGTTTAACTAACACGATTCTGGAGACCTCAGTGAAGTTGTAAACTCCTTGCTAGATCCTGGAAATGAGTCTGAAGAATCGGATGCAGAGGACAAGTCTAAACTTGAAGAGGAAGAACTGATAGAAACGAGAGCAGATGATTCCGAATCAGCCCAAAGTGATACGGATGAAGATAACGACATTGATTTGGTAAATACAGAACCTTCTGAAGAAGACAATGATTATTTTGTTGTATTTCAGAAGCAAAAGCAGAAAATCATAAATTTTTGGCGCTGGAAAAATTATTCTTGGCGAATAACCACTACGGACAGAAAAAACATACTTTCCGACAACATAGGGACTGTCATTTATAACGCCCGTTCATCTAAAACACCTCTTGCTGCTTGGGATTACTTTTTTGACTCATCCATGTTGGATATAATAGTCAAGTATACAAATCAGTACATTGATTTACAAAAAATGGAACTTTATAAACGCAAAAGAGATTGTAAAAAAACTGATTTGATAGAAATCAAAGCTCTGATTGGTATTTTGTATTTGGCTGGGCGTTACTTGCTAACCGGTACTGAAGACTTACGGGATAATTCTGGACTTGGAGTTGAAATTTTTGGTATATTCTGGAAAAAAAGGTGAAACGACGTCGGGATTTTTTGAAGCGACTTGGATTAGAGTTGGTAAAAGAACATCTAGATCGGAGAAGAACCACTACGACAGGAATTCATCAGCCATTGCTAAATAAAATAATGACGTTCTCCGGCAAGCTACATCCTTACTTCTCAGCTGTCTCTGATAGTGACGGAGTTACTGATGACCAGGAAGCTGAGAGATCACAACAACCTCTACTCCAGGAACAATCATTAGCCATCACATGAATACAACCCACATCCTCGAGAATTGCGGGAAAGAGCTGCACAGCCTGCGGAGCCCTCTGTAAGTGGAGGGGTGAAACGAAATAAATGCAAACCTTGCCGTGAAATAAGAAAAGAGAAATCAACCAGATACAGCTGTAAGATATGTGATACGTATTTATGCCTAGAGCATTGCAATTTTATTTGTGATGTGTTACCAAATGGGGTGTACTATTCAAGACTGATAGCTTGTAGAATACGAAATGTTTATACTTGCAGTTTGTTTGTAGGCACTGCATGTATACCAGGTTTTATTGCGTCAACTATTTTAATTTCTGCTTTTTTCTGACTTTGTATTCGTGTTTGTTTGTACTACATTTTTCAAATAGGTTACCTACATTTTCTAAAGTAAATAAGTTTTTATGTTACGGCTATTTTATATAAACATAAACGAAATCCTTTATTGTCAAAAAAATTAAAAGACAATAATTAATGTTGCTTTTCTTGTTGAAATAAACATTCAAACCCTTAAAATGAGTTTCTATAATTTATAGTCCGTTGAAAACCTTTCCCAAACTGCAGTAGACCTGTGAGGTCCCCGCGCTCGTTCAAGTAACGTTCAGGCCGCGCCCACCCGAGGGTTAAGGGTAATTTTGAATGTCTGTGCAGAAGAGAATAAAGCATTTTAAATCGTTTGTTTAGTGTACTACGTCGGTCCAGAGTAAGTCCCAAATATCTTACGGTGTTAGTCTGAGGGAGGGGTTTGTTGTAGATAAAAACGGCAGGACATGTATCTTGTCTTAGTGTAAATGTTATATGTTGTGATTTGTGAGTGTTGATTTGTCCAAGTATTGCACCAGTTCTTAATTTGAGTATCATGATGTTGTAATGTGAACGAGACATGTATGGAAGATTCAGCAGCAGCTAAGATAGCAATGCAAGTAAAATAGTAAAAAAATATAGACAATTCAAGAATACAATATATCAGATATCATTACAGGACTTTCTTATTTCAATATCTTTCTTACACTTATCACTCTCCTTCCCCCTCTCAAATTCATTCCCTTAATGTCGTTACTTACATGAAAGTAATGTTTTGGTTTGTTCATTGTATAGCGTAATTCTGACAGTATCTTTCTTATATTATCTATCTCGTTTAAAAAAAAGTATAAATCATAAAATAATTAATTTATACACTTCCCCACAAAACAATAGAAACAATGAAAAAATTGAATCAACTAAAATGTTTATTTTAAAGAAAACCCTCTATTCGCAAACGGAATTTTTTCTCATTTTTCAAAAATAATAAAATAAAAAAATCGTGTTTTATATCCAAAAAATTATTTGTTTGATACACAGCTTTATTTTTTTTTATTCATTTTTATTTTCAATATATTAATAACCATTTCCCTCCCTCTCGTGTGAGTGCAAAACACGTAATTAATAAAATAAATAAAATTGAGATCGAAAAATTATTAAATTTGAAAATTATTTAAATCGCGACTTTAATTAAACAATGCCTGAATAGCTGAAAGCACTCCCACGGGAAGAACGGTTACAAGATCCTAACGGTTAGTTGACATCAGTAATTAACAATAATTAATTACTGTTGTCAACCAGAAGAAGCATGAGTGGGGGGGGGGGGGAATGAAATGAATCAAACCTATAACTTTAACATATTTATTTTAATGAGAACATATTTACAAAACAACAATTGAATATATATAATTTGGCCGTATGTCTGAAGGACTGAATTATAACTTAATTACGAGGTACCTCGATACGATATCCATGGCGAATGACGGCGTGATCACCCTTTCTGGACTTCCCGTAGAAATCGTCTATTCACATAGTCCCTGAAGATCTGCGTAGTTTCGAGGGCACACCAGAAGTTACACCCCCACTGACTTTGCACCGTCCAAAATCAAAGTGTGTCTCTACGACTAATTCACATATTCAAACTGATATTACTTATAGAAAAGATACGTGGTGATCCACCAAGACATGAGCAAAGAAAGTTAATTCACATATTTAAACTCAACTGTACAATATAAAAAGAACGTGGTGACCAGCCAAGACATGAGCGACGAAAGTTAATTTCACATATTCAAACTAAACTTTACAAAGAAAGATACGTGGTGATCCACCAAGACATGAACGAAGAAAGTACTTTCACATACTGAAACTAGGCTTTACAAAGAGAGGAACGTGGTGATCCACCAAGATATGAACGAAGAATGTTAATTTCACATATTCAAACTGATATTACTTATAGAAAAGATACGTGGTGATCCACCAAGACATGAACGAAGACAACTCAATTCACATATTTAAACTCAACTGTACAATATAAAAAGAACGTGGTGACCAGCCAAGACATGAACAAAGAAAGTTAATTTCACATATTCAAACTCAACTGTACAATATAAAAAGAACGTGGTGACCAGCCAAGACATGAGCGAAGAATGAGTAAAACGGGGAGTGGCTTCCGATATCCGACCGTGGTAGGGGACAGTTCTCGAGACTTGATTCGTCGTCGGACTCCGCCCATTTTATTTCCAGCCAATCGCATATTACCAATTAACATCTGCCTCTAGTTGTGTGAAAACCTGGAGTAAGAAAAAAAACCTTTACTGCTTATTCCTTATACACCGGATGTAGACAATTATCTTGGCTTCCTTTCCATTGTGTCTCTATTATTCTTTATTTTCGCTCCCAGCGATCGCGATTCTCTCGCAGGCATCATTGGTTCCGAGCATTCTCTTCCAAATGCAATTCTCGTTTATTCAACACCACACAACCCATACTTTGCTCCTAGCGATCGCGATCCTCTCATAGACATCGCCAGTTCTGAGCATTATCTATAGGGTAGACATGCTACAATATCCCCCGTTCCCGTTAAAATAAAATATGTCGGCTAAATGACCATTGGAAGTCACATATTTTATTAGTTTCACTTAACACTTGCTCGTTCACTGAGCATATACACTTAACCAAATACTCAGGTATCGACCTCATTATCATGCGTGACCAAAACATGATTTTAAATTTCCTTTCGAATCGGCATGGCTTGCCTATGCATGCGTGACCAAAGCATGATTTTACTTTACGCTGTACTTCTTGGAGTTAACCCTCTCCATTGGCAAATAACGATGATTCTATTTCTAGCATACATTCACTGACTAGTTAAAACATCCAAAAAGGCCCCACGCCTCGACAATGTTTCAACTGAATTCCCATATACCTAATCCGCTTCAACAAAAATTTGGGTTGACCAA
Organism: Aradus depressus; assembly: GCA_963662175.1. Lineage (NCBI taxonomy): Eukaryota > Metazoa > Arthropoda > Insecta > Hemiptera > Aradidae > Aradus > Aradus depressus. The sequence goes on along the minus strand of OY759217.1, from coordinate 32,069,749 downwards.
ACCCTAACCATATGCCTCCTTAGGCCTTCGACAGGTATTTACCTTCTGCCGGAACGACGACGAAATATAAAATAGAAAAATAAGCCCACTCAAATCCCATCTCAGTTTCATAAATATATGTAAATTCCGGCATCCGCATTAATCAAGTAGCGAAACCCTTTCTTCAGTTCAACAGTCAGTTCATGGCATAAAAAAAATAATTAAACAAACTCCCGCCCCTTTAAATGGATTCTACAAGCATCAATGGAGTGGCCCCTTCTCCGTGTGTACGATAATTAAATATTCAATTCTGGGTATCCCCTCCAGTTTATAATATATCTCCCCCTCCAGTCATGTATGCTTCGGCTCCTTGCCTTAGGATTTCTTAACTAAAATAAAAAAAAATTGACCTTTTGACCTACCGTGGTCGACACTCTATCATAATAAGTAAGGTCCATACCTGGATATATGTGACAAATATATTTACAAGGCTCTCATTGGGTTAACATAGCCCATCATGGTCACTAGATAAAATATGGGTCAATGTGACATTTTCAATAGATACACACGGTCGGATACTAATACAAATATTATTTAAAAATACAAAACAAAACAGACAAATACAATTGGAAGTACATTTACCATACCTGACTACCTACAAATGTGTGTGCCATCGCCTCGCTGTCAGCCTACTCAGATCCGCGTCTCCTAATCAAATTTAAATACGTAGGTATATTCCCATGGATGGCCAATCCATATACCGTCTGCCCCGTCCTACAATTATGTCAATTTCAAATGAAGCCACAAACCTATCTAAACTAAATTATCCCAACATCATAAACAAATTGCTAATACTATTTAAAAAATACTCTTACTAAATATATGAACAAAAAATTATCCTAACTTAATATCTAGAATTAAAAAAAAAACTAACCCTAACTTATTATACTATTTACAACCTGGCGATTCACTTTGGAATCTTTGAGCTCGACTAAGGGGGGTATGCTCGATGTTAAGCCCCAGGGGAGTGCCAGAATGTCCCCGTCTGCCTTATCCTATTTACAAAAAAAAATAACTAAATAATAAATCCCGTGTCCCCAATAAATGTGTATGTGTGATTCTTTGTGTGTTGTTGTATAATGAGGTGTTGGCCGTTAGTGTAAAATAATAAATAATTCCCAAATAATAAAGAATAATGTCTGTTTTATGTGTGTGTGACTTTGTCTACCTGTTCCTGGGATAGCTGGGGATGGACACCCATAGAGACGTCACAAATCTCTTCCCTGACTCTAGGGCCGCGATCTCGTCTGCAATAATCGCCCCCCTAACTCGGCTGAAGTAAGATCGTTAATCTCAAAGAGAGCCCTAGCGCTTCTCTAGCCTGCTTGTAAATTTATCCGCAAATACACGGCTTGTGTGCTGTCATATAAAATACTCCTCCCTCCGCTACGTCGCTGCCGAGATGTCCTAAAATAAAAATTTGAGGACTTTCCTTGTCTAAAATCTGGTAAGGTCCTTCCCAGAATAGTAAGAATTTAAATACAAAATGATTGGGCAAATCCAAAACGCTATTACGTAACGCCACCTCACCACGTTCGTAATTTTTCACGTAGACATCTTGGAAGGTGACATTGCTAGGCTGTTCGCGAGCAAAAGTCTGGTTCGTAGGCCAATTCCTATGTCCTTCGGGTACGGTAAATGTCATTCGGTCATCTTGTTTTGGGGTTGAGATCTGAGTTTGACCCGAAACAGTATCTATTCTCTTCGAGATATCGGCGAATCTCTTCTCACAATCGGTACTAATAATATTTTGGTTCGAATTTATTTCTTCGACCTCCTTATCTAGATGCTGTGTTTCTGACACGATCCCACCTGTAACTTCATGATAACTGACACCTACCATGTCCCTAACTTTAGAAACATGTTTGTCATATCTCCCTTCTGAATTGTCCTGCCTAGATTCAGATTGTACGGTACCCATATTACGTTTAATGGATTCGATATTATTTGCCATTGCCGAAATTTGTTCCTTTATCTCCGAAGTCTGCTGTCCTATCTGTTCCTGCATGGCCTTTCCCTGTTGTCCTAGTCCCGAAATCTGTTCCTGCATGTCCGCTTTTAAATCCTTTCCCAAGTTTCCCATCTGTTCCTGCATGGCCTTAAGCATCGCCTCTAGGTCAAATTTAGGCTCTAATTCTACCGGGGACTCCGGGGGAGTGCGAATGGTTTTCCTAGACCGTGTCTGTATCGGCTCTAAGTCCGACTTCTCTTTCCCTTCCATTCTGATAAGAAATATATATCAAAACAATTAAATGAATTATACGGGAGGTCTGGTGCTAACCTAATTTCTATGGTGACCTGTCAGATGGCATCACAATACAACAATAGTTATAATATGTAAAATAAATGCCTACTAAATCTACATAAGAAAAAAAAAAAATCAAAAACAAAAAAAATAAAATTATTTCAATAAATGATGTCATTCATTGTCCCTACCCTCACCCATCCTTCTTCAGTTTTGATTCTAAATACCGACTTTAAGTGAAAATATAACATTGTGGCCTAATAGGCTGGAATCTACGTTAAAAAGCAAAAAAAAAAAATTTTTTTTTTTTTTTTTTTAATTAAAAAAATTAATTAATTAATAAGGGACCGATTAGTGGGGTTCATTAATTATACTAATTGGCATAATTAATAAACAAATCAAGTCCCTGTTCGGGCGCCAATTAATAACCATTTCCCTCCCTCTCGTGTGAGTGCAAAACACGTAATTAATAAAATAAATAAAATTGAGATCGAAAAATTATTAAATTTGAAAATTATTTAAATCGCGACTTTAATTAAACAATGCCTGAATAGCTGAAAGCACTCCCACGGGAAGAACGGTTACAAGATCCTAACGGTTAGTTGACATCAGTAATTAACAATAATTAATTACTGTTGTCAACCAGAAGAAGCATGAGTGGGGGGGGGGGGGAATGAAATGAATCAAACCTATAACTTTAACATATTTATTTTAATGAGAACATATTTACAAAACAACAATTGAATATATATAATTTGGCCGTATGTCTGAAGGACTGAATTATAACTTAATTACGAGGTACCTCGATACGATATCCATGGCGAATGACGGCGTGATCACCCTTTCTGGACTTCCCGTAGAAATCGTCTATTCACATAGTCCCTGAAGATCTGCGTAGTTTCGAGGGCACACCAGAAGTTACACCCCCACTGACTTTGCACCGTCCAAAATCAAAGTGTGTCTCTACGACTAATTCACATATTCAAACTGATATTACTTATAGAAAAGATACGTGGTGATCCACCAAGACATGAGCAAAGAAAGTTAATTCACATATTTAAACTCAACTGTACAATATAAAAAGAACGTGGTGACCAGCCAAGACATGAGCGACGAAAGTTAATTTCACATATTCAAACTAAACTTTACAAAGAAAGATACGTGGTGATCCACCAAGACATGAACGAAGAAAGTACTTTCACATACTGAAACTAGGCTTTACAAAGAGAGGAACGTGGTGATCCACCAAGATATGAACGAAGAATGTTAATTTCACATATTCAAACTGATATTACTTATAGAAAAGATACGTGGTGATCCACCAAGACATGAACGAAGACAACTCAATTCACATATTTAAACTCAACTGTACAATATAAAAAGAACGTGGTGACCAGCCAAGACATGAACAAAGAAAGTTAATTTCACATATTCAAACTCAACTGTACAATATAAAAAGAACGTGGTGACCAGCCAAGACATGAGCGAAGAATGAGTAAAACGGGGAGTGGCTTCCGATATCCGACCGTGGTAGGGGACAGTTCTCGAGACTTGATTCGTCGTCGGACTCCGCCCATTTTATTTCCAGCCAATCGCATATTACCAATTAACATCTGCCTCTAGTTGTGTGAAAACCTGGAGTAAGAAAAAAAACCTTTACTGCTTATTCCTTATACACCGGATGTAGACAATTATCTTGGCTTCCTTTCCATTGTGTCTCTATTATTCTTTATTTTCGCTCCCAGCGATCGCGATTCTCTCGCAGGCATCATTGGTTCCGAGCATTCTCTTCCAAATGCAATTCTCGTTTATTCAACACCACACAACCCATACTTTGCTCCTAGCGATCGCGATCCTCTCATAGACATCGCCAGTTCTGAGCATTATCTATAGGGTAGACATGCTACAATATATATTTTTTAATATTTATTGTTATTTTGTTTTCTTTCTCGTATCTATATTTCGCACATGTGTACGGATGAAGAATGTCCCGAAATGTCGTCGTGAAAAAGATACTTCCAAAAAGTTATAAACAATTATTATCTTAATTTTAATTTGATTAAAAACTGTACCTACTGTATTTATTAATATTACCTATTATTTTCGTACTCATATTTTTAAGTATTTATTTATTCGTTTCATTTTTTTTGTTTTTAACAATATTGTTATTATTAATCACATGTGTGTTAGACCTAAGTATTAAAACTGTTTATCTATCTAATTTATAAGCTAACTTAATGTATACATACCTGTGACATATTATGGTTTAACGGAAATTAATATTATCATTATACGAAGTAATGCCAATAGGAAATGAATTAGGGCGAGAGAGGGCGCAGAACGATTTGTGGAAAAGTGGTTGGTGTGAGAAAGTCTTGCTCTGGCCACATATTTTTTTTTATAAATAAATAAGCATTCTGATAATAGAGAATATGACTTTGTAGTTAAAATCCGGGCACGAACAAAACCATAATAAAATAATTCCTTCCAATCGTAGGATAGGCAGATAAGGAATTCCTTCAAAACTGCGGTTAGATGACCAGACAGAATTCAATACATTATTTGAAGGAAAGTCTATTTTATGTAAATAGAAAATCATTATGTCTTCATCATGTAAGTTTTTTTTTATGGAAGACGTAACTATTATTTTTCACATACACAACTTTAGCCCTTTATTTATGTGGTAGCCAATCTACCCATAACGGCTACTGTAAACCGGAGAAGTGTGTTCTTGACAATGTAATTGAGAACATTAGTTCCAACGGATTACAAGCCTTTCAGGATAATGAAATTTGAAACTATTTAATTAAGTAATTAGAATGTGTAAAAGTACAGTAACTAGGTCAGAGTTTAGTATTCAAATTGCCTACACTTAAGGGACTACTTTGAATTATTGGACAGTAGCAATTTGATGATTTTGAGTGCAAGGTTGTACATGCATACAAATACAGCATAAAAATGTTTTAAATTAATTAGTAATCTTTTTTTAATCAAAAAGAGTGTTTTACTTTCCCAGCTATACGAAGTGTAGGGGAAGTTATGTAATCGGTGAAAAACTCGATGAGGAACTTTTAACGAAATTTCATGTCTTCCGACCTCTAAATTCCAAAATTTTTTTTTTTTTATTTATAAAGAAGCAACTGTTGCTAGGGTACAACAACCAGCATCTATGATGGTAGGTATTGACATGTTGGTGTGAATGGCATGTGAGAGGAAGGCCACCCAGTGGTAGGTCCTCGGGACGAAAATTTATCTTAATTATTAGGACAAGAACAGGAAATAAATAAAACAAAAAAAAAATAATAAAAAGGAATTGGAAGACAATTTTGATGGATGGGTAAGAGAGATGATAAAAGTAAAGGAAAATAATGTAAAAAAAAAAATGTTAGGAACAAATAAAATTTAAGGTGGCAGTAAGTCGCGGTTCCATCTTCTCTTCAACCTTCGTGGGGGGTTTTGTGGTAAGTGTTGTGAAGATAAAGTACGTATTTCTGGGTTTGTATGTGTGTAAAGTTTTCTAAAAAAACGTATGTAAGTAGTTTGTATTGTGTAGGGTACTGTGTGTATCATAAGTTCGTTATGAAGTTTCTGTTGTTTATGGGGGGCACTGTGTTATCAGTCTGACGACACGATAACTTCTAATAGAATGAATGTATTAACACTAAATATTATATGTGAATCCAGAATCCTCTAGCGACGACAACTATTGTTTTTCAGCCAAATCGGGCAAAGGGCAGAGGGGATTATGCTTAACTCAAAAACACCATTAACTGCCGATGTAATGAATGTATCAAAAATGAAATTTCATATTTAAAGTCAAAACAATGAGGACCTGAAATGTCAAATTTCAGCGATATCGGCCGAAGGGAAGGAGGGTTCAAGGGAGGGGCCGAATTCAGAAACCCGAATAACTGCCGATGTAATGAATATATCGACACAAAATTTAGTGTGAGGATGTAGGAGCCCCTATATAAGTCAAATGTTGAATATTAGCGGATTTGGAGATGTAGCGAAAAGTTATTTGATTAATTCGTTCTAGGGAAATACATTACCAGTGAATCATGTGTAGCGTGTTACGCATTTTCCAAATTTATAAAAATAATTAAATTGAGTATCCTCGGGCTAATATTTTTCTCTTTTGTGGGAATTTCTTTCTTTCTCCCATGTTACCTTCCAATCATTCTATAACTTTTGGGTTGTGTAAAGAAATTCTGAATTTATATAATACATATATCGCACCCTTGCTTCAAAGGGGCCACAACTCAAAAAAACTAAGTTTTTCAGGAAATGCGAAAAACAGCTTCCAGCTGGGTTAGGTAAATTTTAGTTGATCTAGTGACGTCACCAAGCAAAACTATGCGTATAATTTACGATAGATTATGGTCCTGCAGATTTTCCAAGTTTTCAACTATTAATCTCGGTTTTTTGAGTTGTGGCCCTTTTATTGCCTAACAAAGACTAATGAGTGCAAACCTAAAAAACGACACAACTGTTACCTAGCGGCTGAATTTTCAGTGCATTATCTGGCGCTTTAGGTGATTGGTATAAACTTAAAAACCAAGTCGAATGGCAGTCTTAACTAAAAAATCCGAATTTTTGAATTGTGGATCTTTTGAAGCAAGGGTGCGATATGTTTTCACAGCTTAATATTTCACCAATTTATTTTTATTTTTTCACTTGTTATTTGGTTTTCTAATTCGTTGCTAACAAATAATCGGTAAAGATAATAACACAGAGGTCGACTCATAAAATATATAAGTTGTATTTAACAATATATATTTTTGGACCTTAATTGTAATACAAGTGGAATAATTAAACATATATCAACAATAATAACGTTCCACTTCTTCAATCTCCTTGGAGGATCGTGTGGCAAGTGTGGTGAAGAAAGTGAGTGGATGTATGAATTTGGGTGTGTATGCAATTTCCTTAGGAAACGTCTGTAAAGTTCCTGAATAGAGTCGTGTACTGTAAGGTCATTGTGGAGTGTTCTCTTACATGGTGGGTATTGTGTGATGATTCTGTCTTTGACAGGAAAACCTGTATACATTTCAAATTAGATGTTTTAGCCGAACCGTAAATTTGCGAGAGGGTATATCTAGATTGGTTTGAGTAGGAATGTTTAGCAGTTGTGTAAATTGTTGTTCGTGTGTTTTGGAATACATATCGTCGCTGTTAAATCAAACCGGCATATGTGCAAAAATTGAGTTTTTTAGTTTTTGGCGTCAAAAAATTCCTTTTTTTCTCATCTATTTTTATGTCGAACCGGCATATCGTATAGTTGGATAAAAATCCGTCTGATGGCGTTGGGCTGGTATGCATTTACGCGGGAATAGCCATTTTGTTTATCAGTAGACAGATCTATTGCGCAATACGCCAGTCGCTTCAAAACCTTCAAGGAGGAAACACATCAATCATGTAAGTAAAGTTACCATTGATGAGAAGAAGAAGAAGAGTATCCTAAACTTAGTTACCAACGGGATAATACCGTCAATTTATTCAGATTTCTATAAAAATTTGTGAAACTTTGAAATTACCAGCAAAGGGAAGAACAATATTGTATTAATTATTGTAAAAAAAATTTGTGGAACAATATATCTTTTTTTTATTGACAAGATTATGTTTTTTTTCTACCTAAAACAGGCAAAAAAGAAAGAAGCCACTGTGACACAAAAGCAAATATTACACTGATTTTAAAGGTATACTGGCATATCTGCATATTTCTCTTAATTTAAGCAATTTTCGATTTATTTGCAACTACTACTTCAATAAGCAGTATTCGTCTAAATTTTATTGATGCATAAGGTGGCTTTGAGGTGAACCAAACGGACGTTAAAAGGAAAATATCACATGCGAAAACTTTAAAGCGCTCTGGTGAAAAATATCCATTTCGCAGATATGCCGGTTTGATTTCACAGCGACGATATGTCAAATATAAATGGATAGAAAAAAAAAAAAAAAAATTGTTGGAACAGTTTTTTGTATTAATGTGGACAAAAAACTTTTTAATAAGAAAAAAAGATAGAATCGCTTTAAGGCAACACATCAATAAAGTCTTTTTAAAGGATAGCCATTGTAAAAATATAAATTCCGATTCGAAAGAAATATGGTTGGAAAACATGAAGGCTTACAAATGGAGGCCATAAATAATATTTTGCTAACACTCATTCATTTCAAGCGACCTCACTAAACCAGGGTATTTAAGTTACCTTCATAAATGGAATTAAGAGGTTTTTCGCTTTATTATATTCAATAAAAGTTTACTACTGTCCTTCAACTTGAAGTTAAATTATGTTTTACTCCCCCAGCAATAGTATAGGGGAGGTTATGTAATAGGTAAGAAATTCGATGTTAGTTAATGAAACTCATAGCGGGGTCATATCGCCTACTACCAGAGCGCTTTTTCGTCGTTCTGGTGTGCGGGAGCCCGACTTTACTATGGAAGTCCTAAATTTTGAACGACGGCATGCTCAAAGTTTTTACATCTCCCAGATAAGAAACCTAATGGCCTGGCCCGGGTTTCGAACCCGTGATCTTGAACATAGTAGGCCCATAGTTTATTTTATCTGGAAGGTAAACGGCACGCCGTCCTTCGTATTGGACGTTAAGCGAGCCTGTACGATGTCAGGTTCTCGTTAAAGACGCCTACCCAAGGTGAATAAAAATTTCTAAATTTAAAAATTTACGACTCCCACAGTAGTCTGGCACATGTAATTAAAGCCCGGGCATGAGTCATAATAACTAACAACTATATTATATTACAGCATCACTCCCATTTATTTTTGCCTTCTCAAAAAATAGACATTACAGACGTTTCGGAAAGCACTACAATCATCAGTATATATAATACATGTGTTCTTTAGGTTAATAAAATCTTCCTTTTATAGAACAAATTCTGTTTGACTGGGTGTGAAATATAGAAGTCGACTCAATATGTTCTATAAAACGAAGACTCTGATTGACAGAAGTAATGTTAACATAAAGAACAGATAAATTATAGATACTGATAATGGGAGTGATTCCCGAAACGTTTGTAATTGCTGATTTAGGAAAAGGCAAAACGTAAATGGGAGAAGTCATGATATATAATACAGTAGAGCGTCGGAAATCCGGAGCGTCGCAAACCCGGATCGGCTTGGCGGTGAGAGCAGGTGGGCTGTGGGAGGGAATGGGAGGTTTTTTACCTTTTTTACCCTGTAAGTTTCCATTATTTACTGTAGATTCTTGTTTTGTTTTTTCTAAAAAGTATTGTAGAGTTACTAATCTAAATTACTTAATGTACATGTTCATTCAATATACTTTATTAAAATATTTTGTGTACTGTATTTTTCGAACCCTTCAGCCTCTATTTTGCAATACAGTAGACTCCCGAGCGTCATGTATCCTCTAGTCGATACATATACGTATGTATACAGTTATTGAAAGCACATTTGAAAATCCGGACAGTTCAGTAATCCGGATGGGTCCCGGTCCCAATCGATCCGGATTAACGACGCTCCAGTGTATATTATATCTGAATAGATTAATTCGTACTGAGGAAGTACATTGCTCGTGATTCAACGAAGACATTTTTCATTACTTCTCCAGCTATACGAAGTATAGGGGAAGTTATGTATGTAAAAATTCAACGAAATTTCGCATTTTCTGACCTCAAGAGAAATAATATGGAAAAAAAGTCTGTGTGTGTGTTTGAGAACACGAGAACTACCGATAGAATGAAGGTATCGCCATGAAATTATATAGGTGAATCCAGAACCCTCTAACGACAAAACCAACTGATTTTTTAGCTAAATCGACCAGAGAGAAGGGGGGATTAGGGTGGAGGCTTAACATAAAAACCTAAATAACTAACGAAGTAATGAATTTATTGACACAAAATTTAGTACTAGGATTTAGGAGCCCCTATGTAAGTCAACTGTTGATAATTAGCTCAAACGGTCAACTGGTTTTGAAGGGGGAGCAAAAAGTTAATTGATTCATTCGTTCTGGGGAAGTACATTGCTGGTGATTCACCGAAGAATATAAATATTTAAATAATTAGTTATTGCTTGCAGGAATTACTCTTTAACATTTTCAAAAGATTTGTTAGTTGAACTGAGTTTTTTCCTTGGATTCCCAACCCTATTGGTATTGTCGAGGAACGAAAAGGGACTGAAGGGGCTGCCAAATGGCCCATAAAAACATGTTATGTTCTCTCCACGATTGTAAAAATACTGTACCATGTACAATACTTAACCTAACCCAACCAAGAGCTCAGTGCGATACTCAATCAGTAACGTGCTTCTTTGGTGAGAAAAAAAAAAAAGAACAGTTGGGGCGGGACATTAAATGGAAATGTGGTGATTCCCCGTCCCTCAATTCATAATTGAAAACTAGCCATTGGCTCTTACTTCTTAGGAATAACGCACGATAGTAGGCTGACTTGGAACCCACACAAACGGCACTACACTGGCGACTTAGTCCGAATACATTTCTGCCATCTGTGTCGATAGTAACTCAGGGGTAGCGTGATTGTCTACTGAGCTCAAAACCCGGCCGAGGCCCTCAGGTTTTTTATCTGAAGTGTGGAAAAACCTTGAGCACACCATCCTTCGGATGTACTTGTTAAAGATCACCCACCCTAGTAATAAACCCAGTAGGCAAAATTTAGGACTCCCGGAGTCGGGTTCATGTCAATGAAAGAGCGCTAATAGGCGATAGTAGTTAATGCCAGGGCATGAGTCATAATAACTAACTAGAAAGTGGAAAGATAATAAAATAACTAGCACTTATTTAACTTTTATACTGTCTAATCCCAAAAGAGTTTTTTTTATTTTATTTTTCCTTTTATTCATTCTACAATCTGTATAAACAATAACAATAAGCAGAAGTGATGACTAAGATGATATGATAAAATAATAAATAATACAAAATATTTAAAACATAATAAGAAGCAAAGAATAAACAGAAAGTATAAAATGAAATAGATAAAACAAAAAAAATAAATAAAAAAAATAAAAAACAAAAAAAATAAAAATAACTAAATAAAATAATTAAAAATATATAAGAAACTCGACGAAGACAGCACCAGTAGGACTCCCGCACACTGTCATATACCACTCTCCAACTAGTGGAGAGGGAGGAGGCGGCAGGAGACCAGCGCTGACCCTCCCACCACACTGCCCAACCATCCACTGTCCAGCAGTGGAGGAAGACCAGGAGGCGGGGCGTCGAAAGGATAGAGAGGCGTGAGGGGAGAATACGGTCATCACCAGCACTCCCTTAAAAATGGCGTGTGAATAATAATAAATAATAAAATAAAAAGAATAAATTAATAAAAAAAAAACAAAAAAAAAAAATTATAAAAATAAAAAATATTAAAATTAAAAACATATATATATAAAAAATACAAATTGAAGTAGATCGCGAGGCCAACGCCCACAAAAATATATTCATAGTGTGTACCCGGTGTCGGCATACGCCATCATCAGCACAAAGTTCAAAAGTGACATTTAAGTTTGCTAGGATGTCATACTGGTACAATCCTCTGGTTACCTGAGATTACCTGCAAACCTGTGACACCCTGCTCCGTAGGCAAAAATCCATGGGGGGGTGGAAAGTCCTACTACTACTCGATTGAAGGCTGACCTGGAACCCTCACACATGGCACTAGACTGAGGGTCGGCCAAAGATCTCTTCTTTTCCTTCGGCCGATTCCTCTGGACATTAATAAGGGTCGTCCTTATGGGGTTTTGAGCTTTCGTTTTAGGAATCAGAGGGTTAGAAAATATAAAATTCCAATGAAAACATGACATCGAGTTATTGACCGGTTACATCGTTTTTTTTCGTATTGTTAGGAATGAATAGGAAAAAAATGAGATGAGGAGTGTATGTATTATTCAGGATACTGTATGGTGAAAACATAGGTGATTTGTGAATGTTTTGTAACATTGCGCCTCCCACGAAAACTGTAACGCTGGTCATTGGAGCCATTATAATAAAATTTTACCTGGGAGCTATAAAGATGAGGAATGTTGAAGTAATGTTTCGAAGCTAGGGGTGCCGTCCCCGGCTCCAGCATGAGTCTGGGGCTCAGAGGCCTGAAAGCCCCTTGTCTCGGAGATACTTTCCCGAGTTGCCAAGCCAAGCCTCTTCATCGCCTCCTACCCACCCTCATCCTCCCTTTGAACAGGTGCAACCGAGCGTCACTCCCAATTCTTCGTTTTGCCAACTGAGGGTCGGCCAAAGGGAACCTCACCCTGCCTTTAATCTGAGGATTATTCAGTCTGACTCAGAGTTTTGGAGAAAAGTGTTTCCATTCAAAGAGAAATTATAATTAATAATTATACACAATAATAACAATAATATACATGAATTTAAAATTGTCCTTTTCTCTATGTTTTCTAGAAAATATTATAAAAAAGTTTTTCCTAGCAAAGAAGAAAAAATATATGTGTTGTGGCTATTACAGGTAAGGGATCTATCGATACAAGTAAATACAAGTAAATTATCGATACTTTTATCTGATACCAAGTACTTATGGTATCGATACTTCTCTTTCGATACCAAGTAGGTATCGAATAGATATTACTTGTATCGATTCAAAGTACTCGTTTCAAATTTCAACAATTAAAAAAAATTATATAAATTTTTCAATTCGTCAAAATCGTTCGCCGTTTAATTGCTTACAATTTTCTTTTATTTGTTGTTGCAGTAAAATTATGAACAAGATGAATAAATTATGTTTATAGTTTATGAAGGTATACGTTTGTTTAATTTTGAAGAGAACCGTGAACATGATTACGATTTATTTTATTTTATTTTATTTTTACATTCCACTTTGTCAATTACATATTATAATGCCGCGTCCTACGGCGAAAGTGTGGATTTATTACACTAAGAGCGTTTCGATCTGAGCGACTTGCAAAAAGTGTTTTAAAATAGTGAAATATTGTTGAAATACGAAAAGTCTCCAGTAGTTTTATATACTTAGTAAAAATAAATTGTATGTTTATTTTATAAGGTTTTTTTAATTACATTCAGTATGTTTTTAACAATATAATTGTATCTTATTCGATTTGATTTATTTGTTTCATATGCCCACTACAATATCTCATTTACCTATATCTTTCAAATTGTATTGTGTTTTTTATTATTATTATATAGGTATATATATATATATATATATATATATTATACATGGTTTAAAATTAATTATAACGAAGTACTTGATCCAATCGATACGAGTAGGTATCGATATTTTTATTCGATACTTGAGTAATATCGAAAGTTTTATTATATACATGGTTTAAAATTAATTATAACGAAGTACTTGATCCAATCGATACCAGTAGGTATCGATATTTTTATTCGATACTTGAGTAATATCGAAAGTTTTATTATAAGTAGTTAAGTTTTATTGAGTAAAAGTATCAATACTTTGTGGTATCGATAGAACCCTAATTACTGGACTCCAAACAACACTGTACAGATATCTCTCTCTCCACCTCCCCCTTCTCAAAATCATTCATACTGGCACTAAGGGGTATATTGAAGTAATGAGTTGGCGTCAGCGATATTTCATTGTACAGCGTAATTCTGGGGTGAATTTCTTATACCCAGTAATGCCAGTATGAAATGAGTTAAATGACATAGAATGATAGTGATATGTAAGCGTGGTAGGTATAAGAAAGTCCCTTAATCAAGCCCCTTCACATATATTGATTTTAGTAGGGCGCTGGTAGCTCAGTGGTATCCGTCCTTGTCTTATGAGCTCAAGAACGTGGCTTCGAAACCAGATCGAGGCCCTTAGTTTATTCTATGTGGGAGGTAAAATAAACTTAAGCACGCCGTCCTTCGGATGGAACGTTAAGCGATGGTCCCGAGCCTGTACGTTATCAGGTACTTGTTAAAGACCCCTGCCCTAGGTGAATAAACATTTAGGACTCCCACAGTAGAGTCGGGCTCATGTCCCCCAGAGTGACGAAAGAATGCTCTGGTAGTAGGCGATAGCCCGGGCATGGGTCATAAAACCTAACCTAAACTATATTGATTTTTTTCTTCATTTTTAATCATATAATTTATGTTACTTGTGAAATAGACAATATTTTTTTAACATTCGTTTTTCTTTATATTTTTTATAAAGTGTTTCACAATATCTCTGCGAAAAATGTATCATCTATAAAATTTATGAAAATTTCATAAAAATGAATTAATTTTTCTAATTAGGACAGATAAGAACTGTTTTTGAAAATCTTACACATTCCTCAGGAGAACATAATCAGTTCTACATTAAGGAATTCCTGATTAGAAGAACCTTATCAGTTCCAGATGACGCATTCCCGGTCAGTAAAACTTCATCAATTCCACAACAGGCATTCCTGATTCGGGTGGGAAAGTGAAAATGAATTAATAGTGAGTACATAACAGAGGAAGACATGAAAGAAGGAAAGCGACAAAGACAGAGAGCATCATTGATGAAAATATTCTAAACTAATGGAAAAGTTAATTGAGCCTCAAACTGTGTAGTTGTTGTGATGGGTACAAAATTGTGTAGAAAACATTGAGTTGTAGCGTTGAAAGAAGGCTGCCAATAACTATGTGCCAAGAACAGATTTGTTCAGTGTGTCAGATTGGATAAGTGCCAACTCTGAATGACCCCCCTCGTGTTGCTATACAAAATGCCCTGGAGCATTTGGGCAAGCACACCAGGGGGGTATTACATTTTTAATCCTCTTAAATTGGAGCACTTCAAAATGTGTTCATCAGTATTGTTGACAGGGATTGAATAGACTAATTTGACTGGAAACAGAAGTGTACAGTTCCTATATAAGTCGTGCCAACTGCTCTGATCAGTGAGGAATTGTTTCAATGCAAACAAAATTGGGTTGAATTCGATTCAATAATTTATTGAAAAACAAAATAATAATTAAAAAGTTGTCGGTGAATCACCCGCCAATTTCCCTACACTTCATGAAACTGAGGAAGTAAACATTTCTGCCTGTCTGTGTGTCTGTGAACACGATAATTCCGAATAAAATTAATGTATAACACGGAATTTTCTAAAAGTATCCAGAACATAAGGACTACAACTAATGATATTGTGCCAAAGGGAAGAAGTAGATTGGGACAGCGAAGGGCGTATTCGTAATCGAAAAAACTAATACGAATATATTCACAAAAATCATTAACTATGAATATGAATAAGAATATATTCATATTCACACCTACAAATATATTGGTATTCATAGCTGTGAATACGAATACAGTTGTATTCATATATTCGTATGATAGCTCTAAAAACGCGTTTCTTACTAATCGAATATTTACTTCTTTTATTTCCCAATAATAGTCTGCTATTAAATGAGACACTTGACAAAACGTTTGAGCGGATAATTTTTTTTAAATCGTTTGAAAATTGTGTACGTCCTTACGGTCCGAAGTGCAAAAATCCTACACCTAGAATACGGTAATAATTTTGGGTTTATAACGAGTAGTATAGTAATAAGTGATACCATGTAAAATTCTATTTTCGTTCGTCATATTCACAAATATACATACGATACAAATACAACTGTTTTCATATATACAACTGTATTCGAATTGACAGCTATGAATATGAATATATTCATATTCAAAGGTGTGAATATGAATATATTCGTATTCATATTTATAGATAATAATTTTTGTGAATATATTCGTATTCGTTTTTTCGATTACGAATACGCCCATCCCTGGATTGGGAAGGGGGTCCAATAACTGAGGATGTAATAAATTTGGACGGGTTTCGAAATGTTGCTGATATTTGGCAGAAACGATAGAGCGGTTTCAGAAGAAGAGCGAAAATATAGGTGATTAATTCGTGCTGAGAATATTTCACGTTTTTTTTTTTTTAATTGAAAAACTGATTTTTCGAGTTATTCAAAGTAAAAAACTTTGGGAGTTAGTTAGTTAGGGGAGAGTAGGGGTTAAGTATGAATAATGGACAGTGTTGAGATGGAAGCATAGGGTGGACCGAGCAATTAAAACTTGGTCATATGGTATTAATTGGAAAGGTTAAATGTTGGATGTAGAGTTGACATACCTTTCTTCATTTCACCAAATTCTATACAATAGTAGAAGTGATGTTCCTTAACGAGGTGAAGCATAATGATTTCTTGTTTCAACAAAAAAATTAAATAAAACATTTGAATAAGTTGCGGTAAATCCCGGGCAATGTACTTTCCAAGTCATAATTAATCAATTAAAATATAGTTTGACCTCTCACAGATTTAATTGATTTATTTTAGCCGGCTTGCCCTCATCATCAAGCAGTCTGTATACAATATATACATAATAAGCAAATATGTGCTCAAAAAAGAAAAACAAATATAACAACGTCACTTGATGGGAGAAGGCAGCCAGCGCTGACACTCCCTCCAAAGTTAATTATCATTATTCACTATCCTCAGAGAGAAGATCGCGAGGTCACTTCCTGTTCAAGCGGCGGGGAGGATTGTCAGAATGGAAATGAGAAGAATGACGTTGACAATTCGTCGGAGGAGTTTTACTGGAATGCTTGGATACGATTGATGTTGGATTATTTAGCTGTACCCCAAAGTTCGAGTCCAAGGTACAATTGGACGTATAATGGCTCTTGTTAATCGTAAGTTGTTAGTAGTCAGTTTAGATTTTGGTCCAAGTAGTCGACGAAACAGTCCGTATCTTCGATTAATAATGAAATATTAAACAAATATGAATAAATTATATGGATGAAAAGTAACAAAAATTAAATGGATAAAAAATGCTTTAAAAATAAACATACCTGATAAAATAATTTAAAAAAACAACATAATACTAGTTTTTGTGTCGATAGATTGATTAGATCGACAGTTATTAGGGTTTTTGAGTCGAGCCCCCTCCTCCAAACCCCTTTTTCCCTTTGGCCGATTTCGAGGAAAATTGATAGGTGTCATCCTTATGGGGTTCAGAATTCATACGTAAAATGTGTTGAAACTCTCATTCTATCGGGAGTTATTGTATACATACTCAGACTTTTTTTTATATTTTTGGGAAACCCCATTTTAAGTTAAATCTAATTTAATGTTTAGGAATAATGAAATGCCTCAAAAACAGTTGCTATGTGGCAACATTCAGAAAACTAGGAAGAAAAAGAAATTTAAAGAAACTATACTGACCGCGCATGTATTTACACAAATACAGAAATATGCAGAGTATTACTTACATGTTAGAGAAAAATGAGGCAGTAATTGAATACCACTCACCTGAAACAAAAATATACAAAAATAAAGTATCTTCTTAGGGGAAGAAAAATACAGAAAAAATAATGTATTACACAGGTTGTAAAACAAAAACGCAGTCTGACAGATTATTATATGTGTTAGCCGGCCTTCAAGGTTAACTTCATAATTTGTCTAAAAAAAGACTATTTCGTAAAAATAAAAATAAAAATACATAACAATATTGACTATATGCGCTAAAACTGTTTATAAAAAAAATTTCCCTTATCTCAATTCTAGAGAGGGGTGACGTACGTCTATCCTCACGCACCCTCTACTGCAAGTTGTGACAAATAGGAAACAGGAATAACGTATCCGACACCAAGAATATTGTTAATTATTTGAATATTTACTCATTTATTATAAAATTTTTATCAGGTTTATTATTTTTTATATCACCTTATTTTATACGTTACTTAATTATTTTTTATGAACAATTCATTTTAGCACATATAGTCATTATTTTTATGTATTTATTTTAATCATTAGAATTTTTATACTATTTTATTAAATGATGGATTTTATATGATGCCTGATGATGAGAGCAACCTCGAAAGCCATTTCTTATGCTCTGCAGTATTCTGTTCTAATCCATCCTAACGTTTACAACTATATACATTCTTCATATTATTTTGTTGTTTTTGATGTTCCTTGTGATATTCCCGAATCAAGTTGAAAGGACGAACTCTTTCTAAGCTCGAAAAGACTCCAAGAGCAGAGATATGTATGAATAAATAAACGAGACTGTCACCATGAAACAGAATTTGGAAAAATGTTTTAGGTCTGTGCTGAACAAGACTTCTTTTCTATAAAGCCCCTCCTTAGAGCTCATTGGGAACGACTTTGAAGAAAATATTTTATCATGTTATTTTCTTATCCGCAGATTATATGGGTCTATATAAATTCTTATAATGGAAAATTCATCTAAAGACAAGTTCGTGTGATTAACAAATCAAGTGTAGAGGGCGCTGGTAGCTCAGGGGTAGCGTCTATGGAGCTCAAGATCGCGTATTCGAGACTCGTCCGAGGCCGTTGTTTTAAAAAACATTGAAGACGCATGAATGGGATGTTAAGCGATGATCCCGAGCCTGTATTAGGTCAGTTTTTGGTTGAAGAGCCCTAAAAGTAACTAAACCTACATAGGCAACATTTAGGTCGCCCACAGTAGAAACAGACTCATTACCAGAGCGATGAAAGAACGCTTTGCTACTAAGCGATATGAGTCCACCAGAATCAAAACAGGGTACAAAATTTAGAACTCCCATAGTACAGTCGAACTCATGTCCACTAGTTCGACAAAAGATCCTCACAGTTAAAGCCCGGGTATGAGTCACTAGAATTAACTTAATTCGTTCTGGGGAGGTACATTGCCAGTGATTCACTGACGATTTTACTGTTTTTCGATTCTTCTTGCTCCTAAGGTGAGTTTCCTTTCCTGTCCATTCTTCATATTTTGTTTATCAGAGTAAATTAGTTGTATTCAGTGTAGAAGTCATGTGTAGGTCGTCAGAGATAGGGGTTGCTAAACAATACGCAGGGGTTAAGTGGGGATGTTGATGGCTTGTATGGGAGTCCTGCTGTGCTGAGGATATAGCCACTTGACCATCTGGACACAGTTTGACTGGGGACTGATTGGCCTCTGATTGAACCCCTGCTGACTGCCCCCTCCACAAACACAACCCTAATTTCCTAGCATCCCTTTGGGCTATATTGTACACATATACCTCATCCCACTAGCGTTATTACTGATGATAACCATCCTCGAGGATTTAACTTCTTCTCTAATGCCGCGTTTACACTATGTAGCAAAACAGCTATATAGCCGATCTATGTAGCTGTGCTACACGTTTTTGAAAACGCCACCCGAAAACAGCTATATAAGTCCGGGTATATAGCTCAATTCAACAGCTATATCGCTGGAAATGAGTTTCTCATCGGCTTTCGGTAACATCAAAGGGAACTATGCAGCTCAGCTATATAGCCTGGAAGCGCGTTTTTTGTTGTAGCACAGCTGTATAACTGTCGCCAGAAGACGCTCGTCAGTTGCGTGCTTGCCATCTCGAAGTAAACTGCTTGATTTCATCAAGTACATGCTCATACCGCTGCTACAGCTACACAACGAAACGTTTTTAGTAATAGCTCAGCTACATATAGCTCGGCTATATAGCTGTTTTGCTACATAGTTAAACGCAGCTTAAGACCAACTACCTTTTTTCCGAATTTCATGTTTTCCGACATCCAGATTCTAAATATTAAAAAAAATTCTGTCGGTCTGGGTGTGTGTCTGTGCACACGATCTCTCTATCGAAGACGCTTATTGAATTTCAACAAAATCGATCAAAAAAAGAGGGGATTAGGGGACAGCTTAACCCAAATCCTCTGATAACTCCGATAGAATGAAGGAGTCGACACGAAATTGTATAAGTGTGACTTGAATCCTTTAAGGATTTTCAGCCAAATCGATCACAGAGGGGGTTTAGGGCAGAGGAGTCAATTCAAAAAACCCAATAACTGCCAATGCAATGAATTTATCGACACAAAATTCAGTATGAGGATTTAGGAGCCCTTATGTAAGTCAATTGTTGATAATTAGCGCAAAAGGTCGACTGGTTTTGGAGGGGGAGCGAAAAATTAATTAATTAATTTGTTTTGGGGAAGCACATTGCCAGTGTTTCAGCGACGTCGTTTTTTATATGACTTTCTTATACCAGCCAAATGAACTGGGGTTCGAAACCCGACCCGTAGTTCAGCCTTCACCTCAAAGATAAAAAACCCTACAGCATTGTTCTTTTTTTAATAATTCAGTAATTATTATAAATTGAGACACATGAGGATGCATGAAATTCATATTGCAGTATTCAAGAAAGTTTTAAAACTCGTCCCAGCTATCAGTTTATTAAAATTTCAACACATGAGGTCAATATTGACAATACCACCGCGAAAAATATCACCCAAAAACTGGTAATTGGTGGTGATGTAATGTTTTCACAAACAAACGATCACACCATGGGAAATGGCGTGTCGTCAACTCCATTTATTTCATATTTTATTTAAGAGAAATTTGTGTTTTCATTTACATATAAAATGAGTTTATGAAATTTTCATATGAGAAATACAAGGGTTTTAGCTTTAAAACGTAAATAGGAAGATAGTCGCTTTTTAACAGCCTGTAGCCCGTATATATAATGTATCTGACGAAAAGGTTTCCCTTGTCAATCTCGGTTGAGACCTCATGGAAAATCCTTCTTTTTTTTTTTTATAAAACACATTTTCCATTATTACGAAAAATCCATTAATAATGTCCGTTCGTTAGTGTCAGAAAGGCAACAATATCCAAAGAGTAGAGACCTACATTGCTGCCTAAAATATTGTAGTGATAAACTCTATGCTATATAGCCGCTCTCTCTCTAAAACTAATCGACTCTTTGAGCTAATCAATAGTTGACTTACATAAAAACTTTTGAATACTCTTACCAAATTTTGTGAGAGATACATTTATTAAATGTACAGTTATTAGAGTTTTTGAGTAATTAGTGATGAGCTAACACAAAACCAAGACCAATACCATAGCAGTCTTGGTCTTGCACATTGGGTCTTGATGTTGATCTTGTTTTTGTAGAAGATGTCTTGGTCTTATATATTTGGGTCTTGGTCTTGCAAGAAGTGCTATTTTCCATCAGAAATAAAAAAAAGTAACTGAAAAAATCAAATAAAAAAAAATTTATCATTTAATAAAAAAACGATGGTCTAAGTATGAATTAAAAAAAAAAATGTTTTATACTATTTCAAATTTATTGTCACACGAAATAGAGTAAAAATTAAAAAATAATAAGAATTATCAATAAAAATTATTACAATTATAATTCTTTCATCTTTGACAGTCCGTCAATATTCCTACAATTAGAATCTACAGTCGCTAATCAACATCTACAATTATTAAGATTTTATTATTCATTTTTCTTAAATATTGTGCCACAAAAAAAAGCAAAAAATAAAATTAGAATTTTTTTCCTGCCCAAGAATTGATACACAATAACTATCGACCAGATTGATTTAATCTATTACGATGTTTACGATTAATTAATGATACTGTTGAAAAAAGACTTTCAGCAGGGACAAAAGTTCGACTATTTCGTTTAGGAGATATTAAATTTTATCGCTGATTAGGTTTTGGTCTTGCTCATTTAGTCTTGATATTGGTCTTGGTCTCGCGCTCTTAGTCTTGGTCTTGCAATCATAACCAAGACTGATTTTGCTCGTCACTAAGAATCATCCCTACTCCTTTGCCCTCCCTTTGGTGGGTATGATAGGTACCTTCCTTATGTGTATTTGAATTTAAATTTAAAATTTCATGGTGATACATTCATTAGATACATTGACAATTATTGGGTTTTTTGTGTTAAGCCCCTCCATTATTCTATTCATTTTTTTCTTGTTTATATACTTATACTTTTTTTTATTTAATTTTTTTTTTACATATTTTTTTATTTATATAGTAGATACTTTTATTTATTTTTTTCTTCATAATTAAGCAGTTAATTTTATGTTATTTCATGTTAATCTTTTGTATATTTATATATTTTTAATTTCTAGTTTTCTCCAATGTAGCACTAATTTATTTATTTCATTCTACGACGTACTGATACGATATTTCATTGTTTCCTTTTCTTTACTCTGTATGTATTTATTCTTTGGGGACCTCGGTCCCAGAATAATAAAATTTCTTTTAATTTCATTTTCTTTCCACATATCCCCCCTTCTCTTTGGTCAATTTGGAAGAAAATGAATAGGTGTAGTCCGTATGGGGTTCCGAATACAAGTATAAAATTTTCTTGACACATACATTCTATCGGGAGTTATCATGTTCATAAACACAAGCAAAGATATATTTTTTTTTTCTTAATTTTTGCAATTATATTGTTGGAAATTATGAAATCCCGGGAAAAACTCAAGTTCGAATTTCTGACATATTACATAACTTCCCCTATACTTCGGAAGTAAGATAAATTAAGAGAAAATTGAATGAAATGTAATATGTTTCACTGTTGTTACTACAGGAAACTAGAAAAAAAACTGGTTTGACAATTTAATTGATAGTACAAATACTCTGAAAACCCTGTGGAAAAGTTTCGTGCAGCTTTGTTGCTTCAACAGAATATTATAATATTGACTTGAGAGCAATGGTCACCCAAGAATGAGGACATGAAACCCACCAACGATAATCCAACGAAATAGCATTGGTTTTAAAACTTTTAATATGGGACGAACCAATAAAAAAAAGCTTAACCGCGCAGAACGTGGCCAGAATTAAGTACAGACCTAGAGAGAAGGGGACCGCTTCGGAATTTAAGTTAAAAAATACAAGGATTTTGGAAATAAACTGTTACACCTACTGAAAAAGTATTAGGCGTGGTATATGACAAATACAGAAACACAAATGATAACAATAATATTTATTTACGTTAAACCAAAACATGGTAATAGAACACGTCATAAAAATGACGTATATGTATACATTAATATAGATTATTAATTAGATTCATAGTTAGTTATTATGACTCATGTCCGGGCTTTAACTACGAGGTCATATCGCCTACTACCAGAGCGCTCTTTCATCACTCTGGTGGACATAAGCCCGACTCTACGGGAGTCCTAAATTTACCCTACCGTAAATTTTTATTCATCTAGAGTAGGCGTCTTTAACGAGTATGTGACATCGTACAAGCCCAGGAACATCGCTTAACATCCCATCCGAAGGATGGCGTGCTAAAGTTTATTTTACCTCCCAGATAAAAAACCTAAGGGCCTTGGCCGAGTGTTGAACCTTTTGATGACTTTTCGCTAAATGCATCCCGATGATTTTTCTCATTTCAAAAGTTATGTCGGTTTATATATTTAACAATAAAAAAAAATGAAAAAGGGTATGTGATGAGTTTTAATCTTGTATGAATTTCCCATAATTTTCTACGACATTTTTTCCATCTTACTTCAGAATTTTCAAGTCCCTTTTTTAAAAAAAGCTGAGTATTGATCCGATAAATAAAGTGACTGCCCTATTTACCTCTTCCGATGAATCCGCGGGCCAATTAGGAAGTTGTGGAGACTCCGGAACAGATGGTTATCTGAAGGGGTCGGGAGAATACAGTGGCTCACTTATAATTTCCCAACCCAATTGGCGTAGATTTTCTAGAGTCTCCCTCCTGTTGAAATAAAACTCCGCGCCACGCCCATTGATCAGAGAACTTTTTTTTTTTTTTTCTAAGGTAAACTTCAAACGGTCAAATTTTTCGCAGTAGACTTCTTTCGTAATTGTATGACGCACATTTAAAGAATAATCTGGCCATATTTCGGAGTTTCGCAAGGGTTTAGCCGTTGACTTATTTTTTCGGCTGGATGAATATACTCTTGGACTCATGTCCACCAGAGTGACGAAAAAGCGCTCTGGTAGTAGGCGATTATGACCTTTTAGTTAGTACATGAGTCATAATAACTAACCATACAGAATGATTCATTTCAGGATTGGGCCACTTTGACACATTTATTCTGTGGAAGATAACACGGGAAAAAATTCTCTGTACATTTTACGTATTTTCCTTTTTTTTTAGAGCTCCATGGGCGCTGTGCTGTGTTCGGACAGGGGTATCCAGATCCAATTAGATGCCTCAAATATTGTTCATTTGGTACTCACATTAACACGAAAATATTCTTTTGAACAATGAGTAAACTTTGCCTAAAAAAATGTTACTTTAAATTCTCAGTATTTTGCCTTTCTTTGCGTGTTATCATTCTAAATTAGTCTTACCAACTTGATGTCTCTTGTTTGAGGAAGTGTATGCTAATTTTGAAACTTTTCGAAAACTGAATTTAATTTACGAAGTGCTTCAAAACTTTTAAATTGATGCTCTCTACCTTTTTTTGTTACTTTCCTATAAGAAGCCCAGCTCTTCCTTCAGTTTATTTTTCGATATAGGCCTTAATATACAGAAACCATTGTTGTAATACTTTAAGTTTATTCATTGATTGTATTATTAAGAGAGTGTATGTGCTGAACACAGACAAAGTATATGTGTAAATTGTTCAAATGAATAAATTTTTTTTTCAGTTCACTTATACATCTATCCAAGTTTTCAATATGCTATATTTTTTTTAATTCATTTTGTCATATCAATTACTTTATGTTTTTTTGATTCTAGCATTATTAGGAAAATATAATGAATGAGAAAACTTTTTATATAATGTTGCTATTCAAGGAATAAATACATATATTAACATATACCTTAGTTTATAGTATTATGATGATTTATTCCTTAATCCCCCATCTTACATTTAATTTTTTATTTTTCATTATACATAGATTATGACTGTTAGTCATCAAAAATGGCAAAAATAGCGGACCAAATAGAAAATTAAAAAAATATGACTAAATATTGTATGGGGTCATATATGACCCCACGTTGTTAAATTGCCAATAACTATGTCACGTTGTGGTTCCAGGGTTAAGACAGTGTATTACAACAAGGTCCTTTATATGTTAAGGTATCTTAAAGACATTAGAGTATATTTCATATACTGTATTATACTGTGTATTATTGTATTAAAAAACAGTATGTGAAGTACACGTCTTAATAGTACACTTAACAGTACATGAAATACACTCAAATGTCTTTAAAACAGCTTAATGCATAAAGGACATTGTTATAATACACTGTCTTAATAATACACTACACCAGTATATTATGTACGGTATATGGTACACTCTAATGACTTTAAGACGCCTTAATATACAAAGGACATGTCATAATAAAAGACTATACAATTATGAAATGTCTCGAGCCTATACGATGTCATGTACTCGTTAAAGACCACTACCCCAGGTTAATAAATACACTGCCTTAATGGGAAACTACAGAATACTATGATATAAACTAAAGTATATAATATATTGAAGTATCTTAAAGACATTTGAGTTTATATCATTCATTATTGTATTATAGAAGCCATTGTTGTAATACACAGTCCTAAAACTACGCTTATATTGAATAATTTATAAATTAACTACATTAGATAAAATTAGTGTCTTTATTCAACATGAATCTTTTTTTTTTTTTAATTTTTAACTGTTTTTAACTACATAACAACCCGAAGTACTTCATGATTAATATTTTGGGAAATAGACAATATTTTTTATTTTTTATCAAGTGTTTCACAATACTCTTGCAAAAAATGTTATTGTTTTTGAACAATGAGAAAGAAAATCCGTTTCCGAATAGAGGGTTTCCTCTAACATAAACATTACTAGTTGAAGTTTAAATTAAGTTCATTTCTTTATATTTACAAACCAATCCACTCGGAAGTGCAGTCACAACATAAGCGACTTCCTATATGAGATATTGTGGAAAATTGAAGATTGAAGAAGAAAAAAAAAAAAAAAAATTGAAGCTCAGAATATTAAGTTTTAAGTCAACATTATACGGGTAATAATCCATGATGCTTGAGGCTAAATCGTTGATAATAAAAAAAGAAAAATGGATAACACAAGAAATGATTGTTTTACAAGAGTTGAGGACTGGGAATTTATATAACAGAGTGGGGTGCTGGCAATGCCGAGGGTACTCGATATTCATAGCCAATAAGACCCAACCTTATATCCCCCTATGAACCGCCGATTTCAAATATCATTTCCCTTGTAGTCTTGTTCAATGGCTTTTTGGAGAAATTCCAGATCTGAAGGGAATCTTCTACACAGAAGGACCCGCTGATTACCAGAAGATCTTACCAGAGTAACTCCTTTACTCACTATTTTCAAATAGTACACGCTTCAAGATCCCGCCAGTTCGAATTAGTTTGCAGAAAGCTAATTATAAGGAGAAAAAACACAACTGCCCTTATATAACAAATATCGAGGGCGCCAGTAGCTCAGTGGTATGCATGCTTGCTTACTGAGCTCAAGATCGTGGGTTCGTGACCCGGCCGAGACGCTTAGTTTATTTTATCTGGGAGGTAATAACAAATATCACTAAAGTCCAATAGAAATAAATGGCTGGCGGTGATATAACTGCAGAGAGGGTTTCAAGGAATATATTGACTCGGGGAATATTTCTCCAAGAAATTTTAAAGGTATATAAGCCAACAGTACTATTCGGCGAGTAGATAATTAATTATTTTCAGCAATACATGTCAAAAATGAGTTTTATATACAATTCCCAGCGAAATCGGCGAAAATGATGGAATAAAACTAAATATTGACGTTTTAAAAGCATAAATTTATTTAATAAACGACACATTTCTACTGAACATTCCATTGTATACTAGGAATCAATTTAATCAAACTAATTCAAAACAGGAATATGGACTCAATTACAGAGTTGCGTAAAATTTAATTTGTTTAAAACTAAAATATATCATACCTCTTCGAACAGAGTTTATACAGTATCTTCTTGGAAAAATAGATAAATAAATAGAATATACTCGTACATAGACCATGTTAAGATAAATTCAAACAAAAATAAAGCAACCTAAAGAGATGACAACGACGATGAAGTTGTCACCGAAGCGACTGTGCAGACCTTGAAGATACTCAATAATCAATTAATTATTAAGAAGAAACATCTTCTCTAACATTAACCAATTTCCTCAGAGTTTTGTAGTAGGTACATTTTTGGATGTTACAGCTCATGTTTAGGAGTAACACATAAGTCACGGCCTAGCCTCTCATATACAATCATTTTCCAGTAACTACGTCCCAAAGGGTCCTAACTTTCCCGAGGGAGACCCTTAAAATTTTTATAGAGGAAAGGAATAAAGCAAAAAGATACCACCGAGCTAAACCAAATATAAACCATCTAGAAAGTAATTTTTTTTAAACTTTCAAAGCTCTACAGCTTAAGACCGGTTCATGAATAATAGCAAACCCTTGATATGCCTAAAGTATTACGACTTCAATTTATTAAGCAAAATACGATTCAATATGTAACTGTAAGGGAAATAAATTTTAGTACAGTGAAGTAATAGATGGTCATGAAGAAGCAACTTTTTATGAAGTCATAGACAGGCTCAAGTAATAATATTTTCAGACTTCAATAGAAAGCACTAAAAATAATAAACAATGTTAATCAAAAATCAAGTTGCAGAGAAATAGTTAAAAAAACTTAAAATCCTACCTTTTATATTTGAAACATTAATGGTTATTAGGAAAATAATTTCTCTCTTAACAATATTAGTCATGATTACGATACCAGGAAGAAAGAGGATTTTCGACTAACAAAATTCCTTCTCTATATCATATAAACGATTTTTTTTAATGTCCTTCCCCACTTCCTGAAGACAAAAAAAACAACAAAAAAAAAAAATAAGCGTAAACTTCAACTAAAAACTCTTTAATTAGAGAAAACTCTATTCGGAAACTGGATATTTTTCTCATTGTTCAAAAATAATAAAACAAATCATTTTTCATATCCAAAAACATTATTTGATATACAACTTACATTTTATATTTTTGATAGAATTCCTCAGATATCCTCCTCCTTTGAGGTCTACTAGGCATCCTCATGGACACGAGACACATCCACTGTGGCCTTAGCTGTAAGAGACAAGTGACAAGTGATCCGACTCTCCACCTACCTACACAGGAACCTAGCGCTGATCGAACACTCACCACAACATACTGTGAAAATCCCCGAAGAGGCTCCCGGTAGAAGGTGTTAATAAATAACATAGACTAGATTTTGAAAAATAATATAATTATATTTCATTTCAAATACAAGGGCCAGTCGGCGTAGTTAAAAGGAAAAACAAAAATAAACAAAGTTAACTCTCCTGATGTGGAGGGGTGAATGTGGAAGGTGGGCTGATGAATTGATCTCCAAACAAGGCCGAGAAGATCTGGGAGTAGGCTGAGGACGCCGTCACACCAGATGAGCCAAGTACCAGACTTCAGAGGTCCACGGAAAGGCGATCCGGGTTGACGAGAGAAGTTGGTGGCCTTGAGGAGAACCCTAATGTCAACAGGCTGAAGGACCATGGAAGACTATCTGTCCAACACTGACCAGCGGTCATAACACGAACTATTCCCCACTCCCCCACATACATAGGCTCCTCCCACAAATTGTTAATATGATGTAATATAAACATAAGAATAAATTACATGAGTAATATTGACCATAGTTATTATGATAATAATATTAATAATTATTAGAATAATTAATTAAAGAAAACTTAAGAAAAAATACCTCTACAAAAAATCAAAAATTAATTAAATGTTGCGCTAACATAACCGCCCACCAAATTTTATATGAAAAAAAATTTAAAGAAATTACTTCTCTGAGTCACCCGATTGGGGAATCAGTGGCACACACTTAGATAGGGGACGTTTAAAAATACCCTTAAGAGTATGAACATTTACAACCCTAACAATTCCGTCGGGACCTGGGAAGACGTCAGTTATTCTTCCGCGAGGCCATTGAGCAGGTGAGGAATGTTTGTCCCAAAGAAGAACCAAATCACCGACATGAGGATGGTAAGTAGTTCTAAACCATTTTGGTCGTTGTTGGAGAGTTGTAAGATATTCATTCCTCCATCGTTGCCAATAGTGTTGAACTCTTTGTTGGACGAGTTGCCATCTGGTGAGTCGATTCTCAGGACTGTCCGTAAAGTCGACTTCTGGTCTCGTTGTTAGAGCTGTCCCAATCAAGAAATGACCTGGAGTAAGAATGTCTAGATCAGTAGGATCTGATGTTAAGGCACAAAGAGGTCTTGAGTTTAGAATCGCTTCAATCCTTGCGAACAAGGTGGTGAGCTCTTCGAAAGTGAAAGCTGTATCATTGAGAACGCGTTTAAAATGATTCTTCACGCACTTGACGCCGGCTTCCCAGATACCTCCGAAATTGGGTGAGTAAGGAGGGTTAAAAAACCCATTCCACACCTCTCGTCAGTAGATGGGAAGACAAATCCTCTTGGACAGAATTTTTATGTAACCATTTCTGCATGTCAGAGAGATGCCTTGCCGCTCCGACAAAGTTGCTGCCACAATCTGACAGAATTTTAGTAGGGAGCCCTCTACGTGAAATGAATCTATCGAGCGTGGCCATGAAGGACGCTGTCGAAAGATCAGATACCAGTTCCAAATGAAGAGCCTTAGTAGTCATACATACAAACAGACATAAATATGATTTGCTAACAGGCGCATTTCTTCTCCGAGACTCCCTGATAGAAAATGGGCCGGCAAAATCGACGCCAACATTAATAAAAGTTCGGCCAGCTTCAAAACGACACGTAGGCAAACTGCCCATCAGAGCCTCAGCTGGCTTTGCTGAAAACTTATAACAAATGTCACATCTAAATAACTCTTGTCTGATTAAACGCCTTGCTGAGAGGATCCAGAAACGTTGACGTATCAAGGCATGGAGTTGATTTAGACCAGCATGCAAATACAAGTGGTGATAGTGACGTATTATAAGTCTAGAGAGGTGGGAATGATGAGGTAGGATGATAGGGTGCTTCATACCTTCAGGAAGAGGTGATTGTTGAAGACGACCGCCCACCCTCAAAAGTCCCAAGGGATCCAAGAATGGAGTCAGACCTCGGAGATTAGTGGAGGCATAATCCTCGTCGCCACTGTGTATAGCGTTAGGTAAATAACAATTTTGGATAAGACGGATACAGGTTGTCTCCGCCGCGTTCAATTCTCTTAATGTCAAAGGTCCACACAGATTGGAGTTGCGGGCATTCTGGATGAATCGCCGCACGTACGATACCGTCCTGAGAAGCTTCATAAATGATGAGAAGTTTTCGATCCATGACACAAGGTCAGGGACGGCCTTTGAACTGAGAGTAGCAATTATACCGCCCCTAAGCTCGGGCAAAACTGTTGTCCGGCTACAAAATCTTTCGATCTTAGGCCAGTCATGGACGGGAAGTTGTAGCCAAGACGGTCCGTTCCACCATAGATCATTACGTAAAATCTGAGATGGGCGGAGACCCCGTGAGGCAGCGTCAGCTGGATTGTCCAATGTGCCCACGTGACGCCAGGACACCTCAGGAATTAACTGTAAAATTTCTACAATACGGTTGGCCACAAAGGTTTTCAATAAATGAGGTGGAGTATGTAGCCAACCTAACACAATAGCGGAATCCGTAAAGAAGAATATTTGATTTATCGAAATTCTGTCTCGAAATTTTTTCAGAGAGCTGAATAATTTTGCAAGAAGAAGAGCACCACAAAGCTCAAGCCTTGGGATAGAGAGCGGTTTTATAGGAGCCAGCTTAGATTTTGCTTTCAAGAGAAAAATTTGAACATTGTCATCCGTTACCGTTCTAATATAAATGATGGCCGAGAATCCCTTCTCTGAAGCGTCGCAGAAACCGACGAACTGGCAATCGTTACTGTGTTTCACCGGGATGAAACGTGATAAACGGATGGACACCAATTGGGGAACTTCCATCATGAAATTTTCCCAGTCAAGTTTGACCTCAGTTGGCAGAGGATCGTCCCAGCCGAGGCCTAATTTCCAAATATTTTGCAACATAAGCTTGGCCAAAAATATCACCGGTGTTAAATAACCTAGAGGATCGAAGATACGCGCAATTGCAGATAGAACACCACGTTTAGTGCACTGAGGACGTGGGGTGGTGATATTATATGAGAACTCATCTGACTGAGCATTCCACTGGACCCCTAACACCTTAAAAACACAATCTTCTCCCTTCGAAAGCGAAATAGACCTTTCATGAAACTTCTCTGGAACTGCCTTGAGCACACTCTCTGAATTGCTGGCCCACTTACGAAGCTCGAAATTACCCTTCATGAGTAAATCAATTAGTTGTTGTTGAAGGCTGAGGGCTTCATCGATACTTGATGCCCCAGTTATGATATCATCCATATATACGTCCTCGCGTAACACTTTGGACGCATGGATGAAATGATGACCTTCATCCAGAGTGAGTTGTTTAAGAACGCGAAGAGCCAAGTAGGGAGAGCAGGACATCCCGTAAGTCAAGGTGTACAATTCATATTCTTTAACGTCATCAGCAGGATCCGATCTCCAGTAAATATGTTGATAAAGACGATCCGGTTCATTGATAAGGATTTGGCGGTACATCTTACAGATATCCGTCACAAACACAATGCGATGAAGTCTAAAATTAAGCATGATGTCCGCAATATCAAGTTGAAGTTTCGGTCCAACAAAAAGATGTTGATTTAGAGAGCCGGTAGAAATCGACGACGACATGGACGCATCAAAGACCGCTCTCAACTTAGTTGTTGAGCTAGTCTCTTTTAAAATGCCATGA
This sequence comes from Aradus depressus, assembly GCA_963662175.1. Classification (NCBI taxonomy): domain Eukaryota; kingdom Metazoa; phylum Arthropoda; class Insecta; order Hemiptera; family Aradidae; genus Aradus; species Aradus depressus. Next base: position 32,037,919 of record OY759217.1, on the reverse strand, counting down.
TGGGGAATTATGTATTTCCCAGGAAAGGAAGCGATTTCCATGTGTCCCAGAGAGAGATACTCTTCCATAAAAGTGATATATTCCCGTCTCAATGTGGGATTTCTCAACAATTTCTTTTCCAAGTTGTAGAACCGCTTCAACGCTTGCGATCTTGAATCACTTAATAATGGTGAAGGAGATTTAAATGGAAGAGCAACAACGTACCTCCCTGAAGTCAAACGACGATGAGTCCGGGCAAAATGTTCTTCGCAAAGTTCCTCTTCCGGATCGGTCACAACTCCAATGCTAGGTTCCTCCAATTCCCAGAATCGTTCAAGTTGACAGTGAATAAAGGGAATCGTCGTGAGGGTCAAAACCGATGGCCTGGGGAAGGACTCAAAATCAACTGAATAGGCACCAGTAACAATCCAGCCAAGAGATGTTTTAATGGTGGCTAAGTCTGTACCGATAATAGGGATGGGTCTACCTTCCAATATTTTATAGTAAATATCGGCACCTAAAAGGCAGTCGATAGGACGAGGCAGTCCAAAATTCAAATCGGCTAATTTGATCGAAGGGTTAATTTTTCTGATTATAATTTCCGGAACTGCAATAGATGGAAGATCCGACGTTATTTTGGTGACAACTGTGGCGCGGACACCTAGTAGAGGGGCTTTACGATGAATAGATTTCATCTCAAAAAATGTAGTTCCTAAGGACGGAACACTAAGGTCCCCGACAGAACTTATCTGATGGGAATCATTCGCCACCGTCAAGCGGAGTCGCCGAGCACAGTCTGAAGTCACCAATGAGGATTGAGCTCCCGAATCAATGAGAGCACGAACGGGATGAAAACATCCTCGAACATCTGTTATGAAAACAGTAGCAGTACTAAGAAGTATTTGTTGAGCTGGAACATCAAAAGAATTACCACGAAAGGTAAGAATCGATTTCGAAGTTCCTGAAGGCGTCCCCATAGATGGAGGCCTAGTATCTTCAACAAGGGTGTTTGTTGAAAAATGAAGTAAGGAATGGTGAAGAGATTGGCAAATGAGACATCTAATTTTAAATTTGCATTCATCGGTAGTATGACCCGAAGTTAAATGATATTTACATCCCTTGAAGGTTTTTACAAAGTGGAAGCGTTGCGACGGCGACAGATTCAAAAAATTGGGACATTTGGTCAAATCATGACCAGACAATTTACAGTATGGACACTTTGAAATGCGCACATCCGATGGTTTCGAAGCTCTCTTGGTCGTCAAAAACACAGAAGAAGATTTATTATGGGACTTCGTTGCCTTCGGGCAAGACGACTTACCGGGTTTGCTGGAAGACAGCTTCAGAATTTGCTGTCTGTCTCTGACAAACTCCAGAAGATCGTTGCATCGCGGAAATTCTTCCTTAACATGCTTGGATTCGAACATTTCCCTTGTTCTCTGGTCCAGACATTGAATAGCAAGATGAAACAAGATAAATTCCGCTTCATGAGGAATTTTTAGAAGTTGAAAAGCTTCCATACTGTCACCCACATGAGATAAAAATAATTTATAATTTTCGGAAACCTCTGGGTGAGATTTAAATGAGAGAAGTTTGTCCAAGAAGGATGTAGCTAAGAAACGCTTCTTATCGTAGCGAGCCATCAAAGTCTTCCAGGCTAGGTCATAATTAGCCTCCGTCACAGGTATGGACTTTAAAAGGGATCGAGCCTCACCATTCAGACTAGAAATTAAATAATAAAATTTATCAGTTTTAGACAGTGTCGGTTCATCGTGAATTAAAGAAATGAAAACATCTTTGAAATGCGGCCAATCTGTCAAATCGCCTGAAAAATTTGGAATATTAATTTTTGGGAGGCGCGACCTGGTGTCGTTGATAACAGAAATATTTTGAGTTGGAGAAGCTGCTCGTTCTCGAGCTGGCCTGGGAGGCGGACAAAGCTCCATATGAATCATAAGGATCTCATAGATATAACGTTTCGAGTTCGATAAAATCCAAGAATCTCTATCCGTGGGATAATCCTCGCCTTTCTGAGCATTTACAAAGTATGTTTCCAACGCTTCATTTGTAAAGTTTAATTCACTTCGAAGATTTGAAAGATCGGAGAACATCGCTTGAAATAGATTCGTTTGACTGTTATCTACCTTAGCTGCACGGCCTTGTTCTCGAATAGATTTAATATCTTGACATAAAGAATAAAGTTTGCGTCTTAATATTATTGTCCGAGAATCGGAGAAAGCAGCAACATTAACATCCGCTTCCTCACTTGCCATGATTAAAAGAAAATGAAAATTGAAAATGAAACGAAGTATTTCTAAGAAAATGAAATTAAAATAATAAATATATCTGAAGTTGAAATTAACAAAAGAAGCTAGAGTGAATATAAACAAACATTGAACCTTCTAGTAGAATCAAAACAAATACAAGAACCTAAATGAGTGCCACTGAAAATATTAGGTTGAAAAAATATATATTTATGTATTTTAACACAAGAAAATGATAGACTATAAACTATTTAAAAAATAGATTATAATATAAGAAGAGTCTATCAACATAAAAATAAAAATAGAAATCCACTAATTAATGGATAGAAGAATGTTATTTACCTTGATATGACCTATTTCCAGATCATAATAATAACACCTGATTACTGTCATAAATGATAACACGAAGGTTATAGGCAGGTATGTGGTGCGCAATAACAAGAAAATAGCTAGATGTACAAAAATAGGATTAAATCCAAAGTAGGATTAGAATACATCTTTGAACAAAATTCAAATACATATTTTAACAAATATATATGTTCCTGGCCGGAATCACCAAATTCTATGTTAATAAATAACATAGACTAGATTTTGAAAAATAATATAATTATATTTCATTTCAAATACAAGGGCCAGTCGGCGTAGTTAAAAGGAAAAACAAAAATAAACAAAGTTAACTCTCCTGATGTGGAGGGGTGAATGTGGAAGGTGGGCTGATGAATTGATCTCCAAACAAGGCCGAGAAGATCTGGGAGTAGGCTGAGGACGCCGTCACACCAGATGAGCCAAGTACCAGACTTCAGAGGTCCACGGAAAGGCGATCCGGGTTGACGAGAGAAGTTGGTGGCCTTGAGGAGAACCCTAATGTCAACAGGCTGAAGGACCATGGAAGACTATCTGTCCAACACTGACCAGCGGTCATAACACGAACTATTCCCCACTCCCCCACATACATAGGCTCCTCCCACAAATTGTTAATATGATGTAATATAAACATAAGAATAAATTACATGAGTAATATTGACCATAGTTATTATGATAATAATATTAATAATTATTAGAATAATTAATTAAAGAAAACTTAAGAAAAAATACCTCTACAAAAAATCAAAAATTAATTAAATGTTGCGCTAACAGAAGGAATAGTCCGAACTGTTCTCGACTGTCATCAGGAACATTTTTGTATTTTTATATTAAATGTGTCCTTCAGTTTACTCCACAACTTGTACATGAAAATATTTTTTGACGTGAAAACGTCTATTCGCTGGTCAAACTATCTTGTGTTACAAAATACCGTCAGATTTCAATCGATAATAACTACGAGACTAATAATGCGATAACAACGGTTGAGGTCAAAATGGATAGAGCATTTATGTACGTGTATGTTGTGCAATGTTTTTTTTTGACGTTATCGAGCTAGTATGGGCGCCGGCGGATGATTGTTGCGAATTAGCGTTGTGTAAAATTAAAAATTAGTGTAGCATGATAACGCGTTTAGATAGGACGTTGATTCGAGTGTCATTGTAAAGAGCTTGAGGAACACTACTAGGACTCAAAGTGAAGCAATAAAAATATTCGCCGAAATATATGTAAAAAACGGTATTAAATTGAAAGTTGCAAAACAATTACAGATGTCGTCTCAAATGAATCGTAAATATGCGCGGAATTATAGAAAACGCAAATCAGAGGAAAGCTCGCATCAAAAGAAATTTAAAAAACCTAACAAGTCTAGTGCCGAGCAAATGCAAGAGCTACGGCAGCATCGAAAAGAAAAAGAAAAATGATTTTATCCCGACGTTTCCACGGAAAATCTACGGCGTGGACCTTGACTACGCCTTAATGTTTTTTTATTAGATTATAAACGCAAGCGGTATATTGTAAAATTCCGATTTTTGCCCAAATCTCTAATCAGATCTAAGTTAGCACATCTGGCTTCTCCATTCCAAATTTCATGTTCATAGCTACATCGTTTCTGCATTAGAGCGCTCACAACACTCTATCACGTACACACAGACAAACATCACCACCAAAATGGAACCCACGATCTTGAGCTCAGTTAGCAATCACGCATACCGCGCCGCGGTCCTCTTCTCACATATGTGAATACGAAAGGTATAAAAAGTAATAACAGTAGTATGAAAAAATAAAGAACGCAATAATTCAATTTTGAAATTTGTCATGATTACATAATTTTCCTTAAGGGATAAAATAAACAATTATTATAAAATTATTATTGAATGAACAACAATAAATTAGAGGAAGAAATGAAGAACAGAAGAAAATGAAGTAGTTGATAAAATATGGACATAAGAAGTTTACAGGATAATAAGGTGGAAGCTTTAAAAGTTGAGAGAGGCACCTTTTCACCCCTGGCAGCCCTAAAAGGGCCTCAATAACCCCACTTTTAGTAGGACATTTATTTTTATTTCATTTCCTACTTCCAACTCTCCAAATAGGTACTTTATATATTAAACCTTTAGATATCTATTTAACGGATTCATTAGTATAAACTGTGTCAAATATATATGATTGAGTAGAGAAGTAGGGTAATATGAGCAGAACGGAGCTGCAATTTTCAAGAATAATTTTCGTTATTCAAGAATAACCTGTTTGGGAAAGTAATAATATAAATTAAATATGACATTGACTACGAATAAAATTGGAGGGGTAGTATGAAATTAATTTGAGAGGCGAAGGAAAGAATAAGTCTTTAAGAAGGTAATAATGTAAATTTAAAATGCTAAGATAAGGTTAGGTTTCATGCCCGGGCTTTTACTACGAGGTCATATCGCCTACTACCAGAGCGCTCTTTCGTCACTCTGCTGGACATAAGCCCAACTCTACTGTGGGAGTCCTAAAGTTTGCCTACACTAAAATTTTATTCACATGGGGCAGGGGTCTTTAACGAGTACCTGAAATCGTACAGGCTCGGGACCATCGCTTAACGTCCCATACAAAGGACGTCGTGCTTAAGTTTATTTTACCTCCCAGATAAAATAAACTATGGGGCTCGGTCGGGTTTCGAACCCACGTTCTTGAGCTCAGAAGACAAGCACGCATACCACTGAGCCGCGGCGCCCTATATATATATATATATTGTAACGCTTGCTATTAGTGCTACTTGATATTTTAATTTAATTATATAATTATTAATAATTATATGAAATAACGATTATGAGAGAACCTGGTTATGTATAATTTATAAATAAAAATAAAGACTTTAAAATAATTTGTTACATTTTTCTTTTATTTTAAATTTCATCATGACATTTTTATGGGTTAGTATCACATAAATTTTACAGACATAGAGAGTTTTCTTTTTTAAACACACATTCAACTAAACCTGCGGGGCTTGCATGCTGTATTGAGTTGATGATCGATGATTTCGTTTTGTACCACTGATGAGATGGGATTGTTGGTAGACCTCTGACGTCCTCTGTCTTTACCAGTTGATCTTCATTATTACGGGATACACACACACTTTTTCTTCTATGTCCTCAGACAATCAAACTGACTCCACTGCACATCTTTCCACAGATCCCTCCACAGACACCCTCTCACATCTCACTCTGAACAACGACTCTTCTCCACGAGGGGACAGCTCACTACTCTCCTGTTGTGGATTCAGCTCTCTCATTGGCCCACAATTTTTACAGCCTTTAGCACTAAACATCTGGGTTTTTTTATATCACTATCATATTCCCGCACACAATCCCAGTTGCTTACATTTATAGTTAACAAATTATTAGCCTATAATTTAAATTTGTGACATAATTGAAATAAATGATTTGATATATTTTGAAACTATATCGATCCTGGTACAAATCGATTAGATAACCCCCAGTAACCTTCCTTAGGTCTACTAAACAGGTTGTATTTACTTATTTTATTTTCCATTTCTTAAATATTACATGTAATGGACAATATAGAACGTTACATTGCCCTCTGCTAAAATATCAAAATATATCATTCATTTGCTTACATAAGTGTTTAGTACCAAACTATTTCATAATCTTATGGTTATATGTCCCACTTGGCGACCCAAAAATAACATGGTGACCCAGTTTCTATACTTAATTAATTACACACAAATTTTTTGTCTATTATGGAATACATTCTTCAAGGTAACTCCTTTTAATAATATTATACAACAATTAGGTAACAAATCCAATTCAATTAATTTATTTACGTCTTATCATACTGTTATATTAGATTTATTTTCTTATTTTACTTTATTTTCTCATTTCTTCTATTTACCACTACTCTATTCTCCATACGCAAATTCTACATTCAAAATTCCAACACTAATCATTAATTTGCCATACAATTTACCCACACTCCTTAATATAATCTAAAATTCTTAAATAATCTCCCTGGTATCTCTTAACCATCCTGATCTCCTTGGATCTTCGCCTACTACCATAAAATACTCATAATCCAATTCCTTCCCACCTATAGGCTAAGCCTAAAAATTTTTAATAATCATTCTTTAATCCTTCCTTCTAATTAAAAGTACAATTCCCTCTCTCCTTTCAATTATCTATATTTTTTTTTTTTATTTATTATTATTATTATTATTAGACGGAATTACTTTCAAGGTTATATTTCAATATTATATGTTTTTATTTTTTTTTTTATTATCCATTTTAGGATAATTCCTTTTATCAATCTATTATTCTGAACCTACGAGCGATTATCGCTCTCAAAAACCATTTGTGGGTTAATATAACTCGTTTCCGTAAGGACGCTAAACTCCTTAAATCAACATGGCCCACGTTGTTGACAATTACGGTTAAATAACACTAACAAACCCTTTAAACTAATATATTTTTTTTTTTTTTTTTATAAATATTTATTTTATCACCAATACCATAAAAAAAATGCATGCATAAATACCAATAAATAGTTCAATTCGAGACTAACCCTTATTATAAAAATTTCCCATAAAAATAACCACCATAAATATAATATTACAATAAATAAATATGTTTTTATTTAAAAACATTTAAAATCAAAAATATTCTGTACAGACTGCAGAGTTCACTACCCATTATTTACATATAATTTAATTTAATTATATAATTATTATTTTATTTTTATTTTTTATTCTTAGACAGAGCATCACCCACTCTCATATTTTTACTCAGTCTCAGACCCAAAATTGGTCATTATTACCATTTTTATAATACCACCACTCTAATACAACAAAAATATAGCATACATCATATAAAAAAAATAACAAGACATACCATAAAAATAAAAATACACACATCCAATATTGACACTTGTTGGACTGTTTACAAATATCAGTTGTTTATCATAAAAGACTCTAACAGCTGTCCCATCCTTTATCCATTTATCAGTTCAACTTGCAAAGACTTAGTTGCCATATCATTTCTCTTACGCTCCATATTTTGTTATTTTAGTTTAATTTATTCTTTACTTCAACTATTTATTAATTAGACAGCTCAAACACCGAGTGACAACTTCTTTGTTTACATTAATTTTATTTTTTTTTTATTTTTATTGATTTTTATTAACTCAAATTTTACATGCAAACAATTCTTGACAGATAAAATTGTGATATCAAATCTCAGGTACATTTTTCATTAATTAATTATATCATTTTATTTTGCAATTATTCATTTCGACAAAATTCAACATATTAACTGATACTTTCTATGTTTAATTTTTTATTAATTTTAATGTTACATTTTATAGTTCCAGATCATAATCCTAGACAAGCAATTTTCAATATCCAAAATTTCATCGGTTAAACACTTATTATTTTCTTTCTTTTATATTTATAATTTAGTTTACGATTATCTATTTTTCTAAATTTGTTACTAATGTTTAAACTTATCTTTTTCTTTATTCGTTTATTTCTTTGACGTAGATATTTTGTTTTCGAATTTTTCAAATTATTTTTATTATGATTATTTTTGAACTCAAGTTTTTTACACTTGTTATAGTTATGTTCATTTACACATCTATGAAAATTTGTTTTTCGATATCCGATTTTTCTAGGACTTTTAATTTTATTTATCTTATGTTTTGTTAGTTTCTCTATCTTATTATTATGTTTCTTTATAACAATACCATTAGCTATTATGGTTTTAATAAATTTACATTTGTCTATCTTCTTATTGAATTTTATTTTCTTCTGTGTTTCATTATTTTCCTTTATTTCTCCATTTTCCTGTCTATCTACAATCATATTATTTAATTGTTCACATTTATGATTTATTTCTAAACTTTGATCACTAACTTTCAGATCAACAATTTTATTAAATTGATCGAAACGTTTGTTTACATTTTCAAATTTTATGCTTACTTCCTCCTTTATTTCATCAATTTTTGACTTTAGTTCTACCTTTATTTCATTAAAATGTTTTGATTGTATTTCAAATTTTACGTTCATATTTTTTATTATCATTTCCATCATGGTATTTAAATTTATATTCGTCTCACTCTCCGGCTGAAGGCAATTATCATAATTTATTCTATTTTGTCCGCCATTATTGTTCGGATTCGTTCTCTGAGAACTTCTATTATAATCGGCCATTTTGGACGCTAACTTTTTATACATTTTTAAAATTAATTTTTACAGATATTTCTTTTACAAAATCATACATAAGGTCCTCTTATAATTTTCTTTTCGGGCGCCATATAAAATTTAATATTTCAAGTCCTAATTTTTCAAGTCCTTAATTTTTCAAGTCCCTGTTCGAAGCGACATTTGTTACGCTTGCTATTAGTGCTACTTGATATTTTAATTTAATTATATAATTATTAATAATTATATGAAATAACGATTATGAGAGAACCTGGTTATGTATAATTTATAAATAAAAATAAAGACTTTAAAATAATTTGTTACATTTTTCTTTTATTTTAAATTTCATCATGACATTTTTATGGGTTAGTATCACATAAATTTTACAGACATAGAGAGTTTTCTTTTTTAAACACACATTCAACTAAACCTGCGGGGCTTGCATGCTGTATTGAGTTGATGATCGATGATTTCGTTTTGTACCACTGATGAGATGGGATTGTTGGTAGACCTCTGACGTCCTCTGTCTTTACCAGTTGATCTTCATTATTACGGGATACACACACACTTTTTCTTCTATGTCCTCAGACAATCAAACTGACTCCACTGCACATCTTTCCACAGATCCCTCCACAGACACCCTCTCACATCTCACTCTGAACAACGACTCTTCTCCACGAGGGGACAGCTCACTACTCTCCTGTTGTGGATTCAGCTCTCTCATTGGCCCACAATTTTTACAGCCTTTAGCACTAAACATCTGGGTTTTTTTATATCACTATCATATTCCCGCACACAATCCCAGTTGCTTACATTTATAGTTAACAAATTATTAGCCTATAATTTAAATTTGTGACATAATTGAAATAAATGATTTGATATATTTTGAAACTATATCGATCCTGGTACAAATCGATTAGATAACCCCCAGTAACCTTCCTTAGGTCTACTAAACAGGTTGTATTTACTTATTTTATTTTCCATTTCTTAAATATTACATGTAATGGACAATATAGAACGTTACAATATATATATATTCTTTAGGCCAATAATTTTAGTCGTATTGGTTCTTTCTCAAAACTGTGGACACATCTACGGTAAGTAATTTTTCGACAGGATTAACCTTTTTCGCGTAAAGCGAGAAAACGTCTAGAAAATATGTTTCAAAACGACTTTTTTAGCATGGAATCTAGGATTTAATATAGACTAAAGTAATTTAAAAGCTATTTTTACGTAGGATATTGTATGAATTACCATGTTATTATTTGATGGAAATAAATATTATATTTGTGATTAAAACATAGAATCCGCTATTTGTCATGGTAAAGAAAGTGAAATTTCTTGGGGTTAAATAATTTTAAAAAGTATGTTTTTTGAGAATAATCTGTACTTCCCAGGAATTATTCAATTTTATAAGTTTTTGTTCTCCCTCCAAAACCAACAATTTGGGCTAAAAATTAAAAGTCGGCTTAGATAAGGACTTCTGAATCCTCATACCGTTGGCTTCGGATGATTCCGCTGAAAATTAACAGGTGTCATCCTAATAGGGTTTTGAAGTTATACTTTAAATTTCGTATCAAAACATCATCACAACGTCAGTTAATAAAGTTTTTGTCTTCCCCCTAATCTCCGATTCTCTTAGTCCGATTTGACTGAAAATCATTAGGCTTCCTTACTTATGGTGTTCTAGATACACATATAAAATTTTGTATCAATACATTAATTCTATTGGTAGTTATCGTGTTCATAGACAAAAACATTTTTTTTTGTGAAAACTTAACATACTTTGCACAGTGGAGAAAGTAATATTCATAAAGTCAAAGTTACACCAGACAAAGTGAAATTTCTTGGGATTAAATTGATTCTATACATTTAAAAATATAGAATGTTTCTTAAGCATAAAAAAGAAAGAAAAAAATGTAAGATGGCAGAAAAAAAGAGCGAAGTATAATGTCATAATAAAGATATTCTGTAGGATGTTTATAATTTTGTCATGAAAAAGAAAATAGGAAAAAGTAAGAGACAATGGAGAGAAAGAAGCAGACATAAAGAAGTAAGGTTGGGACATAACTGGTTTATTACTCAGAAAGAGACGGCTGTCACAATTTCTTCTTTCTCACTTCTCATTATTTATTACTACCCTTTTTTTTTTATTTTTACTTTTTCGCGTCTTTTTAAGCTCAATTTTTTTTTTTTGTTGTATGAAAACTTAATTAGCTGTTTCAAATTTAATCCAATGTAAATGAAGCTATTTCTCTGTTGAGACAGACCCGCTCAGTCATACGGGGAAAGGGGACAATATATTTCACAGATATTAATTTTAAGGAATTAGAATAAGGACGACAGATGGTGGATTTAAGCAAAATTATTTATCCTTTATTAGACATGTATACATGTAATAATTATGTATTCATTTACAAAAGGTGTATAACTGCCAATTTGTGTGAATTATTGGTTGCTAATCCTAAACACTCAAGACAACATGCAGTTCTAGCCCTAAATCTTGACTGAAAAATATGAAGATATTTGGAAGTCAAGCACAATCGGATAGAAAAAACGCGAGTAAAGGTGGACATCATATTTGACCAAGCGAGGATCTTGCCAATCGAGTCTGATCTTGCCAATCGAGTCTAGCTGGGAAAGGAGACTGTTCGTTGAATTGTAAAAGAGTCGCACAGTGTGAAATTTATGAATTTTAATTTTCAAAATTCAAGCCCCCGCTCAATTTTTGATCAATTTGGACGAAACTAGGTGCAAAAAATTTTGAAAACTGGCTTTTTATCAGATAACTGCGGGTTTCACAATCAAGGTATTATATGCCAGTGACAAAAATAGCCAATATATTGAATTTGGACTATTTTAGACAAAAATGACAACATTAGGATCTCTTTTGGCTAAAATAAATAATGAATTCGTAATCAGCGACCCAAAAAACATTCATTTAAGTTGTAAAAATCCGTTAATTAAATTTTTAAAATATTTTCGCGTGGTCTTGGCAGATGTCAATTGGCATATAATACCTTGGTTGTGAAATCCGCAGTTACCTGATAAGAAGCCAGCTTTCACAAATATTTTGCACCTAGTTTCATCCAAATTGATCAAAAATTGAGCGGGGGCTAGACTTTTGAAAATCAAAACTCATAAATTTCACACTGTGAGTCGTCGGTGAATCATCGGCTATGTACTTCCCCACCACGTAATAATAAATTACGTTTTTGCTCTCCCTCCAAAGCCAATCGACCGTTTGGGATCGGCAGTTATTAGAGTATTTTAGTCGAGTCCATTTTCCTTCGACCAATCTCGAACATTAATAGGTGCCTTTATGGGGTTTGAATATAAAAATAAAATTTCATGATACATTCATTACATCGGCAGTTATTGGGAATTTTAAATTAAAGCCCCTCTCTGATCCCCCCTCCCCCTTCTGCTGAGAATTAAATGTGTCGTCCTCATAGGACTTTGAATTTACAAATAACACTTCGTATCAATACGGCAGTTGTTAAAGCTTTTGTGTTAAAACTTCCCCCAATGCCCACTTCCGTTTGGCCAATTTTACTGAAAATCAGTAAGTGTCGTCGTTAGAGGGTTCTGGATTTAAATGTAAAATTTTGTGTCGATATATATACATCTATCCGGAGTTATCGTGTTCACAGAAACACCAACACACAGTCAGATGTTTTTTTCACTTTTGGAATCGTAAACTCCTATTTTCAATCGTTTGCTTGATTTGAACTAATTTCTTATCAAATTTCTAAGTATCTAAATGCCTTCAGATTATATAATAAAAAAACCAACATGACGTTATAGAACTCCAAAGAATGTACAATAAATTTCTGTAGGAAATAGTTCAAAGCTATGCTTAAACCTTAACGCTACATACTACATACTCGTACATGTATACTACTGACATACTATAGATAGCGTGCTAGCTTCAAGATCGCCGGTTCGAAATCTGGTTGACGCCCTTAATTTATTTTATCGGAGAGTGAAAAACATTGAGCACGCCGTCCATCGGATATTCCCAGGTCTGTGCGATGTCAGGTACTCGTTAAAGGCCCTACCCTAGGTGACAAAACATGTGTAGGCAAAATTTGGGACTCGTACAGAATAGTCGGGCTCATGTCCACCAGAGCGAGTAAAGAGCGCTCTGGTAGTAGGTGATGAAATATATAGTTAAAGGCAGGGCATGAACCACAACTATCTTCGAATAGCATCCAACGTCGTTAAACTGTTTATCATACGAAGCCTGGCGTTACTTAAGGATCGATACTGTCATATCTAATGATGAATTTGATGATCACCGGCTAACCATCTAGGCTAAGACGGCTCATAGTTTTACTAGAAGGTTCCGCAGATTTCTAAGACAGAAGTAGTGATTCTAAGAGGAGACGAGCAGGGGGCACATTTGTCTGTCCACCCTAAGAAGCAACTAAATTAGGGGAGGACCACACAATCCCACCCCTAGTTAGCCTGATGTACTCCACTCCACTCCTATCCAACTAATGGCAACCTACACCAAACTACCCCCTCTCCAAACTACTGCCTCTAATTGAATGGTACTACAAACTCCCTCCCTTCACCTCAACTACCTACAGTCTTTTAAACAGAGACGCTGGTAGCGCAGAGGTAGCTATCTCTTACTATTATAACCTTTTCTTTTATTTTTATAAACCAATCTGAAATAACAACTTCAAATTTGAGAAATGATCTAATAATCATAGAAATAACATAAACTAAAATACAAAAACAAAATAAAATGGACCAGCCTGATATATTAAGTGAAAATTGTGGACAAATTAGGAAGCTTTTAGAGAAAAAAATAAGATGATATATATGAAGATAGCTGATATAGTAAGAAGTGATTATTTCACAGATAGTAAAATAAAATATAGTCTGACCTCCCACACATTTTATTAATTTTCGCTAGCCGGCTTTCGAGGTTGCCCTCATGAGGCACTCTACAAAAAACATCATTTAGCATATCAACAGCATATCAACATCATTCCGAAAAAATCCGGCGTACATAGAATTAATTGTAAAGATTGTAATTGTTTTTATCTTGGACAAACAGGCCGGAAGCTGAGAACTAGGGTGAGGGAACATTCGATCATAAAATAAAACTAAGATAACATAAAACATATATGTGGATACAAATAATAATAACAGATAATAACAAACATATATGTGGAAACAGATTGGTTCAGGGTGTTAACAAAGGGGAATAGTTAAAATAAATTTGGTCATTCATACAAATGTTCTTCTTGGTAGCTTTATTTATTTCTAATTGTTCTAAACAATCAAGTTGCCTGCTTTTTAAACAATAATGGAGATATTTGATGCCTGTAGATGGGTCAAAGTGAGGCCGAAACCGGTAGTTATGTAAATATCTTTGGTGGAATAGACAATATTTCGAAAATAAGTTTGGGTCAAATATGGTCATTTACCAAAGTCAATATTTATTAATAAAATTTGATCATTTTTATTTCGTTCAAATTTCAATTGATATCTTGGAATACACAAATCCTTCGGAAACTGGGAATGGCTCCTAATGCAGTCCACATCGAGAATCTCACCTGGAATTTCCATGAAGGTCTGCCAACCTGCTCTGGAGCGGTCCACTATAGTCTCGGCCAGCCTATCTCGCAGACTGCAGCCAGGACTATACCAAGACTTTTGAGTATAGAATGAATGTATCGACACGAAATTTTATACGAAATTTTTTAGCCAAATCGGCCAAAGGGGAGGAGGGATTAGGGGAGAGGCTTAACTCAAAGACTGCCGATGTAACGAATGTATGAACATAAATTTTTTTTGTATTTGGAGTCAAACCCAATAAGTACATAACATGTTAATTTATCGACCTTTTTTCTTTCACCAACACACATTTTAGATAATAAGCATTGTGGATGTGAATACAGGGGTGGAGAACCCTGGTGTGCTCGGTACGCACTACTGCTGAGGGTTACTTTACTACTGGGAGGGAAAACAATAGATAGGGCTCCAGGAACGTCGGTGCTAATTACCAACCCCCATAGAGCCCTTGAGAAGGTATGAAAGGGCTACACCCTTAGAGGGAGGTATTTGTTCAGTATTAGCCGACCGTCCGAGCGGATAATCTCGAATAAACCATATTCACAAGACAAGTCCGTGGAAAAACAGACTCAGGAAAGGTGTAAAACATCAATATCACAGACTTACTTCTCAGTATATTTGCGATTTTGGTGTTTTGTTATTTTTTGGCATCATATCCCATTGGAAATCGTGACTTTTTCAATTTTTACTGCTTTTTGAGTTATAGTTGACTTTTTTTTGTAGTCAGTTTTGTGAAAAAACGTTTTACCCGACTGCGAAATGCAAACTTTTATAACTGCCGTTGTAATGAATGTGTCGACACAACATTTCATATGTAAAAAAACTTCATAAAGACTACACTTGGCAGAGTGAATTTTAGAACTATGACAGGGTTGGTCACAGGACACTGTCATGTAAACAAACACCTACACAATATGGGCATTCTGCATTCTGTGCAGGAAATGCGGCGAGGTAAATGAAACTCCGGTTCATATTCTAAGCCAGTGTAAGGAACTAGAAAGTAAGAGATTTTATTGCTTCGGGTCTGCCATAAATGAACCAAAGCAAGTAATGCTGCAGCAGAATCCTCGACTTTATTAAAGTAACAGGGCTGTGGCAGGGACCAACACATACAGGGGAAACAACAAGCCTACTCTGGCCGCAGTGACACCATTAGACAAAAAAAAAAACATTAAGGCGTAGTCAAGGTCCACGCCGTAGATTTTCCAGGAAAACGTCGGGATAAAATCATTTTTCATTTTTTTTCGATGCTGCCGTAGCTCTTGCATTTGCTCGGCACTGGACTTTTTAGGTTTTTTAAATTCCTTTTGATGCGAGCTTTCCTCTGATTTGCGTTTTCTATTATTCCGCGCATATTCATATGAGACGACATCTTTGCAATCTTCAATTTAATACCGATTTTAACATATATTTCAGCGAATATTTTTATTGTTTCACTTTGAGTCCTAGTAGTGTTCCTCAAGCTATTTACAATGACACCCGAATCAACGTTCTATATACACGCGTTATCACGCTAAACTAATTTCTAATTTTACACAACGCTAATTCGCAACAATCATCAGCCGGCGCCCACACTAGCCCGTCACCGGCAAAACAAACACTGCACAACAAACACGTACAGACATGCTCTATCCATTGTGACCTCAACCGTTGTTATCGCATTATTAATGTCGTAGTTATTATCATTTGAAATCTGACGGTATTTTGTATCACAAGAAAAATTGACCGGCTATCACTGTGCTTAACGAGCGAATAGACGTTTTCACGTCAAAAAAATAAATAAAAAAACCGAAAAGTTATATATTTAATTCCTTCTGGGGAAGTACATTGCCGGAGATCCACCGACTTCTTGAATAAGCCACTGCAAAAATATTAATTTATTTATGCAGACAGACACATGGTAATATGTTCTTTTTCATTTTTTGGATCCACCAAGAAACCCCAAAAAGAGAGGGGTGTTCTAGAGGAAATCTGCCAATACATTGTAAAGTGGTTGGATATATGATATGATATATTTGATAAAACCCCCCACCTGACAGGCAGGTTTGTGTAAGATGAATCAGTTTAGACAGGCCTGCACCCCTGGTCTCATCTCATACAAACACAACTTACATATGTATCACCCCCTTGACACACCGATAATATTTTCCCTCATTTCTTCCAACCCTTATATATTCCAGTTCCAGACTTAAATTTATTTTGACATGCGACAAATACAGCATCCTATTATTTTTCAACTTTTTCACATATATTTAATTTTATATATTAATAATAAATTATATAAATTATATTGGAGTACTTTCGGTATTCTACCATCTTTAGCCACGACTTAACAAATACTAAATGGAAGTTCAACCAGTTTACAATCCAAACGGTACCCTTCCTTCAGGTTTTTTTTTCTGACCCTGCAGTAGTACAGTTATGCCTTAAAATATGAAAAACATGGAAAATAAAATTTCGTCTCTAATTGAAATCTTAATAATAAAAGAAAAATTGCCTTTATATTTGTTCACATTATCTCTATGAAAAATGTTAATTAATCAACAATATACTATTTTCGTTCCTGACGAAGACGTAGTTTACATTACTGTCGATTCGTTTTTATAAAGAGAAATTCGATGTCGAGTTTTCAGAGGAATTGCATGTTTTCCCAGCCCTAATACCAAAAATAGGTCGTCGGTGAATCACCGACTATATACTTCCCCAGCACAAATTGATCAAATACGTTTTCGCTCTCCCTCCAAAGCCAATCGATCGTTTGAGTTAAAACTCAATATTTGACCTACATAGTGGCTTCTTAATCCTCACTAGATTTTGTTGATACATTTATTACATCGACAGTTACTAGGGTATTTGAGTCATGTTCCCCATCTCTTCGACAGATTACGCGGAAAATTAATAAGTGACATACTTATAGGGTTTTTAATTTACATATGAAATTTCGTCTCATTATAACAGCAGTTATTACAGTGGGTTAAGCCTACCCTCTAATCCTCCTCTTTACTTTGGTCGATTTGGCTGAAAAATAATAGGTATCATCCTTAGAGAGTTCTGGAGACACATATAAAATTTCGTGACGATAAATAGATTTTATCCGGAGTTATCATGTTTACAGACAGACAGAAATTTTGTTTTTATTCATTTTTGGAATGAGTACTTTGGAAAACATGAAATTCCGTTTAAAAATTCCACGTCGAATTTCCCTTCGCATAGTTGGGCAGTTAGAAGTCCTACATATCTATAGATGCTTGGGGGGGGGGGGGGGGGGGGGGGGTTGCCTTCTGAGCCCAAGGTCGTGGGTTCGAAACCCGGCCGAGGCCCTTATTTCATCTGGGGGAGGTAAAATAAACTTAAGCATGCCGTCCTTCGGATGGGACGTTAAGCGATGGTCCCAAGCCTGTACGATGTCAGGTATTCGTTAAATACCCCCGCCCTAGGTGAATAAAAATTTAAGGTAGGTAAAATTTAGGACTTCCACAGTAGTCGTAGTTGAAGCCCGGGCATGAGTCAAAATAACTAAGTCTCCTGGCGGATAATGTATCTTACTTACATATATTGTCTGGAGTATATTATGAGATGAAACCTTGAGGATTTGTCACTAGTCGGAGGGGTGGGAATGGGTGCGATATAAAAATTCCCCAGAGAGGACATAAGGTCGTTCTGTGCCCCGGAGTTCTGGCCATAAGTCACAAGAGAACAGAGGCGGCGAGGCATCTGGCCCGGGCCGCTCCGTGAAATCGTCCGTACTCCCTGTTCGACTAATTTGTGAAAATACGGTTTGGGCAGGCTGCCCACACCTCCACCCCAACACAAAATCGTTTCAACACATTTTTCTCACACACTAACCTAACTCGTAAATTTTCTTCTCATCGCTGTATTAAACACGTCACTATATCTCTCCTTGATTTATTCTATTATGGAATAAAAATGAAATCAAATGCGTCGGTGAATAACCTCTTCCGGAACCCCCCTTCTATTCAGTCGATATCGCTGACATTTAACAGGTTATGTCCACATTGGATTTTAACTTTAAATATGAAATTTCATGTCGATACATTCATTACATCGGCAGTTATTGGGGTTTATGAGTTGAGCCCCTCTGGCGATTCCGCTCAAAAACATTGCCATTAGAAGGTTCTGGTATTCACATATAAAATTTCGTGTTGATACGTTCAATTGGGAGTTATCGTGTTCACAGACACACAGACATATATTTTTTTTTTCATACTTGGAAAGAGGTCGGAAAACATGAAATTCCGTTGAAAACTCCACATCGAATTTTTGACCGATTACACAACTTTTCCTATACTTCGTGTAACTGGGTAAGTAAAGTTAACTTAATGGGATAAAAAATATAATAATTTATATGTAACCATCAGACTACAAACAACTAATAATAACAATACTAATGCAGTTAAATATATTCCCTTCCAGTAGGGATATTACTGGAAAAAAAAAGAAAAATAACTGTATTACCATTTCAACAAAATAAATATATACCCGTCAAAAATTACATTCTTTAAATAATGATAATAACAAACAATAATGATAATAAAAAAACAATTATTTCTTCAATATTGTGTAAGGAGCATATGTGATAATAGGTTTTTTGGTGAAGCAGCTTTTTATTTTTACTCCAAATTTTTATTTATAAAATTCTTTTATTACATGGTCAAACGTTTCGGGACCATTCTTCCCATCATCAATGACTAGAAATAACAAATGATCAAGTATAAATAGAAAACGTTCAACAATATAAAATTAACATTATAACAATCTTTGTTATTAATTCAATGCTAAACCAACCTTAAATCTTCCTGTTATTTGCCTAACATGACCAAAAACCCTTTATTTGGTAAAGGGTAATATTATTAAAAATTTGTGATAGAACACCTCGCATGGTTCCTGCCAAGTTCTAATCAATAACCATTTTATAAAGTTGATAATTATTATTTTTTAAATATTTATTTTATATTATGTCTTGGACATATTTCAATAATACTATAGTATAAATTAATTAAAAATATAGTATATTTATATATTAGAATAAAAAAATCATTTGACTTTTTTATTTTTATACTACTATCGTACTTTTATCGATTATATCATCGATCGTCTAAAATTGTTTTTATTTAATGTTATTAATAATATCTGCGTAATGATTTCCTATTTTACCTGTATCAGTTTTGTAATTAACAGTGTTATTAATGAATTTATTGATATATACCATTTCTATGGATTTTCTATTAATTGTATTATTCGAAATGTTTAAAATTTTGACGTTATTAAAATCGAAATTGTGTCCATTAACTATACTATGGTTTGCTAGAGCTGTTTTATTAGAATTTTTCGGTTTTTTTACAATCTGCTATATGTTGTTTGACTCTATGTTTTAATCTTTTTTTAGTTTCCCCAATATATTTCTTATCACAATCCATACAATCTAACTATAGTTATAGTTAGATAATAAAAAAAACAATTATTTGTTAGCAGTTCAAAGACACAAAAAACGACCACTCAAGGATTTTATTGAAATGAAACTTCGTTTAAAACTTCTTTCGCTGTGCAAAATTCGACCTTAAATTTCGTTCGAGGCGACATTAGCTGATATTATAATCAGCTGTTCATAATTATATCCGTTAATTAAAGCTAATGCCGAGGCTCTTCCTTTTTTTTTCTGGGAGATGAAAAAACCTTGAGCACGTCGTCCTTCGGATCGGGCGTAAAGCGATGGTCCCGAAGCTTTTCAGGTACTCGTTAAAAACCCCCGGTGAATAAAAATTTAGGGTAGGCGAAATTTAGGACCCTCTTAGTAGAGTCAGGCTCATGTCCAACAGATGAAGAAATATTTGACACAGTTCCCTGAGGCCTTCCAAATGTATTTAACATAATGTAGCTTTCCGAAATATGTATATTCCATTAACATTTACACGCTTATTAATTACATAACATAATGTCTGTATATATATGCAATATATTAATTGAATATAATTTGAATAGGGTCAAACATGCAATGTGCCAACCCTGTAAACCCAATATTGATCAAGTAAAATGACGTTAGAAATAATAAACTTATAGACAAAAAAAATTAAACATTCCGGATATAATAAATAAACCCGAAATGGGTATAGACGGCTCATACTTCCCATAAACCCCCGAGATTTTTGTGTCGATAAATTCATTACATCGCAAGTTATTAGGGTTTTTGAATTGAGCCCCCTCCCCGGAACTCCCCCCTTCCCTTCAGTCGATATCGCTGAAATTTAACAGGTTGTGTCCACATTGGGTTCTGAATTCACTTATGAAATTTTGTGTCGAAACATTCATTACAACGGCATTTAAGAGTTCTTATATTAAGCCTCCCCCTAATCCCCTCCCTTCTGTCGATTTGACTGAAAAACAATGACGTTAGAAGGTAACAATGACGTTCACATATAAAATTTCGTGTCGATACATTCATTATCGTGTTCACGGACACACAGACAGACTTTTAATATATTATACATCATGACTTCTCCCATTTATGTTTTTAGACAAGACTTTTTTTCATATTTGGAATCTAGAGATCGGAAAAAGAACATATCAAAATCTAAAAAATTATATCGTATATAATGAATTTATTGACACAAAATTATGACGAGTCTGAAGGACAGAGTACCTTTCAGGGACAAATCCGGTGTTTACAAACTGACATGTGATTGCAATGCAACATATATTGGACAGACAGGAAGGAAACTACAGGTACGGACTAAGGAACATCTACGAAGGAGGGACCATACTGGTACCCATAGAGTGGCACTGTTGCACGAGGGTACCAAGGGAAGATGTACAGATATCCTAGAAGGTTTGGAGATCCGACTTTCGTTATATGAGGATACGAACAGTCTTAACAAAAAAATAGAGGTCAAGAACTCCCTTCTCCTGCCTGACCTACCTGGTGTGGGAGACTCGTTCAAAACTAAGGGAAGTAGCTGTCCTGTGAGAGATGTTTTGCAAAAATGTTTTGGCTGGTTTTTATTAAGATACTCGTATTTATTATGTGTATTTTATTTCAAGTCTGTGATAATATTTTTAATATTGTATTTATTTATTTATTTATTTAAATGTTTTTATTTATTATAATTTATGACAACAAAAATTATTTGGCTGTATGGTGGAAAACAATTTTTTATGTTACTATTATGTACAGACTTATTGTATATATTAGAATGAATGGTTTTTGCATGTTGAGAGAGTGAGTGAACCTAGCTATCCCCTCCCCTTAGAGCTATGCCAGTTGTCCTTTAACCGCTGTGCTGTGTGGGTGGGGTAAGTTAATTTTATAATTTTTATTTTTTCACTCTGTACCCTGATGCTTTAAGAGTTATTTATACTTTTTATTATTTGTATATTTTGTTATTCTATAATAAATGAACCACTGATGATGACGCTGTTGCGTCGAAAACCGGTTCTGGTCTAAAATAAAACAGTGGGAAGACAACATTTTTTATTTCTATGACAACATTCCTTGCTACAGACAAACATACTCCGGGGTGGATTCAAATTTTTGAAATATGAAATGGAATGGAAGTTCACAAAATTATACAAAGAGAAGAAAGTATAAGTTCATTTATTTAGTTGGCTATTAGTGAATAGGCGGAGCGATGATTTAAGGGATGGACACAAAGAAGGAAGAGACAGTAACATTCCCCGGGGATATTTTCCATATTTCTTCGACTAATTACTCAGGATGTTTGCAGGAGGCTGTCCGAAGTTCATTATAAGGCACAATAATTCTTCAAGTTGTGGAATGCGCCATTTCCTTCAGCTCGCCCTCTGTTATTACTCGGCTCGCTCCGGAGTAGATACCTCATTCATGAATAACCAACGCCAGCCCTATCAGGGATGAATTAATAGGAAATAATTAAATCATCTCTACCGATAGTTGGAATTAGGGTAAGTTTCCAGAATTTACCTACCATTTATTTATACATCTCAATGCTATCTGAAGTATAGGGGATGTTACGTAATCTAATATCAGAATCTTCAGCATGAAAGAAGCGGAGAAAACTGGTCTGGATGAGCTATTCACATACGTCTGTCCCCGCGTGTTTATGTCTGTCTTTTTCCCGTTCCGCCGTCGAATCAGCCTGATCCAAGGAGACCTCAAAGAAAATAAAAGAACATTAGCTCCAATGACGCGCGAATCACCATCGTACCAGGCGAACCTAAAGACAACATCTACGCACGTGATAGAAAATAGAAAATAAGAGGACAATCCAGAACAAAACAACATGCAAATTAAAATCTTTCTATAATATAATAAAAAAAATTAATGTTGCAATAGCTGTATCCAATGTCTAAAAATAATGTTTTTTACAGGTACCTATATTAATTTTTTTTTTTTTTAATAAACATTATAATTTACTAGTGCTATAGTCTGGGCTGTCCTCCTTTTTTCTAAATCGAGTTGTGGATCACGTGATGCTGTCTTCAGATTCGCCTGGTACGATGGTGATTCGTGCATCACTAGACCTGATGATCTTCATTTATTTTCTTTGATGTCTACTGGGATCAGATTGATTCGACGGCTGAATGGGGACATACTTCTGAGGACATACAAAAGGGGGAAAAAACAGCTTCCGGGACAGACTCGCCAGACCAGCTCTCTCCCCTCCCCTCATGTCTAAGACCTCTCGATACTTAATATCAAATATTAATTAATTATTTAATTGTTTTATTTTTGAATATTTTGTTCACTATTATTCAGGTAGGTACCCCTAATTACAGACCGTTTCTATATATATACATCGTACACTGCACCAGAGGTTACCGGTGATCATGAATAACCAATGTTAACCTATCAGAAGACCTGTTAATAGTTAAATCAACAGAACCGATAGTTGGATTAACTACAGTCTTACATTTACTTAATTCACTCAGTCAACTAAATAAGGTCAATACATCTAATACGATTAATTACAAGAAATAGAGAAAAACATGTTATTTTCAAGATGGCTTGTTTGTTCAGTCAGTAACATGTTTGTTTGTTTAATCCTGTAACATGTTTTATACATAAAACTTCATGCGATCGATACAAAACGAATCAAAAGGCAAAATTTGTATCTGAAAAAGACACCGTACTGTCTTTCTCATCTTTCTAGTGTCTCGTTATTTTTCAGCTGATTATAACTTTGTAGTCCAAATGAAAACACTCAATCACTTCCCAACGAAGTATAGGGGAAGTTATGTAATCGGAAATTGGATGTTGAGTTTTCACCGGAATTTTCATGTTTTCAGACCCCCTGATACCAAAAATTTAAAAAAAATTTATGGCTATCAGTGTGTCTGCGAACATAATTCCCAACAGAATGAACAGATCGATACGAAATTTAATATGTTTATCCAGAACCCCATAACAACGACACCCAATGATTTTCAACCATATCGACCAAAAGGAAGGTGGATTAGGGGGAGGCTCTATTGAGACGAAATTTCATATGTAAACTCAAAGCCCTCGAAGAATGACTCCTTCTGATTTTCAGTCAAATCGGAAAAAAATTAAAGGAGGGATCAGAGCTCAACATAAGAACAAAATTTAATAATAAATTGAAAACTTCATACAGACAACCTCTATTAATTTTCAATGAAATCAGAACGGGGATCAGAACTTTTAGTATGAGGATTCAAAAGCCTCTATGTAAGTCAAATATTGAATTTTAGCCCAAACGGTCGTTGGTTTTGGAGGGAGAGCGAAAACTTAATTGATTAATTCAAGGTGGGGAAGTACCTTGCCGGTGTTCTACCCATTTGGTTGCTCCGATAGTTAAAGAACGAACCTCAAGAGCTAAGCAATGACACGTATCTCATCTAGTAAGTCATAGTTTTTACCCAGTAAGAAGTTTATGGCTAGTTTTCAAACTGAAATGTTCATATCAACCATTCTTGAAGAAAATGTAATAAGCTTAT
This sequence comes from Aradus depressus, assembly GCA_963662175.1. NCBI lineage: Eukaryota > Metazoa > Arthropoda > Insecta > Hemiptera > Aradidae > Aradus > Aradus depressus. Next base: position 32,013,580 of record OY759217.1, on the reverse strand, counting down.
AATAATCTTCAATGTCGGTCGATTTCCAAAACATTTTCGAGACAAAATGAATGGAAATAAAGAAAATTTGGGTCAAAAATATGAAAAAAAACAGACACACATTTTCTAAATGTCATATCTCGGCTTCTAATGGATGTAGACGAAACATTTTTATAGCTCAAATTAAAGAAAAAACTCTTCCTGCCTGAAAATGAATTTCTGGGCATAGTGCGAAATTATAAATTTTTCAGATATATGCCGAAAATCATTCTAAAACATCGTTTTAAACCCCATTTTTTTTAGACGTTTTCTTGATTTCCACGAAAACAGTTAATTGTACCGAAAAAGTGATTTTAACCAAAAATGTTGGTTACTAAATTTCCAAATGTCATTTAACTCACATTTGAGATAAGACCAAAGTTATAGCACTTCGGTTTATGAAAGTAACTCTCAAAATTACCATCTACAATGAAAGTTAACAGATCACTCTCATATACGCAGGTACTGCCGGCACGAAATTATTTTGGGTGGATTGAGGGAAAGGGAATTGAATTTTATTTCAAATATAGTTTTTTTCAAGATATTCATGGAAGTCATGGTGAATAGTTAAAAGTATTTGTGGACCAAGAGGTCCCTATTTCTATAGCTATAAAGTGATTTTTCGTAATGGACTGGTTTAACTACTTCAAAGCAGAAATTCAAAAATTTGTAATTATAATTTCTTGCTGATATTGCGTTTCATTAGACATCACATGGTACGGGTGGGATATGCCACTGATGATGACACATCTTGAAAACTGATTCTGTTTTGTTAATAAAACAAAGGGAAGACAACATTATTAGTTCTGTGAGGTTCCCTCACTCTTGTCCTCAGTCAGCTTCACCGCAAGCAAAGCTTCACAATTAGAAGTTAGTAATTTCTTTATTTTTTTAACAGAAGAGATCAATACGTTTTCCTTACAATTCTTTTTTTTTTCTCAATAAACGAGTCAAAAGCCCCTCTAGATGTATTATCAAAGATGTATAGAACCATGAACAAAAAGATTCCATCCGACCATTCAGTTACATGGCAAAATTCCAAATATAGGGAAAAAGAATCTGGGAAAATAAACACTCCAGAAAAGTAATGAAAGGGAAGGAAAAGTGGGAAGAAAAGAGAATAAAGAAAGAATAGATAATATTATTTTACTTATTAACCCTTTCAGTCATTGCGTCCATTACAATGGATATTTATTTACTAGCATTATATATCACACTAAGTACGTTTGTTCATTGGAATGGAGCTTTGTGAATAGTGAAGGGCTGCTATCGAAATAGGTATAGTAGAAACAAAGTAAATACGAGTATTACCTTCCAATTTTCGTTTGATTCAATCTAATTTAGTTTGATTCAATCTACTTCAGTTTGATTCAATCTAATATAAAATGCGTTACAATTTAAACAACACATTGAAATATTTCCTTCTACTTTTGAATCTACAAAAATCTACTTTTGTCATATTGATAAGGATCATTGTTAGTTCGTTATTTGAGACATGCCCGGGATTTTAACTACGAGGTCACATTTCCTACTACCAGAGCGCTCATTCGTCGCACTGGTGGAGATGCGCTCGATTCTAAAGTGGGAGCACTAAGTTTTGAGCACAATAGGCTAGAACTTCTGAGCTACCGGCGCCCCAGGATCATAGTTTTGAAGAACCAATTTTTCGATAGGATTAACCATTTTCGCGTAAAACAAGCAAACGTGTATAAAAGTGGGTTTCGAAATGTCATTATAGGTCGGATTTCGGCATGTATCTCGCAAACCAGACGACCCTCAAAAAACTGCATTGAATATAAAATGTGCACTTCATTTTTCTCTATAATTTTTATTTGAAGAGATTTTTGATTAGGTCATAAATATGAGAGGTATCTTGTAAAAAATACTAGTTTTTTTTTGGCCTTATATTCAATGCATATCAGCCATGACACTGTGTTATCTAATTATTTACGACATCCATGGTCCCGGGAGGGAGTTCTATCTACGAAATAAAACTCACTCACGGACACGATTCGTACCTGCAAACCATATGGTAAGATCATGCGACCAAAGCCCTATGCTCTAGCCCCCACAGCCACCATGGCCCCAAAATATATTTAGATCTGAAAATCTGTGGTTCCAATTTTTGTCAGTTTTGGACCAAAATCTAATCAGATCGAAATTAACACATGTGACACCTCAAATTTCAAGTTCGTACATTCAAGCACATACACAGAAAATGGTTAAAACGCGTTTAGGGGATCTGGAAACGTGAAATTCCTACTAATGATATAAAAAAGTAATAATAACCTTTCAGGCGTGCTATAATATAATATCGTAATTTGCATATAAGGTTAATCATAGATTACATTTTTACTGTCAGTTTAACTAACAAGATACTAATAACTTGCCATATTTTTTTATCAAAAGATTTAGCCGATAGAAGTCTATAACTAGCCTCATTGATCAGCTCTTGTCGCTGCTTACCTTCCTTATAATTCAGGCGGAAATAATGTATACCGAGTCAAAAAAAGATAATTTTCTCTTGAGTGAAAAGTGCAATGGTGCAGAGCATGAAGTATATACATATTTTCTGCTCAATTGACTAATTTTATATACTTCATTACTCAACCAGATTTTGGACTACCTTTGGCCAGCCACGAACAGGTTCTATTTGCTATTTAAAATTATAGTTATAGGTATGAAACTGAGTTTGTAATCTTAAAAAGATGATACCAGAGGAAACATTAGTTACACCACATTACTTGATTATATGAATAACCATAAAGTATGTGGTAGGTCCTCGGCACGAAAATTTATCTATTCAGGACACTTAATGTATGAGTATGTCACAATAAGAGAAAAATAATTATAATAGAATAAATAAAATTGAATTGAATGACAATTTTGATGCATGCGCAGTAGTAAGAGAGGTAATAAATGTAAAGGAAATTAGCGTTGAAAACTATTATTAACGAATATGATTCATGTGGCAATAAAGCCTCGATGACATTGAGCGAGTTTACAATCTACTAGCCAGCGAGTATACAAGCGGGCGAATCAGCGTGTGCGATAGTGATGATGACACACAAAAATTTCCACTCGCTCAGTAGCCAACTAGCTAGCGAGTTGAAACCACGTGTTGTTTTGTTTTTCTTGGTCTAATCTAATCGAATTCTAAACTTTTTCTGGGTGTTCTGGACGACAAAAATGAAGTGGAACGTAAATCATATTGTGGAATTTCTTATCGTCTATCAACAGTACCCTGTGTAAAATAACGACTCCCGCGCGAACTAATTCCATTTTATTTGCGGTTCACAGCGTGTTTCGTGTATGAGGATTCCAAAGACGGCGGGGCATGTTTCTCGTCAGTGTATTAAGGATTTATCTATACATATTAAGTTTTATTTTCCATGTGTTGTATTAGTTTTCGCTTTGTGTGAGATGGTTCCATGTCTGTCTTCGGTCTAGTGTCAGTCCTAGGGTATCGTACAGTATTAGTCTCATTTACACTTCAACACCATCTCACACAAATCGAAAACTGGTGCAACACAAAATACAAATAAAAACTTTATACAGATAAATCATATTTACACGTTTTTATCTACGACGAGCCCTTCCCTCAAACTAATTATTTAATAAAAAAATATATATATTCTCTTTTTGAAAAAAGTATACCTAACTCATAAAGGAATTAATTAATTTAATGCCCTTCCCCACTTCTTAAAGTCAATAGATAAAAAAAAAATTTTAATTTCAACTAAAAATGTTCATGTTAGAGGAGCCTCTTTGCACGGAAACGGAATTTTATTCTCACTGTTCAAAAATAATAAAGTAATCACAATAAAAAAAAAATCTTGTTTCATATCCAAAAAACATTATTTGATACAATTCAGTTGAATGTACTCTATTGTTTTATTTATTAATTTATAATTTTTTATTTATTTAGAATTTTTTATATATTCATTTATAATTGATTACATTGTTTTTTTTTGTTTTTTTCTTCTACATCTCGCACATTGGGATCTAGGGTAAGAACGTCCCGTAACATCGTTGGGATAAAGACACTTCTGAAGAGTTTTCGAAAATAGTTATCTTGATTTTTATTAAATTGAGAAATGTGTCTATTTATTATAAAAGTATCTTGTATTAATTTTTTTATATACTCATATATTTTTAAGTATTTATTTGTTCAGTTTTTATTGATTTCAATTAACTTTTTTTAAATAGTTTTGTTATTACTACTAATCATAGGTGTGTTAGACTCAAGTTGTTATAAATTTATATCTTAATGTATAAATTCTTTTGACGCATCCTATTACCATGTATTTGTCTAACGGAAATAAATTTATTATTTATTATTATTCTAAGATTTATTATTGATTGATGTATATAATTTATAAGCTATTTTGATGTACTAAGTTGTATATATCCGAATAGCAACGGCAAAATTTATTTTAAACAATATAACACCCTCAGCTGCCGAGCTGTGCATCGTTTCGCAGACAAATACAACAATACTGCGATTAATAATAAAATGAAGCAATAAATATAACTCTTCATATCTACTCGACTAAAAAGTATTTTCCTTATTATGTTCTGAACTTAACCTAAAAAGACAATGGCCCTTAGCCCTTAGGTAAGAAGATAGGAGGGAGGTAAAACAAAGCCTAGATTAGAGCTTAGGGTTACTGAGAGCCTTCTCAATATTTAGTGAGGGGGGAGCTTGGAGGATTATGGTCGGAGATTAGCGTCACAATGCGGGCCTGGAGGACTCGTAATGTTGGGCAGCCGGCAACACCAAAATGAGGCGAGGGGCTCTTTGCAACCTCCCCGAACAAGAGATGGGCTAGCGTAGACTCACTTTCTTAATAATAATAATATTTATTTTTGTTAAACCGTAAGAAGATAATAGGACACGTCATAAGAATGACCTTAAAATAGGAGTACTACCTACAAATGCAACGCCGTTTGCGTGAAGCAATCCGAAAAAAACGCCCGCCCAGATTTATGGTGAAACAATTCATGGCTTTTGCATCATGATAATGCACTTCATTGCTTGTTCGTGAATTTTTGGCCAAAAACAACACTGTAATGCCCCAGCCTCCATATTCACTAGACATGGCTCAGTGTGACTTTTTTCTGTTCCCAACAATAAAGTGAACCTTAAAGGGGCGTTGTTTCACAAGCATAGATGAGATTAAAAGCGTATCGCTGTGAGAGCTAAATGCTATCCCAAAGATCGAGTTCCAGAAGTTTTTCGGGGATTGGAAGAAGCGTTGGCATAAGTGTACAATATCTAATGGGGATAATTTTGAAAAGGATAACATTGATGTTATGGTATTAGGTATAGTATATGGTATAGGTTTAGGTTAGGTTTTATGACTCATGCTCATAACTACGAGGTCTTATCGCCTATTACTAGAGCGCTCTTTCGTCACTCTGGTGGACATGAGCTCGACTCTACTGTGGGAGTCATAAATTTTGTCTACCCTAAATTTTTATTCATCTAGGGCAGGGGTCTTTAACGAGTACCTGACATCGTACAGGCTCGGGACCATCGCTCAAGTTTATTTTACCTCCCAGATAAAACAAACTAAGGGCCTCGGTCGGGTTTCGAACCCACATTCTTCAGCTCAGAAAGCAACCACACCATACCACTGAGCTACCGGTGCCCTCTATATATATGTATATATAGTTATTTTATTTCTCATGTTTATATGGAAATAAATAAAATGATAATAAAAATACCTAAAAGAAAAAGTCAACAGAAATAGATTAGTGTATTTATACACAGTATGTCATGAAATGAACTAGGGAGGGCGAGGGAGGAGTGACTTGTAAAAACGAGGTAGGTATAAGAAAGTTTTGAAAAAAATGTCTATCTGTGAACACGATAACTTCCGATTGAATGAATGCATCAACATAAAATTTTTTAGAGAATCCAGAACCCTCTGACGATGACATCAGTGAATTTTCAGTCAAATCGAGCAAAGGAAAGGGAGTGATTACGAAGAAATTATGTTGAAATTTTATATCTGTGATCAAAATTCAATAAGGACAACACAACTTTGAGCGGAATCGGCCGAATGGATGGGGGATCAGAGGGGCTCCCTAATTTATCGACACAAAGTGCGAACTTTTTTTTTTTATAATTTTTGGAATCTGGAGTTTGGAAAACATGATATTCCTCTGAAAACTCAACATAAAATTTATGACAAATTACATAACTTTCCCTATACTTCGTATATGGGGAAATAATATTCATATTCAACCATAAATTAACAACAATTTCCATGAAGACTTGAAGGACAGACGGAGATGAGGAGAATAGTTACTCACTCACAACTCTAAAGCCGAAGGACTCAGCCAAATTTTCACAGAGTTGCACAAAAGGTAATCCAACAAAAAGGGTTTGGACACTGGTTGGAAATGAGCTAGCCCGAAGAGGCTTGTCCCTGGAATAACGATGCGAACAGCTACACTTGTAATTCACCCCCTATCCTCCTTTGACCCAATTACACACATCTCTCACACCCTCTCCAACCCCAATCTACCCCCCAACCCTCCCACTCTTCCACACCTTAATCCATATTAAATAAAGACCCCTTCGTTACAAACCTACTCCATGTTTTGTTTTTTTTTTTAAACAATTTTATTTACAATATATTAGGCACAATAGGCAAAGATTATGATTATAAGAAAAAAATAAAATAAAAATGTCATTTGATGGGAGAAGTCAGTCAGAGCTGACACTCCCTAGATAGTTTTATTGTCACATCACGAAAGGAGGATCCCGAGGCCAGTTTCTCTTTAGGCGACGGGGAGGGTTATTTGGATGATCATGGGAAGATAGGACGGTGCAGAAAATCGGTATTGGATTAGTTCTTGGAGGTGGGTATATTGAGATATTTGTGGAGCATCTAGTCGTTCAAGTAAACCTTATTTTTCTTTTTATTAAATTGATCTAAAAGGCAAAAGCCTTATTACAAAAAAATTCGTTCTGAACCAATGTCATTCTCTAGCACGAATTAATCAATTAAGTTTTCGCTCTGAATAGTTGACTAAATTTTATCGATACATCCATTCTAGGGGGATTAGAATATTTGATTCGATCTCCACTTCTCTGGTCCCCCCTTCCCTTTGACTAATTTTGCGGAAACTAATAGTTTCCATTCTTATGAAGTTTTGAATTTAAATATAAAATTTCGTGTCAATACATTCATTTCAACAGCTATTATTAGTTTTTTAGTGTTAAGTCTACCCCCTAATTCCCCCCTTTCCTTTGGCAAATTTGACTGAAAATTAATAGATAGAGCACCTTATAGGGTTTTTGATGTACATAAAAAATTTCGTGTCGATACATTTATTCTTTAGAGAGTTATCGTGTTTACAGACACACAAACTGGAACACAGGAAGTGAAAAGTGAAATGAAATTTCTTTTAATAAGCTGCATCGAATTCCTAACTTCCCCTATACTTCGTTTAATGGGGGAAGTCTAATATTCACAAATATAAAATATGTGATGTAGCCAAATCAGAACAGCTTTTTTACAGATCACTCTAACTTCCATCCTCACTCTCAAACTCATTTCATACTGGCATTACTGGGTATATGAAAATAATGCCTTGGAATTAGCGGTTTTCTTTGTTTCAGTCATTAATGCATCTGTACAAATGTGGTAAGAAAGCCCTGTCCTCCCACATCAAGTATACCAATAATAAAAACATATATTAAAATGTGTTGCTATGTTTAGGTCCCTAATAACCCCAACCAGTAAAGGGTCTAGCCGGATAAGAGCACGAAAACTGCCCCCAACGATTTTCGAATGGGCGATTAACCGACAGTTTGCACATATAAAAATAACATTTGCCTGTAACTTTCAGCTCCCAATTCCCACTATTCAATGAGGGGGGGGGGGGGGGGGGGGGGGAAACAGGCAATTTAATTTTTTTTTTTCCTTGCGGTTATTGCGAATATTCAACTGTCGATTTCTTTTGAAGTTCTTATGTTTCAAATACACCTCTGTAGTTTTTTTTTATTATCTTCCGATTATAATTCGATTTTTAATCGACTTTACAAAAATTCAAAATGGCCTTTTCGAATGTTATTTTTGAGTGACACTCACCAAATTTTCACAGAGTCCGTGTTTTTTATATCAAAATATTCCCTATTTTTTTTTCTATTTTTTTTGGTGTGGTGCAACAATGTTAAAAAAATAAAAAATAATTTTTTTCAGTTATTTCCGTTTATGTCTATCTACTTTATATGATATGAATTTTTATTAAAATTGTCTTTTTTTTTTCTCATCGAATAATTGGAGTTGGGAGCTGAAATTTTCAGGAAATTTTTTTTTTATGTGTGCAAACTGTCGGTAAATTGCCCATTCGAAAATCGTTGGGGGCAGTTTTCGCACTCTTATCCGGCTAGACCCTTTATACAATTCTCATAGGCTGCCCATTCGGACACTCCACAAAGGAGGAAAGTCATACTGTCCTCATTGAAAAAAACTGTGAAAATGTTTGGTCAACTTATTTCCGAAAATTAGGTTTGAATATCAAAATGCGCAGAAAAATAATGCGCAATGACTGAATGCATGAAACCTTGTAAGTCCCAGAAATTTACAAATATTGCCTACCCAGAAAGGAGGGGTCGGGTCTATCCTTAAACGTCCTGCTCAAATTTTCTTTACCTGATCTTGAGCTAGGCTAACACGCTACCTCTGAGCTACCGGCGCCCAGGTAAAAAAACCCAAGGTTCTTGGTCAGTCTTTAAGGTTTACCTGAAGTCGGACAAGCTCGGAATCATCGGTTCATGTTTACGGTTTCGATCCTGCAACTTTGAGCTTAATAGACAAAGTACTTCTGAACAATCAACATCCCTGGAATCAGCGTTCGTAAATCGTTCAATCATGATTAACATCTCATGCCTTCTCCTTTGAGCTTACAAGTGCCATTTTGAGAGTGCAGTTGATGAATTCCTCCTTGGTCTAATTCCCTGAAAATTCGTTTTAAGTCTTGTTGAGTGTTGGTAAATTGTTTATACCTATCAGGGTTGTTACTGAGGAGCTCAAGTGGTGATAAAATAGAACTGAGGCAGGGGAGCTCTAAGAAGGAGGAAGATTGAAGCTGGTCTCCGACATTAAGGAAACGAATAGGGCCCATTTCCCTGGAGCCGGGATTGCGGTCCCGCTCGGTTTACCCTACTTGGGGGGTGGGTGTCTTGATGGAAACTCTTGGTACAGGCTCTCTGTGTAGGCAGAATTAAGATGAGCAGCTTACAGAATCAAAGTCTTCCTTTAGTTGAAGGTTTTCAAAGCTCCCCATGATATGAGAAACCATTATGAGTCTTAACTCAGTTCAATTATCTTACTCATTATCGGCTTTACTCCATTCGGAAAATTGCGTTTCGGATCTCTCAACGTGAATTTGAATTCCTTCTAAATACCTCCAAGTAGAGACCGCCCAGAGAGAGAATGGAATACTCCATACTACTATTCAATACACCCTTAAAAAAAAATATTTTTTGGAAAAAATATCGGTTCTCCTTGGCAATGTAGGAGATGCTTTTTATTCCAATACTAAATTCACTGTTGTAGGGCTCTATGGACTAAGTACATGGAGTCTCATTTTAGGGTCTGTCCAATTTCGAGCTTTATCTACGAGGTCGTATCGCCTACTACCAAAGTTGATCTTGAGCTCAGTAAACGAGCACGCCACTGAGCGGCACCCTCTTTAAGTTTTTATAATATAAAATGGTGGTGGTGAAGAGGAGGTATGATCTCCTCTTTTGTGTAGGTTGGCCCAATTGATAAATGTGAGCCCTTCGTGGTGTGAGGTGTTGATTTTCTGCCGAATTTCTTGTAGAATTTGAATGGCAAAACCAGGGTTCGGTTACTGATTTCCCTTATTCTAAAATATTCTAAATATTTTGTGCCCAGCGAGATGGGTTTATGTAGGTGAATAGTGGTCTGAATAGTGATGTTTAGAGAATGCTCCAAGTCTTCTTGAATGGCGATCTTCTGTAGATGAGAGGGTAGTAGGAATGTAGTTTATGTAAGCACTGTTCATGTGTAGTTTTGTCAATGTAGTAGTGTCAATTCTTCGAAGAGAGAAAATGTTGACATCTATCTTGGCAGAAATGTTTAAATTTCCACCTGGAAGACTTCCACGCATGAGTGAAAGATATACACGACTGAAGACAGGTCACGGTGTTGTTATATTAGTAAAGTATGCTGATGATAACGCCTGAGGAGGATCAGACATGTTAAGACAGTAGAGGTTTGTATATTTTAAAATAATTCCACTTAGGGATAGGCTCCTGGCTAGGTACTTGCCCCCTCCCCAGGAGGCCGCCCTCCTCGCTGTGGACCACCTCGCCTCTCTCTATCTCTACCTAACTAAGGCTCTCCAACATAGGAAAACAATACTGGCTAGCACATAAATATTACTGGATTGTACTGATTTAGTTTATTCTACTTTAGTCATTATTATTCTTTTAACTTATGTTAATTGTCAAGTTTGTTATTTATTTTCCTTTTTCTTTTATTAGTCCCAAGCTAGTCATTTATTTTGTATGTTATCCTCAACCATTGTGCGTATTAACTTATGGCCCCCCCATTTCCATTTCTATTATTTATACGCATGAAAGATCTTCATTTTCTTCTCCTGAGTCTGCTTTTTATGTTCTCAATTATTTACTTTGTTTTTTTAATTTTTTTATTTTGCTTTATGTCTATAAGGTCACTATTATATATAAGACTCCAATCTCTTGCAATAAGATCCATGTATCTTCCTATGCAATAAAGAATTATTATTATTGTATTTTAAAATAATGGATTGAATATGATATAAATTATTGAGAAGAAACTGAATTGTTTTCTAAATGGAAACTTTAGAAGTGGAGTACAGAATTAATTAAGGGTGAGCCAAGTAGAGAATCAAATTTCTGGTAGGAAGGTTCTGGGAAGTGGTTCTCAAACTGTTGATCAACATACAGGGGAGACTTACGATATTTCAATTATTTTGCTCATTATGACTCCCTTCCCCATCACCCAAACTCATCTCATTGCAAACCTTCCCCTTCTACACGATGTCATTATCGGCATCAAATCTTATTTCGTCCACAATCACATCACTGAGAAAAAAAAAAAATGAGACTCATGACGAAAATTTCAGTGATTGATCAGTGAAACTTCAAGTTCTACCAACTGTCGCGACAGATTGTCTGCATTCAAACAACCTAGTTATCAGCAGGGTAAAAAGACATATTCAAGCAATGCCGTGAGGAAAATAGGGATTAAGGAGGAGATGTGGGAATGTGGAAGGACTAAAGAGAAAATGTGGAAATGTGAAGGGAATAAGGAGGATATGTGGAAATGTGGAGGGATTGAGGAGGAGTTAGGGAAATGTGGAGACACTAAAGAGGAGATTGTGGAAGAATTATAGAGGAGATGTGGAAATGAGGAGGTACTGAAGAGATGTGGAGGAATTAAAGAGGAAATGCGGAGGAATTAAAGAGGAGATGTGGAAGAACTAAGTAGAAAATGTGGGAAGGTGGAGGGATTGAGGAAGGGATGAAGTGGAGTTGTGAAAAACGCCCAAATTAAGCCTGGACTCGTCATCGGAATCTGGATACATCCCATCGATAAATTCATTCTACGGATATAGAGAAAAACTTTATACTTCCTCAACTATACGAAGCTTATTTTCTTGAACATAAAGGGTCCGGGAAAAAAATAAATATAAATAAGTCCTATGAATCACCGTAAAACCACAACGGGATTTAATCAACTAATTTTTCGCTTCGTGTTGCTAAATTCATTCATTGACAAGGTCTTTGAGTTGATCGTCTTCTGGTCCTTCCCTTCCGGTCGATTCGGCTGATATTTAATAGGTGTCGTGCTCATGGGGTCTTACATTTAAATATAAAATTTCACGTCGATACATTCATTACATCGACAGTTATCAGAGTTAGAACTCCCATTCAATCTCTCTCTTTTCTATGGGCAATTTGACAGAAAATGTGCTTAGAATCTTTATAGGTTTCTGGATATGAAATTTCGTGTCGATTCATTCCCTCCCGATGGAATTATCGTATTAACACTTACAGAACGATTTTTTTGAAAGTTTAGATATCAAGGGGATGGAAAACATGAAAAGATATAGCCGAGGAAGTAAAAGAAATACTTTCCAATATATTTCTCCTTTTTTTTTTTCAAAGTAGAATACAAATTAAAGCAAAATAAGAAAGAAAAAACTAATATTAAAAAAAAAAAAAGAAGTGGAAGTAAGAAAAAAAAAAGAATTTCAAGCTGACTCCCAGTGAAAGGTATTCTTATGCTTAGAAAGAAAAAGAAGAGAGAATCTCTCAAGATTTTATCTGATTTTCATATTAATCCTATTTTCAACTTTTCTCACAGTTAGTCGGAGGAAAGGTGCGACTGGTTTAAATTGGAAATGATCCCTCGAAACCCGTTACCGCCATCCTTCCTAAATAATGGCTGAAGGAATATTTAGACTGAAAGGTTTGTCAAATGCAATATATTTTTTTTGAACCTTTATATAATTCAGACAATAGAATTTCAATAAAAACTGACAGAGAAAACAGGGCCAGAAAAGCTGTTAGGATTCAATTCAATCAAAATTTCAATTAAATAAATAATAAATACAAAATTTACTACAAATAAAATTAAACTATATATAATAAAATAAAAAATAAATTTATACACTAACATAAAAAATTTTATGACAGAAATGTACAATCATTCAAGAAAGAGATTAATTTCAAACAATTTTTTTACAACCAAACATTATTGTATTATGATTAACATTCACTATTTATTTTTTTACGATGAAGCAACGAAAGCGTAAATACGAGAATCTCAGTTTGGAAATCTTGAAAGGAGACCCGACCTTTCTTAAAGGGGGATACCGAAAGTCTTTAAAAAATGTAGAGGTTAAGAACTCCCTTTTTCTGCCTGACCTATCCGGTGTGCGAGACTGGTTCCAGACTAAGGGAAGAAGCCGTACTCTGATCTCCCTCCCTTCCCTTCGGCAGACTTCCCGGTGTCGTCCTTATGAGATTCTGGATACACATAATAAATTTCATGTGGATACATTCATTCTATGAGCAGTTATCGTGGTGACAAACACGTAAAGATTTTTTTTTTTTTAAGTGAAACTTCTTCAGCGAGAAGAGTGAGTCGAAATTACCTCGACATAAAAAATCAAACATGAAACGCTAAGGAGAGGAGGATGAGTAGCGCTACTACGAGTTTAGTGTCGGTGCATCACCTGTTATGTGTTACGTTTTTGTATACGGTTTGATTATTACAACGTTTAGTTTTTTCTGAGTTAGTATTAAATTGTTGAACATGCCAGAAACTTGCAAGACAAAAGTAAATACAGCAACAAGAAAGTCAACATAAAGGTAATTTTTAATAATTACGCTCCATTTATAGTTTTAAATTATTAAAATTCATTAAAATTATTCATTTCTTATTGTTTAAATTTTAATTATTGATTAAAATGTTTCTATTCAAAATCAATTCAATTCAATTTACACATGTAAACGTGAAAGTACACATGAAGGTATTAGGCCAGTTCTGGGCGACCCAGGAGGACCAAAAAAAAAACGACAAAAACAACAGCTGATCGTTGTCGAGAATATCGCCAACGTATTAAAGAAAATCGTGAACGTCTTATTCAAAATACATTACCGTTTCCTAAATCATCGAAGCATGTTTATTAAAATTATTACGTTATGATTTATATTATTATTATTTAATTTACCTACTTTATTATTTTAAAATGTTCCTACTTTAAAATGGTTAATAATAATAATAGATATATATATTTATATATTAATTTGTTTATTTAATATAAATTATTTAATTCGCATGGTTAAGAATACAAAAGAAGTTTCACTTCAACCGTGCGCTTATGTGGGTGAGGCACACCTGTTTTTTTTTATTTTTCGAATCAGGGTGTCGGAAAACAACATATTATTTCTGGCCCATTACATAACTCCCCAAATATTTCGTACAACAAGAGATGAAAAAAATTGAACACAGATCTAAATAATAGCCTGGAATTGCAAGGAAAACTCGTCAGGCACTACAGTATTGCGGTATTGTATCCTACTCCTTACATTTTTTGTGGAAAAGCTATTTCAAAAAGTAAGTTTGTTTTATTTATTTATTTACCTAATTACTAATTATTGAAGGTATTATATCAGATAATATTAAAAGCCTTTTTAGTCTCAAATTATTACATCTTTATCTTTCATTTTCACCAACTGTAGAACAATATTTCGTCCATTACTAACATTATCAAGTTTTCATACATTTATTTTAATACTTCAATCTCCTCTAATTTTTAGTGCCCTTACTATGTATAGTATAATATTATTGAGGTTTTGGTTGTTTGTAATGTTGAAAAGGGTCTTGTGAGGTTGCGGGCTCTTTAGTGCTTCTACCAGGTACTTTTTTCTTAGTTGGCTGAAGGCTGGACACTCCATGAAGAAATGGTGGAATACATCTGAAAATTATATTATGATACAATTACTTTACTGCTCATCCTTCCTTTTATTATTATCATTAAAATCAATTCAGGTTAGTAACTAATTTTATACACTATTATAATTAGATACATTACATAATATGTAAGGTAAGGAGATATTAATGTATCTAATTATATATTATATATCATCATTGTTAAAAAAACAATTACTATAGTTGGTAAAGTACGTCACATCATTCTTAAAAAATTTTTTTTCATATATTCAAAAACATTTCCTAGAAAAAATAAATCAATGCATCTTCTGAACATACTCACAAACAAACATAATCCAAAGCCATATATTATTAATTTAATATAATTGATTCATTTATTACCAAAAAACTGACGATCCCATTCTTACAATACCACGCTCTTGAATAACCTAATATGAAGGTAATCAATTTATCGATATAACAACTACTAACAGATATCTTTTCGATTATGATTTTTCATTTTTCCAACAAATATTTATAAAACATTATTAGTTTCATCAACTTATTAATTAATACTATTAATTATTTATAATTTGATTAACCTCCCATTATATTCTAAGTTTTACAATCATCAATTAAGCTCCACTTCAAAATTATCAATTTATTCTATTACTTATTTCATATTTTTAGTGGTTTTTAAATATATATTGGATGTCCGAATAATAATTATTTAAACTTTTAGAGTCCGATTTGAAGTTTATAGTACTATCAATGTTATCAGCAATATATAGAGCTTCAATGCATTTGCGTTTTAAGCTATTAGATTCATAATGTAGAATTTCCGTATTTTCGAAATCAAATTTATGATTTAAATTAATACAATGCTGTGCTAGCGCAGTTTTTGGTTCTTTATTACCCTTCTTTTTATCCTTATAATTTGTACAATCATTTTTATGTTGGTATAGTCCTTTTATTTAAATTTTGATATGATTCCCCAATATAAACTCCCGGACAATGTAGACATTTAATTTTGTAAATACTAGCAATTTTTTCTTCTCATGGTATTTTATCTTATACTTTCTTATAATTATTTTTAATTTTATTTGTAGTTTTAAACCCTCATTTGATAATTACTAATCTTTCTGATACGAAGTAGTATTAAGTTTTCCTCTTCTTTGTTAAATATGAGAAATACATGAAACTTACTCGGTTACGATAGCATCTCTTGAGTCGCTAGTGTTCTTAATATATAAGCATCTTCCAAACTACTCATATATATAATGATCTGGTAATTCAATTGTACCACTTCTCCAAATACTGACGGCACTATAGTTGGTTAGTTATTGGTTGTTGGTTGACAACATACATTATAGCAACAGGTGATGTTTTTTTTTTTTACTTGAATTATCTTCAATAATTAATTTTTCATAAAAATATGAAGTTTTCCTTCATCACATTTATACTTTTGGACAATGGACGTCAAAACGCTAGACGCTTCAGTATTCCCGTGCGAATGGAATTCTTCACTGTTACTGGGAGTTTACCATGTCCTGAAACGATCGCTTGGATGATCCGTTGAAAGTACAGTACTCCAGTTCTTCAAAGCTCGACGCATTACGTCAATGAGCCACTAGTATCAAATAAAAATCAATAACACTGTGGTAATAAAAAAAAGGCTTATGAAGGAGGTTTAAGTGATACACAATAATTGAAATAATAATAATTAAATAAACAATTAAAACAATTAATTACCACATTTCCTGTAGAAATTTGATCTCTTTTCTTTTACTAAATTTTGATTTCCACAGTCGTTTTTCGAAAAGTATCAAAAGTTCAAGACGTGCAATTTTTAAGAAAGTGTACATATTAACAAAAAATGCAATTTACAAACTTTTCACTTGGATTTCTAAAGAGATGCCATTTTTAATAATTTTAAATAATATTAAATCTAATCCAAAGGTTTTCAAATAATTTTACTGGGCCAACAAGGAAAATGAATGGAATAGAATATTGGGTTTATTTTCTTAAATCTACATTATTAAAATTAAAAAACTAAACATTGAAACAAACAAAAATCAAAAGAAAAAAATGTTAAAAACTAAATTCTTAACACTAATTCAATCTTTTTGTTTTATATTTTGGGCCATTCTCTAAAATTAAGTTATATATCTGAGCATATATCCTATACATATAAACAAATAAAAGTAACTTCTTTTTGGATAATTTCACCGTCAATACACTTCTATTCAGTTCATGACAACATAAGTCTAAGTACCACTCCACATTTTATACTCAGATCGCCGATAGAACCCAGGCCTCGACTCTCTCTACCCACACTCCAAAAAACAGCTGATGGCCGTGTTATGTTTTTTACTGGCATTTGTTTTAAAAGAAATGGTTTCTTATAAATACAAATAAATATAATTAATTTTTTAATGTTTGTAATTTAATCATTTCATGTGTGTATTATTTTTATACAGCACAAACACAATGAATATTATACACTATTCTTGATTAGTTATTGATAATTTCATGTATTTTATTTATTTTTTTGTGCCACTTTGAAAATACAAATTTAATTATATATTTAAATACATGAATATGGAGAGATTTAATTTGTTCTCGGGCGAATGGTACACATGACTAAGCCACATTACATGTGCTGGCTACAAAGCTGTGATCAGGTAAAACCAGGGTCTTTTGACCACCCACCCGTGCACCTAATCAAAGGCAAGGACCCACCTTACTTTGACCTGATCAATATGAAATAGTGTTAAAAGGAACTCACTTAAACAAAATGTTTCCTTCAAATTCTTTGTAAATTTCAGTTCAACGTATGGACAATATTTGAAAAAATAAGTTTAATTTATTTATAACTAGTGTTAATTGAAAAAATATATATATATTTTACTAATAATTCAAATATAAACAGTGCAGGAAGTGGTAATATGGTAAAATCCTGACCACCTTCTGGACAATCCCTCTATTTCTGATGTCCGGCCTCTCCGTGGTGATTTGGTAGCAGCCATGAAGAAACATCTGGTCTGTCTGGACATAAATACAATATTAAATTCTAAACACAATTCCCTTTACCGATTGGTCAGTGCTTTAGGGTCTCAGGGAAGTCTAAACTGCCATATCGAAAAACTACGACTGGTAGCTCAAATTCGTCCCCACAATAGCAATAGAAATTTTAGGTTATTACTTGGAGGATTTAGATATGTGCATTGTCCTGAAAGTGTCTGCAGGCTCTGTATACACTTTTTGTTCTATTCTCCCTCTTTGTGTATCCACAGGCTAACATTTTTCCACAATTATCACACCAATAGACGAGAATACTACTCAGAACCAATTGTGCACTTTTAAATAATTTAGATGTTAGAAAAATTAACAATTTATTTTTATTTTTTACTGTTGGCTTGAAAATAAAGAATAATATAATTCAATTTCGTGCAAGTACGATGGATATATACATTCTTTATTTTATTTAGTTCAATATTGCTTATTTTGTACAATTCTATATATAGGTATAATTTTCTTTTATTTTATTTTATATAACTATAAGAATATGTATTTTGTGAAAAAAAAAACCTACTCATTGCCATAAAGGTTGTAATATTTAGTGCAATAAAAGTTTATCTATCTACCTATACAGTAAAATCCTTCTTCTGCGATGTACCGGCCCGAAGTATAGGAAAACAATGTATTTTTAGCCCCCTCGCAACGGACACCCCTCTAATGGATGCGGACAACCAATTTTTCGTCATCAAGAGATAAATTTCCCTCTCCTAAGCGAACACTTACAAAAGAATTCATTTCAAAAACGTAATTTTCATTGTTTTTTATTTTTCGTAGAATTCGTTGTTTGTGAACAGGCATACATGCCTACTGTTTAGTTTATTAACTTAAAATCCATAATAACAATTATTATACTATTTTGTGTATGTACCTACCTATATACATATAAAGTTTTTTTTTTTTTTTTAAACCCTCCTCAACGGACAATTTTCTTGGTCCCATCCGTGAATGTCCGTTGCAGAGGGGTTAATTAAATTTTTCTATATAGCTTTGTTTTTGTTCTTTGGTTAATATTATTTATTATTCTTAGTATTTTTTTTTTAATGTCTGAAAATATTAGCACTAGAGTAGAAGCTAGAAACTCTTCAGTGTATTAAACAATACATAATAATTATATAATTATAATTATTAATAATATATAAATAATTATAGAGTGGAAATATGCATATTAAGTGTAATTAATGTTCCCTTTGGTACGATCTATTTAAGATAACAAACGTATCTCAGTTTTTACCTATGACCTATATATTATCTTTAAATGATACGGAAAGAGTACTATAATATAAACTATGAAAAAAATATACAATAAACTTTTTAATATTATTTGTCTATATTCAGAGGTGAAAACAGAGATTCATTCGAACGAATCAAAACAGACTATAAGAGTGGAAATAAGATTTGAAAACAAAGGCTTATTGACAATGCAAATGCTTCAATTTAAAGCAGACCTGACCTAACCCAACCCCATAATGTCCTATTTATATGTATGTACCCCCTCCCACCCCACCCCTCCCCCGCCCTCCACCCCCTCTTCTTTATTTTCTTGGACATTATTTTCTTTCTCTCCTCCACCACCCCCAACTTGCCCTCATTATATCTTCATTTTTATATGAAATTTTTATTTGTTTATTTGTAGCTTTTAATTTTAATTGTAGGCAAAATTGAAGAAAAATCGTCGATGAATCACCGGTATGTACTTCCCCAGAACGAATTAATCAATTGAGTTTTTGCTCTTCTTCCAAAGTCCAAACCAGTCAACCGTTTGCGCTAATATTGCTCCTAAATCTTCATAGTAAATTTTGTGTCGATATATTCATTACATCGACAATTATAATGGTTTTTTGAATTGAGCCACTTCCCCTCAACCTACTTCAGCCGATATCGCTGAAAATGAACAAGTTAAATCCTTATTGGGTTTTGAGTTTGAATATGAAATTTTTATGTCGATATATTCTTTACATCCGTAGTTATTGGGGTTTTTGAGTTGAGCCCGCTTTTTGGCCGATATAATTGAAAACAGGTGTTGTTCCTGCTCAGCAACATATTTTAAAAGGGATTAGGATTCTATCGCGTTTTACTTCCAGCTATATGATGTGTGGGGAAAGTTATGTAATCGGTCAGAAATTGTATGCTCAATTTTCACTTAAATTTCATCTTCTCCGACCACCAATTACAAAAATGAAAAAAAATAAAAAATATTTCGATCTGTACGAATGGTGGTAAGAGAACACAATATCTGATAAAATAAATGTATAGACACGAAATATTTTATGTGACTCCAGAAATCCCTATAGGTGTTGTCTATTGATTTCCAGAAAAAACTGCAGAAGGAAATAGGTGGATCAGAGGGGGACTCAACTCAAAACTTTCAATAACTGCCGATGTAATAATAAATGTATCGACATGAAATTTTAGTTAGTTATTACGACTCATATCCGGACTTTAACTATGAGGTCATATCCAATACTGCCACAGCTCTTTTTCATCATTCTGATGGCCATTGAAATTTTATATTTATATTCAAAACCACATAAAGGCACATATTAATTTTCAGCGAAGAGTGTGATCAACAGAAAAAACCTCAATAACTGCCGATCTAATGAATATATCGACACAAAATTTAGTATGAAAATTCAGAAGCCTGCGCAAATCAACTATTGAATATTATTCAGTCGATTCGTTTTGGAGCTGGAGCGAAATTTAATTAAATTAATTCGAGTTGATGATGCACAGTGAAGATCGTTGTCATACAGAAACCTCAAATTTGACCGTTTCGGTTTTAACCTCTGTAGTATCCTTGACTTGGACGCGTTGCAGGTAAAATGTTAATTTAGGTATTAGCTGGTACGGTACTCAGGCAAATAATAATAATAATATTTATTACGTTAAACCATAAAATGGTAATAGGATACGTCATAAAAATTAGTATAATATACAAGAATAGATTAACCTAGAAAAATAAGCCAACAACAGAAGAGGTGGTGACATAATGATGAACTTTGTCTGTAGTAGCTTTGCGGTATGTATGCCTGAGTGGGGTGCTGAAGCACCAATTAATTAGGGTGGCCAACCAAGGGAGGGTTGTTTAGGGGCCAGGTCACGTGAAGCGCTAGTGTCCTCTGGTCGAGCTAATCACAGAACTCAGCTCAGACCATGGTCTGACAGAATACAGGATATCCCGCATCAATCCTGTCCAACCAGCGCCATGTCCAACCATTGTCCTCTGGGATTATCCTCAATTTAAATTTGGTTTAAAACTGAAATTATCAATTCACTGTCCATGGGTACGAGTAATCGATACAAACGCAAACTATCGAATGGGAAAATCCCATTATCAGGAAACCCAAAAAATAGTTTTTAAGTTTGATGTAAAATCACCACATTTATCATACATTTTTGAAGGCTATCAATGAATTTTGTTAAATACTTATTTTTCATTTACGAAAAAGCACATTCGACACTTGAGGGTGCCAGTAGATCAGTGGTATGCGTGCCTGCTTACTGAGCTCACGTTTCGAAACTCGGCCGAGGCCCTTAGGTTTTTTATCTGGGAACTGAAAAAAACTTGAGCACGCCGTTCTTCGGGTGAGACGATAAGCGATTGTCCCGAGTCTGTACGACGTCAGGTACTCGTTAAAGACCTAAGTGAATAAAAACTTTAGGGTAGACAAAATCAGGACTCCCATAGTAGAGTCGGGCTCATGTCCATCACGGAAAAGCGCTCTGGTAGTAGACCATGTGATCTGGTAGTTAAAGCCCGAGCATGAGTCATAATAAATAACTAACTAAATGTATATAAAATATATATATATATATATTATATTATTATAAAAAAATAAATGAAATTGGCTTGATGAAGTCAAATACCGTATTTTCAGAACCAATTCACCTTTCCTCCTCTCCTCGAATAGTAAAAGCTGGAAATGAAATTTCTACATAGGAAATTGCCATCAGATATCTAAAATTGTGAGGGAGGGCTAAGTGATGATTCAAATTTCCCTGGCCTCAGGGCACACCAACACCTTCCTGTCTGGAAGCCTCCACCTCCACCACTCCCGTTCCCCTGGGCGAAACAGGCAGTGCACAAACTCGATCTCAGGGAACAAACGGAAATTCCTCTTAGATTGTCATTTACGGGAGAGACAAGAGTGACAAGAAGGGACTCGAAGGAGAAATATGAGAAAAATTAGAACATTCATAGTTAATAAATTTAATAGACGTAAAAATGAAAATTGCGAATTTATTAAAGGTATTAAAGAAATTAAATTGAAATTTAGAAAATAATTTAAGTAGGAAAAACTTACCATGAGCCTTTGAAAAGGGATAAGAAACAGTGCGTACCTGGAAAAAAAATGTATATAAGAATCTCGAAAATAGTAACAAAAATATACAACGAAAACAATGTACATATAAAAAAAAGTCGTCGGGAAAGTCCTCAGTTTCTTTCGGCCAATGCCACTGAAAATTAATAGGTGTACTTCTAGCGTTCTGAATATAAATAAGAAATTTTGCATCGATACATTCATACAACGAGAGTTATTAGAGCTTTTATGTTAAGCCTGCCCCTAATCCTCCCCCCCCTATGGCCGATTTGGCTGAAAATCAATAGGTGTCATCCTCATGGTGGTCTGGATACATATACAGAATTTCGTGTCAATACATTCATTCTATTGGGAGTTACCGTGTTAATATGCACACTTTTTTTTTTTTTTAAATTCATGTTGTCAGTGGGTCGAAAAACATGAAATTCCGTTGAAAACTCTGCATCGATTTTTTTAACCCTTATTTTTTGTATATCTGGGGAAGTAAATAGGAGACGTTGAATCAATGGCAATGTACTTCACCAGCGCTTATTAACCAACTAATTTTTAGCACTGCGTCCAACATCAATCGACCATTTTAATCAATAGTTGACTTACACAGGGATCTCTGAATCATCATACCAAATTTAGCGTCAATACACAGTCACTGAATCGCCAGTTATTAGAAATTTTGAGTTGAACACTCATCTGATCCCTGCCTTCAATTTGGCCGATTTCGCTGAAAATTTAAGTTGAAAAGTAAACACACACAGACAGAAAATTCATTAACCATTTTAAGAATTAAGCTGCCGAAAAACATGAAATTCTAGTTAAAAATCATCGTTTCTGACCGATTAAATAACTTCCTCTATACTCTGGTGGACATAAGTCCGACTCTACTGTGGGAGTTCTAAATTTTGCCTACCCTAAATTTTTTATTCACCTAGGGTAGGGATATTTAACGAGTACCTGAGGCTCGGGACCATCGCTAAACGTCCCATCCGAAGGACGGCGTGGTTAAGTTTATTATACCTCCAAGATAAAATAAACTAAGGGCCTCGGCCGGGTTTCGTACCCGTGATATTGAGCTCAATAAGCAAGCCCGCATACCACTGAGCTACCCTATTTTCTTCACATTAATTTTAAATCTATCATTTTATTTTTCAGAGTTTGGACAAAGTGTTAAAAATAATTAATCAAAAAACAATGGGATGGGATTCGAACCCGCAAACCATGCGACCAAAGCCCTACGCTCTAGCCCGCACGGCCACCATAGCTCCCATAACCATACTAATCACAACTACTTTTTTACAAATGAATCTTCTTTTCCCATCCACATTGAAGTTTATTTCATATTGGCATTACTAACGAAAGTAAATCTCAGAATCACGCTGTAATATGAAACTTACACCAGCACATTACTCTTCATGTTTTTTCATGGAACCAACGAATTGGGAGACAACGTTAGAAACGAGCCTAAACGTGGATTTCCTTTGGAAATTCGCAGTGGGAATTATCAGAGACGCTTCGAGCGTTATAGCCCAACGAATATCCCCTTGAGTATTTACCATTTTACTACAGAAATGTTCATTTGTGGAACGTGGAAGTAAAATGTACTTTGAAATACTGTATTATATTCTCAGACATAGAACACAAAGAAAATAATTAAAATCAGTTAAGAAATACAGAGAGGGGAAAAAAACAAAAGAAAAATTACAACCAAGTGAAAAGAAGGTAACAAAAAGCACTAAGGAGTTTATAAAACTGTTTAATTTAACTTTGTTCAAGACGAAATGGGAAGTGGGCCCAAGTTTTTAAACAAGAGTACAACTTTGCTTACAGCAGTAATTAAGAAGTTGGAGCATTGGACGTATCACTAGAATGGGTGCTTTAAATTTCCAGGTGTTTAAATTTCCTCGGCTGATAGGAGCAGGGGTACTAATTGCCTCCTAGATGACACTTTTCGGGGGTCTGGAATTATGAAGGAAGCCGAAAAGAACATTTTTTAGGGTCGTCCACCCTGATAAGAAGTTTTAGACGGAAAATGTAATTAGGTTTTGAAGTCAGTTGCTCTGACTGTATCCTATCTTCTTATCGTTCATAAGTCACAGTATGATAATTGAATGGCATGGAATTAGATGGAGCCCTTCAACTAGGGTTCCTAGGGGGTGTAATTTGTCAAAGATTGGGACAGGTTTAAAAAAAAAAATTGGGACTAACCCGCTAAGTCGGGACATCATATAAACTGCAAAATAATACTCTAAACCTGGACATGTGTGCTAAAGAGGTGATTTTTCGCAGGTCGTCCGGTTTGCGAGATACAAGCCGAAAACAAAGCCATTTTGAAACCCCTTTTTCAAAATGTAGTAACGAATTTAAAACTTTTATGGACTTTCTTATACCAATCACTTTTTTACAGATCGCACTCCTCCTCCTCCCTCTCAAAATCATTCATACTGACATTACATGGTATAAATAAAAATGCCACTGTCAGAATTACTGGACAATGAAACAAAGAAGACCACTGACGACAACACATAACAATATACGCAGCAATGCCAGTATGTTTGAGAGGAGGGAGGGGTATGTGGTAAGGTGGTTGGTATAATAAAATCCTGTTATGACATCAGATATATAATATTTTTTTTTAGTATTATTGATTGCCCAATTTAATAACTGTTTATATATCTAATTCAATGTATCTTGTTGTATCCATTTGTATGAGCTATCTTATTACCATGTTATGGTTTAACAAAAATAATAATATTATAATAATATCATGAGTAAATATATTTTTAGAGAGATTTAATTATTTTTTTATTTTTCAAGGAGGAGACTTCTTTTATATTTCCCACCACTTCCAGCTTTTTCAAGCATTCAACAGCGCTCTAACAAATGCATTCATAACAAGAGTGTATCTTTGGACAAAGATGCAATTATTATATAAATGAATTACATGCATAGTTTTAAAACATCAACAACCCCTTCGTCTCATTATGTGCACCTGAATGGAAGCCACGAGGTAATGAGGCCGCATACCTGAGTCATTAAGTAAACGCTAATTCATTAGAAGAGAATACACCCTTGTGAATGAGAAGCCAGTAATGTATTCTTGATAACAGAGAATGTTTTTTACTAAAATGAAATGTTATGTAAAATGACCGAAATTCGATGCTGAATATTCACCGGCATTTTTTTTCTTCCGACCTCCTAAAGGGGAGATTAGGGGGAGAGCTTAACACACAAATATTTTAATAACTGCCGAAGGATTATCCCCATCTACTTAATTTTTTGGTCTCTTGCTTATGATAATTTTCGTGTGTGATTGAAATTCTGTGAGCGTTCTAAGTCGGAAACGAATGTACCTATGAACTTGACGTTTTATATGAAATACCAGTTCGCGAGATACATACCGAAAACCGTCCTGTAATGTCTTTTTGAAATCCATATTTGTAAAAGTGATTTACCCAAAAACAGTTAGTCCTATCGCAAAATTTGTCCCCACCATAAATGTTCATTATTAAATTTCCAATCGCTAACGTGTTCTCAGATTATAAGTAAGACGAATACGACAAAAGTTATAACGCCCCAAAGAATGAAAAATACATTTTCGTAGAGATTATTTCAAGGTTAGGTTAGGTTTTATGACTCATGCCCGGGCTTTAACTACTTATTCATCTAGGGTAGGCGTCTTTAACGAGTACCTGACATCGTACAGGCTCGGGACCATCGCTTAACGTCCCATCCGAAGGACGGTGTGCTTAAGTTTATTTTACCTCCCAGATAAAATAAACTAAGGGCCTCGGTCGGGTTACGAACCCACGACCTTGAGCTCAGAAGTCAAGCACGCATCCACTGAGCTACCGGCGCCCTCAGAGATGAAAAAATTCATTCTCCCTTAGAGATTATTTCAAAGGTTAGGTTTTATGACTCATGCCCGGGCTTTAACAACGAGGTCATATCGCCTACTACCAAAGCGCTCTTTCGTCACTCTGGTGGATATGAGCCCGACTCTACTGTGGGAGTCCTAAATTTTGCCTACCCTAAATTTTTATTCACCTAGAGCAGGGGTCTTTAACGAGTTCCTGACATCGTACAGGCTCGGGACCATCGCTTAACGTCCCATCCGAAGGACGGCGTGCTTAAGTTTATTTTACCTCCCAGATAAAATAAACTAAGAGCCTCAAAGTAATATTTAAATTGTATCGCTTAGCAACGAATTAAAAAATATATTTTTATTATTCCTCTAACCAGGTGCGTTACCTCGGGTTCTACTTAGACAGCCGACTGACGGGGGACCCACACACACGACTTAAACGACAAGAGTTGAATCGACGTTACGGACTACTAAGTAGACTACTTGGACCAAAATCAAAACTTTCTACTGCCAACAAACTGACCATTTACAAGACCATAACACGCCCAATATGGACATACGGCCTCGAACTATGGGGTACAGCCAAACAATCCAATATAAACCGCATCCAAGCTTTCCAGTCCAAAGTCCTTCTTCGAATTGTAAATGCTCCCTTCTATGTCACCAATAAATTACTCCATGAAGGCCTAAACATCCCAACCGTCCAAGAACTCGTCCAATCCCGATTCTTAAATTTCCACAATAAACTTTCATCCCATCCTAACCCATTTGCACAAGTCCTATCCTCTCAATCCCATCCTGACAATCCTCCACGCCGTCGGAATAGGATGTGGCCTCGAGATCTTCTAAGTGAAATCTAAACATTATATTAGTTTCTAGGGAGTGTCAGCGTTGGCTGACCTCTCCCAACATGTGGCATAGACACTCATGCATATAGTTACCAAATTTGCTCATTATATTAATTGCATATAGATTGCACATAAATAAATTTAAAAAAAAATATATATTGTTAGTTTTTTATGAAAAGTTATAAAAATAAAGAAAAAATAATATGTATATTTAAAGCGGCTAATACGGGACATTTTTACATCAACCCTGCTTCTACAAATCACTCTCTTCCCCCTCCCAAAATCATTTCAAACTGACGTTACTGAATATAAGAAAGTGAGTCACTCTCAGAATTACGCCAACACATTACTTTCATATATCTAGTAATGCCAGTATAAAAAGAGAGAGGGGGGAGAATGATCTGTAAGAAAGCGATTGGTATAATAAAGTTCTATAATGGCCAATTCACATATTTTTATTCTGCCATGAAATTTCAGCTGTACAAAAATTGGGGAATATGTCAAAACAGTTCATCTTTCAAGATCGTCGAATCTCAAATAGTATGCAGCTAATTTTGGAAGTCTAGAATGTCTGCTATACGACCAAATTAGAGGAGTTGATTCACGGGACAAGATTGTATCTAGGACTGGACCTATGGCAGCTGGTGACGGAAACCGATGTTCTGCCGATTCGTAAGTTCCTGGAGGGAATGAATAATAATAATCGATAATAATAGGAATTTTATTTTTTGTACAGTCCCAATTTTTGTACAGCCGAAATTTCAAGGCAGGATAAAAATATGTGAATTGGCCATTACAGAACTTTATTATTATACAATAATGTCCTGTATTAGCCGCATTAAATATACATATTATTTTTTTCTTTATTTTTATAACTTTTCATAAAAACCACCAATAATAAAAAGATATTTTTTAATTAGTTTTAATGCGATACAATTTAAATATTACTTTGAAATAATCTCTACGAAAATTTATTTTCCATTTTTTGGGGCGTTATAACTTTTGTCGAATTCGTCTTACTTATAATCTGAGAACACATTAGCGATTGGAAATTTAATAAAGAACATTTGGAAGGAATGAATAATAATAATCGATAATAAAAGGAATATGTACAAAATAATAGTAAAAAATTACAATATTAATAATAATAAAAGAGAAGAAGAAACTTGACAAGGACAGCACCAATAGGACTTCCGCACACTCTGGAAAGGAGGGAGGAAGCAGGAGACCAATACTGTCCCTCCCGCCACTCTCCAGCAGTGGAGGACGACCAGCAGGCAGGGGGGCGAGAGGACTAAGAAGAATTTGGTCATAAACAGCACTCTCTTGAAAAATGGCATAAAAAAAATTTAAGTAGATCCATTCAACCTCTACAATCTAAGACCTCCCTCATGGGGAGAACCCTCTCCTAAAAGAATAACAGATGATTTCTCGAATAAGATCCACTAGCCTTACGTTGTTGAATTCAGACTTCAAATTGTAAAGCTTTACTCAAGCTCCTAATACAGACAGTTGACGTCTCTATGAGTTGTGCCTTTCCAAATAAACAATGAGATAAAACAACACATGAGCTTTTGTCGTTCCCGGATTTCATGATACAGCCTCTAAAATCCTTAGAACAATAGTAAGCTGATCCCCATTATATTTTACGTTACTCCCCGTCCGATATAGTCGCTATACACTCCATACAAGTCTCTTCAACCACATCCATCCTTCCTAATGCCTTCCTCACCCCAGGGACGGACTTAGGAATTATGGCGCTCCGTGCGAGGCCAATATGGGCCCCATCGTAATTTAACATTCTATTTTTTTATTTATTTTAATATGTAGAAAAACAAGTACAGATAATTATTGTGCAAAAATGGAGTTTTCAGCAAATGTTTACCTTTCAATCACGCCTAAATTGTCTGTGTATGTGTGTATCCTATCGGAACTGTGTGACCGCTTCAACTCAGTAACGATTGAACCTTTGATGTCCTAATCAAAAATCTCTTCAAATAAATGTTATAGCGAAAACTGAAAGACAAATTTATTTGTTACAAAACTACCCTAGACTTCGTATTGCTGGTAAAGTAAGAAAAGCAAAAAAACAAAGAGCGATTTTAAGTAAACTTATTTAAAATCGAAAGACCAAATATTATTTAAGGGGATATAAACTAATTGGCGTCAGGAATAAAATAGTAGTTTAATTAAATCTCATGCCCGGGCTTTCCACTTTTTAGACCTGTGAAAAATAGTTTTTCATAAAAAATATGTATTTTATTGTTCCGGACAACTATTACTTGAAAAGATTTTTGATTAGGTCATAAACATATCTTGTAAAATGTACTTAGGCCCCAGAGTAAATTGTTCTAAATGTTTGTCTGATTTTGGTCAAAATCTAATCAGCTCTAAGTTAGCACATGTAATCCCTTCATTCCAAATTTCAAGTTTATGGCTCCAATTATTTTTGTGATAGAGAGCTCACAACTTTCTAATCGCATACACACAAGCAAACACTTTTCTACACCGACTTAATGGGCCGTGAGCCAGGGACCTTCTTATTGGGCCGTCAATGTAAGTCCCCGGCTCCCCCGTCAATGTAAGTCTGTACCAAGCTTGTACCGTGTGTTAACCCCATAGTAAAGGGTCTCAAAGCAGCATTGTATAAGAGTTTTTTCATCCCTATAAACCTCAAGACAAGAAAATCAACAAAATCCGTTTCGAAACATTCTGAGGAATAAATGAAAAAAAATCCTTATTGGGCCATATGTGAGTTCCACTAAGTCGGTGACATCCCAATAAGCCGGTGGAAAATCCGGTCCGCGACCCAGTAATGCATGATGGGCGGAGTTCACACACATACACGCACAGACAGACATCATCGCGAAAATGGTCAAAAAATATTCAGGGAACCTTGAAATCTCGGATTTTCGTACAGTTACTATACTTATACTATAGGTTTAAGAAAATAAAAATATACATATATTTCCATGTTTTTTTCTGGCAGTGACGAGTATGAACTCTCGAGAATATACAAAAAAAAACAATAAAAAAAACACGACAGGTTACAAATGATATGAAAAGATTCCGGATTTTATTTTCAACTTCAACGCAGCAAAAGAAAAGACAAAAAAAAAAGGTTTTTATCCCTCGCGAATATTGTATAAACTTAGGGAAGGGGGGATGAAACAACTGAATTTAAAGTCGAAAGCTTGGAGGCGAGACTTTAGTGACAAGATAACAATACATTACCAACACAAAGACAGTTCTAACTCTTCATGTAATAAATGTCACTTACGCACGACCTTCCCTCCAGGCTTAAATAAACAAAATACACACATTGTTTTTTGAATGAAAAAAATAATAATAAATAAATAAATAAAAATACACATATATTCCCTTTTTTTATTTTTTTTTTGACTTTTTCAATAAAAAAAAGTGAATAAAGACTTTTCAGCCTTTGTACAATTTCATGATCATGTTCTCTTTTAGTTCACTTTTTTTATTTTTATGAAAAATAAAAAAAAAAACTTTTATAGTACATATGTGGATACCTAATGAAAGGTGTTCTGAAAAGATATTTTAAAAAGAAATTTAACAAATGAAAAAAAATAAATGAAAAAACAGCAATTAATTAAAAATAAACAAATACTTTTTTTTTTTTAATGTACTGTTTTTAATTACTGTGAACCCCTCTTATGATCGTGTGATAAAACAATCTTTAGAACTTTCAAAGTGGGTTTATTGAGTACATTACAGAGCAGCGTTCCTCTTTTACTTTCAGAGTATAGGAGAAGTTATGTAATCGGTCAGAAATTCGATGTTACATTTTCACCGGAATTTCATAATTTTCTATACCATGATTTAGATTGCGAAAAAAAATATATATATAAATTTCAGTGTGGATGTGAACACGAGCACCAAAGTTAGTAAAATACGACTTATTTCCCCTCTACGGAGTGGCCCCACAGGATTCTGGTACAACCAAAGAAACAAAAAAAAAAGGACACGGATAACGTTTAGAGATGGTAAATTGTAGGTGAATTATAAGGAGGATGTGTTTGTGTTACTATAGACATTCTAAGGTATCTTTTAGATTTGTGAAGTCCATAGAAGAGATACAGGTCAATTACTTTCCGTTTAGAAGAGCGAGGCAAGTGGCGAAGAGGTTGGAACAATCTCATCTGGGCCTCCTAAACCTAGACAGAGAGCTGACGTAACCGGAGCCCTCTCTATATACACTAGATGTATAAATAGTCCGTGGGATTGTAGAACGGTTCTCTTTCCTATCTATAGACCGTCACATCTCCATCTCCAGCCACTAATTCCAATAGCTCACTTCCCCAGCTAAACCAAGTATACGGGAAGTTATGTAATCGGTCAAAAATTCCATGAGGAGTTTTCAATGAATTTTGTTTAGATTCAAAATATAGTAGACTCTACCTTATCCGGCGTTCTGTTAACCTGCGCGCTCCCTTATGCGGCACTCGCAAAATAATATCAAAGTTAAACTAAAATTAACATTCAATTATTAGATTATCAATTAGGCTAGGTTAGGTTTTATGACTCACGCCCGGGCTTTAACTAAGAGGTCATATCGGCTACTACCAGAGCGCTCTTTCGTCACTCTGGTGGACATGAGCCCGACTCTACTGTTGGAGTCCTAAATTTTGCCTACCCTAAATTTTTATTCACCTAGGGCAGGGGCTTTTAACGAGTACCTGACACCGTACAGGCTCGGGACCATCGCTTAAAGTCCCATCTGAAGGACCCACCTCCCAGAACTCGGTCGGGTTACGAACCCACGACCTTGAGCTCAGAAGACAAGCACGCATACCACTGAGCTACCGGCGCCCTCGATTATCAATTATATGAGCCACGTGTATTTACGAGCACATAATAATTCCGTAACTCACGAATCTTTTATGTATTTTTATTGTACATACATGCATATGTACATTGTATTTTTGTACAGTTAAAGATTGGAGGAAAAGTAAAGAAAAATTGAGTTAATTTGGTTCTAGTGTACCTTTGGAAAAACAACACCTCAATGCCAGATCAACTTTAAAGAAACCAAAATTAGAGGAATTTCCTATTTACAGTGGAACCTGTTTAACTGGGATCTCAAGAGACCTAGGATTTTTTATCACTTATAGAGGAATTTCATTTACCCAGTTTTCCAAATAGGCAGGTTTGAAATGACAGTTGTTTTATATATAGAGGGTCCCGCTAAGAGAGGTCGAAATGTATTGTTTCTCATTTATAGAGGTGAAAATGTTAATGAAAAATGCATATTTTATATTGTCCAATTTTTATTTTTCAAAATAATACTAAAAAACTTATGACTTAAACAATGCACGTATGGAAGAAATTAGAATGTTTGTAAACAAACATGTCGTAACCTGATGAAGTGTCTTACTTATCCAGGTTATTGAGCTACAAAGTCTCAATTATAGAGGTAAACATCGAAAAAATCTAAGAAATCAAATCTCAATTAAACAGGTTTGAAAATTTTCAGTAACAGAGGTATTTCAATGCAAAAGTGTCGGGACCTCATTGTAATTATCAGTAACAGAGGTTTCTCACATATCCAGGTTTCACTGTATTCTTTAAGCAATCAGTTCTTACAAAAGTCAGTTTTATTTCATCAATTTCGTTATATAATGAAGAGGTCTGTCCAGTAGAGTGGTCATCAAGTTGAACTACCAACATAGACTGAACTAGCAACATAGACTGAACTACCTGAAGTGGAGGATACAGAGAGGGGGCTAATTTGTTGAATAGTTGTTACATGTAGTGTAGCAGAGGGCAAATTGAATCAGGGATGGGGTCTGTGGATATTCGTGGAGAGTGGGTTGTGAATGGCATTCTGAACATTTGAGAATCCTCCAGCACATGACTCCCCTCCTCATAAATACCAGAGAAGAGCCAAGTACACTATGCAACCCTATTGTAGTCCGCACCCTACTAAAGCCTTCATATTACAATATACTATGTACGAATACATTTTCATATATGTTAAATATGCATAGATATCGTAAATACATATTTTTTTAAAAGTGTAAATTCGTTACATACCGCAGGAAGTATTGAGGGAGTGATTTCCCCCTCCAAAACACAAAAGAAAAATCGTAACATTCTGGACGTCCACTGAAGAAGTCTCTAAGGACGACGATCATTAATTTTCCGCGGAATCAGCCGAAAGTAAGGGGATGTAATGAATGTATCGTCATGAAATTTCATATTTAGATTCGAAACCCAAAAGGTTTATTATTAATTTTCAACGAAATCGGTCGAAGGCAAGAAGAGACCAGAGAAGGGGGGCTCAAATATCCTAATAATTGGCGATGTAATGAATGTATCGAAACAAAATTCAGGATGACGATTCAAATAGTGACTTATTTTATTTAATTCAATTATGACCACAGAATAGCAAGTTTGGTTTTATGTTCTTATTAATTATAGACCAATTCAATGGTCCTTTTCTTTTATTTAATTCAATTATGAACGCAGAATTGCAAGTTTGGTTTTATGTTCTTATTAATTATAGACCAATTCAATGGTCCTTTTCTTTTATTTAATTCAATTATGAACGCAGAATTGCAAGTTTGGTTTTATGTTCTTATTAATTATAGACCAATTCAATGGTCCTTTTCTTTTATTTAATTCAATTATGAACGCAGAATTGCAAGTTTGGTTTTATGTTCTTATTAATTATAGACCAATTCAATGGTCCTTTTCTTTTATTTAATTCAATTATGAACGCAGAATTGCAAGTTTGGTTTTATGTTCTTATTAATTATAGACCAATTCAATGGTCCTTTTCTTTTATTTAATTCAATTATGAACGCAGAATTGCAAGTTTGGTTTTATGTTCTTATTAATTATAGACCAATTCAATGGTCCTTTTCTTTTATTTAATTCAATTATGAACGCAGAATTGCAAGTTTGGTTTTATGTTCTTATTAATTATAGACCAATTCAATGGTCCTTTTCTTTTATTTAATTCAATTATGAACGCAGAATTGCAAGTTTGGTTTTATGTTCTTATTAATTATAGACCAATTCAATGGTCCTTTTCTTTTATTTAATTCAATTATGAACGCAGAATTGCAAGTTTGGTTTTATGTTCTTATTAATTATAGACCAATTCAATGGTCCTTTTCTTTTATTTAATTCAATTATGAACGCAGAATTGCAAGTTTGGTTTTATGTTCTTATTAATTATAGACCAATTCAATGGTCCTTTTCTTTTATTTAATTCAATTATGAACGCAGAATTGCAAGTTTGGTTTTATGTTCTTATTAATTATAGACCAATTCAATGGTCCTTTTCTTTTATTTAATTCAATTATGAACGCAGAATTGCAAGTTTGGTTTTATGTTCTTATTAATTATAGACCAATTCAATGGTCCTTTTCTTTTATTTAATTCAATTATGAACGCAGAATTGCAAGTTTGGTTTTATGTTCTTATTAATTATAGACCAATTCAATGGTCCTTTTCTTTTATTTAATTCAATTATGAACGCAGAATTGCAAGTTTGGTTTTATGTTCTTATTAATTATAGACCAATTCAATGGTCCTTTTCTTTTATTTAATTCAATTATGAACGCAGAATTGCAAGTTTGGTTTTATGTTCTTATTAATTATAGACCAATTCAATGGTCCTTTTCTTTTATTTAATTCAATTATGAACGCAGAATTGCAAGTTTGGTTTTATGTTCTTATTAATTATAGACCAATTCAATGGTCCTTTTCTTTTATTTAATTCAATTATGAACGCAGAATTGCAAGTTTGGTTTTATGTTCTTATTAATTATAGACCAATTCAATGGTCCTTTTCTTTTATTTAATTCAATTATGAACGCAGAATTGCAAGTTTGGTTTTATGTTCTTATTAATTATAGACCAATTCAATGGTCCTTTTCTTTTATTTAATTCAATTATGAACGCAGAATTGCAAGTTTGGTTTTATGTTCTTATTAATTATAATTTCATGATTAAAAAGTTGAAGAGTTTTAGAAGTTGTGATGAGTTGCAGAAAAGAGGCCATCTTCCATTTTCTTTCTAAATTTCCATTGTTAAGTAGTCCGCGTTAACTCATCGGTATGCCTTCTTTTCGTGAATATAATCAATATAATCAATATATATCAATATAATCAATATAATCAATATAATCAATATATATCAATATAATCAATATAATCAATATAATCAATATATATCAATATAATCAATATAATCAATATAATTTTTATAAGAAATTCAGTCATACGACTTACTTAACTGGTGAACTATTAATTTTTGGTGGTTGTCTGTATAGGATTCTGTATATACGTAAAATCTTCATGACTACATCGTAACCACCCCTGAAATCCCCCTTCCCTTCAACCGATATAGCGGAAAATTGATAGGTGCCATTCTTTTGAGGTTTTGAATTTGAATATAAAATTTTGTGTGTCGTACAAAGAGAGGCTTTTGAACTTACATGTTTGCCCTGTATGTGTTGGCCCCTACAGCAGTCCTGTGTCTTTAATAAAGTGCAGGATTCTGCTGCAGGTTCCCTCCATTACCTGCTTTGTTTCGGTCATGGCAGACCCGAAGCAGTAAAATCTCTTATTTTCTAGTTCCTTTCACTCTCTTAGAATATGAACCGCAGTTTCATTTTCCTCGTCACATTTCCAGTGCAGAGGGCTTCTAGCCGATATACCTAATATTTCCGCCCTAGGCTGCCCACCTCAGATCGTCCCAGCCCTAGAACTCGTTAGCCCGAAATTATGTAAGATGTTGGTTGGGTTAATATGGAGGACAGTTCCCATGTGTCCTAGTGACAGCCGTGTCTGACATCTATTCATAACCCGCTTCGGTTCCTCCGTTACTCCATCAGACTACTATCATCTTTACAAAACATGATGACCCCCTCCTTCTTTCCATCCAGCCGCTTTTAGACGTGAATAATCCAGTCTCTCTTTCAACAATCTGATCTCCGTTTTGAACCATGATTGACTTACAATAAAAAAACATTCCTTGTTATGATTCCAGGTTGATGCACTTGTTCCATCTTTTAGATTCCGTATCTGTGAATATAGCAGTTCCTTTCTTCAATATGTCTCACTTCTTTTGGCATTGAATCCCGACAAAATCTTCATCATGATGACCTGAGCAAAGAGATTGGGATTAATCGACCATGAGAATGAATAGGATCACGTACGTAGCCGTTAAACTTCAAAAGTTCCGTTAGAGTCTGGAATACTTCAATGAGAGACAAAAGGAAAGAAGTAATTTTGTTTAGGTTAGGCATAGGACAAACCAGGCTGACCTATGGGACCATCATAGCCCTCTATGTGAGTCCTGCGGGGTGGGACTGTCTGTCGAGACACCTTGCCGAATGCATACCATTTATTCCCCAGAAAGAGAATTTCAACCTTGCGGTGGATATTGCCTGTTTTTTTGTTTACAATAAAATTAAATTTATATTTTTTAAAAATATCTTTAATCCCATCTTATAGATATATAAACATTAATATGAAGATGGCTGATGTAGTGAGAAGTGATTATTTCACAGGTTGTCAAATAAAATGTAGTAACCCTCACAGATTTTTATTAGAAGTAGCTAGCCGGCTTTCGAGGTTTCCCTCATCATCAGGCAGTCGGATAAAAAATTAAAACAATTTTTAATGAAAACTAAATAATTTTATAATAAAAATAAATTAATGAAACAATCTAAAAACGTTAACAATTTAAAATATCATGGATGGGGACAGACGAGTAATTCCTGTCCACCATCTGAGTCACAACTCTCTTTTTAGATTGTTTTATTTATTTTTATTATAAAATTATTTAGTTTTAATTCAAAAAATGTTAAAAAATTGTTTTAATTTTTTATCAGACTGCCTGATGATGAGGGGAACCTCGAAAGCCGGCTAGCTACTTCTAATAAAAATCTGTGAGAGGTCATACTACATTTTATTTGTCAACCTGTGTTATATAAACATTGTTAAGAGGAATGTCATCGAAAAAAAAGTATTTTGGTATAACTTTAGTACAATCTATTTGTAATAACTGTAATGTTAATATAACTGAGTTTTTGGATGGCAGAATTAAAGGGAATGATATTGTAAATAAAGTTAAAAATGAATTTAATAATAAATATAAATTAAAATCAATAAATCACCAATCATACTTTGTATAAACAGTTATTTACTGATAAAAAAGTTATTTTCTCAGAAATGCGAATTGTATAAGCTGGGTGCTGAAGGTACGAGGTGAACTCGTTTACCTAAGAAATCAAACTTTGCTCCATATGCAATAACAAGCAAGATGAAGATGTGTTTCACTTTATTGCCGTATGCCCCATCTTAAAAGAATTTCGTCTTATGTATTTTAATAAAACAGAATTAAGCCATAATAAGTTTATTATTATATATATTATATAAATTTATTTAATATGTAAATGGAGAAAATCACAAAAGTTCAATCAACTATTGCAAAGCCGCCTGGAATTATAGATTTGAACTAGATTCAGAATTTAATTATTAATAATATATAAACAGGAGGATGTTTTTTTTTTGTATTTGTTTTATTGTCGAGTAGAAATAGTATAGACAACCCTCAAACGGTCAATTTGACCATGAGTATTGTCTATCAATATTATTATTATTATTAATGTACATCTGTAAAAAGAAATAAATAAAGACGTTTATTATTATTATTATTATTAATGTACATCTGTAAAAAGAAATAAATAAAGACGTTTATTATTATTATTATTATTAATGTACATCTGTAAAAAGAAATAAATAAAGAGGTTTATTATTATTATTAGTCCCCGGAAAGAGAATTTCAACTTGCGGTGGATATTTCCGAAACGCTATCTGATGACAACTCCCGAATTAAACAACTACTTAATCGTTTGCACTTCACAAACCGCCTATGTGATTTATCAATCATTTAGCGTTATATAGCCGTTTATTCCGCTATAAATACACCAATCTCCATCATGATAAATATGCGCACATAGAAATTAGTCCGTTAGGATCCCGACTTGCCTCTGGTTTCTACGGCTTTCCAGGGGATACTACGTTATCAGGCATCCATGATCTCCGCGGACGAAATGCCTCAGTCATAACTGTTCTTGAAGTCACTTCGGAGTTACACATTCATAGTTTGCGGAGCAGGAGACGCATTTATCGAGTAAAATAATCGTCAGTGAATCACCAGCTTTGTACTTCCCTAGCGCGAATTAATCAACTACGTTTTCTCTCTGCCTTTGAAACCAAAATAAGAATCAACTCAGGAACTTCTTAATCCCTATATTAAATTTCGTGTTGATAGATTCGCTACATAAACAGTTATTAGGGTTTCTAAATACAACCCCCCTCCTCTGATACCCCACTTACTATTGGTCGATTTAGTTGACAGGTGTCGTCTTACAGGGTTCGGGACTGACAATTTCTGAATTCTTTGGGATGCTATAACATTGCCCATAACCATGGTTTTATCTCAAATAGGAGTACAAATAGTCGATTGTAAATTTAAAGAGGAATATTTTAGGCAAGAACCAATTTTTCGATAGGACTAACCGTTTTCGCGTGAATAAGTCAAACAACTAAGAAAATGGGTATAAAACAACATTTTAGGACGTTTTTCGGGCTTATAACTCGCAAACCA
The DNA here is from genome assembly GCA_963662175.1 of Aradus depressus. Lineage (NCBI taxonomy): Eukaryota > Metazoa > Arthropoda > Insecta > Hemiptera > Aradidae > Aradus > Aradus depressus. The sequence continues at coordinate 31,975,329 of OY759217.1, read as the reverse complement.
AGCGACCTGTGAAAAAAAAATTTTCATATAAAATGTATCATTCAGTTTTCTCTATAACTTTTGTTTGAAGAGATTTTTTATTAGGTCATAAATATAAACAATATCTTGGAAAATATACATCACAAATTTCAAGATTATAGCTACAATCGTCTCGTGAGAGCAATTTGCAAAGTTCCAATTACTTACAGACTGATAGAAATCATCGCGAAAATGTTCAAAATCTGTTGAAATATGAATTACGTAGTAAATTCTATCGCGAATTTGTGCCCGATTACCATACTTATAAGGAAATTGCAAACCCTTTTCAGTTGAGCCGTACCTAGACTGGAGTGCCCTTGATGTAAGTCGAAGGGTGGCGGAATAGCCTAAGGGCCGAAGGTAGGAGAGATGGAGGATGGGAGAGTTTTGGGTATCTCAAATCAAACGAAGGCTTTGAGAGGGATGCCTGGGTCAATATTTATCAAGCCTGAACTAACTCATATCGGGAGCTACGGATAAAGTACGCTTCGGGTCTAACCCTACTTCTCTCTCGGTCAACGGGACTAACTTTCCACCAAATTCCAACCATCTAAAGATTTACTTTGTGATTTTACGGATTACATGTAACAACATGTGAACTTCGTTGTTCTTAACATTAACAAACTTGAAGTTGACATTTTTATAAAATGTGCAATTTTTTTTATAGTTAATGACGTTACTTCCCCAGCCATGCTGAGTATAGGAAATTAGGAAAAGATAAATAAATATAGTTCTTTTCCCACACAAAATATATATTTAGGGTGAGCGCATTCGGTTGTTACATCTTCAGACCCTTTAAAAAGCACGTACAATATACAACAATGCAACCAATTTACAAAATAATATTATATTATATTATGTATTTTATAAAGAAAAGTCATGTTTTAAGAAATATCAAAATTATATATTTAAGTTTATCAAAACAGTTCATGATCTCATGATACACAGTACCCCGAAACAATACAAATTACTTACATACGGTTTTTTAGCAAAACTTTAAACAAATACAAACCCAAAAATACGTATATTATCTTCACAACACTTACCACATAACCCCCACGATAGTTGAAGAGGAAGTGGAACTGTGACTTATTGTCACCTCACAACACTAACTTCTGAAGTTTCGGAAAAGTTAAGAAATCTACTAGAAATTCGATGTTGAGTTTTCACATGAATTTCATGTTTTCCTAGCCCCTGATTTAACAAAAAAACATTAAGGCGTAGTCAAGGTCCACGACGTAGATTTTCCGTGAAAACGTCGGGATAAAATCATTTTTCATTGTCTTTTCGATGCTGCCGTAGGTCTTGCATTTGCTCGGCACTAGACTTTTCAGGTTTTTTAAATTCCTTTTGATGTGAGCTTTCCTCTGATTTCCGTTTTCTGGAATTCCGCGCATACTTACGATTCATATGAGACGACATCTTTAATTTTTTTGCAATTTTCAATTTAATACCGATTTTTACATATATTTTCATTGTTCCACTTTGAGTCCTAGTAGTGCTCTTCAAGCTCTTTACAATGACACCCGAATCAACGTCCCATCTAAACGCGTTATCACGCTACCCTAATTTCTAATTTTACACAACGCTAATTCGCAACAATCATCCGCCGGCACCCATACTAGCCCGATAACGTCACAGGCACAACACACACCTACAGACATGCTCTATCCATTGTGACCTCAACCGTTGTTATTGCATTATTAGTCTCGTAGTTATTATCGATTGAAATCTGACGATATTTTGTAACACAAGAAAGTTTGACCGGCTATCAATGTGCTTAACGAGCGAATAGACGTTTTCACGTAAAAAAAAAAATAAACAAATGGCTTTCTGTCAGTCTGTGAACACGGTAACTCCCGATGGAATGAATGTATCTACACGTAATTTATATGTGTATCCAAAACCCTACAAGGATAACACCAATTGATTTTCAGAAAAATCAGCCAAGAGAAATTTAGGGGAGGTTTAACACAAGAACTCTAATAACTACCGTTGTAATGAATGATCCGCACAAACTTTAGTATGAGGACTCAGAAGAAGATCATATAACGTCAACTAATAATAATTAGCCAAAATGATTTTGATGGGAGAGCGAAAGTAAGTTAATTTGTGCTGGGGAATTACATTGCTAGTTATAGCATCGCTCAAGCAGATCTCAAGTTATTACAAGCATTCAAAGCATCGCTAGATAATACTAGTAAAAACTTTCCAGTTTTCTAAAATAAGTACGGTATATGTCTACCTACACCGTAATTTGAGTTAGGACGACCGTAACGTATATTTACTGTGTGTAAAGGTTCATGTGACATGAAAGACAGTAACTTGAAACAAAGAACCTAAAAAAGAGTTCTGACGAACTGCCATTAGAACAAATAGGACAGAACTCTCCGTCAGATCTATATTGTAACTCTAACCATATAAGAATGACATCTATTTTCAGTCAAATCGGCCAAAGAGAATGGGATTAGGGGAGATGTTGACTCTTAATAACTGCCGTTGTAATGAATATATTGACACAAAACTCAGAATAAGGATTCAGAAGGCTCTATGAAGACAAATAATTATTTTTAGCCCTAACGTTTAATTGTTTTGGAGTGAGAGCCAAAAATTAATTGATTAATTCGAACTGAGTGATTCACCGACGTCTTTTTTTGGGAGAGTTTCGACTTCTACTATACTTTTAAAAGAGACGGGACAGGATTAACATTGATAGTATAACTCCTTAAGGCATTATCAAGAGTCACTTATAAACTGACAGAATTGGTTGACAGGATAGAAGGTACTTTTTTATTTTTATATTTATTATTATCTTGTAAATATCTGTTTATTGGAATGTATAGAGTAACAAAAACAAGGGATTCCCCGTCATTACCTAAAAACCCCCTCCATAACTGTACCTTCTATCCTGTCAACCAATTCTGTCAGTTTATAAGTGACTCTTGATTAGTAGTATTTGGGTTTTTGTTTGGCACGCAACAGCCAGGGTCATAGCGCCAGTCTAGCGTATTTTGCAGTATCGCTCACTATATCTATATATATATAGGTATATATATATGTGTATTTTTTTTTTTTTTTTTTTTCCCCTTTTTTTAAGAAAATAATAACAAAAAATAAGAAAAATAGGTAGTCATAATATGCAGTCATATAATTGGAGGCAGATCAGAGCGGACCAGAGAGACAACATGATGACGGACCGGCTATCCCGGGGCCCAGCTAAGAGACTCTAGGAGAACGGCACATTCCCGCTGCGATCCGGGAGCAGTCACAGTGAGATCTACGTAAGGAGGCCAAACACACAGCTATTACAGTGTAGTTGAATTTTTACGACAGAGCTGCAAAGCATATCTTATAAGTCTATAGTCCTATGTACTAGCTGACAATGCATGATAGATGATAAGGAATAAAATTACACACACCTACTTTTTTTTTATTTTTATTTTTTTCCATTATCATTCTTTTTACTCATTTTTTGTATATATATTCTTCCTTGCTGTTTTGTAACTTTTTTTTTTTTTTTTTTTTTATTTTATTTTTTTATTGTTTTTTTTTTTTTTTTTTTTTTTTTTTTTCATTATATATTTTGATATTTTTTTTTCTATTTTCATAATTTAAATGATATTTGTTATCATATGCATACATATATACACATTCACTACCCATACAAGCATACACATAAGTTATCCATATATATATATTCATATATATATATATACACATATATATGCACATACATTCACATACATACATACTTAGCTACATTTTAAATTTGCATATACCTATCCAGAAGGCAAAAATATATATCTGCAGAGTCAACTGACAGTCGGTCAGTCCCCAGCCATGTTTGTCATTTAACGACTGTATATTTACAGTTGGTTGATGAGCCCAGTCTTCGTGAGGAAGTCAACGATACGATCAGCCATCCGGCTGTCATCTTTGAGGGCCTCAGCTAGATAGCGTGGTATGGCCAGTCTGGCCAGTCGCTCTCCGTAGCGGGGGCATTCTTCCAAGATATGTTGGATACTGAGGGACACCCCACAACATGTGGTCGGTTCACTTCTTGTCATCAGATGGCCGTGGGTTAGCCGAGAGTGGCCAATTCGGAGTCGGGTCAACGCCACCTCCTCCCTTCGGCTGCCTCTACAAGAGGATCCCCACGGCTTCACATCTCTCTTCACCACTTTGAGCTTGCTGTTCTCGATCTCCTCCCACATATTTCTCCAGCCTTCCATCACGCTACGTCGAAGCCACCGCTGCAGGTCCTTCTTTGTATATACCACAACTTCCTCAAGAAGACTTGCTGCCGCTTCTTTCGCAGCAGCATCTACTAATTCATTACCCCTTATCCCAACATGGCTAGGAACCCAACAGAAGAGGACAGTTTTCTTCAGTTCGGTGAGGGTTTTGTAATAGCTGTGTATCTTGGCAACCAAACAGTTATCAGAGTATAACTCTTGGATACTTTGCAGGGCTGAGAGTGAATCACAGCAGATAATGTACCGCTCTCCCCTGAGATTCATGATGCTGTACAACGCCATGGACAGTGCAAACAGTTCACCAGTGTGAACGCTACAAATGCCTGGGAGTCGTCGTTTTAAGACAGCACCATCCATTGCGACTGCCGCTCCTACACCCTCATCTAATTTTGAAGCATCAGTATATAAAATTTTTGCATGGGGCAGTCTATGAAGTAGATTATGGAAGGATTGTACAAATACTGAAGGGGCAGTTTCATGTTTGCTGTTAGTATGTAGTTCAAGGTTAATCTGTATAGAGGGAGTCAGCCAGGGAGGGTCCCCCAATACTAAGGGTGGTGGGTTTGTAGCAAGAAGCTCACCGGCGTAACCCCTAGCCCGAATCCCAAGCGGTCTAGTCACACTTTGCCTCTCCTCATACGCTCTAGCATACTTGGGTGAGAAAACTGGCTTATATGCGGGGTTTTGAGGTTGCATACTGAGGGATGCTATAGTGACTCTTGATAATGCCTTAACACGGCGAATCTCGTTAAGTATTTGAGAATATATAGTGAAGTTTGACAAAGAAATTGTGTATTTTAATTATCTATTCCTTATAGTTAGTTATTTTGACTCATGCCCGGGCTTAACTACAAGCCCCTTGCAGTATTCACATCGCCGAGCTGTATGCACTCATACAGACAATAACCTGGTGAGCAAAATTAGAGAGTACTGAAGTACCATTCAACGTTCAGAAAATCACGTAAGCTCTCAAGTAGGCCTGGGGGGTAACGAAAAGGCGGATATAGCAGCTAAGGAATAAACTACTGACCCCGGAGAAGAACAAAAAATATGAACAATAACAAGCTGAAAGTTTTTGAGGGAGTTGTTTAAGCCATTGGTCTCTGTTCGGGAGAATAGAATAGAAGAGAACGTTGCAATGAACAGAGCAGTAACCAGACTGAGGCTGGGACATAGCCGACACAGCCATGGGCACCTCATCACCAAGAGCCAGCACATACTCTGCTGCAGAGTCCCTCTGAAGGTGCAGCACATCTTCGAGGAGTGCTTCGTACATCGGGAGCTGCTGAGGACCATGGGCCAGTCTAGCCGGGGCACTTGGCAACGATATTCAAGTGGTAGACAAAGACGGTGAATTTGCTGAACGAGTTTTAGTATTAGGGGCAAACAGTCGACTGGTTTTGGAGAGGGAGCCAAAAATTAGTTGATTATTTTTTCTGGGGAAGTACAGTGCAGGTGATTCACCAACGCTTTTTTTTAATCAGAGATGGTGGAACCGTGCCTAAGAAACGTTTCCATTGAAATATTACTTATCGATGCAATTGAAAAATTGCAGTGATTATGAATTGATCCACGTTCTAAATATAAAAAAATGGTTATATAGGTTCCTCAATGTGGACTAATTATATAGATTGCCATAAAACGATAGAATGAACTTCTAATGGCTAAATCAGGCTGTAAAAAGGACCGCGGGATCGCACTGTAGTCATTATTTTTTAAGACCCTATAAATTTTTTTATTACACCTTTACACCCCGGTTTATTGTCTTTTTTGATATTAATGATTGCACGGTTGTCAGAATCAATATCTATCAATTTTGTCAATAATAAATCAAACTATATTTCCATAGTTGAAGTTTTCAATTTACATCCACAAAATCCTTGAGGAGGCATTTTTCCAATTAAGGATATTTTATATGTCTCAGTAGGTAGCGTGGCCATAAAAAAAAAGAAATTGAGAATGCCATCCTTCTGTGGACCTGTGCGATATACTGCGCGATGTAACTTAACCTAGGTATAAAAAAATGTATACGATATTTAACTAATAACAACTAAAAAATAAAAGAAATTAGCTTACGTATTCAATTTTAATGGGACTACTTTGTATAACGTAGATTATTGAGAGAGGGTCTTGTGAGGTTGTGGGCTGGTCTGTGCTTCTCCCAGGTACTTTCTTCTCAGTTGGCTGAAGTCCGGATACTTCATGTCTGTGTGTGTGTGTGTGTCTGTGTGATTGCAACTCTGTGTGCGCCTTAACACAATAATGGTTGTAGCAATGAACTTTGGAATGAAGAAGTTACTTGTACTAACTTAGATCTAGCTAGATTTTGCCCGAAATCTTTACTTCGGGATATACAAGATATCGCTTCCATTTATGACCTAATCAAAAATCGTTTCCCATTAAAGTTAAAACAAACCCTTAAGAGAAAACAAAAAGGCATATTTTATAAAGAATTCCAATATTTGCAGGTTGTCCGATTTGCAAGATATATGCCGAAAACCGTCCAAAAATGTCGTTTTGGATTTTTTTTTTTTTTACGTTGGTTTTACTTACGCAAACACTGTTAGTTCTTTCGCAAAATTGGTTCTTAACAAAAATGTTCCTCATTAAATTCCCAATAGTCAATGTGTCCTCAGATTTGAGATAGGACCAATAAGAAGTTATAGCGCCCCAAAAAAGAATGTAAAATAAATTTCCGTAGGAAAATTTTCAAAATTAGGTTCAAATTGTATCGCATTGCAATTTCAATTTAATTTCAATTCACAATAGCGCGACAACCCACTAATGAGTCAAGGCCTCCTCCAACAGTGTCCGCCAACTATCCCTGTTTTGTGCAGCTAGTCTCCAGTGTCAGACTCCAAGCAGGCTCCTCGCATCATTCGCCCACACCATCCTGCCACCTCAGCTCCGGCCTCCCGACGCGTCTTGTTCCGTAAAGCCGGTCCGACATCGTCTTCCTCGGGATCTCATGTTCGCCCATCCTGGCCCACCTGAGTCTTCCCAGCCTGATGACCTTCACAACGTCTGGTTTCTGGGTGGGGGAATAGACTTCTTGTTTCGTGCGTTGTCTCCAGTCTTCTCCATCGCGTATTGGGCCAGAAGGTGTTGTTCATTATTATTCATTGCAACGAATTATAAAATATTTTTTTATTCCTCATATTGACACTCCTGGGTATAAGAAAGTGACACTCAGAATTCAGTCAACAATTACTTTCATTTATCCAGTAATGCCAGAATGAAATGAGGGGAGGGGGAAGGAGAATGATCTGTATAAAAGTGGTTGGTATAAAAAACCATTACACATTTTTTAATTAATTTCATTGTAGCATTTTCTATAATTTTGAGATATTTTTTTGTTCACAAGGTTGAAAGTAACCATTCTATACAAATATAAAGGTGACTTTTATATCTAGAAATATTATTTTCCAAAAATAAGAATTTGTAAGTATATTCATGTTGTAAGGAATGGAAGAGGGAGGGGACGGTCGGTATCCAGAAAAAGACCCGATTACGTGAACTCTTCTGGAAGAGTTATCACCAAAAGGATTCTACCAAGACCACATTCCTGGCTCCAGTTCATTTTGCGGTCTTCAAAATCATCTGCCTCGTTTAGCGCATCATTTTTGCAGAATTTAAAAAACACAATCACAAAGAAAAAAGAATCAACAAAGAAAAGAAGAAGAAAAAAAAAACGAACATACAACACATATAATTCGTCTTTTTATATATATATTTCTTTTCCTCGTCTTTATATTATGAAGGATTTATTGGATTTCTTGTTGTTAAAAAATCTTTTAGCTGTTCTTCTATGTGTGCATAATGTGGCATTCATATGGAAGCGAATTCAGAGACAATTTTACATAATACAGTAGACTCTCCCTTATCCGGCGTTCTGTTAACCGGCGCGCTCCCTTATCTGGCTCTCGCAAAATAATACCAAATTTGTTAAACTAAAATTAACATTCAATTATTAGATTATCAAATATATGAGCCACGTGTATTTACGAGCACATAATAATTCCGTAACTCACGAATCTTTTATGTATTTTTATTGTACATACATACATATGTACATAGTATTTATGATGAACGGAACGCTAATACAATATTTTATTACTTCACTAATATCCTATAAATAAATTATAATAAATACATAGTCGAAAATCAAACATTTATAAAAAATGTTTCCTAGAATAGAAAAACAAATGTACCGTCCCGTCCGTGGCACAACAATATCGTCTTATCGGAAAATGAACACTTAACTAGTAAAGTCAAAGTTTAATTTTTTTCCACAGAAATAATTATTATAATAATATTAATGATTGGATAAATATACATATTTACATACATATAATAAATCAATGTTCAGTATTTAATAAATGTTATCAACAAAATACATACGTGTTTTATTCCTTAGCTCACCTAAAAACACTTTTTTTATGCTTTAATTGATATATTTTTTCTCATTAATTGATTATTTACGTTATCCGGCGTCACGTCGGTCCCGGCAACGCCGGATAAGGGAGAGTCTACTGTAATTCTTTTTACTTTCTTACAGCTTTAGTTATAAGGAAAATCTATAAAAAAAAATCCGAGATCGAGTTTTTCAACAGAATTACTCGATTCAAGATCCCTGTACACTTTTTCTGTGTGTGTATTTTCTGCTACTGCAAATAATTAAGATTTAATCAAAAAATAATTTGAATAAAAGTTGTAGAGAATACTAAAAGGTACATTTAATATGGAATATATTTTTTCGACGGCCGTCCGGTTTGCGAGATACATGATGGTTTTCGAATATTAAAATATCTCGATTCATATTTTTTTTATGTTTAATCGATTTACACAAAAACGGTTAGCCCTATCGAATAATGGGTTCTTGAAAAATAAAAAACTTTCTTATTAAATATACAACTATCAATATGTCCTGAGATAAGACCGATATGAACAAAATTATAGCGCCTCAAAGAATGTGCAAAAAATAGTTTTGAATTGTAACGCTTAAAAAAATAAAAAATTACTTTTTTATACCAATCATCTTTGCACATATCACTCTCCCCCTCAACCCAATTCAAAATTGATTGGGTATAAGAAAGTATTGTTATGGCCACATCATATTTCGATTATCTCAACAAGTCGTGAACGTATTGAAGAAAAGAAAAAAAGGTAGAAGTATCCCCCCCCCCCCCCCCCCCCCCCTAACCCTACAAAGTTTATCTGATTTTTTTTATTTCTCAGCTACACGAAGTATAGGGGAAGTTATGTAATCAGTCAGAAATTCAAGGTTGAGTTCTTATCATGTGTTCCAACACACAATTCCAAATATGACAAAAAATGTCTGTGTGTATACATGTCTGTGAACGGGATAACTCCTGATAAAATGAATAATAAATAATAATAATTTTTTTTATTTCCGTTAAACCAATACATGGTAATAGGATACGTCATAAAACAACTATTTTTATACGTATATAAACTATTTGAGTCTGACACACATCTGATTAGTAATAACTATTAAATAAGTGACGAAATTAATAAAAAATTAATAAATAAAGACTTAAGAACATATGAGTACAAAAATATTAATATTAATACATAGATACATTTATAATAAGTAGATATATTTTTTAAAACTCTTCCGGGAGTGTTCTTCATCAGGTCCCAATGTGTGAGATGTAGAAAAGAGAAAAATACAACAATGTCACAATAACAAATATAAATAAATAATAAAAAATAATATGTAAAAAAAAATATAAATGATTGTAAATTTGAAATCCCATAAGGACGACAACTATTAATTTTCAATCAAATCGGCTGAAGGGAAGCGAGGGATCATAGAAGAAGGGCTCGACTCAAATACCTTAATAACTGCCGATATAATGAATGATTCCTTCATAGAACTCTCGTACCAATCGATAACTTATAGTACAAAAAAAGGCGCTGGTAGCTTGGGAGTAGGCAACTGAGCTCAATCCTGGGTTCGAATGTCGGCGGCGTCTTTTATCTCGGAGGTAAAAGAAACATAAGCACGCTGTCCTTCGGACGGGACTGTAACCGATGGTCCCGAGCCAGTACGATGTCAGGTACTCGTTAAAAGACCTTTACCGGAGGTAATGAAAATGTAGGTGCAACATTTAGAACTCCCATAGTAGAGTAGGGCTTATGTACACTAGTGACGAAAGAGAGCTCGGGTAATAGGCAATATGACCTCGTTGTTAAAGCCCTGACATGAGTCACAATAAACAACTAAATTACAAAATTTCAGTTAAATAGTCAATAGTGCCCCCAGATATGCTAGTAAACCAATGAAAATACAGATACAACAAACCTTCGTTTTGTTTCTTTTTATGGTCTTCGATGAATGGAACCCTAAAAAAAAGTTCTCATGGGACCATAACATGTCTTCCTTATTCCCACTAAATTTTTATGGGACACTCTCCCTCCCCTTCTGAAAATTTATTTCTCCCACATTTTAAACTGGCATTACAGGGCATAAGAAACTTATATGAAATTTGAATCTGCGTAATTCTGAGAGTGACCTTACACCCAGTAGTTTGAAATGAGGAAGAAACAAATTTGGGAGGGGGGAGTGATCCATATAAATGTAGTGGGTATAAGAAAGTCACGTTATGGTCAATTTACTTTTCACTTCCCCAGTTATACGAAGACGGATGTCAGTCGGAAATTCGATGAGGAATTTTAAACGGAATTTCATATATATTTCACATTATAATTTTCTGTGAAATCGGTCGAGGGAAGAGGAATTATTGAGTGTTAGCCCAAACAGTCGATTGGCTTTGGAGGAAGAACGAACTCGTAATTGATTAATTCATGCTGGTGAAGTACATAACCGGTGATTCATTTTTTTTAAAAATCTTATGCATGTATTTGACGAAAGTGTATTTGTTTACGTCTCTTATACTTGTCTTTTAAAATGAGTGTATTCCAAACCCTGTATTGTATTCCAAATTCTATACTAGTACTCCATAATGGGTTCGAAACCCGACCGAGGCCCTTAGTTTATTTTATCTGGAAGGTAAAATAAACTTAAGCACGCCGTCCTTCGGATGGGACGCTAAGCGATGGTCCCGAGCCTGTACGATGTCAGGTACTCGTTAAAGACCCCTACCCTAGGTGAATAAAAATGAGCGCTCTGGTAGTAGGCGATATGGTACGTCGTAGTTAAAGCCCGGGCATGAGTCATAAAACCTAACCTAGACAAATATATGACTATATTCTAAGCAATGAATAATAAAAATGAATAAAAAGTCAATAAATAAATAACAGCCGATATAATGAATGTATCGACACGAGGATGTATATGTATAATATAGGCATATATTTGACTATCATTATGAAGTACAAGTAACAGGATTTGTAATACAATACAGGGTTTGGAATACACTATTTTAAAAGACAAGTATAAGAGAATACAACAACTATCGATTTTGTGATCTCAACACAAAAACTCAAATAACTGCCGTTGTAATGAACATTTATCGAATACTAAAGACTTAAGGCGCAAGTTGAGAGGCAGTGCGATGAGGTGACGCAGGGTGACACCGCGAGTTTCTGTGAAACACAGAAATGAATACAACCGCGAATGTTCATACGCAGCGTGACTCAGTTTCTGCGTGCCATGAGTCTGCGAAGGTCTGTGTTCGTTCACAGTTTTTACGGCAGCCCAAGTGTTTTTTTCATCTTAAAAAGTAAAAAAAATTCTAGAGGCAGTTCATGGGAGAAAGATGGACCACACATGAGAAGTAGATTTAATGTCAATAAATCTTGTATTTTTCATTAGAAAAAGCATCTTTAACGATGAATTCTCTATGGGGCTTTCGGATGGATAATATAAAGTTGTTATTACTTCGTCGTCATCTTCAGAATCACATTCTGAACTTAATGTACAATTTGCAAATATTGCACACATGGTCAACACAACGTCACGGACACGCAGTACTGATAGAACTGCGCCTTCAACTTTCGCACCCTCCTGCGCCTAGTTCATTGAGACCCTGTGCCTAAATGTGAAAGACACTAGGAAGGAGAGTAGTACTGGATGTTTTGTATAGATGGGGTTGAGGTGGGCCCTGTGTTGAGGCTGTGGGAACTGTGGAACTACGCTCCACTGACTGGGAGTCATGCAGCCGACCATACAGGCCTTCCTTCGTCTTACTCAGCCAGGCTACACACCAACCTCAGAGCCTCAGACAATGGTCATCGAGCACCTATCAAGAACCTTGATGAGGTGGCTAACTAATATTACCAATACATTTAACATTATTTGATACATAGCTTTCATTTTAGTTTTTTTGTTGAGTTCCTCCGCAGATATCGTCTTTAAAGTCTGTCAAATCTACGTTTTTAATCATTTTTTTTTTATTATTTATGTTATTTCTCTTGTTTTTTTCTTTTACGTATTTTTATTAATTTTTTATTTATTCTTTCATTTATATATATTTTATAAATGTTATTTATTTTGTTTTCTTTCTCTTTTTTATATTTCACACATTGTGACCTGATCAAGGGACATAAGATCGTATCAAAATGTCGTGTAAAACGGAAAAGTTATAAAAAATTATCTTAATCTTAATTAAATTAAAAATGTATCTATTGTATTTAATGTATTAATAAATCTAAAATCGGACATACCACGGAGAAATAATCACCGAAAAACGAAATTCCCATTGAAATCAATGTAAAAATCCGGGCGGACACCACTTTTTTTGAGCCGTTTTTTTCAGTGTTCTAACGTACAAACTTCGACTTTTTTTCGATAAAAATATTCACAGCTGTTGTTGTCTACAAAAAGGCTAGAAAAAATTCATTGAATTCAATTGAAATCTATTTAAAGTATTATTATATTCATAAAGAACATACAAGGTGAGAAGTTACTGATAATTAGTGAAACATTAACTGAGTTTTTTATACAGATATGCCTGACTCAGTTCAGTTTTTGCAAACAGCAGAATGTATTGCACACCTAGTTATTTTTGTACTAATTTCTTCAAGTATTTATTTATTCATTTCATTTTGTTTTTTAGTAGTATTGATAATCTGATCAATGTGTGTCAGACTCTAAGAGTTAATATCTGTTTATGTATCTAATTTATAAACTATCTTTACATTCTTATGACCTGTCCTACTTCCATATTGTATATAACATAAATAAAATATTATTATTATTTGAGAGTGGAGGGAGAGTGACCTCCAAAAATGTGGTATAAAAAAGTCCTGTTATGGTCACTCTAATAACTGCCTATGTAATGAATGTTTCGACACAAAATAGTATGAGGATTAATAGTATATTAAAATAATAATTTGGTTTTGGAGGGAGAGAGAAAACTTCTTTTAAGGACTGAGTGCTGTTATTGCAATTAAATTTCTTTTTCTATTTTTAACTAGCTATTTTAACTTTGAAAGGTGAAAAGTGGGAATACTACGAATTATAAACTTTTTTTTTTCTTTAAAAATCAGAGAAATTATTAAAAAAGTTTGTTCATATCTGACTCGTTTGCCACTCCTGTACCCAGATGGCAAACGATAAACGTCACAAAATTTATATAAATTGGAATAAATCTTATTGATATCCTGATATTAAATCTGAGACCAATTTTAATAGAGAGAGAGAGAGAGACAAAAAAATATATAACTAACCAATTCAAACAAGAACAGAAAGAAAAGCCCGGATTGGAAGAATTTTGGAAAAATGAAAATATTACCGACCAGTGTCATAACTGTTTTCCTATTCCTCAAAATAACAGTTTATAAGTTAACATTTTATATGCCACCAGTAAATATTTCATGAGGTTTGGTAATTCTATTAAAGATAAAAATTCACAAAATTGTATTTTATTTATTTTATTTTTTTAAGAAGAAAACATTTTTATTTGAACCATTACTAAGGATGTACTATTCCCTATTGAAACATAAAAATAAAAATAAAAATTATGGTAGTCTCGGCTGCAGTCTACAGGGTGGTCGAGATTGTTTTGCATCGTTCCAGAGCAGGCTCGAAGAGCTTCGTGGAAGTTTCTGGTCAGTGGTTGGATTTGGGTATTCCTAAAAAGACAGGGTGCGTTCACCGCCATCCGGAGGAGCTTGTTCTGAAATGTTTGTTTTTTGTTATGATGGTGTGGCTAGTGCAGGCGAGTGTGTATTAAGTAAAGATGTGTTTATGAGTGGGTAAATGAGCCTGAGTCGTGTCTGTTAGAGTTTTATGTTGATGTGTAAGGCGCCATGCTAGTCGTATGTCAAAGTGCACTCCGAGATGCACACCCTTGTCTTTAGGATTCCATAGTATTGGGAGTTGATCGATTTGCATCCTTCTGAGGTGTTCTAGTGTTCTTCTTCCAATTTCGAAAACGGGCGATTTCATTCACTTGGTAAGGAGTCGATGGCACTTCTAGAACTTCGTTTTGACTGAGGATCACTATGTCGTCAGCGTATGTGGCCAGGCTGGTTCTGGCACATAGTGACAGAACAAGTCAAATAATAGTGGATTGAGGATAGCGCATTGCGGGACTTCTTTTATCTTCTTTTTGGAGCTAAGTGTGTTGTTCACGTATATTTGAAATGTTCTGCCACGAAGAAAAGAGCCAATGATGTTCTGTATGCACTCTGAGTCAAAATTTATTTTAGTTTGTGTTGAGTCCTAAATTTTGCCTACCCAGGAGTAAAGGGGGAGTTAGTTGAGCTTAGAAAAGTTTCTTGAAATGAGATTTTTATAAGAAAAAAATGTCATACGGTTTCTTTTGATGTTTGGATTATTCTGTTATTGTTCAACAATAAAAACATGCTCGGGACCATCGCTTAGCATCCCATCTGAAGAACGGCATGCTCAAGCTTTTTTTCTACCTCCCAAATAAAAAATCCTGTTTCAAACCAGCGATCTTGAGCTCAGTAAGCTAGCTCCATGTTCTTAGTTTTTTTGCCTGGGAGGTAAAAAAAAAGCTTGAGCACGCCGTCCTTTAGTTGGCTAACACCCTACCTCTAAGCAGCCGATGCTCTCAACAAAATAGAGTGAAACGCACTTGGGATGCATAAATACCTCATTTAGTGTCTATTAAGAAATTTCCTTTTCATTAAATCTCATTTGATTCTTAATATAAGTAATTTAGACTGTCATAACAGTATAGATCCTGCGCACAATGAGATTTTAACTAGCTGCGCACAATGGCACTTTAACTAGTTGCCACAGAACGAGTCATCCAGACTATAACAAAATGGACATTAAAATGAAACGCGCCCCCCCCCCCCCCCTCCCCCCCATGTAGAGTTTTATGGGTAGTAAAACTTTATTGACGCTTCAAATTGGTTATATTCGCGATCCCTGCTCTGTAATAGTCCCTCCTGTGGACAGTATCAGTATAGTACACTTTTTTTTTTTAGTGCAATTTGATAAGATTTTAATTTTTATATGCAGTTATTCGAATTATAGGGTAAGTTATGCAATAGGTCGAGAGGGTCGGTAGCTCAGAGGTAGCGGTCAGGTGAAAAAAACCTTGAGCACAGCATCTTTCGGATGGGACTTTAAGCGATGGACTCGAGCTGTGGGATGTCAAATTACTCATTAAGGGCCCCTTCCTACCTTAACTAACTAAACCAAGGGAGGCAAAATTTCATGTCGATACGTTCATTCTAAGGAAGTTATCGTCTTCACGGACACAAACAGCTCTTTCGTCCTAAATTTTGCCAACCCAGGTTTAGTTAACTAGAGTAAATATTTTTTAACAATTACCCGAAATTGCACTGGCTCGGAACCATAGCTTAACGTTCCATCAGGAGTTTTGAACTTCGATCTTGAACACAATAGACAACACGCTATCTAAATACTCAAGGTCTAAGGTGACTTCCATAAAGACGTGCTACTATAGCATGATGCAAATATGCAGCCCACTAAACCTCTATTTTCCATGTCAACGTTCGGGCATTTCAAACGAACATCACAGCGCTATTGATCCTAGAGCTGGCGTAAAGACAACGAAAACAGTTTCGCAAATGTCCATTCCTGGTCATGTCGTTTTCTCTATACCTTGAAATGCTTCTAAAGTTGATGAAGAATGACACAAAATCATTCTGACATCCTCTAAACTTGAGAGTACAGGGTATGTGTCCTACGCTATATTTAAAGTCGCAACAAGGAATTCCAATCAAACTATTAAAGAAAGCACAGTTCTGATTGTAAACTCGTTTTTTCATATGGTAAACATAAACAATTTAATCACCTTCAGATTAATCAATTCACGTTCCAGCTTCGAGATAAATGACCACCTCTTCATCTTCATCGTCGTTCAGATGATAAAGATCCGATGAATGATGGAACAAGAAATGGTTTAAGTAGGCTTGCATGTACCTAATTGAAAAGCTAGGAAATAGGATAAAATTGGAAAAAAATGGATGTCCTAATCATGTTTATGCAATGAGAGAAACCCATCCATATGCAAAAAGGAAAAAAGTATTTAGGGGTGTTTACGTTCTGTAAGTTCTGTGGACTGAAAACTGCTATTCTTTCCCCGGATAAAAAGAAAATGCAAATTTTACTCAAGTTAACCTTTGCCGGAAGGAGTTTTGCACGTGAATTTTCGATCAGTCGTTCGATTGAGTCTAGCCTGCTCTAGAAGCTCCCCATCCACATTCTACCTCATATTAAAATCATTTTTACATGATAGACTCTTAAGATTCCCAGGGAGATTATAACTATCAACTTTTATCCCAGTAAAAGCTGGTATGCCTCAGGGAAGAGCCCTCATGCCGCTTTTTTACTCTCTTTATGCATCCCACAACATCTAAAAACACTCTGAGATGCTGCCATACTTAGACGATGCTGCCATTCTCGTATCATACGTACTGATCCACATCAAACCTTAATAACCTCCAAGATTATTGAGCTTAATGTGGATAGTGGCCTAACATGGAATGTTCACATCAGACGAGAAATATAAAGACGCTTTGGACAACTAAAAACATTAATTGAACAACGATCATCACTATCACTGATCATCAGGTATAATTCTTCCACAAGCTAATATGGAGGCATGTCTTGGAAACTTCTCATCTGCAGCCGAGACCAATGTGAACGAATTCCAACCTTGCAGTACATCATCTTATTATCTCACCACCAACACACCTATAAGTGTCATTTCCTTCCATAGATGTGACAGAGATACACTTCCTCGCCAAACTCGCCGTTCACGCCAAATCATATGCTACTCACGAAAATGGATGACCTAAACATATTTTAGTCCAAGGATAATCGGTACGATTTCAAGTATGGTTTGGCTGAAAGTATAAAAAAGGGATTATAATCCTTTATCTATAACCTTACGATATCATCATTGAATTTAAACCCAAATATCCATGGACTGCAGCTTGTAGCTAATGTCGTCCTGACAGCTTCCAAAGATTGCGATGTCATTCGTGCATGTTTCCATGGAAAATGCCGCCATCTGAACGAAAACTACAAACATTTCAAAATAAAACACTCCACACTGGTTCCAACGCACCGTGGTCGGGAGAGACAGTATAATTCATGAAGAACTGGACATAGTGTGACTGAGATGTTCCTCCAGAACCTGCCCCTCAGCCCTGGAGGCGTCCACTTCAACATTGGACACCGTACATCGCTGACTGCGACCTAGACTCTGACAAGACATTTTGGTCTTATGAAGAAAGAATTATTTATTATTATTTATTTTTTTGTTCTTTTTGGGCACGTCGACAGCTTGAGAATTGGCGCCCTTGTCAAACCTACATTTGTTCAAATGTACATAAGATTTTGTTTAATTAATTTTATTTGTATTATTATTATCATTTTTTTTTCATTGTATTTCATTTTGTGAAAGACACTTGAATGCAGGACCAAATAAATTGCTTTCTTTCATCTTTCTCAATTTGAACTTCTCTGATGACTTTCTCCAGAGCTGTTGAACAACAGTTTTATGTCAAAACAAAATTCAATACCAATTGCGATCAAGTATAGTTTACTGAACCACGATAAATCATTTACCTAAGAGTCAAACGACATTAATTCAATTCTCATTTGCCGCTTAGACGCTGTGATCGTTGAGAGATATAAACTCCTTTCCGAGGGGTGGAGTCGTTACCATTTTGGAGTCAGTACCCTCTTTAAGTTTCATGATAAATGAAACGAAAGCGGCAATGACGAGGATGAAGTGCAGTCTAAATAATTGAACTGGAGATTTCCAGACGGAGATACAAAAGAGAAAAGGGATGGAGTCGGGGATGTCCTAATCTTATTACTGGGCTTTATCCACTGATCCACTGGCTCTCCACTCGTCACAAGATGAGTACATCAGTCAGAATCACGTTCAACCCTTCACATCTCTTCCAATGAAATTATGTCACTTACCCAACAGACGAAGCTCTTTGACCATTTCCACTAATCAAATAGGAAACGGAATTTGATTAAAATCCGATTTTGGGATTGTTCATTGACGAGTATATTTGAAGTGCGTTCATAACATGAAAAAATATTTGATTTGGCCATTACAGGACTTTCTTATACCAACCACGCTTACAGATCACTCTCTCTCCCCCTCCACTTCTCAAAATCATTTCATTTTGTCTCCATTCTTACATTCTTATACCAGTAATGCCAGTATGAAATAATTTTAGAGAGGGGAGGGGAGGGGGAGAGAGAGAGTGATCTGTAAGCATGGTTGGTATAAGAATGTCCTGTAATGACCACATCACATATATTTTATTGTTTTCTTAATTTTTATAATATTACAAAAAACTACCAATAATAAAAAAATATTTTATAAACATTGTTATGAAATATATCCTCTTGAAGCATTATTATACTCATATTCCTGTTGAGGTCACCGGAAGCTCAGTGGTGTGCGAGCTTGCTTACTGAGATCGCGAGTTCGAAACCCATTCGAGGCCCGCAGTACTTCGGATGGGACGTTTGTTTAAGGATGGTCCCGAGCTTGTACGATATCAGGTACTCGTTAAATAGGTAAATAAAAATTTAGAGTAGGCAAAATTTAGGACTCCCATAGGAGTGGCGAAAGAGCACTTTGGAAGATGACGATATGATCTTGTAGTTTAAGTCCGCGCATGAGTCATTATAACTAAGAATGAATTTTTCGATTAACCGTATCCGGATAAATCAAGGAAACGTCTAAAAATATGTGTTTCAAAACACAACCTGCATAAAATCGTATTTTATATAAAATATGTATCTCAGTTCTCCCGACAACTATTACTTGATAGTTATTTTTTGGTCTCAATTTAGGTCTGATTTCGGCCAAAATTTAATCAGATCTAAGTTAGCACATGTGACCCCTTCATTCCAAATTTTTCAAAGCTACAATCGTTTTTGCGGTTGAGCGCTCACAACTTTCCAATTACATACACACACACATAAACTGACATTATCTCGAAAATGGTCAAAACAAATTCAGGAGACCTTGAAACGTGAAAATCCGTTGAAACCTCGATCTCGGATTTTCGTAGAATTACAATACTTCCTTATACTATAGGATAAGAAAGGAAAAATTATCACACTTCAATGGATGGATGGGTACTTTGAAAAATTCTAAAGATGTTACTTGTAGGAAAACTTTCCCTCGATATTGTATTCAGCTTCAGAATGAAGAATGAGAAAATGAGAAAAGTGAACTCCCTCATGTATCAGATACAGGATATGAGCTTCATAAAGGTTTTGTGCATATATTAAAAGCGAAGGAAAGGTAAAAATAAGTGATATCTTATCAGCAGGTGAGACAAACCATTTACTTTCCCAGCTTCACGAAGTATAGGGGAAGTTATGTAATAAGTCAGAAAATCGAAGTTGAGTTTTTACTAGAATTTCATGCATTCCGAAACACTGATTCCGAAAATAAATTTTAAAAGTTGCTTTTCTGTCTGTGTGATTGTGAACACGATCACTCCTGATGGAATGAATGTATCGACACAGAACATTATATGTTTATCTATGGTCTCACAAAGACGATTATTTTCAGCCAAATCGACCTAATGGAAGAAGAGTAACCTCTTTGTATTTGGTTCACATGAAGCAAGAAATTAACCTTGAAATTTGTTTTATTTATACCCCCACTACCATTAAACCAGCTTGTTTCATTTCACCTACGCAGTCATTGTAACGCTAGCACCGTCCGTCTTGAGTGTGTGTGAAAGAAAATTTTATATATGACTCTAGAACCCTCAAACGCTGACACCTACTGATTTTCAGCTAAAGCGACCAAAGGGAAGGGGGGATTAGTGGGGAGGCTTAACACAAAAGCTCTAATAGTTGCCATAGTAATGAATGTATAGACATAAAATTTCATATCTGAATTAAAAACGTCATAAGGATGACACATTAATTTTCAGCGGAATCGGCAGAAGAGAAGAGAGGATAAATGGGGAGGATTAACACAAAATCCCTAATAATTTCCGATGTAATGAACGTATAGACATGAAATTTCATCATTGAAATGAAAACCCCATGAGAACATAACTTGTAAAATTTCAGCGATATCTGCTGTAGGGAAGGGAGGGTTCAGGGGGCACAATTCAAAACCTCTAATAATGACCGTTGTAATGAATTTATCGAAATAAAATTTAGTATGAGGATTTAGAAGCCCCTAAGTAAGACAACTATTGGGTGGTTTTGGGGGGAGAACGAAAAATTAGTTGATTAATTCGTTCTGGAGAAGTTCATTGCCTGAGATTTACCGACTACTTGTTTTTCTTCAGGTCCTCTCACCAACACTTTACCCAAGCTTCTGAATTTTTTTTTTATGAGTGTCATCACGAAAATTAATAAAACCACATTTTCGTACCCTTGTCTATATCTTAATTACTAAGAATGCAGGTTCCGACCTCTCAAATTCGTTCAATTTATCATCAAGGAGGCACTGACTATGAATAAGAGAGACGCAATGTCTAATGATAAAGTAGACGATATGATCGTTTGCGTCTGAGCAGGAAATGAAACCAACAAATCGGCGAATACGCAAGCAGAAGACACAATAAACACAGACATGATTCGGAAATGACAATGTCTCCATTATTAGGAAAGCATCCCTCTTATTACTAGAATATCAAAATAATAAACTGTCTCCAAATTGTCAAACATAAGAAGAAGAAAGTTAACTCATGGCTTTAGAAAGACAATTTCCGTTTTTAAATGCAGTGAATTAATTCAGAAAAAGACATCTGGCGAGTAGGATGTACCACTGATGATAACGCTGTTGCGTTGAAAACCTGTTCTGGGCAAAATGAAATAGTGGGAAGACAACGTCTTTTATTTCTATGAGAAATCTCGTCCCACAACATCTTACTATCGTGTCGTCCTTATGAGATTTCGAATGCACATATGAAATTACTAATTATTATGTCGATACTTTCATTACAATGGCAGTTATTAGTCGGATTCATGTCCATCAGAGTGACAAAAGAGCGCTCTAGTAGTAGGAGATGTGACTGTTGTTAAAGCTACTAAAAGACGCAATGTTTAATGATAATAATAAAGAAGTAGACGATATGATCGTTTGCGTCTGAGCAGGAAATGAAACCAACAAATCGGCGTACAAGCAGAAGACACAATAAACACAGACATGATTCGGAAATAACAATGTCTCCATTGTTTTGTTATCTTTAGTAGCTTTAACAACAAGGTCACATCTCCTACTAGAGCGCTCTTTTGTCACTCTGGTGGACATGAGTCCGACTAATAATTGCCATTGTAATGAAAGTATCGACATAATAATTAGTAATTTTATATGTGCATTCGAAATGCCTTAAGGACGACACGATAGTAAGATGTTGTGGGACGAGATTTCATATCGATAGAAATAAAAGACGTTCTCTTCCCACTGTTTTATTTTGCCCAGAACCGGTTTTCAACGCAACAGCGTCATCATCAGTGGTACATCCTACCCGCCAGATGTCTTTTATTTGATCAAAGGGAAGGGGGGGATTAGGGGGGAGGCTTACCACAACAAAACCTCTAATAACTGCCGATAGAATGAATGTATCTACACGAAATTTTGGAAGTGTGATCTGAACAATATAAGAAGAGCATATATCAATTTTCAGCCAAATCGGCCAAAGGGAGTGGGGAATAGGGAGATGGTTACATCAAAACTGTAATAACTATTTGTAATGAATGTAAGGACACACAATTTCATTTATGAATTCAAAACACCCTAAAGACGACACTTATTAATTTTTAGCAGAATCGGTAGAAGAGAAGGGGCGATCAGGGGAGGGCTCAATACAAAAACCTCAATAACTGCCAATGTAATAAATGTATCGACATGAATTTTCATATATTCAAAGTATATGAAAATAAATAAAAAATAAATTTGGCCTACTCTAAACTGTTATTCACTTAAAGAGGATGGGAGGAGTTTTTTTTTTTTTTTTTTTTGGGGGGGGGGGAAGGCTCCTAAGTCATCATACCAAATTTTACACATTACATCGGCAGTTATTAGGGTTTTTGAATGAAGCACAGGTTATGTCCTCATTGGGTTTTGACTTTAAATATGAAAATTCATGTCGATACATTTATTACATAAGCAGTTATTGAGATTTTTGAATTATCCCCCCCCCCCCCCACCCCCCGATCGCCCCTTCCCTTCTGCCGATTCTGCTGAAAATTAATAAGTGGCGTCTTTACGGGAGTTTTAATGCATATATAAAATTACTAATTATTATGTCGATACTTTCATTCCAAAAAAAAAGTGTTTCTATGGAGACAAAAAGTTTTCTTCTACGACAGAACCTTGTCACGTACTCAGAGTGGAATATATCTAAGTGAATTTTGATCTGCATTGGCATATTCGGAATGGACATTAAAGGTCAAACTTATACAACCAAGGATTTAGGCTGAAAAGTGGTGGTGAGGTGTGATACTGAACCCCCACATTGATTAGTTTTTTTTTGCTTAATATTTTGTTACCATTAATCTCTCGCAAATAGGAGGAATGTAAAATTTCCGAGGCTTTTTATGCATTGAAGAGACACTTTTGTGCGAAATGAGGTTAACGAGAAAATGGTGGTGTGAAGTGACTCAGAGTCTAGGCAGTTTCTCACGAGGAAAATGTAACAGTAAACACTAAACCACTATAATATGCTTGTCCCCATGCAGACTTTCTATGGAAAATCAACAGTTTTTTTTTTTTTTACTTCCTTATACCTCTAGTATAAGAAAGTACTCTAATCGTGCGAAAATCTGAGATCGAGTTTTCAACGGATTTACCACATTTCGTCGTCTGAACACGTTTTGACTATTTTCACAATTATGACTGTCTATTTATATATATATGTAAATAAAAATTGAGTGTACAGCGTAAATAATGATACAAAAGTTGGTGCGGCGACTCACAGAGACACCCCCTCTCGTTGGCCAGTGGTTGCTGAGGGAGAGCAGTGATTCATAGTGACAATACATCAGGGAGTCCCTCTTCATTGGGATATTGATGAGGGCTAGATGGATTCGTTCAGGGGTAGTCCACCCTGTCAAATCACCGGGGGCCTCCTGCCACGAAAAAGGGTTGATAACCAGACTATGGCTGTCCCACCTCCAACAGGAAGAGTATTTAAATTGTAAATCTATACTAATATATAAAAGTCAAAATTTGTTTCGAGTATTTAATGTAGCCTCGATCATTCAAATTATTTCACCATTGAGCAAATTCCTTTCCGGTAAACATAGACTACTATATCTTCACGCTTTATCAATAGAGCGCTGAGCAGTGATGGTATAGTCGAAGTAAACAGGAGGAGAAACGGCCGTTCAGGCGCCATTTATTGTAAATTCAGCCTACACAAAATTAATGAAAACTGACATTATTGCAGAGATATTGTGAAATAATTCAAATGGACTTGAAAAAATAAAATAAAACTTGTTTATTTAAGATATTGTCTAATTTCACTAACTATATATACATGGGAGTACTTTCGGTATTTCTACCATCCT
This sequence comes from Aradus depressus, assembly GCA_963662175.1. Classification (NCBI taxonomy): domain Eukaryota; kingdom Metazoa; phylum Arthropoda; class Insecta; order Hemiptera; family Aradidae; genus Aradus; species Aradus depressus. Next base: position 31,951,098 of record OY759217.1, on the reverse strand, counting down.
CAGCCAAAAGCATAAGAGATAAGACTGAGGAGTCTAGTAGAAATACCGAAAGTACTCCCATGTATATATAGTTAGTGAAATTAGACAATATCTTAAATAAACAAGTTTTATTTTATTTTTTCAAGTACACAAAATTAGTTGGAAATATATAAAAGTCCTCGACTTTCACTTTTATCCTTATAAGCCCGATTCAATCGTAGACCATGTGTCACACCAAATTTCGAACGTTTCATCATATGGATATTTAAATTAACTATATATTGGGGGTTGTTTTTCTCATGATTTATCATATCATTTTGTTCACAGTTTTCTTTATTTTGTTTTATGATTTCTTTAAATATTTTTTCTATGTCAGTTATTTCATTTATTTAGTCATAATTTAATTTTTAATTATTATTTTATAATTTCGTATATATAATATACAAAATTATAAAATATTAATTAAAAATTAAATTACTACTAAATATATAAAATTATATATTTTATACTTTTTTATTTAACTTGAAATAGTAAGACTGGAATTTATAAGTGTTCTATCTCCGGAATTAAAAATACTATAGGGCTGTAATTTTTGCAGTACCATTCAATCTATTAAATTTTGGTGCCCACCCCTCCACGTAGCATTTTGGCCATGTTGTGTTTGTAGTGTAGAAATTTTTCAACTGATCACTTGTCAAGTACAAAAAAATATAATAAAATCAAAAATAAATGAATGTTTTCATTTGAAAGCACTCAGCTGATTGTTTGTCAATGAACGGTCCCATTCACAACAAATGAACTCACCAGTTTTTTTTTCTAACTATTCTCTCATTTGATATACATTTACATTGGAAGATTAAAAAATTTTAAAGGCAACGCTTGCATGGCTAGACACATTAAAGGGTTTCATATTATTTCTACAGATATACAAACCTGCCTAATGTTACTAGTAGTTTAAATAAATTTTAGTCGAGCAAAAAAATGTTTTTGGGAGTACTTCCACGAGCAGCATCTCCTCCATTTAAACTAAGAATGCACACTAAATATTTTTTTTATTTACGTACGATTCAAATCCGCAGTCACATCTTTATTACTTGACTCACCTGAAACACAACAGAATAGTTTTTATTAGTCAATTGTAAGCATGCAAAACTTCTGAATAATCATAAATTTTGTGTCAATAAATTAATTACATAGGCAGTTATTAGGATTGTAGCGACGAACCCTTCTCTGATTCCCCTTTTCCTTTGGCCGATTTCGCGGAAATTTTACTTCATATCGATACATTCATTACATCAGGGAGTTACAAGGCTTTTTGAATTGACTCGCATCCTAATCTCGCTCTTCTCTTTGGCCGATCTGACTGAAAATCGATAGGTGTTGGCTTCATACCATTCTGGTACACATATATAAATTTTTGTATTGATACATTCATTCTTTCGACAGTTATTAGAGTTATTGTGTTCTCTCCCCTTTCTTTTGATCGATTTGGGTGTAAATCAATATGTGTCGTCGATAGAGGGTTCTGGATTCACATATAAAATTTTGTGTCGAGAGCTATCGTGTTTACACTCAGAAAAATTTTTTCTTATATTTGAAATCTGGAGGTTGGAAAAGATGAAACTCCGCTTCGAATTTTTAACCGATTACATAACTTCCCCTACACGTCATAAAAAGAGAGGTAAAAACGAATTTTAGCCATTCATCCATTGCGATTATCCCTACAACACGTGCTCTGTTCTAAAATGCTTAAGCCGGCTAATGGATTCCCATCTACTTTATGTGTTTTTGATCCTCTAACTAGGAAAACGTTAGTCTAGTATCTCATTTGTGTGTTTATGCACCGGGCTGTTGTGTTTGTACCTCATTATGCTGGTTCATCAAAACTGAAACCCCGGATCTTATGAAACTGAAGCCACTAATTGCAAAATTGGTACCCAAACAGATGTGGGATTTGCGCTCGATACATCCGATAGCTTTGCTAACATCACGAAATACATGAAGCCATGTTTTCCAATAAGCTTGGCACATAATTTTCCATCATTATTATATTTATTTATATAATCATTTATACTTTCAAAACTATACAAAAAACTTGTACAGACAGATAAGTAATTCGTCAGAAATTAGATACTGAATTTTTACTAATCCAAAACTGAAAAAGAAAAAAATAATCAAAAAATACGTCAGTCTATAACTTCTGAAGTACTATACTTATAAGTATAATAGTACTTATTATACTTATAAGTATGATAGTTATATAGTTAAACATATGACCTGAATCGTTTGTATGTATATATTATGTAAATGCCATTTTGAACATGAGCCGTAAGCCGAAACCAGTACATTATATGTATATACCTACTTCTGTAGAATTAGACAATCCATTCATTGTATGGGCACAGATCGCAGAAATGTAGACCGACTACAAGAAATGCCAAAATAAATGAGCTAAGAAGCATCCCAGAACTCTTAAGAAACAACTCCTTCCTCTATGTTGAGGGCACCGGATCACGGGTTCGGAACTCGACCGAGGCACCGTTTTTTTTTCTGTGAGGTAAACACCTTGAGCACGCCGTCCTTCGGTTGTGGCTCGTGCCTGTCAGAAACTTAAACTAAATCTGGGTAAGCAAAATTTAGTACTCCCACATTAGGGCTAACAGAGAAGAATAAGTGCATTGGGATGCTTAGGTCCCTAGGTGTACACAACAGCCCTTCCAATTTACGTTTCTTTACGATGATTCTACTTTCAATTTCCAAAATAATACAGCGCGGATCGAGGAGTAGAAATTACGATATGATTATCTTATTTCCTCAGAATTTAGCCCTCTGGGAGAGACCTGTGGTTACTGGTGTCATTGATAAATTTTTCTCTGATTAAATTGCGCTCAGATGTTTTGAATCCACCCCTCCAATGCCATTGGGAATGGTATACCCCTACCCGTATGTGTCTGTTAAATCCGTGGGGAAATCATTTTCAAAAGTTTATTGTTTATGCACCAACCCCTCATCCTCTTCTCCATTTAACAGTCTAAAAAACAAAAAAGAGAAGAATTATAAAATGTCTACTTCTTTTTTTTTTCTATTGAACTAGTCTATTTTATTTTTTTGAGCTAGTCTACAAATGAAACAGGAAATATCAACGTTGAATGTTTTCTGAAAAATATTACACATATATGTTAAATATAATTTTCTAAAAGCAGATTTATCAATTTTTTATATATTTTTTTGCTTAGCTAAATCCAGAGAAATCTCAACATATAACATTCACACTATGACGGCTAATATTCTCAGCCGTTTTACGTTCTGTAAACCTACTCCATAATCTAATTCTGTTCCCTAGGTCAGAGTTTCTTTTAGGATACTGTTCTTCCCCGTGGACTACTTAAAATTTCTACAAAATCATCATCAAATGATATTTAGAAGTTCTATAACTACCCATTTCATGATTTTTATATTTTCTGACTGATTAAATAAATCCCCCTAAATTTCCTATAGCCGAGGAAGTAAAAAAAAAATAATATAACATTCTTGGGTCATGAAAAGAGTCCCCGTTTCACCGTCAGAGCTAGTCGTGGGCGTTTTTATCTATGTACACAAATTGTTAGACGACGCCTTTTTCACGGGAGAATTCCAGAAAACAAATTGTTTTCTCAGTCATTTCTATTTTCCTTCTGGTCTATATTTGACGGTGAGTTGGTCAGAACGAAGACTCCTGGAAGACGGGGGGATATCGAACGGTTCTCTTGCTGCGAAAGTCAAGCTGAGATGAACAAACGTTCTCCATTAATCATCTCAGCTTTCATCCAGGGAGAACATCGTTAGGAGTCCAGCAAGTATCCCAGTAGGGCCTCCTGTCATTCTAGCTCCCTGCTTTACAACGGCTATTTGATTGATTAAATAAACTTGAAGAAACACAAATAAATGATTATCTAAACGTCTTAATACTGGAATTAAATATTGAAATGGAGTATAACGATGGTTGTGCCTTGGAGAAAAATATATCATTCGGAAGACTTTCTGAAAATACTTTGTCTAAAATTGGGCAGGGAGGAGGATAGATATAGATAAAATCTTTTTTCCAGGTTGCATATAATATATAGTAATCCTCAATTCATTGTAAACACTGTATGGATTATGAGACATGTCATTTACTTTTACCATCTTTTTTCACTAAAACCATAATATTGCTACACAAGTGTAAGGGTCATGTAATATAGTGTTTTATCGTTTGAAAGCTTATTAAATGCACAAGTTTTCTAAATAAAAATTAAGATATACAATAGGGACATTTTTTTGAAAAAACGTGAGCTACAGTTTGCCAAAGAATTTCCGAATTACACAGTCCTTCCGTTTATGCTGCCTATAAACTGTCAAATTCTTGTAATTGTAATAATAAAGTGAACTAATTTTAAAGGTAATTTACCGTTCTTTATGATAGTATAATTACCTTTGTGTTAGCTCTTATACTTAAGGAGGAATAAGAGATGTTATGCAAAAAAAAAATGCTAAGTACAAAAATTGGAAGATGTTGAATATTTCTGAAACGGTTCCGAATCAGCCCTATGTTTATAGGCAATTTTTTGTTCAAAATTAAATTTCCTTTAAGACCTCAAAGTTTTTTAGGGGACACCCTGTATATTCACGGAGAAAACTATATTCTTGCGGCAAGAAGATATCTCTATAAAGGTTATTTCTCTCTATGACTTCTCCAAAAGGTCTCTAGTTTTGCCTCAGGATCATCATCACATCCACTTTTTGAAGACATTTTGAGTGAGATTTAAGCTTCCCCCCAGCGACTTCTTTTGAATGGGCTAGTTTAAAACGTATACAACCGTATAATAGTTAAGCAGTTTTGAAAATACAAAATAACTCATTTTGTGTCAATAAGTATTTAGGCATCATGTACAAACAGCTATCCTATAACATCCACTGACAGATAAATTGGGAGAGTTGGTGTGTGCACCTAGGGACCTAAGCATCGAATGCTCTTATCCCTTCCCTGTTAGCTCTATTGTGGGAGTCCTAAATGTTGCTTACCTAGGTTTAGCTATCTAAGATAGGGGTCTTTAACCAAAGGATGGCGTGCTAAAAGTTTTTACCTCCAAGAAAAAAAAAACATAAGGGCCTCGACCGGGATTGAAAACCCAGTAAGCTAGCACGTCTGAGCTACCGGGGCTCTCACCCAAAGCGTCCCCCTGTGTTGGCACCCTTAAACCACAGCAGAAATAACAGCAGTTCTATGTTATTTTATCATCAAACAACAAAATAAGTGAGCAAGTGTTTGTTTGTAAGTTTTTGTGATATATACCCTTATGCTTTAACTATGAGGTCATATCGCCGACGCTTAGACCGCTCTTTCGTCGCTCTGGTGAACATAAGCCCGACTCATATATACCTAAATATAGTTTAACCAGATTTAGTTGGAGGGACACGGCGTTGGGCGCAATCGACATATGGACAGGATCGTACCTGGGACTGAACCTGCTGGGACTGATGACGGAGGCTGGCTACCCGGCCTTTGGTCGGTTCGTCTCCTCCTGGAGGAAAATTAAGAAAGCCTTCTAACCCGGGGCCGGGGGCCCCTCCGACCGCCGACAAGCGCAGCGGTGGCTGCCCCCGGCTCCGGGAGGTAGGCAGAACAGAACCCACCGAAGAATCTCGAGTTCACTCGGCGCAATGAGGCGTCGAAAAACCAAGGACGACTGCGGACCGTGGCCATCGAGCCGGTCCACAGCCGTCCATAGCACCAATGTTGTAAATTGTTAATAAAAACGGAGAAAGGTTACCCATTTTCCCGCCGAACAAATAGGGTGATGTGACCGACCCCCCTCAGGGGGTCAGGGGCACCCTTAAAAAAAAAAAAAAAAAAAAAAAAAAATTAGAGTATGTACATCTTCAACCTGACAGCTCAAAGGGAACTTGATTCTTCGTTTTAGAATAACGCCCAAAAATTCAAATTCATTTATCTCAAAACTAACCTTTTCGATATCACTCCCTATACTCTGACCATCACTCATTATCATCCTATCATTATGTAAGCAAATTAAGTCAATGAATTGGAAATTTATTTTTCCTTTCATCCCTGTTATCAGATAATCGATTTCTAATTCCTGGACAATAGAAGGACGATACAGAACAACTGACGTGTGGTTGAGAAGACAAAAAAATCGTTTTTATCATCCAAGGGTGGAGAACACAAAAGACGATACCAATTAGGGAGTGACCAGTGGAAGGGGCGTTGCAGGGGAGCATGTGTGAATGCACGTCATCTGAGAGCCCCCTACTTAACTGCACAATACACCAAGTGCACAATACAACGTTCAAGGGTAGCACGGTAAGTCTCATGGCGTATATGAGGGGGTTCGAAACAACAGCTTGTGACCACAACAAGTGGAGTACCTCCATGTTGTGGCCTTCAGTCAACGAAAAAAATATATCAATCAAAACAACTACTTAAAAAATAAAGATTGATTGACGCGTGAAAAAGAACAGACGATATGAACAAAAAATGTTGAAGCTCATGAGAAAAATCAAGAATGGTTCTCAAGCCAGCTGGCTCCTTACTAGCAATCAGCGGGATTTTTCAGGTCAGTGGCGAGGCGTGGCCTAAAAGTTATGTCCCCTCGAACTAAGCCTCCTTCCCTCCTCCAGATTATCCAAGATAAAATTTTCATATAATTTGCGTATTCGGATAAATGAAACTTTTCCCCGAATTGATCAAGTTTTCAACCCAATTTCTCAAAATCCATGGGGCTAAAAATCAATATTTGAGTTACATAATGGCTTCTGAATCCTCTTACTAATTTTTGTATCGATATATTCATTAGATGGGTTATTCTGTCGAACCCCTCTCCTCTGATCACCCCTTCCCTTCGGCAGATTTGCCTGAAGGTTTCGTCCTTATATAAATTTAAATATAAAATTTAATGTCGATACATTCAGTACACAGTACATCGGCAGTTATTAGGGTTTATGAGTTGAGTCCACTTTCCTCGGATTCCCCCCCCCCCCCCCCCCAAAAAAAAAAAAGAAGAAGAAACAAACCATTTACAATCCCTAACCATGAAATTTGAAATTGCTAATTTATTTATAACACAATTTCACTTTATTTATTCATTTTACCTTTTTAAATGTTTAAGTTGTAAAGAAAGTTTCTACTCAGACGCTTTACGGAAAGAATTTGATCATTCGATCCAGAACGAAAAAAATTTCAAAAGAATTCATGGAGAAAAATATATATAAAAATAAATTAATAATAGTAAAAGAATGGAGGGCGCCGGTAGCTCAGTGGTATGCGTACTTGTCTTCTGAGCACAAGAACGTGGGTTCGAAACCCGACCGAGGCCCTAAGTTTATTTTATCTGGGAGGTAAAATAAACTTAAGGACGCCGTCCTTCGGATGGGACACTAAGCGATGGTTCCGAGCCTGTACGATGTCAGGTACTCGTTAAAGACCCCTAACCTAAGTTAATAAAAATTTGGGGTAGGCAAAATTTAGGACTCCTACAGTAGAGTCGGGCTCATGTCCACCAGAGTGACGAAAGAGCGCTCTGGTAGTCTGCGATATGACCTTGCCGTTAAAGCCCGGGCATGAGTCATAAAACCTAACCTAACCTAGTAAAAAATGTTATAAAAAATAATACGTCTTTTAAAATGCAAACAAAATTCTAAAACAAAATTACACTGAGTTATGTAATCAATGCACAGCCCCCTAATTATCGATTATGTGCAATAAAATTTCGAACTCTCCAAATAAAATGAATCAAAATATGAAAAATAATATTACTCCCAGAATTTCGGGAAAATGCTACTTGTGCATAACCTTTAGATAGAAGGTTGTGTATAAGTGACCTTTACATGTGATGACAGAGCAGGTGAGATATACAATTTAAATATATAATAATACTGAGTGCATAATAATATAATATATGATACATAAACAGATATCAACTCTTGGAGTCTGACAAACATGGATTAGAGTTGACAATATTACTAAAAAAATAAAATAAAATATTTATAGTAAACAAATGTTTTCATTTAATTAACATTGTGTTTTTTTTCACGACGACATTTCGGGACGTTCTTACGCCCCTCCCTCAGGTCAAAATGTGCGAAATACAGAAAAGAGAAAGAAAACAAAATAACAATAACAATTATTATTATATATATGTAAATTAATGAAAAATATGAATAGGAATAAATAAAAAGGTAATAAAATCTATAAATGAGAAAAACAAGAAAAATAAATTAGTTATATGAATAACAAAAAAATATTGTTTAAAACGTAGATTCGACAGACCTTTGAGAGGATATCTATGGGGAAACTCTGCCAAAAAAATTAAATAAAATTAAAGCCATGTATCAAGTAATGTTATTGAATATGAAACACGATTTTTTTTGAGAAAATAGATATACAGACATGTGTACAACAACAACACCCGGTGAGAAAATTCATAACTCAAAAAGTGGTGACTTAAGAAAAGCCTATAAATTCCTAAGCTCAAGGTCGCGGATTCGAAACCCGACCGAAGCCCTTAGGTTTTTTATCTGGATGGTATATGATCATATCCTAGAGACTTCTTTTTGGACAGATGTTGAATTTCTTAGGCCACTTTGCCCGGTGTGAATGCTTTTGGAGGAAAGTTGGAGAGGAATATAAAAAGCTATTAAAACATTATTGTCAATATTTATATACAGCAATGATTATTCACATTACACTTTTCTTTACTTATACCTTAGCCATTGCTTGCTTCGCTCGCTCCTCGTATAACTGATAGTCATGTTCTGGTTATTACCTCCATTTTATTATATATTTATAGATGGCCCAGCTGAATTTCTCTTGAACCGATAACGTAATAAAAAAAATAAAAAATAAGTATTTAATATTTTTCAGTCTAGTTTAAAATGTCTACCTGTTTTTAAAAAACAATTATATGGGGTATGCCAGGACCAGTACAACTTAAAAATTTCAAATAGGACCCTATATCTTCCGATACATAATTTAAAAGGATTTTTTACGTTGAATTCAAGAAATAGGTCAGGCAGTTTGAACATGAAATTTAGGTTCACCAACCTCTAGGGGTATGAGATTTTTTTATTATTAAAAAAACAAAATGTATTGTTTTTTTTTTAATTTTTAACTATAACTTTGTAATTGTTTGACCAATTTAAAATCGGGTTGCACCATTGATTTGAGCGTAAAAAATTCTTTAAAATAATGTACCTGAAAGAATAGGGTCCTACTTGAAATTTTTAAGTTGTACTGGTCCTGGGGTACTCCGTATAATTTTTTTTTTTTTTAACAGGTCGAAATTTATACTAGACTGGATTATATTAAATACTTATTTTTTTATTTTTTTTTTTTTTTTATAACGTTATCGGTTCAAGAGAAAATCAGCCGGGCCATCTAAAAAGGACATCCTGTATATATATATATTAATAAAAATATATGTAATAAATGTAACATAAGTGTCATCACTGCTGCGAAATGATGGATGACGCGTGAGTGAGACCGGATGAAGAAAAAACTGAGTTCTTCGGGAGAGACCTCGGAACATACATTCACACCACATCAAAACTATATATATAATAAAATGGAGGTAATAACCAGAACAGGACTATCAGTTATACGAGAAGCGAGCGAACCGAGCAATGGCTAAGGTATAAGTAAAGAAAAGTGTAATGTGAATTATCATTGTTAATGAACTTCGTTAAATATCCTTCGAATTTTCTTTTCCTCATTCCCCCTTTTCCCTTAACAAAAAGAACAAAATTAAATTGAAACTTTAAAATATAATCAAGGTAAGAGAGAAAAATGAACAATATAAAAGTAAGATGAATATTTTGTAAATTAGGGGACAAGATGACAAAATATAAAATAAAATAAAAAAATATTCAATAGATCCAAAAACATCACCAGGAAAGTTCTTCCTTAGAAGGACACCGTGTTAGTCACATATGTCGATGACATAGCTATCCTAGCCAGTGGCGGATACAAGGGGGGTAAAAACAAAATCCCCCCCCCCCCCCTTAGCGCTCATAAGTCAGTTAAGAATAAAGAAATATGCACGTTAAATTGGGAAAGACGTCATAGTGATGGGCGAAGGACCTCTTGCTGTCTTGCGCACAGACTTTAATGACGTCATTCGTTTACAGTTACTCCTGTTACTACTATATTAATATTTCAGTCTTGATTATTGATTAATTCATGGCCTATGCACATTTTACTGCTTATATTTATGTCTTAATAGAAAATCTGTACGAATAAAAATTGTAAAGAAAATGTTTTGTGAGATAAATTCCTAAAAATTTCAAAAAATGGTTTCCGAGGTTTTATGACTTTTTTCATAAGTCTAAGACGTAAGTAGAATTGTGATGTGGCCATTACAGGACTTTCTTATACCGACCAAGCTTACAGATCACTCTTTTCAAAGTTATTTCATACTGACATTACTGGATATAAGAATCAGTAGCGGATACAAGGAAGGTAAAAGAATTACCCCCCCCCCCCCCTCCCACCCCCCCCTAGCGCAGATGCTCATAAGCCAGTTTCATTAAGAATAAAGAAATATGCACGTTTTGGGAAAGACGACCGAGTGATGCGCGAAGGACCTATTTTGGTCATACGCACAGAATTTATTGACGACATTTGTTTACATACTCAGATTGTTACTCAACCTGTAACTATTCCATTAATAATTCAGTCTAGATTATTAATTCATGCGCTTCGTCAAACCAGTCAAGATATTAGCCCCCTTGTCTTTCATCCTTCCAAATCTTGTGAATAGGGTTTATCCCTCCCTGATGAACATCCTAGATCCGCACTTGAACCTAGCTACTAATGATACGGCTGGGTACCAGTCCAAATTATATACATATATTTTATATATATATATATATATATATATATATATATATATATATATATATATATATATGGAGAAAGTGAAACAATAAACGTGGAGAAAATAATAATAGAAAAAATCCTTCAAAGCCTTGATGCCGTTCATTCGGAAAAAATGTAATTAAGGCTCCAGTCCTTTGATAACATTCCAGACAGTGTAAAAAACAGTTCAAAGACCAATATGAGCACTAATCATTTTTTTCTGTCTGTGAACGCGATAACTACTAATAGTATGAATGTATCGACACAAAATTTCATATGTGAATTCAAAACCACATAAGGACGACACTTATCAATGTTTAGCGGAATCGGCAGAAAGGAAGGGGGATCAAAAACCCCAATAACTGCCGATGTAATGAATGTATCGACATGAAATTTTATATTTAAAGCGAAAACCCATTGAGGACATTACCTGTGTAACTTTAGCAATATCGGCTGAAGGGATGGGAGACTTCAGGGGAAGGGGCTCAATTCAAAATAATAACTTCAGATTTAATTAATTTATCGACTCAAAATTTAGTATGAGGATTTAGGAGCCCTTTTATAAGTCAACTGAATAATGGCGCAAACGGTTGAATGGTTTTGGAGGGGGAGCGAAAAGTTAATTCACCGAGAAATGTTTTTTATTTTTAGAATCAGGAAAACAGGAAATTCCGTATCGAAATTTTGACCGATTATATAATTTCCTGTTCGTATACATGGAAATGTAAAAATAATAAATATTCAAGCCTCAAATTCAAATACAACTCCAAATACGTGTTGGCAAGTTAAGAGTTTGGGAACGTGTTCGCAACAAACTGAGAAACAAAATAGTAATACAATTGGGATTTGACAGGTGGGAAACAGGGAACCAGTGGGGGGATAAATCGGGATAATTTATAGGTGGATCCTGTCGTGAAGGGAAATATCCAAGCTGAGGTTTAGCTTTAGTAGCTGGGGATAAATGTTGGGCAGGTAGACCATGTGACACAGTCAACATGGTAGGTACAACAGCATCCCAGTCAGACTCAACCCAGCTCAAAACTTCAACAGGCCACCAAATGGCTTATTTCTGGGAAATGTTGTGGGGGACCAGAGGTCAGGTTAGTTTCCCTGTAGACATATGTGTAGTCCGCAATAGTTAGAGCTTGTACTGGACATTTAAATTAACATAATTAAACTTTAGAGAGGAATTAACCCAACCAATGACTTTTAAGGAAACGTCATAATTATGTCACGCCAACTTTCAAATTTTGAGGGTCATTAACCCCCGATTGACATTCAACATTCGCGATAGGCTAGCGAGACTCGTGAATCGGAATTACCTCGACATAAAAAATCAAAACATGAAACGCTAAGGAGAGAGGATGAGGAATGTGTACAAGTCAAGTACGAGTTTAGGTCGGTGTCGTTGCATCAGCTCTTCAGTGCTACGTGTTTGTATACGGTTCATGCGTTAAAATAATACGTTCGATTATTAATCTAATATGTTTAGTTTTATTTTAAGTGTTAAATTGTTAAGTTAGGTTAGGTTTTATGACTCATGCCCGGGCTTTAACAACGAGGTCATATCGCCTACTACCAGAGCGCTCTTTCGTCACTCTGGTGGACATGAGCCCGACTCTACTGTGGGAGTCCTAAATTTTGCCTACCCTAAATTTTTATTCATCTAGGTTAGGGGTCTTTAACGAGTACCTGACATCGTACAGGCTCGGGACCATCGCTTAACGTCCCATCCGAAGGACGGCGTGCTTAAGTTTATTTTACCTCCCAGATAAAATAAACTAAGGGCCTCGGTCGGGTTACGAACCCACGACCTTGAGCTCAGAAGTCAAGCACGCATACCACTGAGCTACCGGCGCCCTCTTTTAAATAGTTAAAAATGCCAAAAACTTCAACAGAACGTATTCAAGAATTCCGTGCAAGACAAAAGCAAATACAGCAACAAGAAAGTCAACAAAGGGTAATTTTTAATAATCACGCTCCATTTATATTTTTAAATTATTAAATAAAATTAATTAAAATTATTGATTTCTTATTGATTAAAAATTTTCTATTCAAATTTAATTTAATTCAATTTACACATGTAAACTTGAAGATACACATTGAGGTATTAGGCCAGGTTCTGGACGACCCAAGGGGACCAAAAAAAAAACGACAAAAACAACAGCCGAGAATATCAGCAACGTATTCAAGAAAGAACTTGCCACTTTATGAGTCATAATAACTAACTAAATGAGGCCTTTTTGGAGGTTATTGTGAGCGTGCTGTATTTAATAAAAGACACAGAGCTGTTGTGACACTCACGAGTTCATTTTGCAAAGCCAGCTTTCAGTCTAATGAGACCATCTTCAGTGCTAACTTACTTAACAAAGGTACCAGTTTCTGATTGCTACTCATTGTTTCTGGTACAACTCACTACCTTTGTTAAGTAAGTTAGCACTGAAGATGGTCTCATTAGACTGAAAGCTGGCTTTGCTAAATAAACTCGTGGACAACAGCTCTGTGTCTTTTATTAACTAACTCCCTTAGAGCTAGTTGTCAGTGTTCCTTTAGAGTACACACGATACGACTCCAGTAATCAAGTTTTATTTTATTTTGTTATTCTGTATAGTTACTTCTCCATAGATATTTCATATGTATTCATAGAGGTACCACTGATGATGACGTAGTTGAGTTGAAAACCGGTTCTGGATGGGAAAAATTGCAAAAAGCATTGTACAGAAGGAGAGCAGTAAAACGAAGATTCAATCTCTATTTATGGGTATCTTGCTATTATTTAGAAATACTTGAGAAGCCGGAACGAGAACTATCCGAAGAAGAATGTGATTAGGTTTGAGACGAGAAGGAAAAACGGAAAAACCTGTAAAAGTTTTACAACCCCAAAAGAAGACTCGACTCGGCAGCATTTCTCCAAGAACCCGTATTTTCTCTGTTCTTTGCCTGTGTCATTTTGTAGTGCTTTCATTCGGAATGAACTTCTCCAGATTATTCTAAATCATTCACCAGTGAGCCATATTGATGAGAATGGCATCTAAATTCAGACCTACCAATATAATGAATAAAATAAAATAAAAAAAAGAGGTGGATGATTCACCAGTAAAGTACTTCCCCAGAACGAATTTTATAATCAGCTGTTCATTATTATATCCGTTAATTGAAACTAATGCCCTCTTCTCTGAAACCCCTTTCCCATCGGCCAATATCGCTGACGGTTTATGGTCCACAGGCGGATTAAGCTTCTGCGGGGCTCTAGGTGATTGCAAATGTGGGGCCCCCCTATTTTTACCCCCCCCCCCCCCCCCTCATAAAAAACGAAAACTTTTCAGCAATTTTTTTTATGGAGAACTAGGAAAACTGAAATAACATTGTGAAAAATGAAAAAGCCGATTTGTTTTTTTATTTTTGAAAAAAAATCATGCTTAATAGGGGGCCCCTCATACTAAAAATAACTCGGGTCAAATTCCTTGTCAAATTTGACCTGAATTATTTTTCCCAAAAGCGTGTAAAATCATTTTAAAAGTGACAAGTTTTTTTTTTTTTTTAGATATTGGGGCCTTCAGCATCGGGGGCCCCTTTATCATGGGGACCCTAGGCACCTGCCTAGGTTTGCCTATTGGTTAGTCCACCACTGCTCACAGGGTTTCGACATAAAATATGAAATTTCATGTCGATACATTCATTACATCGGCAGTTATTAGGGTTTTTGAATTTAGCCCTCTCAAATCCCCTCCTCGTCCCTTCTGCCGAGTTTGCTGAAAATTAATAAGTGTCGTCTTAACGGGTTTTTCAATTCACATATGAAATTTTGTGTCCATGGATTCAAAGAAATTATTACTTTATAATTATTAGTTTTTGAGTTGTCTCCCCTTCCCTTTGAATTGATGTGGCCTAAAATCAATAGGTGTCGTCATTGGAGTGTTCTGGATTCATATATAAAATTTCATGTTGATTGTATCGGGAGTTATCGTGTTCACAGGCATACGAAGACAGCATTTTTTTTTTTTTTTTGAATCTGAAGGTCAGAAAACATGAAATTCCGTTGAAAACTTACTTACTTAGTGTAGCTTTACAACCCGCTGACGAGTCTTGACTGTTTTGTGACCCTGTTTAGTGCTGCTGTCATCCAGTTACGGATCCCGATGCTCCTGGCGTCTTTTGCCACGCAGTCAGACCACCGCAGCCTCGGTCTTCTCGCTCTTCGACGTCCATATAAGGGCTCAGATAGAAGTTTCTTCGGGATCATATCCTCATGCATTCTGGCGACATGGCCGGCCCATCTAAGTCTGCCCAGTTTTACCACAGTAGAAATGTCTGGCTCGTTGTACAGCACGTACACCTCCTGATTGCTTCTGCGCCTCCATTCTCCTCCATCGCAAACGGAGCCAAAAACTGAGTTGAAAACTCGGCATAGAATTTATGGCCGATTTCATAACTTCCCCAATACTTCGTATAGCTATGGAAGTAAAATGATTTCATTTATGTGTCTGTCATTGCGTCGTGTGTCTGCGAGCACGATAACGACAGAATTAACACATTGAAACAAAAATTTGTTAAGTGGATCCGGAGGTTTTAGAGAGAACGAAAAAAATTGATTCAATAATCGAGCTAGGGAAGAACATCGATGATGATTTACCGACAATTTTTTTTTTTTTCAAGCCAATATGTGAAGTGTGTGATAGAGTGTGCTTGACTAAATACAAATATGTCAGTCGGTCAGTGTGAAAGGAGGCTACAGACTCATAAGACACATCACTTTCATCGACTGGTCTCTTCAGACAGGACCCTGTCAGAACGGTATGACATGTCCCTCGGTTTCTCTCAAGTTCACCCCATCGAACGGAACATTGTCTGCACCAACAAGGAAAGCATTACTAAACTGAAACTGAAGTGAACGGGAAAGGTATCATATCTGAGCTGCATTGTTGTTAGGTGCATCCGCCAAGTTCTCACTCTCACCGATGGAACAGGGAATATTGTGAAGTTTATAAGCGTACGGAAAGTTGCACCAGATTCAGATTTCAAATACAATTTTTTTTTTTTTACTAAGTCTAGAATTTGAGAGGATTGAGGGACCCTGAGTGATCTGTACAAAAATGGTTGTTATAAAAAAAATTGCTGTCATGGCCGCATCATATATGTTACCATCTTTGGTGATTTTCAGTATTGTTCAGATATGTTTCGCTATTGTGACTACGCAATCTGATTAGCTACTGCACTCTATGCAGCTGGCCGTCATGCATACATAATATGCATCAGGTAGTCGGAAGATGTGATTGTATTGCTAATTCCTCTAGATAGCTGCCTTGATTGAGGGTACCTACATCACGGGCTCAATGTACTACTCAACTATATCTGACAGATTCAGTAACAAAACTAGATTTTACTTCCCCATCAATTTTTATTAAAAACTAGCAGTGATATCCGGCTTTGCCCGGGGAACTTTGACTTTTTCTCATAATATCTTCCATGTGAATCCAAGGCAGTGGTCATCGTAACTATGTATATAGTACACGCCAACCAACAGCAAGCAGCGCTTGTATACGCTGGACAACAGCTGACAACCCAACTAGAAAGTGCTTAGGATCGCTGGTTACAATCCGATCATCCGTTAATAAGCTAGCACTACCATGCTTGGTCTCCCTCCATATCCCCCCTCTCGTTAAATATTTTACAATTGAAACAAACAAACCCCGTTTCAGATTTATTAATACATACGATAAAAAATAAAGAAGAAAATAAAATATATGTGATGTGGCCATAACAGGACTTTTGACTTTTATTTATACCAACCAAGTTTATACACCGCCCTTCCCAAAATAGTTACAATAATTACAAAATAAAATAAATAAAATAGCTTTATTGACATTTTTTTAGAACAAAAGCCTCTCCTTTTGGGGAGGTTTTGATTCTACTGCTCTTTCAACAGAAGACATCAGAAAAGAAATTAACGAATGTTCTAAAATTAAATTAAATTATTTCTTTAAGTATAACTGTTACTTCTTGATTAAAATAAAATAAAAATAAAACAAAACAAAAGCAAAAAGTAAAATGAGGGTTATTTCTTAAATAGTGCTGTAACACATTTGTTCCATGTTTCTGTGTTGCTGGCCATTGTGCACCATCCATCCCCTATTCTCTCCACTATCTCGTCCCTCCACCGCAGTCCAGGTCTTCCTTTTCCTCTTCTTCTGTCTCTAGGAATCCACTCCGTGCAGACTTCAGCCCATCGTCGAGGATCCATCCTTGTCACATGCCCGGCCCATCTCCACTTCATCAAGTGTGCTTCCTTCTGGAGGCTTCTTAGCCTCACCTTCCGTAGAACCTCGCTGTTTCTTATCCTGTCACTTATCTTTATTCCAAGCATGCTCCTCATCATCCTAAATTGGTTTATTTCCAGACGACGATCCAGCTTCTGTGTCAGCGACCAGGTCTGTGCGCCATATAGGATGGATGGATAGACGCAGCTCATCAGGATTTTGGCTTTCAGGTCAACTGCAATATCTCCCTTAAATATTTTTATATTTGTGTCATTACCTTATCTAATATATAAGCTATCTTAATGTATACATTCTTATGAAGTATCCTATTACCATGTATTGGTTTAACGGAAATAAATATTATTATTATTATTATTTGTTTGCGCCATTTGTTACTTTCCCTATCGATACGAAGTATAAGAGCTATATAATCGATGTTGAGTTTTCACTGGAATTTCCGACCCCCTGATTTCATAAAAGAAATTTTGAAGTGAATCACTAGCAATGTACTTCCATAGTACGAATTAATCAATTAATTTTTCGCTCGCCCTCCAAGACCGTTTGAACTAAAAATCAATGTTTGACTTATAGTGGCAGTTGGAGGGCAAGACATCAAAGTATATTCTTGACCGTTGCTTCTATCGGTGTTTTCCAGTTCAAATGGAAAACCACTCAGTCTGGATGGGAAATAAGACCACTCAGACGGCAACAAGTTCAAGAGTTCAACCAAGTTTTATACATATATAGTAGAACCTCGATTAACCGTAGTGTATAGTATAGGTTCCTAGAAACTTAGAGACAGAGACCTCAGCTAGGTACTTCCGAGAAAAAAAAATGCAGGTACACCTTCAATAAAATGTTCTAGGAATGATTTGATGTGAATCCTTCAAACTTAGAACTGAAGTGAGGAAAATCACAGGTTGTCATTTATATATTTAAGGAAAATCATTTCAAACCGAAAAAAACAAAGAAGGATTACTTCATATTTCAAGCCCTGATAACGTTATAACATCACAATGCCAATCATTCCGGATGATCGAGGTTCTACTGTATATGTATAATTATTTTTAATTATATTTTAGTTTCTATTCTTTTAAAGAAATCCTTCCAAGACTACACTCTTTATAAATATACTATCCACATTCGTGTCGATATAGTCATTCTATATAAAGTATTATTTTCATTTTTGGAATTAAGCGGTCGGAAAACTTGAAATTGTGGTAAAAGCTCAACAATGAATTTCTGACTGTATATGCATATATTTGGTGTCGATATATTCATTGACAATGTTATTCGTGTTCGTAGTCACACACAGAAAATATATTTTACTTCTCCAGCTAGGCGAATTATAGGGGAAATTATGAAATCAGTCAGAAATTCCACTGATTAAAACAAGTAATGAAAATATCGACAATAAATTTAGTATGGGATTCGGAAGACACCTATTCACGCTGTACATTGTCGCTGGTACGATCATTCAATCTGAAATATGAAGTTGTTAAAATTTCACATAGCTGTAAGAGAATTTTGCAAATGCTGCAACAAGATAAAACTATCATTTGTAATTTAAAAGGCTATTCAAAAATAGTTTTAAGTATTAAAACTAAAAAAAACAATGACCAATTCTTCAAACTTATTAAAATTGTTTTACAGGAAAGTAACAAAATCTATCTTTATTAGTTACGATTGAGTTAGTTTTACGAAGTTGGAGTGGTCTCGGTTTGAACAATAAAGTCAGTAATAAAACAGGTTACTTTTGATGATTGCTCGTTTAAAATTGAAAGGCACAATGAAAAAATTAATGAAACAGGTAATAGCTTCGACATTGCCATTTCTACAAGTAAAAATGACTTGATATCCTAGAAATAGTAGCGATATGAATTTTCAAGTAGTCGTACATGTAGACACATTTCACAAATTTCATTTCCTAACATTTTCAAAGGAAAAAAGACATTCATCCCACCCACACAGCACAGCGGTTGGAAGATTAGGCCAGTTATCTTCCAACCGCTGTGCTATGTGGGTGGGATGAACCACTGATGATGACGCTGTTGCGTCGAAAACCGGTTCTGGTATAAAATAAAACAGTGGGAAGACAACGTCTTTTATTTCTATTAAAACAATTAATTTTACAAAAATTGTAGCATTTCCAAATATTTTCAAAAGAACGTTGTTTACAAGCTCTTCCTATGAGACCTTAATGGAACAGTGACACTAGCCACATTTAAAACAATTTTTTTTTATAAAAATTGTTACATTTACCAATTTAATTTTCTAATATTTTCAGAAGATAGTTGTTAGAGCAAAATTGTATGACTTATCCAATCACTATGATATAAACCAGGTTCATAGTGACCAGAAGAAGGGACCTGCAATTGTCCCGAAATATTGTCCAACGAAGAAAAAAAAAAGAAGACACCTCTGGAGGAAAAAATGCCGGAAACAACAAAAAGTGGAACATCCCAGAGAAGTTTAAGAAACACAATGAAAAATTACTCCAAAGCCTTGACGACCACTCCCCTAAATTTTTTTTTCTTTTTGTTACAAAGCTGCCCTTAATTATATCAGGTAATTAACGTTTTATTGTTGGTGAAAATCACAAAGATTTTTAATTTCCTATAAAATTTATATCAATTTTCTAGAGAACATTAATCACTTGAATTTCTTTATGTGAGCTTTGTTCACTAAAAATAGCCTATAATGTTCATAGTAAAACATTTCCGGGGCCGTACCGTAACAAGCTTCTCTCTATATTTAGGCAGGCTACTACTATCGATAGGAGAAACCATCGAAACTATTCGATAGTTAAATCCTCTTGCCATATGAGGATTTGGAGAGCGTGATCGAGATCTGATTAAAGCTACGGAAGAATTAAAAATGTGAAATAATTAAATAGTAATTAATAATAAACTAGAAAATAATATGTAGACTGTAGGTCTTATTATTTCAACTTACATGTTTTTTTCCTACTTCCATCATTACCCGAACCACTTGCTTATCCAATTAAAAATTAATCCATAACCACAGATAATGACTTTATCCATTAATAGATTTAAAAGGAGAGAACTTACGCGAATACTTATCCCAACTGAATATATCCAACTTGTTTATGGCATACTAGTTACCTGATACAGTACTTTATCCATTACTAGATTTAGAAGGAGAGAACTCACGCGGATACTTATCCCAATTGAATTTATCCAACCTACTCTGAGATAATTCAAGTTAGCAGTGCTGTTCTCATTTCCTCCTGGTCCCACTCTTTTATAATGAGTTATCAACTAACAGGAAGCGTCCAGTGTCCCAGATGGCAACTTCTTCTTCGGGAAGCTTCTACAGACTTACTTTGGAATTCAAGTTAACTTTTAAGAAGAGATACAGCGGTTTACTATTCACTAAGTTCCAAGTCCAAGTTACTAAGATAGATAGTGTTACAGTAGGTTTCAATTACTTTCTTCAGAGAAAAATAATAATAATATTTCCGTAGATTTATTATTATTTTCTGGGAGGAAGTAGCCGACTGATGTAATAATTTATTCTTTTAATTTTGTGAATATTAAATGTAAAAAAAACGACACTTTGATTTTTAGCCAATAGGTCAAAGGGGAAAACCCCCAAAAACTATAATAACTCCCGATGGAGTGAATGTATCGACACACAATTTAGCAAGAGGATTCAGAAGTCTAAGGTTACTAAATGTATACACATGTTTTTTTTAAAAAACCTTGAGCCACTACAATGAATAATCCTTTTTTGGTTTTTTCCAAATGTATAACACTTAGTTCAAAAGAAAACTTGAGAATATCAAAATGTGAGGAGAAACCACACACAACTGTCTTTATATAACTAATAATGTAATCCAACTTAGTTCATGATATAACTGATCTTCTGGGGGCGTCGGTAGCTCAGAGTCTACTCAAGATCATGGATTCGCAACCCGGCCGAGGTTCTTAACTTTCTTTGGAGTACGCCATCCATCTGATGGGATGAAGAGATGGTTCTGAACCAGTAAAATGTCAGGATAAAATCGTTAGTTGGCTAGCGTGACGGTGGGAGGAGTGTCCTACCTCTTCAACAAGGGCAGATGTGGTGTCTGTAACGAAGACCGATCTAACGACATCCACCACATCTTCATGGAGTGTCCTGCCTTCTGCCAACTGAGAAGTAAGTACCTGGGAGAAGCACTGACAACCTCACAAGACCTTCTTCAACATTGATACCAATAATAAGCTCAATAGAGTCATGTTCTACATAGTGATGGCGTTAAAAATTAGAGGACAAGATATGTTTCATTTTTTTGTATTTTATTATGATTATTTTTTTCTATTATTCTAGGATTTTTATGTTTTCCTTCTTTTTAATGTTCAAGAAAGTAAATATCAGACGAAGATGTATTTCTTAAGGGTCAATAAAGAAATTTAATTTAATTGATTTTAGAATTTTTCTTCGGCACTAAAACAGTCCGGTTAAACAACAACTCGGTTGATCCACTCCCGGAAAATCGGGTATTTTGGAATAGCTCCAGTGGATATGTAGGCGTCAGAACTTCCTTCTAAGGAAGAGTAAGGGTCCCCCTAACAAAATAGCATCTGGTTCTGGTCAGGAAATAAAATCTGGGTCCACCGGTCCGCAATAAATTCAATATATATTCAATTTATATATTCATTTAGTTCAAATTTGATTTTTCCCCACTTCGACGACCATTAGGAAGTCAGTCAAGCTACTTGTGGCTGCCACTGAGAAGAAAAAATAAAATAAAAAATACAGAAAATTGGGATCAGATTGCACACTGAAGGGGTCCGTAAGTCAAAAATGCACTGAACTACTAATAAATATAAAATATAAATGTATACTTTATTTCATTTTATTGTGTTTAGTATAAAGAAGTATTGTTATAGTTTGAAAATCCGAGAGTTTTCAACGGAACTTCACGTTCCAAGATACCCTGAACACGTTTTTACCATTTTCGCAATGATGTCTATCGGTGTGTGTAATTGGAACCTTGTGGGCTGAATTTGGCTGAAATCGGAAGAAAATTGAGACTGCATTACTTTGAGGCATAAGTACATTTTACAAGATACCTTTAGAGGGGTGACGGACAGACAGGCAGATGTCGACACTCATTAATAAGGTATCGTATACGGTCTTCGACCTACGGAAACCTAAAAAGTATAAGAAAGAAAAATGGCCTTGTCAAAAAGAATGACTTTTCACTTGTCGAAAGAACTGTTACCAATTCAAACGGAAAAGTCACAGTTTTCACCCCCCCCCCCCCCCCCCCCCTCCGCTCTTTGTACTACGGAACATGAGAATTTTCTCAATTTAGTTTTATAAAGCATCGTTTCATACAATGTAACAGACGTCAAAAGCAGTGAGAATGTGACTCATAATATTGAGTAAAAAAAATTGTCGGTGAATCGCTGCCTATGTACTTGCCCAGAATGAATTACTCAATTAACTGTTTGCGCCCCCTCCAAAACCAGTCGATCGTTTGCGCTTCGTTTTTGAAATTTAGTCTACTCCACAAGAAATACTATACCGGTTTCGGCATTATACCGATATATTTGGTAAGTCATTTGCTGAGAGCAACTCGTACCAACAGGAACATATAATAGTTAAGGTGTTGGACATTCAACTAAGAGATCCCTCTGGCGTTACAGTTAGGAACTTGTTGGTTCTAAATTATTTTCTTCCCTTTTTCTCAATAACAGTGGTAAAACTAAAATAGATAGATTGATGTTGGATTGTTTAGCTGTACCGCAAAATTCGAGTCCGTAGGTCCGTATTAGACGTACAATGGTCTTGAAATCGTAAGTTTGTTGTTAGAAGTCAATTTTAATTTTGGTCCAAGTAGTCAACGTAAACAGTCCGTATACGAGTATTCGATTCAGTTCTTGTCGTTTAAGTCGTGTATGTGAGATCCATGTAAGTCTACTGTCTAGGTAAAGCCCGAGTTAGCGAACTTGGTTTGAAGGGGGAATCAGGATGTTAATGATGACGGGAAGACAGGATTGGCGGCGTAGGGTAACTGTGACGAACACATTTTTGCTCATTTACGCATACCAACCATATATTATCATATATATTATATATATAAATTAATATAGAATCGAATAGCATCATAGAAAAAACGACGTAATTTTTACGAATTTTTGATCAATTTCGAAAATTGGGAAATATTAATTGATATTACTTTGAAATTTTTAACCGGCTTCCGAATATTAAATTTTGATAATTTATTTATAATATATTTCCACAATATTTCCGCGTTTATAACTTAAAATTTATCAGATAATATTATCCTTATCCAAGGTGTAAAGGAAGGTATATGGTTGATTAAAGGAGTCATCCAAGTTCATCTAGACGGTCGATTAGCTGAATAGGTGTGATTAAGGAGTTAGATATGGTTACCTCAGCCCAGTCCAAGATTATCTCGATGGTATGGGGACGTATCCATCAGACATAATTGAACTATTGATAGATCGAAGTTAACTCCCCAGTCGATTAGAATCAACATTATTCAATTTTATCTTAATAATGTCTGGTCGTCTCTTGTCTATTTACTAAATGTTTCCATTGGAAGGCCATTATCAAAATCATTCACATTTCAATCTTTAAACCTTTCTTGTATTTCTATTTCTATTTTATTTTATTTTACTACTTTACCACTATTATTATTTACTTTGTATTTATTAATTCTTACTTTTATTATTATTATTATTTACCTTTAATTTTTATTTCCTTTTCCATATATTTTTTTAAATATATTTACGTATTATTTTTTATATATTCCTTTCCTATTATTTTTTTTTTTAATCTTGTTTTGTTAGTGACTTCGCCAGGGCTTTAACTAGCTACACGAGGTCATATCGCCTACTATCGGTGCTCTTTCATCGTTCTAGTGGGCATGAGCCCGATATGACAGTGGGAGTACTAAATTTTGCCTACATTGATTTATTGACATCTTTAACGAGTACAGTCACGGGGGGACGTTTTTCAAGGTTTTTGTTCTCCTCCCAAATAAAAAAACCTAAAGGCCGCGATCTTGATCTCAGTTAGACCGCTTGATGATGAAGACAACCTCGAAAGCCGGCTAGCAAAAAATTAATTAAATCCGTGAGAGTTGAGGCTATATTTTATTTTTTAACCTGTGAATGAAAACAGGACATATTGCCTTTTACGTAGCTCTGGCGACATGCGCTTTTCTCTGGGGACGTTTACTTACCTAGGGCAGGAGTCCTTAACGAGTACCTAGAGACCATCGCTTAACATCCGTTTTTACAACTAAATTCAAATTTAGAAGGAATAAATAACACTTAAATATCCTTATATGGGGAAAAAAAAGAAAATTGTTCTTTGGCAACGTATACAATCTATCTCATTCAAATTATAATCTCAAAATCAGTTTTAATGTGACTTTCCAAATATCCTCCATCAAAATATATCTTGCTAAAGAGAGTTCTTTAGAAGGAAAAGTTGAAGAGAAGGTATTGAGGAGTATGGTCACGTCAGGAGCAAGTCTAATGAAATATAGTTTGTCGGAAGGAAAGGAGGTTTCTTTGTGGGAATCCATTAAAGGATACGACCTTTTGGGGGATGAGAGGAGGAAGGGGGTGAAT
Source organism: Aradus depressus (assembly GCA_963662175.1). Classification (NCBI taxonomy): domain Eukaryota; kingdom Metazoa; phylum Arthropoda; class Insecta; order Hemiptera; family Aradidae; genus Aradus; species Aradus depressus. The sequence goes on along the minus strand of OY759217.1, from coordinate 31,926,355 downwards.
TAATTAAAAGGAAAGGGAAGCTGAGGAGGATTTTGTACGTAAGTTGGAAGCTTAAACCTTCCCAAACGGGATAAAGGGTTGGAGGCAGGCGAAGGTGTTCTCTGAAAATAACTGTGCAATTATTGAGGGGAAGTGCAACCCTTCCTTTCGGGGCCCTTGAAGGGCTCGGAGATTTAGGATTCACGGTAATTAGATTGTGTAGATTCGCTTTCCGCTAAATATTTGGATAAGTAACCCTCAACTCATGTTATTTTAACGAGGACCTTGTCCTTTTTGTGACATGTCTACAAGGTCATATACAGTACCATTGTTTGCGCCAGTTAATTTAAATGTTGTATATTGTTTTGTTTTGATATTGTAAACTCTAGATGAGTATTGTTATTTCTATAATAATAATAATATTGACAGACAATACTCATGGTCAAATTGACCGTCTGAGGGGTTATCTCTTCTATTTCTACTCGATAATACACATATATAAAAGTGACAAAATAAAAATAAAATAATTCAAATACAAATACAGTAATATACAAAATTAACTTAAATGATCCTTAAAAAAAAAAAATTAACAAAACATATAACCATAAAAAACAACTTCCTGTTTATATATTATTAATAATTAAATTCTGAAACTAACTCAACTCTATAATTCCAGGCGGCTTAGCAATAGTTAATTAAACTTTTGTAATTTCGTCCATTTACATATTCAATAAACTGAATATAGCTTAACTCTGCTTTACTAAAATAAATAAAACGAAATTCTTTTAAGAACATAGCATACGGCAATAAAGTGAAACACATCTTCATCTTGCTTGTTATTACACATGGAGCAAAGTTTGACTTCCTTAGGGTAAGAATACTTATTTAAATAAAGAAGTTCACCTCGTACCTTCAGCACCCAGCTTATCGAATTCGCATCCATCTCTGAGAAAATAACTTTAATATCTGTAACTAACTGTTTATATAAAGTATGCTTGGTACTATTTATTGATTTTAATTTATATTCATTAATAAATTAATTTTTTACTTTATTTACAATATCATTCCCTTTTATATTTTTATTTCTATAAAACCATGCCCCACCCCCTGAAGGCCCTCTCTGTAACACAAGGAGAGGATTATCATATCTGAGACGGACAGTATTGCAGCTACTCCCGTTCGGCTAAGGTCCATAAGCACCTCCACAACTGTGGCGTCCTGTCTCCACATCGAGACTTCCTCACATTGGCGGAGAACGGAACTGTGCTCCCCCAATCTGGATTATTGGCCAGTAATTGCTTGTACATTTGTGCAGGCGAGTGAGCTAAGTTTTTTCTATGAACAATGTAATCCAAACCAGAAACAATTTTTTTATGTTTCTTATGTACTGATAAATATATATATTTTCCATTTGGTTTATTTATTTATTTTTTTAAAATTTGAATTATAATACCGGAGCTTTATAGTCCTCCCAGATTCACAAACCAGAGTCGCTGAGGTGTACATGAGGCCGACTCTACTTTGGTAGACCTAAATTATGCCTACCCAGGTTATTCACCAAGGATAAGGGTCTATTTTTTGTTACTTATGTACTAATTTATTTTATTTCTCTTGGTATATTCTTTTATCTAGTTTTATTATTTATTTTTTTATTCTATTTATAATTTTTTATTATTTTTTTTAATGTTCATATTTTTTATTATTATTATTTTATGTAAATTTATTTATTTATATTTTTTATTTATAAATTTATATATTTTTTTAATTGGTTATGCTTTGTTACATTTTTGTCTTTCTTTTTTCTATATTTCGCACATTGGGACCTGATGAAGGGACGTAACAAGGTCCCGAATTGTCGTCGTGATGAAGACACATCTGGGAGAGTTATAAAGAATGTACTAGAACCTACTCATATACTTCCTAGTATTTATTTATTCAATTTATTTTGTTTTTTAATAGTTGTTATTACTAATCATATGAGTGTCAGACTCAAATAGTTTGAGCTGTTTATGTATCTAATTTATAAGCTATCTTAATGACGTGTCCTATTGCCATGAATTGGATTAAAGGAAATAAATATCATTGAACCATCTGAGCAGACAACAGTGTATCAAGAAATCCACATACTTTTTACTCATAAGGAGAGTCTCTCCTAACACAATGTCAAGAGAGCGAAATGGGAATTTTTTAGCATGAACGCGATATGGTTGTTATAGGAGTTAAACTTCGAAATGTAATGAAGAACATGAAAAGATTTAAAATAAACACCAGGAGGGACCAATTATCCGGAAAGCTATAAGTTCATCCATAAAACATTTATGACCTCTTTGCTCCTTGACAGAGCCCCGTGTTTAGAAGGTTTATAGTTCAATTGAAAATGAACATTAAACGTCGTTTCCTGTGATAACAAGCAGTAGCGCCTAGGTAGTTCGCCGCCCCCAAGTGGCATTACTTCAGCCGCCCTTACAGGGAGGAGGCTGCAGGTCGAATGATGTAGTTGGCTGCCCCCATGCGGCATAACTTCAGCCGCCCTTACAGGGAGAATGCTTCAGGATGAAGGATGTAGTTGGCCGCCCCCATGCGGCATTACTTCAGCCGCCCTTGCAAGAAGAAGACTCCAGGTCGAATGATGTAGTTGGCTGCCCTCGTGCAGCCTCACTTCAGCCGCCCTTACAAGAAGAAGGCTCCAGGTCGAATGATGTAGTTGGCCACCCCCGCGGCATGTTAGTGGCCTATGGATCTTATGGTTACGTCTCACTACCTTTCTTTGATGGAACAGTAGATTAGTGATCAACAAGAGTAGTGATCAATCAAGATTTTGAAGCACCTGAACCATCTATGTCGTTTTCCTTATGACTATCGGAAGTAACCTCCAATAATCATTTATAATACAACCGAAAACCTTTGAACCATACTTCATTGACAAAGGTTCCTTTGACCTTTCAAGGAGGGCATATAGTTTTCCGGTTAAGTTGTTCTCTGTCGACCAATAAACAATCAATAGAGGTGGATGGGGCAAGGAGAGAGGCTACGGCTAAGGAAGTCCAAAGTGTTCGGATAACATGCACCACTGCCTCTAACAACATCGGGGATGGAAATAGGTTCTGGTCACGTGACCCTCCCCCTCGTCCCCTTAACATATCCTCCGAGTTAATATCCCATCCTGGTCATACCAATATTGTCCCCCTTCCAAGGTAGCACCCTTTTAAATTTATATCAGGAAATAAACTACTTCATCAGATCCCGGAAGCTTGTAGACACTCCTTGCCCCCGGCTTTCTATTAGGAATATCACCGTTTTTTTTTCTCAACTAAACTCCAAAACATCAATATTCATATGAGTTTCAAGCGCAATCTTAACAAGATGACGACGCGACGTGAAGTGTCCTGAGACGAAACACCACCGGAGAAGGTTGCCGGAACTGTGATTCAACGCAAGCCAAAGAACGACACTGACGAAGTTTCTTTGATTTTGCGTTTCGATTAAGAAGCTACCGGAACTGTGGTGAACCATTGAGACTAAGAGGCGGCAATAAAAGGCTGGCTGACCATGAAACACATCAAATTGAAATATATGTTTTGAAATAATTTCTGAGTGCCACTATGAGAACCAAACTTAAAGGTTGCAAGTGTGAAGATGAACCACATATATTCTTAGTTGTAGAGGGATAAATCCAAGTGTGAGAAAGAGATAAGAACGAGATTGAGAAAGAGAAAAAAAGAAGAAAGAGTAGTGTTGGGGAAAGGTGAGAAGATAAGTTGGGAAACCCAACCCTCCTATCCCACTGGAGTTGGCAACTGTTAAGCTCCTGACAATCCTGGAGAAGAGGGATGGACGAGGAGCATGAATAGTGCATGACCGTCCGCCTGGGTTTCCCAACGAACCCCACCCCATCTTCAAACATTCATAAGTCACAACAAAGTTGTATAGTCCTCGACCAGAACCCAAATACTCAATCCTCGGAACAACCCAATATCAGATGGGGAAAAGCGCAACCATGAGAGGATTTGTCAAGGATGTAGCAAATATTTTAAATAGAAACGTTTCATCCGAAGAAACAGGAAACTATTGAAGCCGGTTCCAGTGATGAGTCAGGAGTAAAACACTAAACTAATAGGTACCCTCAGAATGGGACTCTTGCACGAGGGTACCAAAGGACGTATGGATATCTTGGGAGGCTTGGAGATCCGGTTGTCTTTAGATGAGGATATCAATAGCCTCAAAAAAAAGTAGAGATTAAGAATTTCCTTCTCCTGCCTGAGCTACCTAGTATTTGACATATTACAGGCTCGGGACCATCAGACAAGCGTCCTCAAGTTTTTTTTTCACCTCCCAAATAAGGACCTAGGCCAGGTTTCGAATCCGCGATCTTGACCTCAGCAGACTAGCACACTATCTCTGAGCTATCGGCGCACTCCCGAATTAATATTAGGGATATACAAACTTCTATATCATTATGATTATGATGACATCCAAGAAAATAAATAACAAATAAAAAAAACTGGTTGAAGTATAGAGTAGAGAACAATCTAAAAAAAAAAAATACAATCAATGCTTGTCAATGAGGGCATTGTATATTTTTGAGTTATGACTTTCCCATGGTTGGGTCATCGATTTAGAAAAGAGAAACCAACAGAATTTCGCAAATATTTGAACTGGACCCTTTCCGTTCTACACAAATAAGTAATGGCATAGGCAAGATCCAATAGAACTTTTCTGCACCCCTCCCTACAAATCCCCATTTCACAATTAAGTAAGAATACATTAAAACAAGATTTAGGGACCGTGGTGGCCAGGTGGGATAGGGCCCAGGGATTTGGTTTCATGGACCCATGGACGCGGGTTCGAATCCCGTCCGAGAGAGTTTAACCTTGAAAGCCGGCTAGCATATAATAATACAATTTGTGAGGGGTCAGACTACATTTTTATACTTATCTCTTCTCTACATCAGAAAATAAATTTCAAAATATCTAATAAATATCGAAATATCGATATGGAGAACCATAGATGCCTTCCATTTTCCAAGATGAATCAATTTTCAAATTTATAACATTTTTATATAAATTTTCGATGATTTGTATCGTCTAAGAAGGTTCTGAATTCATATATTATTATAATATACAATATATTATTACAACTTCTCCAATGTATTTTTCCCTTCTCAAAAAGTAGCTTTCACAGTTTTCGGAAGCACTCTCATCATCAGTGTCTACAATTGATCTGTTCATATCCATATTCGCCATGCTCCTACTCTCCTTTCATTTAAGTCCCTACTTTTCCATTATCTCCTAACTCAGCAAACCTCTGATTCCTAACGCTACTAGCTCTTATGAGATAGTTCTCGTCTTCCTATAAGTCTCTCTCCACTGGACTGATTGTTACTCTTCTGTTTCATCAGTCCAGTTTTTTACAATTCATTCATATACAAGTCATTATTGTTACCAAGTTTCACATTATTATTCATACTTGTTTTCCTAATTTTAATTTTTTATTTCTCTTTATCATTTTTTACTAGAATATTATATTGTTTTACTCATTGCCTGTTTTTAACATTTAATATTTATTCCTAGAGACCTCTTTTCTTTTTTTTTATTCTTCTCAACTGGTTGATACTTGTATACTCTTGTTTATTCTTTATGTTATTATTCTTAGGAGACTTATGCCCCATTATTTTTCATTTCATGTTAGAATTCCTTATGTCAATCAGAATATTCCTTTTATAAAACATATTTATTGAGTCAACTTCTAGCTAGGATACGACTGATACCAAAATTATAAGGCAGTCCTGGCTAAAACAAATATTTTTCACAAGGAAACATTCAAATCGATGCAATTTTCCTGCAATCAAATAGAATTCTGAAGACATTATAGTTTCAAACATTTTGTAAAAAATAATAATTATAGGTGCATTTCTGCAGAAAATTCTACAGAGAAACGCACACACAGCCATCCTCCAAGAAACCCGTTTTTCTTAACGTTTTGAGGGGAGGGCAATCAGAATCTGAGCTTATCTTGGACAACTTTCGACTCTATCATCATATTTTTTAAAGTAAAAATATTAAGTACCATACAAGAATTGATATAAAAATGGTAGATTAAGTACAGGCAATAAACATTTCTGGAATTAGGATGTTGAGGGCGGTTCTTGAAGTCTCTTTCTTAACTTGCACTTAAACCGAAGATGCCCTCTTACAACTCTCATTAGTTGGTAATATCCCATTAAATGTTCATTAACAGCTGATTTTCTTGAACAGTCAAGTCAGAGTAAAACATAAACTCACCGTTAAATAAAAACGGAAGTAGCTTTAATTTCAGTACTTCTAGAATATTAGGCCTCTTTAAAGTCAAATGTACGTACTCACCAGTTTAATGTTACTTATCCAGTGACAAAGTATAATGGGAAGTATGTAATCGATCAGAAATTCGATGAAAATCGATATGAAAAAAAAAAAAATCGATGATTCACTGGCAATTTACTTCCTACGCACGAATTAATCAAGAAAGTTTTCGCTCTCCCTTGAAAATCAATCGACCTTGACTAAAAATCAATAGTTGACTTACATAGGGGCTTCTGAATCTTCATACTAAATTATTTTGGCAGTTATTATAATTTTTGTGCTCAGCCCAATAAGTGTGTCGTCCTTATGGGTTTCTGGATACACATACCGAAAGTTGTGTTGATACACATTACATCGATAGTTATTTTTTGGGTTAAGCTCACCTAATCCAACCTTTTCCGTTGCTCGACTTGGCAGAAAGTCAATATGTGTTATCATTAAGGGAGTTATTGTGTTCACAGACAGAAAAACTTATATTACTTTTTTTTTTAATTTTTGGAATTTAGGGATCGGAAAACATGATAGTCCGGTGATAGCTGAACATAAAATTTCTGAGCGATTAAATAAATTCTCATAGAAACAAAACCCAACCGTACAGCAAATATATAATAATAATAAATTTATTTCCGCTAAACCAATACATGGTAATAGGGTACTTCAAAAGAATTTATACATTAAGATATAAATTAGATTTATAACTACTTGTCTAATACACCTATGATTAGTAGTAATAACAAAACTATTAAAAAAAGTAAAATGAAATTAATAAAAACTGAACAAATAATTACTTAAAAATATATGAGTACATTAACAAAATTAATACATGATACGTTTATAATAAGTACATTTTTCAATTTAATAAAAATTAAGATAACTATTTTTCAAAAAAAATTCTTCGGAAGTGTCTTTATTCTCTAACGATGTTTCGGGACGTTCTTACGTCCCTTCATCAGGTCCCAATGTGCGAGATATAGAAAAGAAAGAAAACAATGTAACTATAACAATATATGAAAAATAATATATATAGATTAATCAATTATAAATTAATGTATAAAAAAGTCTAAATAAATAAAAAATTATAATAGAGGTTACAAGACTACTGGCAATAATTACCCTCTACACTTGACAGATGGGATGTGCCACTGATGATGACGCTGAATTGAAAACTGGTACTAGTCAAAAATAAATCTTTTGTTTCTATGAGAAATCTGGTCCCACAACATCTTACTATCACATATGAATACATAACTTCAACCATACTTCATACAGCTGGGAAAATAAAAACAGAAACTTCAAAAACTGCAGTTCGTGTTGATTCAGAAGTCCCTCAGTAGGACATATATCGAATTTCAACTACATTGGTAATTTGTTTTAAAGGGAGAGCGAATACTTAATAATTCGTACTGGGGAAGAACATTTTCTGTGATTCAGTAGACTTTTTTTTAAACTAAACTTGTCAAAAAGGCGGTGGAAAACTTAGATTAAATTAATTTCGTTAGTTTTCTATCCCGAACGTTACCTCTCATATTTCGTAAAATACTTCAAGTTTTCTCCGCTCTTCCGTAAAATATTTAGGATTAACCCTCGATAGAAGGCTGACTTGGAACCCTCACACTCGGACGACACGACTCACACTAGACCGGCGACTTAGACTATTGTACAGTATTTTGAATAGGCGTTCTAAATTATCTACTCGACAAAAACTAAATTGTTATACTTATCTTCTCCGACCTCTCTGGACCTATGGCTTACAAATATATGGTACAGCTAAGACTTCAAACATCAAAAGAATACAGATATTTCAATCCAAGACTCTCCGACTGATTACGCAATGCCCACCATACGTTAGCAACAAGACTTTACACCGCGACTTGAACATCACACCCATAGACACTAGCATTAAACATTTATACCAACGTTTCTACACCAAAATTTACTTACACACCAATCCGGAAGTTCGCAAAATCCTAAGTACTTTACCCCACAATCCCCCAAGAAGATTAAAGAGAGTTTGGCATAGAGATCTCCTGGTATGAAGTGATGTCATGAGGGTTCACCGCTGGGTGTTTTTCCTCTCTCAAACCTCTCATGTCATATTTATTTTTATTATTTTATTTTATTTTTCTTATTTTTGTATAGTACCTACATGTCAGCCCAGCCGCTGGTTGTGCATTTTTTTTAAATAGTTGTGGCTTTAAATAAAAAAATACAAAAAAAAAAAAAAAGTTTTCTCCGTCCTTTGGTGGAACTTCAAAGAGAACACGAGATGGTATCGCATAAACTGGAGAACGAATCGTCTAAATTGAAAATTGGAAACGAGATAATCCTCACTCGCCTCTCGTCTCCCTGCCTCATTTGAGACCGTTTTAATCATTGGAAACGAGATAATCCTCACTCGCCTCTCGTCTCCCTGCCTCATTTGAGACCGTTTTAATCATTGGAAACGAGATAATCCTCACTCGCCTCTCGTCTCCCTCCCTGCCTCATTTGAGACCGTTTTAATCATTGGAAACGAGATAATCCTCACTCGCCTCTCGTCTCCCTGCCTCATTTGAGACCGTTTTAATCATTGGAAACGAGATAATCCTCACTCGCCTCTCGTCTCCCTGCCTCATTTGAGACCGTTTTAATCATTGGAAACGAGATAATCCTCACTCGCCTCTCGTCTCCCTCCCTGCCTCATTTGAGACCGTTTTAATCATTGGAAACGAGATAATCCTCACTCGCCTCTCGTCTCCCTGCCTCATTTGAGACCGTTTTAATCATTGGAAACGAGATAATCCTCACTCGCCTCTCGTCTCCCTGCCTCATTTGAGACAGTTTTAATCATTGGAAACGAGATAATCCTCACTCGCCTCTCGTCTCCCTGCCTCATTTGAGACCGTTTTAATCATTGGAAACGAGATAATCCTCACTCGCCTCTCGTCTCCCTGCCTCATTTGAGACCGTTTTAATCATTGGAAACGAGATAATCCTCACTCGCCTCTCGTCTCCCTGCCTCATTTGAGACCGTTTTAATCATTTACTCTTTGAATCTTTAAAAATTTAATTACAAAACACTTTCATTTTACGATTTGACATTTAATTCCTTCTAAAAAAAAGTTCTCAGGTTGTGCAGTGTTTATCGTCACTGCCTATTCGACTTGAGGACTGCTCTCACACTGACGGTAGACCCGATTCTGAATAATTATTAAAAAAAAGTCAACGGTGAGTCACCAGCATTATACTTCCCCAGTGTTTCCGCTCTCCCTCTGAAAGTAATTTACCGATTTGGATGAAAATGAATAGATTGGTGGTGCTTGCCTATATAGCTCAAAATTGGAGGCGGCCGAGGCTCTTAGATTTTTTACCCAAGAGGTGAATAAGCGGTATTCCAGAGTTTGTATGATCATCCTCGTTAAAGATCCCTACCCTCGGTGAATCAACCTAGGTAGGCAAAATTTAAGACTCACACAGTACACAACTTCTAAGCTGAGGAACGCGGACATATTGTGGAATTTGTAATAAATAAATAAAACAAACTTATTTTTTGTAAAACTACCGGTTTCGGCCTCACACCATCGTCAGGTCTTAGTTCATAACTAGACGAAGGTGTGAGGCCGAAACCGGAAGTTTTATATTTATAAATATCTTTAGTGGAATAGACAATATTTCAAAAAATAAGTTTGTTTTATTTATTCACACAGTAGAGTCGGGCTCAAGTCCACCGAGACGAAAGAGCGCTCTGGTGGTAGTCTGGAAGCTCTCTGGCATGTGTCACAATAACTAACTACCAAAGTTCTTGTTCATAGATTCGTTATACTTACAATTATGAGAATTTCTGAGTTTGCCCCCTCTCCTTTGATCCACGCTTCTCTTTGATAATTATTGTCCTTATTGGGTCATGGATACATTCATTATCTCGGCGGCTATTGGGATTTTTGGATTAAGCTCTAATCTCCCACATTGTTTTGGCTGAAAATTGATATGTGACGTCCTTAAAGAGTTATATACGAGAGGTGATCAAAACGTTCCAGGACTGATTTTTTAAATACATATTAAAACAATTTACAAGTTATTGGACGTAGTCCCCTTCAAAGTACTCCCCATGAGAAGCTATACATTTTCCTCACCGCCGTTTCCACTGCTGGAAGGACCCTGAGAAAGCATTTTCTGGAATGCTGTGGAATCTCTGCCCTTTTAAGGGTTTCTTAGTTTCGGAAACAGGAGAAAGTCCGCAGGGGCCAGGTCTGGTGAGTACGGGGGCTGGGGGATGACGGCCATGAAGTTTTTTGTACAATAATCGCGATTGAACAACGCAGAATGAACAGGCGCGTTGTAATGGTGCAGCACCCACTCTCCACTTCGCCATAGCTCAGTTCTCTTCCTCTTCACAGCCTCGTGCAAATGTCTCAAGGGTTTCAAGGTAGCAAAAATGATAAATTGTCTCATCTCGAGGAAGAAATTCGTAGTAAACACCCTTCCAGTTGAAGAAAACAGTGAGCATGACCTTGACGAGCTTTTTTGGGTGTTGGAGAGGATTTTGTCTTCCATTGTGATGATTGGACCTTTGTTCACGTCATACACATAAACCCTCGTCTGTATACAAATATAAAATTTATAAATTAATTTAGATATATCGTGTATCAGACCCACAGGAATTACACGATTTTTTTTTTTAATTTTGGAATCAGGTAGGGAAACAATACACAGGAAATTTAGGTAAGCACTCAACATTGAATTCCTGACCGACCTCTGTATTTCGCACAGCTGGGAAAGAAATTAAAACGTCGATTAACCGAATCCGTTTTATCCGTTAAAAATTCAGAACACGTATAATTTATGCTGGCATACTAAATATATCCAAGCCCTGAATACACATGAACTTCGTGTTACCCAGTGAAAAAATAAGAATAACAAGTTCAGGATTTTCCTTATAAAGTACTCAAACCGGTCGAAGCAGTGTTCCACTGAAGAAAGGAAGTAAAAGATCAAATTAGCCAACATACAACTATAATTTTAAACATCAATTCTCAGTTCTCCAGCTATACGAAGTCTAGGAGAAGTTATGTAATCAGTCTGAAATTCGACGTTGAGTTTTTACTGAAAGTTCATATTTTCAAAAACGTCTGTGTTAGTTATTATGACTAAATCGGGCTTTAACTACGAGATGATATCGCCGACTACCAGAGCACTCTTTCGTCACTCTGATGAGTCTACATAAGTTTATTCACCTAGGATAGGGATCTTTAACCAGTATCTGATATCGTACAGGTTCGGGACCATCGCTTATCGTCCCATCCGAAGGACGGTTTAAGTTTGTTTTACCTCCCAAATAAAATAAACTAAAAGCCTCGGCAGGACTTCGAACCTGCGATCTTGAGCTCAGTAAGTAAGCACGCCTACCACTGAGCAACAGCGCCCTCAAAAAAAAACATTGACGTCTTTGTGAGTCTCTTCGTGCGTGCCAGTGAACACGATAACTCCCAATAGAATGAATGTATCATAATACAATTTTGTATGTGTATCCAGATTTCCATAAGGACGACACCTATTGATTTTCAACCAAATTGTTCAAAGGGAAAGGTTTAGCCAAAAATTCTAAAAACTGCCGATGTATTGAAAGTATCTAAAAATTTCAACGTTTTGAATTATTTATTGGAGTTTTGAATTTACAAAATTTCATATGTAAATTCAAAACTCCATAAGGATGATGGGAGGGAGGCTTAATTCAAAAACCCCAATAAGTGCTGATATAGGAATGTATCAGAATAAAATTCTAGGTATTTTCGATGTGTAAAAATTGTTTTATTTTTCAACAGGTTTCGCATATTTTGCATCATCAGATTATAGAAAAATAAGGGGGAATAGGGGTGAGTGCGTGGTAAATCTTCAGTCCAGTTTCCAGACGACACTCGACACGAACTCAGAATGTCGTTAGGAAACTGCCAAACCGGTATAAAATATGTAAAACCATTTTTGAACAGAAAGTTTCCACGGTATCGGCGGATAATAAGTCCCTCAGCCAGCACCGCCTCAATCTTCGAAGAGGATTGTCGAGATGGGAATGGGATGACAGAGATCGCGCATATTAAATGGTATAATTAATTAAATAGAAATAAGAAACGCTATATATGTACTTTTGATCACACTCAAATAGTGAGAGTTGAGGGCGGTCGTGCTCTTCAGACAACTCAGGACTTAAAAAAAAAAGAACTGAGTAGTACTTGAGAGTGTTTCCCGTTGTTCCCTGCCCCTCTGAGTTCATTAGGAAGAGGATTGGAAAAGTTTTTTATTGGCGTGCGTTGGTGCTTGGAGTCAGTCTTGTCTGGTTGGACTCCTCTTCATTCGATACATATGTGGCAAAAACCAACATTCCATGTTCTCAACAAGTGTTTTTATATCATTTTGGAAATTATTGGCCACTATTTTTCCTTTCTTATACCTTCGTAAGAAAGTATTATATAAATATAATCATGCGAAAATAAGGTCATATTTCCATAGTCCGACTATGGGTTTCCTAACTGTTGCCTACCTAGGTTTTGTTACCTAGGATAGGTGTCTTTAACGAGTACCTGATATCCCACAGTCTAGGGACTACCGCCCAACGTCCTGAAGGCCGGCGTCAAGAGCCTCACCGTTACGAAACAGCGATTTTTGAGCTCAGTAGACAACCATTCTACCTAAAATATTCAGTTAAAAATATAAATGGTACCTATTGCATTTAATAATGTAAGTAATTTTATAATAACTTATATTATTTATAAAAAAAATATTCATCTTATACGTGTTTGTATTCTAAGATTTGATACATATCAACGGTCTCCAGGCCAAAGGGCGTAACCCAAAATTTTACTTTTGAAATTGATTATTAGGAGAAAACGAACATTTTAGTCGATCAAAAAGTTTTGTGATGACACATCAGGGGCGTAGCCAGGATTTTGAGCAGGGGGGGGGGGGGGGGGGGGGAAGTTAGGCTAAGAGGGCAGTTTCCGTGGTTAGCGTTGCAGACTTTTTGTTATTAATTTGGAAGACTCGGACCTCTAGAAGCTCCCCCTGAGGTAACCACTGACTGTAATACTTAAGTTGACTTTACATGAGCAGCAAAAATGCACGCTGCGGTTTCTGTGCTTTTAGAATTAAATGACTCACATTCAATAGCGTGCATTTGCTGCTGCCTTTTGCATTTTTACTGCGCATGTAAAATCAGCTTTAATAGTATAAAGTATAACATAAATGACGATTTTGAGCGAGGAAATGAAATGATCGAATTCATATATATATATTTAAATAAATGTAATATGACTTGTTTTGTACATGTAACAGCTGATTGCTGATTTAGGAATCAGACGCACGGGAAATTTGAAGATCTTATTGGTAACTTGCAAGCAATCCATTTTTTTTTAAACGATTTTTTTAGTTTATTTAATTTTTATCTTCATTTTTTGCTCTGGCCAGGGGGGGCACACCCTGTGGCACATTATGATTATTCGTAGCAAATAACTAAAAATTCAATTCATTAGAATGCTAGAAATAATTTTAAAACGTTTTTTGTCTCTCCTGTGAAATTTACATTTTGAGGGTTCCGCCCATTGGCCTAGAGACCGTATATGTATATATATACATATCGTACCCCCGCTTCAGAAGTGACATAACACAAAATTCGTCAATTTTTGGTTTATGTCTCAAATGAGGTAAGACAAATGATCTCTTTATTCAGGAAAAACGAAACGTCTCGGGTTCCAATAGATTAGAAACTAGAAAGAAAATCGTACGAGCCCTCATTACTTCAAAATAGTTATTTCAAATTACAGTAATTTTTCAGTGACGTTTTACAGGCATTCATGATTTTTGATTTGTGTCACTTGTGAAGCGGGGGTTCGATATAACATAAGCTATTTTGATGTACCTAATTCTACTTAACATGTTATAGTTTAACGGAAATAAATATTACTATTATTAATAAGTAAGGTTACAAAATAGAACTTGCCACTTAATATTTTGGATCAAAAAGGAATACATGAAAAGACCTACTGACAAAGAAATTTAAATGATTCTGTGATTATAAACGTAAATTTATAATTTTTGTACACTCTTTTTCCTATGAATTTGGCTCATTGTCGAATGAGGGGTCTTTAACGAGTACCGATACAGTTTTTATGCTACTTGATTTTTGAGAGGATTTAGAAGTCCCTGTAAAAGTGAACTATTGACTTTTAGCCCAAACGGTCGATTGGTTCTGGAGGGAGAGCAAAAACTTAATTGATTAATTCATGCTAGGGAAGTACATAGCCGATGATTTACTAACGACTTTTTTTTATTATTTTCTTAGTATTCCCTCGTTAAAAGACCCAAAATGAAACCCTGTTTCTGACTTCTAGTCATTCCTTGGAAAATACTGTCCAGACGAGTTTCACAGGCATAAGATGCAACTATTGTCCATAACATGAATTTCTCTTACCCACTATATTTTTACAGATCATTCTCCCCTTTATTACACCACTCTCTTTCTCATAATCATTCATCTGACATTTCAAACTGGCTTAACTGGATATCAGTAAATCACTCAGCTTATCACCAATTAATCCCAGTTTGAACTAGAAAGGAATGAATTTGAGAGAGAGAGAATAGAAGAAGGAAGAAGAGGAGGAATAATCTGTAAAAATGGAGTGGCTATAAGTATTATTATAGATTAAGTTAGGTTTTATGACTCATGCCCGGGCTTTAACTACGAGGTCATATCGCCTACTACCAGAGCGCTCTTTAGTCACTCTGGTGGACATGAGCCCGACTCTACTGTGGGAGTCCTAAATATTGCCTACCCTAAATTTTTATTCACCTAGGGTAGGGGTCTTTAACGAGTACCTGACATCGTACAGGCTCGGGACCATCGCTTAACGTCCCATCCGAAGGACGGCGTGTTTAAGTTTATTTTACCTCCCAGATAAAATAAACTAAGGGCCTCGGTCGGGTTACAAACCCACGTTCTTGAGCTCAGAAGTCAGGCACGCATACCAATGAGCTACCGGCGCCCTCAGTATTATTATATATATTTCTACATAATTATTTTTGACACAAATAAAAATAATAATAAAAACATGTAAGGTACCACGTTAGAGTCGAGCTTAATTTTTTATTATTTTATAAAAACTGACGAAACTTTTGTATAAGTAGAGTGGACTTCAACAACAAACCTCTTATTACATATTATATAATTCTTTTCTTTGTATTCAGATTTCTTGTAAATCCTCAGATTTCGGATCCTAAAAAGGCGTTGATCCTAAGGGTAAACTACTATGACTGGGTTCACAAAGTCTGTTTATCATATGAAATGGGTTGTCAAACCATCCATATCCCCTTATATGGAGATTTTGTCAATAGTATTATTCACATTATTGTTTAGTATGAATAGAATAGTTTGGGGAAAATTGTCTTTCACTTTCCCAGCTATATATAATATATATATATATATAAGTATATATATATATATTAAGTGTTCATTTATTTATAAATAAAATACACATATACAAATAATTCGAAAATCAATCTTATACCAAAGACGACCTCTTTGTCAGATGACCGTCAGAGTTTAGTCGTCATAATTTACAAATAAAGAAGAAATTAAGTACATCTCTCACTTCACGCACCAAAAAATCAAATTCGCCTAAGAACATAATACATTTTATTTACGAATAAGAAAGGATCATATCAATATAAATATATATCTTTGACTTTCAAAATTTAATTCAAAATAATCATAATCTTCTGGTTCGGTACAATAATATTTTTTTCAGATATTGATTGTGAACCATAAGATTTGAGCCTAGTTATAATAAATGTTATAAAATGATAATAAATATTAATACGAATTAAAAATATATATATTCCAAAAGTGAAAAACAGAAGTATCTGTGTGTCTGTGAAAACGCTAACTTATAGAACGAATGTATCGACAAGGAATTTTATGTGTATTCAGAACCCTGTAGAGAAAATTCCTATTGATTTTGAGTCAAATGGGCCGAAGGGAAAGGGGGGATAAGGGGGGAAGCTTAATACAAAAACTCTAATAACTGTCATTGTAATGAAGAAATTGATACAAATAGCCCAATAAGGATGGCACATATTAATTTTCAGCGGAATCCGCAAAAAGGGAGGGTGGATTGGCGGGGCTCAACTCAAAAATCCCAATAACTGCCGATGTATTGAATGTACCGACACAAAATTGAGTATGAGGATTCATAAGCCACTATGTAGGTCAAATATTGAATCTTAGCCCAAACGGTCGATTGGCTTCGGAGGGAGAGCGAAAACGTAATTGGATAATTTCTGGTGAGGAACTAGCATAAAGCCGGTGATTCGAAGTCCTTTTTACTTCTTTATAAGTATAAGGAACTATTAAAATAATATTATATAATAATGAGTAACAAGAGATTTTCATGTAAGTGACCCCAAATGATCCCGGATTCGTGTTGACCATTTTCGCGATGATGTCTGCTGTGTCTTCCAGAGCCAAAAATATTCTAAAAGTTGCAATGTACTAAAAATAAAATATTTTTCCAAAAATGTGCTAATCTAAAGTCCTGAATAGTTTATTATCAATGGCAGACTTTAAATAATATTATTTTAAAAAATACAAATGTGCTGTCAAATTGAACATAAACTACAGACCACGAAATCAATGAAATTGTCAACCTATCACTAGAAAAACGTAACTTACAATGATAGTTAACATTTTTGTACAGATATTGTGAAACACTTGATAAAAAAATATTAAGATTATTTGTGTGCCTTATTACAACGTATTTGTTAAGCCGTGGCTGAAGACATCAATACCGAAAGTACTCCCATATATTTTTATAGATTTTATGAAATAGAAAATATTTTTTAAAAAACATACTTACTTCAAAATTAGACATGAC
The DNA here is from genome assembly GCA_963662175.1 of Aradus depressus. Lineage (NCBI taxonomy): Eukaryota > Metazoa > Arthropoda > Insecta > Hemiptera > Aradidae > Aradus > Aradus depressus. The sequence continues at coordinate 31,909,140 of OY759217.1, read as the reverse complement.
ACAAAAAATAAACTGTTACACTTACTTACTGAGACCCTTACGGAGATATGGATCACGGATATACGGTTCAGCAAAACGTAAAACGAATTCAGGCATTTCAATCAAAAACCCTCAGACTGATAACACAGTGCCCACCCATACATGAACAACAGAACGATCTCATGATACACACAGTGCCGACCCATACATGAACAACAGAACGATCTCATGATACACACAGTGCTTGAAACAATACAAACTACTTGTTTACGGTTTTTTAGCAAACTTTACACAAATACAAACCCAGAAATACGTACTTTATCTTCACAACAATTACCACATAACCCCCACAAAGGTTGAAGAGGAGATAGAACCGAGACTTATTGCCACCTTGAATAATCTTCCTTCTTAATATTTCTCAACACTAACTTCCTTGTTTTTATTACCTCGCATTTACTACCCATTCATCAAAATTGTCTTTCGTCATAGATGTTGGCTGTTGCACCCAGCAACAGATGCATCTTTATAAATAAAAGACAAAAAATAAAAATTATTTATATTTTCTATGTAACTTTTACAAAACAGCTTAAAGTTACTCCGGGCGAAGCTGGATAACCACCTAGTAGTTAGTTATTATGACTCATGCCCGAGCTTTTAACTACGAAGTCATATCGCCTACTACCAGAGCGCTCTGGTGGACATGAACCCGACTCTACTGTGGGAGTTCTAAATTTTGCCTACCCTAAATTTTTATTCAGCTAGGGTAGGGGTCCTTAACGAGTACCTGACATCATACAAGCTCGGGACCATTGCTTAATGTCCCATCCGAAGTACAGCGTGCTTAAGTTTATTTTACCTCCCAGATAAAAAAAACTAAGGGCCCCGGTCAGGTTTCGAACCCACGATCTTGAGCTCAAAAGGCAAGCACGCATACCACTGAGCTACCGGCGCCCAACCTCCAAGTAGTTTACATAAATTATTTGAAGCGTCTGATGGAGAAAAGTGTTTTAAATTTTAGGACAGTACCTCGAATCCATCTGCTCCATTTAAAATTAGAGTGATCACAATTAATTTTTTTATTTACGTACCATTTAAATCCGCAACCACATCTTTATTACTTGACTCACCTGAAACAAAACAGAATAATTTTTATTAGTCAATTATAAACATGTAAATATTATACAATGTAAAAATGACCAAAATGTTTGAGTATAAAATTTTTTATCAAGGGGTCCAGTGTATGTGCACGTTATTAGGTAGCGTGGTTGCATTCAGTTGAACGCCCCTGTGAAATCACCTCCCAGATAAAAAAGTGAGCACGTCTTCCTTCGGATGGTAAGCGATGTCCAGGTACGATGTCAGGTACTCGTTAAAAATGTCCCCTACCCTAGATAAATAAAAATTTAAATATTTACTACCCTAGATAAATAAAAAAGCTCCCCATAGTTGAGTCGGGTTAATGTCCCCCAGAGCGACGAAAGAGGTCTCTGGTAGTAGGCGATATGACCTACTAGTTAAAGCCCGTCCATGTGTCACAATAACTAACTGATTAGCCGACTTTTTTTTATTTATTTGTGCACTGTACTAATGTGTCCTCAGATTTGAGATATATTAGATAGATAGCTAGACGAAGCATAGAGAAAGTTATATAATCGGTGATAAATTCGATGCTGAGTTTTCAACGGAATTTCACGTTTTCCTACCTCCGATTCCAAAAAATAAAACAATGTCCTGGGTATATGTGTGCCTGTGAACACTGTATATGTATCCGAAACCCTCTATGACACCTATTGACTTTCAGCCAAATCGGCCAGAAGGAAGGGGGGGATTAGGGGGGGGGGGGGGGGGGGGGGCTAAATTGACGCTTGAATTTCAAGATTTCCCAGACCCTTAGATTTCAAAAATGTCTGTGTGTAATTGTGATCACGATAACTCCCGATAGAATGAATGTGTATAGTGCTAGAGTCGGTAATTAATATAGTTAATATAGTGCTAGAGCCGGTAATTAATATAGTTAATATAGTGCTAGAGCCGGTAATTAATATTATTAATATAGTTGGACTTGAAAAATAAAATAAAACTTGTTTATTTAATATATTGTCTAATTTCACTAACTATATATACATGGGAGTACTTTCGGTATTTCTACCATCCTCAGCCAAAAGCATAAGAGATAAAACTGTCTCTCATAAGAGATATCTCTCATAAGACTCATAAGAGAGTCTTATCTCTTATGCTTTTGGCTGAGGATGGTAGAAATACCGAAAGTACTCCCATGTATATATAGTTAGTGAAATTAGACAATATATTAAATAAACAAGTTTTATTTTATTTTTCAAGTCCATTTGAATTATTTCACAATATCTCTGCAATAATGTCAGTTTTCATTGTTAATATAGTGCTAGAGCAGGTAATTCACCAACTTTTTTCTTTATATAATAATAAATAATAATAATAATTTTTATTATTTAAAGGGATCACCCCTATACAATGGAGTCATTGACCATTACTTTTACGATATTAACATAATAATGACACATATAAAAGAATACACATATAAAACAATAATGACACATATAAAGGAACCTTTAACAAACTAAATAAATAAATTAAAAAATATATACATTTTTATTGTGTAATCAATAGTTCAGTAAATATGAATTTCCGATGAAAATTTGAATTCAACATTGCATAACTACCCCTATTCTTGGTAAGTAATAAGTGATTTAATTTTCCTCATCTCTATCGACTCAATGCTTGCGATTCGAACGAATATTAATGTAGAGAATCGTAGGTTTTACGTAATTATTGAGAGGATGGTAACAATGGGGTTAGGATGAGAACAATGCAAATGATGCTGGAGTTACCACGAGCTAATTAGGAGTTGACCAATGAAACGTCTTGTTAATTTCTCGTCACAAGTATTCTGGCTCCTCACTGGCTGAGAGTTGTCTCAACTCAAGATGGCTCGTGTTTATATAATGATAGGGAAGCTAGTCTTCATAACTCATCCACCAATAGACTGTTAAAGGAATAATAATCTCGTTCGTTGGTAAAAGTCTGTACAGCAATGTCAGTAAGTTTGCGAATCTTTATAAAAGTTGAAAGTATGTATGTCTGTGATTTACAGGGAAATTATGTAATCGGTCAAAAATTCCATGCAGAGCTTTCAACGGAATTTCATGTTGTCTGCTCTCCACATTCCAATTATGAACCAAAAAATGTCTGTCTGTGAACACGATAACTCTCGATAGAATGAATGTATCAACATGAAATTTTATATGTGAACCCAGAAACCTTTAATGACAACATCTATAGAATTTAAGCTAAATCGGGCAAAGGGAAGTGAGGGTTTAGAGGAGAGGCTTAACTCAAAAACTCTAATAATTGCGTGTATCGACACAAACTTTCATGTTTCAGAACGCCATAAGGACGATACTTATTAATTTTCAGTGATGTCAGCTGAAGGGAAGAGGGACCAGGGGGCTCAATTCAAAAACACTAATAATTGCCAAAATAATGAATTTATAAACACTTAAGTACTTAAGAGTCAACTTAAAAATATTAACGCAAACGGTTGACTGGTTTTGGAGGGTGAGCGAAAAATTAATTGATTAATTCACTCTGGGGAAGTAAATTGCCGGTGATTCATCGTTTTTTGTTTGTTAGTTGAAAAGATTATTATTGGCATAATATTTGCCAATTTTGTCTCAGAGCCAATTCCTTATCGTATTCATTTATCGTAGATTAAATCCAATTTTCGTATTTCATATTAATTTTATATTGTATATTAATATATATATATTAATATTGTACGAGAGGTTTAATTTGTCACAGAATCAATTTTATATAATAGAAAGAAGATGATTATGAAAAATACTTATACAAGCTCCAATTAGGGCGCCGGGAGAGCAGAGGTACCTAGTTTTCTTGCCAAGATCGTGGATTCAAAACCAGGCCGAAGCCATTATGTGTATTATCTGGAAAATACCAAAATATTGAGCATGTCGCCCTTCGGGACGACAATGTTTGAAAGCCTATATGGTGTCAGGTTCTCTCATAGATTTTATTATTAGCCGGCTTTCGAGATTGCCCTCAACATTATTAGCATTATTAACACAATAATTTTAAAAGTAAATGAGGGCGCCGGTAGCTCAGTGGTATGCGTACCTGTCTTCTGAGCTCGGAATCGTGGGTTCGAAACCCGACAGAGGCCCTTAGTTTATTTTATCTGGGAGGTAAAATAAACTTAAGAACTCCGTCCTTCGGATGGAACGTTAAGCGATGGTCCCGAGCCTGTACGAAGTCAAGTACTCGTTGAATAAAAATTTAGGGTATGCAAAATTTAGGACTCCCGTCGGGCTCATGTCCACCAGAGTGACGAAAGAGCGCTCTGGTAGTAGGCGGTATGACCTCATAGTTAAAGCCCGGGCATGAGTGATAAAACCTAACCTAATAAATAAATTACACAAATCTATCCAACTACTGCAAAAATTAATAATTTAAGATTTCATGGATGGGGAAAATATGTTATTCTTGCTCCCCATCTGAGTCACAACTGGCAATACGGAGTGCGTAAGGGTTGACAGGCTTATCCCCTCTCTTGAATTAAGCAGACTGTCTTCTCTGTTTCACCTTTCCAGTTTTATCTCTATACTTTTAATAATACTAATCTTTCTACTTTTTCGGGTATTGCGTAATAATGAGGCCTGTAGTTTGAAGATGGAAGAATTCAGAGTCGCCCCTCCTCAAATGTTCTTCAATTTAGTCTTCATGGATCCTCATGGAAGAGCGCTTAGGTAGCTTAGAGCGGCTTTGTTGTTAAAGGAAGAAGAGGAGCTGAGGAATGTATCGATACGAAATCTTTCATGAGGACTCAATAGTCTCTGAGTATGATAACTAATGATTTTCAATCCAAATCGGGAGATTTCAAAGGAAGAGTGGAAACTGAGTTAATTATTCCGCGCTCGGTATTGGCTGTGTTTCAGCAACAGCTTTTTTTAATAATACAAGCTTGCCTGTAACTAAAATAATAGGATATCTGGCTCTTTGAGTTCCAAGCTACTTTGTCCCCAGGTTCTCGTCCAACAAAGCCATCCCTGTGGGGGGCCCTTGATTTATTGAAGGGGTTCCAAGATCCCTTTTCCTCTACTGCAGATAAAAAGGAGAAAACGACCTCCCATTAGGACCTGAAATAAAATCCCGAGGAAATTTCACGTGCGTTAATCTTCTCCTAAGCTCTCCTTTTCTGCAACGGTAACTCTTGCAACACGTTACTGACCTCCTCAAGAAAAGCGTTCTCTCTGTTGGAAAATTATTGATATGGAATAAGGCCAATAGATATAGAATTCATGGGTTTCAGAGAGTTAAAAGAATTTTCTTCAAATGATATCAAATCAGAAGAGAATTACTATCAGAACGTAACCAATTTCTTTCTAAATGATGTAGATATTCCAAATTCATTCGGGAAGCCCATCAAGAGCCTTCTTCAGAATGATCCCCCCAGCTCAGCACACCAAACCGTCTTGCGATTGTTCACAGTCTCCAGGCTTCCCACTCTTCTCTTACTCTTCGGTGTCACATTCAATAGTTTTCTCGGCATAGAGTTCAGGGATGAGGCCATATGACACCTCTGGAAGAAATGCCGCAAAAAAATAACCAACAATCATTCTATGGAAGCCTTGGCCCGCATCCCAATTTCAATTTGAACAATTGAAAATTTTCATTGACCCCTCAATTTCAATTTAAAAAAATAAACGTTATACCAATTTGCACAGAAGAGTTTGAAATTTATGTTTATTTAATTGGTTAAAATGAAAATAATTGTTATTAGTATATAAAAAATATAAGAAAAAAGGGTGGGCTTATACTTGCTTAGATAAAACTTCTATATGAGCGTGACAATATATGGTCTCATTGAATTATATTATTCGGTTCTTGTATTAGTTATTATTTTGGAAAGATAATATCTTAACAATGGCCTTAAAGTAGCTAAAGTCAGTTTATTAACAATGGTAATTAAATACATTTAAATGCCCTTTAAGTTACGTAAGCACATTAAAACAGTTAAATCCTTTAAGACACAAGTCAGGTTCTTAACAATGATTATTAAAGAATTTTAAAAGACCTTTTATGAGACTAAAAGCCTTCATTGCCTTAAAGGGCCAAAAACTTTCATTTATCTTAAGGCTACCTGGTCATTAACAATAGTTATTAAAGCTCTATAAGATCTCTTCAGACCAACTGGTTATAAACAATGGTTTATTATCAATTGCTGTCGACTCTTCAAAGATTCGGATCAGTACGGAAACGTTTTGCTTGCTTTCAAACACTTATCGAAAATTGAAAAAACCTTGAGCACGCCGTCCTTCGGATGGACCTAGACGAACAAACCTAGGTAGGTAAAATTTACGACTTCCACAATAGAGTCGGGCTCATGTCCACCAGAGCGACGAAAGAGCCTTTTGGTTAAACCCCGTGAATGAGTCACAGTAACAAATTCTTCTCTATAAATTGTTAATTTTTTGTTTTCAAAGGATGACGTAATATCGATTTCAAAATGACGACCCACCCGCCTATTTCAAGTTCCCAAGCCATGGCGCCATTTTTATAGTAGCGGTTTCTACATTTCTTGACATGCACTTGCCTCAATTTCTCTCGTTGTATTGAAATTTAATAGTTTCACAAACCTCCCACATCGTATTGATTACTCATCGCGGTGTTGAATATAACCATAAGCAAAGCGACGACCATGTCACAACATGTGTTCGTGCTTGTGGTGTAATGTTACTTCATATTGAGTCGGAGTTCTGTAGTTCATTTCACTAATTTTGTTAATACCATATGACCTTTTGTTCAATCAGAATATCAGTATCTCCTCTGGTACAACTGAATTATTTATTTGCGAACTAAAAGAATTCGAAAATGTCTTCCCCCATCCTTTCCTTTTCCACGTTCAACAATCTCTCAGCCACCAGAAGAAACAGCTTTCAACAGTCTCATATATCATTTTCAAAACCTCTCGAGACTGTCTAGAAAATAAGTTTCTAAGAAGTTCTTCGCCCTGGTGAATTCCTTGTCAGAAATAGGGTTTAGAAACACCCACGCCCCCCATAAACCAAGCCACAAAGGGTGTAAACACTTAGAGAAATGTTTTGCCACCCCCGGGGCTATGATTGCAATATAATACACCGGAGGGGGCGGCTGCGGTTTACCCCAGCCCAGTCTTCGGGCCACAACCCTAAGATATTTCAGAGGCTACATTCCCCCAGATATTTCAACTTATTTATTTATCGCCATGTTCTCCTATCTTCTATTTGTGTATGATTTTTTACTTCTCCAACTTCATGGGAAGTTATGTGATCGATCAAATATATATTTCACCTGATTTTCTTGTTTTCCGATCCCTTGATTCTAAAAATGTTCTGTTTGTCTGCGTTTGTGATTGTCTGTAAACACGATAACTCCAGATAGAATGAATGTATCAACACAAAATTTTATGTGTGTATCATATGTGAAACCATAAAATAAAACAAATAAAATAATAAAATAAATAGAATAATTTGTTGTTGTGACTCATGCCCGGGGGAGATCATATCGCCTACTACCATAACGCTCTTTAGTAGCTCACCAGGTTTATTCACTTAGGATAGGGGTCTTTAACGAGTACCTGACATCGTACAAGGTAGTGGATTATCTCTTAACGTCTCATACGAAGGACGCCATGCTTAAGTTTCAACTCCCAGATAAACCAAGTTTTGAACCCGTTTATATAATATAGAACAGCATCAGTAGAACTCCCACCACACTGCCAAAACAACCACTGTCCAGCAGTGGAGGAATACCAGGAGACGGGGCGTCGAAAGGACTGAGAGGCGTGAAGGGAGAATCGAGTTATCACCAACACTCTCTTAAAACATAGCGTATTCATTAATTAATAGAATCTTAATTGCCGAAAATCAAAGTCTAACTTGAAAAATATCAGTTTCACAAAAAATTGGGAAAACCAAGAGAGAAAAAGTGGCAATTTTCCAAAATTTGTATCGCTCACCGCTCACCTTTTTGAAAATTGCAAGTAGATTCATTTAAAAGGGAATTTCTCTACATTTCTGGTTATATAACTTTTTAATATATCTGATGTCGTTCAAGAGGAATGGACAAAGTCCAGAACGTGTCACAGCGAGCTAATGATCCTTTGGATCTTGTGAATATTAATGTAAACATTTCATGAGTTTTAATTCAAATTAATATGTTGACAGATTACAATTAAAAAGTTGTTAAAAAGGTAAAAAAAATGTTTTTATTAGCATATCAGAAAATTCTTGCAGGAAAAATAATATTTTAATTAAAATTCCGCCGCTCACTCACCCGAGGCCCTCAAAATAGTATTAATTAAAAATTTAAAAAAAGGTTCAATTTTATTAAATGAACCTCAATATTTTCCAATAATTAATTATAAAAAAAAAAACAGGATAATTATAAAACCAGGAAAAAAACACCACATTTTCATGATCCTAATCTGGATCCCCTCACATATGGGAACTGAAGGGAATGTTAGAGCCGATATACCTGCGAAGGAAGCAGCAACGATGTCTGCAGAAGAAAAAGAAGTGACGCTGAGATCCGACTTGAAGAAATCAAAATCACAATGAAACTAACCTAGGCCGGACATGTCAGTGGAAAATAAACTGTTCATGAAAGAAAATATCGATGAATGGAAGAGCTGGAGGTGGCGTGCCTGATGTGGCTCCGTCTGGATCACACTCGACTATTTCGAACGAAATCGGTCGAAGGGAAGGGGGCCCAATAACTGTCGATGTAATGAATGTATTGACATGAAACTTTATATTTAAATTCAAAACCTCATGAGGATGGCAACTATTAATTTTCCACAAAATCGGTCAAAAGGAACGGGAGGGCCAGAGAAGAGGGACTCAAATACCATATATTAACTGCTGATGTAATAAATGTATCGACACAAAATTTAATATGAGGATTCAGAAGCCACCATGTGAGTCAAATATTGAGTTTTAGTCCAAACGGTCGGCTTTGGAGGGAGAGCGAAAACTTAAGTGATTAATTCGTGTTGGGGAAGTACATAGTACAATATCTCACAATAAATGTTGTGTCGATACATTCATTACATCGACAGTTATTATTGTATTTTGAGTTAACTTTTACTTTTACTTTACTTTCCCTGGCGCTACGGTCCTTGTAGAACCTGGGCCTCCGCAACGATCTTCTGCCATTCTTCTCTATCCTCAGTCTCCCGTCTCCATCTTCTCACACCCATCGTTCTGAGGTCGTCCTCCAGCCAACGTAAGCGGGGTCTATCTCTTCTTCTTTGTCCTCCCGGGTGTCCCTCCAGTATCTTCCTTGGCAATCTGTCTGGTTCCATCCTCTGTAAATGCCCCAGCCATCGCAGCCGCCCCTGCTTCACTAAGGACACCAGGTCCGACCTCCCTATTGGTCTGTATCCTTCATCTACCCCCCTCTGGAGTCACTAACTAATCCTAGGTGATTGAACCTAGATAGGCAAAATTTAGTATTTCCAGTTAACTCTTTCCCTAATTTCTCCTTCCCTTCGTAGGGTAACGTTCCTTACGGGGTATTAGGATCAGAAAACATGAAAGTCCGATGAAAAATCAACATCAAATTTATAACCAAATACATAACTTTCCCTATACTTCGTAAAACTGGGAAGTAAAAAAGAAATAAATTAATAAAAGAAAGGGTTATTACGATTAAAAAAATATATACCTGAATATGTCGGGTCGCGTGCCTGAACCGTGGGACATGTAATTATCTTCAGTGTAGGCCTGAATGGGAAGCATTCGGAATTGCGTGTTCCAACACATCTACCATCAGAAATCCCCCAAATTATATTAGAAAGACCGTATTTAAAAATTAAGATTATCCCTTAAGGTACAATGCCTTATCATTTACTTCCAAGGAAACATTACCTACAAACCTCCTAAATTAATTATGAATATTAAAGCATAAATCGATAATGGAGTAATTAAGATGGATGTATGTACTCAAGAGGGGTTATTCATAACTGAAGAATAAATATAGGGGATGATGGGGAGGGGAGGGGGAAGGAAAAGAGGGTTTCATGAGCAAAATATACCAGAAGTGACCGTTCAAAATTTTTACACGTCACTTCTTCATAGTTTCTGCCTATAGTTAATTAAATGCCAAATTGCGGATCCGAACTCTCCAACATCTCTTATGAAATTTGACCTTTTCGCCAGCAGTCGCTATTAGAGTACGACATTTCTTACTGACAACAGTTATTATACATACAGGTTAGGTGAACATATTTTATTTATTTGAACTTGAAAGAAATAAAACTTGTTTATTTATGATATTGTCTAATTTCACCAACTATATTTACATGGGAGTACTTTCGGTATTTCTACCATCCTCAGCCAAAAGCATAAGAGATAAGACTCTCTTAAAAGGTAAGAAGATGTAAATATAGTTGGTGAAATTAGACAATATCATAAATAAACAAGTTTTATTTATTTCAGTCTTATCTCTTATGCTTTTGGCTGAGGATGGTAGAAATACCGAAAGTACTCCCATGTAAATATAGTTGGTGAAATTAGACAATATCATAAATAAACAAATAAAACATATCTCTGCAATAATGTCAGTTTTCATTTTATTTATTGTTAGCCCGCTTTCGAAGTTCCCCTCATCATCAGGCCAGTCTGTTAAAAGTTTTTTTAGATGTTTTTTCAGACAGCATGATTATGAGGGCAACCTCGAAAGACGGCTAGCATAATTTATCATATCTGTGAAAGGTCCCACTACGTTTTTTACAACTTATGACTAATAATTACGTCTCACTACGTCAGCCGTTAGTTATTGAAAATATATTTAAGTTAGAGGGCGCCGGTAGCTCAAAAGAAGCGTGTTTGTCTACTCAGCTCAAGATGGCGGATCGAAACCTTTGGATGGGGAGTTTAGCTGTGATCCCGAGCCTGTTTAATGTCAAGAACACGTTTAAGGCCCCTGCCCTAGGTGAATAAACCTGGATACGCAAAATGTAGGACACCCACTGTAGACTGAGGCTCATGTCCATCAGAGCGACGAAAGAGCACTCTGGTAGTAGGCGATATGACGTAGTTATGCCCGGGCATGAATCACAATAATTAACTAACTATAATAAGGTTATGCATTATTTTGTTATCAGATTTTTAAATAAGTGACCTCATTGAATTTAGTGAAAACATGTATGTTTTCAATTCGAAACAATATCTTTAAAAAATTGTTGTTAGAGTCAATGATAATTCCTTCATAAAGTGAATTATTTACTGTCTAAACAAACAGAAAAGTAACTTTATGCCTAAATAGGATTTGAGTAATTAAGTTTATACAAAAAAATATTAATTAAAAATTCAATGAGCTAAACAACTAACTACAAAATTTCAGCTTATCTGGAAGTCGACTGTTCTACGAATGAAACTGAGATTCAGCACCTAAGAATGGCTACCAGCTGAACTAAGGTAAGTCGTTACCTCCACCCAACTACCACCACCAAACGCATCAAAGAGAATCTCGAGGAATCGAATTCGCTGACAGGAACTTTTCAGGAAAAAGAGCCCTTGGATCCAACGACTTCTATTTCGGAATTTGAGCTCCAGGAAGAGGCATCATGAAGCAAGAGGCTGCATGATCCATATGGACTTAAAATAGTAGAGGAAGTCCACCAGCGCTGCCAGGACCAAACTTGTAGTCCCTCGACCCACAGTCCTTCGCTCTTCTTCCCAACACTGACCTTACGACATCAGGTAACCCGTAACTCAGCGCCTCGCCAGCAGCAGCTGCCAATCGCCTGCCAGGTCTCTGCTCACGCTGCTACGGCGCGTCCAGCAGCCTGAGTCTTCATCCCTCCACACCCTTCAACCTACACCTCTTCCCCACCTACCGCAAACAACTTAAGCTCCGATCTCTCCTTCTTCTTGACTAAGATGGAGGCCATGTTTCCCCAGCTTTTTAATATTTTGACCCCTGCTTTTATCCTACCAGTTAAAGAACTCTTATTAACTTATTATATTTTTTTGTTTATTTCTTATTATTAGTTTATGGATATATTTATTTATAGATAATATATACCCCGGACTACGTTACTTACGCAACGGAACTTCCGGATAACTTCACTTCAACTCTTCACTTCACCGACTATCTATCTCCACGCAATTTCCGTTTCAGTGGTTCTATCACATTTTCGTCTTACCATATCAGCAACGTACTCCCCACACTAAAAATCAATATCTCTTGAATAGTTCCAATCAAGATTCCTTTCAGGTGGAGACTACAATGCAAAACATACCCAGTAGAGCGGCTAATTTGACAGGTCCTGTTCTTAACCGAGTCCTCTCTTCCACTAATTACAGCTATTTCTCTCTCGATCTCATTAGAATCCCAGACCTGTTGGATTTCTTCGGCTCTTGCGGCCTGGGAGTCACTTCACTCGAACACTTCCCGTCTCGACGACTTTTCTCTGACCACAACTCTTATAAGATTTGCTGTCTGTGAAATCCCTTCCCCCCCCCCCCCCCCCCACAAACATGAAATACCCCGTCACGAAAAAAATTGTCGACGAATCACCGTCAATGTACTTCCCCAAAACGAAATAATTAACTTTTCGCTCCTCCTCCAAAACTAGAAGACCGTTTGCGCTAATATTCAACAGTTGACTTACATAGAAGCTCCTCAATTACATATGTACACAATTTTGTGTCGATAAATTTATTACATTGGCAGTTATCAGGCTTTTTGAATTGAGTCTTCCCTCTGATCCCTAACTTCCCTTCAGTCGATATCGCTGAAATTTGGGTTTTGACTTTAAATAAGAAATTTTTGGAATTTAGAGGTCGGAAAATATGAAATTCCGTTCAAAAACCGCATTTTTGACCGATTACATAACATCCCCTATACTTATATATTGAATAGCTGGGGAAGTAAATTCCAGACTTTTTGGTGAGAACAAACTGACTATATACACTGACAATAATGAGAACTATATACTATATTTAGTGTCATCTAATATCAAGTGTATCCAATCCAAAGTGCTAAGAATTTTGATACATCCTTCTATGTTTCTAACCTTATTCTCCACAATGATCTCAAAATTCGTTATGTCAACGACTCACCAAGTTCCGTTTCCTAAACTTCCAATCAAAACTTTCCTCCATGAAAATCCTTTTGCCAACTTCTGTTATCCTATTCTCATCCTGTAACCTAGGTCTGCACACTAACTTTTATGCCGATGGGATTGGCTAAAGGACACACCACTTCTAAGGCCTCAAATTCATTGAACATTTCAACTTATTTCTAACTTAAGTTGCCGTCCCACTTAAATGTCATGCTATTGTGTTTCAAGCGGAGGTGATGGCGACCCTGGAATGCGCGTCTAGAAGAGAGGTAATGCATAGTGACATGAGGTGAAAATATTCTCCAAACAGCCAAGCAGCACTCCAAGCACTTTCAGCGCTGAAATCAGGGATCAAAGCAAATAAGGGAGTGCGCAAATCAGTTAAAAACCTTAGGAAACTACAAGAATGTTGGACTCTACTAGGTTGCCGGACACTCGAAGATTCAGGAAAACGAGGAGGCAGACTAGTCTAGAAAGGATCTCATGGGCCCAATGATAGGAATATCCCGGGAGTCATACCGAATCACGATTAAAATTAAACTATAGATCTTTTGGAGCAGTCATGGAGAGAAAAATACACATGCCGCCAGTCCAAGATGTTCTTGGTTGGTGAGTCAAAAGTGTTGAAGGATGGGAACCTCAACAGGAACGAGCTTTGGCAACTAACGAGAGTTCTCATAGGACACGGCCCGTTCAATAAATAGACACACTGTAGGAATCAAGGACAGTCCCTCCTGTGACAGATGTGACACGGCAGCACATTGCTCGGACGAGATTCCACATTTTCGGCAAAGATAGAGGAGGACACTAGAAGATTGTACAATGGGAGTAATCTCAGATTCATTGAGGAAAATGGGAGACTGGTTCTTCGTGAAGGACTTGGTTTTCGAATTATAAACAAACAGGTAACAAAGTAAGGTGGAAGCCCAGCTCTTCCAGGGAAGGGATAAGAGCACTGGATGCTTAGGTCCCTGGGTGTAAAACACCAGCCAACCATAAATGTTAATATTATTCTTTCTAACTTACAATTATTAACCAAGCAGATAAGGTTACTAACCTGCTTACAAGTTACGAACCGGGCTTAGCAGGGTAACCTGCTAGTATATCTTCCAACAGACACCAGAGTCAGTGCATAATGCAAACTGATCCTTCTCCCTCCGTTGCAATACACAATGCATTGAAACCATCGGTCATCCTGGGATCAGCCAAATCCCATCCAATCCCTTTCTATGCACCAACTCCAGAAATAATCCTGTTAAGCCAGTATTATCTACTTATCTGATCGTATGTGGACCCATCATAAGGTAAGTAATCTTAGTCTCGATGATCTTGCTCCACCAATCAACACAATGACAAGAAATCTACTGAAATGTTCTTACACTTGACTGTACTAAGTTTAACTTAAAATTACTTAGAAAGCGATGGAATTTACTATGCTGTCCCTAGTGTCGCTCCAAAACATCTTCGGTGGATCACCGAAAACGTACTTCCCCAGAACAAATTAATCAATTAACTTTTCGCTCCCCTTCCAAAACCGTTTGAGAAAATATTCAATAGTGACTTACATAGGGGCTCCTAAATCCACATACTAAATTTTGTGTCGATAAATTCATTACATCGGCAGTTGTGGTATTTTTTGAGTTGATCACTCCTCTCATCCCCTTTCTCTTTCATCCGATTCCGCTGAAAATTGAAACCAGTTGTCCTTATGGGGGGTTGGAATTCAAATATGAAATTTTGTCTCGATACATTCAATACGACAGATATTAGAGTTTTTCAGTTAAACCTCTTCCCTAATCCTATAATGATGTGTAAACGGAATATACTGACCGAAATCGAGAAAAACCTATAATGATGTATATTTGGAGTCTAACCGAAATTGCTGGAATCTGGTTTCCTCTCTTTCTCTTCCTGAGTTGGCTCCATCTTCGATATTTCAAAAATGTAAGAAGTTCAGATTGCTTTGACTTATCTTTAATGAAGAGCGAGAGATGCGGCCCTATCAAGACAGGGCTACCTTGATGGAACTCTCCCTTGCCCTAATCGTTTTAAGATCTCTTCCATAGAGGAGAGGACGTTGATAAGTTAGCTAGTTATGAGGATAAGTTAGCTAGTTTGGAAGTTGGAAACGCTCTGGTTCTGAGTTAGGTCCCAGTTTGTCCTGGACAGGTAAGTCTGTCCTACGTATGCATTCAGGAGTCACAACTCCCCTAACTTCCACGGTTCCTAATTAGCCAAGTGCCCCTTACTAGCTAGTAATTACCCACCATAGCCCAACTCAGCGCACGCCACCCCATCACCACTAATCCTCCATCAAATCCACTTTGTGGATAACCTAACCTTTAATAATGTTAATGTTCTCCACTCATACCTGGCTACACTAGCCCAAAACATACGTACTCATGGAAGAACATTAGAACTTATGGGATACATTTATGTCTAGAGAAACAAAGCTTGTAAAAGTTTCTCTTTCTTCTACTCCATCTTCGTGGCTCTTAAACTCTAATAAAAAAGTGGTAATGTGACACATTCCCTTCAACCTCTTTTCAAGGACCAGAAAGAAGATAGGGAGCGCACCCGAATATGTTACCAAGGACGGGTGTTTAATTTGGTTGAGTGTCGTAGAAAAAATAATTACGTTTACTTCGTTTTATTTTATATGAATTATAGGGGATTACTTTGAACTACTTCCTACATAAATAAATTGTTCTATAACATTAAGCCCTATAACATTGTTCGTACTGGCCCTATCTAAAATCTGAGGGTATTTTCATGGTAGGGAATTGAATAAGGAATATTGTTTACAAGGCCCAATTTTTCGGTAGTCTAATCGTATTCACGTAAACCCTAAAGGAACCCTTAAAAAACTAACAGTTAATTTAAGTTGGAATAATTATGTATTATTAGTTAGAGAGAACAGATGCAATTAATAGGAACATTCCGAATGAACACATCAATTACAGACTAGATGAACTACCCCTAACCACCCCTAAATATTAGACTGGTTATTAAAACAGTCGAAGAACGGTTTGAATGGGGAAACATAATAATCAATGAACCAGCACTGACCGACAGAACATTGTTCAATTAATTTGGTTCCATTGTTCATTTTAATCATATTATGATTTGCCGGTACGAACCACATTCGGTCATTGTAATACCCCCACGAAACCGATGGAGGAAAATAATGGACTCCAATAAGGAATTATATATGATGATTATTTTTTAATGTCTGCAGAGGGTAAATTGACGATTGGATCTTGGAGGTCAAATAGAGACAAATTAATAGTGGAAGTACTAAATTTTGCCTACCTAGGTTCAATCACCTGTACCTGTCCTACAGGCTCGGGATCATAGCACATATGCGAGTGAAACCTGGGTCCTGACTAGGAGGGACGAAGTCTTGCTCAATACGTGGGAGAGGAAGGTGTTGAGGAAGATATACAAACCTACTCCAGAGGGGGATAGATGGAGGATACGGACCAATAGAGAGCTGAGGGACCTGTACAAGAGCCCGGACCTGGTGGCCTTAGTGAAGCAGGGGCGGCTGCGATGACTGGGGCATTTAAAGAGGATGGAGCCAGACAGATTGCGGAGGAGGATACTGGAGGGACATCCGGGAGGACAAAGAAGAAGAGGTAGTAGAAGAGGACGTGGAGGAAGACCTCAGAACGATGGGTGTGAGAAGATGGAAACGGGAGGCCGAGGATAGAGAAGAATGGCGGAATATAGTTGCGGAGGCCCAGGTTCTACAAGGACTATAGCGCCAGGGAAAGTAAGTAAGGTTACCTAGGATTAGTTAGTGACTTTAACCCAGTCCTACAAGCTCGGGACCATTCACCTCCCAAATAAAAATCTAAGTGACTCGGCAGGGTTTTGAACCCGCGATCTCTGAACTCAGTAAGCAAACACGCATACCACTGAGCTACCGGGGCCCAATAAACACTTGATGTTAGATGGCTTAGTATTTATAATTAAGATTTCTACTGTTCCCTATTTCATAACTAGTCTCCTTAGGCTAAAACCACCGTTAGATTTTTCACTTGACAAATTAAGTTACTTTCGACAAGAAAGGGTTAATTTATCATGAGCCTGAGATATCTGCTTGAATGAAGGCTCTGCCAATTCTATATTATTAGAGGTCAATACCTATCGATAATATTTGATAGTTAAATTTCCCTGCAAAAACTTTTTAAAAAAATACCTGAAATTGTACATACGTACCTTTTTATTTTATACAACTTAATACATAATAGTAATATAAGAAAGGAAATATATCGTATTTCGAAAGTACATAAATTTATTTGAACATAAATTTGATGTAATGTATGGTAAAAATAAAAAAATAATGGTAGGTACAATTTATGTTTATTCAAATATTTTTAAATATATAATAAGTATAAATAATATACCAATATACAAAGGTAAGGAAAAAAACGGTCGCAAATTAATAATGCAAAAAATATCAATGTGAAAGTCGCTGTTGATTGTCCCAATATTAAAAAAAAAATTTCTGACTTCATTCAAATTCCTTTGCTCCAAAAATGTACTTTCAGACAATAATATTTACATTGAAGTGTAAGAACACTTTGATATCGAGTTTAAAGTAATATTTTCATGCGATAAAGAGATAGAGAACATTTTAGATGCATTTTTTTAGTCATTGTACATTCAAATTAAATCAAATATTCTTAACCTCGATCTTCGATCAGAAATTATCTGGCCAGTACTGCTGAAAATGCGTTTACTCTCTACAGACGTAGCTGGAACAAACGTTTTTTTATTAATTTTATTATTTTTATCTGACGCACAATAGGAGATAGTGGATCGATAGACAGAACTATCGATAGTTCTCGACCTCTATATCTTATCTAAACAGCATCTTTACAGACAGGCTTGGTTCTACGAGTAATTAGTAGTGGCCGCCTTATACAACAGAACTCCGGAGCTGAAGGGGCGCTTGGAAGGAAGTCTTGTCGTGTATGTTGTAGGTATACAATAATGTAGGTGAAAGATGGTAGGTAGGGTTGTCAGAGTTTTACAATTAAGAGGTTCACGGACGACGGAGGACGGACGGTCTAATACCCCAGGAATTCCGGCCAATATCCAGTTAATCCGGTAAGGCTCCATTCCTGTCCTCCCTTAATCCATCCCCTCCCTCAAACCTCGTCCTCTCCTCCTGTCAACCACCCCCATCCCCCTACCCCTATTCACCCTCTTTCAGTTCTTGATAACTTTATTTTGTCAACTAGCATTTTTCATATCTTAACCTTTATTATTCAATTTCCAAGTCGACATTAGGCAAAAAAAATTTTCAGAAAAAGTTACCATAGCTACACAATCGTTTCTGCGTTAAATCAGTCACAAAGTTCCAATCCATACCCATTATAATTTTAATTAATGTTGCTTGTAAAATAATGTTTCTTCTATAAATTCTAATTCTTATTTCTTACCTGGTTAGTTGCGTGGGTTCGCCAAGACTCAACAGTTTTGAAAAATTAAGATGACATGAGGTGCACAATACATAAAAGGATCTTACTCCATGATTATTTGACTAAATATATTTGTGAAAAACATTATTAAACTTTATAATTATTTATGTCTTAGAATCCTTTCTAAAATTTACTATTATCCTAAAATATATTGATATTATTGATACCTTGTAGCTTTTCGTTGTCTGTCGCGATTTCTGGTGGGTCTTCGGATTTCTTCGCTGTTCAACCACTGCTGGCTGTCTCAAACAATAGAGAGCATCTTCTTCTCTAGTAAGGTGACCGGCTGAGTCCTAGCTCTGGGATGTTGAAGGACCAAGGGCTGGTTCCAGAGTGTGAACCTCCCTCCTCGATGGTGATTCCAGAAATTTACGATCCTCCCTTTGTGATGCTGACTGGCACAGTGCTCCCTAGGTGGGTGCTCCATTTTTCCCGCCGGAAGTTTCCTGCACACCTATTGGCTGCCCAGGGCCACACCCTTTCATACTTGGGATTTCTGATGGTTTTCTTCCGACTTCCTGCTAAGTTCCTGCCTTCCAATTCTGATATTTCCATTTTCATTATTTTATTTATTTAAATATATTAGAACAATTAATAACCATATTTTTGGATATTACACCATAGACACACTCACACAAAGACACATGCGCATAGACATCATCGTGAAAATGGTGAAACTGCGTTCAAAGAGCCTTGAAGCTTACTAATGAAATTTTGAGAATGATAACGAATTTTGTGTAGATTAAGAGGACTTTACTAAAAAATGAATGTGGTTCGTAAATATAAAGAATTATTTAATCACCGGGGATGTACTTCCCCAGCGCGAATTATTCAACTAAGTTTTTGCTTTCCCTCTGAATCCTCATACTAAATTTCGTGTCAATATACTAACTACGTCGACACACAGGTTTTTTTTTGGATTTTTGAAATCTTAGAAGACGTGACATTCCTTTGAAAACTTAGCATCGAATTTCCCATCGAAGACATGTTCCCCTGTAGATCTGAAGAAAAATGTGTTTTTAACTTCAAAATGGATGGAAGGAAATCTTGAGGTGACATAAGGAGAGTTGATCTGCAAGTGGTGTCAGCGACAGTACGTCCAAGGTTCATCCAGCGCTAATAGCGGGCGAAACATGCAAAAACGAGAGGGAGAAGACGAAAATGAATAGCTCATATACTCTCATTTTTTTACTAATATAAAACTAACGAAGAATTCGTCCCTGGATCACCTGCTATGTACTTCCCCAGCACGAATTAAACAATAATTGGAAATTCTAAATTTCCTTCCGTTCGGCCGATTTTGGGAACTATCGAGAGTTATCATGTTCACAAGCAATTTATTTTTTTCAGTTTTGGAATTAAGTAATCAATTTCCGATAAAAACACAACATCGTATTTCTGACCGAATTCGTAACTTCCCCTATAATTCGTATAGCTCTGGAAATATTAAATTCTGAGAACAATATGACCAGAGTGCCCAGAAATGCTTACATATCTGAAAAATAAATAAATAAGCAAGTAGTACCTTAAGGATTCAGTGCTTTGAAATGTAGGCAAATGAGCAGTGATGTGTTTTGAATGAAGCACCTAAGCAGATAGAATAGCGTTTCACTAAGTAAAAATCGATAAAGTGGCGTACCCCATGAGTAGACAACATGATGGACCCGGAAAGTTCTTGATGACAAAAAAGTGGGAGGAAGGGCCCCCATTCCATAAATAAATTTGTTAAGTTGTTAGTTGCTTGCCTGTACTTTTGAAATTTATTGTATATTCTTTGGAGCCCTATAACATTGTTCGTTATCAAATCTGAGGGAATTTCAATTGTTGGAAGTCTAAGGTACATTTTTTCCAAGGACCAGTTTTTCGATAGGAGTAACGTTTTTGTGTACAACTGGGTTTCGAGATGTCATTTTTGGCGCTTTTCTCTTCTCTGCATCTGACACACCAATATAAACTACCAATTAATCGGCATCGAAATCCCTGCTGGAGCACTTAGGAAGAAGGTTGGCTACGTCTGTGGAAAGTAAAAATAAATGAGATCAAACCACTTTACATTCGCCTTGAGACGAGCCATGGCGTTTTTCGTACATAATCGCGAATGAGCAACGCAGAATGAACAGGCGCGTTGTCATGATGCAGCCCTCACTCCCCACTTCGCCACAGCTCAGGTCTCTTCCTCCACACAGCCTCGCGCAAATGTCTCAGGATTTCAAGGTAGCGAAAACTATTATTGTCTCACCTCATGGAAGAAATCCGTAGTAGACAACACTCTTCCAGTCGTATAAAACAGTGTGCATGACCTTGACATTTGATTTGACTTGACTTTTTTGGGTGTCGGAGAAGATTTTGTCTTCCATTGTGATGATTGGACCTTTGTTTCCACGTCATACACATAAGCCCACGTCTCGTCCCCAGGAATGACAAGTTTCAAAAAGTTTTCATAAGCATTTGCCATTTCAAGAAGTTCCTGACAAACCTGAACTCGGTGTTCTTTTTGAATCTCGGTCAAAAGTCTCGGGACAAACCTTGCCGCTACTCGGTGCATCTATAGTTGTTCAGTTAAAATTTCTTGACATGAGCCGAGAAATGTTTTATTCCTCTGCCATTTCACTGATATTTAGTCGACGCATTGTTCACATGAGAACGTTCACTCTGGCAACATGATCGTCGTCAGTCGAAGTTGATGGGCGCCCTGAACGAGGATTGTCGACGAAGTCCGGCTTTCTTTGAACCTCTTGTACCACTCATGACACCGTGATCGACTCATTCATCCCCAAAAAGTTGCAACATCTGAAAAGTTTCTAGGTTGTAGAGAATCTACAAAAACAGCTGCGCTTAAGAAGAGTCACAACTAATGCTGCCAACCGTACCGCTCTCCGACGCTTCGTTGGCGTGCAATCCAAAAAGTCCTGGAACTTTTTGATCACCCCTCGTACTTAGGACCATACCTTGACAAGACGACTGACATGGAACAAACACTTTACGCAGACTCGACAGAAAATGAAATGACAATTTGAATTGTTCAACTTCGCCTCAACTACAAACTGTCTAAAAGAACGTTATCAGACCCCTCTGGCTTTCTGCTAAGCCTTCTCACACCAAAAAAAAATTCAATTCATTCAAAATAAAATTCTTCGAACAATTACACAATGCCCTGGTGTCAGAATTGCTTCTTCGTTCTTCATATTCTCTATTCACCAGAAAACCACCTCTAAATAGATCTCGTAATATTACGAGAGTTCATACACATTCATAATATGTAATCTCGTTGTTCTTCTACAATCCAACTGCTAAATTCTTCTTCAGTGATCACATAAACGTTCGACTATTGGAAATATCGTACTCAAGAAATTTTATCAAGAAGCTGCCACTGTCTTCTTTTTATTATATTTTTCCCTGGAAGGTCCATTCGTGACCGACAGTATGTTGAAGCCTCTTACAAAAAACGTGTCTACATATTATAAATGTATCTATGTTTTATTTTAATTTTATTTTTTATACTCATATATTTTTAAGTATTTATTTGTTCAGTTTTTATTAATTTCATTTTACTTTTTTTAATAGTTTTGTTATTACTACTAATCATACGTGTGTTAGACTCAAGTAGTTATAAATCTAATTTATGAGATATCTTAATGTATAAATTCGTTTGACGTATCCTATTGGTTTAACGGAAATAAATTTATTATTATTTATAATATATAACTTGCCTGAATTCGTCCATTTTGAGACATGGTCCTCAGCAGATCAGAATATAGATAGCAAATTTTGAAATGAAAATGCCTGTATGGAACCAATAAGATAAAACAGAAAACAAACTGACTGAGCGAGTAACGGTTCTCGATAAAGATCAAGCAAAATTTGAAAAGAGCAGAGTACAATTTCATTTTCTGTATTTCAATAAACTAGTAATAATATCAGGAAGCCAATCTGGAATTGAACCAATATTGGAAGATGAAATGACATCACATTTTAATTTTCAAGCTACCCTAGACTCAAATGAGAAAATGGCGAGAACTCGTCTATAGGGATTTGAACATTTTTCTGTATAGTGACTCAATTGGAGTAAAAAAATTGAGATATCCACACATCTTACAAACGCTATACACCAATGTTAGTGACTCTAAATAGATACTTACGGTTCATGGATTTCATATGTGATAGTAAGATGATGTGGGACGAGATTTCTCATAGAAATAAAAGACGTCTTCCCACGTTGTTTTATTTTAGACCAGAAACATTAACAGCGACATCATCAGTGGTTCATCTATGATAGAATAGTAAAATATACAAATAATGAAAAGTATAAATAACTCTTAAAGCATCACGGTACAGAATAACAAGATAAAATCATAAACTTACTTACCCCACCTCACAGCACAGCGGTTAAAGGACAACTGGCATAGCTCTAAGGTGTTGGGATAGCTAGGTTCACTCACTCTCTCTACATGCAAGTTATTGTATATAATGATATTGCGTGTAGAGAAAGTGAGTGAACCTAGCTATTCCTTAGAGATATGCCAGTTGTCCTTTAAGCGCTGCGCTGTGTGGGTGGGGTAAGTAAGTTTATGATTTTTATATTGTTACTCTGTACCCTGATGCTTTAAGAGTTATTTATACTTTTCATTATTTGTATACTTCATTATTCTATCATTGATGAACCACTGATGATGACGCTGTTGCGTCGAAAACCTGTTCTGGTCGAAAATAAAACAGTGGGAAGACAACGTCTTTTATTTCTATGAACTCATGGATTTGTTTGTTTTTTTGTGATGCATGCCCAAGCTAATAAATGTTAATGTTTATTTTATCTGGGAGGTAAAATAAACTTAAGCACGCCGTCCTTCGGATGGGACGTTAAGCGATGGACCCGAGCCTGTACGATGTCAGGTACTCGTTAAAGACCCCTGTCCTAGGTGAATACAAATTTAGGTAGGCAAAATTTAGGACTCCCACAGTAGAGTCGGGCTCATGTTCACCAGAGTGACGATAGAGCGCTCTGGTAGTAGGCGATACGACCTCGTAGTTAAAGCCCGGGCATGAGTCAAAACCTAACCTAACCAAGCTAATAAACTACGAGGTAATTAATATCGGCTAATACCAGAACGGTCTTTCGTCGCTCTGATGGAACTGTGGGAGTCCTAAATTTTGCCAACCCATGTTTACATACCGAAGATCTTTAACGACTATCTCACATCGCACCTGCACTAGACCATATTTTACGACCAGTACAAAAAAAAAACATGAAGACCTGGCCCGGTTTTCGATCTCACGATCTTAAGCACAGTAGGCGAGCACGCTAACTCAGAAACACACAGACAGAATCTAGAGGTAGTAAAACATGAAATTCCGATGAAAACTCCGCATCGAATTTTTTACCGATTACATAACTTCTCCTATTATTCCTATTACATATGGTGGTAAAAACCTATCACATAATCCACTAATGAGACGAGAATGAAAAAGAAATAGCAACTTGTTAATTACTTCGTCATTACTAGGGCCACTGGTCTTCAGACCTCGTCTTCCTCTCTCATGGCTCTTGTAACAAGTTCACAACAGGTTGTTACTATCCGCAACATTAGCATATTAAAAGAAAAACATTTTTTTTTTTTATTCCATTAGTATAAGGAAGTATAGTAATCATGCGAAAATCCGAAATCGAATTTTTAATGGATTTTACGTTTCAAGCTGCCCTGGAAACATATTGACCATTTTCGCGATGGTAACGATGAAATGAAGAAGTCACATGTGCTTGTGATTAAATTTTGAACATCTGAGAAAAAAATGAAACCATTTTACTTTACGGCCTACGTACATTTTACAAAATATCATTTATATTTATCATCTATTCAAAAATCTCTCAAAGTTGTAGAAAAAATTGTTTTATAAGAAATACAATTTTTTGAAGGCCCGGTTTTGCGAGATACATCTCCGGGAAAATTTCCAATCGCTAATGTTTCCTCAGATTCGAGATAGGACCAATACGATCAAGGTTATAACGCCCCAAACTATGGACTATTTATTTCATTTAACTAATAATTTAACAAAGTACTACGATGAAAAAGTGCCGACAAAGAAGGGCGCGCACACCCTATTTTCCAGGAAATGACTTTTTTCAGTGAGTCTAAAAATATTATTCTTGTCTTCATTACGTACTGTACATTGTTTCATTTTATAGTCCTGTTCAGAATTTAACGTTTACATTTTTCGTTTTTAAAATTCTTAAATTTTACATTATAACATAAATGAACAGTAGTACTGTACAATAAATAAATTGTGAGTTTTAATCACAAAGATGTTTTGTTTTGTTAACCCTATCTCAGTTCGTAGGTCGAAAACTTAGATCTACATATACATTATGTAGTATTGAAAATAAAATTAACCTGAAGGAAAAGTTGTATTTATGAGAAAAAAAAAAAGTCGCTAAAATATTTATCATGTGCATTTTACAACAAATTCCGTTTAATCCGAACTTTCGGTGATCCGGACGGAGTTCGGTCCCATCTAGTCCGGATTAGCGGGACTCTACTGTATATACAACTGTGATTGTAGTGTCTCTAAGTATCCCTAGAATATAGCGTAGATGGTAGTTATCGAATTTGTTGTTGAAACTTCGATTCGTATTCATTTGTAGATTAAGTTTGTATTTTAAAAATGAAATAAGCTGTTCGGTATCTCCTGAAATGGGTAAAAACATTATATTATTTCTTGTGACAATATGACAAAAAATAAATTATTTATTGATCGATATTTTCAGCAGTAATTATTATTATTATATATTATATTTTTTTTAGATTTTCACTGTTTGTTATATTATTTTTTTTTACCAGAAATTTTATTTATTGTTACAAATTTAAGCTCTTGAAGCATCTTAACCTAAAAGTTTCTTACAGAAAGATCATTTTATAGTTCGTAATATTGATATTTTAGTTAAGTTTACTACGGTAAATATGATCATAATGTTGTAAAAACACAATAGAAATGTGCAAAATCACAGATAAAGAAGGGTATAGTTGTGTGTGCGCTGCGCGCGCCTCCGTCCGACCCACACACTTACGCAGCATGCACATCAACGAGACACTCTCATACGGTCTGACATAGCGCCTACCGAGAGCTAAAATTACACATCAACAAAGACTAAGTGGCTAAGATCAAGCTGGGGAAGTACACTGCTGCTGATTCACCAATGACTTTTTTTTCCAATTCTTGAATAACCAATTTACTACCTCATGGAATTCGTCATTAGCGCTATAGAACACCCGGTCAATACTTCCAATTATCTGGAGGTACGATTATCCTAAGGGTGATAATGCCAGGAGGGATGGGAACTGACGACAAGTCAGAGAGGTTGGTAGTTTTGTTCCAGCAGCTTCTCACTCAGGGCCCCGGTCCCCGGTCCCTCGTCCCTGGGAACTGGACCGACCCCATTTGTTTCCTGACTAACAGGACTTCTTCTTTGTTTCAGACCGGATTTCAGAAACACATCCATTCCCTCTCACTCTCTCATTTAATGTACTTTTAGACCTTAGTAAAAATTCTAAAAAAAAAAATAATAAATATTTATTTTTCACAGAATTCACAGGACTTTCTTATGCCAACCACCCTTACAGATCATTCTCTCTCTCCCTTCTGAAAATCATTACACTTTGTCTCATTGTTCAGTGTTATAAAATAATTTTGATAAGGGGAAAAGAGAATGATCTGTAAGCGTGGTTGGTATAAGAAAGTCCTGTAATGGCCATATCACATATATTTTTCTGAATTTTTATAATTTTTCAAAAAACAAGCAATACATAAACCATATTTTAAAGTTCGTTGCGATGAGTAACGATTGGAAAAATTCTTCAGCGAGCTATAACTTTTGTCATATTGATCCTATCTCAAATCTGAGAACTTATTAGCGTTTGACAATTTATAAGGAACATTTTTGGTAAGAATCAATTTTTCGATAGGACTAACCGTTTTTGGGTAAATCAAGGCTAAAAAACTTCGTGAAAAAAAAAAGTGTTTCAAAACCACATTTCAAGATGGTTTTCGGAATGTATCTCGAAAACCGGACGACCTGTGAAAAATGTTATTTCATATAAAGTATGTATTTTAGTATTCTCTACAACTATTACTCGAAATGATTGTGATTAGGTCATAAACATAAGCTGTATCTTGTAAAATGTAGTTAGGTCCCGGGGCAAAGTGGTCTCAATTTTTCTTTCATTTCGGCCAAAATCTAATCAGACCTAAATTAGAACATCTGACCTCTTCATTCCAAATTTTAGGTTTATAGCTACAATCGTTTTTGCGATAGAGAGCTTACAACGTTTCAATCACATACACACAGAGATGATCGCGAGAATGGTCAAAACGTATTCAAGAAACCTCGATCTCGGATTTTCGCACAATTACAATTCTTCTTTATACTATAGATATAAGAAAGTAATAATTAGTTAATTGATGTTCATGTTCAGTTGATGAGAAACAAGGAAAGGCATTAAATAAGCGCGACACGCCGGAAACGTGGCCTTCTTAGAAAACAGTCCAGAAGAAGTTAAAAGTAAGACGGGCAAATTACTTAAGCACAGGGGTAGAGTGGAGCTGCAGGTTAATGTTGACAAGACTACCTTATAATTAACGAGGAGACTCTACACCTTCCCGAGAGTAGAAAACTTCAGAAACCTCGGGTCTACAGAGTTGATGCTAGAACTCGATGTTGAAGGAGATGGACAGAAGACTTCTGCAGTCCCAAAAAGGATACTTCTCTGTTATCAAGTGACTACGGTCTAGAGCTCGATCGAGGAACCCTGACAAATTAGAAATGTGAGTAGGAAAGACACAACTGTGTATATAACTAATAAAAATCACCTTAGTTCAAAAGAAATAATATTACTTACATAATAGAAACTTGAAGAAGAAGAGTTTATTATAACAGTCGCATTTACAGAGGTACAATTTACAATAAGGTTACTTAACCATTACCCTTATATACTAAATACAATTCAAAAATAATCAGTTAAATTGAAAACAATACTACTTTCTACTGCCTAAGTGTAAATTTTAAAAAACTTTTAAAGAAAAAAGAAACTGAAATGAATAGAAAAGCTTAGTTTTTATGACTCATGCCCGGGCTTTTAACTACGATGTCATATCGCCTACTACCAGAGTGCTCTTTCCTCACTCTGGTGGACATGAGCCCGATTCCTGACAGTACCTGACATCGTATAGGCTCGGGAACATCGCTTAACGTCCCATCCGAAGGACGGCGTGTTTAAGTTTATTTTACCTCCCAGATAAAATAAACTAAGGGACCTCGGTCGGGTTTCGCACCCAAGATCTTGAGCTCAGAAGGCAAGCACGCATACCACTGAGCTACCGGCGCCCTCCAAGAATAGAAAATAAATTAATATACATTCATAAACAGAGATTATAATGATGTCTTCAAATATATATATTTTTTTAGACGTTTCCTTGATTTACGCGAAAACGGTGTATCCTATCAAAAAATTGACCCTTACAAAAAATGTTCCTTACATAATTTCTAACCATCAATATGCTCTCATATTCTAAATTGGGCCAATAAAAACTAAGTTATAACTCCACAATGTAAAATAAATTTCCTAGGAAATATTCCTAAGTAATGATTAGATTGTAATTTTACAAAGAATTTTAAAGAATATTTTTTTAAAGTTCTTCTTAGTAAACATACAGGATACTACTTTTTACATGATATGAAATGTGATTACTTGGTCTAAAACATATTTTAAATGAATACCACGTAAAATCCGAAAAAAAACTACTTTTAAACACAAAAGGAACTAAAGTTTTTTTTTTTTTTTTTTTTTTTAAATAAAATGGGGATTAGAGAGTAGGCTCAACACAAAAACTCAATTATAATATTGTATATATATAATAATAATAATAATAATATATAATTATTATTGACACAATATTTAGTGTGAGGATTCAAAAGCCCATATGTAAGTAAACTATTGAATTTAGTTTCCCCTCTGACCCCCCTCTTCCTATGGCTGATTCCGTTGAAATGTAATAGGTATCATCCCTATTGTGGTTATGAATTTACATATGAAATTTTCTGTCGATACATACATACTATCAATGAAAACTGACATTATTGCAGAGATATTGTGAAATTAATTCAAATGCACTTGAATGAAATAAAACTAGGTAGTTTATTTGTGGTATTGTCTAATTTCACAGATTTCGGTATTTCTACCATCCTCAGCCAAAAGTATAAGAGACTAGCTGTAATACCCGGCGTTGCCCGGGGAACTTTGACTTTTCTCCTAATATCTCTCGTTCGAATCCATTTCAATTCTTCAATAGTACATTCATGATGTTATAATTTTCAATTATTCATACGGAATAACGCTTATAGTCCTTCAACGGCAGACATCCCAGCTAGTAAGTTTTTAGGACCCCTGGGCACCATGGCTAGTACGCGCCATTCAACGGCGGAAACCACAGCTAGTGAATACTTAGCATCAGTGGACGTCCTAGCCAGTGCGTACTTGAGAACGCTTGTGACCACCAGGTTGATTAAAACATAGACTTCAACCATCCT
This sequence comes from Aradus depressus, assembly GCA_963662175.1. Taxonomy (NCBI): domain Eukaryota; kingdom Metazoa; phylum Arthropoda; class Insecta; order Hemiptera; family Aradidae; genus Aradus; species Aradus depressus. The sequence goes on along the minus strand of OY759217.1, from coordinate 31,879,928 downwards.
GGAGCTAAAAATAATTTATTCAAAAAGATTTCTCATTAATCGTTGCAATGGTTTTCGAGTTACAAAGATTGCGTGAGTGGATGCTGGGATGGACCAGGGGTTGATTAAAAAATAGACCTTAACCTTCCGGTAGATAAAACTTATCTATTCAAAAAGATTCCTCATTAATCATTGCAATGGTTTTTGAGTTACAAAGATTGCGTGGGTGGATGCTGGGACGGACCAGATATTGAGGTACTAATACGCCTATAACCTTCCACAGACGATGACGAACAAATAAAAAAAAAAAATTAATCAAATCCATCAAGCTGTTCGTGAGTTATAGCGGTACAACGCACAGACATTTTCAGCTTTATATATATATATGATAAGACTGTCTTATCTCTTACACTTTTGGATGAGGATGATAGAAATACCGAAAGTACTCCCATATATATTCTGTGAAATTAGACAATACCACAAATAAACTAGTTTTATTTCATTCAAGTTCATACATACTATCGGCTGTTATTAGAGTTTTTGTGTTAAGCCTCCCCCCTAATCTCCCTTACCCTTTGGTCAATTTGGCGGAAAATTATTAGTTGTCGTCGTTAAAAAGTTTTGTATTTAAATATAACATTTCGTGTCCATACATTCATTCTATCGAGAGTTATCGACTAAAGTGTGGAGGTTGGAAAACATGAAATTCCGTTGAAAATTCTACATCGCATTTTTGATCGATTACGTAACTTCCCCTATACTTGGGGAAGTAAAAGAAGGTTTATTTAATTAAACTCGGCATTTTCATTTGTTTTTTTTGCTCTTAGGAGTGAGGTTGGGTTATTTTAAAGCCAAGACGAAGGAATGGAGTTAGAAGTTTGGCTCGGGTAACGACAGATGGTGCTGCTCAACGGAGAGTGACCGGAGCCGAGCCCCCGTGAATTGCACGAGTTCTCACAGAGCTCAACCTTTAAGTGTTCGAAAGGAGTGCCCCTTCACAACATATGTTCCTCTGTACACCATCAGAGCACAATCACCCTCCCTAACCATTCAGCTGTTCAACTGCATCTCTCCCCTAGTCTGAGCAGCTATAAAACCAGATCAAGGGCCACTAAACAGCTGATAGATGTATCCATGTGCACATTTAATAGATTTGTTTGTAACTCAAAACTATTTCTCAGTTGTTGCACTTGCATCAAGTTGTGCACTGTTGATAATCAATTAACTCAAACGCCTTTCTGAATTTTCTAAATTTCGTGTCAAAGACCTAAAAACTATGACAGGCCTGATTACAGGATGTCATATAAACAAACAAGTGCACAATATGGGCATCGCCAGAAGCCATCTGTGCAAGAGCCCTTAGATTATTTTATCTGGGAGGTAAAATAAACTTAAGCACGCCGTCCTTCCGAATGGGACGTTAAGCGATGATCCCGAGCCTGTACGATGTCAGATACTCGTTAAAGACCCCTGCCCTGAGTGAATAAAAATGTAGGATAGGCAAAATTTAGGAACCCCACAGTAGAGTCGGGCTCATGTCCACCAGAGTAACGAAAGAGCGCTCTGGTAGTAGGCGATATGACCTTGTTGTTATGAACTTTTATGCACACTTACATGGTACTTTTATACACACCCACTTGTAAGCCCATGACTCAACTTTCTTGTTTTCCGAAGGGGCAACACCCAGTTATTCACAAGTAGCCACCCCTAGTGATGTACTGTTGAGATGAAAGGAGCTCGTAATGACCTTGAGATGAGGCCGTTAAGACTCACCTGGCGGACCGTCTTCACCTGTTCTACGTTCTGGTAGGATGAATGCCGCCTCAACCATGACATCTCCCTAACCCAACCAGCTATCTTTCCAGAACAGGTTGCTCCAGGAAAAAAAAAAAAAAAAAAGAGAAAAAATGCTTTTTTGCACTAACTATAAAATATATATACAGGGTGGCCCAACTTCAATACGACACTATATTTTTACCCAGTCGGTTGGATATACAAACATTAAAAAAATTAACACGAAAACTCTAACATCAGCCGAATTTTGAGCACACCATCCTTCGGATGGGACGTTAAGCGATGTTACCGAGATGTAGGTACTCGTTGAAGAACCCCACCCTAAGTGAATAAACCTAGATAGGCAAAATTTAGTATTAAAACGAAGAGTCAGGCTCATGTCCACCAGAGCGATGAAAGAGCGCTCTGCTTGTAGGCCGAAGCCCTAATAACTAACTCGACACGAAATTTTAAATATGAATTTCAAAACCCCATAAGTACGACACCTATCAATTTTCCTCGAAATCGGTCGGAAAAAATTTCGTGCTGGGGAAGTGCATTGCCGATGATTTACCTTTTTTTTTTTTTAATCCATCATCTTTCGGCCACGCCCCCGCATCAGCCTTCTGTTCTAGTTCCTAGGAGGAGTGGCCGATTTAAAATTAGGACAACAAATTATAAAGAAAAGTATTTATCCAAATGTAAGATCCGGAAAATTGGAAATCGTTTTGAAATTTAGACGAATAGAATATCTCCAAAAATTCGATCAATAATATTTTGTCATCTTTCCCTTCAGAAAATCTAGTTACAGAATGTCCAAAGAAAATCCTGACATCCCATTGAAAACAAAAATCATCAGTGAATCATTGGCGATGTACTTCCCCAAAACGAATTATTTATCTTTGTATTGTTCCTCTAATGTGGCTGAAAAGGTAAAATAGACGACTTACACAGGGAATTCTACATTGGCCGTTATTAGGGTTTTTGAGTTGAGTCCCCTGCTCTATACCCCTTCCCGGAAAATTAATAGGTGTCGTCCTCGGATTTTTGAATATACATGTACAGTGTTGGTTTCTTCCAGAGATGTCTTCTAAATTTTTCCCGTCAATATTTCGGGACTCTTACAAGTCCCTTCTCCCCGTCCCGAAATATTGTCGGAAAAAAATAAGAAGACATCTCTGGAAGAAACCAACACTGTACCTCTGGAAGAAATGCGAGAATTAACCAACAGTGGAACATCCCAGAGAAGTTTAAGAAACACTTTTCGTGTCGAATACATTCATTATAATGGCAGTTTTAATATAGTTTTTGTGTTGAGCCCCCCCTAATCGCTCTTTTACATTTGACCGATTTGGCTCAAAATCAAAAGGTTTCATCGTAAAGGTTTCTGGATTCACATATAAAATTTCGTGTCGATACATTCAGGAGTTATCGTGTTCACAGATAGACAGTTTTTTTCATAATTGGAATCCTAAAGGTCGGAAAACAAGAAATTCCATTCCGCTTCGAATTGTTGACCGATTACATAACTTGCCCTATACCTCGTGGGTATCTGGGGAAGTAAATTTGTGAAAACTTGTATCTGTCTCATGCTTGTAACTGCACCCGGGATGTCGCATTGAAAATATAAATTTAAAATTTCATGACGGGACAGATACATTGTTCCGAGCTGCCAGTTGTGACTCAGATGGGGAACAGCAACAACGTACCTGTCTATCCATAAAATCTTAAATTGTTAATTTTGGAATTGTTATTTATTTACTTTTGATTTGTACAATTTTATTTTATTAATTCATTTTGAATTTTAATTAGTTATGTTTTTAAGGAATGTTTTATCAAGTATGTTAGCGTTGTTTTTTTAATTTTATGTTACTCATTTATTGAATAAATCTATTCAATGAATAAATACAATTAATTTTTTATGAACATTACTTTTTAAAGCATAGTCAATATGTTATATGTAAAATAAAAAGGTACTATATTATATTTTTGCCATTAGAATTTGTGTCCCTATTGAAGGAAAACTTCTTTTTAATTTTGTGCCTCGTGACGAACGTGCAATGGAAATGACGCACAATGGGTCATGACCAATGGGTGCTTGCTTACTGAGTTCAAGATCGGGAATTCAAAACCCGGCCGAGACCTTTAGATTATTGTATCTGGGAAGTAAGGGGGTATCTGGGAACTTAAGCATGCCGTCCTTCGGATAGGACGTAAAGCGATGATCCCGATCCTGTGCGATGTCAGGTACTTGTTAAAGATCCCTTACCCTGGTTAGGCAAAATTTAGGACTCCCACAGTTGAGCTAACAGGGAAGGGAGAAGAGCATTGGATGCTTAGGTCCCTAGGTGTACACACTAGTCCTATCGAAATATATGTGTATTAATTTTCAGCTGAATCGGCCGAAGAAAAAGGGGAGATTAGAGGGGGCTCAAAAACGCTGATAACTGCAGATGTTAGTTATTATGGCTCATGCCCGGGCTTTACCTACAAGGTCATATCGCCTACTACCAGAACGCTCTTTCGTCACTCTGGTGGACATCACTTTAGTTATTCTCGACAAGCGAAGGTTAACTTATCATGACCCTGAGATATCTGCTTGAATGAAGGCTCTGCCAGTTCTATATTATTGAAGGTCAAGAACTATCGATACTATTTGATAGTTAAATTTTCCCGTTAAGACTTAAAAAAATACCTGAAATTGTACATACCTTTTTATTTTATACAACTTAATACATAATAGTAATATAAGAAAGGAAATAAATTGTATTTTGAAAGTAAATTTATATGAACATAAATTTTATGTAATGTATGGTAAAAATTAAAAAATAATGGTAGACCTACCATTTTTATATACCACTGAGCTATCGACGCCCTCGCTCTCTATTGTAGATATTGTCATTTATTATTTTGCGTTATTTTGTATTCCATCAACGTCATCAAATGTACTTATAGGAGACAGACGGGCAGACGCCGAACCCTCGTTAATAGGATTCTGTTTACGGTCTCCGACGTACGGAACTCTAAAAAGAATTTTAGGAAGAAGAGATTGGAATGTGTCATTCCATTTAGATTAAGGATTTTAAACTTCATTGTAAAATGTGATTGAAATCTAGAAAAAGAGGATTTAGAGTACATAAGAAATGAAATCCGAGGACTGGAATCTCGGTGTAAATTGAAAGATTTCAAATGAGTTTCTCAGTAAACACAGTAAGTACATATTGGTTCATGATGATTGTAAACGTCTTGTATATGTGTGCTTTTATAAATTTCCATCAAAGCTTTTTTGACCGAGAGAAAAAAATTTAAGAGATGTTACCGGAGATGTTAAAACTCTTTATCGGTCAGATTTCGAAAAAAAAAAAAAAAATGGATATGTAATAATATATTATATATTGAAAATTGTAACTTCTAAAATCATGTAACTTAAAGCTACAGGGCAGGTAACTAACCTACTGAGGGCGCCGGTAGCTCAGTGGTATGCGTGCTTGCTTACTGAGCTGAAGAACGCGGGTCCAAAACTCAGCCGAGGCCCTTATTTTTTTTTTATCTGGGAGGTAATAGGTGTTATTACTTCGAGTGGTAATAGGTGTTATTACCTAACTATATATTATACACCTACTAAAAATTTCAACTTATTTCTAAAATCGTATAACTTAAAGTTACTAAACTGATAACCGGATAACCTGAAAATATATAAATGGAGAATAATGTCAATTTTTGAGAGACATACGGCTTTAGACGAGGATGGCTTCAGACGACTACAGAAGACGAAGTTGAAGGAGTCTGGGAGACTACCAGCACAAAGAGGGTAGGTCCCTTTTAAAATGATTTGCTCTTTGTAACAGAAATGAAGTTAAAGAGAACCGGAGAGCCACTTCTTCCAAGGGTCCATTTTAATTTTATCAATTGCTAAGAGCTCGCAAGAGTTCAAAATAAAACGTAAAATTAACTTCATTCAAAAAAGAGACACATCTAACTCAGTCTGCCTGACCAATATAAACTGGCACACAGTCATTCAGAGGTTCTTGGGGCATGACATTGTACAGGCTCGAGACTATCGCCTAACGTTCCATCCGAAGGACGGCGTGCTCAAGGTTTTTTCACCTATTACATGAAAAACCTAAGGGCCTCGGCCGAGTTTCAAACTGAGGCCTCACAATCTACGTAAAACCTGTAAAACGATGTTATGTGCAATTCAAAACTGGAAACCCATATTAGTAGCGCCTTACCCCTCTCCCGCCAGTATATGTCAAATATTCGTATGATCAAATGAAAATTCTGCCATTAAAGAGCTATTTTATGTCTCCCCCCCTCAAATTTGTCTGTGAACACGATAACTCCCAATAGAAAAAATGTATCGACACGAAATTTTATTAGAATTCAAAACCCTCTAACAACGATACCTCTTGTTGTTCAGCCAAATCGACCAAAGAAAAGGAAGGAATTAGAGGGGCAGGCTAAACATAAAAACTCTAATAACTACGAAATAGTATATAATATATACTATTAGTTATAGTTATATAATATATACTATTAGTATTATAAATAGTATATAATATATTACATATTATGTGACCTGAACCACATAAGAACAATACTTATTGACTTTCAGCCAAATCGTCCAAAGAGGAGGGGGACTAGGGTAGAGGCTTCACTCAAAAACTTTAATAACTGCAGTCGAAATGAATGTATCACAAATTTTCATATATGAATGCAGAACCTCATAAGAACGACTCTCATAAATTTTCAGCGGATTCGGAAGTGAAGGTGAGGATCAGAGGCCCGAATAACTGCCGATGTAATGTATATGTTGCAGTCAAAGTGTGACTTCCAGTGAATGTATACACAAACTAGTCAATGTATACATTAACTAGCCGTTTTAGTGGAAGTATCAATTGATTACAAAAATGAACACTATTGCTAGAGAATGTATACATTTACTAGACAATGTATACATTTTCTAGTGTTCCTTAGTGAAAGTATAAATAAATGAGAAAAAAAGGTTTTTGTAAAAAAAAAAAACTGAAACTAAACTTCAAAATTTATTTTACAATATAAATATCTAGGAAAGATGCAACAATAACATAAAATATAACATTTGTAAACAATATTAAAATGGATCTTTTGAATATGAATGAAAAAATAAATATACCTATTTATTTCAAGAAAAATAAAAAATATATATCTTATATATGTCTTAATTAAAACAAATACGTAACTACAACACGAAAACTGTTTGTTGACAAGAAAAGGTTATACTACTGAAAGGTTATGTTATAATTTATAAAAGGTTACTTTTAACTGTTATTGTTAACTGGTACTGGTACTTTTAGGCTTACAGCGTTAATGAAATAATGACACTAACTGGTTAAAGTAACTGTTTTTGGTTCGTAACAGTTTTTAATGAACTGTTACTTGAATTTTTACGCGGCAAAAAGTTATTGCCGCCAAATGTACACTTTTACTAGTAAAATATATGTGTATATGTATGTATAGTTATGTATATATGTGGATATGTGTATGTTGAGAGTGTATATTTATGTACCTATATATAATTTTAATCGATTACTCATTATATTTTTCCAATCTTGATTCCCCCATGTTTGTCTTGTTTTTGTTAAGCCCTGATGATGATATGAAATATATCGAAACGTTGGCATTTGAATAGTGTTTTCATCATTGACTGACCCTCAATATTCCCAGAATTTTGAATTCTACAGTCGCTAGCAAACATCTACATTGATTATTAGCTCAATCGGTCAACTGATTTTGGAGGGGGAGCAAAAAGTTAATTGATTAATTCTTTCTGGGGAAGTACATTGCCGGTGATTCACCGATTAAGGTTGAAAAACATGAAATTTTGTTGATAACTCCACATCAAACTTCTCATCGATTAGACAACTTCCCTGATACTACGTACAGCTGAGGAGATAGCACGGAATACTACTAACCTGAGAGATTTATCGCGATTTTATCTAAAGAAGAAAAGGATTTCATTCTTTCTAAAAAGGAACGTAAAAAATAGCTAACGGACAATGTATCTGAGCGAGGTTGGAAAACAAGAAGACAAAAAGATGGGGAGACAATCAGCAGACGTCAGTCTGTCATGTTTAGGTATCTGTCCGTCAAGGAGTTGAGGACAATTGGGAAGATAACAGAAGTGGGCATGCTCAGCGGTGGGCGCTCCTGGGCAGAGGGAACCGTTGTTCTAAGGAACCATCTTGGCAAAATTGATGGTGAATTACAGAGCTTGTAGCTCATGAGGAGCCGTGAGGGTATCTATCCTAGTTCACAACAGAAGTGGGCATGCTCAGCGGTGGGCGCTCCTGGCAGAGGGAACCGTTGTTCTAAGGAACCATCTTGGCAAAATTGATGGTGAATTACAGAGCTTGTAGCTCACGAGGAGCCGTGAGGGTATCTATCCTAGTTCACAACTCGAGACTGTTAGGTCGCCTGCACACGGAGCTACTCAAAAATAACTAAACTGGTTTTTGATTCAAATTACTAAACGGTTACTGACTCATTAGTGCCGTGGTTCCGCACACAAGGCTATTCTCCAGAGATCGATATCACTAGTTTCTTCTGTGCAACCATCTGTATTATCATCGATACAAAAGAAATTGAATGCGAAGAAGATTCTGGGGTGGCCAAAAAAAAGAAAGATTTTGGATTCATCCTTATAGGAAATTCCTAAATAGGAATTCACCCTTTTAGAATTTTTAGCATTAGTACAAACATAATATGTATAAATATATTTATTTATTTATTAGCAATAATACACCTTCTTCATTGTATTCTTGCAAAATGGAAAAATAAAAAATTGCATACCTGTCAGGTTGGCCGTTCTTTCAACTTCACTCCATGCCCTTTCAGTGTCGTCTTTCTTGGAATGCCCGGGAAGCTTAAAATTATATAAAACTGGACGCTTTTCCACTTCTACAACGAATAAAATATTAGCCATTCATGGTGACAGGTTGCAAGAAACCGAGGAACTAAGTCTCTTGGTGATTGGACAGCCGAGTCACCAGGAAATGATAACAGACGCATTACCAATCGGTGTGTAACCAGTAGCACCATCTGCGGTGTCCCGTTCGATTACATAGGTAGTGACTCAAAATGTTTACAATTAAATATAATATTTATATTGCGTCACTGATCAGTTTCTGTTGTACTCAACAGAAACGTGTGCAGATGGCCTTAGACTGGTCTTTGGACGGAATCGCTTAAAAGAACAACCTGAAGTCTCAGCCACATCCAGAAAGTGGATCGGGCAATTCCTCTCTCCTAAGCGATCAGGACTTAAGAAAACTATGATCTATTACCTTATTAACTAATGATTAATAATTTATCCCTCTTTTCAAACTAAATTGAAAACTTCATAAGGACGACACATTTCGTTTTCCTGCGACATTTGGAAGGGAGGGATCAGAGAGAGATCAATTCAAAAATCTTTATACATAACTGTAATGAATACATCGACAAGCCCCTGCGTAAGTCGACTATTGATTAAAACGGTCAATTGGTGTTAGGAGGAGATGAAAACTCAGTTGATTAAATTTGTTAATTTTCCTGCAATTCTCCCATATACCAGAAGAAAAAAAAATCGCTCAATCACTAGTTCAATTAGAATTTCGAGTGAGAGAGATAGTGGCTTCTGATTCCTCATACTAAAGTTTATGTTATACATTCAATACATCGGATGTTATTAGGATTTTTGAGTTGGGCACCCCTCCCCTTCGGTTTATTCCTCTGAAAATTAATAGGTGCCGTCCGTATAGAGCTTTAAAGTTACATATGTAATTTCGTAACAATAAATTCATTACAACGACAGTTATTAGTGTTTTTGTGTTAAGCCTCCCATGGTCACAGTACACTGGGCTGAGGGTCCGTCTTGTATGGCTTCTAGACCAATATTTGCAGCCAGAGCGGAGGGCAGACACTGGTCGAGGTGGTGGTGAAAAGTGCAGCGAAGGGCTGAGGGCAGACACTAGTCGAGGTGGTGGTGAAACGTGCAACAAAGGGTTGAGGGCAGACACTGGTCGAAGTGTTGGTGAAAAGTGCAACAAAAGGTTGAGGGCAGACACTGGTCGAAGTGTTGGTGAAAAGTGCAACAAAGGGCTGAGGGTAAACACTGGTCGAAGTGTTGGTGAAAAGTGCAGCAAAGGGCTGAGGGCAGACACTGGTCGAAGTGTTGGTGAAAAGTGCAACAAAGGGCTGAGGGTAAACACTGGTCGAAGTGGTGGTGAAAAGTGCAACAAAGGGCTGAGGGCAGACACTGGTCAAAGTGTTGGTGAAAAGTGCAGCGAAGAGCTGAGGGCAGACACTGGGTGAGGTGGTGGTGAAAAGTGCAACAAAGGGATGAGGGTACACACTGGTCGAAGTGTTGGTGAAAAGTGCAGCAAAGGGCTGAGGGCACTTCTGTACAGATAGACTGGCCACTGTCCATGACGCCGCCCCCTCCACACATACTCCATTGTGTTTATAAAGTTCATTCATTTCACTTCGGACCTTAACAAGAATGGAAACTCCTTTGAAAACACCGCATCAAATTTCTGATCATAATTTCCCCAAAACTTTCCATAACTTCCCTTATACCGTTCTAACTCAAATGGGTCTAGAATGATGGGGCAAACAGACGAACAGTACAAGTTTCCGTTGTTTTCAACTTACAGAATCATTTAAAAAAATTAATAATAAAAAATGGAGAATTGACAATGAATTGAGTTAGATATTCATTTAATTAACAGTCGGTAGCATGTTGGTAGCTTTCATTCACTTTAGAACCCTTCAAGGAGACTTCAATTTATTTAATAGCTTGTCCGAAGGTTCATAATTGTCTGGGTGCTTCTTGAATAAGTGACGAAAAGAAAAGGAACTTCTGAAACTTCACCAGAAGTAAAAGGGAAAACTTTTCTCGCTTTTCAAAACTCAAAACAACTTGTTATAACGAGACATAACGATTGTTTTGAATTTCTACTTATTTTTTTTTTTGTTTAAATTTAATAAAGGGAATTTTTTTGTTAAGATTTGAAAATAATGGAACAGATAAGTGAATGAGACAGTCATAATCCGTCGCCATGACAGGATATGAGTTTAGAGATCGGACTTATCTCTCTGAGAAAGAACATTGATCATTAAAAAAATGTATGAATCACGAATTAATCAAATATGTTTCTACTCTCCCTCGAAAATCAATCAAAGGGGCCAAAAATCAATAGTTCTTATATCAAAACTTTTGATTCCTCATACTAAAGTTAGTTATTATGACTCAGTAAGCAACCACGTTACCGACACCCTTGGACATCGTTGGGTTTTTTTCTTTCGCAGCTATACGAAGTAAAGGGGAAGTTAGTAATCTGTCCGAAATTCGATGCGGAGTTTTGAAAGGAATTTCATATTTTTCAACCTCGTAAATTTCAAAATTTCTTATTTAAAGTCAAAGCCCAATAAGGACTTGACCTGTCAAATTTCAGCGATATCGACTGAAGGGAAGTTGGGGATCAGAGGGGAGGCTCAATTCAAAAACCCTAATTAATAACTGTTGAATTTATCAACACAAAATTTAGTATGAGGAATTAGGAGCTCCTATGTAAGTCAACTGTGGAATAATAGCTCAAACGGTCAACTGTTTTTTTGAGGGAGAACAAAATGTCAATTGATTAATTCGTTCTGGAGACGTACATTGTCGGTGATTCACCGACGACTTTTTATTTTATTTTCTGTTTTAGCAAATATTTACAATTCGTCTGTCGCTGTATTTCACTAATTATGAAATTATGTTACGTGATTTTCTGTAAGATGTTTCTATATATAAGCAAATAAGTTTCATTTCATTTCATCACACCTCGCTTATTTTATTTATTATTTCAGTCCTCGTACAAAGTGATGTACCGATACATTCATTACATCGGTAGTTATTAGGGTGTTGAGCCCCCTTCTCATTAAATAAGAGTATTAGAGTTTAATGTTAAAAAAAAAAGAGGTCCATTTTATAATATATACCATAAAATACTATCAATATCACTAATAATAATCATAATCAATAATAATAGTAATCACTACACACCTCTATATTCACCTTACGCAGCACCTTTCTGGCTGGGCACAAACAACGAACATACAAAAATTGCCTGGTTCACAAACTCAAATTCGTCGAGAAACCGGCCTTTCAGACATCTTTCTTTTTTATTTGTTGGGTAATTCCGGCATTTCTTCCAGAGGTGTCTTCTTCTTATTTTTTTTTTTTCCGACAATATTTCCGCACACTTACACGTCCCTTCTTCCGGTCACTATGAACGTTAATAGTGACCGGAAGAAGGGACGTGTAAGTGTCCCGAAATATTGTCGGAAAAAATAAGAAGACACCTCTGGAAAAAATGCCGGAATTGACTAACAGAGGAACATCCCAAAGAAGTTTAAGAAACATCTTTTTTTTTATTAAATATGGTTTCTTGTTCCAAAAACTGTTCTAAAATAACGTCTTGAATCCCATTTTTCAATACGTTTCATAGATTGAAGCAAAAACATTTAATTCTATGGAAAAATTGATCCTCACCAATATTTCTTTTTCAATTCCCACTCCTAAAATGCCCTCAAATATCAGATAGAACCAATACGACCATACCACGTTTTAACTCCCGTCTCACACATTTATTTCTGTAAATCCCCTAACGGCACTTATTAAAGTTTTTGTGTTAAGCCTCCCCCTAATCCCCCCCTCCCCTTTGAGCGATTTGACTGAAGATCAATAAGTGTCGTCTTTAGGGGATTCAGGATACACATATACAATTTCGTGTCGATACATTCCTTCAATCGGGAGTCATCATGCTCACAGACACATAGACTTTTTTTGACGTGAAAACATATATTCGCTCGATAAGCACAGTGATAGCCGGTTTAACTTTCTTGTGTTACAAAATACCGTCAGATTTCAATCGATAATAACTATAGACTGCGATAACAACGGTTGAGGTCACAATGGATAGAGCATGTCTGTACGTGTTTGTTGTGCAGTGTTTGTTTTGCCTGTGACGTTATTGGGCTAGTGTGGGCTTCGGCGGATGATTGTTGCGAATTAGCGTTGTGTAAAATTAGAAATTAGTGTAGCGTGATAACGCGTTTAGATAGAACGTTGATTCTGGTGTCATTATAAAGAGCTTGAGGAGCACTACTAGAACTCAAAGTGAAACAATAAAACTATTCGCCGAAATATATGTAAAAATCGGTATTAAATTGAAAATAACAAAAAAATTAAAGATGTCTCATATGAATCGTAAATATGCGCGGAATTATAGAAAACGCAAATCAGAGGAAAGCTCGCATCAAAAGGAATTTAAAAAACCTAAAAAGTCTAGTGCCGTGCAAATGCAAGAGCTACGGCAGCATCGAAAAGAAAATGAAAAATGATTTTATCCCGACATTTTCACGGAAAATCTACGGCGTGGACCTTGACTACGCCTTAATGTTTTTTTTTTTTTTTTTTTCATTTATGGCATCAGGAGGCTGGAAATCATGAAGTTCCGTTGAAAACGCCGCATCAAATTTGTGACCGATTGCATAACTTCAGCTGGAGAAGTACAAAAAAAATAAGGTACTGTACTCATATTACTGTATACAGTATACCTACTGATGTTGGGGAGATGTATTCGCCAGAGAAAGTTTGTATCTCAATTTGCATCTTTGCATTCTAATAAGTATTGTATATTCTAGAGGGGGGGCAGCAGCTTACAGACAGTTGCTTCAGTATCGAACTTTATACATAATGCGCAAGCTGCAAGCTGGGGGTTCTAACATGGAATGCCTCTTAGGGCCATGTAACACCAGTATCTCACATTGATCACGGGAAAAAAAAGTGATTCAACGGCAATGTACTTCCCTTTCCAAAACTAGTCGACCGTTTGCGCTAATATTCAGCTGTTGACTTACACAGAGTCCTAAATCCTCGTACCTAATTTTGTGTCGATGAATTCATTATATCGGCAGATATTAGGGTTTTTGAATTGAGCCCCCTTCGCTGAACCCCCTTCTCTTCAGCCGATACCGCTGTTTGACAGGTTATGTCCTTATTGCGTTTTGCCTCTAAATATGAAATTTCATGTTGATACATTCATTACATCGGCAGTTATTGGAGTTCATGAGTTGAGCCCCCCTCCTCTTTAGTCCTGGTGTAGTCCTTATAAACTTTTGGTCACACATATAAAATGATGTGCCTATGCATTTGTTCTATCGGCAGTTATGAGCTATTATGTTAAGCCTATCCCCTAATCCCCTTACCCCTTGGTCGATTTGGCTGAAAAACGATAGTTGTATACGTTAGAGGGTTCTGGATTCTCATATAAAATACATATACATTCTATCGAGAGTTCTCGAGTTCACAGACACACAGAGAGAGCAAACTTTATTTATTAATTTCGTTCTTATTTTAATATTTTATTGTTTCTTTACCAATGGAAAGACAAAGTTGATTATGACCTTGTAGTTGAACGCAGGAGTCAATTTCTTTATCCAGATCCAATAAATTTCATTATTGTAAGGTTTATCAATGGGAAAATCAAGGCCAAGAATTATACAGTTAACTGTTATTAATACGGGCAATAGAAATAAGTTAATAATGTCGTGTGAATCCTGAGATAGTGATCTGGATTGATGAAACGGTATCTCAGATATGAGGGATATAATGAAAGTACTGTATCCTATAATATGAAGTGGGAAAAAAGATATGAAAAAGAATGTTTCTATGTATGAAAATATGAAAAGAAAAGGGTGGAGTAAGAAGAAACAGAGCCAGGGGGAGTTTGGACGTTTGAGTGAGAGAGGAAGAGGGGTTTGTGAATGATTGTTCTGAATAGAGGTAGATAGAGAAGGGCAACAGGATGATCGGTTCTAGGTCTGCGGATGGGAGAAGAAAAAGAAGACTTAGAACGAGGTGGAGACGGGAAAACTGAGAATGAATGTTGGGCGGCGACTCGGGACAAAGACACTTCGAGGGAATTACTTGAGAAGGCCAGCAGAATGATCGGTTCTAGCTCTGCGGATAGGAAAAGAAAAATAAGACTTAGAACGAGGTGGAGGCGGGACTGAGGATGAAATTTTGCTGAACGATGACACGGAACAACGAAAAGGAACTTCTTGAGAAGGCGTTCGTCATTGGATTGCACTGCCAAGTTTATCATTTTAAGAAGAAAGATTTACGAGACATACTCTGAGTTCGTTTTCCATAGCTTATTGCTACTATGCCACTACCATTGTGAAGGAAAGGGATATCTAGTCCATCTGAATGCGAAGATACCCTTTGATTAAAACGGGTTAATGAAACGGAAGAGGACGCAAGATAAAGGACCCTTCAGTTGTTCGAAGTTATGCAGTGGCCACCCTGTCTGCAGTAAACCATATGAACAAAAGTAGTAAATGAATCACTAGCAATGTACTTCTCCAGATCGAATTAATCTACTCATACTCGTACCATCGGCAGTTATTAAGGTTTTTGAGTTGATCCCCCTGTCGTGAACCCCCCCCCCCCCCCCCCCCTCGGCTGAAAGTGAAGGTGTCGTCCTTATGGGGTTGAAATCACACATAAAATTTTGTGTCGATACATTCTTTCTATCTATAAATACATCAATTAAGTGAAGAAAGAGCAATTATCTCTTTACCACTTATAAAGAAATACAGTTGTAGCCTCCAACACTTGTGGAGAAATAAGATAGTAGCTACTCAATACTCTTCTTTGGTGCTTCACTCACCAACCGGGATATTATCTTTATGTTACTTAATTTGCTTGGCTAAAACGAGAGGTATTATAATTATTAATCCTTGGGGGTTTCAATAATAACACAAATTAGGCTGTTGTTAACTACTTTGAGAATGTATTTAAATATCAGAACTCAAGACAGATAACAAGAACTGACAAGACAGTTTAACACATGGAAACATAAACAATAAGAAATCGACTTACGTCCAGCAGTAGAGACAGTGAGGTACCAAGCGTCTCAGGATCCAGAATCTGACCACAGTGCATCTCCTCGTTGGTATTTAACCTTTGAGGTGCGGAAGTTTATCATTGTCAATGTCAAATATCCTGTTTACAGGTCAACACTCACGATGTCACTATCGCGGTTCCTTGGCCGAGCCAATCTTAATAAACAAAGATTTGCTATTTCTTAACTCTTTCGAGTTTTCCGACAAAGTCACTTTCATCGCCTTCTCACAATTACAACGGCAGTAATCCGACAGCCCAATCCAGTTGGCTTTGGAGGGAGAGCGAAAAAGTAAAGCGAAAAGTAACTAATTCGAGCTGGGGAAGTACAGTGCCACATTTTTGAGGTAATCGTTAAATTTTCGTCTTTATAGAAACCATCATTTAACTAATCAGCTTATGACCAAGTGTCTGGGATCACTATGAAAATCTTTCACAGAAGTCTCTCTTACGTCTTTATAGTGTGAAATGTAGGCCGAAGTTGAATCTACTTACGACTAAGGCCGAAGACAAAGCCGAGACCCCTGTAATAAGACATTGAGAGCACCACAATCTAGCTGGATGGCCAAACTTTACCAAGAGCCGGGAATGCAATTAACAGGAGGGATTAAAGGATCCAATCAATCAGAAGGCAATTAATAGGAGAGAGAGAACGTCAGTTGGAGGGATGGAAGAGGCCCCTAGCCAAACCCGGAGATGCCCAAATAGCTGCTACACACCCCTAATTACACATCCAGTAACTGGAGATGTAACAGCCCAACTATACATCCACTTCTATCGCTCATGGCATCCTGAAATAGGTAGGTACTCAATTGATCATTAAACTGAATGAAACAGAAGGTTGTCCTCACATTGTGTTGGTTTGCACACTACATTGAACGGATCATGTACCACTGAAGATGACACAATGGTGTCGAAATTTGTTCCCAACTTCACACTCCACAACAAGTTCCTTTTATCCAAGACCTCATCAAATCCCGTTTTTCCAAGTTCCACACGGACCTCTCCTTCCACAATAATCCTCTTGCCAAATCCTTATCAGCACAATCCCATCCGCACAATCCTCCAAGAAGGCTGAGGCGGCGATGGCCTCGAGATCTACTTTAATTTGTTTCTTATTTATTTATTTTCACGCCATTTTTAAAGGAGTGCTGGTGATATCCGGATTTCCCCCTCGCACGACGCTGTTCACTCGATGCCCCGCCTCCTGGTCTTCCTCCACTGCTGGACAGTTTGTTGGTTGAATAGAGTGGAAATAGGGACAACGCTGACCTCCGGCGGCCTCCTCCCCTCGCCACTAGTTGGAGAGTGGTATATGGCAGTGTGCGGGAGTCTGTCGAGTTTCTTATATATTTTTAATTTGTTTTATTTCTTTTATTTTATGGTTTCTTTCATTTATCACTATTTATTTTGTACACATTTTATTTATTTATTTTTGTATGTGTTTGCTACTATTTTATTCATATTAATTTTTTTCTTGCATCTTATTATTGGTTTTAAATATTTTGAATTACTTATTAGTTAATTTATGGTTTCCAGATTTACTTTGTGAAGCTCCATTCTAAGAATAGATAATTAAAACTACACAATTTGTTCGTCAAACTTCACTATATATTCTTAAATACTCGACTAGTTTCGCCGTGTTAAGGCATTATCAAGTGTCACATACAAACTGACAGAATTGGTACAACAGATGATAATAAATATAATAGGAAGAATCTAATAAACTGAAGGTAACAGTAAATATAAATACCAACACTTTTACTGTGCCCTTCACTTTATTAGATTTCTTCCTATTATATTTATTATCATCTCGTAAATATCTGTTTATTGGAATGTATTAGGTAACAAAAACAAGGGGATTATAATAAATGTATCGATACGAAATTTTATATGTATATTTAAAGTCCTATAAAGATGACAATTATATATCTTCAGCTGAATTAGCCGAAGGGGAGGGGGGATCAGAGGGGACAACTCAAAACCGCCGATGTAATATGAATGTATCGACATGAAATAATATATTTAAATTCAAAACCCCATAAGGAAGGCACCTATTAATTTTCTGGCAAATGGTCGAAGGGAACGGGGACCAGAGAAGGAGGTCTCGACTCAAATACCCTAAAACTGCCATAATTAATTAATTATAGCCTCTGATTCACCGACGATTTTCCTTTTATACTTTACTCTCTTTTTTCGTCTTATTTTTCGATCTTAGACCCCTGAGTACAATTTTCGATTTTCCGGGATTCAAATTCAATTTAGCGTGTTTTGAAAATGATTATGATTCAAAAAATAGCAATTTATGACACAATGCAAACTTCCTGGCACCCTTAGGGCATAACAGATGTAAAATAAATAGGTGTACATTGTGTTACGACAGACAGTAAAATTAAATTGTTTATTTATTCATATCACTGAGAACAGAACCAATTTTGAAAGTTAATTAAGTTGTATGTGCAAATAAACCAAATTTATTTAAACTGTCTCCGAATATTGCAACTGTGGGTATCCTACAGAATTTCCACAAGGTAACCGAACCCAATTAGAATTATATTAAATGTAGAACTAACATTCTGCTATTAATTAAATGATGTCAGGTTTCGAACCAGGTCACAAGTGGTCTTAACTAGATACTTTATTTGGTTTTTAGCCATGTGAACGAGAATGTTAGTCAAAATTACTTAGCTGTCACTTCGAGGGGGAAGAGAGAGGGAGAAAAATCTGTTAAAAGTTGATTGGTACAAAGTCCTCTCTTATGGCCATATAATTGCCTTATAATTTATTTTATAGAAGTCTTTTACACAAGAATTCTGCTTAACAGAAATTAATAGTACTACAGTCAACTGGGGGGACTTTGCCCAATTAAAAAAAATTGTTTTTTTGGCTGTGTTAAACTTACTTAAGCTAAGAACACATTTTTAACACGCGTCGTGTTAACACGCATTAACACGTGTCATAGAAATATCTATTACGTTATTTTAAATAGATCTATACATATTATTGTGATGTGTCGTCAGGGACAGGACAACACGCTTTAACACGTCATAACGCGTGTTTTCAATATCTGTAGTGGTCAGATTTTCGTCAGAGTGTTAAAGCATCAGGACAAGGTTCAGGCAGCGCCACCGAAAATATAGTATCTTATTTTGTTGTTACCTACGTTAAAGTTAATAAAAGTCGTTCCTCTGGAGATGTTGCTTCTCTAAAATTTGTGTTTTGCTTCTTTAATTTACTTTCTAGTCCATTGTAAACCATATCAAATTCCTTCTTGGTCATCCTGATATACATCTTACACCTGGCATCGTCATTGCTGATTTCGGGCCACAGAACATGATATTCACCAAATTCGTGTCTAAGTTCGTTTATTGGATGAACCCAATATTCTCTGGATTCATGTAGCACAAGCAATGCCGCAGTAACAGCTACCATTTCTTCTTCTTCATCCAACCAATCCATCTCTCCTTGTAGGTGCTCCATTATATTATAAGCGGACATACTGTTTAAAAACATCAGCATTAACACACGTTTTACAACACAGATATGTGTCGGGCATATCTGATGTGCCGCATCCTGACGTGTCGTGTTGACACGTGTTAAAAATGTGTTCTTAGCTTTAGTTGATCATGTGTGGCGCTGTGGTCGTCGAGGCATTCATTTTACATGTAGATGAGACGACCTTGTGTTTTGGCGCGTTTTCTGATAAGTGATATCGCTGATCAGCTGTTTTTTCAATCTGATTCAATATCAAAGAAAATTTGAAGTCTTCAAACATTAATTTGTGCTGCCTTTTTGACAACAGGTGAGTCCCATCAGTTATTATTATTATTAGTTGATGTAATGAAGATTGTAAAGCAATCAGAGTTTTGGTTTTGAACCTCATCTAAAGGTTTTTATTTTAGTGGGCAATGTCACCCCAGGTTCCATGGGAAATTTGGGGTCACTTTGCCCATTACCTAATTGTTATTGTGTATCAGAGTACCATTTTTTTTTTTAATTTATCGTGATGTTTCTGCCAATTATTCTGATTAATAATGAACAGATTGAATGAATCTATCCCACTTAATGCTTTATTTTGTTTCAGCCATGAGAACTTATCATCCAAAATTGGGTCACCGTATAATATATTGGGTAGGTATCTGAACCATCGGTACATAGTAAAAATATAGTTATTTTAAAAAGTTATGCAAGGACTACTGGAAAAAAAACTTCGGAATTTTGAAAAAAATATATATATTAAAAATCAAAATATATTGCTGAATAAATAACAAATACTACAAAATAAATTTATATACTTTTTCTTCGGAAGCAGTTAAATAGTTCTTTGGTGTCAAAAAAACAAATAAAAAATGTATTCATAAAAAACACAAGAAACCATAAAATAAGAATAGAAGATAAAACAGCAATAAAAATAGTAGATAAAACAGTGAGGTCACGATGGGTGAGTGGTTAGCGTGGTATCCAAGGTTCGAGTCCCGACGGCTGAGTGATTTATCTTACGTTACAAGAAAGGTGACATAAGTGTCGAGTTCCGTCAGGAGTAATTAAAACTAATTTATATTCCAGCTGACTATGTTTACATGTTTACAATGGAGGGGTCTACCTGTAGATAACCCATCGCTGATAATCGAGGTAGTTACACGACGTTAAACCAAGAGAAAAATAAATTTAAAAAATGGAGTCTTTTACGATCAAATCAAGATTGAAAAATGTAAATATGAAGATCTCACAGGTTGTCAAATAAAATATAGTATGACCTCTCACAGATTTTTATTAGAAGGAGCTAGCCGGCTTTCGAGGTTTCCCTTATCATCAGGCAGTCTACAAAAGAAACCAACCTTATTATAATATAAAGGCAACAAAGATAAATATATTAAATTGAAAAAATTAAAATATTTTTTGAAATAACCATATCTGATAAAAAATAATAATTTTTTTGAATAAAACTTAATAATTTATAAAAAAAAATTTTATTTTATTATAGGTAAATAATTTTATAATAAAATAAATAAATAAACCAATTCAAAAACGTTATCAATTTAAAATATCATGGATGGGGACAGACGAGTTATTCCTTTTATATTATATTAAGGATGGTTTCTTTTGTAGACTGCCTGATGATGAGGGAAACCTCGAAAGCCGGCTACCTCCTTCCAATAAAAATCTGTGAGGTTATACTATATTTTATTTGACAACCTGTGAAATGAAATGTAATATGACCTCTCACAGATTTTTAATAAAAGTAGCTAGCCGGCTTTCGAGGTTTCCCTCATCATCAGCCAGTCTGATAAAAAAAATAAAAATTTTTGAATGGAAACTAAATAATTTTATAATAAAAATAAATAAATAAAACAATCTAAAAACTTTAACGATTAAAAATATCATGGATGGGGACAGACGAGTTATTCCTTTCCACCATCTGAGTCACAACTGGGAGAGCGGAGTACGTGAGACTCTCAGGAATAACTCGTCTGTCCCCATCCATGATATTTTAAATTGTTTTATTCATTTATTTTTATTATAAAATTATTTAGTTTTCAATCAAATTTTTTATCAGACTGCCTCATGATGAGGGAAACCTCGAAAGCCGGCTAGCTACTTTTAATAAAAATCTGTGAGAGGTCATACTACATTTTATTTAACAACCTGTGATGAAAAATGTAAATTATATGATTTTCCTGAAAATGCAGAATGGAATTTTACTTCCTCTGATTTACGAAGTATAGGGGATGTTATGTAATGTTGAGTTTTCTCTGCAATTTCAAGATTTCCCCGACTCCAAATATGTTTATCTATCTGCAAATCAATGGAAGGAAAGAGGGATCAGGAGGGAGTCTTAACACAAAATCTCTAATAACTGCCATTATAATTAATGTATTAATTTTCCGCAAAATCTGTCAAAGAGAAGGGGGCTCAACTCAAATACCCTAATAACTGCTGATGTAATAAATGTATCGGCATCATTTTTGTAAAATTCACAAGCCTCTATGTGAATCAAACACTGATTTTTAACCCACACGGGTCGATTGTTTTTGAAGGGATTGCGACCACTTAATTTATTAAATCGTGCTGGTGAGTTAAATTGCCTCTACAACGCCGTTTTTTAAATATCAACGATGTGTGACATATCATAAAAAAAAAAAAATTGTTAGCGCAACAGGAAAATCTTACTTGAAATAAATATTTGCTCCACCTCCTACTCAGCGACATACTGACCTGTAACACACAAAATAAATGTACATAAATTAATATGAAATAGAGATGTATCAGTCCAACATAAATTTATTTCTAAGTTGAGGATAAGTTTGTTTTATTTTATAAATAAGTTTGTTTTATTATAATTATGTTTCTTTTAAATTATAATTATGTTTGTTTTATTATAATTATGTTTGTTTTATTATAAATAAGTTGGTTTTATTTATAAATTTGGGGGGGGGGGGGGGGGGATGAAGTGAATTAATTAATTCGTTCTGGGGAAGTACATGGCCAGTGTTTGTTTATCTATTTATATTTATACTATGTACAACCTGACTCTCTGCACATGTTATACTGTGTATATTTTATTGTTTGTTGGCGAAGGTCACAAAACGAGACTGCAATACTTGACAACAAGTGTTGCAAATGACACCTGAGGTATATAGCAAGTTCCGACTACAAATAAAGTTGTGTCAATAAAAAGCAGGAGTCAGTTATTTTCATTTCTTCAAAATTGACTTGATATTGACACAGCTCCGTGAGGCATGCTACATTGATTGATGTCGGAACCCAAATCTGAGATATATATATTTTTTGACGTCTAATATCAAAATGTCCTGGAAAGACGAGAGATGACTTGTTTTATCACAGTTACATACATCAACCAAATATATATCTGATTTTTTTTTTCTTTTTTTACATCCCCAGTTAGTTACTATGACTCATGCCCGGGCTTTAACTACGAGGTCATATCGCCCACTACCAGAGCGTTCTTTCGTCACGCTGGTGGACATGAGCCCGACTCCACTGTGGGAGTCCTAAATTTTGCCTACCCTAATATTTATTCACCTAGGGCAGGGGTCTTTAGCGAGTACCTGACATCGTACAGGCTCAGGACCATCGCTTAACTGAGACCCATAGTTTTTGGCTGGGTTTCGAACCCACTATCTTGATCTCAAGAGGCAAGCACGCATACCACTGAGCTATCGACACTCTCTACTTCCCCAGTTAAGCATAGAGGAAGTGATGTAATCCGTTTCCAGCGTTTGAGCACGTGAGCTATCAAGAGATCGGACTTATCTCTCTGAGAAAAGCTATTGATTTGTAAAAGCGGCGTTCATTAGTTAGTTATTATGCCCCGGGCATTAACTATATCATATCGCCTACTACCAGAGGTGGACATGAGCCCGACTCTACTATGGGAGTCCTAAAGTTTGCCTACCTAGGTTTTTATTCACATAAGGAATAGGGGTATTTAACTTAACATACCGTGCGAAGGACGGCGTGCCCAAGTTTTTTTTCCCTTTCAAATAAAAAAAAACGTAAAGGCCTCGTCCGGGTTTCGAACCCGCGATCTCCTCAGTACGCTTGCACGCTACCTATAAGCTACCGGCGCCTCGTTTGTGAAGTAATCGGCCATTTTTAATTTTTTCCCCCTCCCTCCAATCGGCCGAGCTAAAAATTTATGTTTTACTCAAGGAGTGAATCCTCGTACTAAATTACATATACTTGGCCAGTTATTGGGTGTTACGTCCTCAATTACTCTTACTCCCCTATCCCAGCAAGAGTTCATCTCGATATATTTAATCTATCAAAACTTATCGCGTTCAATGAGGCACAAATAGACAAGTCATTTTAAAAATTTTGGGAATACGAGACTCAAAAGACAAGAAATGAACAGACGTAATAAACTTTTACTATGACTACAACTATTAACTTTTAAAACAAAACGACTTATATACAACGCAGTACTCAAACCCATGTGGAGTTACGGACTTGAACTCTGAGGTTCTGCTAAGGCTTCCAATCTCCAACGCATCCAATCCTTTCAATGCAAAACCCTTCCTAAAATAGCCAATGCTCCTTATTACGTCTCCAACTAAACTCTGACCTTAACGTACTTTTTGCCACCGAATTCTCTAAATCCAAATATAAAAAATTATTTTCCCCTCTTAGTTCCCACATAACCCTTCTTCTGCCACACTACCCCAACGACGCCTCAAGCGTCAATGGCCTAGAGACCTCCTTATTAGCAGGAGTAACGGTGAGTTATAATTGAGTGATTGCTACTCAGTACCTAGGGAGTGTCACTACTGATTTCTCCCCTCTTCAAATTTTGACGCCATATTTTACTCATTTAGCAAATTTGCTTCTTTTATTATGTTATTAAAATATTAAATATATAAATTTTATACAGTAGTTTAATAAATTTAAAAAAAAAAAAACTTTTGGCATTACAAAATTATTAGGTTTATTTATAAACGAAGGCACGTTTCCCGAATGCGAAAATAAAACCATACATAGTAAGGTACAAAGTACATGAGGTAAGTAAGGAAGGGTTGAAGGTTCAACAGGGATATCCCCATGTCTTTACAGTTATGAATCGATACGTTTCATATGTAAATTTCAAAACCCAACGACGGCTTAAGCGTCAATGGCCTAGAGACCTCCTTAGGTCTGATAAGTTACAAATGAGAGTAAATCATTGACTAGGGAATGTCACCACTGGGTGATTTCTCCCCTCTTGACATTTTCACATTGCCATTATCTCTTTATTAGCACATTTGCTTGTTGTATTTATTTTTATACAGTTGTAAATATCTTAATAATACTGAGCTCAAGGTTGTGGGTTCGTAACCCGACCGAGGCACTTAGTTTATTTTATCTGGGAGGTAAAATAAACTTAAGCACGCCGTCCTTCGGATGGGACGTTAAGCGATGGTCCCGAGCCTGTACGATGTCAGGTACTCGTTAAAGACCCCTACCCTAGGTGAATAAAAATTTAGGGTAGGCAAAATTTAGGACTCCCATAGTAGAGTCGGGCTCATGTCCACCAGAGTGACGAAAGAGCGCTCTGGTAGTAGGCGATATGACCTCGTTGTTAAAGCCCGGGCATGAGTCATAAACCCTAATCCTAACCCCTCTTAATAATATATTTGTAAAAAAAAAAAAAAAAAAAAAAAAAAAAACTTTTTCAATACATTACTCCCGATAGAATGAATATAAAATTCAGAAGTCCCTGAGTAAGACACCTATTAATATTAAATCACATTGTTAAATTCAGAGGGAGAGCGGAAACTTAATTAAATTATAGAGAAAAAAATTAAAATAATACTAAAATAACAATTTTTCTCTTGCCAGTCTCTGTATCCAACCCCTTTAGAGAAATATCAAATAATATACATTTCCCGACTCGACTCGTCAACCTGTTTGAAATGATGTGTCACACATTCATGTAGCATATCCTGTTCGTGGAGAAGAGAACCAGCAAGATGAGACATCTAATATCTAAGTGTACTGAGGAGGCAAGATGTCTTCTTCATCATAGTTGATACCTCAATGCATCCTTTTTTTTTTTTTACGAAGGAAAAGAATGGTTATCACAATTTTTACTTTTCCAGCTACAAGAAGTAGGTATAGGAGAAGTTAAGTAATCTGAGAATTTCGAAGTTGAGTTTTCACCGGATTTTGATGTTTTCCAACCCATTAAATCAAAAAAATGAAAAAAAAATTGTCTGTATGTCTGTCTGCCGGTGAACACGATTAAATTGTTGTAACGAATTTTTATACGTTTATTCAAAATCCCCATAATACAGCACCAATTGATTTTCAGCCAGATCTGCTAAATGGAAGGTGGGGATTAGGGGGGGCTTAACACCAAAAACTCTTATAACTGCCGATTTACGAATATACCGATACAAAATATCGGAATAACGCTTATAGTCCTTCAACGGCAGACATCCCAGCTAGTAAGTTTTTAGGACCCCTGGGCACCATGGCTAGTACGCGCCATTCAACGGCGGAAACCACAGCTAGTGAATACTTAGCATCAGTGGACGTCCTAGCCAGTGCGTACTTGAGAACGCTTGTGACCACTAGGTTGATTAAAACATAGACTTCAACCATCCTGGAGCTAAAACTAATTTATTCAAAAAGATTTCTCATTAATCGTTGCAATGGTTTTCGAGTTACAAAGATTGCGTGAGTGGATGCTGGGATGGACCAGGGGTTGATTAAAAAATAGACCTTAACCTTCCGGTAGATAAAACTTATCTATTCAAAAAGATTCCTCATTAATCATTGCAGTGGTTTTTGAGTTACAAAGATTGCGTGGGTGGATGCTGGGATGGACCAGATATTGAGGTACTAATACGCCTATAACCTTCCACAGACGATGACGAACAAATTTAAAAAAAAATTAATCAAATCCATCAAGCCGTTCGTGAGTTATAGCGGTATAACGCACAGACATTTTCAGCTTTATATAAATCTTGTGAAATAGACAATATTTTTTTTTAAAACATTCGTTTTCCTTATATTTTTTATTAAGCGTTTCACAATACCTCTGCGAAAATCTTAAATATCATACATACCTACTGTTTGAATTATTAACTTAAAATCTATAATAACTATTATTATGTGCGTTTTATCTAATTATCTATTGTAACTTTTCACTCAATATCTTATGTAATATTGTGACTTTGACATAAATGTGCTTCATTGCTTGACTTTCTCCATGAATAGATTTATTTATTTGTGTACGACATGCCTGAACCTTTGGACTGTTCCCTACGCGGGTGACCGACATACCTATACCAGAATAAGGCCGTCTGCACATGGAGCTACTCAACAGAAACTGATCAGTGACGCAAATTACCAACCAGTTTACTTTGAATCACTTCTTATGTAATCGAACGGGACACCGCAGACGGCGCTACCGATTGGTTTCTGGTGACTCGTATTTCTAGTCA
The DNA here is from genome assembly GCA_963662175.1 of Aradus depressus. Lineage (NCBI taxonomy): Eukaryota > Metazoa > Arthropoda > Insecta > Hemiptera > Aradidae > Aradus > Aradus depressus. The sequence goes on along the minus strand of OY759217.1, from coordinate 31,853,255 downwards.
CCAAGAGATTCAGTTCCTCAGTTTCTTGTAACCTGTGAACATGAATGATCAACAGGCTAATATTTTATTCGTGGCGAAAGTGGGAAAGTGTACTGTTTTATATAACTTTAAGCTTCCCTGGTATTTGAAGAAAGACGAAACTAAAAGGGCATGGAGTGAAGTTGGAAGAACGGTCAACCTGACAGGCATGCAATTTTTTATTTTTCTGCTATACTGTTCGTTACCTATGTAGTATTAAACATAAAAGTGGAAATTAAACGTTTTGTATATGTACCTATAAAAGAGACTATAGATATAAGAAAGTAATAAAATGTTAAAATAGAATGAAACACTGAAGAAAAGTTTTATCCAGCAATTAATAATCTCAATTACACAAAATTTGAAGATGAGTGGAGAAAACCTCAAGTTATGGAGTGGGGTATTCTTTGAAAGATTTCTTAAAACGGCCAAGTCGCTTATTACTTGGAAAGAGGAAGACGAAGGTTCCAAAAGAGGCATGGCAAACTTTTGCAGGGAGTTAATAACCGTAAAATAGGAGCATTTACAGGGTGTCGGGGGAAATACGGCAAAGATGGGACTATTATGGAAATGGGGTCTTGGCTGCCTTGGGGGCCATACCAAAACGGAGGCTCTCCGCCAAGTTTCTCTGACACTAAGTCACAGCATACAGGATTATGAAGCTTAGAGCTCGTTCTTATACTTGACCTGTAACTATCAGATAGGATCCAGTCAAAATATGTGATCTGCCCATTACAGGACATTAAAAAAAAAAAAACAGAATCCTCCCTTTGCCTGCGCTGTGTATATTAATACTCTACTGTATATATTTATATATTTTTTATATTAGTATATAGAAATATATTAAGGAAGAAAGAAGATTTTCTAATAACAAAACATTGCTCCTCTATAGTATGTAGGTATATAATGGTATAACTCATAAAGAACTTAATTTCTTTAATGCCCATCCCCACTTCTGGAAAACAATAGAAACAATAACAAAGTTTAAACTTAAACTAGAAATGTTTATGTTAAAGAAAACCCCCTATTCAGAAAAATAATAAAATAACCATAATAAAAAAATTGTGTTTCATAATCTAAAACATTTTCTGATACATAACTTTAATTTTTATTTTTTTGGCAGAGTTCCTCCACACATATCCTCTTAAAGAGGTTAGGTTTAAGTTAAGTTTTATGAGTCATGCCCGGGCTTTAACTACGGTCATATCGCCAACTACCAGAGCGCTCTTTTGTCACTCTGGAGGACATGAGCCCGACTCTACTGTAAGAGTCCTAAATTTTGCCTACTCTAAATCTTTGTTCACATAGGGTAGGGGTCTTTAACGACAGACTCGGGACCATCGCTTAACGTCCCATCCGACGGCGTGCTTAAGTTTATTTTTCCTCCCAGATAAAATAAACTAAGGGCCTCGGTTGGGTTTCGAACCCAGGAACTTGAGCTCAGAGGGAAAGCAAGCATACCACTAAGCTACCGGCGCCCTCTCCTCTTTAAGATCTGTGGAATCTACGTTTAAATCATTATTTTTTATTAGTTATGTAATACTATTTCTCTTGTTTTTTTTTTTCTATTATCTATTTTTATTATAATTTTATTTATTTTTAGATTAAAAATGCAAATGATGAAAAATGAAGATATAATTTGAGAATTTTCTCAGTTTTCTATTTCTAGTCGTTATCATATTTCCCTTTAATTTTTCATGTCAAGAATGTAGGTGAAATCTACGAGAAGAGATGGAACAATCTCTCCCTTCATTTTATTTAAATTGCAGTTGGCAGAATTCCCAAGTTTATAAATAGTTGAGGAACTGTTTGCAGAAAGAAAAAAAGTCGCCTGGGAATCAATGGCAATGCTTCCTATATATATATAATTGTTTTGAAACATAATAAACTACATTTCAAGATGGTTTTGGCATGTATCTCGATAACCGGACGACCTGTAAAAAATCATATTTTATATCAATTATATATTTAAGTCAAAAGTTATATCAAAAAGTTTGTAGACATAGTTATAGAACAAAATCCCGAAACATCACTAAACGCCATTTAAAATACACGGAAAATTTGATTCCTCTGCCGGCACGAGTTAAATCATTTATTATGGGCCCGGAATAATGCCAATCGTATATTTTTATCATGTTGATCGAGATTTTTGCGTGAGAGCGTTAAAATTTGAACCTTGCATTATTAACGACCACCCTAATGAACATGCAGAAGATCTGAGGATATAGTGGAGTATAACTGCCTTCAGGAGACCTTGAAACGTGAAAATCAATTGAAACCTCGATCTCGGATTTTCGCACGATTACTATACTTCCTTATACTATAGGTACAAGAGAGTAAAAATCGTGGGTTCCTTCCCAATTGTACAGCCCCTCTCAAATTTGGAGAGGGACCGAAAAAAAAAAAAAAAAAAAAAATTGAGATGGAGAAGGATTTGGATAAAATTGAAATGGGTTTTTCTTTGAAAAGGGCCCCCCAAGAGTGAGTGTATTGGTATTGGTGGGGGGGCCCCAATGTTGGGGAGTAGCAGCTTTCAAAACCCGCTCAGGTTCAATACAGTTGGAGGCCAGGCCCCGGCCCTCAGAAAGACACACTTAACAGCTTCCTTCGTATTATCTTCACACTCCCTTCCTCGCCTAACCTTTTTACACAAGCCGCTCTATAAACATTAAAAGAATAACCGAGCATTCAATTGAGAGCTAAGTGTTATTGGAACGGATGAGAGAATATGTTATGAATAGACAACGTAGCTTCTTACTTCACAAGCTGTACGAAGTATGGGGAAACGGAAATCCCTCTGATTCCGGAAAGAATTATTAAATACAATTTTAGCTGTACACTTAGTAGTCCTGAGAACAATTGTCGATGTAGTAGTATGTCTATGTAGTAGTAGTATTTGGATTTTTTTTTGGCACGCAACAGCCAGGATCATAGCGCCAATCTAGCGTATTTTACAGTATCGCTCACTATATATATATATATATATATATATATATATATATATATATTTTTTTTTTTTTTTTCTAAGAAAATAATAAAAAATAAGAAAAATAGGTGGTCATAATATGCAGATATATAATTGGAGGCAGATCAGAGCGGACCAGAGAGACAACATGATGACGGACCGACTATCCCGGGGCCCAGCTTAGTGACTCCACGAGAACGGCACATTCCCGCTGTGATCTGGGAGCAGTCACAGTGAGGTCTGCGTAAGGAGGCCAAACACACAGCTATTACAGTGTAGTTGAATTTTTTGAATTTTTACGACAGAGCTGCAAAGCATATCTTATAAGACTATAGTCCTATGTACTAACTGCCAAAGCATGATAGGTAATAAATAATAAAATTACACATACCTACTTTTTTTAAACTCCCTTCTATGTTTTCAACCTTACCCTCCATAATGACTTTTTTTTTTGGGTGCACCTGATCCCCTGAAGGGGGGTCGGTCACATCCCCCTTTTCTATCGGTAACCTTCTCTGGTTTATTTAAACTTTTTTTTTTTTTATTTATTTATTTAATTGTTGCTGTAGAAGGTTGTAATGACCTCCATAATGACTTGGAAATTGGAAAGTAAAACCTTTCTTCCCATGTCAATCCAGTTGCTCGACTCTTGTCACCCCATCCGGGTGGTGACCAGCTTCTCCCCTCATGTACTTCTCTCACCGTCAGCTCTCCTTTCCTTCTTGGTCTGCCGCCACAGCTGGACAGTGATTGGCGCGGCGAGAGGGCGGGGGGATCACTCGAGCCTCCGCGGCCTCTTCATTATTTTTTTTTATCTTTTTCTTATTTTTTTTTTTTTTACTTTTCATATGTATATATTTTTTTTCCAATTATATTATCAAATTTACTTATGGTCATACCGATTGTAAATATTCAAAATAAATAAAGTTTAATTATAAATTCAATACATTGGCAGTTATTAGGTTTTTTGAATTAGACCCTTTCCCCTGAACCCCCTTCCCTTAGTTCTTTTTTTGGGAGGGGGGGGGGGGGGGGGGGGGCACGACACCCATTGCCGAATCGACTAGGAGCGACCGATGTCAACCATCTACGACCTTAGTTTCCTTGGCGCGCTATGGATTTGGTTGAATATCTGTATCTGACATGAGCTACCGGCGCCCTCTACACCAAGTTTCATTCAGATAGATTTCAGATGGGGAAGTACATTTTCAATGATGTTAACCATAAGTTGTGAAGTTTAGGGATCAAATCTCATCCTCCGATTAGGGGCTCGAACTAAATCCAAAATCTGGTTAGGTTCCTGCTCAGTCCTTCAACAATTCATCCATATGAAACTTTACGAGTCTGTGGATATTTATTCTTCATTGGAGAATAGAGTTTTACTGAACAACAATAATTTACAGTCAATAATAAGAAAACTTTCAGTTGGTTGTTTTACGTCGTGTTGTGATTCTGTCATCAGTTTTGAAGTCCTTCCTCTCTGCTCTGGAGATTGTTACGTATGCAATAAAGAGTTATGGAACGGAGCAGAGAGGAACAAATTACTGAGAGCGGAGAGTCATTTAAAACTTTTAATCAGTGGCGGATAGACAATAGAGCTAGGGGCGGGAGGATGTGTCCACGAGACCTCCTGATTGCTTTTTCGACATTTACAACCTCGCCTTGCGTCAGCCTTTACCAATAACATCTCTCTTCTACCTTCACATCTACTCCCCCGCTCTCAAATTCAATAAACCCCATGGGAAATATGCTTTCAGGCATTGAAAAGCAACACAAAAGTCGCCCATATGAATAGAGGTTGTCTGATATTAGACTGATGAATTCTTTACGATGAGATTCAAAACTACAAAAAGACGGAAAATAAATAAATTAAAAATAAACAAAAACACGACTTTGGGAGAAAAGTATCTAAAAGTAACAAGATGGCACCGGTATCTCGAGAGCGTTGAGCACGTCGTTGCTCGTTAAACCTCCGAATACCAAGGTCCAGCTGGAACATAGATTCCCACGAGACCCCATTTTTAATTTTGGTTCTAGGTGACGTTTTGTGAGTTGGATGGTTCAATTTCAACTCTTTCACACCTATTGGAAATTAAGAAAAGGAAAATAATTGTTGAAAAAAATTAAAATTAATAATACTTGCTTAGAAAATATTTAGAACTTCTAAGTTGAGGAACGCGGACATATTGTGGAATTTGTAATAATTAAATAAAACAAACTTATTTTTTGAAATATTGTCTATTCCACTAAAGATATTTATAAAAATAAAACTACCGGTTTCGGCCTCACACCATCGTCAGGTCTAGTTATGAACTAAGTTAGTTTGCAGGGTGCGACCCCTCCAATACATCTCTGGTGAAAGGTGCCACTTCAATTAGGGAATCCCCCGGCTTAACCGTTAGCTACATCATGAAATATTTGACAAAACACTAATTTTTCTTAATTTACATAAAATAACATCCTTTGACTAATAAGTAAAGAATAAAACTAAAAAACATAACAGATAATAACATATATATGGAAACCTATAATAATGACAGATAATAACATATCTACAGCCATGCTATTTCCACATATACCTATGTTTGTTATTATCTGTCATTATTATAGGTTTCCACATATATGTTATTGTCTGTTATGTTTTTTAGTTTTATTTTTTACTTATTAGTCAAAGGATGTTATTTTATGTAAATTAAGAAAAATTAGTGTTTTGTCAAATATTTCATGATGTAGCTAACGATTCCCTAATTGAAGTGGCACCTTTCACCAGAGATGTATTGGAGGGGTCGCACTCTGCAAACTAACTTAGTTCATAACTAGACCTGACGATGGTGTGAGGCCGAAACCGGTAGTTTTATTTTTATAAATATCTTTAGTGGAATAGACAATATTTCAAAAAATAAGTTTGTTTTATTTATTTAGAAAATATTTATTAGTGAAAAGTGACAATTATGATGTTTAGAAGTAAAAAAAGAGACAATTAATTCGAAACCTAGACACATTGCTTTTTCTGAGCGATGAGCCTTACAAACAAACCATTGTATCATCTTTCCTGGCGCACATATCATATCGTGAACGTTTCTTTGCAGTGTGATGAAGTCGATGGTCTTGGCTCTGTAGCTGGTTCATCTTCTTCGCTGATTTCAGAAATGCAATCCAGACAATTAGGCATGGCTGTGGGTAGTGTTTTCTGAATAGATTGAGCCTTATCCATAGGCTCAACTAGTTTTTTGGCAAGCTTGAGCAAAAATAGGCGTCTTCTAGATTCATTGCCTTAAGTTTGGGAGACTTTGTAGATATGTTCATCTCAAAATATGATACTTTTTGGCTAGAAAATCCATTCATTCAGAGACTACTGACATCTTGACATCATCACCGTTATTCAAGTTCCCCCCGGTGTCTCATCAGATGTTGATAGACAAGATAACATTTTATATTTCTTCAAGTTAATCATTTCTCCTGAAATCGTAAATATAGCTAAAAAGGATCATCATCGACCGCTATAGATGAAGATGAGGAAATACAAGGTGATGGATGATCTTGTATTTCATCATCATCTTCATCTATAGCTGGGGAAGTAAAAATTAAAATAAACATATATAAAACTATTTGAAAAACAATTTAACAAATTAAAATTTCATGGATGGGGACAGATATGCTATTCCTGTTCCCCATCTGAGTCACAAGGTAGATAGATCTAACTTCTATCATGTGACATCTTCATATCAATTTTCAAGTTTATTGTTACAATCTTCTCACAAAGTCCCTATCACATACACACAGAGATAAGTTATACGATAAGTTTGGTGATGTATTTTAAAAATAGAATCTCACTCAATAAATTTGCTCGTACAATTTTCAAGAAATTCTCTACAATTTTAATTTATTCATACTATTAATTCATATTATCTCTTGAACACATAACGGCGACGTAAGCATTTGAGATTAATTATGATTTATTATCTTATTTTTAGATATATTTAAAATAAAATTTATTAGACAAGTGGAGAGTCTATATACCTAGACTTTATTATTTTTCCTATCGACCAGACATATTTGTAGATTTATATTAAAACAAGAGATACACTAGAAATAATCTTCTTAGACAAACAAGTTTTACTTTCCCAGCTATACGAAGTATACGGGAAGTTATGTAATCGGTAAAAAATTCGAAGCTGAATTTTCAATGGAATTTCATGTTTTCCGACTTCCAGATTCCAAATATGAGAAAAAATGATGTATGTGTGCGTGTGTCTGTGAACACAATTCCCGATAATATGAATGTATCAACACGAAAGTTTCTATGTGAATCCAAAACTCTCTAACGACGACAACTATTAATTTTCAACCCAATCGACCAAAGGGAAGGGGGATTAAGGCAGGCTTAACACAAAAAACTCTCATGAATGTATCCATCCATACAAAATGATTAATCAACTTTTTTTTTCCTGGGATGTAAAAAAAGTTGAGCACAACGTCCTTCGGACTGGACGTTAAACGGATGTCAGATACTCGTTAAATGTCCCTACACTAGGCGAATAAACCTTAGGCGAAATGAAGGACTCCCAGTGTAGATTCGGGCTCATGTCCACCAGAGTGACGAAAGGGCGGTCTGGTAGTAGGCGATATGACCTAATTAAAGTTCGAGCATGAGTACAATAACTAACTTGTACGCTCCTCAGGCTCGTGGTTCAAGTTCCGATGCCAACATGGATGTTGGTTCTTTGCGCTAGGTCAGGGACACTCTAATCCTCCGATAAACGAGCAACAAACAGTTGATCAGTGGTCGGGTGTCATGGTGTCCAGTCTGGCCCGACATTGACTGATGTACTCCAGGTTTTCCGTTCCGGTCTCTTGTTCCCTGCTCCCCCGAGAACACCTGATAAAAACCTCTACCAGATTCTCTCAGGGGAGGTTCCGTATAGTGGTCCAAATGGCACCTTTTTTAACATAAATTCGCCTTGAGTTGAATTTGTCGTTAACCATAGCAGTCTTGGTATTGGTCTTGGTCCTTCACATTGGGTCTTGGTCTTGCAATCATAGCAGTGTCTCGGTCTTACAAAATGTGCAAGACCATAACCAAGATTGCAAGACCAACTCTGATTTTGCTCATCACTTGTTACTGTTATTTATTTATTTTTTTCTCACTTTTCTATATTTCAACCATTTTCTCAAAAGTTTTAAACAAGTGCTCTCCCGTTAAGTACTTCTATTCCTCAAAATTTCGCTAGTCGAGCATTTTCTTAAAAATCTCGCCTACCCATGAGCCCGAATCTACTGTAGGTCTCCTAAATTCTGCCTACCCAGATTTATCCACCCTGGGTAGCAGTATTTAACAAGTTACCGACATCGTACAGGCTCAGAACCATCGCTTAACGTCCGATCCGAAGGTTTTGTCGTAATCTCGCATCTATACATTCATTCTGTCGGTAGTTATCGTGTTCACAGACAAACTATAACAGAAATTACTTTTTTTCATTTTTGGAATCAAGTGGTCGGAAAACATGGATTTTTGACCGACTCCATAGCTTTCCCTGTAGGTACTTCGAATAGCAGAGGAAGTGAAAAATTTTCGTCTGTAAACATGATAACTCACAATAGAATAAATTGATCGACACCAAAAATCATATGCGTGACCAGAACCCCATAAGAGTGGGGATTATAAGGGGGAGTTTTAACACAAAAACGCTAATAACAACCGATATGATGAATGTATCACCATAAAATTTAGAATGATGATTCAAAAGCCCCTATTTCTATTCTGTTTTCGGACGCTGGAAGTTGTTAGTTAGTAGCCCGGGCATTAACTACGAGGCAGTTCTTATTTATCCCTGAGGCAAGTGAGGCAGCCGCCGCAGGGCCCCCGAGCTCAGGGAGCCCCAGTTCGATCGTTGAATTTTTCTAGAAACTCCTTGCAATTTCTAGAAACATGCCGGAAAATTTCATGAGATTCTATAAGATTCTAGAATGTTGTGGTGTATTATATAAATTAAAAATAAAGTTCAGGATAATATTGAAAAAATAATTCAAGGGCCCCCGAAAGTTTCAAAACGGCACTGATACATATCACATATTACTAGAGCGGTCTTTCACCACTCTGGAAGGACGGCATGCTTAAAAATTTTTTCACCTCCTAGTTACTAATCTTCCGCGTTTCGAAGCGCTCTCATGAGTTGTGCAGAACGGAAACGGTACTTGAACAATGTATATTTGTGAACTGGTTGTAACAGGAGAGAGGGTAAGGTACCCCCAAACTTAGTATGCTACATTAGTATTTCTTCCAGGCCTCTTATAACCCAAACTTCCAAAAGGAAACTTACTTTTCTCTTTAAACTTCATCCTTTGGGTTCCCATCGTCTGATACTAAATTCATGTTCTCACGGACCTTATTTAAAATAAGTAAGTTTTCATTTCTTTCATTCAATCTATAAGGCCGCTGAATAATATTAAAAGTAAAATAATACAAAAAAAAATTAACAACTTTTAACCGTTGTGAAAAAGACAGTTAAATAATTTCAATTTCCTAGTCATTATCAGTCTGTAAGACAAACATTCTAATAACTTCAGTTTTAATGAATGTATACAAAGAATATTTTACTTGTGTGTCCAGTACGGGAGGGTTCAAGTATTACGTAATGAAATGAAAATGAAAAGAAATTTTATTATTCTGGGACCGAGGTCCCCTAAGAATAAATACATATAGAGTAAAGAACAGGAACAATGAAATATGGTATCAGTACAAAGGAATAAAAAGATAGATAAATAAAATTAGTGCTACATTGGAGAAAAACTATACAATTAAAAAATAGATAAACAAAAGATTAACAAGAAAAAACATAAAATTAACAACTTCATTATGATGAAAAAAAATAAATAAAAGTATCTATATAAATAAAAGAGAATAAGTAAAAAGAAAATCTATATAACTAAGAAGTAAAATAAAATTGATAATATAAATAATATAAATCGACCGAGCATAGTACTGTGATGGTCTGAAATGAAATTAAATTTTATTTGAAATGAAAATAAATTTTATTCTGGGACCGAGGTCCCCTAAGAATAAAAACATGACAGTCACTGGACAGAGTTACAAATAAAATAATACTAGTAGTAAACAATAAATAAACAATAAAGATGAGAACAGTAATCAAAAAGAACTTATAAGAGATACCGAAGAAATAAATGCAAAGAAATTTGTAAAAGAGGGAAACTGAGGGAAACCAAAAATTGGTGCATGCAGAGAAATAATTGATAATAAGCAGAAGTGAAAAGACAAGTATAATATAGAATGGCAAAAATTAAAGGAAAAGAGAAAAAACAGTATGAAATGAGTAAATATAGACAGGTAACAAGGAGAATAATCAGAATGGGGGTAAGATTAGAGATCCATTAAGTAGAATAAAAATAACAATATAGAAGACAAAAAAAGAAAAGAACAGATCCCAGCAAAAAAATAATAATCATATATATAAAGCTGAAAATGTCTGTGCGTTGTACCGTTATAACTCACGAACGGCTTGATGGATTTGATTAATTTCTTTTTTAAATTTGTTCGTCATCGTCTGGAAGGTTATAGGCGTATTAGTACCTCAATATCTGGTCCATCCCAGCATCCACCCACGCAACCTTTGTAACTCAAAAACCACTGCAATGATTAATGAGGAATCTTTTTGGATAGATAAGTTTTATCTACCGGAAGGTTAAGGTCTAAATCAACCCCTGGTCCATCCCAGCATCCATTCAAGCAATCTTTATAACTCGAAAACCATTGCAACGATTAATGAGAAATCTTTTTGAATAAATTAGTTTTAGCTCCAAAGCTAGCGTTACTACAGTTGAAGGACTATAAGCCTTATTCCGTATAAATAATTGAAACTTATAACATCATGAAGGTACTGTCGAGGAACTGAATAGCCTTATAGGAGATATTGGGAGAAAAGTCAAAGTTCCCCGGGCAACGCCGGGTATTACTGCTAGTATAATATAAATTATGATAGAGATACGATAAAACAAAACAAAAACATATAAATTAAACAGAAACCGAATGAAGGGCGGAGGCCAGGAAAAATTGTACAGGATAGAGTGATATCGTAGAGTGGGCGAATGGAGGCAGCTTTCTTGGAACCGATTGAGAACATTAGTAAATAAGAGAACGGAAAGGAGTGGAGGGGGGGATGAAGGGAGGGGAAGTGAGGGAGGGGGTCAGTTGTGGAGCAGCAGTGAGAGAGGTGAACATGAAAATAATAACTAAATAAACTGACGCAAGTCTGGAGGCTTAGTGATCAAAACAACAGGAAGTCCTACATCCTTCCTCATGAGGACTTTGCCTCCCTTCACCCAAACAAACTTCACCTTACCTTCCCTTTTAAGTTTCCTGGCCTCGGCGTACAGTTTTTTGTTATAAAGGGTCAGAGACTCATTAATATGCGTAACGCAATTTTTGAAGATTTTTGACCCTCCCTCCCCCCCATGTAACGCGCCGTAACGTTTTTCTGTACCCCCCCCCCCCCTCCCCCTCCCTAAACGTTACGTAACACCCAAGTGACCATTTTTACTTAAAAGTCACAATTATGTTGCGCAAAGTACCGGAAAGTCGCTAAAATACCTTCGTTATTGTTTTAATTGCGTTTGCGGTAATAATAAATAAAACAAGAGATTTCTAACTTGCAATACATGCGTATGTTGTTTATTTTATTTATTCATATTGTTATTTAATAAACAATCACACATAATGTAATAAACATTTGCTTAAGTTTAAAATATGTTAAAATGGGCTCAAATTTGTCCTAATAAACTTTTACTACTAATCTTACATTTAATTACGCCGTTTTCCTGACTTGGCCCTGTCCTTACATACATTTTTGGCTTCATCCACCATTGTTCTCATGCATTCTCCTATTTTAGCTTTTTTTTACTAATAAACTCTTTAAATAAAATAACATATTTATTTTAACCTTTGGCAATGCAATTAGAAACGGAAACCTAACTGAAATAAAACATTTTAGTCAAAATAAAATCGTATTCTTCGTTGCCAATTAGGGCGATTTTAATTCCCTAGTTTCCCCCCTCCCGCCCCTGTAACGCATCGTAACGTTTTACAAGACCGCCCCCCCCCCCCCTCCCCCCCAAATTGCGTTACGTAATACTTGAACATCCCCTACCCCAATATGAAGATTTCTCATTAATCGTTGCAATGGTTTTCGAGTTACAAAGATTGCGTGGGTGGATGCTGGGATGGACCAGATATTGAGGTACTAATACGCCTATAACCTTCCACAGACGATGAAGAACAAATTAAAAAAAAAATTAATCAAATCCATCAAGCCGTTCGTGAGTTATAGCGGTACAACGCACAGACATTTTCAGCTTTATATATATGATTAAAAGTTTTCTGCTCCATTCTCCCAAGAGATAAACATTTCTGATACCCAGCATTTTCTGTGATATCCTTCAGTTGAAGTCTCCTAGTGAAGACAAGAACTGATCAGAGAGGTTCTATCTGGGGAATCTTGCAATTCCAGGTAGTAATATCGGAACGGGGAAGGGCGAGTATGCCCTGTGCATTAATTCTCTCCCAGACACCTCCACATAATAGATGGGCATAGTTGGTCGATCATGTTGCGAATGGCATTATCCTCTCAGAAGGCAGGACTCGATAAGATGGTCTGGGAGGTCCTTCTCTTCAATAATTCAGACAGGGAACAGAACCACCTGGTCCGCTTCGCATCTGTCTTAGACTCCTCCGCTAATGGAATAGTCTATGTGGCCTCTTTTCTTTCATTATGAGATATAGTATCTGGGGTTCCGGGCTTCAAATGTATTTTTTTCCTTTTGGGATATCATCTCAGTTCACTGTTTAATCAAAATGATCCTCTTTTCTTACAGCCATTGGCGTAGCTAGGCTAGCGTTATTCTCTGGGGGAGCCGGTCAACACGACCGAGATAATAAAACAATAGTTTAAATTTCACAATCATATTTTTAGTTTAAGTTTAATTAAACTTAATAATTAACAATCAGGTACCATATACAAAATATTAGTATGTTATAACAAAATAATCAACACAAATTTAAATCAACAATTAAAATTTTCATCAGTCTAGTCATCCAGTCTTGTACAATACGTAGTAGTTAGTAAGTATCCTCAATTAAATAAGTCTTAATTTTCTTTTTTTTTCAGCAAATCGGTCCAACACTTTTTCAGCTGAAATTTTATTTTTTTACTACTTCATTCTCTATGTGACACATGAGCGAATCGTTCCTGAAGCATTGTGCTTCTAAGTCACGTTTTTATCCGCCTCATAGCAGAGAAACTTCTTTCACAACTAGCAGAACATACTGGGAGCGAATAATAATTCTTTTTGACTTTTTTTTTTTAATTTTCCGCATTTATATCACTATTTTTGGATTTAAGCATGTTTTTCATTACTATTGCTTCCGCATCTAAAGCTGAAACATCGATTTTGAAGAGGTTTTTGAGTAATTTGAATCCGAATAACTTTTGACTGGGAACTGAAGCTTTCTATATTCTTCTAATGTCTTGACTAATGTTTGTCTGTGGTGGAGTTGTCTTTATATATATAATCTTTTTTAAATTAGGTACATTAAATAGCACTTCTCTGGGGGCACTCCCTACCCGCCTCCCCCTTCGCCAACGACTACAGCCTATTTCAGTCGAAATATCCATTAATATTTTGATTTTTGTGTAAATCCAATGTTGGTTCATAGTGACCAGAAGAAGGGACGAGTGTGTCACGTAATATTATCAAAAAAATGAAGAAAAAAAAAAACATCTCAGGAAAAAATCAACATAATCCTGGACAGGCAAAATTTAGGACTCTCATAGTAAAGTCCACCAGAACAAAAGCCATTTATTAATTTTTTGTGCATTTTTCACGACGATATTTCGGGACGTTCAATTTGCGAAATATAGAAAAGAGAAAGAAGACTCAATAACAAATATAGAAAAATATATAGGTACTCAAAAATAAAAATAAATTTATAAAATTGTTTTAAAAAAATAATACAAAATTAAAAAAATAAGAAAAATAAATAAAAAAATAATCCAAGATAAATAAATAAAATTAGTATATAAATAATAATAAATAATGATTAAACAAAAGGTAGGTTCGACAGACCTTAAAAAAGGAGTGGAGGAACACTGGCCAAAAAAAATTCAAATGAAAGCTACGCATTAATACTGTTTTTATGAAACATGATTTTTTCATTACAGTTATTTTATTATTTTTGAACAAAGAGAATGTACGAATAGAGGTTTCCTCTAACATAAGCAATTTTAGTTGAAGTTTTAAAATTTTTTAATTGTTTTTATTGTCTTCCAGAAGTGGGGAAGGGCATTGAAAAAATTAATTTCTTTATGAGTAAGTATACTGAAGGATAGTCGGAAATATGGATAACTAGAAGAATGAAGCCATCAATTTAGCTTCCAAATTACTTTCTCACCGGTTAATTGAGACAAGGCTGCTCAAGGTGCATATTTCCCACATCGCAGCCTTTTCAGGTCACGTATGTTATTCAGGTCAATGAAGCTGCATATGCTTTCCAGTGAGAAAATTCCGACTATCTTTATGCTAGTGAGACTTTCTCTTGCACCTAGGACCTTAGGATAGGTTCATCGAATAGGATGGTAGTACTCTCACACCTTTTTCCTCTAAGAACCTACAGTTGAACAGTATCCAATGCGCCTTCAGCATGGAACAGACTAGCAGAACTGATGAGCAGTATCACTTTTATCAATCTTGAAAATGCGTACTAGCACAACAATACTTCTTCAGATATACGAAGTATAGGGAAAGTTATGTAATCGGTCAAAAATTCGATGCTGAGTTTTCAACGGAATTTCACTTTTTCCAACCTCTAGACTCGAAATATGTAAAAAAATGTCTTGACAACTCCCGATAGAATGAATGTATCAATACAAAATTTTATATGTGAGCCCATAACTCCATAAGGTCAACAACTATCGATATTCAGCTAAACCGGCTAAAGAAGAGGGGGAGATTAGAGGAGAGGCTTAACTCAAAATCTCTAATAACTGCCGTTCTAATGAATATATAGACACAAAATTTCATATGTGAAATCAAAACCCCATATCAGAGGGGGGATGCAACTCAAAAAACCCAATAACTGCCGATGTAATGAATGTATGAACATGAAATTTCATATTTAAAGTCATAACCCAATGAAGACATAACCCGTAAAATTTTAGTGATATCGGCTGAAGGGAGGGGGTTCAATTTTAAAAACCCTAATAACTGCCGATGTAATGAATTTATTGGCAAAAAATTTATTATGAGGATTTAGAAGCCCCTGTGTAGGGCAACTGATGAATATTAGCGCAAACAGTCGACTGGTTTTGATAGAGAAACCTATAAGTTTGATTAATTCGTTATGGGGAAGTACATTACTTGTTATTCACCGACGAATTTTTTCCTGTACGAACCCAATTTAAGCATCATCCATATGCGCCTTCAGCATGAAAAGATTAGCAGAACTCTTGAAAATACATAACAAAACTACATTATTATAATAGCGGAAAAAAGATTTTCGAGTAACTAAACATAGCTCTTCTCTTTTAAAAAAATGTTTACTCATAAAGGAGATAATTTTCAATGCCCTCACTTATGAATAGCAATAGATACAATAAAAAAATTAAATCAACTAAAATGGTTTGTTAGTTTTCTCACTGTTCAAAAAGAATAACATAGCCAAGATATGAAAGTCGTGTTTCATATACAGAAACATTATTTCATAATTAACTTTCATTTTATTTTCTCGCAGAATTCCTCCACAGATATCTTCCAAAAGATCTATCGGAAATGCTTTTTGTTTAATAAGAATTCAGTTGTTCATTCTCAGTATTTGTGTCTATCGGATTTTCTTTAAAGTATACTCAAAAGTTCGGAGAGTTTCACTATAAATGACGTCCATCGCAAAAGAGTGTAAGTACATGATTTCTAGAGCCTTGAAAACACTGTGATCGCGTGTCCAATTATATAGAAAAATCTTGTAGACAGGCTTTCATCCATCATCTGATACATAATTATACAACAGGGGAGGTATATATTCAGATATCGGCCAAGAAACTACATATGTCAGATACAGAAGCTAACCAACCAACACTAATTCTGATTAATGCCTAAACAGTAATTAGAGGATAAACTGTTTAACTAAGTCATGGATGCTAAATTTCGCTGTGTATCATGCATGCAACGTCAGAAATTACTTATATATCCCTGTTTACACATGAACTCCCTCCTGACTAGATAACCTGGGACTGCCCTGATATTGGAAAAGACAACAATTATAAGAAAAAAATAAGACATTAAAGACAGTAAAAATCACAGTTGGGTTAGTTAGTTATTGTGACTCATGCATGAGCTTTAACGACGAAGTAATTTCGCCTATTACCAGAGAGTTCTTTCGTCGCTCTGGTGAACATGGAGGACGTGGGAGTCCTTTTAACCTATCTTATTCACTTAAGTGAGGTGTAGAGTGAAGTGAGCTCTTGAGGATCGCTCAACTCACCATCCGAAGGACTGCCCGATCTTTCACCTCCCAAAAAAATCCCAAGGGTCTCGGCAGGGTTTTAAACCCGCCATCTTGAGCTGGATAGACCAAGGATTCAATCGATACTTTATTTTTCGATACTGATTACTTTCTTTGAAATATAGGGGCGACAGTAGCTTACAGGTAGCGTGCTAGCCTATGTAGCTCAAGATTTTCGTTCGGAACCCGGCTGAGGCCCTTAGGGCTTCTGGGAGGTTAAAACCTTGATCATGCCGTCCTTCAGATGGTCTTGAGCCTGTGCTGAGACTCCCACAGTACATCTAACAGAGAAGAGATAAGAGAATAGGATTCTTAGGCCCCTAGATGTGTACACCGGCCCTCCAAATAAGTATCTCTGACTTTGAAATATTTCCCAACAGTTTATTTTACATTTGTGGGTTGCAATTTTGTCTGTATTGGTCCATAAGTAATTTTTTTGGTAAGAGCCAATTTTTCAATGGGACGAACCGTTTTCGCGTAAATCGAGAAAACGTCTTAAAAAATTAGTATTAAAACGACATTTCGGATGGTTTTCGGCATCTCTACAAATTTTATGTAAAGAGATTTTTTACAGATTTCTGTCAAAATTTAATAACATCAATGGTAGCACATTTGATATCTTTATTTTGAATTTCACGTTTATAGCTACCATAATTTCTGAGTTAGAGCACTATATTGTGTAGAGTGTAGAATTCAAGAAATTGGAAAAATTCTATTGGAGAGAAAATAAGCAGTAGACAGAGGTAGTTGACTGTGGGAGGGAGAAAGGAGTACAAAGAGGCTCTACTGGCAGTAGAGAAAGAAGATACAGCAATTGTAACATTGTATTGGAGAAGGTACCGCAATTCTACATGTGTAAGGAGACTGGGGAGTAAATCACCGTTGCAAATCTAGGAGTAACAGTCAACATCCCGACCCATCCATAGTACTCACAACAACGACCTGAGCAACTATTGTTTTGGTAGGACTGAAATACTTGCAATAGCCTGTTAGTTATTATAATTCATATATATAATTCCCGGGCTTCAACTAACTACAAGGTCATACATATCGCCTACTACCAGAGCGTTTTTTCATCACTCTGATGGAAATGAGCCAGGGTCTACTATGGGAGTCCTAAATTTTGCCTACCCTAAATTTGTATTCACCTAGATTAGAGATTACCTGACATCATACAGGCTCGGGACCATTGCTTAACGTCCCATCCGAAGAACATCATTAAGGTTTTTTTTACCTCACAGATAAAAAACCTAAAGGCCTCGGCCGGGTTTCGAACCCGCAATCTAGAGCTCTGTAAGCAAGCACACATACCACTGAGCTACCGGCGCCCTCTAACATGAAATTCCGGTGAAAATTCAACATCGAATGTCTGCCAGATTCTCACAAGGACACAATATTATTATACTTGTATATTCAACAGGTAATTAGTAACAATCATACTATTTTTGTGTTCTCGTGAAAGATCAGTTTTATGATTCGAGTAGTATATCATATAATTTACTTCTCCAGCTATTTGAAGTATAGGAGAAAATATGAGACAGAAATTCGATGTTGAGTTTTTACCAAAATTTCATGATTTTCGACCCCCGATTCCAAAAATGAAAAAAAGTCCTTGGTGAATCACCGGCTATGTACTTCCCCAGTAAAAATTATTTAATTATGTTTTCGCTCTCCCTCCAAAACCAATCGACCGTTAGGGCTAAAACTCAATATTTGACTAACATAGTGGCTTTTGAATCCTCATACTATATTCTGTGTCGATACACTCATTACATCGCCAGTTATTAGGATATTTAAATTGAGTTCCTCTTTAATAGGTGCCATCCTTAGGTTTTTATTATTTTTTTTTATTTCATGTCGATACATTAATGATTATTTAGTCGAGGTCCCACGACTGATCCCCCATGACGATGTTTGTCTGTCGACGACACAACGCTTTGGCAGTAGGCGTAGTTAAAGCCTGGGCTATGAGTCACTAATACAAAGAGAAATGAGAGAAAGAGGGAGATGTAAATCGGAAAATAGAAAAAAAAATGTTTAGAGGAACAGAAATAATTAATTTATTAAAAATAATTCGAGATGTGGAAGTATATTATAGGTGATCCGCGACGGTATCTTTACAAACTAAATACAGGAATATATATATCCTTCTCTCAAAATCGATAACCTTTCACCTGAATGAGAGAAGGCGTCACTTGATTAAAATTTATAGAACCATTCAACTTCTCCTTCATTACACAATATGATAATTATAATATATTTTATTCTAAAACTCATCTACCATTATTTCCTATTAAATAAATTTAGCAATTATGAAATTGTTATAGATCTTTGCAGTAGCGTAACTTTGATGTTTTGTTTCTCTCTATCTGTCACTTCTCCAACTATACGAAGTATAAGGGAAGTTATGAAATCGTTCAGAAATTCCATGTTGATTTTTCACTGGAATTTAATTTTTTTCTGACCCAGTGATACGAAAAATTGCTGTGTGTCTGTGATAACTCGTGTTAATATAATTAGAACTTAATGATTATTATTAAATAAAAAAGTTATTTAAAAAAGTTAAATTAAAAAACATTAAGGCGTAGTCAAGGTCCACTAAGGTAGATTTTCTGTGAAAAAGTCGGGATAAAATCATTTTTCATTTTCTTTTCGATGCTGCCGTAGCTCTTGCATTTGCTCAGCACTAGACCTACAAGGTTTTTTTAATTCCTTTTGATGCGAGCTTTCCTCTGATTTTCGTTTTCTATAATTCCGCGCAAATTTACGATTCATATGAGACAACTAATTTTTTTGCAATTTTCAATTTAATACCGATTTTTACATATATTTCGGCGAATATTTTTATTGTTTCACTTTGAGTCCTAGTAGTGCTCCTCAAGCTCTTTACAATGACACCCGAATCAACGTCCTATCTAAACGCGTTATCACGCTACACTAATTTCTAATTTTACACAACGCTAATTCGCAACAATCTTCCGCCGGCGCCCACACTAGCCCGATAACGTCACAGGCAAAACAAACACTGCACAAGTAACACGTACAGACATGCTCTATCCATTGTGACCTCAACCGTTGTTATCGCATTATTAGTCCCGTAGTTATTTTCGATTGAAATCTGACGGTATTTTGTAACACAAGAAAGTTTGACCGGCTATCATTGTGCTTAACGAGCGAATAGACGTTTACACGTCAAAAAAAAAATTGACCTTATAAACATTTGAGCTCCAACTCCAAGTTTCTAGCTGTAATTGAGACCGAAATCCCTTTACAGACTCTGATGAAACCTGAAGATCTTGGAAACGACATACTCGATTTCTACCAAACATGGCTAAGAACCATCTCGCAAATACCAGCCTTTGAAACAAAAAAAAAAAGGCTTTGAAGCTATGACGCCACAGACAGACACACTCACACAAAGGATTCAAACTTATAACACCCCTTTTCTTTTGCGTCGGAGGTTAAGAATAATTATAAATTACAAAAAAATATATATGAATATATATTTTTTTTAAATTTTAATTTTGTATTTACAACTATTATATAATATATAATAGTTGTAAATACAAAATTAAAATTAAAAAAATTACTAGTCTTCAACCCACTAGTAGGTCTCGAGGCCATTGCCGCCTGGATTATTTTAAAAAATTTCAGAAATCACTGAATCTCTTTGGATTTGATAGATCAATAAGATATAATAAACATTTTTCTTCCTCTGAAGGTGTTGCCAACCTTTTGTAAATAACATTTTTCTTCCTCTGAAGGTGTTGCCAACTTTTTGTAAATACCATTTTTGAATAACTACCATATTGATTTTTCCTCTAAATTACGACCATATTGATCGACGAGTCGAATAACGTATGTTATTGATGCGATTCTTAGGGACCATCGATTTGTCAATATAGGCCCTGAAGCACACTCAGTGCCGAAAGCTTGGCAGAAATTCTAAAAGTTTGTTTTTATCGACCACAAGCTTGATTTATCCTCATTGTTAATTCTAATGACAAGTATGTCAGACTCTAAGAGTTAATATCTATTTATTATCTAATTTATAAGCTATCTTAATGGTATACACTCTATGACGTCGTATCTTATTACCATGTCATGGTTTAACGGAAATAAATATTATTATTATTATTATTATTATTATTTCAAGGCCACAAAATAGTAAGGTAGTCTGTGACAATATTAATAATTTATTCCACATTAAATATGTGTAAATATTAATTATAATTTAAAAGATTTGTCTTTTTAACGTAATTCCTTGGTTCAGAAGGACGGAGGGTAAGAGAACCAAGTCTAGCCAAAATTATAATTGAGAAAAATTTTTAAATAATGCAATGAACAAGTGTACTCAGTTAAGCAGAAAGCAGGTATAAAAACGTACTTATAAATAATCAAAGAACAGAGAAAAAAATACAGAAATAAAATTTCTAGAGAAACATCCACCTTGGGACTTTAATGTCTTTATTATTAATTAAAATTAGAGTTGTAAGAAAATGTATTTCATTAAAAGATTCCTATTCTTTATTCAGGGAGAACAAAATTTAAAGTAAATTCTACCTCAGAAACAGAATATAATTTTAAAACTTTTTAAATTTAATTATTATGACAGTGACTTAAAATAGTCTTCGTTGAATCAATGTTAATGTACTTTCCCAGCGATTAGGTTTTCGCTCTATATCCAAATCCAATCCACCGTCTGAGCTAAAAATCATTCAACTTCTGAATCCTCATTCTAAATTTTGTGTCAAAGTAATATTTAAATATTTCAAAAACTAAAGATCGTAGATACATAATGTAAGCGAGGCATATTTTCAGCATTTCAACTTCTTTCTAATAAGCTATAATTCAAAGTTGTTCGTTTATGAATCACAAAGTAATAGAGGTGCGAAGGAAAAAAAAGGGGTTTCCTGGAAAGGAAATTATTTTTCTTATTTCGTACAATACACTTTATTCAAAAGAAACAATTACAGTAGACTCTCCCTTATCCGGCGTTGCCGGGACCGACGTTGCGCCGGATAACAGAAAACGTCATGGAAATCATCAAATAATGAGAAGAAATATATCAATTAAAGCATAAAAAAAAGTGTTTTTAGGTGAGGTAAGGAATAAAACACGTAGGTATGTATTTTGTTGATAACATTTATTAAATTGACAAATATGTACATACTGAACATTGATTTATTATATGTACGTACATTTGTATATTTATCCAAGCTTTAAAAAGATATTTTGAAATCTGCGTTTAATTACATACATATTTAAAACAAAATTTAAATTCTAAAATTATTATTTGTTTAAAAAATCGGTAATATTCTTTTGATTCCCTAACACAACACTGTTCCGTGCTGCTTACTCCCACCACTTCTTTAGTATTAAGACGTCTGAAAAACGATCTAACGATTCTTTTCACTATGAGAATCAAATGAAAACAGAAAAATAGAACTAGTGTAAAGGAAAAATAAATAGGAGGAGAGGGTTTCTGTGGAAATTAAACTTTGACTTTACTAGTTAGGGTTCATTTCCCGATAAGACGATATTCTTGTGCCACGGGACGGTACCTTTGTTCTTCTATGTTCTAGGAAACATTTTTTATAAATGTTTGATTTTCAACTATGTATTTATTATAATTTATTTATAGCATATTAGTGAAGTAATAAAATATATATATTAGCGTTCCCTAAAAATACATGAAAGATTCGTGAGTTACGCAACTATTATGTGCTCGTAAATATGGTTCGCGTAAACGTGGCTCTATATATAATTGATAATCTAATAATTGAATGTTAATTTTAGTTTAACAAATTTGATATTACTTTGCGAGGGCCGGATAAAGGAGCGCGCCGGTTAACAGAACACCGGATAAGGGAGAGTCTACTGTATTTTACAATTATTACTAATTTACTATTATTTACAATTATTATTAATTTAATATTATTTACAATTATTACTATAAAAAAATTAACTGAACATGAGATTTAAAAAAACAATAAAACATACAATTATATAGCATCCACTCACAATTTAGTGCTTGTCCTAGATAAAAATGGCGGGGAATGTTTCTCGTGAAAGTGTATGTAATGTGCTGTGATTTATCTGTATTAAGTTTCATTTTCCATGTGTTGCACAAGTTTTCCATTTGTGTAAGACGGTGTTATTTGTAAAAAAAAAAAAAAATCAAGTTCATTGTTACAATTTAGAGAGCTCAAAATTTCCAATGAAATACACACAGACAGACATCATCGCCAAAATGGACAAAACGTGTTCAAGGGACTTTCACACTAAAGATATAAGAAAGTAAAAGGGAGAAAATGAGTAAAATAAGAAGAAAAAAAAGGGATTTTCCGTTAAAAGCGATGTCTGAGTATTGGATTTAGTCGGACAGACGCGAACCGCAAGGTGCCTACCTCGAGAGTGGGGTACCCTCTTGCGGTTTACTTTACCTTGGCTGTATCCCATTACATTTTCCTCCTCACTTAGCCCCATTGCTAGCCCCAGGCCACCCACTCCTTCTGTATAAATTAACCCCATTCTACCATAAATAATACCTTGTCTCACCCTGTGCACGTCCCATCTGTGTATATATTTAGTTTCATATATTATCTGAAAATAGGATTAAGCCGCACAGACCACTTAATGCACCCAGTCCTTGGGGCTTCTCGTATTATTCTGTCATTATGAGGGATCAGATGACAACAATTAGGACTGTAGACTAGAGTAGTTATTAATTGTGGGGGAACAATTTGGACAATTTATTCTCTGTGCGGGTAGCGCACGTCATCAGCTTTAGGTAATACTTTTGATGTGTAAAAATCTTAGCTCTCGGTAGGGGCTACGTCAGACCGTGTCTCGTTGATGTGGATGCGTGTGTGAGTCGGACGGTTGCGCGCGCATCGCACACACACAACTACACACTTCTTTATCTGTGATGTCAGCTGTTTTTGAGCATTTCTAAATACATGGAATAAGAAAGCGTGTAATATATTTTGACTGCATTTGACTTTTATGTAGTACTTTTAATGTTGTGATCATTGAAGAAAGTGTAGTGTCGCCAATCAAAAAGATATTATAGAATAAAACCAATAATAATAAAACAAATGTAAAAAACATGATTATATATAACATTGTATTATTACATTATTGATCATATTTAATGTTGTAGGTAGTGAATTTAACTAAAATCATATTGTCACAACAAATGATATAATGTAATACCAATTTCAGGAGATACCGAACAGCTTATTTCATTTTTAAATGACAAACAATCTACAAATGAATATGAATCGAAGCATTTCAACAACAAATTCGAAAACTACCATCGACGCTGTATTCTCGCGGTATTTAGAGACTATAATCACAGTTGTATTTATCTTATTTTAGCTATCACAAACCTATAATTTCATGTATAAATGAAATTGAAGAAAAATAAATTTGAAAGTTTAATTCCTCATATTACTTTTCTTATTGTAACATTATAAACCAAATTTTAATCAAAATCAGAGCACGAAAGCAAATTTTTGAAACTAAAACCGATGTTTACACATCAATTCTCGTGAGTACCGCGTTTTTATTGTTTGTATAATGAACTTAGCATATTAGCCATTTACGTCAATTCATCCGAACAAATATAATATTCCTGCGGGACCCGAGCCGAACACACGCTGACCGCGCCAGCCGGAAGACAAGAGAAACATGACACAACCAGGTTCATCTCCTTTTTTGTGTGAACATTCACACCCTCCAAAGCCCAGAGGGTAGATGGCAAGAGGATTTTTTCTCCCAGAGTCAGAAGAAGGTACTATAGCCTTATTCAGCCCAATATTCTCACCCAAACATAGTTCAAGACCTGCGACAAGCCTAGATCATTGTTCATCTAATTCGCATACGTCTACCATAATCGGCTCTCTTTATAGAATTTTACCTGCACCATTCTATACATGCCAACAGCAAATAGAAGCAGTAGCATATCCTTCTGGCTTCTCCACTAACCAGAGTTGCCGCCCTATCACTATGGAAGGGTGTTGTATGACTATATTATTAACAGAAATGTATTTGAAAATGTCTTGGTTGTTGGTTCGAGATATACAACCTTGGTTGTTGATGTATAAATACACTAAACATATTTTAGCGTTCTGAGCTTGCTGGTGGACAAGCCAAGAGGACATGGTTCGGATCGGCTTCGTCTTGCTGTTTGCAGGTACAGTAAAGAGAAGGTAGAATATGTATCTTATACAGAGAGCCATGGTTGAGACGAAGGCGAATTAGGTGAAAAATGATCTAGGTATGCCGTAGTTCTTGAACCATGGTTGGATGGGAATCTTGGCTGAATAAGGGTGCAAACTACCCTTGTTCTGACTCTGGGAGGAAAAATCCTCTTGACATCTTACATAGACTATACTTCTTGAGATGAGCCCTGATGTCACTGGCAGATACCACTTCCCATTGTCTGAAGTCAGAGTCAACAGCTGTCTTCAAGCTTATCCCCCACCTCGTTGAATCTGTTGGAGCAATGGCCTTTGGCCCAATCCAGGTAGACTGTCGTCTTTCCTTGGAGTATATTGTACTATATTTAATGTATCGAATATCAGTTGGTCCCAGCATTTATGGATGTTCATTAAAGTCTTTTTTAAGCCCTCTGTATACATCTGAGAGCCTCTAAAATAGCGAAGCTTTCTGTTGAGTAAATTTGTTATTTTTTATATACAAATAAGCATTCACAACTGTATAAATAATATATACAACATGCAAATTTACTAAAAGAGTAAAATATGGCATTGTCTAAATGTCAAGAGGGGATAAATCATACAGTGGTGACACTCCCTAGGCTCTGAGTTGTACATAATTTATAATTCACTGTCACTGCTGCTTCTAAGGAGGTATCTAGGCGCGGTGGAGGGCACGGACTAGAGGATTTAGCTACTTCGGTGACGTAGGAAACTCTGAGTTCCGGATGGAGGGTCTTGTTGGAAACATAGTAAGGAGCATTGGCTATTGTACGAAGGATTTTGTATAGAAGGGAATGAATGGGCTGAAGATTGGATCGTAAGTTCACATTGGTTTCAACACTGCGTTTTATATAAGTCGTTTTATTTTCAAAGCTAATTTAGAGTCAAAAGTTAATCTAGTGGTCTTAGTAACAGTTTGTAGCTTGTCTTGTGTGGGGGTTCCATGTTAGTCGCTTGTGAAGTAAAAGGCCTAGAAATAAAGTCGATGGGAACTGATTAATTGTCTATTCACCTTGAGACTGCACTTTTTGAGCCAGGAGCTGAGTAAATGAGTTCGAACTGGGAACTGAAGGCAATAAAAAAATAAAATAAAATAAAATAGCTTCATTGACATTCTTTTAGAACAAAAGCCTCTCCTTTTGGAGGTTTTGAGTCTAGTGCTCTTTCAACAGAAGAGATCAGAAAAGAAATTAACGAATGTTCCAAAATTAAATTAAATTATTTCTTAAGTATAACTGTTACTTCTTGATTAAAATAAAATTAAAATAAAACAAAACAAAAGCAAAAAGTAAAATGAGGGTTATTTCTTAAATAGTGCTGTAACACATTTGTTCCATGTTTCTGTGTTGCTGGCCATTGTGCACCATCCATCCCCTATTCTCTCCACTATCTCGTCCCTCCACCGCAGTCCA
This sequence comes from Aradus depressus, assembly GCA_963662175.1. NCBI lineage: Eukaryota > Metazoa > Arthropoda > Insecta > Hemiptera > Aradidae > Aradus > Aradus depressus. The sequence continues at coordinate 31,827,065 of OY759217.1, read as the reverse complement.
GGTCTTCCTTTTCCTCTTCTTCTGTCTCTAGGAATCCACTCCGTGCAGACTTTAGCCCATCGTCCAGGATCCATCCTTGTAACATGCCCGGCCCATCTCCACTTCATCAAGTGTGCTTCCTTCTGGAGGCTTCTTAGCCTCATCTTCCGTAGAACCTCGCTGTTTCTTATCCTGTCACTTATCTTTATTCCAAGCATGCTCCTCATCATCCTAAGTTGGTTTACTTCCAGACGACGATCCAGCTTTTGTGTCAGCGACCAGGTCTGTGCACCATATAGGATGGATGGATAGACGCCGACTGAAGGCAATACTCCAGATAATACATATAAATGCATCGTTATTCCTGGGCAACCAGCTAAAAAATCAATAATCCCAATAATTATTTTTAAAAATTTATAGTAAATGTCTGTGTGAGCAACCGGTGACCGCTTTACCTACAAGAAAATGATCTGCCACCATGTTCCAAGATACTCGTATATGCAGTGAATAATGAATATCTGCCACTATCTCCGGACCGTATACGACTGAATACTAAATAAAAGTCGTAAGTAATAAAAAGTCGTCGGTGATTCACCGGATATGTACTTCCCCAGCACAAATTAATCAATAACGTTTTCGCTCTCCCCCAATGCCAATCAACCGTTAGGGCTAAAATTCAATATTTAACTTACATAGTAGCTTCTGAATCCTCTATACTAAACTCTGTGTCGATATTACATCGGCAGTTATTCGGGTATTTAAATCCAGCCTCTATTCTCTAGTCCCTTCTTACCTTCGATCGATTTCGCGGGACTAATATGTGCCAATCTTTTGGGATTTGAATTTAAATATAACACTTCATGTCGATAAATTCATTACAATGGCAGTTATAACAGTTTTTGTGTTAAGCCACCCCTCTTCTTTTTGGCCAATTAGGCTGAAAATCAATAGGTGTCATCCTTAGAGAATTCTGGATATAAACTTTTTTTAGGAGTTAAATTTCGGTTCTCCCCCCTCCCACTCCAACAACCACTTTCCCGTTCAAAATTTTGTCACAATTCGATTAACCGTTAAAGAGCTTGCATTATTTTCTATTTTAAGCCCCCCTCAACTCCCTTTACTCCCGTTCGAATATTCCTCATCTACGAGTGACAACGTAGAAGGTAATAACTAGCCATTCATAGAATGCACTCATTATGCACTGCGAGTGCTCTTCTGACTCTCCCCTGTGTTCAACCTCCCAATTACTGTTACCTAATCTCATTTTCTCTAAAATGAAAACAACTTATTTTTGTGTAATCAGTTAAAATGATAAATATTAATAGGCTAATTATTATTTTACAATTAATAAGAACACCGGAAAACTGTTCGTGTTTAGACGTCATTTCCCTCAGGTCAAGAGAAATTAAAAGAAATTATTTTAAGACAGGAAATAAGATACGGTATGTTCGCATGTCTTTCCCTCACTGTAAAATTTAGTTAAATAATAAGAAAATACGTATCACCTGAGTTCTATATTTTTACTTTCTCATGTCCTTATAATAAGAAAGTATTTTTATACGTGCAAAAAATACGAGATCCAGTTTTCTACGGAATTTCACGTTTTGTGAACGCTCTACATCACTTTGTCAGCAATCAACTTGAATTTTGAGATGAAGATGTCACATGTAGCTAACTACGATTTGAATAGATTTTAAGCCCAGAAATTAAGACCATTCATTTGAATTTGGAGCCTAGATACCGCTTATATCTACGACTTAATTGAAAATATCTTCAAATAAAAGTTGAAGAGAAGACTGAAAGAAACATATATAAAATAGGCAGGCCGCCCAGGTTTGCGAAATATTAAAAATGCCGAAAACCCCCATGAAATTATGAGCTCAAACCCATTATTTTAAACGTATCCTTAGTTTACGGTAAAACGGTCAGTCCTATCGAAAAATTGGTTCCGACAAAAAATATTCGTTATTAAATATCCAATCGCTAATATGTCCTCTCAGATTTGAGATAGGACAATACCCAAATTACCTAAGAATGGTAAATACATTTGTAAAAATTATAAAATATGATTTTATTGATATTTATTATTATAAAAAAATAAAGAAATATATATGTGATGTGGCTACTTCTTTTATTTTATTTATTAATTTTCCCTCATTTTAAACTGGCATTACAGGGTATGAGAAAGGCATATGACAGTTAGGGCAATGTTCTGTCGATACGTTCATTACAACGGCAGAGTTTTTATATTATGGTTCTGGATCATGCCCGGGCTTCAACTACCCGATCATATCGCCTACTAGCAGAGCGCTCTTTCGTCATTCGGTGGACATAAGCCCAATTCTGCTGTGGGAGTCCTAAATTTTGTCTACCCAAATTTTTTATTCACCTAGGATAGGGATCTTTAACGACTACCTGACCGTAGAGGCTCGGGGCAATGGCTTAATGTCCTATCCAAAGGACGACGTGCTCCAGGTTTTTTCACCTCCCATTTAAAAAACCTAGGGGTTTCGATCTTGAGCTTTGTAGCCAAATTTGATACCTCTAAGATACCGGCGCCCTCTAACTTTATTATACCTTCAATAACTAACGTGAAAAGAGGGCGCCGGTAGCTCAGTGATATGCGTGCTTGTCTTCTGAGCTCAAGGTCGTGGGTTCGAAACCCGACCGAGGCCCTTAGTTTATTTTATCTGGGAGGTAAAATAAATTTAAGCACGCCATCCTTCGGATGGTACGTTAAGCAATGTTCCCGACCCTGTATGATGTCAGGTACTCGTTAAAGACCTAGGTGAATAAAAATATAGGGTAGGAAAAATTGAGGACTCCCTCAGTAGAGTCGGGCTCATGTCCACCAGAGTATGACCTCGTAGTTAAAGCCCGGGCATGAGTCATAAAACCTAACCTAACCTAACTAACGTGAAAATGGTTGATTTAGTAAAACGTAATTATTTGATAGGTTGTAAAAACGAAGTCGGATCTCTCAGATTTTATATACAAAATTAGCCGTCTTTCTAGGTTGCCTTCATTGTCTGATATATATATCTACCGGCACCCTCAAAAGGAAACATTTAAGTACCGTCCAATTTCGCCTCAAACATTTTATTTATCATTGTTCCTACCTAAATATAGAACATGATCTACGTAAATTACAAATGTTGTTTTCTTTAAATAAAAATGATATGAAGACTCCAAATTGGCTGAGCAGCCTTCCGTTTATCTTACTAAAACATTCATACTCCCACCTGATGTAACAGTTTCAAAATTATATACATCATTTGTTCTTCTTCAACAACTTCCAGTCTTTCTGAAATGTCACATTCCAAGAAATACATCATATAAGAGGTGACATATTTCATCCCCCCCCCCCACACTTCTGAAACCTATGATTATCCACTCCCTCCCCCATTAACGTACCCCCTCCCTCAAGCACACTTATTTACCTAAAAAAAAGGAGAGAACAATACAAATTTTTTTCTAATAATCCTTAAAACGATGTTCTACTCATGTCGTAAGATGAAAATTTAAAACCCAGGTCAGCAGTCTTCCCTCTTTGAAAATTTGAGATGCCACAAAGTCTCTTTTTAAACTGGGCTTATAAGGATGCTACACGTGAAATTTCATGAATATCTGATCAATCTTATGTATTTGTATCTATGTAAGATACATACAAACTTTATTAATATAATAGACTAAAAGCAAATTTCATACATGGAATCATAATAATAATAAAATGGGAATAAATTTATATGCTAACTCTTGGCTCGTCTAGCCTATATATCTCTCTCTACCCTTTTTCGGAGATAAATCTAATACTTTGTCAAAAATACATTATATATTATCGTACAGTTCACTTGCGAGACACAAAAGAGGGCTGTGGGGGGGGGGGGGGGAGGGGGGGGGGGGGGGCCGCGGTTGCCAAGCACTGGTCTATTAATTTTATATTATTATAATAAGGAACCCCACGGCCAAACTTTCTTATTCTCTATGAATGAATAAAACAATAATCCATTGACAAAAATTGTCTTCCCTCTTTGCTTTTTGAATGGAAACTACACTTTGGAGACAATTTATTCCTACTATCATTCAGAATTAATGTTTCTATTGTCTTTCACATAAATCTCATTTGTCAAAATTTTGGTAGCACAAAACAATATTCGGTGAATCACCGGCAATGTACTTCCTCAATATGAATTAAATTTTAATGAAATTTTTCCATGAAATTTTCGCTCTCCATCCAAAGCCAATCGACCGATTTTGGGATAAAAATGAAGAGTTGACTTTATAAGGACTGAATCCTCATGCTAAATTTTGTGTTGATACATTCATAACATGGGCAGTCATTAGTTTGTGTTGAGACCCTTCCCATCTTGATCACAGGCCGACTTCGCGGAAAATTTATGATCAAATAGATGATAGATATACATATCGTCAGCCTAAACGTGATACCTCGTAAGCGACATTATTCCGAAAATCGTTTTTTTACCAAAAAAAAACAAAAAACTATTGATCTAGTGGGTCCTCGTATACGACATAAACTAAAAAACCATGAAATACGGTTTGAAGAAGTAGTTATACTTTGCAAAAGAAATGGGAACGAAATTCTGGTGAAACCTGCTAACTCCGTCAAGTACGTTAATTCTTTACTTGGATTTGCAAACTAGCTTAAAAACAATTCATGGCATGCATATACATCTCACTTAATACAAATGTCAAAAAAATTGAGGTTTTCTATAAAGAATATTTTTTTAATCTAATAGAAATAAAATATGTTGTCTTCCCACTGTTTTATTTTACACCAGATCCGGTTTTCGACGCAACAGCGTCATCATCAGTGGTTCATCCCTGCTGTGCTGTGTGGTTGAGATGAACCACTGATGATGACGCTGTTGCGTCGAAAACCGGTTCTGGTGTAAAATAAAACAGTGGGAAGACAACGTCTTTTATTTCTATTAGAAATCTCGTCCCACAACATCTTAATATCACATATGGATTTTTTTAATCCGTTTTTTGTCTTTCCTGTAAAGTTGGCTTTTTGCACACACGAGGTATCACTTTTAGACCGACGATATTCATGTTATGTCACATTGATTTCATAGAACTAGACAGGTTGGGATGAAAATGTATAGACCTTCGGATGGGACGCTAAGCGATGGCCCCGAGCCTGTATGATGTCAGGTTACTCGTTAAAGTAACTAAACTAAGTGAATAAAAATTTAAATTAGGCAAAATTTAGGACTTCCATAATAGATTCGGGCTCATGTCCACCAGAGTGACGAAAGACCGATCTGGTAGTAGGCGATATGACCTTGTAGTTAAAGCACGGACATGATTCATAATAACTAACTTGTACATACAACACATACATTTTATCTGAGTTATCATGTATCTTCGCCTATACTTCGTATAGATAGGGATGTGAAAACACCAAATCCTGCGGTAGATAAGGGAAATACTGAACACTATAGACCTAAATATTTTTTTTCCAACAGTAGGGTGTGGCATGGTTGGACACTTTAGGGTGGCTTAGGAGATCGGGATGCGGTCAAGAGACGGTCAGAAAAAAAGATATGAGGTCCGGATATAGACTCTATAAATATGAACGGGTTAATATACCCCAGAGCCCCTTCTCCCCTCAGCCTCCCTACTTCAGTAGATGTAGATCCTACCCATGGAAAAGTATCTACTATCTACTTGGCCGGATCTACTTTATAGGGGTACAACCTCTAGTAGTACTTTGAACATCACCTTAAACGACGTGTACATGCATCGTTTTTCACTTTAGCGCTTTTGATAATAGAGGAACAATAGGTACATGATATATTATTATAAAAAACATTGGTGAATCACCATTCGTGTTCAACATATAGAAGAGACAAAATATGTGAAATTGCACAAAGTATTTATTTACAAAAAATCGACCGCTAAAAATTAATAGTTGCTTCACACAACGACTTTTTCTCATACTAAATTTCGTGATAATACATTTATTGCTGATATATAGAGCCCGGATATTCGTGCAATTGCATTTTTTTTCGTTTGCTTGAAATCATTAAATAACAATTTATTTTTACGAATTTGGGAAAATTGCACGTTTTAGGATTTACAGCACAAAATTGTATATTTTGACGTAATTAGAAAATTTATAATCGAAAAATTTACAACAGTTTTGAGAGAAAATCCCGGATAAAACCAACTCAAAATGTACAATGCGGCCATAAATGAAGATATTGGATTGGAATTACACAGCACACATTATAAGCAGCTACACAAAATGCCTTATCACTAACGTCAGCGTCGAGAGATCATTTTCCCAGCTAAAACACATATGTATTTAGCGACAGGCGGCACTGTTTTTCAGACAAGAATTTTGAAATGTATTTATTAGTAAATTTTAACGCACCGATTTTTTTTATAAGGTAAGTAATGTTTAATTTAGACTAATATGATTATTTTATTAGTTACATAGACTTTTGTGTTTTCTCATCAAAATTTGAGTTTGACAAGTTTTCTTGTGAACGAGTCAATAAACGTGTACTATTGGAAAATAGTAAATAAAAGATTAGTCTCTGTAGTGTGGATTATTAATTAGTCAGAGTAGTATTAGTAAGGACAATATGTTGAATATATTAATAAACAATTAAGGGTAAATTGGACTATTTTAGGACTATATAAATATTACTAGTGAAGAGCTCGTCCTTTCTGCCCTAGTTGGGAGTATCGAGGACGTTAAACCAGAAACGTGACAAAGTATATAGGGGAACTTATGTATTAGCTCAGAAATTCAATACCTAGTTTTCAACGGAATTTCATGTTTTCTAATTTTAATTCTAAATTTTTTTTTTTTTTAATGTCTGTGAACACGTGACTCTCGATAGAATGAACGTACTGACACGAAATTTTATATTTTTTATGTGTATCTACAACCCTCTAAGGACCACATCTATTGATTTTCAGTCAAATCGTACAAACGAAAAGGAAAAATTAGAGAGGCCTAACACAAAAGCCGTAAAAAAAAATGCCGTTTAATTTGAATGTATTGGCACAAAATTTCATATATGTAAATGTTATATTTAAATGCAAATCACCAAAAGGTCAGCACCAATTAATCTTCCGAGAAATTATTCAAAGGGACATATATAAAATTACAAAAACAGAAATTATGCTAGAGGAAATTTTTTCCACATTGTTAAATGAAATAATAATAATGAAATAAATTGTCCAAAATATCCAAAAAATTATTTGAGCCATAGGTTACATTTTTATTTTTTTCGCAGAGTTCCTCCGTTAAGGTCTGCCGAATCTAAACTCTTGTTTAATCATTATTTTTTATTACTTATATACTAATTCATTTGATATCTCTTGGTTTATTATTTTTTTATGTACTTTTATTATTTATTTTTCATTTGTTTTATTTTATAGTTATTTTGTTCAAATGTATTTTTCATTTTTTAATGTAAATTTTTTATATTGGTTATTGTTTGTTGTTTTCTTTCCTTTCTTTATTTCGGACATTGAGACCAGTTGAAGAGACGTAAGAACGTCTCGAAATAACGTCGAGAAAAAGACACTTCCAAAACAATTACAAAAAATATTTTTCTCAAATTTAATTTAATTAAAAACTGTATCTACTTTATTTATTTATTTTATTTTACTATAATTGATATTACTAATCAGATGTGTCAGACTAAATAGTTAATATCTAATGTATAAGCTATCTTAATCTATACATTCTTATCCTAATGGAAATAAATATTATTATTATTCATCGCAAAAATGGTTAGAACACTGAAAACTCGATCTCGGATTTTCGCACGATTACAATACTTTTGCTGTGATTTAACCTACTTCTAATATAGGACGACGCGCTACTGAGACTAGAAGAGGTTGTCAAAGTTTGCTGTGAAGATGTACATCTGTAAATCAGAAACAGTGTTGACACAACTTGTCATTGGGATTGTTAAGTGAGTTAAAGTTGGTAGCATATGTTGTGGAGGGATGTAGAAGTGAATTAGCATATCGGTTTATGCTCCTTCAGGAAGGCCTCCTTTAACAAACAATAATCTTAACAACACTTCACTCATCAACGTTAAACATTCACATTCACACCTAAAAAAATCGGTGACTTCCTCAGAACGAATTAAGTTTTCGCTCTCCCGTCCTCTATCAATAGTTCGTGTTCACAGATGGATTTGTTTTCCTTGCCCAGCTATAATAATAATAAACGTCTTTATTTATTTTTATTTTTACAAATGTACATTAATAATAATAATATTGACAGACAATACTCATGGTCAAATTGACCGTCTCAGGGGTTATCTCTTCTATTTCTACTCGAAAATACACATATATAAAAATGACAAAATAAAAATAAAATAATACAAATACAAATGCAGTAATTTACAAAATTAACATAAATGATCCTTTAAAAAAACCAACTAAAAATAAAAATAAAAAACATATTCCTGTTTATATATTATTAATAATTAAATTCTGGAACTAGGTCAAATCTATAATTCCAGGCGGCATTGCAATAGTTAATTAAACTTTTGTAATTTCCTCCATTTACATATTCAATAAACTGAACATAGCTTAATTCTGCTTTACTAAAATGAATAAAACGATTTTCTTTTAAGATGGGGCATATGGCAATAAAGTGAAACACATCTTAGGTTAGGTTAGGTTTTATGACTCATGCCCGGGCTTTAACAACGAGGTCATATCGCCTACTACCAGAGCGCTCTTTCGTCACTCTGGTGGACATGAGCCCGACTCTACTGTGGGAGTCCTAAATTTTGCCTACCCTAAATTTTTATTCATCTAGGGTAGGGGTCTTTAACGAGTACCTGACATCGTACAGGCTCGGGACCATCGCTTAACGTCCCATCCGAAGGACGGCGTGCTTAAGTTTATTTTACCTCCCAGATAAAATAAACTAAGGGCCTCGGTCGGGTTACGAACCCACGACCTTGAGCTCAGAAGTCAAGCACGCATATCACTGAGCTACCGGCGCCCTCCAAAACACATCTTCATCTTGCTTGTTATTACATAGGGAGCAAAGTTTGATTTCCTTAGTGTAAGAATACTTATTTAAATAACGAAGTTCACCTCATATCTTCAGCACTATACGAAGTATAGAAAGTTATGTATTCAAAAATTCGATTTAACGAAATTTATATATGTATATGATTTAAATATAAAATTGATTTATTTGGTACCACAGTTCCCCATTAAAGAAATTAATAACTGACGTTGTATTTAATGTATTGACAAGAAATTACATATGTAAATTCACAGCCCTCTAACAACGACTCTTATTGTATTTCAGCCAAATCAACCATAGAAGAGGGAGAGGCTTCACATACATACTCCAATAACTGCTGTAATGAATGTATCGACATGAAATTTCATATTTGAAGTCAAAACCCAATGAGGACAATCCTGTCAAATTTCAGCGATATCGGCTAAAGGTAAGGGTGGATTCAGGGGAGGGGGCACAATTCAAAAATCTTAATAACAGATTATTACAACAGTACATTACGACTTCTGTAGTTACATACTACATACACTATAGGATATTATGAAAACACTATGGTGTATTATTAAGAGAGGTTATTACAACAAAACATTACGGTTTCTATAGTTACTCATTATTGAGACAGTGCATTGTTATATACATTAAAAGAAGTAATTTACAGAATATTTTTTATATATATTTATCCATTGTTGCTATATGTTCAGTATGGACTATAGGCTCTAAAGGTATCTATCGTTTTTAGAGGAAGGCACAGGCAGTGAATATTGGAAAGGGGAGTTGGGATTTTCTGGTAATCGATAGAGGGGAAAAATACTTGGAATAACGGGAGGTAGGTTATTGTACGAAGAAATATTCAATAAAACACTTTTTTTTTTTAATGTCTGTAAAAAAAGTGTGATCTGTAAGCGGTGTTGGTACACGAAAATCCCATAATGGCCATATCATATATTTTTTTAACGATAAAGGGTAGTATCATGAAAAATTAGTAATAATTTAGAGAGATCATAAATAAAGATGTATATTTCAATGTTGTACCATTTTTTGAAATCAAAATCTCAGTTCGAATACATACAAATATATTACGCATGTGATCAGCAGAGAAGCGGTTAATTAGAGATTAATTTAGAGAGATCATAAATAAAGATGTATATTTCAATGTTGTACCATTTTTTGAAATCAAAATCTCAGTTCGAATACATACAAATATATTACGCATGTGATCAGCAGAGAAGCGGTTAATTAGAGATTAATTTAGAGAGATCATAAATAAAGATGTATATTTCTATGTTGTACCAATTTTTTTAATCAAAATCTCAGTTAGTTCGAATACATACAAATATCTAACGCATGTGATCAGCAGAGAAGCTGTTAATTAGGTATCAGAAAGTAATTTAGAGTTCATTAATAGTTTTTCGACTATACATTAATTGCATGAGTAGAAAATGTATTCTGATTTCCATTTAAACTAGACTGAATATCAATTTTGAAATTAAAGCTAGTTCCAGGGTTGATCCAAGTTCCGAGCATTTGTGGCCACATACTCAAGATTTTCCAATGGGAATACATTGAGTATGTAAACAGCCCAACCTCGCTAAATATGCACTATAATACGAGACATTCATTGCATTGCAATCCACTAGATCCACTCCTTCTAGGTTAGAAATACAAAAATAATGTAACTACAGTACTTGATAATATTAATAACATGACAAATAAATCACTTTTTTATTGAACACTTATATTGTCTAATTCCACAAACATATACTTAAATATGTACCGGTTTCGGCTTACACCATCGTCAGTACAATGTTCAACAATAATTCAGATATTTGCCAGGCATACATATTTATATTAACCTGAGGGGAAAGGGTCCCCTTCCTCTGGTAAAACCAGGGGGGTGGAAGTCTATATTCTAACTGTAATAGCTAACTGTGCACTTATTTGAAAAACAAGAAAATAAAATTTAAATAAAACAAAATAACAATATAACAAATGTACAATATATAGCTATGAAGGAAATTATTTAACCTAGGTTAATATTGCCATGGATATTTGTTCTGAATTATTGTTGAACATTGAGCTGACGATGGCATAATCCGAAACCGGTACACATTTAAGTATATATGTTTGTGGAATTAGACAATATAAGTGTTCAAAAAAGTGTTTTATCTCTCATTTTATTTTATTTATTAGTATTTCCACTATATCAACACAGGACGCAAAAAATGTATTCGGACATATACATAAATGTGTACCGATTACGGTTTATGCCATCGTGAGCACAAGGTTCAACAATAATGGAGCTATGTGCTAGGCAGACATATTTATATTAACAGGTGGTAAAATAAGATATAGTTTGACCTCTCTCATAGATTTTTATTTGTATTCGCTAGCCGGCTTTCGAGGTTGCCCTCATCATCAGGCAGTGTACAAAAGAAACCATCCGTAAGCAAAAAAAAAAAAAATTATGTTGGTTACAATCCATAAAATATAATAGCAACAAAGATTTAAATAAATATAAATACATTAAATGATATAAAGTAACAAAATAAAAAAAATTATATGAAGAGTTTGAAATAACTATACCTGATTAAATAAATTTTGAAATTAACAACTAAAATATTTTAGTAAGCAAAATTTAAAAATTTATGATAAAAATAAACTATAAATAAATAAAACCATTTAAAAAACCAACAACTTTAACAATTTAAAATTTCATGGATGGGGACAGATAAGTTATTCCTGTCCCCCATCTGAGTCACAACTGGGAGAACGGAGTACGTGACTTTTTGTTGCTTAAGAATGGTTTCTTTTGTAGACTGCCTGATGATGAGGGCAACCTCGAAAGCCGGCTAGAGAATACAAATAAAAATCTGTGAGAGGTCAGACTATATCTTATTTTACAACCTGTGATATAATCATTCTCACTACATCAGTCATCTTCATATTATTTATATTAACTTAAGAGTAACTGGGGTAGGAAGGGTCCTAACGTATTCTAACAGGGATTCTAATGGTATTAACCAACTGTGGATATATTTGAAAACAAGAAAATAACAAGAAACTAAAATATAAAAAGTTCTATGAAATCAATATGACATAACATGAATGTGCATTATGTGTATAGTTACTTATGTCTGAGTAGAAGAATATTTGATCTAGGTTAATATTGGCACCAATGTTTTTTAACTAAAATAAAATCGGAAACAAAAAACTCTACGAAATCAAAGTAATATAGATGTGTACACTGTAGTGAGTAGCTATTACATGTCTGAACAGAGGAATTCTAATTTATGTAGGTAAATATTGCCATAAATACTTGTTAATTAAGAGGAATTATTTTTAGATGAAATGAGTAAACTTCTTTAAAATGTATATCTCAAATCAAAATATCTCATTCAGATATACTGTTATGCTGACGATGGCGTAAGTCGAAACCGGTACACATTTATGTATATGTTTGTGAAATTAGACAATACAAGTGTTCAATAAAAATGTGATTTATTTGTCATGTTTTTAATATTATTTATTAATATTTCCACTATATTGACACAAAACGCAAAAATGTATTCGGTACTTGAATTACTTTACTTTCCCAGCTAAACAAATTATAAAGAAAGTTAAGTAATCGGGGAGAAATTCGATGCTGAGTTTCAGAATTTCTTTTTTTCCTGCGCAAAAAATTTAAATCAGAGGTTTTTCCCATCTTTAAAATAAATAATAATATCATTCTCATAGCCTCGATCAATAATGTTGGTAATGATATATTCAATATATTCTAAACTGTTCGATAATATTCTAAAATGTTGGATAATATTCTAAAATAGAATATACACTGTTTAGAGAGACACAAGCTGGCAAGATGAGCTCATGAACACACTGAATATTACAGAGGGAAATCTTCACTCTAAAAATATCGGTGACTCCTTAGCGTATATATCTAAAGGAGATATTTTGATTTGAGATATATCTTTTCAAGAAGTTTACTCATTTCATCTAAAAATAAATCCTTCGCAAAATTTAGTTTAAATAAAGTTACAAACACGACAGCCAAAGCTACATATTACGTATATTAGTTATTGTGACTCATGCCCGGGCTTTAACTATGAGGTCATATTGGCTACTTCGGCGCTCCGTTGGCTTAAGCCCGACTCTACTATGAAAGTCCTAAATTATGCCCTAAATTAGTATTCACTTAGTCTTCAACCTGTACAAGCTTGGGAGCATCGCTTAACGTCCCATTTGAAGAACGGCGTGCTCAAGGTTTGTAACTGCCAGATAAAATACCTTAGGGCCTCGTCCGGGTTTCGAACCCGCGATCTTGAGCTCAGTAGGCTAGCACGCTACCTCTGAGTTACCGGTGCCTTATTCTTTATTATTATCTATAGTATAAGAAATATTGAATCTGGACAAACTTTCAACGATCCACATTAATATATTTTGATCATTTTATTATGTCTGTGTGGGTAGGGTGCCTGTAGATCTGCGGTATATGTACTTTTTTCTTGGAGCTGGAAAAACCTTGAGCACAACGTCCTTCGGATGCGACCTTATGCGATGGTCCCAAGCCTGTACGATGTCAGGTACTCGTTGAAGACCCTTACCCTAGGTAATAAAAATTTAGGGTAGGCAAAATTTAGGACTCCCATAGTAGAGTCGGGCACACGTCCACCAGAGTGATGAAATAGCGCTCTGATAGTAGGCGATAATATCAATATTATGACCTATCAAAAACCTAAATTTTGTCAACCCAGGTTTAGTTACCTAGGATAGGGGTCTTTTAAGAGTACCCCCTTGGGACTATAGTTTAACGTCATATCCGAAGGTCATATCTCCCAGATAAACAACCTAAGGACCTCGGCCGAATACGAACCCGTGATCTTCAGCTCAGTAAGGAGCATTACCTTTGAGCGAACATATAAGCTGCAAAAACTCAAAACTCGTATTTTCTGCCCGAATTTCGAAGACAACAAAAAGCAAAGAAAATCTTATTATTTTTGATAATACTATATTTTATTCTTCTGCTTAACTGGGATAAATGGACAATTCAAATTAGGTATAATTTATCCCTCTCTCCCACAATTTACTTTTTACTTTTTATAATTCCTAACAAACTTTTAAACATTTTTTACCAAGAAATTAAAAAAAAAAAGTTAAAAGTTTAATTAAAACCATTACAGACACGAAATCCTTCTCCCTGGATGCTGTTATTAATTAAAGATATTAAGATAAGAAGAAAAAAAATTGGGAAAATGTCAAATGAAAAAAAGTCAAAAAAACAACTTTAAATGTGATCAAATTAAAAGTTTTCAACAAGTCTTTTTATACATAAGCATAAATTGTAGTCAAAAGAAAAGAAACCTTTGACTTCTTTAATTACAGTACAGCGTCCATTATTTGTTCGATAGCGTGTTTCGCTTTTTGGTCAAATTCAGATGGAAAGAATACAAAAAGAGAAACGTTTTGATTGTAATTGCCCAAAAAAAGTCTTCGGTGGATCACCTGTTATGTACATCCCCAGCATGAATTAATCAATTAAGTTTTCGTTCTCCTTCGAAAGCCCATCGATCGCTTTGCTAAAGCTCAATATTTGACCTACTTAGTGGCTTCAGAATCCTCATACAAAATTTTGTGTTATTACAATTGATGAGTCGAGCCCTCCTACTATGCCCCTCCCCTCCTCTTCGACTGATTCCGTGGAAAATTAGTAGTTGTCAGCCGTATGCGGTTTTGAATATATTAAATTTCAAATGATTTTTATTTGAGCCCCTCTGATCCCACTCTTCTCTTTGGCCGATTAGGCAGAAAATTAATAGGTGTCGTAACATTTCGTGTCGATTCATTATGTTGACTATGGAAGCCGCGAAGCGTATAGTGAAGGGTTCCCTCCAGAAAGTGGTGAAGGTGGAGCACTCCATGAAAGCCGAGGGAAAACAGTGGCGAGTGTTGGGGGAGACAGGGGGCCGGCTGCCACCAGACCTACCTCGAGGACACTGTGTAGCCTGCTGTCGACTACATCGGGTCGGAATAGCGGAGAACCCCTACTGTGTCTTCTGCGAGCACATGCCAGCGCAGCATCTTGACGTGTGACCCACTCTCCAGGACGTCAGAACTGCTATTAGAGGAAACTGCACTACGACGAAAAAATCTGCAGTGTACTGGGCTGCGAGGAGACGCTAAGCGGAAATGTAAAGCGTACCGGTATGAGTAAAAAAAAAATATTTTTTGACAATATTTCGGGACACTTTCACGTCTCTTCTTTTCGTCACTATGAACCAAATGAACCTGGTAAATATTGCCAAAAAATAAAAAAGAAGACACCTCTGGAAAAAATCAACATTTCAAAATCCCAGAGAAGTTTAAGAAACACAAAAGAAAAACCAAATCATCATAATTGACAGGGGGAAGGAGGGAGAGCAATCTGTAAAAAAATGGTTGGTATAACTGTTACAATATACCATATATTATGAACATTTATAATGTCTTAAGTGGTTGTGGTGGTTTCTAAAGAATGGTTGGGTCTTGAGAGTACAGTTTAAGAAGGACGGGTAACCATCGCTACATCACGTAACGTGAAGAGAGACCAAACATTGACAGAGCCTTCTTGAGACTCTAATCTCACCTCAGTGGAAGCAAACAGTGGAGAAGAGAGCATTTCTCCCTTCATATAGTCGTTTTGTCTTTATTGAGTACCTCCATTCCATTCTGTTCAGGTCAACTCCAAGAGCAGCAGGTCAAAGTGCAAACATTATATAGGTGGGGTAATACTATCTTTTGTTGAGATGTAGAATAATGAGAAACGCAAAATGGCATAGAAGCCATTGGAAACCATATAAAAACAATAGGGTGTTACCTCAACAGTAAAAGTCATCGATAGGAAGATAGGATAAAAGACATTTGGTAGCAGAACACGTAGAGTATAGAGTGCAGGTTTGGTGCGATCCCTATCTGAATTACCCATAAAACTGTACTGCAAGTGTTAAGCCTGGAGAATCGACTCAAAAAATACAATCCACGACAGGAAGAGCGTAGGTAGATGACCACCTATAACGCGTTTTGACAGTCATCCATTTTCAAGATTCAGAGAAAACTAGAATGAGCTTTTAGGGTCTTTGAATGAGGTCTGCAGGAATGAGAGATGTACAATGGGCTTAGAAGCTTTAATAAAACATATAAAAGTAAAGAGAGGGTGTCGATAGCTCAGTGGTATGCGTGCTTGCCTTCTGAACCCAAGATCGTGGGTTCGAAACCCGACCGAGGCCCTTAGTTTATCTTTATTTTATCTGGGACGTAAAAAAAACTTAAGTATGCCGTCCTTCGGATGGGACGTTAAGCGATGGTCGCGAGCCTGTACAATGACCCCTACCCTAGGTGAATAAAAATTTTGGATAGGCAACATTTAGGAGTCCCACAGTAGAGTCGGGCTCATGTCCACTAGAGTGACGAAAGAGCGCTTTGGTGGTAGGCGATGTGACCTCGTAGTTAAAGCCCGGGCATGAGTCATAAAACCTAACCTAACCCCTTAAAACTCTTTATATCAATTTAATTTTTATACTTTTTATTCATATAATTTATTATAAAATTCAAAAAATATAAATGACAAGTGCTCTCATTTCCTTGATCGAATTTAGATTTGGTATAGCGGAAACAATAATGACAGGAGAACGAGTCTTTCTTTCTCAAACTGGTTTCACGGCTTAAATTATTCATACAAGGCGTGTGTTTTATTGCAGTATAAAAAAAAATATAAGTGATGTGGCTATAACAGGACTTTCTTATACAATCACTTTAGTACAAATCACTCTCCCTCCATCTCTCAAATTTATTTCATTCAGTCACAGTGGACAACCCATTCAGTGAGCTTCTCTCTCACACGGCTCCTCGCATCAGTCGCCACATCATCCGGGGGCGCCAATAGCTCAATGGTACGCGAGCTAACTGAGCTCAAGATCGCGGGTTCGTAACCCGGCCAAGGCCCTTAGGGTTTTTATCTGAGGGATGAAAAAACCTTGAGCAATAAATAAATACTTAAAAATATAGTATATAAAAAAAAATACATAGATACATTTACAATAAGTATACACATTTTTCAATTTGATTAAAATTTTTCAAAAAACTCTTCGGAAGTGTCTCTATCCCAACGATGTTTCGGGACGTTCTTACGTCCCTTCATCAGGTTCCATCCCAATGTGTGAGATATAGAAAAGAAAAAGAAAACAATATAACTTTAACAATATAAAGTTTTTGGATATGAAACACGATTCTTTATTGTGTTTATATTATTCTTTTTGAACAGTGAGAATAGGTTAGGTTAGGTTTTATGACTCATGCCCGGGCTATAACTACGAGGTCATATCGCCTACTACCAGAGCGCTGTTTCGTCACTCTGGTGGACATGAGCCCGACTCTACTGTGGGAGTCCTAAATTTTGCCTACCCTAAATTTTTATTCACTTAGGGCAGGGGTCTTTAACGAGTACCTGACATCGAACAGGCTCGGGACCATTGCTTAACGTCCCATCCGAAGGACGGCGTGCTTAAGTTTATTTTACTTCCCAGATAAAATAAACTAAGGGCCTCGGTCGGGTTTCGAACCCACGTTCTTGAGCTCAAAAGCCAAATAACACATATATAAAGAGTCTTGGAGAACATGCTACCGACACCCAACTCAATATTATATGTCACGCTATACCTCTGTAGCACTTGTCGCATCTTAAATCTCAATAATATTTCCTAGTCACAAATTTCCCCAGCTGTATGTTGTCCTGGGGAAGTTGTGTAATCGGTCATTCTGACCTCCAAATTTTAAAAATGAAAAAAAAAAAGTCTATCTCTGTGTGTCTGTGAACATGATAACTCCCGATATAATGAATGGATCGACAATACATTTTATACGTATGTCCAACCTGTAAATTTGACGAACTATTGATTTTCAGCAAATCGGCCGAAGTAATTAGACAAACAAAAACTGTAATAACTGCCGTTGTATTGAATGTAAAATTCATATGTAAATACAAGACCTTATAAGAACGATATCTACTAATTTTCCGCGAAATCGATCAAATGGAAGGAAGGGGGGGGTAGATCAGAGCAGGGGATTCGACTCGAATATATCAACACACAATTTAGTATGAGGATTCAGGAGCCAACTAGTGAGGTCTGTTGGCTTCGGAGGGAGAGCGAAAACTTAATTGATTAGTTTGCGCTGGGGAAGTACATTGCCGGTGATTCACCCCTTTTTTTATTTTATTTTAGAGAATATGATACTCTGCAGCCCCTATTTGCAACCCCTTTTGGTGTCTGCGCTATTCAATTTCTTGGGAGGCTGCACCCTCCTTTAAAATAGCTTTTTAACTCTAGAATACTATATGTTTTAATAATGCTTTTACACGACATTTAAAACGATGTGCTTATAAATATTTTACACAAAAATTTATTACTTTCATAAAATTAAATTTAGAATAAATCGTGGAATAAATCGTATAATTGTTTTAGGGAGCGAAAATCATATAATATGCGCCTATTTTTTGGATTACAGTATTTGGATGCAAAAAGCATATTACTCGTATACTACCTATATACAAAAAAAATTTGAAAGTAGGATGAAAAACTTTTGAAGTTCGAGTTACAACAATAACCACATCCTTTATGTGGCACGGTGCCATCTCTTTCATATGGCTTCCTACCTCCGTTCTCAGAATAATGCATTAAATGTTTTCATATTCTATTAATATTTAAATTAAAAAAAAAAAAAAAAAAAAAAAAAAAACATCCCTCTTATTAATAATAAATTATAATATTCCATCTTTTGAGACTATTTAGCAACACCCCTTAAGATTATTATATGCTTAGAATATACCTGTCGCTGGTTCAATGGAAAACTTTACAAACTGAAATGTGGGAGGATAACACAACGGCCTTTATATAACTACTCAAAATCCCTGCAGTACAAAATATATTACTCAAGTTTTTAAAAGTCAATTCACAAAATTTACTAAAAGAGAAACTGGCTCAAATAAACAATAAAATCAACTATTTATTAATATTAACATTTTTAATTAGCGTTAAAATATCAACGTTTTTGAGTACAACCCTCATTTTTCCTGAAGCTAATTCGACCGAAAATTTTATGTGTCATCCCTGTGGGTTTTTTTATTTACATATATAAAATTTCATGTCGATATATTACTTTAATAGTTTTAGGGATTTCGTGAAAAAGACTTCTGGACTAATAATAAAAAATATTTATCATAATTTAAATTATAATAAATACAGTTTTATTAAGATTATTTTTTTTATACTCATTTATTTTCTAGTACTTTAGTTTGTCATTATATTCTTTACAATTATTGTTATTGCTAATCTCATGTGTCATGTGTGTCCGACCCTAAGAGTTAAGAACTGTTTATGAATCTAATGTATACGCTTTTTTGATGTATACTTTTTATGATGTACCTATCATCTTTTACCATGTTATAGTTTTATATTAAAAAATATAATTTTTTTACTCACCCAGCTATGTGAAGTATAGAAGCAGTTATGTAATCTGTTGCACCGAAATTTTATGTTTACCAACAC
This sequence comes from Aradus depressus, assembly GCA_963662175.1. Lineage (NCBI taxonomy): Eukaryota > Metazoa > Arthropoda > Insecta > Hemiptera > Aradidae > Aradus > Aradus depressus. Next base: position 31,807,475 of record OY759217.1, on the reverse strand, counting down.
CCCAAGTTCAAAAATGAAAAAAAAATGTCTGTTTGTGTCTGAACACGATAACTCCAAATAGAATGAATGTATCGAAACAAAATTTTATATGTATATCCATAAACCGATAAGGACGACAGCTATTGATTTGCAATAAAATCGGCCAAGGGGAAGAGGACGATTGGGGGAGGTTCATTACAAAAACTAGTAAATGCCGTTGAAATGAATGTATAGACACATTATGTGAATTCAAATGCCATAAGGACGACACCTATTAATTTTACGCTAAATCCAAGGAAAAGGGGGATCAGAAACTAGGGGCTCAACTCATAAACTCTAATAACTGACGATGTAATGAATGTATCGATAAAACATTTGTTATGAGGAGCGTTCGATTGTTTTTGAAGGGAGAGCAAAAACTTAAATGATTAATTCGAGCTGGGGAAGTACATTGTATACACATTAATCCATATTTCCATTTTGCTGAATACTAAAGGTCGTTAACTAGTAGTAGACTAATCACCTCTACATCAGCCACCCTTGACATACTAATTCTAGTTCCAAATCGAGAACAGTTAGTGTAAGACCGTATTATTTGGATAATGGACATTATCTTGAAGACAGAGGAGGGGAGACGAAGGAGCATCCTGGGCCACTGAAACAATGCCGATGGAGGAGATTCCGCATTAACGAGCCCGGATAAGCCACAGGAAGATTAGTGCCACGATAAACAACCAACAACCCACAATATTTATGGCATCACTATATTTTGGCCTAATGCTCTATAGTGATTCAATTTAAAAGTAAAATGAACAACAGTCTTTGTCAAGAACATGAAAAAGACGTTTTAAATCTAGAATTATCCCTCAAATCCAATGGTAAGCCTCCAAGTCTCTCTCTTCCGGATATAATATTATATAATGTTCCCTTCTGATGGTTCATAACTCTCTGTTAATTCTGTGAGAGAATAATAATAATAATAATAATATTTATTTCCGTTAAACAATAATATGGTTTGGGGCGCCTTCTGCTTGCCTTCTGAGCTCAAGATCGTGGGTTCGAAATCGAAACCCGACCGAGGCCCTTAGTTTATTTTATCTGGGAGGTAAAATAAACTTGAGTACGCCGTCCTTGGGATGGGACGTTAAACGATGGTGCCGAGGCCTGTCAATGTCAGGTACTCGTTAAAAACCCCTGCCCTAAATGAATAAAAATTTAGGGTAGGCAAAATTTAGGACTCTCACAGTGGAGTCGGGCTCATGTCCACCAGAGTGACGAAAGAGCGCTCTGCTATTAGGCGATATGACCTCGTAGTTAAAGCCCGGGCATAAGTCACATTAACTGACTAATAACATAGTAATATGATAATATCATATTAATAATAAAAGTCGTAGGTGAATTAACGACTAGGTACTTCTCCAGCACGAATTAATAAATGAAGGTTTCGCTCTCCCACGAAAGCCAATCAATATTTGAGTTACATAGTGGCTTATGTACCCTCATAATAAATTTTCTGTCGATACATAGGATAATTGACTCCTCCGTTCCCTTTGACCGATTTCTTGGGAAATTAATAGGTACCTCCTTATGGGGTTTTGAATTTAAATATAACATTTCATGTCGATACATCGGTATTCATGGGGTATATATTTTTTGAATAGAGCCCCTTCCGATCTCCTTTTCCCCTTCGGCCTTTCCACTGAAAATAAATAGGTTTCGTCCATATAGAGCTTGGAATTCGCATACGAAATTTTGTGTCAATGGATTCATTACAATGACCGTTATTAGATATGTCATAGTAAAATATGGGACGAGATTTTTCATAGAAATAAAAGACGTTGTCTTCCCACTGTTTTATTTTGACCAGAACAGGTTTTCGACTCAATAGCGTCATCATCAGTGGTATATCCCACCCACACAGGTGTCGTCCTTACACTTGTATGAAATTTCATTTCGATCCAATTATTACAACGAGAGTTATTATCAACACAAACGGAAAACATAAAAATAGAAGATGGGAGCGAAATATATAGCACGATTGCGATTTTTGTAGTTTGATGTATATAGGACAATCAGGACGTAAACCTAGCAAACGGGTCAAAGAGAACATCCGAAATAAGAAAAACCGGAGGGACTGGAGACGACGGACGAACCAGCTTTATGGCCTCACAAGTTCGGGAAGACTCAGGTGGACCGGACAGGGTGGACAAGCGGGACAAGGACGAATCGGCAGGCCGAAGCATAGACGGCAGGATGAGTTGAGTTAGTTATTGTGACAGGCCCGATGTTTTAAAAGTATGTTGTATTTTGAAATTGAAACTATTTTTGTTAACTGATAGTCTCTAGGTTCTTTTTATATGTATCTAATAAATTGTTTTTCAGCTAAATCGATCAAAGGGAAGGAAGATTAGGGGTAGGCTTTACATAGATACTCTAATAACTGCCGATAGAATGAAAGCATCGCCACGAAATTTTATATGTATGACCAAATCTCCATACTAACGATTTTCAGCAAAATCGGTCGAAGGGGAAGGGGGATTAATAGAGAGGCTTTCTCATAAACTCTAATAACAGGAAATGTAATGAATGTATCGACACAGAATTTAGTATGAGGATTTAAGTTGCATATTAACGTAAACGGTCGACTGGTTTTGGAGGAGTAACGAAAACTTAATTGATTAATTCGTTCTGGGGAAGTGCATTGCCGGTTATTCACCGATTTCCATTGAAAACTTCACATCGAATTTCTGACCGATTACATAACTTCTGTTAAAAAACAAAAAAAAAAAATGAAAAGAGAGAAATAATCTCTATAGGAAGAGAGTCTGAAAAAGATATAAGAAAGAAGAATCGAAGATAGGAGGGCACTATCGTGGATAGAAAAATAGGGGCCCATCTTTAAACATATAGCCCTTGACAAACCTAAGGGAGAGGCACAATGGGCAAGGGCTGGACAATATACATGGGGCCCTTTGTATCGGAGAGGGCACTCCAGTCCGGATGCTCCTCCAATCAGACATCTTCTATATGTCTGGGCCCGCTCAAACAGGGGAATCGCATCGTTTCCAAGGGTGGACATAAACATACAGACAATATCCATGTTAATAATAGCTAGGTTCGTATCTTATTTCCAATTGGTTGGAGAAGGTATGAAAACTATTATTTTATTTCACAGATCCTGAAAAATTAATCAATTACTCCGTCGCTCTTCTTCCAGAACAAATTGATCGTTTGGGCTAAAAATCAATTGTTTACTTACATAGGGCTTTTTGAATCATACTAAATTTTGTGTATATAATTTCATTGATTCGGCAGCTGTTAAGGTTTTTGTGATGAGCCTCCCTCCTCTGATTCTCCCTTCCCCTTCGTCCAATAACGCGGAAAACTAATAGGTGTCGATTGACAAAATATAACAAATTGTTTATTTTATTTAACCTCCTCAGCTAGTACGAAGTATAAAGTAAGTAATGTAATCGGCCAGAAATTCGATGTTGAATCGAAAACGGAATTTCAAAAATGTAAAAAAAGACATGATCTTATACTTAAATTCAAAAATCCATAAGCATGAAACCTATTCATTTTACACAAAATCGAACCGAATGGAGAGAAGATCAGGGGAGTGCTCTACTCAAAAACCTTAATAACTACCTTAATGTATCGACACAAAATTTAGTATGAGGAATAGAGGTAGAGAGAAAAACTAATTGAACCTGGGTAAGCAAACTTTGGGCTTCCACAGTAGGGAAGGAATAAGATAATTGGATGCTTAGATCCCTGGTTTACACACCTATATATATATATATATTCATTTTTGAGTAGTTTATATATATATTTTTTTTAAATTTATTTATTTAGATTTTTTATTTATTCATTTATAATTGATTAATATATTTAAAATTTTTTTTATATATTGTTATAGGTACATTGTTTTTTTTTTTGTTTTTTATATCTCGCATGTTGGGACCTGATGAAGAACGCCCAGAAACATCGTTGTGATAAAGACTCTTCCGGAAGAGTTCTAAAAAATAGTTATCTTAATTTTTATTAAATTTAAAATGTATCTACTTATAAATTATGTATCCTACGTATTAATATTATTTTTTGTACTCATATATTTTTAGGTATTTATTTATTCAGTTTTTATTCATTTCATTTTTTGTTTTTTAATGTGTGTTAGACTCAGTTATAAATCTAATTTATAAGCTATCTTAATATATAAATTCATTGGACGTATCCTATTATCATGTATTGGTTTAACGGAAATGAAAATAATAATTATATATACTAATGATACATGTTCATATCTCTAATTATATATACATGTTAAAAGGGTGGATTTACTGGATACTGGAAGGTGTAGAATGGTTTAAAACATGGAGTTACCTAACCTTGAGTAGCTCCTGAATCATTCAGAGGACCCTTACTTAACGAAGGGTTTCTCTGCTTTACATTTACGCGTTTGTTAATTTTTATTCTATTTTTGTTCTATTTCTTAGTTTAAAATAGGTGATCATTCCAAAAAAATTAAATGTAATTTTGCGCCACATTTTCTATGGAGATGTTTCTTTCTTAGAGCAATCTAGACGAAAGGAGACGACTGTCAGATATGAGTCCCATATTAGTAGAATCCATTTCCTGGCTACACAGATTTTTCCTTCATCAGCTGTACGAAGTATAGGAAAATTATGAAATTCGATGTTGATTTTTCACAGGAGTTTCATAGGCTTTTTACCTGGGAAGTGAAAAAATTTTGAACACGAATCCTTGCGATGGGACGTTAAGAGAAGGTGTCGAACATGTACGATATCAGATACTCGTTGAAGAGTGATACGTGAAAAAACTTAGGTAGATAAAATTTAGGACTCCCACTGTAGAGTAGGGCTCTTGATCACCAGAGTGACGAAAGAGCGCTCAGGTAATAGGCGATATGACCTCGTAGTTAAAGCTCACAATAACTAATTCAACTAAAATTATTATAGGTTCATAGTGACCAGAAGAAGGGACGTGTAAGTGTCCCGAAATATCGTCCAAAAAAACAAGAAGACACCTCTGGAAAAAAATGCCGGAAACAACCAACAATACATCCCAGAGAAGCTTAAGAAACACATAAAATTATTATATCAGATTATAGCAAGCTCAATCGAACAAGGCCATACCATACTCCGGCATTCCCATAAAAACGAAAAAAAAACTTATGAAATTAGGAATTACTTATGCTCTTCATACAAATTGTACACCATATTCGCTAGTGTTATCTTAATAGTAGGTACCTTGTTACAAACTTGTGTTACCTTCAAGAATCTTATCGGGGCCATGAGTTCGTTGAAGTCCTCTCACTACGACCTAAGTAGGGGCGAACTAAAGTCGAAACAAGACCACCCAACAAAATCATACTTGAAAACAGTGGCCCTAAGTCCGGTTGAGCACGATAAGAATGGGAAGATAGTGCCAGCTCATTGGGATCGAACAAAAAACTCTATTCGAAAAAAAATTATTGTCAAATGTGATCATAGAATTTCGGAGGTAATCTTATGAAAAAAAAATAAATAAAAAATTCAGTGCTTTCCAGGTTGAGCTATCGAAAGAAAATTTCGTAACATGACTTTTTTATACCCACATGTTATGGCATCAGAAAGTTTCTTTGTTTCATTGTAGACAGCGTATTTTTGAGAGTGTCTTTTTTATACGCAATAATGCCATTTTGGAAAAGTCGTTGGTGAATCACCGGCTATGTACTTCCCTATCACGAAGTAATCAATTACGTATTTGCATCATATAGTGGCTCCTGAATCCTCGATATTAAATTGTGTGTCGATACATTCATTACAACGGCAGATATTAAAGTATTTGAGTCGCGCCCCCTTGTTTGGTTTCCCCCTTTGAAACAATCCTGGAAAATTGTGCCCTTTTTGGGGGAATATGTGTTATCGGTCAAAAACTCGATGCATAGTTTTCAACAAATTTCATATTTTTTGACCGCCCGGTTGCCGAAACTGGTACACTTTATGTATATATTTTTATGGAGTAAGGCAATATAAAAGTTAAACAGGTTCTTGGTTTTTATTTATTTGAGCAAAAGGTTGTCTATAATTAAATTGAAGAAATAGAATTGAGAATGGGTCGGTGATCCATTTAAAAAACCTGAACACAGGTGTAGGAAAACCAGAATGAAACTTGAGTATTCGACAAAACCTACTGACCAAGGGATCCTTAATGGAATTTATTTTATTTTAAGGGAATCCTTCCAAGAGTATCCTCTTTATAAATAAAAATAAATTATAGAAATAAAAGTCGTTGTCTTCCCACTGTTTCATTTATTACGAGAACCGGTTTTCAAAGTAGTACAACCCACCCACACAGCGTAGCGGTTAAAGGAGAACTGGCTACGCTGAGCTTTGAGGGTGGGATGTTCCACTGATGATGACGCTGTTGCGTTAAAAACCGTATTTGGTATTAGTCTAAATCTTAAGAACAATTTTTGACGCACCCTTCCATGTTTCCAATCTTACCCTCCATAATGACTTTGAAATGAAAATTCCTTTTGTTATTGACTTCATGAAGTCCCGCTTCTTCAAATTCCAAAGTAATCTTTCCATGTTAATCCAGTTGCTCGACTCTCTGTCATCCCATTCCCATCCAGATAATTCCCCCCGAAGACTGAGGCGGTGCTGGCCGAGAGACCTGCTCAACCTTCATCAGGCAGTCTCCAAAAGAAACTTTCATTTAGTAAAAAGCTACAAAATACTAATCACCAAAATAAGCCCCTGCGCTAAAATGCGTTTTTTTTTTTTTTTTTATTTTGCAAATATATATTTACAACTGTATAAAAAATAAATACAACAAGCAAATGTGCTAAGAGAGAGATAATGGCAATGTCAAAATGTCAAGAGGAGGGCAGGCATATTTTCGACGAAGTGTACTGACTGTTAGCGCAACATTTAATTAATTTTTGATTTTTTGTAGAGGTATTTTTTCTTAAGTTTTCTTCCATTAATTATTCTAATAATTATTAATATTATTATCATAATAACTATGGTCAATATTACTCATGTAATTTATTCTTATGTTTATATTACATCATATTAACAATTTGTGGGAGGAGCCTATGAATGTGGGGGAGTGGGGAATAGTTCGTTTTATGACCGCTGGTCAGTGTTGGACAGATAGTCTTCCATGGTCCTTCAGCCTGTTGACATTAGGGTTCTCCTCAAGGCCACCAACTTCTCTCGTCAATCCGGATCGCCTTTCCGTGGACCTCTGAAGTCTGGTACTTGGCTCATCTGGTGTGACGGCGTCCTCAGCCTACTCCCAGATCTTCTTGGCCTTGTTTGGAGATCAGTTCATCAGCCCATCTTCCACATTCACCCCTCCACATCAGGAGAGTTAACTTTGTTTATTTTTGTTTTTCCTTTTAACTACGCCGACTGGCCCTTGTATTTGAAATGAAATATAATTATATCATTTTTCAAAATCTAGTCTATGTTATTTATTAACATAGAATTTGGTGATTCCGGCCAGGATCATATATATTTGTTAAAATATGTATTTGAATTTTGTTCAAAGATGTATTCTAATCCTACTTTGGATTTAATCCTATTTTTGTACATCTAGCTATTTTCTTGTTATTGCGCACCACATACCTGCCTATAACCTTCGTGTTATCATTTATGACAGTAATCAGGTGTTATTATTATGATCTGGAAATAGGTCATATCAAGGTAAATAACATTCTTCTATCCATTAATCAGTGGATGTCTATTTTTATTTTTATGTTGATAGACTCTTCTTATATTATAATCTATTTTTTTAAATAGTTTATAGTCTATCATTTTCTTGTGTTAAAATACATAAATATATATTTTTTTCAACCTAATATTTTCAGTGGCACTCATTTAGGTTCTTGTATTTGTTTTGATTCTACTAGAAGGTTCAATGTTTGTTTATATTCACTCTAGCTTCTTTTGTTAATTTCAACTTCAGATATATTTATTATTTTAATTTCATTTCTTAGAAATACTTCGTTTCATTTTCAATTTTCATTTTCTTTTAATCATGGCAAGTGAGGAAGCGGATGTTAATGTTGCTGCGTTCTCCGATTCTCGGACAATAATATTAAGACGCAAACTTTATTCTTTATGTCAAGATATTAAATCTATTCGAGAACAAGGCCGTGCAGCTAAGGTAGATAACAGTCAAACGAATCTATTTCAAGCGATGTTCTCCGATCTTTCAAATCTTCGAAGTGAATTAAACTTTACAAATGAAGCGTTGGAAACATACTTTGTAAATGCTCAGAAAGGCGAGGATTATCCTACGGATAGAGATTCTTCGATTTTATCGAACTCGAAACGTTATATCTATGAGATCCTTATGATTCATATGGAGCTTTGTCCGCCTCCCAGGCCAGCTCGAGAACGAGCAGCTACTCCAACTCAAAATATTTCTGTTATCAACGACACCAGGTCGCGCCTCCCAAAAATTAATATTCCAAATTTTTCAGGCGAATTGACAGATTGGCCGCATTTCAAAGATGTTTTCATTTCTTTAATTCACGATGAACCGACACTGTCTAAAACTGATAAATTTTATTATTTAATTTCTAGTCTGAATGGTGAGGCTCGATCCCTTTTAAAGTCCATACCTGTGACGGAGGCTAATTATGACCTAGCCTGGAAGACTTTGATGGCTCGCTACGATAAGAAGCGTTTCTTAGCTACAGCCTTCTTGGACAAACTTCTCTCATTTAAATCTCACCCAGAGGTTTCCGAAAATTATAAATTATTTTTATCTCATGTGGGTGACAGTATGGAAGCTTTTCAACTTCTAAAAATTCCTCATGAAGCGGAATTTATCTTGTTTCATCTTGCTATTCAATGTCTGGACCAGAGAACAAGGGAAATGTTCGAATCCAAGCATATTAAGGAAGAATTTCCGCGATGCAACGATCTTCTGGAGTTTGTCAGAGACAGACAGCAAATTCTGAAGCTGTCTTCCAGCAAACCCGGTAAGTCGTCTTGCCCGAAGGCAACGAAGACCCATAATAAATCTTCTTCTGTGTTTTTGACGTCCAAGAGAGCTTCGAAACCATCGGATGTGCGCACTTCAAAGTGTCCATACTGTAAATTGTCTGGTCATGATTTGACCAAATGTCCCAATTTTTTGAATCTGTCGCCGTCGCAACGCTTCCACTTGGTAAAAACCTTCAAGGGATGTAAATATCATTTAACTTCGGGTCATACTACCGACGAATGCAAATTTAAAATTAGATGTCTCATTTGCCAATCTCTTCACCATTCCTTACTTCATTTTTCAACAAACACCCTCGTTGAAGATACTAGGCCTCCATCTATGGGGACGCCTTCAGGAACTTCGAAATCGATTCTTACCTTTCGTGGTAATTCTTTTGATGTTCCAGCTCAACAAATACTTCTTAGTACTGCTACTGTTTTCATAACAGATGTTCGAGGATGTTTTCATCCCCTTCGTGCTCTCATTGATTCGGGAGCTCAATCCTCATTGGTGACTTCAGACTGTGCTCGGCGACTCCGCTTGACGGTGGCGAATGATTCCCATCAGATAAGTTCTGTCGGGGACCTTAGTGTTCCGTCCTTAGGAACTACATTTTTTGAGATGAAATCTATTCATCGTAAAGCCCCTCTACTAGGTGTCCGCGCCACAGTTGTCACCAAAATAACGTCGGATCTTCCATCTATTGCAGTTCCGGAAATTATAATCAGAAAAATTAACCCTTCGATCAAATTAGCCGATTTGAATTTTGGACTGCCTCGTCCTATCGACTGCCTTTTAGGTGCCGATATTTACTATAAAATATTGGAAGGTAGACCCATCCCTATTATCGGTACAGATTTAGCCACCATTAAAACATCTCTTGGCTGGATTGTTACTGGTGCCTATTCAGTTGATTTTGAGTCCTTCCCCAGGCCATCGGTTTTGACCCTCACGACGATTCCCTTTATTCACCGTCAACTTGAACGATTCTGGGAATTGGAGGAACCTAGCATTGGAGTTGTGACCGATCCGGAAGAGGAACTTTGCGAAGAACATTTTGCCCGGACTCATCGTCGTTTGACTTCAGGGAGGTACGTTGTTGCTCTTCCATTTAAATCTCCTTCACCATTATTAAGTGATTTAAGATCGCAAGCGTTGAAGCGGTTCTACAACTTGGAAAAGAAATTGTTGAGAAATCCCACATTGAGACGGGAATATATCACTTTTATGGAAGAGTATCTCTCTCTGGGACACATGGAAATCGCTTCCTTTCCTGGGAAGGGATACATAATTCCCCATCATGGCATTTTAAAAGAGACTAGCTCAACAACTAAGTTGAGAGCGGTCTTTGATGCGTCCATGTCGTCGTCGATTTCTACCGGCTCTCTAAATCAACATCTTTTTGTTGGACCGAAACTTCAACTTGATATTGTGGACATCATGCTTAATTTTAGACTTCATCGTATTGTGTTTGTGACGGATATCTGTAAGATGTACCGCCAAATCCTTATCAATGAACCGGATCGTCTTTATCAACATATTTACTGGAGATCGGATCCTGCTGATGACGTTAAAGAATATGAATTGTGCACCTTGACTTACGGGATGTCCTGCTCCCCCTATTTGGCTCTTCGCGTTCTTAAACAACTCACTCTGGATGAAGGTCATCATTTCATCCATGCGTCCAAAGTGTTACGCGAGGACGTATATATGGATGATATCATAACTGGGGCATCAAGTATCGATGAAGCCCTCAGCCTTCAACAACAACTAATTGATTTACTCATGAAGGGTAATTTCGAGCTTCGTAAGTGGGCCAGCAATTCAGAGAGTGTGCTCAAGTCAGTTCCAGAGAAGTTTCATGAAAGGTCTATTTCACTTTCGAAGGGAGAAGATTGTGTTTTTAAGGTGTTAGGGGTCCAGTGGAATGCTCAGTCAGATGAGTTCTCATATAATATCACCACCCCACGTCCTCAGTGCACTAAACGTGGTGTTCTATCTGCAATTGCGCGTATCTTCGATCCTCTAGGTTATTTAACACCGGTGATATTTTTGGCCAAGCTTATGTTGCAAAATATTTGGAAATTAGGCCTCGGCTGGGACGATCCTCTGCCAACTGAGGTCAAACTTGACTGGGAAAATTTCATGATGGAAGTTCCCCAATTGGTGTCCATCCGTTTATCACGTTTCATCCCGGTGAAACACAGTAACGATTGCCAGTTCGTCGGTTTCTGCGACGCTTCAGAGAAGGGATTCTCGGCCATCATTTATATTAGAACGGTAACGGATGACAATGTTCAAATTTTTCTCTTGAAAGCAAAATCTAAGCTGGCTCCTATAAAACCGCTCTCTATCCCAAGGCTTGAGCTTTGTGGTGCTCTTCTTCTTGCAAAATTATTCAGCTCTCTGAAAAAATTTCGAGACAGAATTTCGATAAATCAAATATTCTTCTTTACGGATTCCGCTATTGTGTTAGGTTGGCTACATACTCCACCTCATTTATTGAAAACCTTTGTGGCCAACCGTATTGTAGAAATTTTACAGTTAATTCCTGAGGTGTCCTGGCGTCACGTGGGCACATTGGATAATCCAGCTGACGCTGCCTCACGGGGTCTCCGCCCATCTCAGATTTTACGTAATGATCTATGGTGGAACGGACCGTCTTGGCTACAACTTCCCGTCCATGACTGGCCAAAGATCGAAAGATTTTGTAGCCGGACAACAGTTTTGCCCGAGCTTAGGGGCGGTATAATTGCTACTCTCAGTTCAAAGGCCGTCCCTGACCTTGTGTCATGGATCGAAAACTTCTCATCATTTATGAAGCTTCTCAGGACGGTATCGTATGTGCGGCGATTCATCCAGAATGCCCGCAACTCCAATCTGTGTGGACCTTTGACATTAAGAGAATTGAACGCGGCGGAGACAACCTGTATCCGTCTTATCCAAAATTGTTATTTACCTAACGCTATACACAGTGGCGACGAGGATTATGCCTCCACTAATCTCCGAGGTCTGACTCCATTCTTGGATCCCTTGGGACTTTTGAGGGTGGGCGGTCGTCTTCAACAATCACCTCTTCCTGAAGGTATGAAGCACCCTATCATCCTACCTCATCATTCCCACTTCTCTAGACTTATAATACGTCACTATCACCACTTGTATTTGCATGCTGGTCTAAATCAACTCCATGCCTTGATACGTCAACGTTTCTGGATCCTCTCAGCAAGGCGTTTAATCAGACAAGAGTTATTTAGATGTGACATTTGTTATAAGTTTTCAGCAAAGCCAGCTGAGGCTCTGATGGGCAGTTTGCCTACGTGTCGTTTTGAAGCTGGCCGAACTTTTATTAATGTTGGCGTCGATTTTGCCGGCCCATTTTCTATCAGGGAGTCTCGGAGAAGAAATGCGCCTGTTAGCAAATCATATTTATGTCTGTTTGTATGTATGACTACTAAGGCTCTTCATTTGGAACTGGTATCTGATCTTTCGACAGCGTCCTTCATGGCCACGCTCGATAGATTCATTTCACGTAGAGGGCTCCCTACTAAAATTCTGTCAGATTGTGGCAGCAACTTTGTCGGAGCGGCAAGGCATCTCTCTGACATGCAGAAATGGTTACATAAAAATTCTGTCCAAGAGGATTTGTCTTCCCATCTACTGACGAGAGGTGTGGAATGGGTTTTTAACCCTCCTTACTCACCCAATTTTGGAGGTATCTGGGAAGCCGGCGTCAAGTGCGTGAAGAATCATTTTAAACGCGTTCTCAATGATACAGCTTTCACTTTCGAAGAGCTCACCACCTTGTTCGCAAGGATTGAAGCGATTCTAAACTCAAGACCTCTTTGTGCCTTAACATCAGATCCTACTGATCTAGACATTCTTACTCCAGGTCATTTCTTGATTGGGACAGCTCTAACAACGAGACCAGAAGTCGACTTTACGGACAGTCCTGAGAATCGACTCACCAGATGGCAACTCGTACAACAAAGAGTTCAACACTATTGGCAACGATGGAGGAATGAATATCTTACAACTCTCCAACAACGACCAAAATGGTTTAGAACTACTTACCATCCTCATGTCGGTGATTTGGTTCTTCTTTGGGACAAACATTCCTCACCTGCTCAATGGCCTCGCGGAAGAATAACTGACGTCTTCCCAGGTCCCGACGGAATTGTTAGGGTTGTAAGTGTTCATACTCTTAAGGGTATTTTTAAACGTCCCCTATCTAAGTGTGTGCCACTGATTCCCCAATCGGGTGACTCAGAGAAGTAATTTCTTTAAATTTTTTTTTTTCATATAAAATTTGGTGGGCGGTTATGTTAGCGCAACATTTAATTAATTTTTGATTTTTTGTAGAGGTATTTTTTCTTAAGTTTTCTTCCATTAATTATTCTAATAATTATTAATATTATTATCATAATAACTATGGTCAATATTACTCATGTAATTTATTCTTATGTTTATATTACATCATATTAACAATTTGTGGGAGGAGCCTATGAATGTGGGGGAGTGGGGAATAGTTCGTTTTATGACCGCTGGTCAGTGTTGGACAGATAGTCTTCCATGGTCCTTCAGCCTGTTGACATTAGGGTTCTCCTCAAGGCCACCAACTTCTCTCGTCAATCCGGATCGCCTTTCCGTGGACCTCTGAAGTCTGGTACTTGGCTCATCTGGTGTGACGGCGTCCTCAGCCTACTCCCAGATCTTCTTGGCCTTGTTTGGAGATCAGTTCATCAGCCCATCTTCCACATTCACCCCTCCACATCAGGAGAGTTAACTTTGTTTATTTTTGTTTTTCCTTTTAACTACGCCGACTGGCCCTTGTATTTGAAATGAAATATAATTATATCATTTTTCAAAATCTAGTCTATGTTATTTATTAACACTGACTTCTTGTCGTTCATCTTCACTATCCCACTTTTTGTATCAGAACTGAAGGGATATCAGGTGTTCTTCGAGGTGTCTGGATGATAGGTCTGAGTCGGAACGGCAACATTTTTTGGGGACACGGGAGAAAGAGCAAAGCGCGTCGATACACTCACTCTATCGGGTGTTATCGTGTTTAGAGTTTGTAACAAGATATGAAATTCCGGTGATAATTCAACATTAAATTTCTGAACTACCCCTACATAACTACCCCTATAGTTCGAACAGCTGGGGGAGTAAAAATGTGGGTTTCAGCCCTTAATAAATCGCTTTTGTGTTTATCCTTCGTTGTAAAACAATAAGACCCCCCGTGTAGGTGTGTTGCCGGATGTCATTAATGTAATCAAATGCACGACTTGCGTGACCAATCCGGAAATTACGTACGTGTAAATTAAATTTCTCCGTGGAAGTTCATGAAAACGTACGACATACTTGAAAAAAAAACCATTATTCACAATAACTGACTCCTTCTAGATCATATTCCCCGCCCGTTGCTTACAGGTAGCTTGCGTACTACTTTTCTCAAGATCGCGGGTTTGAGGTCCTTGCTTTTTTTATCATGTACCTAAAAAAAAACTCGAATTTCATATTGAATTTGTTTCATCCCGTCTACGTTTTCGTAGTAGTAAGTTCAATATTTATTCTATTGATCACATTTTCAAAACGATGAATAGTTGACAGCGAATCACCGGCAATGTATCCCAGAACGAATAAATCCATTAAGTTTTCGTTACATCTCCAATACTAGTCGACCGTTCGCGTTAATATTCAACAGTAGACTTATATAGGGGCTCCTAAATCCTCATAATAAATTTTATGTCGATGAATTCCTTACATCGTCAGTTATTAGGGTTTTTTAATTGAGCCCACTCCCCTGAACCACTCTTCCCTTCGGCCGATATCCCTGGTATATATTGTGTCGTACTTATGGGGTTTTGAAGTTACATATGCGAATTTTTGACCGAATGCATAACTTCTATACTTCATGTGGCTGGCGAAGTATATATTCATATTTATAATATATTCATATTTATTAGCAGATATGTTATAGTAAAGGTGGGGAACGTGGAAATTTCATGGCCAATGTGCACATTTCCCAAAGAGCTCGGAGAAGCCAAATCGGTCTGAGGGAAGGGAAAGATTAAAGAGAAGGCAAAAAATTTAATAACTGAGGTTATAATCTGTATTGACGAAAAAGTTCATATGTAAATTCAAAGAACTATAAAGACGACACCTATTAATTTTCAGCGGAATTAGACAAAAAGGAGGGGGAATCAGAGGGCGTTCAACTCAAAAATCCTAATAGCTGCCGATGTAATGAATGTATCGTCATGAAATTTTATATTAAAATTCAATACCCCATAAGGTTGGCACCTAACAATTTTCCGCTCAATAGATTGAAGGGAAGGGGGGATCAGAGAAAAGGGTTCGACTCAAATAACTACATAATTGCCGATGTTATGAATGAACCGACACAAAATTAGGTATGAGGATTCATAAGCGACTATGTAAGTCAAATATTGAGTTTTAGCTCAAACAATCGATTGGATTTGGAGGGAGAGCGAAAACATAATTGATTAATTATTGCTGGGGAAGTGCATAGCCGGTGATCCACCAATTTATTTTATTACTTTTCCAGTATATTCACACAGATCGCACAAATATTTTCGTAGTTAGCTAATTCCTTTTGGGGACACCGTCGACTTTTTTTTTCTTTTGTAATAAATGCATAATAATCCATAGATAATAATAAATAAGAAGTAACAAAATGATAAGTATTGCAAATAAATTATATATAAATAACAAAAAAATTTTTTTGGATGTATGTTTATAATTTCATCTCATCTTACCCTCAAAACCCCCTCCGGTGAGAAGGTTCAATGTCGTGGAAAAATAAATAAAAATAAGAAAAGCGACCCGACCCACCCCTTTGAGTATAATAAAGTTTTAAGGAAAATCTTGTTATTTGTGCCTTTTTTCACTCCCTTCGTATACCTATATTAAATTTTTATTTTTATAGAGTCTGGTATCAAAAAGAATCCTTTTGACCATCAAATGAATTGATATACTTAGAGTTTCACAATTTTATAATTTTGGTCAAAGAAGGTTTATAAAATTTCCAAGAATAATATAGGTTCTATCTAGACCGAATACTGACACTTCAATATCTAAAAAATGTCAATCTAATTACGTTGGTTATTGTGACTCATGACCAGGCTTTAACTACGAGGTCATATCGCCTACTACCAGAGGGCTCTTTCGTCTAGTGGACAAGAGCTCGACTCAACAGTGGGAGTCCTAAATTTTGCCTAATTTAAATTTTCATTCCCCTAGGGTAGAGTACTTCAAGGAGTACGTGAAAGCGTCGGGACCAACGCTTAACATCTGAATGACGGCGTGCTCAAGGTTTTTATTCTGTTAACACATAAAAAACCTGAAGCCTACCCTTGTCAAGACACCATCAAATCCATTTTCGTTAATTTGTAAATCCTTTTGCCCAATCTCTGTCAAAAAAATATTAATATTTCATATTATTTAATTTCTTTATTTATTATTTTTTTTATTCTTATATCTACTTATTCTTTCACTAAAGAGGGCGACGGTAGATCAGTGGTCTGCAAGCGTGCTTGCTCACTGAGCTCAAGATCGCGGTTTCGAAACCCGGCTGAGGCCCTTCGTTTATTTATCTGGGAGGTGAAAAACACTTAAGCACGCCGTCCTTTGGATAAGCCGGTAAGCGATTGTCCCGAGCCTGTACGATGTGAGGTACTCCTTAGAGGCAACCTACCTGAGGCAACTAAACCTGGGAAGCTGAGATCACATCAACAGGATGATATGAGAGCGCCGGTAGCTCAGAGGTAATGTGCTTCCATACTGAGCTCAAGATCGCGGGTTCATGTCCACAAGAGCGACGAAAGAGCGCTCTGGTAGTAAGCGATACGACCTAGTAGTGAGCCTGGGCATGAGTCACAATAACTAACAGAATGGAGAAATTCGAACCCAAAATGTAAATGCTTCAATGGGGGCCATGGTGGCCGTGCGGGCTAGAGCGTAGGGCTTTGGTCGCATGGTTTCACCATGGTTTGCGGGTTCGAATCCCGTCCGGGAGTGAGTTTTATTTCGTAGATAGAACTCCCTCCCGGGGCCATGGATGTCTTAAATAATTATATACAACACATTGACATGGCTAATATGCACCGTACATAAAGCCAAAAAAAAAAAAAAAAAAAAAAAAAAAAAAAAAAAAAAAAAAAAAAAAAAAAAAAAAAAAAAAAAAAAAAAAAAAAAAAAAAAAAAAGTTAAGCTCTCAAATGTAGTGTCGTTAAAATAGTACAGTAGGGACGGAGTGAGACAGACGCGAAGTCTACTTTTCCATGAAAAATAGGTTGGCAATTAAAAACGAAAAAAATTAATAGCTAGTAATTATATAGGTCCACCAACTGGATTCAATTAGCATTGGAAATAGCTTGAATGAGGATCTTGTGAGCTTGGCACTTAGCTGGCAAAAATAACAAGTTTAAGCCGTTCAAAACAGTTTTTCTTCCCCAGCAATACGACGTATAGAGGAAGTTATGTAATCGGACAAAAATTCGATTCAGACTTTTCAAAGGAATTTCATGTTTTCCGACCTCTAGATTCCAAGTATGAAAAAAAAAGTATGTTTCGTTGTGGGGCTGTGTGTGTGTATATGTCCAACGAAGTCACCTATTATTTTTCAGCCAAATGGAACGGGAAAGATTTATCGAGACAAAATTTAGTATGAAGATTTACGAGCCTTTATGAAAGTCAACTATTGAATATTAGCGCAAACAGTCGGCTAGTTTTAGAGGGATCGAAAAGTTAATTGATTAGTTCGTTCTGAAGAAATTGATTGCCGGTGATTCACCGACAACTTTTTTTCATTTATTTTACCTCTTCTGGTGTCTAGAAATATTTCTTAAGCTAAATTTTTAGTTTCAATCTCAAAACTTATCGACACCTCATCTACCTGGCGACGGTAGCTCAGAGATAGCGTACCAAGCTACTGATCTCAAGATGGCGTGTTCGAATCTTGCCCGAAGCCTTGAGATTTTTATCTGTCAAGTAAAATGCCTTGAGCACGCCGTCCTTCGATCGGGAAGTTAAGCGACTGTCCCGATCCTGTACAAAGTCAGTTATTCGTTAAAAACCCATACCCTAAATGAATGAAAATTTAGGGTAGGCAACATTTAGGACTCCCAAAGTAGAGTCGAGCTCATGTCCACCAGAGTGACAAAAGAGCTTTATGATGTCGTAGTTTAAGATCGGGCATGCATCACAACTAACTACATACTAACGCCCCTGGAAAAAGAAAGGCTACATTTGGGACGCATACGGGGCCCCACAGTTATACTTCCACGATAAGGGAAGTTATGTACTTGGTTCAAAAATCGATGTTTATTTTTCATTGGAATGTTTTCTAGATTCTGGATTGTTTGTCTAATAATGAAAAACAACAATATTTCTGTCTGCTCTGTGTGTGTCTGTGAACAAGATAATAATTCCCAATAGAATGATTGGTACAACACAGAATTTTTTACATAAATCCAAAACCCCTTAAGAAAGACACCTACTGTTTTTCAGTCAAATCGGCCAAAGAGAATGGAGGGGGGGGGGGGATTAGGGGCAGGATTAAACCAAATAACTACCAATTTAATTTATATATTGACACATTTAGTATGAAAATTTAGAAGTCTATGATAGTCAACTATTGATTTTTAGCCCAAAAGATATCGAAGTTTTGGAGAGAGAGCGACAACGACATGCTGTGAGATTATATTGCCGGCGTTTCACCGCTTTTTTTTTTTTTTAATTTGCTCTTGAAATATTGAGTAGCACATCGTTAGAAAGATAGAAAAGGCATCATTCGACCTACTAACGAAATCAGGGAATATTTATAGCCAGCTGGGTAAATGGATAGGCTACTTAGCGTTACTAATTTTTAAAGGGGCGGTGTAAAAAGGTTTTTTATTTTTATTTATTTTTTTTACAGTACATTTACATATTTTAAAATATGGAATACTTGCTGTGTTACTTATAGTTCCCCGGGAAATTCACGAAATTGCCTTATTGACTCCATTATCAGCATTCATATGAAATACATTTTGCTAACCGAGAGACACGAAATGTTAGAAAAATAGTGCAACTATCCTGGACAACTCCAGGTTACATGACTAGTGAATATATAAAAGTCATTTCAAGAATATAATTGCATTCCAAAATGCAGAAAAGATATGCTAAAAATATTTGTGTCTCACAACCCTTCACTGCATAAAAGTGAATCATGTTTTGGTAAATACGGCTTTCAAATTGTTTAAAAAATTAGTATTTTTTTAGATTTATAAAAACCGGAAACTGTTAAAAAAAATATATTTATTTTTCAAACAAAACAGTTAATTATCGAAATATAATGAAACAGTCATCGCCCAGTTCATATATTACACCTTATTATTAAATATTATATAGTTAGTTAACTAACTATAGTTAACTAACTATATTAGTATTATTATTCTTATTTTAATACTAATTTATTTTCTATATTTATTTATTTCTTTATTTAACTTTAGTAATATCAATAATAGTGAAACATAGAGAACATAAATAAAAAAATGAATAAATAATAGAAAATAAATTAATAATAACAAATAATAGTGAAAAATAATCTCATTTATGTCCAGGTCTATAAAAAATGTGTACGTATCGAATTTATAATATTATGCTATCTTAATGTATAACATTTTTGTGACGTATCCCATTAGCATGATGTTATGGTTACACAAAAATAAATATTATTATGCCTACTAATTGAGATTATTCAATAAATAAATAAATAAAGAGAAACATCGTTGGTTGTAGATGTATTTTTGAATTCCTATAATTACAATTTACAATGGGAAAAATTACGGAAGAAACTCAGTATCTAAGCATACAACATTTAAGAGAGAAAAAAAAGGTGTCGATGATTAACCGGTATTGTCCTTCCTCAGCACAAATTAATCAATTAATTTTCCGTTCTCTTTCTAAAACCAGTCGATCGCTTGGGTTAAAAATTAATCGTTACTTGGGACTTCTGAAACCTCATACAAAATTTTTTGACGATACATTCATTACATCGGCAGTTATTAGGACCCCTTCCCAGGAAATTAGTGTCCTCGTTAATGGGGTTTTGAATTTAAATGTGAAAATCCTCATCGATAAATTCATTCTAACGGAAGTTATCGTGTTCACAAAAACACTCACATATTTTTATTAATTGTTTTCATTTTTGGTACCAGGGGTTGGAAAAGATGATATTCCAGTGACAATTAAACATCACAATAGTCAATATGAACCATCTTTAGACGCGTTAATGTTTACCCATCAAAATGATAGTGGTTATTAGTTTTCGCGCCAATTTTTGATTATTAATATCCATTAGGATCCATAATTTATGCATTGTCGTACTAATAAATTGTAATTGTATATTAATACATTTTTCATCTACGTATTCTGATCACAATTTTCTTAAATTTAATAACCAAAATATATTTTAAATAACATTCAAAATGACAAATAAAGTATTCACCGATAATACTCCACCATGGATTTTTCTTGGCAACATTTGTGCGTACCCAGCAAAAATTTACCGGTCGAAAAAAATAAATTATAATAATAAAAATAAATGAACGAAATTAAATTTACAAAATAAACTGACCTTGTGTGTGCGCGAAGAGAACAGAACATAGAAGAAATATCCAAATAGCCATGATGACGCCGAAGAATAGGAGTTAGGAGACGATCATGTTCCTGAGAGAGGACCGAATTCGATTGAGGTTGTGCACGAGGCAAGGGACGGGAGATACTGACGGGAGAACTGAAAGAGATGTTCGGCGGTGGTTGAGACAGTTCCTGTAGTGGGTAGAGAGTGGTGGCATCTAGCGGGGAAATGGGGAATGTAGCGCACCTGATCAGTCTGCATTCTAGGTGACAGACGGATAACTACACTTTCAAGGGTTGCAAAATAAAATGAATTCTTCGGTGAAGCACCTAAATCCTCATACTAAATTATGTGTCGATAAATTCATTACAAGATTTTTTGAATTGAGCCCCTTCCCTTCTGCTGATATGGCTGAAATTTGACAGGTTATGTCTTCATTGGATTATGACTTAAAATATGAAATTTCATGTCGATACATTGCATCGACAGTTATTGGGCTTAATGAGTTTAGCCCCGCTGATCTCCCCTCTCCTTCTTCCGATACCGCTGAAAATTTATGTTTTTATTGTGTTTTGAATTCACATATGAAATTTTGTGTCGATTCATTACAATGGCAGTTATTATTTTTTAGACAAGCCTCTCCCCTAATCCCCCCTTCCTTTTCGCCGATTAGGCTGAAAATCGATAGTGTCTTCATTTTGCTCACACATATAAACACCCTTTGGTCGATTTGTCTGAAAAACAATAGGTGTCGTCATTAGAGGGTTCTGGATTCACATATAAAATTTCGTCTCGAGACATTCCTTGTATCGGGAGTTATAGTGTTCACCGACAGACAGAAATTGTTTTTTTTTTTTTTGTTTTTTTTTCATATTTTCAATTTAGACTCTCCATCGAATGTTTGTCCGATTACATAACTTCTTCTATACTTCATATGGCTGGGGAAGTAAAACACGTAATGTATCGACTCAAATTTCATATGTGAATCGAATGACCACCACGGACGACACCTATTAATTTTCCGGTCAAAGAGAAGGGGGTCCAGAGAGAGGGGTTGACTTAAATATCCTAATAACTGCCGATTTAATGAATATATCGACACCATCTTTAGTATGAGGATTCAGAAGCCACTATGTAAGTCAAATATTGAGTTTTATCACATACGGTCAATTGGCTTTGGAGGGAGAGCAAAAACTTAACTGATACATTCATGCTGGGGAAGTACATAGCTGGTGATTCACTGAAGATATACAATTACTGTAATTTTAAAATAATTACTAGACTATTTTTTTTATGTTGCATGTAAAAAGACCTGTTTTTATACATATGTTATGTCTCAATGAGTTTTGCTGTCAAAAATGAAACACATATTCAACATATGCACGCTAAAATTCGATCCATCTCTGAATGTGGACAATTTTCTCCTCTTTACAGAACGATACACTCATTGCAAAATACAATTTTCCTTTTTTACTTCGCCATCTATACTTTGTATAGTGGAAGTTATGTAAACAGTCAGAAATGCTTCAGTTTTCATCGAAATTTCATGTTTTTCAACCCAAAAATGAAAGAAAAAAAGATGATAGGTGGATCACCGGCTATGTACTTCCCCAGCACAAATTAATCAAACAAAATCAGGAAAAATAAATTTATTTTCCCTCTCAACAATACTAGTCACGATTACGATACCAGGAAGAAAGATGACTTTCGAATAACTAAACATTGCTCTTCTCTTTTTGAAAAAAGTATAACTCATAAAGGAATTAATTTATTTAATGCCCTTCCCCATTTCATGAAGTCAATAGATACAATAAAAAAATTTAAATTTCAACTAAAAATGTTAGAGGAAACCCGTTACACGGAAACGAAATTTTATTCTCACTGCTCAAAAAGAATAAAATAACCACAATAAAAAAAAATCGTGTTTTTAAAATTATATATATTTTTAATTAAAAAACATTATTTGATACAAAGCTTTTATTTTTATTTTATGGACAGAGTTCCTGCCACCCTAAAGGTCAGTTGAATATACTGATTGTTTTATATTGTTTTATTTATTCATTTATAATTGATTAATATATGTCTATATATATTATTTTTCATATATTGTTATAGTTACATTGTTTTTTTTTTCTATATCTCGCACATTGGGACCTGATGATGGGACGTAAGAACGTCCCGAAACATCGTTGGGATAAAATATTTATCTTAATTTTCATTAAATTGAAAAATGTGTCTACTTATTATAAACGTATCTTGTATTATTTTGTTTATACACTTATATATTTTTAAGTATTTATTTGTTCAGTTTACTTTTTTTTTTCAAATAGTTTTGTTATTATCACTAATCATAGGTGTGTTAGGCTCAAGTAGTTATAAATCTATATCTTAATGTATAAATTCTTTTGACGTATCCTATTACCATGTTCTGGGTAACGGAAATAAAATTATTATTATGTAATCAATTACATTTTCACTCTCCTATCAATGCTAATCGACCGTATCTAAAATTCAATATTTCATTTGCATAGTAGTTCTGAATCCTCATGCTAAATTCTGGTGGTACGCATGAATGCTTACTGAGCTAAAGTTCGCAGGCTCAAAACCCGGTGGAGGACCTTAGTTTATTTTATCTGGGAGGTATTTTCCGTTTTTCGGATGGGACGTATAGCCATGGTCCCAAAGGTATTGGTCCCTAGCTTAAGTGAATAAAAATTTATGGTAGGCAAAATTTAGGATTCCCATAGTAGAGTCGGGCTCATGTCCAACACAACGACGAAGGAGCGCTCTGGTAGTAGGCGATATGACCTTGTAGTTAAAACTCGGGTAACTACTAAACTGTTGGTCAATACATTCATTACATCGACAGTTATTAGTTTTTGAGTTGAACCCTCACCCCCTTAACCCTCCCTAAAATGAATAGATGAGATTTTATTGGCGTTTTGAATTCAAATATAAAACGTCATGTCGAAGCATATGCACTCATTACATTTATTATTGGGATTTTTGGCAGTTATTGGGATTTTAGAGTTGATCGATCCCATCTCTTCTTCGTCCGATTTTACTGAAAATCTACTTGTCTTTCTCAGAGAGCTTCGAATTTACATATACAATTTTGAGTCTATACATTCTTTCTATCTGAACTTATCATGTTGATGGAATCAGAAGGTCGGAAAACACTAAATTCCGTTGAAAACTCCGCATCGAAATTCTTACCGATTACATAACTTCCCCTATTCATCATATACCTGGAGAAGTAAAATGGCGCATTTAACATTTTCAGAATCTGATGCAATGCTACCCTTCAAAATGCAAACTAACCTCGTTCTGCGGTACTTATTAATTTTTAGCCAAATCATCCGTGGGGAAGGAGAGGATCAGAGAAAGGTACGAAACTGTCAATGTAACGAATGTATAAACATGAAATTTAGAATGATGATTCAGAAGTCCCTGGTAAGACACCTTACGATTATCAACTAAACCAGTTAGTTACTACGTAACTCCATAAGGACGACTCTTATTGATTTTCAGCTAAATCAGCAGGGGGATAGGAGGGAGAAAGGTAAGGGGGAGAGGGGCTTAACACAAAATCCTTTATTACTGCCGAAAACAGAGTATTTAGAAGCTTCTGAGCAGTTTTGAATTCAGGTATACATTAGGGTTTACTACCCTGTAATTTGGTTCGCCCCTTTGGAAATGAGGCGAGGAAGCGCTCCTAGTGTCAATAAATGTAAGCCGAGGGCGCCGGTAGCTCAGAGGTACGCGTGCTTGTCTTTTGAGTTCAAGATCGTGGGTTTCAAACCCGACCGAGGCCCTTAGTTTATTTTATCTGGGAGGTAAAATAAACTTAAGCACGCCGTCCTTCGGATGGGACGTTAAGCGATGGTCCCGAGCCTGTATGATGTTAGGTACTCGGTCGGGTTTCGAACCCACGATCTTGAGCTCAGAAGACAAGCACGCATACCACTGAGCTACCGGCGCCCTCTTTTCAAATTATATTACTCATTAAGTTAAAGTTTTACTTGGATTGTAAAAATGCCCAAATTATCAGAGATTTTTTCACATCTAACAAAAAAATTAAAACTCCAGAAACCACACTCGAGAATCAAAATATCTTGGCTAATTCATCAAAAAAAGATAAAGAAAAACTACTTGATAACCAAAATTGGGAAACTGTGTAGTTATTTATACAACTGGCTACTTTACATGGTTAATATCCCCCATTAAAATGCCCCGCCCCCCTGAAAACATTTTTAAATTCAACACTACTCCTGAGTAAGACACCTACCGATTTTCAAGCAAATCCGCAGATGATTGGTTTTAGAGGAGGAGAGAAAACTGATTTGACCAATTTGAGCTGGGGAAGTAGCCTGTGTTCCACCGACTTTTTATTAAAAAATCTGGGTATAATATCTTCTATATTTACTAATATTTCTGGATTATTAAGTCATAAATAATACTTTTTGAAATATTGTCTTTTCCCACTGGCATAGCCACAAATCACAGGTCTCCCGGGCAATATTTATTGTGGGCCTATATAATAAATGGCAAAAAAACGGCAATGTATTACTGAGGGGCCTTCTGAATCATCATACTAAAGTTCATGTTGAATAGAATATATTTATTTGTCGACGTTCGATGTCAAGATCTTTTACACAAATGGATGAGATAATTTCGATGAGGCGACTTTCTTTCATTGCTGTTAGGACGGCTTCTATAGTCGAGTTGTCATCCCCCAGCATCTCTTGTAGGTGTCTTGTTTGTGTCCCCATGGTCGTTAGTGCGTCCTCATATGAGTGTGGCCCATACGGAGGGTGCGTCAAGTTAACCCCCCCACTTTAGCTATTACAAATTATGAATCGAGTATTTTTAAACAATTAAATATGGATGCCAACTTGACGCTACCCCCTCGAATTTGGATTTTCAGAAAAATGTTAACGCCAATGCTCGGTTTGTGCAAATAATAATACGTTTTGTGTTGCCTCGCAAACTAGTGTTTTTTTCAAAAAAAACATATCCAGCGGGGCCAATTTCAGGCAATCCCACCTTCGAGATCGCTATTTTGGCATTATTTGAACGCTAATGAATTGCTCAAGTTTTGTGCGGAATACTGCTGACAGTAATTCTTTTGTTGTTACCAGAAAATATGTTTATTGAAAAAAAAAAAAAAAAAACAAGCCGTCTCTCCCCATCGCCAAAAAAAAATATATATGTGTTTTTTTTTAAATATTGTCGTTTTCACAAAATTATATAATATATGGGAATACATTCGGTATTGCTACCATCCTCAGCCAAGACTTAACAAATACTAAGATACAATTCACCAACTTTACATCCCACACGCGGTTCTTCCCTGTGCATTTCTCCTGTAAACACCAAAACATAGATGGTTTATTAGAGTCGATTATCGACTGGTTTTGGCATCGATTTTTAAGAAACAACGATGTTGTAAGTTATAGTTTTAAATCATACTTTTTCACATTGAAAACCATTTTAATTCAACTATTATGAAATGTAATTTCAATTTATAAAGAGACTGTCTGTAAAAATTGTGTAGAGTGAACAATCGATGTTTTATCTTTATACCAATTACTAGTTTCGAGGACAAGCCTACAGTTTCACGGCGGGGAAAAATTTCATTTTATAAAAGCCACACAATAATCCATGGCACTCAGCGATACCTAGCGGAATCAGACAGAATCACAACAACAAAGTTCAGACTGATGGCGCTAGGTTCTCTAGTGTTTCTCATCAACAACTGCCCATTTCAATGTTATTTTCTAGTTCATACGTTTTTATTTTATTTATTACATATCTTCCCCTACACTATTTATAGCTTGGAAACTAAAATGTTGACGTAGTAGAATATTATTATTATTATTATTGAAAATTCGTTAGTATTAATCTGAAATGTTTATTTGAGCAAAAATAATGAAACATATCACCGCCTTTTTTATGAACATATGAAACTACATTTTTATTACACTACATAACTTATCAATCGAATATAAAATACAGGAAATAAGAATTTGAATTAGCGTATGATATCACATGATACTTAATATTCTCAGCTAGCAACGTAACTTTCGAGGATTGCAAGAATTGTTTGAAGATTCATTGCAGATATGACATAAATTATTTGATAGAATATTTGTACATATAAAATGGATAGTGCAACATATGTATACATAACAGGGTGTTGCAACTTAAATAGATAATACAATATAAGTTAACATAACTAAAAACCTCAACTAATATCAGTTAAAATAAATAAAAACAAAGAACCACTACTAGCTTTGGTAAAGTTCAAAATTGACAAGTTCAGAAAGTTTAAACAAAGTTCTTTGTTTTACATCACCAGTTATACAAAGTATAGGGGAAGTTATGAAATCGGTAAAAAATTCGATGCATAGTTTTCAACGTGCAATTCCAAAAATGTGCATCTGTGATCACGATAACTCCTGATAGAATGAATGTATTATATAGTGAAAATTCATCATCAAATTTCAAGCCGATTACATAACTTCTTTTATACTTTATGAAGTAAAAACACTAAAAAAATGTTCTTATCTCTCATAATTTGAAGGAAAAAATTCAGATCCTATAATGTTGCAACACCCGGGTGGGCTTACTCAAGGTATATATATCTTGAAAAATATCCCTCAGATGGTAAAAGACAAGATTACCTCTCTCAGGTAATTCCTTTACTGAAGATTCAATATTCCACAAAATCTATCAGGGACTTATCCCCTTCTTCCCGTCATCTCTTTTGGTATACGGCCCAAGCCGGCTTTTTGAGCATACCCTAATGCCTAGTATACATCAATACTTGGCTATCATAATTTCATTTCTATATGATGTGGCCACGTCCAATATTAGATAGAAATTGAGGAAAATAAAAAAAACTTTTTTAAAAACAAGCTCTTATTTAAATGAACTAAAAAGGAATAAATAAGTAATGAATTGTGTTACATATGATATGCTAGGTACTTATATGTTACATATGATATGCTAGGTACTTATATGTTACATATGATATGCTAGGTACTTATATGTTACATATGATATGCTAGGTACTTATATGTTACATATGATATGCTAGGTACTTATATGTTACATATGATATGCTAGGTACTTATATGTTACATATGATATGCTAGGTACTTATAATGTTGAATCTGTATATATTTATATGTAACAATGTTAATTTGAAATAAAAGCTTGTCGCTCACAAGCCTGTTTATGTATAATTTATTAGAATGTAGTGTAATTCGTAGGCGACAAGCTTTTACTTTTCAAATTATTATTGTTATACATAAGAGGGTGCCGGTAGCTCAATGGTATGCGTGCTTGCCTTCTGAGCTCAAGGTCGTGGGTTCGGAAGCCGGCCAAGGCCCTTAAATTAATTTTATCTAGGAGGTAAAATGAACTTAAGCACGCCGTCCTTCGGATGGGACGTTAAGCGATGGTCCCGAGCCTGTACGATGTCAGGTACTCGTTAAAGACCCCTGCCCTCGATGAATAAAAATTTAGGGTAGGCAAAATATAGGACTCTCACAGTAGAGTCGGGCTCATGTCCACCAGAGTGACGAAAGAGCACGGTAGTAGGCGATATGACCTCGCAGTTAAAGCCCGGGCATGAGTCTTAAAACCTAACCTACAGATTCAACTTTATAAGTACTAAGCTGGGGAACCATGGTGGCCGCGCGGACTAGAGCGTAGGGCTTTGGTCGCATGGTCACACCTTGGATTGCGGGTTCGAATCCCGTCGTGGAGTGAGTTTTATTTCGTAGATAAAACTTCCTCCCGGGGCCATGGATGTCGTAAATAATTAGGTAGAACACCATTATAAGATTCATGGCATCGTACATAGGGCAAAAAAAAAATAAAGTTCGTAGCATAATCATATGTAACAAAATTAATTACTTATCTATTCATAGTTCATTCAAATAAAAGCTTGTTTTCAAAAGTGTTTTTATTTATTTCTTAATTTTAGGAGCAAAATTTAGTCTTTACTTATTTTGTTTTTTAATAGATTATTCACCATTATTGTCAACTTCTGTAAATTGTATGTATATCTTACGGTTAGTGTAATGCCGTAAGTATTGATAATTGTAAAACAATATTCAACGCCACATGTAAACAATATACAACCACATTTTTTCGAGATAATGCTAAACTATGAGTTCGCACTACGAAACATTTTTAATAGTCATTTCCTAACGCCTATCCGCCATTTTGCAGCCGCCATCTTTGATTTACCACAATTAACACCGGAAGCATATATTGTCAGTAGAGTTATATGACTGTACTAAATTTCAAATCAATCGGTTAATTGGAAAAGGGATAAAATTGACTTGCAAGATTTGTTGCAGACAGACAACAAAGCAAAAGCTAAATAAATGATAGTAAAAAGTCACCGGTGAATCTCCATGTTTTTGCTCTCCCAAAAGTATAGGGAAAGTTATGTAATCGATCAAAAAGTTTTGAGTTTCACTAGATTTTCATGTCTTTGTGTCTTGTCAACATGATAAGTACCAATAGAATGAATGTTTCAATACGAAATTTAATATGTGTATTCAGAAACCTCTAAGGATCAATTGTTTTTCAGCCAAATCGGCCGAAGAAAGGGAGGAGTCTTAACAACAACAAGTCTAATAACTGCAGTTAAAATGAATGTATTGACAGGACATTTCATATATAAATTCAAAACCACAATGAATATTTTTTTCTTTTGAGCGGAATCAACCAAATGGAAAGAGAGTCAGAGAAGGGGCCGATGTAACGAATGTATTGACACAAAATTTAGTATAATGAGTCAGAAGCCACTAAGTAATTGTTGGTTTTTTACGGCATTTCTTCCAGAGGTTTCTTATTTTTTCTTTTATCTGACAATATTTTGGGACACTTACAAGTCCCTTCAACATAATGATATTTAACCTTTTTTGCAGAGATATTGTGAAACACTTGATAAAAATAAAGAAAACGTATGTTTTTTTAAAAAATATTGTCTATTTCACAAATAATGTATAATATGTGAGTACTTTCGGTATTGCTACCATCTTCAGCCACTACTTAACAAATACTAAATTGAAGTTCAACTAGGTAGTTTACAATCCAAACGGTAGGTAGGTATCCTTTTTCAGCCCCTACGGGGTTTTCCTATCCCTTCTGTACAGTTAATATTTGAAATATGTAAAAACATAAAAAAATGACATTTCGTCCCAAATTGGGATCTTAAAAATAAAAATTTGAAATAGTATGTGTTGATTAAATGTATATATGAATTGTAACAATTGTTAATATATGAGTAAAAATAAAATAAAAAGTTTTATAAAATAAAATATAGTTTTTTTTTTTTTATTACTCTCTCAAAAAACTGTATATTTTATTTTTACTTATATATTAACAATTATTACAATTCATATATGAAGGGTACAGGGAAAAAACAAGGGATGTCCATTTTTTTGAAAATTGAGGTTTTTTGCCCTATCTATTGGTCATAAATGGTTCTAAATGACAGTGTTGCAAGACAGGGTTAAAACCAGACGTGTCCATGGTTATGTTGAAAGAAAGTTTTCATGTACAGAAAAGAAACAAGGTTTGTCCAACTGAAAAAGGGAAAGAACAAGTGATGTCCAATGAAAGGTTATTGTAATGTTTTACCTCCTTTCATATTAAAAATAAAAAGTACTGTTGTTTTAATGTTTTAAGTTGTTTTGTGTGATTTTAAAAATAAAACTAATATTTTCATCATAATAAGTTATTTTAAATTAAAAACTACGTAATACATTGTTTTATTTCAAAATGAGTGAGGGAGAAGAAAGCAATTTTGTAAGATCGCCAAAGAAAGGAAAAAAACGTGCAAAAACAGGTAGGATGTCTGAAGTTTTGAAAAAAATTCGGTTGCAAAGTCACGCAGTTGGTTTGCCTTGTAATTGCAAGCGGCTTAAATGTTTCGAAAATAGCAATGCTGAAGAAAGGAAGCTCATTCTTCAAAAGTTTAACGCATTGGGCTCGAACAATCATCAAAACTCCTATTTAACCGCACTTATAAGCATTTTACCCATTATGCGAAGACGATCCAGAAAACCTGTAATAAATGCAACATATCGGGGTCAGGAGCACCCGAAAAAAAAGAAAAAAAAAAAAAAAAAAAAAGATGCAACATATCGTTATAAAATAATGGTTATGCGTGATGGGACTGTTGTTGAAGTACCTGTTTGTAAAAAGGCATTTTTGTCTATTCATGGGATAGAAAAAGAAAAATTAGAATACATGTCTTCATATTTTAATTTTCATACCTTGTTTTGTTCCAGCAAAACGGAATTTTTAGCAATTTTTTATATCTGGAATTTTTACATCTTTATTCTTTTTTAAAAAACTTAGAATATTACTTAAAATATATATTTTTAATTATATTTCACTATATTTTAATTATATAAAATAATTACAACAGTTTTACAAACTTGAAATGACAAAATTCTGAATTACTCGAAATAATGTTTTTGTGACATATCTTATTCTTTCCCTGTACCCTTCATATGCATTTAATCAACACAGACTATTTCAAATTTTTATTTTTAAGATCCCAATTTGGGACGAAATGTCATTTTTTTATGTTTTTACATATTTCAAATATAAACTGTACAAAAGGGATAGGAAAATCCCGTAGGGGCTGAAAAAGGATACCTACCTACCGTTTGGATTGTAAACTACCTAGTTGAACTTCAATTTAGTATTTGTTAAGTCGTGGCTGAAGATGATAGCAATACCGAAAGTACTCCCATATTATATATTATTTGTGAAATAGACAATATTTTAAAAAAACATACGTTTTCTTTATTTCCCGGAATATTGTCAGAAAAAAAAAAAAAAAAAAAAAAAGAAGACACCTCTGGAAGAAATGCCGGAAAAAACCAACAATTCAATATCGTAGAGAATTTTAAAAAACACTCCACTAAGTAAGTCAAATACTGAATTTTAGCCCAAACGATCGATTGGCTTTGGAAGGAGAGCGAAAACATATTTGTTTTATTCATGATGGAGAAGTACATTGCTGGTAATTCACTGACAAGTATTTTTAATTTCATATTTGAATTTATTGAGTTGGTGAACATGAAATTCCGTTGAAAACTCAACATCGAATTTCTGACCGATTACATAACTTTCTCTATACTTTGTATAGCTGAGGAAATAAAAACAATCTAATCTAATTGAATGATACAAAGGAGTGGTGAGAATATTTAACTAAGATCGAGAGGCAACACGAAATATGTAGGTTACGTGGGTCGCTCTGTCAGGTGCCTGCTATAGTCGATACGTGGGACTTAGTCACACCTGACTCCAGGCTAGCGGCCCATTCAATGGGGCTCATTGGAAAAACAGACAAAAATTTGCATATTAAATCAATTTCCAACCTATACTCTACAATGCCTCACTTAAATATCTGTACAGAATTAGTTACAATCAGAGTTGAGTACTACTGTAATAAATAAAACAAACTTCTTATTGATATATTGTCTATTATTTCCACATAGGTATTGTTTAGTAAACAACTTTCGTAATGTAAACACACGGCTAATCCCTCTCTGAGTCTGATACTCAATCCCAGTCAGTCCCATGCTATAGTTGCCAGTGAGTGGACCTATTTTAAGTTTTTATTTATTACGGCCCTCCTTCTTATTTTGAACTTCTCGAACTTATATTTGGACTTGCTACCTGCCAGTGTCCCCGTTCAGCTTTGTCTTCGTTCGTCCGATGAGCTTCGTTCTTCTGATCTCATCGTTCTTTGGGTTCCATCATCCTTCGAAGATCATCATTCTTGTTTCTATTTCAATGTCACTATTTTCACCATACTGTGGTTGTCAACATAAAGATATTTATCATTTTATTTTTATTTTCATCGTGAGCTCACGTTAATATTTTCAGTTTTAATTACATATGGGGTTTCCAAACATTGTTTCTTATGGAACTACTTTCATTGTACGTAGTCCATAGTCGATTATATTTTTTATTATATTACTTTTATTACGATAATAGAAAATAGATCCGATATGTCCGATAATATATAATAATTATTTACTCAATCCTTTTGACATATTTTGATAAGTATTTCTTTTTTAAACTAAAGTTAATTTTTAATTTTATTTTGATATATATAACAAGATTTATTCTTTTTTGCGTCATTGAATATACATTTTTTTTTTTTTTCTTATAATATATTATTTTTTTACATTGTTTTCAGTATTATTATTATTTTGGTCCCCTTTATTTTTGTCCTCCGTTTCCCTATCATGTGCTTGTCCAATAGTTAGGAAGCTCTAGCAAAAATTTAAATTTATTTGAGAATTTCCCTATTCAAAAGGAACAGGGAGCCTTGAATTAACCAAGTATGAAGTATAAGGGAAGTTATGTAAGGTAATCGGTCAAAAGTTTGTGCGGAACGATCCGATCTCCAGATTCCAAATATACAAAAAAAAAAAAAATGTCGATATGTTTGTGCTTGTGAACACGATAACTCCCGATAGAATGAATGTATCGACATTGATCTTCAACTAAATCAGCCGAAGGAAGGGGGGATTAGGGGGTGCCCAATAACTACAGGACATAACCTATCATATGGGGATGCCATCATTGACAATTTCAATTTTTTAACCGGGCAGATGACGTTACTAACCTGCTTGAAGGATCTTTGGCTACTGTACGAAGGAGTATGAATTGAAGGGATTCATTATATGGTTTTTATTTTCAACACTGTGCTGTATATAAGTCGTTTTATTTACAAAATCAATTTAGATGTTTTGTCTAGTAGTCTTAGTAACAGTTTGGAACTAGTAACTCCTAAAGGACACCGGTAGCTCAGTGGTATGCTTGCTTGTCAACTGAGCTCAAGAGGTAAAATATGTCCACCAGAGTGACGAAAGAGCGCTCTGGTAGTAGGCGATATGACCTAGTAGTTAAAGCCCGGGCATGAGTCATAAAACCAAACCAACCAACCTAAAGGACACACTCATAGACACCCCGGTATAAAGAGACGGTGAAGTATGGCGAGGAACTCCCGCACTCTTTGTTCTCGTTTTGGCAGAGACTTAGGACATTTGTCGAAGGAATTCTAGATTCTAAGAAGACACACTCCCACTTTGTACGCACCACTGTTTTAAGTATTCCTGGCTACGCCCCTCAATACAATATTTATTCCGGGTAGACTCCTTTAGTGTAAGGAATGGGGACAGTAGAAAAGGAGAAGAACATAAATTTTCCTCTGTGATTCTCCATAATGTAGGACACTAGTTTCAAGAATAATGTTTCCCCCCACGAATTGCTTTCAATGAATTATTATCTCTAGTCTTCTTTTGGGTTCTGTGTATATAAATTTGCGAGGTTAATTATCATTTAAATTTGGCTAATAAATTTGCACACCTTTACAAATTTTATTAAAATACATTTTATTCGACCTCCTGATTACAAGTTAACAGTTAAGCTCGTGGCAACCACTTTTGTGAATTTCATGTTTTTCGACCCCCTGACTCCTAAAATATAAAAAAAATTACTGACAGAATGTATTTATATGTGTTTCCACAAGTTCATGAGGACGTCATCTATTGATTTTCATCGAAATCGACCAAAAGATAGAGGAAGATTAGAGGGGAGGCTTACCACAAATCTAATAACTGGCTTTGTAATGAATGTGTCAAAAAATTATTACATTCAAATACAAAAGCCAATAAGAACGGCGTCTATTACTTTCCTCGAAATCAGCCGAAAGAAAAAGGGGATCAGGGGATGAAAACACTAAAACTACCGATATAATGAATGTATCCGATACAAATTGCCCCTATGTAAGTAAACTATTAATTTTTAGCCCAAACTGAATTTGGGACGATGGTTCCCGGGAAGCTCTCTTTTTAAATTATAAAAATCGTTGATAATTATTTTAAAAATGTTAACTATGCACATTTTAATGACTCATGCCCAGGCTTTAACTACGAGGTCATATCGCCTGCTACCAGAGCGTTCTTTCGTCACTCCGGTGGACATGAGCCCGACTCTACTGTGGGAGTCCTAAATTTTGCCTACCCTAAATTTTTATTCACCTAGGGCAGGGGTCTTTAACGAGCACCTGACATCGTACAGACTCGGGACCATCCCTTAACCTCCCATCAGAAGGATGGCGTGCTTAAGTTTATTTTACCTTCCAGATAAAATAAACTAAGCGTTTCGGCCGGGTTTCGAACCCACGGTCTTGAGCTCAGAAAGCAAGCACGCCACTGAGCTACCGGCGCCATGTACATTTAAATTATAATTAAATTAATTAATCCTTTATTTATTCATTTTTTATTATTATTTTATTACTTATTTGAATGATTGTTTTATTGCATATTTGCTTATTCACATGGGTTTCCTTACTCTCTAACAATGATGTAAAAATGGAGACTTTTTTATTCGTTTTTGGGAAAAGTGGGTCGGAAAAAAAGGATAATTCAGTGAAATACATATCGATACATCGTACAACCTGGGAAGTATGTAATAAGAGGCAGCGGAAATTAAACCCCCAATATATTTAGCAGATTTAAGTTATTCTTTCATAGTATAATTGGCCAGTATGGTAAAAAACAAATTATATATATAATTTTTTCACTTTAAAATATATATATATATATACATTTATTTATATTTATATGTATATTTAACATATACATTATACATTTATTAAAAAAAAAAAAAAAAAAAAAATTGACAAGTTGCGTAGACACTATTCGAGCCTGTGAAATTTATGATGGGAGTCTTGGAATAAAAAAATAAACGGACTCACTTAACGCTGTCAGTGACTGTTATTATAAAATGTATAAGGTTATTATTATTTATAGTTATTTGTAATTCAAACTACGTATTTAATTGACTTGTGAGTAAATAGTCTATTACAGCAATTGACCTGTTTCCTGTTAGTCTCAAACTGCACATCACTGAGAGACGAAACTCCTGTTAGTTGAGCCATCAGTTCAGAGATAGCGCAACAATCGATACCAAGAAGGTACTACTAAGAATTGTCATCAGTATATATTTATTTTCATAGATTTAATTTTCAAGAACAATAAATAAATAAAATAAAAAATACCTCGGTGAATAACCAGGCAATGTACTTCCCCAGAAAGAATTAATAGATTAATTTTTCGCTCCCCATCTAAAACCAGTCGACCGTTTGCACTAATATTCCAGAGTTGACTTACGTAGGGACTCCTATAACATCGGCAGTTATTGAAGTTTTTGAATTTAGCCACTTCCGATGATCCCCCTTTCTCTTCGGCTACCGCTGAAAGGTTACAGGTTATGTCCTCATTGAGTTTTAACTTTAAATATGAAATTTCATGTCGATTCCATTCATTTCTTCACATCGGGAGTTATTGGGGTTTTCAAGTTGAGCTCTGCTTCCCTACTGCCGATTCAGCTGAAAATTAATGTGTCGTCCTTATGGGGTTTGGAATTCACATTCGAAATTTTTTGTCGATTCGTTAATTACAACGGCAGTTTTTGAGCTTCCCCCCAAATTCCGCCCTTCCCTTTGTTTGATTTGGCTGAAAATCTATAGTTCTCTTCCTTAGAGGGTTCTGGATTCACATATAAAATTTCCTGTCAATACATTCATTTTATCGGAAGTTATCGTGTTCTTCAATTTTAGACTGATTAAATTACCTACTTCCCCCTCACTTCGTATAATTGGGAAGTAAAATAAAATTCAAGCCGGCCCTTTCACGTGATTTTTGTTTTTATATAACTATTGTACAATTATGTTAGTGCAAAGAAATGTATAATATCATTACAGCATTATGTAATTTATTGATGAATTTATTAATTTTGTTTTTTGACGTGAAGACGTCTATTCGTTCGTTAGGCACAGTGATAGCCGGTCAAACTTTCTTGTGTTACAAAATACCGTCAGATTTCAATCGCTAATAACTACCAGACTAATAATGCGATAACAACGGTTGAGGTCACAATGGATAGAGCATGTCTGTACGTGTTTGTTTTGCCTGTGACGTTATCGGGCTAGTGTGGGCGCCAGCGGATGATTGTTGCGAATTAGCGTTGTATAAAATATTAATTAGTGTAGCGTGAGAGCACGTTTAGATAGGACGTTGATTCGGGTGTAAAGAGCTTGAGGAATACTACCTGGACTCAAAGTGAAACAATAAAAATATTTGTCAAAATCGGTATTAAATTGAAAATTGCAAAAAAATTAAAGATGTCCTCTCATATGAATCGTAAATATGCGCTGAATTATAGAAAACACAAATCAGAGGAAAGCTCACATCAAAAGGAATTTAAAAAACCTAAAAAGTCTAGTGCCGAGCAAATGCAAGAACTACGGCAGCATCGAAAAGAAAATGAAAAGACGGCGTGGACCTTGACTACGCCTTAATCTTTTTTTTTGGCACACAAATTTATACAACAATAAAACTGAAACTGCTAAACATTATTTATTGTGGATAAATTATGTGTAGTACATATTATACATATGATAAATTATAATATAAATACTTGTAACTTACACTGGGAAAAGGAATTGAGCAAATTGATTGTTTTTTACTCCCAAAGCTATACGACGACTTTCAGCCAAATCGGCCAAAGGGAAGGGGAGGATTAGGGAGGAGGTTTAAAATAACGACGACATCTATTAATTTTCCACGAAATTGGTCGAAGGGAAGGGGGACCAAAGAAGAGGGGCTCACATGGGATACACATATAAAATTTCGTGTCGATACATTCATTCTATTGGCTGTTCATAGACACACAGACAGACAGAAAATTTTGGTATCTGGGAATCTTTAATCTCTCTGACCGATTACATAACTGCCCCTATACTTGGAGAAGTTAAAGGGCTTATGAAATAACTTCCTATATCTACATATAGGTACAATTAAAATTAGGAGTAACCTCATTTTTTTTCAAGAACTAAAAGTTTGGGAACTAAGTTGAACATTAAGAACCAGTTCTGAAGGACCCCTGGGAAAGGCTGCATCTTTTAGACAGGAAATCTCTGGATGAGAACTTTATTACTTTACACAAGATAGATTAAGCACTTTCCTAAATTAGATATTTCTAAAACTTTGATGTCATACTTATCATTAATTTTTTATTACAACCTTATTATTTATTATTATTTTTTTTTATTAGAGATATTTTATAAAATTGAAAAAATTTGATATCAAAATAGTGTAAGATTTGAGACAAAATATAACAAATTATTTATTTTATTTTACTTGCCCAGATATACGGAGAAGTTATGTGATATGTCCAAATACATTTTTTGCGTTCTGTGTTGATATAGTGGAAATACTAATGAATAAAATAAAATTATAGATAAAACACTTTTCTGAACACTTATATTGTCTAATTCCACAAACATATACTTAAATGTGTACCGGTTTCGGCTTACGCCATCGTCAGCACAATGTTCAACAATAATTCAGATATTTGGCAGGCATACATATTTATATTAACCTAAGAGTACCTGAGGTGAAAGGGTCCCCTCCTCTGGTAAAACCAGCTATTACAGTTAGAATATAGACTTCCACCCCCTTGGTTTTACCAGAGGAGGGGACCCTTTCCCCTCAGGTACTCTTAGCTTAATATAAATATGTAGGGGAAATCCAGATTAGAATCAAAAATAAACAAAAAAAAATTTTTTTGTTGATAAACAACACTGAAAGTTAAAAATACACTATAACAAGTTAAAAATTGAAACTGACTTATTATTATTTTAAGCAGGGTAGGGGAGAAGACATGTACACTGGATGGAGTCTTACATTGCAAAGTTCCCCAACCCTGCTTATTCATAGTAAGTCATTTTAATGTTTACTCTTTATTATGTTCCACCTATTTGTCTATTTCCATTATTTATGTTTATGTTTAGTAATGTAATCATATTTAATTTTAATGTTTAGTAATTATTCATAGTAAGTCAGTTTCAATTTTTAACTTGTCATATGTATTTTTAACGTTCAGTAATGTTTATCAACAAAAAAATTTTTTTTGTTTATTTTTGATTCTAATCTTGATTTCCCCCCCATGTTTGTAGGCCCTATATCGAAACGTTGGCATCTGAATAGTGTTTTTTTTTTTCATCTTTGACTGACCCTAAATATTCCTACAATTAGAATCTACAGTCGCTAATCAACATCTATAAATATGTATGTCTGCCAAATATCTGAATTATTGTTGAACATTGTGCTGACGATGGCGTAAGCCGAAACCGGTACACATTTAAGTAAACGTTTGTGGAATTAGACAATATAAGTGTTCCAAAAAGTGTTTTATCTATAATTTTATTTTATTTATTAGTTATGTGATAGGTCAAAAATTCGATGCGGGATTTTCAACGGAATTTCAAATTTTCCGACTTCCATATTTCAAATATGAATAAACAATTCTGTTCGTCTGTGTGTGTGTGTGTCTGTGAACACGATTACAACTGACAGAATGAATGTATCGACAAGAAATTTTATATGTGAAGTCAAAATCTAATGAGGGGGGGAATCAGGGGAGGGGGTCAACTTAAAAACCGTAATAACTATCGATGTAATGAATTTATCGACAAAAGATTTAGTATGAGAATTCAGGAGTTGTGTTGAATAGTTGTATATTGGCGCATTACCCTTAGTTAAATATTAGCGCAAACGGTCTACTGGTTTACGAGAGGGAGCGAAAAGTTAATTAATTCGTTGTGGGGAAGTACATCGCCGGTGTTTCACCGACGACTTTTTTTTAAGAATTTCGGATTGAAATGCATGAATTCTCATTATTTTGTTTTAAGATTTCAAGATCACATTATAAATGTGAAGAAAATTACCACTTAAGTGGTGTAAGCTAAATATCACCCTTAAATCTCATTATTTATTTTTTGAATAATGTTTGTGGCTTAAACTGAGTAAATATATAATAAATAACAAAAAATAAAATAATAATAATGGTATAAATCACCTATCTGTATTTCAGGTGTATTCTCACTATTAATTAGTGGTCGTCCTCAAAAAAAGTATTTTTTTTTTTAAATATAATAATATATCATAAGTACAATTATTTTAAAATATGTTACTCGGATACTAGTGAGGGGCTGTTATATGGACCATCATGCTTTGGATAACATGAGTACATAGCCTATCCCTACAATATTTTATTATTTCTCAAACATTAAAATGTAATTCCAAAAATGAAAAAAAAAAAAAAAAATTGTGTGAACCTCGATAACTGTTGACAATCTATGAACACGAAATTTTATATATGTCCAGAACCCTTTAGGAACCCATGAAATTGATGGATGGAAAGGGTGGCCACAAAGTTTAGTGTGACGTTCCAGAAGCCCTTTATACATTTATTAACTTATAACTATATAATTTTTTTCATATTATACTTCTCAACATCCAGCATATAAACCAAAATTTAAATGTAATATTTTTTTGTTGACAGGCTGAGCTGAGTGTTGGTCGTTTTTCCGCTCGGCTGGTGGGGTACATATATAATAAGGCGAGCGGTATGTTGAGGCCCTGAGCTGAGTTTGTGCTGACACGAAGGGTCCAAAAGACTTTCCTGCTCTGAGCCCTTGGCCTCCCCGCCCCCATTCTAAAAATGACCCCCCCCCCCCCCCCCCCCCCCTCCCCACACCAAACAAAGGAAAACATTTTCTGCAATCTCATCACATCACTCCCTCAAAATATTTTATTTTAATAAAGTAAACCACATTCTTTTTGATTTATCCAATAATTCTTGTACATTTTTCCAATTTTCTTGTTCCCTCCTTATCACCTTCCCTATCTCCAATTCGGTTGAAAATTAATGTACGTTATCCTGAAAGGGTTTTGGATACACTTATAAATGACCCCGCACCATTCCTATGGGAAATTGGCTCCCGGCGAAATTGGCTGAAATTTTGAGGAAATGTTCCTCGTGTCATGTAGATCGTAAGTCTCTATAGGCTCGACTAGCAAAAAATAATATTTTTCGAAATTACGAGCGTTTTTCGAAACTGAGATTTTTGGTTGTTTCCGGCATTTTTTCTCCAGAGTTGTCTTCTTTTTTCTTCGTTGGACAATATTTCGGGACAATTGCAGGTCCCTTCTTCTGGTCACTATGAACATTCTACTACTGAGATTTGTCATTAGATTGAAGTGCTAAATAATAAGTTTGAATGGCAATTTAATAATTTTATAAATTGTAACGTTGGATTTACAACGGAAGCTAAATTAACCAAACTTGCAGAATTTTAATATCACAATTAAGTTGCTCAAAAGCAAAGCTGTAGGGCGCCAGGCCGATCTTCGGCCACTCAACTTGATAAGACAAAATAATGCTAAATTCGACTAGCTTTAAGAACGTGAGAATCCGCATCGCTTTCATCGCGGGGTATTAGACAAAGGAATAACAGACAAACATAAATCAAAATAAAACACGTGAATAACAATGTAACATGGGCTTATAATTGAAAATAAAACAAATGCAATCTACAGTGACGATAGTAAACGTCTCGACGTTTAACAACGAAATTAAGAAATGAATTTAAATCCTATTAGGGGCGGCATTATAATAGCAAAATTGAACTGAAATATCGGACTCAAAATAATTTCAACTAAAATGGTGTATTCAGGCACACAATATTCTTCACACTTGACGCAATTCGTTATATGAAATTAATAAGTTACGTTAAACAATACTTGATCAAAGAAAATGACTGAATAATCAACTATATAAAGTATCGAAACTATTTGTATAAATATTTTTTTTGACTTATCTTTCTGCATATAAGTATTATTATACAGAATATTTTTTTATAAAAATCATCAAAACATTTTCCTTTGTTGTTAGAAAATGATGTAAACATTGATAAAATTATTAAATTGCCATTCAAACTTATTATTTAGCACTTCAATCTAATGACAAATCTCAGTTTCGAAAAACGCTCATAATTTCGAAAAATATAATTTTTTGCTAGTCGAGCCTATAGAGACTTACTATCTACATGACACGAGGAACATTTCCTCAAAATTTCAGCCAATTTCGCCGGGAGCCAATTTCCCATAAGAATGGTGCGGGGTCATTTGTGTGTCGATACGTTCATTCTATCGGAAGTTATCGTGTTCAGACAGATTTTTTTTAATTCATTTTTTCAATAAGGTGTTTGGAAGGATGAAATTCCGGTTAAAAATCAGCATCGAATTCTCACCAATTTCATAAGTAAAAAAAAACTTGAATACCTCTTGTCTTAATATGCCAATGGTATTTCCCCATTAGGATAATTTTCTGTTCTTAATTAAGCTTATTTACTATGAGCAATTATAAATTTATTGTTATAATAATAATAATCTTGTAAGAGGGGTTGGTCGGAGTTGGAAGAATTAGGGGTAAAGTGTTAATTAAGGAAGCCAGGAGAGACAACCAGAGAATTATGAAAATGGAAACACTTTTCCGTTGTTTTCTCATTTTTTTTTTTTTTTCTCTCACTTTTCCTCTAGTAAATTTTATGAAAAATAAATCAGTGGAGTTACAAAAGAGGGTTGGCTAACTTCCCCAGCTCAGCCGCCTGACCACTTATCTTCGTCACATTGCCCTCGCTTCCCAAACCAACTCATCTTTTTCACTTTTTATTTTTAATTTTAAATTTTATTTTATTTTTTTTTTTCTTTAAACAATATTTTGTTTTAATAGAATTTACATTTTACATTTTATCTCAGCCATTAAAAAAAGGTCTCAACGAATAACCGACAATGTATTTCCCTTGTTCAATTATAAGTTTCCGCTCTTCCTGTAAACACAATTAACTGATTTACTGTTTTTTTTTCACCGTTTTTTTTTTTTTCGTTTTCGCCCAATTAAGAATTGAAAAACGCGATTTTAGCAGATATCACGTTTTTGGCTAACTTTGAACTGCTGTATATCGGAACCATTAAATTCTAAAACTCTAAAATTTTACACAAATACTCAGAAGTGCTAAGGGAACATTCTCACAATGTTTGGAGAACCTTATAAAGGTTCTCTAGTTATTTTACAACAATTATGGCCCCGGGAGGGAGTTCCATCTACCAATTAAAACTTACTCCCGGATGGGATTCGAACCCGCAAACCATGGTGAGTCCAAAGCCCTACGCTCTAGCCCGCACGGCTTTAATCAGGGACTTCTCAATTATTATACTACTTGTGTTATTACATTTTCTACAAAGGGCGGCGTTTTCTCAGTGGTATGCGTGCTTGCTTACAGAGTTCAAAATCTGGGAAATAAAATAACCTTGAGCACGCCGTCCTTCGGAAAGGACGTTTAGCGATGGTTCCTACTCTGCACGTTAAAGATCCTACCCTATAATGAATAACAATTTATTTTCGATATATTCATTCTATCAGGCGTTATCGTGTCACAGACACACACACATTCAGGCTAACAGAGATTTGGATTTCATTTTTGATTTCTGAAAACATGTAATTCTGGTGAAAAATCAACATCGAATTTTTAATAGAATACATAACTTCTATGCTTTGTATAGCTGGGGGCAGTAAACAAAATTCGAAATTTATTTTCTCTCTTGTATTGAAATGGTTTTAATCCATTTGAAAGAAGAAAAAAAAAGGGGAAAAAGAAAATAAATAATTGTTAAAGTTTGCAATATCTGTCCTTTCAGAGCCTATTGAAAATTCCCTTTTATGCCATGGTTCAACAAGTATCCCGTTTTTGCTCCCATTTCACTGGGAATTTGAAAGAGTTACCAATCCCCTATGTATAAGTGTCAAAGGAGAATTGCCTTTTATTGTATCTTTTAAATCGAAAATTTCATTAAATTGACAAAAGGATCGTTTGTTGCATTGAACTTATTATTGTTGCTTCAAAAAGCTAAATTGTGTTTGGTGATGTATAAAATTACACAAATTATTAATATTATAAAAATTAATTATAATATATTACATATATGAGAGGGCGCCGGTAGCTCAGTGGTATGCGTGCTTGACTTCTGAGCTCAAGGTCGTGGGTTCGTAACCCGACCGAGGCCCTTAGTTTATTTTATCTGGGAGGTAAAATAAACTTAAGCACGCCGTCCTTCGGATGGGACGTTAAGCGATGGTCCCGAGCCTGTACGATGTCAGGTACTCGTTAAAGACCCCTACCCTAGATGAATAAAAATTTAGGGTAGGCAAAGTTTAGGACTCCCACAGTAGAGTCGGGCTCATGTCCACCAGAGTGACGAAAGAGTGCTTTGGTAGTAGGCGATATGACCTCGTTGTTAAAGCCCGGGCATGAGTCATAAAACCTAACCTAACCTAACCTATTACATATATTATATTTGTATAATAAACAAAGAAGTAACTAAATTAGTAAATAATTATATGAATGGATTTTGTTTTAAAACAACCAATGAATAAAAAAACAAAAGAAGACCATCAGCTGTTCTAATCAGACTAGAATAGTTTATGAAAACTGACATTATTGCAGAGATATTGTGAAATAATTCAAATGGACTTGAAAAATAAAATAAAACTTGTTTATTTAATATATTGTCTAATTTCACTAACTATATATACATGGGAGTACTTTCGGTATTTCTACCATCCTCAGCCAAAAGCATAAGAGATAAGTCTCTATCTCTTATGCTTTTGGCTGAGGATGGTAGAAATACCGAAAGTACTCCCATGTATATATAGTTAGTGAAATTAGACAATATATTAAATAAACAAGTTTTATTTTATTTTTCAAGTCCATTTGAATT
The DNA here is from genome assembly GCA_963662175.1 of Aradus depressus. NCBI lineage: Eukaryota > Metazoa > Arthropoda > Insecta > Hemiptera > Aradidae > Aradus > Aradus depressus. Next base: position 31,763,096 of record OY759217.1, on the reverse strand, counting down.
ATTTCACAATATCTCTGCAATAATGTCAGTTTTCATTGTTAATATAGTGCTAGAGCCGGTAATTCACCAACTTTTTTCTTTATATAATAATAAATAATAATAATAATTTTTATTATTTAAAGGGATCACCCCTATACAATGGAGTCATTGACCATTACTTTTACGATATTAACATAATAATGACACATAAAAGAATACACGTATAAAAGAATACACATATAAAAGAATACACATATAAAACAATAATGACATATATAAAGGAACCTTTAACAAACTAAATAAATAAATTAAAAAATATATACATTTTTATTGTGTAATCAATAGTTCAGAAACAATGAATTTCCGATGAAAATTTGAATTCAACATTGCATAACTACCCCTATTCTTGGTAAGTAATAAGTGATTTAATTTTCCCCATCTCTATCGACTCAATGCTTGCGATTCGAACGAATATTAAAGTCTCTATCTCTTATGCTTTTGGCTGAGGATGGTAGAAATACCGAAAGTACTCCCTTGTATATATAGTTAGTGAAATTAGACAATATATTAAATAAACAAGTTTTATTTTATTTTTCAAGTCCATTAGAATAGTTTATGTTGTGGAGATGAGATGTGAAGTTGGACGGACAGGCTAGGTGTGAGTTGTGTTCAGTCAACCCTCAAATGGTAAGGTGGGGTATTTTTGGACCCCAAACGTTGTTTACTTTACGTACCTTCTAGGGAACTCGTCTCAAGGTCACAAAGCCAAAAGGGATCCTATCTCGCAGCCTTCGTCTAGCATCCTTATTATTTAATATGTACTTGTGTGAAACTAATTCAAATAATGTTCTTTTTACATTTAAAAAAAAAAACAATTATATAGTTTTATCAATTAGTTTTTTTTTTCTAATAACCTATTTTTTTTCATGGGTTGAAGCCAACATGGGTTGAAGTTTCGGGTCGGTCGGGCACACATGAAGAACGGTGTACTGTATTGGTAACAACGGTATGAGTGATGGTCACTGGCGCGGGATTAAGTTCCCTCAAAACTTGAATCAGTGTATGAGTGATGGTCACTGGCGCGGGATTAAGTTCCCTCAAAACCTGAATGGAGTTATGTTACCCAAGTTGGAAAGTGATGGTTTTGTATTTCGGGGTTGTGTGCTCGACGGGTTTGGGACCCTGGTGGGTCGCGGCCGGTTCGGTGCCTCCGCTCCTCTGCTGTGTGGTCTTCTGGCATCCTGCTCGCCTTCATGACTGTGTTGTGTGGTGGCCCCATTCCTCTTCAGGGGCCCCATTCCTCTTGCGCGTCCGTGTCTTGCTTCTTTACAAAATTATTGCTATACATTTCAGCCTTTTCTTATAATGGTTCTTCTTTAATTGCTTTGTCCTTAAACCAAGGTACCTGTGAAAAATTTTCCAAAATGATCATCGTGGTAGCTGGCCGATATTCTTCAGCATAAGGCCATAACTGAAAAAAAAAAATAAATAAAAAAAAAAAAAAAAAACCAACTAAGACCATTTATTATGTTTTTGATGTAACTGCTTTAAGCAAACCCGAAATTATAAGAAATACATGTGGGGTCCATACAGACCCCATCTTACCGTATGCGTTACAAAAGTTCCACCATTAGAGGGTTAAGGTGTGGTGATCTAAAAAGGTGGAAATAACACTGAAATTGATGGGCAAGGAGGTACTTTTATTTCTTTATATCCTTTATATGCCCCAAGATAACTCTAAAAAAAGAATAACCAATATTTATTAGTTTATAAGATTTTTTTTTTTTAAATTATTTCAATGTTTTTTTTTATTACAATCTTACTTTTTAATTTCATAATGTAGATTTAAGAAAATAAACCCAATATTAGTTCTCTCAATTCTATGCTATTCATTTTCCCTGTTGGCCCAGTAAGATAATTGATACCTTTTCGTTGTTTCCGGCATTTTTTCCTCCAGAGGTGTCTTCTTTTTTCTTCGTTGGACAATATTTCGGGACAATTGCAGGTCCCTTCTTCTGGTCACTATGAACAGGTTCATAGTGACCAGAAGAAGGGACCTGCAATTGTCCCGAAATATTGTCCAACGAAGAAAAAAGAAGACACCTCTGGAGGAAAAAATGCCGGAAACAACGAAAAGTGGAAAATCCCAGAGAAGTTTAAGAAACACATAATTGATACCTTTGGATTAGATTTAACATTTTTGTCAAAAACAATATGGCATCTCTTTAGAAATACAAATGAAAAATTGCTTAATTTAATTTTTTTTTTTTTTAAATACGTGCACTTTCTTAAAAATTACACGTCTTGAACTTTTGATATTTTTCAAATTTCCTTTTCGAAAATTACTGTAGAAATCAAAATTTAGTAAAAGACCAGAGATATAATTTCTACAGGAAATGTGGTAATTTTATTTGTTTATTTTATTATTAATTTTATTAATTCAATTATTATTTATATTTATTTATTTTTTTTAACAATTATTTCTTTGTCACATGTACAAACGTCATTTAATTAAAACAACACACTCTTATATATTTATTTACCGAGCGAGGCGAGTTCTTTCTCTTTGAGTCAACAGCCTTTGAGTTTGTTTTGTTTGTGTGTTACACGATATCTTTTGCGTTTGGGCTCAGATTTACACAAAATTAATCCCCCGGGCAGAACTCTGTTGTTTTTGGTTAAGATCCAACTAGTAAAAGCCTTATAAAAATATATGTGATGTGGCCATTACAGGATATACTAAGCACTCTTACGCTCTCGTTTCTATTTTCAGTGGAATTAGACGAAGGGGAGGGGGTGCTCAACTCAAAAATCCCAATAACTGCTGAAGTAATGAATGCATGGATACCAAATTTTAAATTTAATTCCAAAACTGACTCGGCTTAAGTAAGAAAAAAACAATAACGGGCTATTCAATTAAGATAGGTTACATTAGGTTAGGTTTTATGACTCATGCCCTGACTTAATCTACGAGGTCATATCGCCTACTATCAGAGCGCTCTTTCGTCACTCTGGTGGACATAAGCCCAAATCTACTGTGGGAGTCCTAAATTTTGCCTACCCTAAATTTTTATTCACCTAGGGTAAGGGGTCTTTAACGAGTACCTGACATTGTACAGGCTCGGGACCATTGCTTAACGGCCTTGTGGATTCTCTTGTGGGGAAACATTGTGCTGCAGACTACCATCCCCTTCGATGCGGCCATAGATACGCATCTTATGCCGTTGTCATTGCTGACGTCATGCAGGCTATGTTTCCCAATCGTTGGACAGAACCCCGTCTCACGTCCGATTTTGGCGTTTAGGTTCCTTGTCACGATTTTCACATCTTGGCACCTCATCTAGTACTTGGTCCAGCTTGTCATAGAAAGCATCCTTCTCGGTGTTCTCCTTGTCTTCAGTGACATTCACTATGCTGATGTTGAACCATCGCCCCCGCAGCCGCAGCACACAGAGCCTCTGGTCGATGGGGGTGAAGGCCAGGACTGACTGTCTCACCCTCGGACTCTCCACGAAACCGGTGCCTGCTACATGTTGTGTGCCGCTACCTCCGCTATAGAATATGGAGTACTCCCCGCTGTCCGGCCATCTCACCTCCTGCAGGGCAGTCACGTCCACCTGGTATCGCTTCAGCTCCTCTACCACTCTTTTCGCAGCTCCTGATCACCATAAACTTAGTATATTCCAAGATCCAATATTCAGTCCAGTTCGCGCTTTAGTCATTTTCCGTTTAGATCCGTCCAGTATTCCGAGGCTAGTGTTAGGTTTCGTAACAAAAGTCCTTTTTACAGGGTTGTTAGCCCTGCGACAAACCCCCGTTGACCTTGGGGGACCTGTGATTTTTTGTCGGGGTTTACTGCATTGGCCGAGGGACGCGAGGAGTAGGACTTTGCTGGCAGAGCTGTATAAGAGACTAGGCCCCAGTATTTGTTGGCCCTAGTATATCAGCATCTACTAGGCCCACTGGGGACTTACCAGCCTTTCGCCCACCTTTATATGTAGGTGCTGGCCCAATAATATATCTACGCGAAATTTTGTATTTACAAATTGTATTTGTTTTTATTTATTTATTATTTTTAATTGCCCAGCTGTATGAAGTATAGGGGAAATTATGTAATCGGTTAGAAATTCGATGTTGAGTCTTCAATGGAATTTGATCTCTTCTGACCCCCTGATCCCAAAAGTATCCTCTGTGCGTTTGTCTGTGAACACGTTAAATACGGACAGACTGAAAATATCGCCACGAAAATAAAAAGAGGGATTTGGGCACAAAAAACCATTTAATGAATGTATCGAAACGAAATTGTATACGTGGATCCAGTATACCCAATAAGAAGAACACATCGATTTTCAACGGAATCGGTCGAAGTGAAAAGAGGATCAGTGGAGAGGGTCAAGTCAAAATCTTGAATAACTGTCCATGTAATGAATGTATCGACACAAAATATAGTAAGAGGATTCAGAAGTCCGTCAAGATATTTATTGATCTCCAACCAAATCGGAAATAGATTACAGAGGATGAAAGAAAGTAGTTGATTAATTTGTGCCGGGGAAGAACATTGCCAGTGATTCACCAATTAATTTAAATTTCTTGAAATTCTCTTAACAGAATGACGATAATAGGACACGTTAAGATTATAGAAACATCGAGAAATTAAAAATATATATATGTTATATATTTTAACATTGGGCACGAATCAGTCTGGCCAGTGCCCACAAAGACATCCCTTTATTTATTTATTGGGGTTAGTTAAATAAATTAAAAAAAAGGCGGGACTGTGTCAACCAATCAGTGGCCAGAACACAGCCCGTCCCCGCCTCATTTGACACCCCCCTTCCCCTAAAAGATTTACTGACCACCAATCAAATCAAATATGCTAATCCAGTGTCAACACCAGACCAATTATTATTTATTTACATTTACGAATTTATTTTTTATTTATTTATTATTTTGACTTCCCCAGATATACTAAGTGTAGAGGAAGTTGTGTAATCGATTAGAAATATGATATTGAGTTTTCCCCAAAAAAAGAATGTTTTCTGATCTCGCATGAAAAAAGAAGAATTACAAAAAAGAAGAAAACGAACTGCCGACAGAATGAACATAATATTATTACATGACACGAAATTATACATATGTATGCAGACTCCCATGAGGACAGCTATTGCCAAGATCCCAACCCTGGGTAACTAAGCCAGTGTAGACAAATTTTAGAATTAGAGTTGGGCTAATGTCCACCAGAGCGACGATATAGCACTCTGGTAGAAGGCGATATAACGTCTTAGTTGAAAGCTCGGGCTTGAATCACAATAACTAATATGTATTTTTTAATTTTTTAAAAATTCTATTTAAACTTTTAAAAACAAATTCACCTTAGTAGATTTAATATTTGTTCTCCTCAGGGCTGAATATTAGCCCCGCTATTATACTCCATGTACACCTTCGACTCACCCACCGACCCTCTCACATTAACAGCCATACACGCAGATGACACAGCCATTCTAGCCTCTCACACAGATCCTCACACCACTTCACTCATACTGCAGCAACACCTCAACAAAATTGAAGTTTGGAGTAATCTTGGAAAATTAAATTTAACCCAACAAAATGTCAACACGTAACATTCGCTCTCCGCCGTGGTGACTGCCCCCCCAATATTCATTGAAAACCAGCCATTACCTCATACCTCTTCCGTAAAATATTTAGGATTAACCCTCGATAGAAGGCTGACTTGGAACCCTCACACTCGGACGACACGACTCACACTAGACCGGCGACTTAGACTATTGTACAGTATTTTGAATAGGCGTTCTAAATTATCTACTCGACAAAAACTGAATTGTTATACCTATCTTCTCCGACCTCTCTTATCCGGACCTATGGCTTACAAATATATGGTACAGCCAAGACTTCGAACATCAAAAGAATACAGGTCAATCCAAGACTCTCCGACTGATCACGCAATGCCCACCATACGTTAGCAACAAGATTTTACACCGCGACTTGAACATCACATCCATAGACACAACCATTAAACATTTATACCAACGTTTCTACACCAAAATTTACTTACACACCAATCCGGAAGTTCGCAAAATCTTAAATACAAATTTACCCCACAATCCCCCAAGAAGATTAAAGAGAGTTTGTCATAGAGATCTCCTGTTGTGAAGTGATGTCATGAGGGTTCACCGCTGGGTGTTTTTCCTCTCTCAAGCCTTTCATGTCATATTTATTTTTATTATTTTATTTTATTTTTATTATGTTTGTATAGTATATGTCAGCCCAGCCGCTGGTTGTGCATTTTTTGCATAGTTGTGGCTTAAAATAAATAAATACAAAAACATATATATAAATTTGTTCTTTAATTTCTTTCTTCTTATATTCTTTCTATTTTAATTTTCTTCATAATAAAAAAAAAGTTTTCATATAGAATATCTGTTTCCTGGTTGAGTTTATATGGAAACTGCCATATACTTGTATATTGTACTTATAAAAATAGTAATTTTTCAATAAAATCAATAATTGACATACATAAGAGCAATTTAATTCTTATACTAAATTTTGTTTTGATACATTCATTATATCGGCATTTATTGAAATTTTTGAATTGAACCCCATTATGATTCCCTCTTTCCTTTCTAGCGATTCCTCTAAAAATTGATGTCCTTATGGGGTTTTGGATTTAGATTTAAAATTTTGTTTCGATACATTCATTACAACAGCAGTTATTAGAGTTAAAGCTCTTCCCTAATCTCCTCTTCCCTTTGGTCGATTTGGCTGAAAATCAATAGGTGTCGTCGTTAGAGCGTTATAGATTCACATGTAAACATTCGTGATGATACATTGGTTCTATTGGGAGTTATCGGGTTCACAGACACACAGCCAGACAGAAAATGTTTTTTTCATATTTGGAATCTGGAAGTTAGAAACTCCGCATCAAATTTTTGACCGATTACATAGCCGCCTATACTCCATATAGCTGCGGAATTAAAATAATAATTTTAACAATAATTAAAAAATGAAAATGTGTGTACATTAAATGAAATTGATGAAAATGAAATTCCTATAAATGTTTTAGTCGAAATGAAGAAGATTGTTGAAGGGATTGACACAAGTCCAATCCCCAATTCAGGGAATGTCCCGGATGACCAACTACAGAGAACAAAGACCATCCTTTCATGTTCTATTTCCATTAAAACAGACTTCAATTCGGAAAATCCGGAAAATGTCCGATTGGGGGAAAATTTGTTAGGACACTTCCAAACAAACAGATTTTATCATTTAATAGTCCAATTAACCCAACTCAAATGTGGTCAAATGATTGACCAAGCGAGAAGTGCTTTCAATAGTACATGATACTCTTCTCAAATTTAAATGTCATATATTAACGGTGGCCTTTCAGTCCATCAGGAATAAATAAATTGGTATTTTTGATATAAAGAATATTTTAATATATGAAGATGGCTGATGTAGTGAGAAGTGATTATTTCACTAGTCTGACCACTCACAGATTTTATTAATTTTTGCCAGCCGGCTTTTGAGGTTGCCCTCATCATCAGGCAGTCTACAAAAAACCATCATTTACCAACAAAGAAACAAGCATAAAGTTCTGTTCGTTAAAATTAAAAAAATATTGTGGTAATAAAATATTTAAATAATTATAAGAATAATCACATAAAATAATTTTGAAAACAACATAATTTAAAATGTTTTTAAAATAAGGTTTAAAAATTGAAACAAACTTATAGGTTTATGTTTAGGTTTAGGTTTAGGTTTTATGACTCATGTCCGGGCTTTAACTACGAGGTCATATCGCCTACTACCAGAGCCCTCTTTCGTCACTCTGGTGGACATGAGCCCGACTCTACTGTGGGAGGGCGCCGGTGGCTCAGTGGTATGCGTGCTTGGCTTCTGAGCTCAAGAGCGTGGGTTCGAGCCCGACCGAGGCCCTTAGTTTATTTTATCTGGGAGGTAAAATAAACTTAAGCACGCCGTCCTTCGGATGGGACGTTAAGCGATGGTTCCGAGCCTGTACGATGTCAGGTACTCGTTAAAGACCCCTGCTCTAGGTGAATAAAAATTTAAGGTAGGCAAAATTTAAGAACAAACTTATATGAAAAAACACTATTTAAAAAAATTAATTAGCAAGTTAAAATTTCATGGATGGGGAAGATATGTTTTCAAAGTTATTTTACCAAGTATGTTTATTTTAAAAATTATATTAATCTAATTTTGTTACTTTTTATTCATTTAATTTATTTATATTTATTTAATACTTTATTACCACAAATTTTTTTTTTGATTTTAACGAACATAAAGATACCTGAAATGAAATGAAAATGAAATGAAAAGAAATTTTATTATTCTGGGACCGAGGTCCCCTAAGAATAAATACATAAAGAGTAAAGAAAATGAAACAATGAAATATAGTATCAGAACAAAGAAATAAGATGATAGGTAGGTAAATAAAAATTAGTGCTACATTGGAGAAAAACTATACAACTAAAAAATAGATAAACAGGAAATTAAAAAAACAGGAAAAAACATAAAATTAACAACTTCAATATGATGGACAAATCTATATAACTAAGAAATAAATAAAATTGATTATATAAATATAAATCGACCGAGCATAGTACCATGATGGTTGATTATAGAAGAGAAGGAAGGATGCCCAGCCAAGGTTAAAAATAAAATTAATTTAGAAAGCAGAAAATAAGATAAGATAAAAAATAAATAAATGCATAATAAAAATATATTAATGTGTAAATGAGCCAAAAATGAATACTATTGATTATGATCGAATAATTTAGAAAATATGATAAAAATAATAATAATAATAATAGAGAATGGCAAAGACAAAAAAGAGAGAGAGAAAAAAAAGGCAACATTGAAGGGTATTATTATATGTCATGAGAGGTGATGAGGAAGGACACAGACAAAGGAGAGGGAGGGGTGAGGAAGGGAGGTAAAGGAGAGAAATTAGGGGACAACAAAACATCAAGTAAAATTATATAAATATTTATGAATAGACCAAGGCTAGGCATCGACTTCCTCTTACATATGTGTAAAGTAAAGAAGGAAAAAAAATAATAACAAAAAACAAAATTCAAAAAGGGCTTATAATAGAAAACTAAGAAACAATAACGGATGAATAAATGTACGCTGAGAGGATAGGACAGACTGAGATAGTATGAAGTAGGCGCGGCAGAGGAACGAGAGAGTGGGAGTGAGGGGAGGAGCCAGGTGGAGGGGGTCAGTTTGAAACGGGGAGCGAACGGAACAACAAATGCTAAATAAATGGATTTAAATCGGGAGGCTTAGAAACGATAACAACGGGCAGTCCTACATCCTTACGGACGAGGACCTTGCCTCCGTTCACCCAGACCAACTTCACCTTACCTTCCCTCTTCAACCGTCTAGCCTCAGCGTACATGTTTTTGTTATGTAGAGTAAGGGACTCATTTCTATATATCGTGTGGATTGTCCATCAAGCCGAGGTGCCGAGTCCCAAAGTCTCGCTTCACATTCTTCAGGCGGATAACCTCATTCCGGACGGACTGGCGCACAAACCGCACTATGATGGCCGGTGGGTCTTCAGTGGTCGGTCGGGTTCTTTGTCTGAATGCGTAGTCCAAGTCTTCTGGGGCCAGCCTGAGCCCTAGTCCGAGTCCGACGTTGGAGACCAAGCTCTCAGGTGATTCTCCTGGCCTTGCCGGGATCCCCCTGATCTCCAGGATGTTTCGTCGGCTATCTTGATCAACCTTATTAAACCTGGCCTCGAGGTCTACCACTCTGGTGCTGAGCTCTAGGTTGGACCGCTCCAGAGTCCCACACCTCGCGTCTAGAGCGGCAAACTGCCCTTCTATGGAGCCGAGCCTCCTCTCCACCTCCGCGATGGCCTCTCCATTGGCGGTCACCGTCCTTATTAAGTCCCTCTGTTCCTCCTGCATTTGTGTCACTCTGACCAGCAGTTCTTTGAGGAGAGAATCTTCGGATCGGCCCGAACATGCCTGTTTCTTTGTTGCTAAATGATGAAATTTCGTAGACTGATGATGATGATTTTTGTATATTTAAGACACATCACTCCTAACAGCTATTTTTATACAAATAATAATAATTGATTTTATAATATATTAATAAGCTTAATGTGTGTAAATTTGTTTACATCAAAACGTATCCAATTACCATGTTATGGTTCGACGGAAATAAAAATTATTATTATTATCATTAAAGTTAGTAAATAATTAATTTTGATTTTACAGTCTGAAATTTCGTTAATTTCGCGGTGGTCCTGATTAGAGGTGATATGAAGAGGCACTACTCGGAGAGAAATAGTTCACGTTAATATTCTAAACACGAGGCTAGAATTATATTAAGGGGAGGGGGAGGGAAGGGGCTGGAGGGGGCAGGGCTTTGATGATAATCTAGTCAGCAGCAACTGTCTCCTCTATTTGGAATGTAAATTAGTCTATGTGACTAGCTCAAACCGCCCCGACCCTTTGCTTGTTTACTTAAATCATTTTTACAAATTATAGAGGAAGTCATGCAATCGGTCAAAAATTCGATGCCGAGTTTACAACGGAATTTCATTTTTTCTGACCTGATTCCAAAAATGACAAAAAAAAAACATTAAGGCGTAGATTTTCCTTGAAAACATTTTTCTGCTGTTTTTTCATTTTCTTTTCGATGCTGCCGTTGCTCTTGCATTTGCTCGGCACTGGACTTTTTAGGTTTTTAAAATTCCTTTTGATGCGAGCATTCCTCTGATTTGCGTTTTCTATAATTTCGCGCATATTTAATTAAATTAAATTGTTTCACTTTGAGTTCTAGTAGTGCTCCTCAAGCTCTTTACGACACCCGAATCAATGTCCTATCTAAACGCGTTATTATTTCTAATTTTACACAACGCTAATTTGCAAGAATCATCCGCCGGCGCCCACACTAGCCCGATAACGTCACAGGCAAAACAAACACTGCACAACAAACACGTACAGACATGCTCTATCCATTGTGACCTCAACCGTTGTTATCGCATTATTAGTCTCATAGTTATTATCGATTGAAATCTGACGGTATTTTGTAACACAAGAAAGTTTGACCGGCTATCACTGTGCTTAACGAGCGAATAGTTCTCTCTCTGTTTGAGTGTTTTTTTGTGGTTTTTTTTCCTTCGCCGGTACGCTAGCAAATTTCGCCATGCGTCTCCAAGCAGCCCAGTACACTGAAGATTTTTTCGTGATATATTCTTCTCTATGTGCAGTTCTGACGTCCTGGAGAGCAGGGGACACGTCAAGTGTGTTTTTGAACATGATAACTTCCAATAAAATGAATGTATCGGCGCAAAATTTTTTATAATTGTCTGAATACTTTTTTTGTGATGTAGTGGAAAATTAAATTAAAACAAAAAAAGTCGTCGGTGAATCACTGTCAATGTACTTCCCCAGAACGAATTAATCAATTAACATTTCTCTCCCCCGTTCGAGCTAATATTCCAAAGTTGACTTACGCAGGAGCTCCTAAATTCTTATTCTAGATTGTGTGTCCACAAATTCATTATACAGTAGAACCTCTATAAGTCGAACATCAAGGGAGACGCCAAAAAATTCGAGTTATAGAGTTTTCGACTTATGGAGGATTTCGACAGGCGGATTCTGATTCGACTTGTAGAGGTTAAGATTCATTCTAAATAATTTTGAGTTGAAATAAATAAAAATTTAAGTTACAGAGGTAACAAACATATTTATATTTATTATAAATCAACATTATTTCAAAACATCTTTAAAATAAAAAATACGTAGTATAAGTAGGTATTAAAAAAAGTCAGTATTTTTTTTTGCTTTAGATAATTGGTAATCCTATTTATTGTATACTCCTAAATTGTTTTCTAATAAACAATGGTGTACATAGTCGGCAGATTTCGAGTAATGGAGGTTTTGGGGCTTGAAGGGAAAGGAACAAAACTTTTTTTTCGAGTTTTGGAGGTTTTCGACTTATCGAAGTTCGACTTAAAGAGGTTCTACTATATCAGCAGTTAATATTGTTGAATTGATCCCTGAACCCCCTTCCCTTCGGCCGACATTCCTGAAATTTGACAGGTTATGTTCTTATTGGGTTTTGATTTTAAATATGAAATTTCATTTCGATAAATTCACTACATCGGAAGTTATTAGGGTTTTTGAGTTTAACCCCCTTTGTTCCCCCTTCCCTTCTACCGATTCAGCTAAAAATTAATAAGTGTCGTCCTTATCGGAATTTGAATTCACATATACAATTTTTCCCCCTATTCCCTTTGACCTATTTGGCTGAAAATCACTAGTTGTCATCGTTAGAGGGTTTTCAGTTCAAATATAAAATTTCCTGTTGATGCATTCATTCTATCGGAAGTTATCATGTTCACAGAGACATAAACAGACTTGGAATCTTTAGGTCGGAAAACATAAAATTCCGTGAAAACTCAACATCGAATTTTTGACCTATTGCATTACTTCCCCTATACTTCGTAAAATTCCTGAAGAAAAATCAACAGAAGCAAATGGTTTCAATTAATAAATTATATACTCAGTTAATAATTGAAAAGAAATAGTAATATAGTTAAGATGGAACAATTTTCTAATTAAAGGTTTTTAAAGCAGACCAGCTGAAACTCAAGCTGCATAAGAACAAATTGGCAAGATTAAAAGGATACAGAAGAATTAACTCAAAGCTTCTAATTAATTTGGTTTTAATTATTCGACCTTTCTTTTTTCCTTTTTTTTTTTTCTTTTTATACATAAATACTATTGCAGAATATAGGGCACCAATTTAGCCCTATCAGAGAAATAGAATTTTCACAAAAATGTATAAACATTAACCGTCTGAAAAGTCATTTTCCCAGAGGGCAATCATACTTTGGAAAGTGAAGGCGCGTCTAATACCTTGAGTATCTTCCTTAGTGAAAAGCTTAACTGATTTTAATCAAATTTGGTATGCAAGAACCTTCCTAATGTATTAAAAAAAATTACTAAATTTGAGTTGGTTTTGGGTTTTATAGAAGAGGACAGAGGACTGACTTTTTAAATATGTTTTTTTGGTGTGTCAACCCCCGGTGGAGGCTAGAACAACCGTTCACCGATTCGTTGGGGAAAAGATTGTGTTTTATAAAATAAAGATCTATTGGTGTGTTTGGCTGGGAGCGACCTCCGGCGAAATCTCATTTGACCTGCTTCTTGGATCGCCGAGAGTGCTCAGGATCAAAATTGTGTTGGCTGTTGGCATATGTCATAAGTAATATTAAAAGGATATTTAGCAATACACGCAAAAATGGAAATGGGTAAACGAATGTAAGTAAATAAATGAAAGAGGAATAGGTATAAAAAGAAGAAATAAAGTGAGAAATGAATTTAAGTATAAATGAATGAAGGGGAGTGAACGTTATGTTACCAGAGAAGAGTCTCATAGCTCTTAGAACAATTTGGCTCTTTCTAGGAAAGTGATGAGCAAATAGAAGATAGGGGAGGAGTCATCCAACAGAAGATAGAGTTGGGAGTGAAGAGCAAGGGTCTTCCTGAGCTGCTGATGTCTGGAGCAGTCCAAGAAGAGATGTTGGACAGAGATCTGTGGAGCACAGGGGAGACTTTCTGACCATGAGGTGAGTATTTCCCCGTCAAAATCCTGAAAAACGTTGATAAGTCAGACCTCCACTTCTGAGATCACGGTAGTTTACACTTACATTTCCTAGTTTACTTTCTGGCTACATTTGATATGGAGCCCCATTAGCAGCTCCACACTAAAGTCTCACTTCTCCGGATCTCCCACTGTTTCCATTTTGTCTTTCCTCTTTCCGTTTCCTTCCTTCCCAAATGCCGATCCCCCCTCCCCCCCCCCCCCCTCCGCCCCTCCGTCTCTTTGTTTGAGCTGTTCTGTAAAACGATAGCCACCCCCACTCCTCACTTTACTTCCCACTCAAGTCCTAGGCAACTCACTTTACCCCAACTCAACCCTGTCTCTCACAATCATTTTCACTTATCCAATGTAAAATAACTTTAGTCAATATACAGGATGTTTCAACTTTATAGATCTTAATAACATGAAGATGGCTGATGTAGTGAGAAGTGATCATTTCACAGGTTGTCAAATAAATAATGCATCTCACAGATTTTATTAATTCATCCTAGCCAGCTTTCGAGGTTGCCTTTAACATCAGGCAGTCTACAAAAAAAATATCATTTAGCAACAAACAAAGCATGCATTCGCCCCCCCCCCCCCCCCCCCCCCCCCCCCCCCCCCAATTGAAAAATCGTTTTTTTCATGGAAGGTTTTTTAAATTTTATCATATTGTTTTTTCAATTTTAACTTTTTAATATTTATTTTCTCTTTTTTTTTTAAATATATTTATTTGATTTTTTTTATTTTGACGTGTCTTTCGACGATTTATGTAAATTTAATTATTGACTTTATGTACTTATGCCGATCAAGCAAGCGAGATTACGTTGGTTGGGCCACGTAGAGAGAATGGAAGGAGCAAGACTCCCTAAACAGGCCCTCTACGGTAGGCCAGGCGGTGCCAGGAGAAGAGGAAGACCGAGACTCCGTTGGCTGGACGACGTCGAGGCGGACCTCCGAGTGTTGGGCTTCAGAGGATGGAGAGAGAAGATTTTGGATCGAGACGAATGGAGGAGGATTGTGACGGAGGCCCGGGTTCTTTCAGGATCGTAGCGCCGCAGGAAGAAGATGAAGATGTACTTATGCCACAGATGTACCTTTAATGAATAGGTATGTGATGCAATTTTAATTTATGTTGCAGCCAGATTTATGATGCTGAACATGTGAGAACGTTTGTAAAATAAAACAATTTTTGAACAGGAAGACAATTAAGTATTGAACTGATTCCAGGTCTACTTTGTGAAATTCATAATGAACAGGATAAAGGAATATACTCTCCACACACTACATTTTCAACCTAAATATTTAAGACAATTTTGAATATTAATACATTTAAACCTTTAGTACATGTAGTCAAACTATATTTAAATAGAGATTTTTACATATAAGAATGTTTTATACATACATCAATAGATTAAGATTATATTGTTAACTATTCAATTATGTTTTGTTTCATATTTCTGTTCGACTTGAACGTTGTAATGTCTCCATTTTGTACATTATTGTTTACATTTACTTTCTTGTCACATGTCTAATTTACGACCTTGTTTGTCTTGCCTTGTGTTAGTTCAGTAGTAATCTCTGTTTAGTTCACTTGATAATGCCGTAACAGGCCAAACTATAGTCGTGTAATTTTGACCAATATAGTGAAAATATTGACAAGTAGTGTGTGGAGTGTATATTCCTTTAGTGTGTGTATATTCCTTTATCCTGTTCAGGAAGACAATTATATTAAGACTTTATTCACCTTATAAAGAAGATTCCTGTAACACCGCTACACATCGAAAATTAATATTTTTTTGATCCTCTAATTGAATTGTCAACGCCGTAATAGTTGGAATTGCTCTCTGGCTGGATAATGTCCCATGTTGGCTGTGGCGGTGATGACCATGGGGTTGGCTATCTCTCACGGTTTTGGTCCGGATGTAATCCATAATATCCGGAGGGGGGTTTGGAGCGGGGCCAGGAGGGACCCATACTGAACATGGTCCTCCCCCCTCCCACATGTCCCCCCACGGTAAATATTCAGTCAAATGGCCGTTATGACAGAAACATACGGTCAGCTCCCCAGTTTCTATTCCCCAGACACCCTTCCTTTCGACTAATTGATTAGAAATTACACCCTCTGATTACCAATAGTACATGGACATCATAGGCTAGTTCTATACTCTACTAGACTGCCTATACGCTATTATCAAATTTGGTTTGACATAAATGGCTTGAGGCTCATAGAATAATTTAAAACTGTTCTGCTAACCACGCCATTTTGAAATGTACCCCGTATTAGTTTACCCTTGCACCTTCCCTTATATCACGTTTATAGGTTTCAGAGAGTCAAGTATTAATTCTTCCCCAGCAATAAGAAGTACAGAGGAAGTTATGAAATCGGTCAAAATTCGATCTTGAGGTTTTCAGCGCTAAGATGTCCTTATCTCTCCCCCACGAAAACTCAGTTTACAATAATAATTTATTTCCGTTAAACCAATACATGGCAATAGGATACGTCAAATGAATTTATACATTATGATAGCTTATAAATTAGATTTATAACTACTTGAATCTAACACATCTATAATTAGTAGTAACAAAAAAAACCATTAAAAAAAGTAATATTAAATTAATAAAATCTGTACAAATAAATACTTAAAAATATATGAGTATATAAAAAAAAAAAATAAATAAATAAATAAAATAATAATAATACAAGATACGTTCATAATAAGTAGACACATTTTTCAATTTAATAAAAATTAAGATAGGTAACTATTTTTCAAAGAAAACTCTTCGGAAGTGTCTTTATCCCCCAACGATGTTTCGGGACGTTCTTACGTCCCATCATCAGGTTCCAATGTGCGAGATATAGAAAAGAAAGAAAACAATGTAACTATAACAATATATGAAAAATAATATATATATATATATATATATAATTAGTCAATTATATGCCCAGCGTTCCTACCTACGTACTAGCTGTGGGGTCCGCCGTTACAAGGCACTTACTAGCTGTGATGCCCAGCGTTCCTAACTTCGTACTAGCTGTGGGGTCCGCCGTTACAAGGCACTTAATACCTGTAGTGCCAAGCGTTCCTAACTTCGTACTAGCAGTGGGGTCCGCCGTTACAAGGCATATAATAGCTGTGATGCCCAGCGTCCCTACCTACGTACTAGCTGTGGGGTCCGCCGTTGCAAGGCATATACTACCTGTGGTGCCCAGCGTTCCTAACTACGTACTAGCTGTGGTGCCAAGCTTTCCTAATTACTTACTAGCTATGGGGTCCGCCGTTGCAAGGCATACTAGCTGTGGTTCTAAGCGTTATTAAGTACGCACTGGCTAGAATGTCCAGCGATGCTAAGTATTCACTAGCTGTGGTTTCCGCCGTTGAAAGGCGCATACGCTGTGGTGCCCAGGGGTCTTAAAAACTTACTAGCGTTACTATAGTTGAAGGACTATAAGCTTTATTCCGTATGAATAATTGAAAATAATAACATCATTAATGTATTGTCGAAGAATTGAATAGCCTTATAGGAGATATTGAGAGAAAAGTCAAAGTACCCCGTGCAACGCCGGGTATTTCTGCTAGTACACAATAAAAAATAAATATCAATGCAATAATATAAAATTAATGTATCGATAACCAATTATTTATCCTATAATTGTTGCTTGTTTCATTAATATAACAACCGTATTATTAATATAGTTTTATAATTAATATTTAATTCGTTAATGTTGTTATTAATATCGTTTTATAATTAAAATTCAATTTGTTAATGTTGTTATTAATATAGTTTTATAATAAATATTTAATTTGTTAATGTTGTTATTAATATCTTTTTCTGTTCACAGATAAAGAGCTGTGAATTTCAATATGCAGCCCTATCCTCAAGTCAGCTAGGGTGGATTAGGACCCTAAATGGGCTCAAAATGTTGTGGGGTCATTTAAGGGAGTCAGTTCCTCGTCTTAAGTACCTAAAGACTAGGAGACTAAACCAAGGCCCTTAAGAAAATTTGTTTGGGCTAATTAGGTCTCAATGTGTTTGTTGTGTTAACCCAAGGGCTACCCAAGTTTGTTTCTGCTCTTAAAGTTAGTAGTAAAATGGTTGTATTCCTTATAAATTAGATACATAAACAGATATTAACTCTTAAGAGTTAAGTAAACAGAGTTAAGTAAACACACATTCCATTAGTAATAACAATATAAAAAATAAATAAATAAATTGTTGAAATATATGAGTACAAAAATAATAATATTATTAAATACAATTAAAACAATTTTTAATTAAATTAAAATTAAGATAAATATTTTTTAGAATTCTTCCGGAAGTGTTATATCTATAAACATTATTTGATACATAGCTTTCATTTTTTTTTTTTTTCGGCTAAGTTCCTCCACAAATATACTTCAAGGTCGGTGGAATCTACAGCGTGATGTTGTACAACAACAAGGGCCACCCAATAAAAGAAAAGGACTAACTAATAGTAACTTGATGATAGAGAAGTATGCCCTTTGGACTTTCAGAAGTTTTTTGTTCCAGTTAATGCTAGTTACTGTGGACCCGAGGTACTTAAAGTTTTCAACTCATGTAAAACTAGAGAAGAAGACTCGTACATATAACAAAACAATGTATACATTTCTGTCATCTGTTTCCATACTGAAATATAAAGAAAAACTAATAAAAACAAAAAACTTGTTCAACTATATATTTATATTATTACATTTTTATTATATTTTGTCGAAAATTTCACGAAAATATATACATATAGTGTCCCGGTTTCGCCTGACACAATCATCAGCATAAAGTTCAAAAGTAATATTAAGATTTTGTATTATTAAATTAATTATTAAGTAATACTTACTTTGGGTGCCTTGTTGCTATTTCTAAGCTGCCTTATTCACCATCCTGAACGAAATTCTCTTCACTCAGTTATATAAGAATATCTTGGTGCAAGAGACAGAAGCAACATATCAATAATTTCTAATTTAAGGAAAGTGGACATACCATGAAAACTATATTAATAAAACTTATTTCTGAAATATTGTCTACACCACAAATCTTGTTGGTTGTTTCCGGCATTTTTTCCAGAGGTGTCTTCTTGTTTTATTGGACGATATTTCGGGACACTTACACGTCCCTTCTTCTGGTCACTATGAGTGACCAGAAGGAAATATCTGTATTCTTTTGATACTCGAAGTCTTCGCTGTACCATATATTTGTAAGTCATAGTTCCAGAGAGATATCACATATAGATTAGTTTATTTTGTTAGAGTTGAATAATTGTATTTTTTTCACTGTCAATAAAAAAAAGGGAAGTAAATATTTCAGAACAATTTTCTAACTCTACTATTGATAACTGTTAGGTCACATAGTGACCAGAAGAAGGGACGTGTAAGTGTCCCGAAATATCGTCCAATAAAACAAGAACACACCTCTGGAAAAAATGCCGGAAACAACCAACAATACATCCCAGAGAAGCTTAAGAAAGAACCACAAATCTTTTCAAAAATCACACTCAAAATTTTTTTTTTTTTTTAAGTTTATTTTATTTATTTATTAAGAGAAGTAACAAACATAATATCTAAAAGCTTAAAATTTAGTATATTCATGCATGTCGATTGGGAGATGATCCTCTGAGCTGGATCCTCGACTTGATGTCGGTGACGGGCTGATCCCCAGAGGCTACTTCTATCTATCTTCACTGTCGGTGAAGGGCTGTACCCCGGAGGTACATCCTAAACTCCCCCCCCCCCTGCCTCCTATCCTCCTGTCCTTTACTAATACGTACAAGAAGGTGCTACTGAGTGCCTTCAGTGTGGCTTCCGGTTAATGCAGTGTATGGCACTCCATTGAGTACAGTCACTGTCCAAGGATAGCGGACTACTTAACCACAAGAGCCCTAACAAAACATTGTTCTAACCTAACAGTTATCAATAGTAGAGTTAGAAAATTGTTCTGAAATATTTACTTCCCTTTTTTTTTAATAACAGTGGAAAAAATAAAATTAAAGTTAAAATTATTCAACTCTAACAAAATAAACTAATCTATATGTGATATCTCTCCCATACGTTAGCAAGAAGATTTTACACCGCGACTTGAACATCACATCCATAGACACAACCATTAAACATTTATACCAACTTTTCTACACCAAAACTTACTTACACACCAATCCGGAAGTTCGCAAAATCCTAAATACAAATTTACCCCACAATCCTCCAAGAAGATTAAAGAGAGTCTGGCATAGAGATCTCCTGTTGTGAAGTGATGCCATGAGGGTTCACCGCTGGGTGTTTTTCCTCTCTCAAGCCTCTCATGTCATATTTATTTTTATTATTTTATTTTATTTGTATTATGTTTGTATAGTTTATGTCAGCCCAGCCGCTGGTTGTGCATTTTTTGCATAGTTGTGGCTTAAGATAAATAAAGACAAAAAAAAAAAAATGTGATATGTGTTAAATATGTGATGTAAAAAATACACACATTGTAAATATTGGAAAGCTCTAGAATTAATTATTATATTTTTTAAGGAGGAGCACCGCTGAAGTGTTCATTTTTTTTAAAATAAAAATTTTGAATTTTAATAAAAAACAGTTGTTATTTATATTTGAATATAAATATACAAAGATTATATCATTTGCTTTTGTTAAAAATGAATGGAGAACAATAAACGATCGAAACAAATGCTGACGGATCAGCTGTTATATACACAAGGACAGTCGAATGAGAGGAGTGTTATGCTAGAACATACACACAGATACAACTTTTTTTAAATTATAAATTAAATAATATAATACGGTTTTTTTTACTTCCCCAAATATACGAAGTAAAGAAATTTGATGCTGAGTTTTTCAATTTAATCTCATGTTTTCTAAATGACATGTGTGTGTGTACCTGTAAACACGGTAACTCCAGATATATCGACTTTTAGTCAAATCGACTAAAGGGAAGAGGGAGACAAGGGGGGAGTTAACACAAAAACTCTAATAACTGCAGTTGTGATGAATATATTAACAAGAAATTGCATATGTAAATTCAAAACCTCATAAAAACGACACCTCTTAATTTTCTGCTGAACCAGCCAATGGGGAAGGGGGTATTAGAGGGGGCTCAACTCAAAAATCTTAATGACTCATGAAGTTTTATATTTGAAATCAAAATCCCATAAGCACCTATTAATTTTCCTCGAATTCAGTCGAAGGAAGGGGTGGATCAGAGAAGAGGGCTCAGCACGAAATGCCTAATAACTGCCGATGCAATGAATGTATCGACACAAAATTTATTATGAGGATTAAGAAGTCTCTACGTAAGTCAACTATTGAATTTTATCCTAAACCTTAGGCTTAATTTAGAGAGAGAGAGAGCAAACACATAATTGATTAATTCGTGCTCATCACCAACATATTCGAGTCACCCAACAATACACAGTCATTCCGCTATATTGTAAGCTTAATGGATGCTAATGAATAATTAAGCAATGAAATATTAATTAAAAAATTATCTAGAGAAATAGATCTGCAAAAAAAGTATATAACTCCGAAGCAGTGAGAGTCGGGATTAGAGTGAGACACGCGATCCGTACCTTCGTACGTGTTTTATATCAGGTTAGATCACAAAATATAACCACATTTTAACCAAAAAGATTAACTGAGTCAAGTGGTTATCATGCTTAACCTAAATATTTATATTACAGAATATATGTTACCTGCTTACAATGTAGGTTTTATTTAGCGGTATATGAAACTTATAGGAAGTTATTTTTCAGAAATGTATATATCTATTTTTTTTTTTAATTTTCCAGCTATACGATGTATAGGGGAAGTTGTGTAATCGGTCAGAAATTTAATGTTGAGTTTTGATCAGAATTTTATGTTTCGTCTCCCTGATTCCAAAAATGTCTGGGTCTGCGAACGCAATGTCACTTATCACTGTACGACTGGAAAATCTACTCTGCTTTGATAATTTAAAAAAAATTATATATAAAATAAAATAAAAATTAATAATTAAAATTAAAATAATAACTAAAATTATAACATTTCCTGTAGAAATTGTTGTCTGGTCTTCTATTAAATTTTAATTTTTACAGTAGTCTAGTAAAAAAATATAGAAAGTTGATGATGTGTTTTGATGAAATTCTTATATGAAAAAAATTATATTTTTTGGATTTTTTCTAAAAAGTACAATACTGAGATGCCATCAAATTTTTCTAAATTTGCAAAAATGTTCAATCTAATTCAAAGGTATTTTCTTATTTGGTTGACAGGGAAAATGAATAGCATAGAATTGAGAACAAAATATTGGGTTTATTAAAAATTAATCTACATTTGAAAAATTAATATTAAATAAATAAAAAAATATAAAAATAAAAAATAAATTATTTATAAAAATTCTTACTAATTATTTCCTAAAATTCTTTCTGGAGTTCACTTTCAATCGTCCGCTCTTCTTTATCGTTCCGTTCCTTATTATATTCTTATGTATTGTGATAGTTGTTGCTGGGTGTATTATTAAAATAAACGTTACTATAAATTCAGGCCTTACGTTGTTGCGCCATTGTGATAGCTGGTGCTACCATCAAATTAAATATTTCTATGTGAAGCTCCAAAGTTGGACGCCATTGTGATAATCGTTGGGGTTTTATTTAAAACTATCTTATGAATTGCTCTTATCTCAGGGTTCTAATTAATCTGTTATTAATGGGTTCTTTGAAGGATGGGGTGTTAGATAGGAAACAGATAGAAGCGATCGATTATAATAAATCACATATTTAATGCATAAAAATCCTCATAGAAAAACAGCATATAACAAACGAGTTGCGAGACTCAAAAATGATATTAAAACTAATAATAATTGTCCTCTATCGCGGGTTCACTTTGGATTATAAGATGAATTAAAATTGTTCAATTTAGAAATTATTTTTAGGCATATTTTTTTAATATTTTGATGGTTAGTAGAATAAACTTGGATGGGTACTCAGCCATATGCTACGATCATGAGGTGATGTCCATGGGTTGGTTCCAAGGAGAGAATCCATGTGCCATGATGTATTCTGGATCCATAATCATCGGCTATCCAGGATGTCGCGGGGTTCAACACATCACAGTCTCCATATAACTGATGCTTCTTCTCTTCGTCTTTTATAACTGGACTACTGTAACATGATATAAAAAAGGTGAATTTTGCTGTATAGCAAAAACAGGTGGTTTTCCTGGAGCCTTGAACTTTCGACCTCCTGGCCCTAACTTTCGACAGAGAGTCCCAAGCTCCATCTTTCAGCTGTTCTCCCCACTTCTCTCTTGCGAATAACTGCCATCTATATTCTTTTTTAATGCTTTGATGCCTGTTTTTTTTAAATTAGTTTTGATTATTTATGATTTAAATAAAAGATATAATTAATTGGTATTATTACCTATAAAATGAACAAATTTCCAAACATAAATATATCAATATCTTCGCCGTCAGTCGAAATGTGATTAAGTTCGAATAAATCGATTCTTACTTTGTAATTGACATGATGTCTATTCAGAAGCCCCCCTTCTTTTTCTCTTTCTATTAAAATTTCACCTGTGAAGGTTAATCGAACCGTCACAGTATATAGAAGCTAATTCATTTTTCTATTTACACTTTTTGTATACTCTTAAGTCTCTAACATCACTGTGATGTTACGCACAGCTGAAACGGCATTTGTTTATTCTTTCATTTTTAATAAAAGCTAATTTAATTAATAGTATTTTTAGGTTAGGTTAAGTTTTATGACTCATGCCCGGGCTTTAACAACGAGGTCATATCGCCTACTACCAGAGCGCTCTTTCGTCACTCTGGTGGACATGAGCCCGACTCTACTGTGGGAGTCTTAAATTTTGCCTACCCTAAATTTTTATTCATCTAGGTTAGGGGTCTTTAACGAGTACCTGACACCGTACAGGCTCGGGACAATCGCTTAACGTCCCATCCGAAGGACGGCGTGCTTAAGTTTATTTTACCTCCCAGATAAAATAAACTAAGGGCCTCGGTCGGGCTACGAACCCACAACCTTGAGCTCAGAAGTCAAGCACGCATACCACTGAGCTACCGGCGCCCTCAATAGTCCTTTTATATTTATCACTAATTATTTTACTAATGTTTTAACAGCTGTTTTTATTTTAAAAAAAAAATATTTCAGCCGTTTCCACAAAAAAACTCAACACTTCAGTGACTCTCCTTCTTAAAAAAATAATTATTTCCACAGTATTTCAATATTTATAATGTGGGTACTTTGTACATGACACTGCTTACTTGGGTCAGTGTTCTTCTTGTTCTGGTTCAACCGTCTGTTTCCTAATTCTTTCCTCTTACTCCTTACGATAACCAAGCCGTTGAACCTTCCTGGCGGTTCCAAGGCTTCCACTTTCGGCTTCTTGACTAACTAAGTTCTCTCTAGTCACTTACATTTACCATTACACCACTATACGGATATAGATTGCAGACATCGGACATCGATATATATATCAGAGGAGGGACAGTGTTCCAGTTATGCCATTGTCTCTGGTATAGTTTTCCAAGGAGGTAATTTAGGTTATGGTAATTAAGTCAATGAAGTTAACTACCAACTGAGCCTTGAATAAGGCGGCACAATGCATTTAGATAGCCTCCAGTCTTAGGAATGTAACTTGGAAATAAGCAGAAGTGGATGGTTCGGAGTCTTTCTGTACAAAGCATCCTTCCCATTAACACTACTTTGTATTCTGTTTTAGCTGAGAACATTTTCTTTTTAAGAGCAAAGAGTCTTTTAAAATGAAACTGGAGTGTTGTAAAAGTCAATATTATTCCTAGACAATAGTCTGTAATAACACCTACAAAAAGCAATTTCTGTACAATTAAGAACATCGCTGATTGGACTGGAGAGAACTGGGTTTCATTTTATGGTTAATTAATGTTAGACCTATTAGTTCGTTCATATAAATGCTAATATATAAATAAACTGAAATATATAAACATAAACAGTATATTGTTTTGTGACGGTGCATGAAAATAATATTATATCCCGATTTCTGTCTTTTATCAAGTTCGCTCGCTACCTTGGGTTCTATCTACAGCGAAGACTGAAATGACAAGAACTGAACCGACGGTTTGGTCAGCTATATTGGCTGCTAAACAGAAAATATAGACTGTGTTGAGAACAATCTCCCTATATACAAGACAATAATAGGACTAAGAATTTCAAATATGGGGTTGTGCTAAGCCATCTAACATCGAGCGAGTCCAGTCTTTCCAATTTAATGTGCTAAGAACAATTGTCAATGGGCCCTTCTATGATTCTAATCCCACCCTCCATAATATTCTCACAATTTCTTTTGTCAACGATTTCATCAAATCCCTTTTCCTAAATTTCTATTCAAAACTTTCCGTCCATGGAAATCCTTTTGCCCATTCTCTGTCATCCCATTCCCATCGCGACGAAGATTGAGACGGTGCTGGCTGAGAGACCTTTTACATTAAAGTACAGGAAAGTCCGGTTATAACGATATTCAAGGGACTAAGAAAAATACATCGTTATATCCGGAACCGAACTGTTAAACATATATACAAATGTATGTGAAAAAGAAATGTTTTTTACAATGATCATAAAGTGAAAGTTTACATATTTTTATTTACTTTCTAAAATTTAGAAGTTCCGAAGTCACGATCCCTACGGAAGCAAAGGAAAGACTAATCTGAAACTAGGAATATACGCACTAGAAGGGAAGAAGGGAGTTCGAAGAAAATTCTACAAGGGGGAAATGGTTTGTTTGGGAATGGAATGACTCATTGCGCTCGGAAAGAGTAAACAAGAACCCTGTTTAAAACTCTTATCTATAATGTTCGTATTTTTCATCCGTTCAAAACTCATACTGTTTTACCCAGTTATCTATGTATGTGCGTATGTACGATATTATATTGTTATAACCGGAATGAAAAAACAACTTTTTCCTATGTTTTAGATCGTTTTATACGGAATATCGTTATACCTAACATCGTTATATCCGGATTTATTTCTTCACTCTTAAATAGCAAACCAAACTAGATACGGATTTTACATCGTTATATCCGGAAAATCGTTATATCAGGAATCGTTATAAAAGGATTTTACTGTATGTAGCTACTATCTAGGAGTGCTGATAATGGCCAGTTTCTCCCCTCATGTCCACTCATATCAGCTATCCCATCCCTCTCGATCTGCACTGCTGGTCAGAGACCGTTAGCGGGAGTTGGTGCAAGGATCACTTGACTCCATTAAATTGGAGGTAAGATTATGTAACCTAAATCAGAGAAATATTTTTACATTAAAAATTACTTTTGAAAATTTTATTTTCAGAATCACTCAGGATCACAATGAACCTGGACTAACTTGCACTGACCAGAAGGATGTCCTAAAAAATTTCGATCCCATAACTTTCTGGAAGTTGGGAAAGTTAAGGGAGGCCTAATGGGGATCCAACTTGTTTCTCCATTAAACATCAGTCCCCAGCCAGCTCAAACCCCATCATCTTGAAAAATTGCTAATGGAATTGAGTGATTTGAAGAAAAAAAAAATAACAACATATTTTTTCCCCCTTTTCCTTTTTTTGGTGTCAGAGACTTCAAAAAATAAAACATTGTATACACTTGTTGGATCTATTTTCATAAATTACCTATATTTGTATACACCATTAATTTTTTTTTTAATCCTTTATTTGCAATCTACATAGAGCAGTGTCGTTTCAAGACTTTCGGAGGCCCTGAGGCAGACTTCATTCGGGGACCTTAAATTATTTTTTCAATATTATCTTCAACTTTATTTTTAATAATTTATATAATACACCAGAACATTCTAGAATCTTATAGAATGTTATGAAATTTTTTCAACAGAATCTACATAAAGTTTCCAGAAAAATCCAGTAACATCCACAATTTTTTTAAGTCAATGTTTTCCTACTCTTCAATGTACTCAGCAATTATAAAAGATGTCTTAATTTGTATTATGCCAAATATTGAAATTCTTCTCCGAATTTATTTGTCATTGTTTTGCACGAATGTTCAGAGATCTTTTTCATTAAAATATATTTTAAAAAAATATCTAAGAAGTTTGATGGGCGAAGAAAAGTTGAATGCATTCGCATTATTTTCGATTGTGCATGAAGTTTTGAATAATTAATATTTTGATAAAATTATTGATGATTTTATTCATGTAATAAATAGAAAGAAAGCAATTTCTATATTATCACTTGCATCTTCTGTTGTATAGACATTTAAACATGATGTCGATTCTGAAATAAATGTGAACAATTTTGCCATTTGTTAAATCCTTGTTTTTTCTTTTCTCCATTTTTCCAATTTATCGCTGTTTAATTTTCTTGATCGAACTGGGGCTTCCTGAGCTCGGGGGCTGCCTCACTTGCCTCAGGGATAAATAGACACTGCCAGACAGTATACATAATAAGCAAATGTGTTAACTATTTACATAAATAAGTGTCTATGTCATATGATGGCAGAAGTTAAATGTAATTGTAAAATGTTTAAATTTCATTACGATCTCGTGGCCATATCCTGTGCAGACGGCGTGGAGGATTGTTAAGATGGGATTGAGAGAAAAAGACTTGTGCAAATGGGTTAGGATGCGATGAAAGTTTATTGTGGAAGGTTAAGAATCGGGGTTGGATTAGTTCCTGGACGTTTGGGATGTTTAGGTCTTCATGGAGTAATTTATTGGTGACAAAGAAAGGAGCATTAACAATTCGACGGAGGACTTTGGACTGGAAAGCTTGGATATACGGTTTATATAGGATTGTTTGGCTAAACTCCATAATTCCAGGTCGTATGGCCCATATATAGTCTTGTAAACTGTCAGTTTGTTGGCAGTAGACAAATTTGAAATTGATACAGTAGATCAAACCAAACTAGAAATTTACGATTTCAAAGAAATAATTGCCGCCGCGACAATCCAAATATCCCTGCATTCACCCCTTGTCTGGAGAGTCCAAAAATGAATTAATCTATTGATATAGAAGTGCACATTCTCCTGGAGGTTGAGGTCTTGAGATGCCTTGCTCACCTACAGCCGTGTGTTAAGGCTGCAATTAGTCGACAAGTTTGGAATGACTAATTTATTGGTTAGATGTTCTCGCAAGTTAGTTACCAGCTCAACTTGGCTGCTAACAAGGCCTCATCACGCTCTCTCTCTCTCTCACTAAATACTAAACTAACTTCAACTATTTTTAATCTTATTAAATAAAATATTTAACAATTTTTACTTTCTTATACATTTTGTAATCGTGCAAACATCTTTTAACGAATTTTTCCATTTTTCAAAGTCCCCCGGAATATTGATACTTAACATTTTCTGCATATTGTCACTTAATAAAAAAATACAGGACTTTTTTATTCTACAGGACTTTCTTCTCAAAATCATTTCATTCTGGCATTACTGGGTAGGTTAGGTTAGGTTTTATGACTCATACCCGGCCTTAACTACGAGGTCATATCGCCTACTACCAGATCGCTCTTTCGTCACTCTGGTGGACACATCCCGACTAAACTGTGGGAGTCCTAAATTTTGCCTACCCTAAATTTTTATTCACTTAGGGCAGGGGTCTTTAACGAGTACCTGACATCGTAGAGGCTCGGGACCCTCGCTTAACGTCCCATTCGTAGGACGGGGTGCTTAAGTTTATTTTACCTCCCATATAAAATAAACTAAGGGCCTCGGTCGGGTTTGGAACTCACGTTCTTGAGCTCAGAAGACAAGCACTCATTCCTGGGTATATGAAAGTAATGAGTTGGCTTCAGCGGTATTTTTTTGTTTCCTTGTAGAGCGTAATTCTGATAGTGACTTTCTTGTACCCAATCATACGAGGGATTAAATGATTTTGAGAAGGATGAGGGGAAAAGAGGGTGATCTGTAAGAGTGGTATACCAAAGTGTGCAGTTAGTACACACGTTTGAGGTGTAACTTCCGTACCTATCTCTTCTAGTTTCAGTTTCTCTTTGTGCTAATAAACTATATTTTTATTTTAACTATTTTTTTTAACATTGGTACAATGTAGGAAATAATTTAATTCAGGCATTTTTTTTAATCATATAGTATGTTAGTAACATTTTTATTTACACTTAAGGTTATATAATAATGAATAACGGTTATAAAACAAAAATCAACTACTTACCATTTTTATCTCCATTTTCACTTGTTTTTTTTTTCATTGTATTGTGTACATTTTATGTGATACACAATAAATTCCACAGAATAAATACATACGATGCACAATAAGTAAATTTAAAGCGTTGCACACTCAAAAAAAAAAAAAAAATGTATTAATTCAAACACAAACGAATAAGAAATACACATTGTATTAAAGCATCACAAGTGAAAGGTTAAAGCATCAAAAGTGAAGGATGCGCAGTCTGATCCGTGGGCGTCAAGAATGTTACGACATTTGAGGGAGAAAACGCTGCATCTACCTCAAAACGTCCTGCTATAACTAAGATACGCCAAAAAGCTCTTATGTCTACCATTAACTACCCCTGATGTCCCTCTGTATGTCCGAATGGAGACCGGTAGGGTTCACACGAGTAGTAAAATTATTAAAAATGGACCGGTCTACTTAATCTAAGTGATGAAACAATCCCAAAAATGTGCTACAATAGACTAATAGAGCTTTCAGATTCTTCTAATATGCTTTTTAATTGAACCCTTGAAATAAGAAATAGCCTGTCTTCTATAGGAGCTTATGACGTCTGGAAATATCAAAATGCTAAAATAGTAGAAAATGAATTATATAATTTAATTACTTCATTCCAAAATAATCTCATCAGTACAGATGTTGAAAAAATCCTCCTTATATTATAGAAATATGTCTTATGGTTCTGTGAGTTGCCATATGTTATTTAATTGTCATATCAATATAATTTGAGCAGTATGTCAGTTACGTTCAGGGCGCCGGTAGCTCAGTGGTATGCCTGCTTGACTTCTGAGCTCAAGGTCGTGGGTTCGTAGCCCGACCGAGGCCCTTAGTTTATTTTATCTGGGAGGTAAAATAAACTTAAGCACGCCGTCCTTCGGATGGGACGTTAAGCGATGGTCCCGAGCCTGTACGATGTCAGGTACTCGTTAAAAACCCCTACCCTAGATTTTCTAATTTTTCCTAAAAAAATTTAGGGTAGGCAAAATTTAGGACTCCCACAGTAGAGTCGGGCTCATGTCCACCAGAGTGACGAAAGAGCGCTCTGGTAGTAGGCGATATGACCTCGTAGTTAAAGCCCGGGCATGAGTCATAAAACCTAACCTAACCAGTTACGTTTGGCTTCTAAACACCATATCAGTTTATATATAAATAAAGAAAAAATTATTTTTGAAAAGGATCAATGTAGATGTTGTTCTAGAGAACTCAAAGAAGATATTGTTAATTTTTTATTAAACTGTCCTTTGTATAATAATATTAGAGAAAGATATTTATCTAAATATATTAAAAACTCTGATGAAGATGAAAGTAATGTTATTAGAATATTAGAGATTGTCTCTATGGAGCAAATTATTGATGTCTATTACTATATTCTAAATTCTATTAATTTAAAAAAGTAAACATTAAAAATCTAACTTACAATAAAAATTTTAAAGGGGGAAAGGATAAAGGAAGGGAAAAAAATGAAATTAAAATTAGGAATAGAAGACAAAAAAAATAATAAAGATAATGAAAAATTAATTAAAGTTGAGATTTTCATATTAAGTTTTTGTTAAATACTTGTTATTTACAGTTTATTCTTACTTAATATTCTTACTTTATTATTATATCGGATATGCATATATTCATTTGTACCCCAATTCTCTACAATAAGCCTTGTTAGGCTTCAATGTAGTAATAAAAAAATAAAAAAAATAAATAAAAACTAAGTTACACTTCAATAAAAAACAAAACGCTGATTAGACAGACATAGATAAGATTTGTGTTTTGTATGACTTTTAAAGATTTGTACAAAATGACAGATAGAACTGGAGCGGTATAACGAAAGGGCTACACGTCCTTTATCAGCTAATCCTTGAGATAACAGGTAGTATTGCAGTCCCTCGGACCTTTATCAGCCCACTTCACATCTCCTTATGTCCCTTCATTTTATTTTTATTTCTACTACCCATTGTCTTTCCCTTGTGCCCATAAATAGAGGATAAAGTCCCTGTCCAACCTCCCCAAGTATTTATGGTTCAGTCTCTTTTTTTTTCGCTTGTCTTGGCACTTTAATAAGTTCCTCTAAAGGGAAGTTGGCAGTTTTTAGTTGAACCCCCTCACTCACTCCTCTTGGGGGGACGTTTACGGTCCAAGACTTTCTTGTAATAGCTTCTGGGGACAAATAAAAAAAAAAAAAAAAATTTCGTCATCCAATGTTCTTCTAAAGATCTATAAACTTATATAACAAGATTTTTCACTGAAAGAATGGCTTATAGTTTGTGATATCTGCATATCTGGCTGTTTGGTTTGCCAAACTTCCCCACAGAAGCAATGTGAAATTCAGTTGAAGCCAAATAATTTTTAAAAAGTCAGCAAAAGCAGTCGACATGGCTAAAAATCAATAGTGGACTCACGTTGATCTGAATCCTCATATTCAATTTTGAGTTGATAAAATAACTATAACACACAAAAACTCTCATAACATCGGCAGTTATTAGAGTTTTTGTGTTGAGCCTTCCTCTTTCCCTCTGGCCGATTTGACTGAAAATCATTTGGTGTCGTCCTTAGAGGGTTCTGGATATATATATATAACTAGCAGTAATACCCGGCGTTGCCCGGGGAACTTTGACTTTGCTCCCAATATCTCCTATAAGGCTATTCAGTTCCTCGACAGTACATTCATGATGTTATAATTTTCAATTATTCATACGGAATAAGGCTTATAGTCCTTCAACTATAGTAACGCTAGCTCCTCCGATGGTCGAACGACGTACAAGTACTTTCCTGACGTCCGGGTCCGCCTGCGCTCCACTTGGGTACAGCCTGATCACTGGACATCTCAGGTACTATCGGGTCATGGCGACTTCAACTCCAAACTCTTCTTCTTTAAGAGGAAAGATAGCCCGAACTGCTCGTGCAGCGGCATCGAGACTGCAGAACATGTGGTTCTTGATTGTCCGCTGTACGACGGGTCTAGGGTGGAGCTGATCCGCGAGACAGGATCGTATTTGGATCGTATATTACCATCCCAGTCAACATCTGTATAGGTTCCATCACATTATTTACGTTCCAGTCACATTGTGTAATGTGTAATGCAGTGGTTTGAAAAAGCAACAGGAATTTTGTAATTTCGCTGTGTTGATAAACATGTCTGAAAAGTGTCTGTATATTGTTAGCCAAACCGGATGTTTAGTCTGCTGTCAGCTGTCAAAGAGGTTGCATGTGTTTCGGTACGATCGGCGATTATTCATTTGTTTACAAAATGGATCAGAGAATTTTCATTAAATTTTGCTATAAGAATGGAATAAAGTGTAGCAAAGTTTTAGAAATGTTAAATATTGCTTTTGGTAAGTCTGGTATGAGTAAAACTAGGCTCGCCAAGACCGAAAAAAGCTCGACAAGTGGCATAGTGCACCATGAGTTCTTGCCACAAGGTCAAACGATCAATAAGAAGTACTACCTAAAAGTGCAACGCCGTTTGCGTGAAGCAATTAGAAAAAAACGCCCGGATTTGTGGCGAAACAATTCATGGCTTTTGCCATGATAATGCACCCACTCACACCTTATTGCATGTTCGTGAATTTTTGGCCAAAAACAACACTGTAATGATGCCCCAGCCTCCATATTCGCCAGACATGGCTCCGTATGACTTTTTTCTGTTCCCAACAAGGACCGTTTCACAAGCATAGATGAGATTAAAAGCTGAGAGAGCTAAATGCTATCCCAAAGATCGAGTTCCAGAAGTGTTTCAAGGATGGGAAGAAGCGCTGGCATAAGTGTCTAATGGGGAAAATGCCCGTTATTTTTTGAACACACCTCGTATAACATTTCTTGTGGATACATTCATTCAAACGAGAGTTATCGTATTCAAAGAATGACAGACGTGGCAGCTCAGTGGTATGCATGCTTGCTTTCTGAGCTCAAGAACGTGGGTTCGTAACCTGACCGAAGCCCTTAATTTATTTTATCTGGAAGGTTAAAGACCCCTGCCCTAGATGAATAAAAATTTAGGGTAGGCAAAATTTAGGACTCCCACGGTAGAGTCGGGCTCATGTCCACCAGAGTGACGAAAGAGCTCTGGTAGTAGGCGATATGTCCTCGTAGTTAAAGCCTGATGAAATCTTAATATCGAATTTTTGACCGATTACATAACTTCTCTAATGCTTCATATAACTGGGGAAGTAATAGTGAAAAGTAGTGTTTTGTTTTATTTACATAACTGCAATCATCTGGAAGAAAATAGGGTGTCGCATTGAACTTGGCCATTCTGTATACTGAAAAATATTTTTGTAGCGTAAATTGGTAGCCCAGATATGAGAGTGTGGAGGGTAGGGGTGGTTTATGGAGAAGCTCTGCGTGGGAAGGAAGCCTATTGCTGAGTCTGAAGAAGAACCCCTCACTGAGTGGGTAGAAAACAGATCTGGGAAGCTAAGGAGCAGGTTTCCAGGCTACAGCCTTCTTATAGGATACTTATCTCTTTCCAACCTACCCTTATTGAATACGTATGTTCCTAATTTGCCTAAACGCTTCAACACCCCGCTCTCAGTCCCTTCTCTATCCCATAGCCCCTTTTCTCTTATTTCAGTCAAGTGGAAAATTTACTCCAATTTTGTCCTTATCGAACAAATTCTCTCAAGGCATTTGAAATGTTCAATCAGATTTGTATTTTGAAGTCTCTCTTTATCATCATTCCTTGCAAGAAACAACATAGCAATTGCAACGTTAACGTGAAAAAAGAGATTTGACACCTCTGAGTCTCGAAAGGAAATGAACAACCCGACAAACTGGACCTTACTGGACCCGACCAAAGGGATCAGAAAGGCACACTGCAAAACATACCTAGAGAAATGGGCACATACATCTTACTATGTCTCGTTATTAATACTATCTAAGAAATGAAAAATAAAGCATCATACGACACGTATTATTTATCGAACAAAATAATCAAAAGCCTTTCCAAAAATATCGCAGAGCCTCTGAGTATCGTAATCAATCATTGTTTTCCTAACTCACTGAAATTAGCGAGAATAAAGCCACTATTCAAAAAAAGTGATAAACTCTGTTCACAAAATACGCGGACTGACGTCATAAAATAAAATATACTTTATTTAGAAGGACGTCCAGGACGCTCATCGTCTTCAATGGACTGTCGACCACCCTTAAAATGTTCATGCCACTTGAAACATGCCGTACACTTCATAGCAACATCACCGTGTTGAGCATAACAAATGTTTCAGTCGCATATTTTCCAAGTTTAACACAAAATTTTACAGCAAGTCATTGCTCATTCAGGTCATTCATTCTGAAATCCGACAAACGAAAAAATCGCACTTCACTAAAAATAGCGTAGCTAACCAACAAAATTTGTTGGAGCCGCGCAATTCAAACCGTCCGCGTATTTTTTGAACAGACCGATGCATATTAGTCATGTCTCTTATAATGGTGTTATCTAGTTATTTACAACATCCATGGTCTTGAAAGGGAGTTCTATTTACAAAATAAAACTCACTCCTGTAACAAAATGATTATTATTACTTACAATTATAATTCTTCTTGATTCTATTTCTTACTTATTTTGGTTCGTGGGTTCGCCAAGATTCAACAGTTTTGAAAAACTAAGATGACATGAAGTTTCAAAATACATAAAAAAAAATTACTATGGAGTAAATAACCATGGGGTTATTTGAATAAATATTTTTTTCTAAAAACATTATTGCTTTTATGATTATTTTTCAGAATCCTTTTCTCTATACTACTATCCTAAAATAAATTTGTAAATTACTTATGATCTACAGGTACCTTGCTGCGTCGCGTTTTCTACCACGATTTGTGCTGGTCTTCGGATTTCTTCAATATTCGACTTCTGCTGAGCTTCGAATTTCTTCAATATTCGACTGACTCAACGTTAAACTTGTCTGGTAGTCTACACCCTTCCTTACGTGGTATTGCTGCTGACGTCATCAGACTTCTTTACCTTCTTCCACTGATTTCCTGTCTTCTAATTTTTATGTTTCCATCTGCATTTTCATTTTATTTAAATCATTTTAAAACATTAAATGTCCATATTTTTGGATATTACACTCCCGGACGGGATTCGAACCTTCAAATCATGGTGACCAAAGACCGACGCTCTATCCCACAGGGCCGCCATGGCCCCCAACTATTCACATATGAAAGGGTATTAATATAGAAAATGTATGTTTTTTAAAAAATATTGTCTATTTCACAAATAATATATAATAAGAAGGTACTTTCGGTATTGCTACCATCTTCAGCCACGACTTAACAAATACTAAATTGAAGTTCAACTAGGTAGTTTACAATCCAAACGGTAGGTAGGTATCCTTTTTCAGCCCCTACGGGGTTTTCCTATCCCTTCTGTACAGTTAATATTTGAAATATGTAAAAACATAAAAAATGACATTTCGTCCCAAATTGGGATCTTAAAAATAAACAATTTGAAGTAGTATGTGTTGATTAAATAAAAATAAAATAAAAACTTTTATAAAATAAAATATACAGTTTTTGAGAGAGTAAGTACGTATACACAGAGACTGGAGGATTATATTATTGGCGATAAAAGGGGTGAGTATTTGAGATTGGTCTGATCGTTCATACAACTTCCTATTTGTAGCGCTCTGTTTATTATTTGTGAAATAGACAATATTTTTTAAAAAACCTACGTTTTCTTTATTTTTATCAAGTGTTTCACAATATCTCTGCAAAAATGTTTATTATCATGAAAGGGTATTAATGTAAAACTCACTACTTCTCAGCTGACCTGTTAAAACGATACAATAAAAATGTTCGTGATGCAATGAGTGGTAATCGATAAATTTTCTTGTGAATTTACCTTCGGCCGTTGTAAGCAAGCTGCGTTTGCCCGAACTTGATTTAAATGTAAATTGGTCCCGAGTGCTGCGTCCCGAATTACATTACCATTTTCATTCGCCAATAAGAACACAACTGTCTTGGCTAATAGGAGTCTTGTCCAAGTTCCAACACAATTAACTGCTTTCAAATAACTACCCTCTTTCGATCCCACTTTCGAACATCCTCTCAATTGCTTTCTTTTTTATGAACATTGCTTCTATTCGCTTTTATTATTATTGTTATTGTTAATTGTTATTGTTTTTTTCATTACTAAATGTAAGAAAAAATCTAATAAGAGTAAAAATAGAATAAACAAAGCCACAAAGACTTTTGGTAATCTTGCTTCAAAAATCATCAATGAATTTATCATAAATGCAAAACTCACTTATTGTAGCGTTAAACTCCATATTTCTGAGAGTGACTTATCCCCTCTAATGTCAATGTTATGAGAGAGAAATGAATTTAGGTGGTCGGAGTGGGGGATGGGGGGAGTGCTTTGTAAAAACGTGGTGGGTATAAAAAAGTTTTTTTTGCCCCTATAGGAGTGTACTTGAGGTGTTCCTTGTATTGTATTTATATGTAGTTACTTGTAGTCCAAATATAGAATTACTCCGTATAAATGAATATATAAAATTAGACAGAGGGCGCCGGTAGCTCAGTGGCCCTTACTTTATTTTATCTGGCAGGTAAAATAAACTTGAGCACGCCGTCCTTCGGATGGGACGTCTGACAGCCTGTATGATGTCAGATACTCGTTAAAGACCCCTACCCTAGTTGAATAAAAATTTAGGGTAGGCAAAATTCCCACAGTAGAGTCGGGCTCATGTCCACCAGAGTGACGAAAGAGCGCTCTGGTAGTAGGCGATATGATCTCGTAGTTAAAGCCCGGGCATAAGTCATAAAACCTAACCTAACCTAACCTATAATTAGACATATATATATATATATATATATATATATATATATATATATATAAGTAGAATAAGGGCTACCTGAGCCAGACAGACCTTTCACTTTTGGTCTGGCGCCAGTGCCTTTCACTTTTGGGGCACTTGAGGAATCCTACGACCTCCAAACCATCGAAACAGTCTTAACCATTTCCTTTCTCTTTTTACCCCCCTCCCCTTCTGGGGCTCCTTGGTTGCTCCCTCACTTTGTACTTCACCAGGTCAAAATGAGCATGCCGTCCTTCGGAGTGAAAGTCAGTCTTCTCCACCAACTGACCTCTTATTATTCATACTACCTATGTGAAAGGTTTCTCGTACCGCCCTCTTCTTTGTGTATCCCTTACCGCCCTACGCCCTATTATAGTTCTTTGATCTACTTATGCCGTTTCTTTGTGAACCCCTTTGCCGCCTTACACCTTCTTGTTATTCTTTGATCTACTTATGCCGCTTGTTTGTGAACCACTTTTCCGCCTTTTTTCTCTTTTTGTTCTTTTATCTATTGTATGCCGCTCCTTTGTGTACCGCTTGCCGCCCCCTCCCCACCTCTTATTGTTCTTTGATCTACTTATGCCGCTTCTTTGTGAACCCCTTTGCCGCCTTACCCCTTCTTATTATTCTTTTATCTACTTATGCCGCTTCTTTTTGTAACCACTTGCCGTCTTTTGTATCCTATTCATCTGTCATCTCTCTCCAAAGTTTCCTCTCTCCCTCTAAACCTACCTCAAAGTCTACATACTATACATGCGTCTTACAAATTGTACTATTGGGTAGTGCATAGGTTTTTCTGGAATAAAAACAAGCAATGGTTATGTGTATTCATATTGTTTTATTCTCTATCAAATTACAGTCGTTTCTCAGTAAATAATTTGTGCCTCACGTAGTTCTTCGATGATAGCGGAGATCTCGTTTTCATGACCTGTGTTTCCTGCCGATTTTGACGAAGTCAGAAGTCCCAAACGAGTAATCAGTTCGTTTGGATCGTCCCAATACTGAACCTTGTTTTGGTTGTCCATCATAAGTTCCAGACCTTTCCCCTCCTTAGGTGGAATTATTTTTGAAATAATGTTTCTATATTTGTAGCTTCGGTTTCCTCTCACGGGTCGAATACTACTGTAACCTTTTCGGTAAGCATTTGTGTCAATGAGTAATTTACTATGTATTTTACTATCTTCCTCATTGAAGTAAAGAGGTTTTTTCATGAAAAGTAGATCCAGAAGTCCATGGGTAGCCTTGTAAGGTATATCATTGATAAATATGCTGTCACCATCAAATGTGACCCCGCTGTCACCTAGAGCTAACCCTCCTTCCGGTAGAACACGAATACCATAAGTTGTATCGAAACTGTTGTCCCCTTTCAACAATCGTTCGATATAAGGGGATATCTTTGGGCTTAAGCTGCTAAGTCCTTTTTGTAACTCAACTTTACCGTGGGGGGTAGATAGAAATTTGGTTAAATCTTCTGGTGTCAGGTCATCGGCCAATGATAAATCTTCGTAGACGTCTTCATCACGTAAATACTGAGGGGATGGTGGAGGATATCTATAATCCTTCTTTTCAGTGGCATTTGACAACTGGACTCTCCTTTTTCTTATATGAGGAGTTGTAAAATAGGCGGCGTCAGAAGTTGTGTCCTCACCTGTAACGTGTTCTTTGTGTGGTATTATATCATCTTCTTTCTTTATTATTTTACTGCCATTTTCTTTCTCAACCGTCTTGGTGGAATGATGGGTCTGTAGTGTTTTTGCTATATCTCGAAGAGGTTTCGTAACTGGTTGAAATGTGTTTTCAATCAATTCTTCTCTCTCATCGATTCCTCTTTTCAAATCCTGATATTTTTTTCGTACAATATTTCCAACTTCAATGATTTCGTTGAGTACACTTTGGTGTACCATATTGAACTGTTGCTTAATGTGGTCCATCATGTATCTTTATACATACGTTGGGGAGAGGGTTGTCTTGTATTAGTTTCTGTTTCTTCATACTATGAGAAGTCTATGTATGTATCCATACCACACCTATAACGACCCTCATTTAATGATGAATCTTTATCGATTACTATGTGTCCATATGGTTTATTCCAACATTTGGAACAAATATCCTTAAATTTTTTGTACGACATATCTGTAGTCACGTGTTCATCAAAGGCATGTTTCAGGTTGATATCATCTTGTTTGAATAGTATAATTAAATTGGCGTTATCCCTTAGCATTTGTTTCGGTATTTTACTGTAGGTCTGACATAAATAAAAAACATCCGCTCCTATGTGTCTTCCTCTACTGAAATAGTCCATCATTCTTTCCTGTCTATCAGTCGCTACGTCATCAAATATAAATATAGAATTTTCCCTTGCATCTTCTGGCCGTATCAGATCCTCACAATCGGTGTAAGTAAAATATCCAATTTCTGGGACCCTCTTCATTATTTCTTTCAGTAAAATATATTTTGGCTGGAATAAGGATCTGCTAAAAATGTAAACATTTTCATACTTTAACCCGTTAGCATCCAATAGTAAACTAAGAATCAGGTCTGTTTTTCCACAGTTTGAGGGACCGCATAAGAGACATCTGATAGACTGTGGCAGCAATGGGCCATGCCGAAATCGAACATTTTTCCTGTCCGGCGCTAATCTTTCAGAAGGAAATCTTTTGATGGACACAGTCTGTTTCTTCATTAACATTGTGTCTGCAACTGGTCCTTTTTTGATAGCTTGATATAGTTTTATATATATTACATTACTATATTCCATAGTTTACAATATTCGTGTTGTATAAATAACACATGCACTGGTCTCTAAACGTCAGTAGTTATGGGTAAGGCAGTAGTGAAACGTGGTAGAGGTCTATTGAACAAAATTATTGATAAAATACCTGTAGAGCTACATCTACCAGGGTACCAATTTTGTGGGCCTGGAACACGTCTTTCTCAAAGATTAGCACGAGGAGATCCTGGAATAAACCCCTTGGATAGTGCTTGTAAGGAACACGATATAGCCTACGATAAATACACAGACTCTCATAATCGTCGGAAAGCTGATGAGAAATTAATAAATACAGCCTGGGAAAGAGTAAAAGCCGAGGACGCATCACTGAAGGAAAAGTCAGCTGCTTGGTTCGTAACGAACTCTATGAAAACAAAAGTAAAGTTAGGGAGCGGTAATGATGGGAAAAAAATTAGAAAAGTCAGAAAGAAATTCTCCTTCAATAATATAGTTCAAGCAGCCAGAAACGCGATTAAAAGGTTGAAATGTAGTAGTAAGAAAAAGAAAAAGGGAGTGGTAGGACATAAGACAGGTTTAGTTGAAACATGTAGAGTAGCTCTACGAAGTGCTCTGAAATCTAAAGGTCATGGAGGTAGAGTAAGAATCAAAATACCTAGGATACTACCTGTTCCGAAAACAGGAGGATTCTTACCTGCACTAATCCCCATCTTTGCAGGTCTTTCGGCTATAGGTAGTTTAGCAGGGGGAGCCGCTGCTATTGCCAAAGCCGTTAAAGATGTAAAGATGTCGTCAAAAGGTAGTGGTGATGACGGTCAGAAAACTGTCAAAATTACTACTGGAGCTGGTATATACCTGGCGCCGTATAAAAAAGGATTCGGTTTATATCTCAGCCCTCCGAAGAGTTCAAAAAACTGATAACTTCCCTGCCTAATAGACCTCTAACCAGGTAATACAAGAATGTATTACAAAGTAAAAGCAGACGAACAAATACGATATTTAGACGTGTGCTCGCTCTATCCCTACATATGTAAATATGGTAAGTATCCCTCAGGACATCCCAAGGTGTACACAGGGGATGAGTGTAAAAATTTAACAGGCGCAAACTATGATCTGACGGCTGTAGAAGGTCTTATTAAATGCCGTGTTCTTCCACCCCGTGATCTGTACCATCCTGTACTGCCCGTTAAGATCCACGACAAACTTATGTTTGCCCTGTGTGGGACATGCTTGGAAACCCTCTCCACGACCAAGTGTACTCACATCGAAGATGAGAGAAGTATCATTGGCACATGGGTAGTTGATGAGGTGAAGGAAGCTGTGCTCAGGGGATACGTCGTACTGTACATTTATGAAATTTGGCAGTATGATGTAACAGTGTACGATAAAAACACTGGAACCGGGGGTCTTTTCTCAGGTTACATCAATGAGTTTTTAAAGATGAAAGTTGAGGCCTCCGGTTACCCTTCAGGGTGTACAACAGAGTTACAACAGAAAGAGTATATTGAGGCTTTCCGGAAGGCCGAAGGGGTTACATTAGATCCACGAAACATACGTGTAAATCCAGGCCTTCGGTCTACCGGTAAGTTAATGTTAAATTCTTTCTGGGGTAAATTCGGCCAAAGGGAGAACATGGAGAGAGCTACTATTGTGTCTGATACTGACGTTTTCAATAAAATGCTCGTGGATCCTAAGGTTGTGGTACAGGGTATACAGGAAGTGAATGAAGACATGGTTTTCATGTTTTGGAAATACTCCGACGAAACCCACAAACCATCAGATCGCCTCAATGTTGTCATTGCTGCCTATACAACAGCCTTGGCTCGATTAGAACTATACAA
This sequence comes from Aradus depressus, assembly GCA_963662175.1. Classification (NCBI taxonomy): domain Eukaryota; kingdom Metazoa; phylum Arthropoda; class Insecta; order Hemiptera; family Aradidae; genus Aradus; species Aradus depressus. Next base: position 31,721,944 of record OY759217.1, on the reverse strand, counting down.
GTACCTATATAAATTAGGACGTAGAGTCCTATATTATGACACAGACTCCATCATTTTTATATCTAGCCCTAAGGAACTGTACGAACCACCTACGGGTAATAACTTAGGGGATCTGACGGATGAGCTGATAGTCTATGGTATAGGTAGTTTCATTACAGAATTTGTATGTGGGGGTCCAAAAAATTATGCATACCTGGTCAGTACGCCCAATGGTTTTGCCGAAATGTGTAAGGCAAAAGGTCTCACTTTAAACTTTACTAATGCAGACTTTGTGAATTTCCAAAGTATGAAAAAAGCCATTCTTTACCCCGAAACAGGAGGTCAAGTGCAGTTGGTAACATCGGCTATACGTAGAAGGCCTGATCATGTTGTTGTCACTAGGGATGAAACAAAGACATGGTCAATTACATCAAGGAAACGTGTTCGGATCGAAGATAACGATTCCTTGCCTTACGGCCATGTACTTATAAATAGGAAAAGAGTTTGACAACTACTGGTGAGTGTAGATAACCATTTTTTAAATATAATCATTATTATTGTATAATCATCGGACTTATTCAAAGGATATGTTACAGGATTCTCTTCACCCCAATCCTCCCGGCCCCTACACGATATATGCCGACTCCAACGGACATCGATAACCACAAAGGTTCACATCATTTCCTTTTTTATTTGTTGTTATTCTTCTATAATATTACTTGATGTCTATATATAACATGAATATTTGTATAATTTTTTATTTTATTTATTTATTTATTTTTTTATACTTTTTATTCCAGCAACCAGATCATCTTCACCTTGAGACACCGATTCACCCGTCCAATCTTCGAAACATCACCGGATCGTCACATCTCCCAACCCCGGCCCCTCACCAAAAAGTAGAATCTTCGAAACATCACCGGATCGTCACATCTCCCAACCCCGGCCCCTCACCAAAAAGTAGAAAAATATATATGTATATAAGTATATATTAACAAATAATAACAGTTTTAAAATTTTTGTTTTGTGTAATTTTAGCGTATATATTTTTTTGATGTAAATACTATTTTCAATATGTGTATCTTAAAAGAAATACTAGTTGTAAGTTGTAGTTTCATGTACATAAGAAAATTTCAATTATACTTACATTAACCTGTATTAGTGCTTTATTCCAGAAAATCCTATGCACTACCCAATAGTACAATTTGAAAGACGCATGTATAGTATGTAGACAGGTGGATTGTTCTACGTAGAATACAATCCTGTTACAAACATTGTTCGTAAACAGTAGTTATGCATACATTTATATGTATTATTTATTCAAATGTTTGAATTTAAGTATTATGTACAACTATTATCATTACCATTTGTAATATTGCTGATTATCAATAAACTTTTTAAAAAAATGTATAGTCTCATTTTATAACCCTTAAATTTAGTTTTAAGATTAGATCTACACCGATAGCTGTTTGTGAAATTAACCAGCTATCGGCGTAAATCTTTTGAATTAATTTTTGTTTTCGAGTTCGAATCTCTGTGTTAAAGTTATTTTTATTATATTTCTAAGTGATTGAGGCAGGATTGGTACATAAACACTGTAGAGGTATTCTGTAATAATAAATTTATTTATTTTCATACAATGAGAAAAATAAAACATCAATACATTTCAAAAGAAAAAATATTTTCGAAATACACTTGTTGATTGGTTTAGTTAGGAACATCACTTTCTTCATCTTCTTGAGAATTTTCGGTGTCTTCAATTATTGTAGTCAGGGATCGGCAGATATTGTAGAACACTGTTGAAACATGGGAACAAGGACATGAATCTGGTCCCATTCTGCACCGAGGGTCACTCCACGGACATTGCTTATAGTGGAATTCCCCAGCATATCCTTTTCTCTTTTCTACATATGTACCGACTAATTGGTAGAGTTGGTCGATGTGTCTCTTACATGTCAGCCATTCTTCAACCATGTAATGTTCTAGGGTTATTTTGGGGTACCTTTCGTTGAAGAGATGATAAGCAGCCATACGACCCAGACGTCTCAGCTCCTCCATATTGACTGAGTGAAAGTGCTTCCAATCGTAGGTTTAGAGCTATTATGTCGGATGAATCATTGGAGTGGGGGGTATTCTTCTCCTCATATTGTGTAATGAGGTTCATTACATATCGAGCTTTGTCTATTAATCGATTGATACGTTTCAAAAATGTGTCATCCATGCTACACGTCACACTATGTACTGAAGAGAGAGGCCTGCAAGATATAGGGTTGTGGAGGGGATGGAGTTGAAAAACTTTTACGGACTGCTTCTTTAGTTCTTATAAAATATTTTTAGTGGGAATCCATTCTTTTTCATTAATTCCCAACCATTTAACATAGGATTTATCCAACTTCCTTCGTAAAACTTTTTCCACTAAATAAACGTCTGGGAAACGGACAGGTGTCAACTCTTGTTCATAAAAACTTCCCAACACTTGTTTCCCATTACAGTCAGACAATAGGTATGTACTGGGAATAGTCTTTTTAATTTGTTTTATTCTGAACACTTCGCAACTCCAGTTTGGGGTGTAACCTTTTTCAAATACGGTTTTATATTTACTTATACGCACCCAGTCATTGACTTTAAACTTGATTTTGTTCTTTAAGTAACTTTCTTTATTTATCTTATAAATATTTTGTAAAAGTTCTTGCTCGTGAGACGCATTCACATTCACAGGTTTCATTTGAATGGTTCTATGAGTACTATTATTATATTCTGAAATAATATCTGGCAATAGTTTTACATACCGGTAATTTCCATTATAACTAAATTTTTTAAATAATTTATTTTTCAGTGTTCTTATAAATCTTTCTACAATTGATGCTTTCTTCACGCTAAACGTACTGTAATGGTTAATTTTATGTTTTTTCATAAGTTTTGAAAAACCTGTATTGTAAAACTCCTTACCAAGATCTGTTTGAATATTTTTAGGGGCGGGTACCTTAGAAAGCAATTTCCCCACAGCTGTACAAATCTCTGAGCCAGTCTTATTTTTTATAGGTAGAGCATATGCGAATTTGGTAAAACAGTTTATTATACATAAAATAAATTTATATCCCGAATTACCTTTGACATACTTTTGCATATCGGCTAAATCCATTTGCCATAAGTCACTAATCCCCTTTAGTACTACCGCTCTTCTGCGGTAATTCTTTCTAGCCGGTCTGTGCAATTCATTTACTACTATTTCCTTCTTATCGCACCTAATCATGTTTTCAGTTAGGAAGTAAATATACAAATGAGAAGAAGGGACGGTTTATTACTACTTTTAACTAAGTAAAAATAATTAACAACAGCGTGTGAGAGCTTGATGGAGAGATGAATGGGTGAAAGTCTTGTAAACAGGTCAGAACCTGTGTCGAAAGGTTTAGAGAGGGGCAAGGAAGAGCTAATTAGAGTTGAAAAGGAACTCATTAGTGTTTTGTCCACCCCTCCAGCAACTCCATTCTTTGTGCAATGGAATTTCAATCTACTGTAAAATTGAGTCCTCGATGTTTCTTAAAAATAGGATTGATTGATGAGTTGGTTTACCTGAATCTTCAAAAAAGAAGACAGGAGGTCAATTTAACACCTGCTGATTGGAAAATATTGAAAGAAAACATGTCATGCATTGAACAGTATTTGTGTAGTCGAAGTTGTGACGGTCTATATATAAATTTATATAGATTCAGTGTACAGTGTGCGAAAGGTGATAAAGTGAAAAATGTGTTGATACAAGGTGAATATCCTTGGAAACTGATTTCGGACTTACCAAAGCCAATGCACTATTTACCATCGAACGATATTACGATAGGGAAGAAAGAAATTCTCGTTCTTCTCCAGTCGTTGAAAACAATTGATGATTATATTAGCATATTGACAGCAATTATGAACCCTATATGTTTAAATATTTTAGAATAGCTTGTTACAATTAATTATTTGTTGAATAATAAACAATGTTATATTTGAGACAAAAAATAAATAACATTTAAAATGATTTTATTGAATTATTATTAACAACCCCACCTATAATTATGAAAAAGGGAAGAGGAGAATATCCAATAAAACACAGACAAGTACAAACAAAAGTATTTATATATTTAAGTAAAAAATATGTATACAATTAACATACAGTTCCTAAAACAAATATTATCTATATTTCGATTTTAAAACAGTTAGCTTTATTCAAGAAAAACAATATCAGGTATGCCCATTTTCCGGCCCTTATATTTAAAACAGAGGCAAGGTATTTTCTTTGAATTGTAATCTTCTAACATTTCACTTGATAATGCATTACATATACGTCGCGGCATATATACTCGCGATGGACACTCTTGAAAAATAGACGATGATTCTTGTTGTATGATGTGTGCTACCAACGCTTCCCCAAACTTTGTTGTAACTTTCTCAAAAATGGTAATTTTATAAACACAGTCTTCTGTCAGATCCCCTAAGGTCTTTGTACTGAGGGTCATTCTCTGCAAGTCGTTCAAGTATTTCGATAATGCCATCTGTTGTAAGAGGAATCAAGATGTTAGTACAAAATATATATCACTTCAAATAAATTACGCCAATAATATATATATTACTTTCAAATACACTTACAATCAACGAAGTGAAGGGTTCAGAAGGGTGATTAGTACTGACAGTCCACACCTGGGGTACCTTCAGACACGTTCTAATCCTTTGTTCAACCTTCTTTTCAAGTTGCAATACGTTTGGAACTGGCGAGAGTGGCTGTCAATCAATTCTACCTTGCTAATGGTTCAAAGATGTATTATTGGCACAACACTTTCTAATCCTTTGTTCAACCTCCTTTGCAGGGTGCAACACGTTTGGAACCTGACTAGAGTGGCTGTCAATTCTATCTTACTAATTGTTCAAAGACGTATTATTGATTCTATTATTGTCACACTGGTGTATTAAATGGTTGAAACGCTTTCAAAAATTCACCCGGCTCACTCAGTAGATGGTCAGTTTAGGGTTTTGAAATTAAAAAGTATTTTAGAAATGAAACAATTGATTAAAAAAATATATATATTTATTCATGTTTAAACGATATTTCGAAAACAACTGTATCCTACGTTATTATTTGGGCTACAAAGTAGTATGGTGTATCTAATTAAGAAAGCATTTAAACATTGAATTTTTACCTATTTATTTATGTTTATATTTCAGAAATCAATTTCTTACAAAATTACTTGAACCATACTTTCTACAGACTCTTATAAAAGTTTGTGGAGAGGGGGTAAAGAATATATATATATTTGTGCCTTATCCCACAGAAATTAGTTTCGTTCACACCTGTGTTCTCTTCAGTTACTAGCTGTTAATATGTCTTCACAACCTCCATCTAATGAGTATCTTAGTTCATCAAGGTCGGATAACGAGTATTTTCATAGTATATGTGATGTGTGTGGGGAAAATTGTGTGGATGAGACACATGTATTTTTTTGCGAGGGTCGAGCAGTTGAAGAGGGCTTATGTATCAATTGCGGAAGAATCTTTCCATTTATAACTCGTCATGAACAGACATGTGGTGGAAACAAGGGTCAGGATATTGTTAATTCAGATAGTTTGGGGATGGCGTCACCTGATGTTGTTTGCGGCTCAGGGTGTAGCAAAGAGGGTGTAACAACGATGCAGGGTTCCAATTCAGATGTAGCATTGGGACATAGTTACACACACACAAAAGTTCAAGATATTATACCTTTTGATATATTATCCAGATCCTTGGTAACCGTGAAAAAATTCGGATTAGAAAAAATAACGGAGAGTATTTCTTTAAAATGCCCTCCACAGGGTATAGAAATTATCGATTGGTTCAAAAAATCTTTTGAACAGTTGTCAAAGTATTTAGTCAAAGATATGTCGCCAAAAGATAAAATAGGCATTACTTTTACTAATAGATTATTGTCAGTTAAAGGATATGTACCGTTTATACATCCTGCAGAATTCACAGGCGAAAGACTGCAGAACGTGGTAACATCGGTCTTACAGAGTAACACATCTTTTATTTGGACGGACCCCTTCGTTATAATTTCAACGAAAATTCGCGCTATTAAAAAAAGTACAAATATATAACATTCCTAAAGTGTTCGCGGGCGTTGGTGCTGCCCCTCAGGGGGTCTTTACCCCCACTATACTTACCCTCACTACTGCTATATAAGACTCTCCAATATCCTTTCACTCCATACTATCACATCAGCAGTGTTCAGTGTAATTAGTCCTCAACTTTATCGTATTTTTACAACTCTTGTCTTTTTTGCATCATGTCTGTCTATCCTACTACTGAGAAATTGTCGACGGAGATCCAGCCGGACATCCAACCTTCAACGAATAGTCGTGAGTATACCAACTGTGTTTCACTTACTGTTAAGGGGGATGGTTATTTTCATACAAAGCTTTGCATTACTGAGAATAAAGGTGAGATCATAAAGTCTGCTCATTTAGGGGATAGCGTAGCATTAAATGATCCAATGTTCAAAATTATTTCTAGACGTGTAACTGTTGTGCCGCGTTTCAGCCTTAGTAAGGTCTATGAATCCGTCCAAGTCTTGTCCCAACCGTTAGATGTTGAAATAGGGGTATGGATGCATCGGTTTTTTACTGCTTTAACCAATCATGTTACTTCGGGTGTACAAGCGCTAGATAAAATAATGATAGAATTGAAAAGTGTAGCTAATCTTTCAGAAATGGGCTCCCCTTTCATAGAGGCTCGTTCTTTCACCGTTGAATGGTTAACAAATGTGATGAGTAGTTGTGATATTGGTTTCCTAAAGTTTGAAGAACCGTTCACTATAACTACAACCATTGTACGTGTACCACAAGGGGCCGGACGAATAAACATGCGTAATTATTCTTTTACCGAAATGTCTCATCGGAAGAAAGGCATACTGACAATTCCCCGTGACGATGGTTTTCAGGAGAGACATTGTCTACCACGCGCTATCGCAGTCGGTCGTGTTCATTGTAAAACGGGTGGGAGGAATGTCCCCGCCTATGTTCATATTCGTAAGGAATATAATGGGATTCAAAAGATGAAAGCATTGAATCTTACACGGAAAGCAGGGGTTACTATAGGAGCGGAGGGGTGTGGGCTCCAGGAGTTACAAATGTATCAAAATTATCTTCGCAATTATAATTTAAAAGTTTTCAAACGGGACGGAAAAGGCAAACCCCTGAAAGTTTTCGATGGGGGAAATTGTACAGCACCATACACCATAAATCTTTTTAACGAAGATAATCATTTTAACTTACTCACAAGTTTAACATCCTTATTTACGAGTAGTTATTACTGCGAGAGATGTAACAAGTCCTATAAGAACAGGAACGACCACCGATGTACAGAAAAATGTAAGCTATGTTTTACGGCTCCTAGCTGCAAAGTAGATAATACATCCACTGTCTGCACTTTATGTCACCGTCGGTTCCCTTCGAAGGTATGTTTTGACCGCCATCAAACAACCCCTAGTAATGGCAGAAGTACGTGTGAGAAGTTCAGAGTCTGCCCCGATTGTAGCATGTTTTACACAACCATAAATAAAAAACTGGTTCACAAGTGTGGGGAAGTGTATTGTCCCATATGTAAAACAAATAGAGAGGGCGGTCACTTATGTTATATACCAGGGAATAAAGAGACTTCTACGCTTAAAACGCTATTTATTATATATGATTTTGAGACCACCCAGGAAAACATTTTACCCAATGGTGATCGCATGCACGTACCAAATCTTTGTGTAGTGCAGCAGTTCTGTCCAGAGTGTGAAGAGGATTCGAATATGAGTAATTTATGTAATCAGTGCGGTGTACGACAACATATTTATTTTAAAGAGGATCCTTGTAAACGATTTCTTGAATATATTATGTTGCCTAGAAAATGCTTTAAAAAAATTGTTTGTATTGCCCATAACGCTCAGTCTTTCGACTCCCAGTTTGTGCTAAGATCGTTAATGACAGAATTTAAAATAACTCCAGAGATTATAACTAGAGGATCAAAAGTTTTATCCTTAAAATTTAGAAATGTAGAAATGATTGACTCATTAAATTTCCTGCCGATGAGTTTAGACAAGCTACCAGCCGCCCTGGAATTACCATCTGAAATAGCCAAAGGATATTTCCCCCATTATTTTAATAAGACAATAAACTATGGGTATGTAGGAGAGATCCCTGATGCACATTATTATGGTGCCAAGGAAAAAACACCTTCTGAGCATAAAAAATTCATGGAGTGGTACAACCATAAGAAGAGCTCTAGTCATGTATTTCATTTCGAAAAGGAACTGACAGATTATTGCATCCAAGATGTCAACATCTTACGTTTGGCATGTATTAAATTTCGTAAAAATTTTATTGAACGCTGCCGTGTAGATCCCTTCTCGGAAGCTATTACAATTGCTAGCGCTTGTAACTTGGTGTTCAGACGCAATTACCTTGAACCCAACACCATAGGAATTATACCTCAAAATGGTTATCGGTTGGTGGATAATCAGTCTAAGAAGGCACTGGACTGGTTAGCATGGGAGGAGCACACCAGGGGGGTTACTATATCTACAGCGATGAGGGGGAGAGAAATTATAATCCCTTCAACAAAATATCGCGTAGATGGTTTTATTAAAGATCAGAAGACCATATTAGAATTTTATGGATGCTTCTTCCATGGTCACCCAAAATGTTACCCTCACAATAGACAGGAAAAACTGTATAAGGAAGGGCCAATTATTACCATGGATTCACGATATGCGGAGACTGTAAAGAGAGCCAGCCATTTGAGAGAACTCGGCTATACAATAGTTGAGATGTGGGAGTGTGAGTATGATGCGTTACTGGTCTCTAATGAGGCCTGTTCTTTATTTGTAAAACAACTTACGCCCCATGAACCACTTCAACCTCGTGATGCCTTTTTCGGGGGTCGTACAGGTAATACAAGAATGTATTACAAAGTAAAAGCAGACGAACAAATACGATATTTAGACGTGTGCTCGCTCTATCCCTACATATGTAAATATGGTAAGTATCCCTCAGGACATCCCAAGGTGTACACAGGGGATGAGTGTAAAAATTTAACAGGCGCAAACTATGATCTGACGGCTGTAGAAGGTCTTATTAAATGCCGTGTTCTTCCACCCCGTGATCTGTACCATCCTGTACTGCCCGTTAAGATCCACGACAAACTTATGTTTGCCCTGTGTGGGACATGCTTGGAAACCCTCTCCACGACCAAGTGTACTCACATCGAAGATGAGAGAAGTATCATTGGCACATGGGTAGTTGATGAGGTGAAGGAAGCTGTGCTCAGGGGATACGTCGTACTGTACATTTATGAAATTTGGCAGTATGATGTAACAGTGTACGATAAAAACACTGGAACCGGGGGTCTTTTCTCAGGTTACATCAATGAGTTTTTAAAGATGAAAGTTGAGGCCTCCGGTTACCCTTCAGGGTGTACAACAGAGTTACAACAGAAAGAGTATATTGAGGCTTTCCGGAAGGCCGAAGGGGTTACATTAGATCCACGAAACATACGTGTAAATCCAGGCCTTCGGTCTACCGGTAAGTTAATGTTAAATTCTTTCTGGGGTAAATTCGGCCAAAGGGAGAACATGGAGAGAGCTACTATTGTGTCTGATACTGACGTTTTCAATAAAATGCTCGTGGATCCTAAGGTTGTGGTACAGGGTATACAGGAAGTGAATGAAGACATGGTTTTCATGTTTTGGAAATACTCCGACGAAACCCACAAACCATCAGATCGCCTCAATGTTGTCATTGCTGCCTATACAACAGCCTTGGCTCGATTAGAACTATACAAGTACCTATATAAATTAGGACGTAGAGTCCTATATTATGACACAGACTCCATCATTTTTATATCTAGCCCTAAGGAACTGTACGAACCACCTACGGGTAATAACTTAGGGGATCTGACGGATGAGCTGATAGTCTATGGTATAGGTAGTTTCATTACAGAATTTGTATGTGGGGGTCCAAAAAATTATGCATACCTGGTCAGTACGCCCAATGGTTTTGCCGAAATGTGTAAGGCAAAAGGTCTCACTTTAAACTTTACTAATGCAGACTTTGTGAATTTCCAAAGTATGAAAAAAGCCATTCTTTACCCCGAAACAGGAGGTCAAGTGCAGTTGGTAACATCGGCTATACGTAGAAGGCCTGATCATGTTGTTGTCACTAGGGATGAAACAAAGACATGGTCAATTACATCAAGGAAACGTGTTCGGATCGAAGATAACGATTCCTTGCCTTACGGCCATGTACTTATAAATAGGAAAAGAGTTTGACAACTACTGGTGAGTGTAGATAACCATTTTTTAAATATAATCATTATTATTGTATAATCATCGGACTTATTCAAAGGATATGTTACAGGATTCTCTTCACCCCAATCCTCCCGGCCCCTACACGATATATGCCGACTCCAACGGACATCGATAACCACAAAGGTTCACATCATTTCCTTTTTTATTTGTTGTTATTCTTCTATAATATTACTTGATGTCTATATATAACATGAATATTTGTATAATTTTTTATTTTATTTATTTATTTATTTTTTTTATACTTTTTATTCCAGCAACCGAAAAAACAGCTGTTTTGGCTAAAAAGTGCGTAACACGTTTTAAAGTTTGTTAACATTTATTATTAATATTGTGACGGTGTTATAAGTTTTTTTTATTACCAAACAGTGACAAAGACACTCAGAAGTTCCCCCTCTGTTTGGGTGAGAATGAAACCCGGCGTTTCGAAACGTGAACAATCTAATAATTTAACTAATCAAAATTCTAACCTTGCCAAGCAAATAAACAATGTAGCCGGAACAGGTGAGATGATATCCACTTTTTTACCTGCTAAGAGGCAGCTCACTTCAAGCTGTGAGGACTCTGGGATATCAATGGCAGTAGATGGAGGCCAAGTAGTCCCTGATAACAGAGCCATCTCCCAGGAGCCTCAGCTGAAGAGGAACCGATATACTCTACATATAACACCCACACCAACGCCAACACAGAACAGATATGAGCCACTTCTCACTCTCCAAGACGGACAGGAGACAACCCAACCGACAAAGCCGGACGGACAGCCTACCCCTAACAGACAGACCAAGATCCCTCCCATCTTTCTTTGTGAGGCTGATAATTATCAACTGGTTATTACCGAGTTGAAAAGTTTGATTTGTTCGCCGTTTGAAACCAAACAGTGCAACAGAAAAATAAAGATCAGCCTCACAACGACTGATGACTACCGCAAAGTGACGAAATTTTATGACGACAATAAGGTGAAATACTACACCTTCGTCAACCCCGAGGACAGGAAACTCTCCGTAATTATACGGGGAGTTCCTTACTCACTGACCGACACAGAAATAACAGACGAACTGACCCCGACATACCCTGTTATAAAAGTGACCCGGATCCTGAACCACGATAGACGCCCCACACCCCTCTGTGCAGTTGAGCTGGAGAACACCCCATCTGGAGAGGCCATCTTCCAACTGACGCGGCTCTACTATACAGTTGTCAAAGTGGAGCCACGCCGACGTTCCAACCGTGTCGTGCAGTGCACAAACTGCCAATCTTTTGGTCATACCAAAAACTTTTGTCGACTGGACCCCAAATGTGTGAAGTGCGGGGAGGACCACCACTTCACAGCATGCCCCTCCAGACAGAAGAAGGTAGACTCTCCCAAGTGTGCCAACTGCCAGGGCAACCATCCAGCCAGCTACAGAGGGTGTGCTTCCTACAAGACATACGTAGACAGGACTACCAGACAGACCCAACCTAAACGACAAGATCCCCCCAATGCACCACCCAAAGGACAACCCCCAAGACGGACCCCGGACCGACCGAACAGCTGGTTCGACCAAAGTAGACCCCGACCCTTCCAACCTCGACCTCAACCTAACTTACCCCGCAACCAAGACAACCAACCAGCTAACGACATTACTGACCTCACCAATACACTAATCACCTTTCTCAAACCATTCATCCCTATCATAAAATCATTTTTATCTAATCTCCTCACCCAAGTATTTTCATTTAACAATGGTGGACCCTAATTTAAATATTTTTCTTAATTTATCCATCCTTAACTGGAACGCTGACGGTATAAAAAACAGACGAACGATACTCTCGGACTTTTTAACTCGCTACGACATCGACATCATTTGTATCACAGAAACTCACCTCTATAATACCGACAGATTCAAGTTGAAAGGGTACACCATATACAGACAAGACAGACAAACCAGATTTGGAGGCGTCGCTGTTTGTATAAAAAGGAACCTCGCACACTCTCAGCTTCTCTTACCCACACTTCAACAGCTGGAAGCCGTTGGGGCCACACTCACACTCGACAACAACAGAACACTTAACATAATCTCAGCATATCACCGACCAGGCATCAGAATTCACCAGACAGATTTTGAACACATTTTCACTGGGGGGCCGACCATATTACTAGGGGACCTAAATAGTAAAAACACAATTTGGGGATGTAGACGGACAAACAACAACGGGACAAGACTATTAAACATAATTAATAACCTGGGCGTACAGATATCAGCACCGGACGAACCGACATTTTATCCTACACAACAGAGATACCTCCCAGACATCCTGGACATTGGACTAGTACAAAATTTTACTTTGCCCCTTTATCACGAACCACTGACAGAACTCGACTCAGACCATCTTCCAGTCGTGTGTACCTTCAAAGTGAACCCGAAACAGGCAGAACATCTGCCAAGACTGATACAGGGGAAAATAGATTGGGACGCGTTTAGATGGGAGATGGACAAAAACATAGACATCCCTTTGCATTACGACAATACTGAAGACATAGACGACTCACTGAAATATTTCACTCAAGCTATTTACACCTCGATACACAATTCAACATATAACCACTACAAGGACCAACGCAACATCCAACAAAACAAGACCCCTACACGCATACTTAACATGATACACGACAAAAATACACTCCGTAAACACTGGCAACGAACACGCGATCCACAAGAGAAACGAGAGCTGAACCGACTGACGAGAGTAATACGATGGGAATTGGACAATGACAGAATCAACAGATACCGACAATACACCAGCGACTTCACACCTGGAGACAGCAACCTTTGGAAGGAAACACGACGCCTCCTCCGACAAGACCCCGGCCTCCCGCCCCTGACAGACGGACAGACTACTGTAACAACGGACAAAGACAAGAGTGAGCTAGTGGCTCAACACCTTGAACAGAAATTCAGAACTCATGACACACAAGATCACGAAATACTCCACACAGTCCACGAATTTCTTTCCACTCCACTCCACACCGCAGAACCACACATACAGTACACGAACCCATCCGAAATCACACTGTACATTCAGAGACTCCCCAACAAGAAGGCCCCTGGTGAAGACCTCATCCCCAACATCGTCCTGAAAAACCTGCCTCCAAAAAGCATCGCATATCTGACAGGGCTGTTCAATGGCTGTTTAAGGAGAGGATACTTTCCTGACACGTGGAAAAATGCATTCGTGGTTGTATTTCATAAGCAAGGCAGGCCGAAACAAGACCCCGAAAGCTATAGGCCAATAAGTCTTTTAAACTCAATGTCTAAACTTTTCGAAAAGATAATTTATAAAAGACTTCTTCAATGTTTAGAAGGCACCATACCGTCCCACCAGTTTGGGTTCAAAGCCAAGCACTCGGCGGTTCAGCAGCTCCAACGGGTGACCGAAATGATCGTCCATGGCTTTGAGGCGAAGACATACACTGCCGCCGTATTTTTGGATGTAGCCGCAGCCTTCGACACCGTTTGGCATGAGGGGCTGATATATAAACTGAAGAAAAGCCTGGCACCCAGATACATTGTTCAACTTATTACGTCTTTTCTCCACGGCAGAACATTTCAAGTTAAAGTGGGCAACGCAATGAGCACTCAGAAAAGAATAAGAGCCGGGGTCCCTCAAGGTGCTATTTTGAGCCCTCTACTTTTCAATTTGTTCATGCAAGACATCCCCGAAATTCCCACGGCAACATTAGCCACCTATGCCGATGACACAATGATCGCCTGTCAGCATGGTGTCCTCTCCGTCGCCATTGAACAGCTCCAGGAAGCCCTGACAGAAGTTTCTCACTGGTTTTCAAAATGGAGGCTCAAACTGAACGCAGGGAAGACCGAAGCCAAAATTTTCACTCTTCGCAGATTCTCCATAGAAGAACAAATCAAGCTGCAAATTGATGACCTCCCGATTCTCTGGAATCCTAAGGACCAGGGTGTGCGCTATCTTGGAGTACTTTTAGATACACGACTCACATGGAAACTACACGTTAACAGAAAACTACAGCTAGCATATTCACGACTTAACACCCTCTACCCTCTCATAAACAGAAACACGCCACTTAAACACACGTGTACTATTCTGCTATACAAGACACTCCTACTTCCACTTCTAACATATGCCTGCCCAGTCTGGATCGGTACCAGCAACACTAACATGAAACGACTACAAACATTCCAGAATAAAGTACTCCGAATAGCAACAAACGCACCCTGGTTTGTCAGGAATCACAAAATCCACGAAGAATTGGGTGTTCCTCTTTTTGCAGCTCACATCGAGAAACTAGTGAAGAACCACCACGAAGCCCTTGTGCATTGTTCCGGGGCTGTACACTACAGTCTAGGAGCGCCTACTCCTGGGAGGCGACTCAAACAAAGACTGTACCAGGACTTCCTATTTTAAACCCTTAATTTTCTTATATATTTGTGTATAGCACCTTTTTTTGCTGGTCCAAATAAATTTTGTTGTTGTTGTTAGAGACATAATCTGATTAAACAAAAACAAAATACATCATTTTGTGTCTTTTGTGTCTCTATTCCAGCAACCAGATCATCTTCACCTTGAGACACCGATTCACCCGTCCAATCTTCGAAACATCACCGGATCGTCACATCTCCCAACCCCGGCCCCTCACCAAAAAGTAGAATCTTCGAAACATCACCGGATCGTCACATCTCCCAACCCCGGCCCCTCACCAAAAAGTAGAAAAATATATATGTATATAAGTATATATTAACAAATAATAACAGTTTTAAAATTTTTGTTTTGTGTAATTTTAGCGTATATATTTTTTTGATGTAAATACTATTTTCAATATGTGTATCTTAAAAGAAATACTAGTTGTAAGTTGTAGTTTCATGTACATAAGAAAATTTCAATTATACTTACATTAACCTGTATTAGTGCTTTATTCCAGAAAATCCTATGCACTACCCAATAGTACAATTTGAAAGACGCATGTATAGTATGTAGACTTTGCGGTAGGTTTAGAGGGAGAGAGGAAACTTTGGAGAGAGATGACAGATGAATAGGATACAAAAGACGGCAAGTGGTTACAAAAAGAAGCGGCATAAGTAGATAAAAGAATAATAAGAAGGGGTAAGGCGGCAAAGGGGTTCACAAAGAAGCGGCATAAGTAGATCAAAGAACAATAAGAGGTGGGGAGGGGGCGGCAAGCGGTACACAAAGGAGCGGCATACAATAGATAAAAGAACAAAAAGAGAAAAAAGGCGGAAAAGTGGTTCACAAAGAAGCGGCATAAGTAGATCAAAGAATAACAAGAAGGTGTAAGGCGGCAAAGGGGTTCACAAAGAAACGGCATAAGTAGATCAAAGAACTATAATAGGGCGTAGGGCGGTAAGGGATACACAAAGAAGAGGGCGGTACGAGAAACCTTTCACATAGGTAGTATGAATAATAAGAGGTCAGTTGGTGGAGAAGACTGACTTTCACTCCGAAGGACGGCATGCTCATTTTGACCTGGTGAAGTACAAAGTGAGGGAGCAACCAAGGAGCCCCAGAAGGGGAGGGGGGTAAAAAGAGAAAGGAAATGGTTAAGACTGTTTCGATGGTTTGGAGGTCGTAGGATTCCTCAAGTGCCCCAAAAGTGAAAGGCACTGGCGCCAGACCAAAAGTGAAAGGTCTGTCTGGCTCAGGTAGCCCTTATTCTACTTATATATATATATATATATATATATATATATATATATATATATATATATATGTCTAATTATGTTCCAAACTATCTATAATAAAAAAAAAGTGTGTTAAAATTTGTTGCTATGCTTTTCAATTTGAACTATTTCCTAAAGAAATGTACAATTTTTAGGGAGGTATAATTTTGTATGTATTGGTCCTATCTAGAATTGAAACAGCTAGACATTTAAAAACGAACATTTTTTATAAAGACCAATTTTAACTGTTTCTGCTTAAATCGAGCAAACTTAGGAATCAAAACGACATGTTTTCGAAGTTCCAACACAATTAACTGGTTTCAAATACCTATCCTCTTTCGATCCGACTTTCGAACATCCTCTCATTTACTTATTTTTTTTTAGTCGAAGAGAAGGGGGAATTAGGGGAGTGGCTCAACACAAGTCTAATAAACGCCATTGTAATGTATATATCAATACGAAATTTCATTTGTAAATTATAAGAACTATAAGAACGACACCTAATAATTTTCCGTGGATTCGAATAAAGGGAAGTAGGTAATCAGGAAGGGGCTCAATTCAAAGACCCCAATAACTGTCAATGTGAATGTATCGACAAAACATTTAGTTTTAGGATTCGTGATTTTTAACTCAAATCAGTGCCGGATTAGCCACGTAGCAAGAGTAGCAAATGCTACGGGCCCCGCGAATTGGGGGGCCCCGCGCTCCAACGCCTGTCTGACCGTAAAAAAATATCAATTTAGATAAGAGCGTAAAAATATTTTGCATGCCTTAAGCGCGAAGCGCTTAGGCTATGCTTTACTCTCACCTGAAAATCTAAAACTCGATTTCGACTCGATTGGAACTGCAATTTTATAAACTTTTATTAAATAATTCTTTAGAATCGTGTTTCCCAAACGTAGAAACTGCCTTGCGCATTTACTTGTCTCTCTAACTGCAGTGGCGAACGTTCTTTTTCAACATTAAAACGTATTAAAAATGAGTTAAGGAAAACGATGGGCCAAGAACGTCTTAATCATTTCACTTTGATGAATATAGAGCATGATTTGCTTATAGAAGTCGATATTGAATGTGTTATCTCTAAATTTGCCCATATTAAATCCAGAAAAGTTTATTTGTAACAGTTTTGTTTTATTTAATACCCTAAACTTGAGAACCTAAAGCAAACCAAGGGCCTCTTGACAGAATTTGCTACAGGCCCCTCGCTGGCTTAATCCGGCACTGACTCAAATGGTCAATTGATTTTGGAGGGAGAGCGGAAACTAAATTGATTAATTCGTGCTGGGGAATTTTTTTTATTAATAATTACTTAACCTGTATGTATAATTGCGGAAGTTAAAAAAAAATGTTTTTTTTTGAGAACTTTGGACTTTGATGTGTATTTCGACAAGGTTCATTGTATTTAACTCCAATTCGAGGGAATGTACTAAACAGAGTCCAGCCATCTGACACCGAGTTTGTTCCAGTCCTGAGAATGCCGGAACTGTTGAAATGGGGTGATGTGATTGGAGCTGACATGTCTAAATCCTCTATATCGACCAAACGGGTCACGAATACATCATCTAATATTCTAGCTATCTCTGACAATTTTACATTTTCAAGTGACTCCTCTGGGAATATATACTGCAGAGAGACACTGAACAAAAAAAAAAAAAAATCATCAGTGAATCACTGCATTATGCTTATCCTGCATGAATTTTGTCCATGCATTCATTACATCATCAGTTATTAGGGTTTTTGGTTTGAACCTCTCTCCTCTCATCACTCCTCTTCGTCACATTTATTTTTTATTTTTTGGCCTATTGTCAATGCAAATCAGCTATGACACTAGTGAGTTACGAATTTGACAAGAGAAGATCGATAAATAAATTAAGTTTTTGCTTCATGTTGAAAGTCCATAGTTGACTCACATAAGGGCCTCTGAAACAGTTAGTAACTTCTAAAGCCAAATTCATTCCTAGTATACTTCAATTTATGAAACGGAATAACATAGAAATTTAGTAAAGATAGGAAGGGGACCATGGGAGGGTGTGGTGCTGGGTGGGGCTGATGGCTTGCGTCGTTGGGGGCCTTCTGTTTCCGCCCCGGGTCTCTGTCCCTCCTAGGTTTCTCCAAAGAATCAAACATCTTACGTCCGGCTATATAGGGCAAGTACGCCTTGGAGCCAAAAAGAACAAAAAAAAAATAATAAAAAAAATAATGGCCTTCTGAATCCTCATCCCAAATTACATTTCGATAAATTCATTACATCAGAAATTATTAGGGTTTTTGAGATGTGTTTTCTAACACACAATAAAAAATAGTTTTTTTTTTTATAATTTCATAATCCAGGTGTCCATATTATTTTTTTTTTGAGTAATAGTATGTTTTCAAAGAACTTTGATTTTGTGAAACTAGGAAATAGAGATTAGGAATCAGGAGACACGGC
The DNA here is from genome assembly GCA_963662175.1 of Aradus depressus. Taxonomy (NCBI): domain Eukaryota; kingdom Metazoa; phylum Arthropoda; class Insecta; order Hemiptera; family Aradidae; genus Aradus; species Aradus depressus. The sequence goes on along the minus strand of OY759217.1, from coordinate 31,703,489 downwards.
AGTGTCTCTGGCCAAGTCCGAAAAAATCCGAAAAAAAAGAAAGAAAAAGACACTGCTGTGTAACTTTTCTCGTGACACTAAATGCCACTTTTTGCATCAACAAAAGTATGTTATGCAATAACAAAATAACATTTTTCTCTACATAGTTGTGTCGAGAACTCCGAGCTGAACAAAATGAAAAAAAAAAGTAGACAAAAAAGTTCATATTTGACCAAGTTACAAGGGGTCAAAGTCAGCAAAATATAACTTTTTTTTTTCTTCTTCCTTTTTCAGTGTCCGGACGTCCGGATGACGTCATCAAAGTTTCAAAATATTTCATTTTAATTATGTGGAACGTTGTTATGCAGTGATAGTTAATACAGTGTAATAGTGACAGTTACAAATTCCCACGTTACCAACCTGAGGGTTGCGGGTTCGAATCCGCACCAGTAATATCAACATTCTTTGCTAATAGCCAACGTTACCAACCCGAGGGTTGCGGGTTCGAATCCCCCCGAGTAATATCAACTTATTTTACAAAATGCTCACGTTACGAACCCAAGGGTTGCGGGTTCGAATCCCGATCAGTAATATCAACTTATTTTACAAATAGCTCACAATACCAACCCGAGGGTTGCGGGTTCGAGTCCCGATCAGTAATATCAACTTATTTTACAAATAGCTCACGTTACCAACCCGAAATTGTTGGGTTCTGATCCCCACCAGCAACATCAACTTATTTCACTAATAGCTCGCGTTACCAACCCGAGGGTTGCAGGTTCGAGTACCGATCAGTAATATCAACTTATTTTACAAATAGCTCACGTTACTTACTATATAAATAGCTCCCGTATCCAACCCGAGGGCTCCGGGTTCGAATCCCCACCAGTAATATCAACTTACTATATAAATAGCTCCCGTTTCCAACCCGAGGGTTCCGGGTTCGAATCCCGACGAGTAATATCAACCTATTTTACAAAAAGCTCAAGTTACCACCCCGAGGGTTGCGGGTTCGACTCCCGATCAGTAATATCAACCTATTTTACAAAAAGCTCAAGTTACCACCCCGAGGGTTGCGGGTTCGACTCCCGATCAGTAATATCAACTTATTTTACAAATAGCTCGCGTTACCATCCCGGAAGTTGCGGGTTCGAGTCCCGATCAGTAATATAAACTTATTTTACAAATAGCTTACGTTACGAATTCGAGGGTTGGGGGTTTTAATCCCCACCAGTAATATCAACTTACTTTACAAGTAGCTCACGTCACGAACACGAAGGTTGCGGTTCGAATCCCCACCACTAATATCAACTTACTTTATAAATAGCCCACGTTACCAACCCGAGGGTTGCGGGTTTGAATCCCCACCAGTAATATCAACTTATTTTACGAATAGCCCACGATACCTACCCGAGGGTTGCGGTTTCGAATCCCTATCAGTAATAACGACTTCCTATATAAATAGTTCACGTTACCACCCCGAGGGTTGCGGGTCCGAGTCCCGATCAGTAATGTCAACTTATTTTACAAATAGCTCTCTTTACCAACCCGAGGATTGTGGGTTTGAATCCCTACCAATAATACCAACTTACTTTACAAAATGCTCACGTTACGAACCCAAAGGTTGCGGGTTTGAATCCCCATCAGTAATATCAACTTATTTTACGAATAGCCCACGTTACCCACCCGAGGGTTGCGGGTTTGAATCCCCACCAGTAATATCAACTTATTTTACGAATAGCCCACGTTACCACCCCGAGGGTTGCGGTTTCGAATCCCTATCAGTAATAACGACTTCCTATATAAATAGTTCACGTTACCACCCCGAGGGTTGCGGGTCCGAGTCCCGATCAGTAATGTCAACTTATTTTACAAATAGCTCTCTTTACCAACCCGAGGATTGTGGGTTTGAATCCCTACCAATAATACCAACTTACTTTACAAAATGCTCACGTTACGAACCCAAAGGTTGCGGGTTTGAATCCCCATCAGTAATATCAACTTATTTTACGAATAGCCCACGTTACCCACCCGAGGGTTGCGGGTTTGAATCCCCACCAGTAATATCAACTTATTTTACGAATAGCCCACGTTACCACCCCGAGGGTTGCAGGTTCGAGTCCCGATCAGTAATATCAACTTATTTTACAAATAGCTTGCGTTACCAACCCGAAAGTTGCGGGTTCGAGTCGCGATCAGTAATATCAACTTATTTTACAAATAGCTCACGTTACGAACCCGAGGGTTGCGGGTTCGAATCCCCACTAGTAATACCAACTTATTTTACAAATATCCTACTTTACCAACCCGAGGGATGCGGTTTCGAATCCCTACCAGTAATAATGACTTCCTGTATAAATAGTTCACGTTACCACCCGGAGGGTTGCGGGTTCGAGTCCCGATCAGTAATGTCAACTTAGTTTACAAATAGCTCTCTTTACAAACCCGAGGGTTGCGGGTTCGAATCCTTCCCAATAATACCAACTTACTTTACAAAATGCTCACGTTACGGACCAGAGGGTTGGGGGTTCGAATCCCCACCAGTAATGTCAACTTACTTTACGAATAGCCTATGAGTTTTGTCTTTTATGTCTTTTCTTTTTCAGTTTTGTATCGAATTTTCTGTCAGTTTTGTACGTATTTTTTAAGACTTGCAATACAATGTAAGTTTTTTGAATTCTGTTAGAAAGATTTAAAATAGACATCTACAAGTATTTATCATAAAAAAATCTGATCGTAATGTATGTTGAAAAATGACATTGATTCATTAAATGTTGTGATATATAAATAAAAAATTCAGTAAAACTGAAAAGCACGGCCAAGTACGAAAAAAATATCTACCGAAGTAATTAATAAACATAAGTTTGATTCATTAAATGTTGTGATATATAAAAAAATTCTGGTCAAGTACGATCTTCCATGTATATATACTTCAAAAATTTATTCCTTTTATTTTATTATTGTACGTTGTTTGTTTGTACGTAGAATATATTGTAATTAAACTCTTTAAGTGACCGTTTAATTAAAAGAAGTTCAGGTTGGTCATTTCAGGTACTTGGCGACCTGCCGCGAAGATTAAGTTTACACAATGCTATCTACCTGGAATATGGTATCAATCAATGCAAATTTGAAAACACATGTAATCATGGAATTTTTCTAGAAACAAACTAAATGCTCAGGGGAGAAACAATTATTATAGGCAGGTCGCCAAGTACCTGAAATGACCAACCTGAACTTCTTTTAATTAAACGGTCACTTAAAGAGTTTAATTACAATATATTCTACGTACAAACAAACAACGTACAATAATAAAATAAAAGGAATAAATTTTTGAAGTATATATACATGGAAGATCGTACTTGACCAGAATTTTTTTATATATCACAACATTTAATGAATCAAACTTATGTTTATTAATTACTTCGGTAGATATTTTTTTCGTACTTGGCCGTGCTTTTCAGTTTTACTGAATTTTTTATTTATATTTAATTTCTAGGACCCAAACAAACCTCCTTCCTTCATGTAACTTTTTGATTATTACCATTTACCCTGTTTAGTTAGTTTTATTTGGTTTCTAGCCACCAATCTCTTTATTTTTTATTGTATTATTATTTGTAGTTTTATATTACATTACCATCCACGCATGTTTATCTATCTTATTTCGTTTTCAGCCTTAATACATGTCTTTATTTTATTTTCTCTTTATTCGCATTATTATTTTTTATGTTTTATGTTTACATATTTTTTAAAGAATTTAACGATGATTATTTATTCTGTTCATTTATTTATATAAGCTAATATTTTTTGTTTTTCATTATCAAATATCTGTAATGCCAACTCCGACTGACGGCCAAAATGGCTATAGTCTAAAGCTTAGTACACACCAGGTAACAAATTGTTGGCAACATGATGTCAACAACATGTTGATGGATACTCGTCAACATTTGGCGGCATACATCAAAGAAATGTGTTGCTTGTTGCTTGTATCCGTGTATCCCGTTTTATACGGGTAACATCGCTCTTATATGGGTAACATCGCTCAGTGTGGACAGTGTTGACAACATTTTGCGTTGAACACCAGCAGCTTTCACGTCCATTTTCAACATTTGACTGGTTGTGGTGTGGACGCACAACATCACAGACAACATGTATCCTTTTTTTTTTTTTTTCTTTTTCCCCGGGTGTACCGGCCTCTGAAGGGGGCTCAACAACACCCGTCCGCCGCGTAGGGGGGAATTTAGGTCATATTATAGGTTATTTATTTTTTTTAATTAAATTCATTTGCTGCTACGGCCGGTTGTAGGACCCCGCCAATCACCGGAGCGATCGGTTAGGTCCTCCAACCTACCTTTTCGGCGTTTCCCGAGAGAACACGGGACCAGGCACTTATGTTCTTGGCTGCGTTGCGCCGAAGATGGTCGCAGGTGGCCCGTGGTCGCAGGTAACCAGACAACATGTATCCAGATACAATTGAAGCAACTTCATGTTGCCATGTCAAAGTGTTGGCAACATGTTGCCACCAATTTGTTGCCTAGTGTGGACATACCTTAAGTGTTTTTTCTTTGTATATTTCTTGGAATGATGTTATTTTTCTTCTTTTAATAAAAACCATTCTATTCTATTCTATTCTAATCCAGGTGTCGGAAAAAATGAAATTCCGTTGAAAACTCAACTTCGAATTTTTTAACGATTGCATAACTATATTTCGTATAGCTGGAGATGATGATTTTCGGCAAAATGATATCCACTCTAAAGTCTAATTAAAACTGAAATTGAATATCATATATATAAAGCTGAAAATGTCTGTGCGTTGTACCGCTATAACTCACGAACGGCTTCATGGATTTGATTAATTTTTTTTTTAAATTTGTTCGTCATCGTCTGTGGAAGGTTATAGGCGTATTAGTACCTCAATATCTGGTCCATCCCAGCATCCACCCACGCAATCTTTGTAACTCAAAAACCACTGCAATGATTAATGAGGAATCTTTTTGAATAGATAAGTTTTATCTACCGGAAGGTTAAGGTCTATTTTTTAATCAACCCCTGGTCCATCCCAGCATCCACTCACGCAATCTTTGTAACTCGAAAACCATTGCAACGATTAATGAGAAATCTTTTTGAATAAATTAGTTTTAGCTCTAAAGCTAGCGTTACTACAGTTGAAGGACTATAAGCCTTATTCCGTATGAATAATTGAAAATTATAACACCATGAATGTACTGTCGAGGAACTGAATAGCCTTATAGGAGATATTGGGAGAAAAGTCAAAGTTCCCCGGGCAACGCCGGGTATTACTGGTAGTAAAATATATATTTTAAATGTTAGGTAATAATAATTGCGAACATAAATAAAAGTAAATAAATACTTTGGAGCGTAAAAAAATATAACAACACCAGATGTTATTTTTCTCAAAGCAATTAAAACTTTTATTTAAATAACAAAATCAATAACAGGTTCATTGAATATTATATCGTTCTGTTCTTCTTTTGGCTGTACGAAACCGTTACTTATCACAAAAGTGGTAATTAGAAATTGATATTGGACTAAAACAGGGGATATTTATTGGGTTAGGTACGAGTAGTATAATTATTTTTTGCTAAAACTGTAATTATTTTTGAGCTGTGAACATGACACTTTGTACAAACTGATTCTCCCAGTATGACCCAAATTAATTTTATAACATTACCCTTTCAGTCTGTTCTACTTCCTCAGTTATACGAAGTTTAGGGGTAGTTATCGGTCAAAAATCCCATTTTGAGGGTTCAAAAGTTAATATAAAAAAGAAAAAAAAAAAAAAAAATCACCCGATGTACTTCCCCAGCAGATATATTCATTACTAGCAGTAATACCCGGCGTTACTCGGGGAACTTTGACTTATCACCTAATATCTCTCATTCGAATCCAATTCAATGATTCGACAGTACATTCATGATGTTATAATTTTCAATTATTCATATAGAATAAGCCTTATAGTACTTCAACGGCAGACACCACAGCTAGTATCTGCTTAATACCGGTGTACAGAAGAAGAGAAAGCTACATGTGAAATTCCTTCAGCTTAATGCACCCCACCCCTCTGGTTCTAAAAGTTGAAACGTCACAACGAATTATCGAATTTTGTTTTGAAATTACTACATGTGAAATTTCATGACAATCGACCATTAGTTAATGAGCTACCACTTTTTATATACTTAAGTCTACCCCCACTATCCTCCCTTTCGTTCAATATCTTGAGAGGTCACAAACCCTATTTTTCTATTTGGCCTTGATCCTTGAGCACTTCGTCCTTCGGTTGGGACTTTCCCGATACATCTGAATTTGTCTTTGGTTGGCATTCTTCATTTATGGTCGCTGCCTATCTACCAACATTGCTGTATTAATTTGTTTTTTAGAAAATAAGTCAAAACGGTACCTCAAAGCCCACTTATATTCCACATTTCTTCCTTGATAATTTTAGTTGGAACCAAACGGTAACTTATTTTATCTTACATATGGAGTCTATCGAGCTCAAGATCGCCACTTAGAAATCTAGCAAAGGCATTAAGGTCAAATGTTTTAATCGAGAAGAAAAAAATATATTTGAGCACGTCGTCCTTCGGATTGGACTTTAGGCTATGATCGAGGGCCTTTTTGTATGTCAGGTGCTCGATAATGAGTCGTATGTTATGTAACCAAACCTGGGTAGCTGAAATTTCACTTAGGTTAAAAAAACCTTGAGCACGTCGTCCTTCGGATGGGACTTTCCAGATATATCTGAATCTGTCTATCAGTTTCAACAAATATTAAATCTATAAACCGTTAAAAAGAGGAAATTTGAAGAATGGTATTTAGCCCGACTTTTTTCGAAAAACATTTTTATTTCGATTCTTGTGTAGGATTCAGATACCCAGGCTGTTCATCAGTTTTAACAAATATTAAATCTAAAAACCGTTTAAAAGCGAGAAATTTGAAGAATGGAGTCTACCGAACTTTGGATCGCCATTTAGAAATCTATCCAAGTCACTTAGGTCCGATGTTTTAATCGGGAAGATAAAAATAAATTTGAGCACGTCGTCCTTCGGATTGGATTTCAAGCTATGATCGAGGGCCTTTTCGTATGTCAGGTACTGGATAATGAGTTACGTATCTAAACCTGGGTAGTTGAAATTTCATTTACGTTAAAAATAACTTGAGCACGTCGTCCTTCGGATTGGATTTCAAGCTATGATCGAGGGCCTTTTCGTATGTCAGGTGCTCGATAATGAGTCGTATGTTATGTATCTAAAACTGGGTAGCTGAAATTTCACTTAGGTTAAAAATACCTTGAGCACGTCGTACTTCGGATGGGACTTTCCCGATATATCTGAATCTGTCTATCAGTTTTAACTAATATAAAGCCTATAAACCGATGAAAAGCGAGAAATTTGAAGAATGGGATTTAGCCCGACTTTTTTCGAAAAACATTTTTATTTCGATTTTTGTGTAGGATTCAGATATCACGGTTGTTTTCTATCAGTTTTAACAAATATTAAATCTAAAAACCGTTAAAAAGGGAGAAATTTGAAGAATGGAGTTTACCGAGCTCAGGATCGCCATTTAGAAATCTAGCCAAGTCACTTAGGTCAGATGTTTTAATCGGGAAGATAACAATAAATATGAGCACGCCGTCCTTCGGATTGGACTTTAAGCTATGATCGAGGGCCTTTTCGTATGTCAGGTACTCGATAATGAGTCGTATGTTATGTATCTAAACCTGTGTAGCTGAAATTTCACTTAGGTTAAAAATAACCTTGAGCACGTCGTACTTCGGATGGGACTTCCCTGATATATCTGAATCTGTCTATCAGTTTCAACAAATATTAAATCTATAAACCGTTAAAAAGCAGGAAATTTGAAGAATGGTATTTAGCCCGACTTTTTTCGAAAAACATTTTTATTTTGATTTTTGTGTAGGATTCTGATAATCCGGTTGTACATCAGTTTTAACAAATATTAAATCTAAAAACCGTTTAAAAGCAAGAAATTTGAAGAATGGAGTTTACCGAGCTCAGGATCGCCATTTAGAAATCTAGCCAAGTCACTTAGGTCAGATGTTTTAATCGGGAAGATAAAAATAAATTTGAGCACGTCGTCCTTCGGATGGGACTTTCCCGATACATCTGAATCTTTCTTTGGTTGACCATCTTCGTTTCTGGATGCTGCCTATCTACCAACATAGCTGTATTAATTTGTTTTTTAGAAAATATGTCAAAACGGTACCTCAAAGCCCACTTATATTCCACATTTCTTCCTTGATAATTTTAGTTGGAACCAAACGGTAACTTATTTTATCTTACATATGGAGTCTATCGAGCTCAGGATCGCCACTTAGAAATCTAGCCAAGACACTTAGGTCAGATGTTTTAATCGAGAAGATAAAAATAAATTTGAGCACGGCGTCCTTCGGATTGGACTTTAGGCTATGATCGATGGCCTTTTTGTATGTCAGGTGCTCGATAATGAGTCGTATGTTATGTAACTAAACCTGGGTAGCTAAAATTTCACTTAGGTTCATTAAACCTTGAGCACGTCGTCCTTCGGATGGGACTTTTCCGATATATCTGTCACCAGAGTGACGAAAGAGCGCTCTGGTAGTAGGCGATATGACCTCGTAGTTAAAGCCCGGGCATGAGTCATAAAACCTAACCTAACCTATACAATTTGAAAAATTGAAACATTCATTCTATCGGGAGTTATCGTGTTCACAAACACGCATACAAGACACAAACTCACAAACGGAACATTTTTTTTTTTTTCCATTTTCGAAATCAGAGAGTTGGAAAACATGTAATTCAGCTGAAAAACAGTTCCGACTGATTTCATAACTTCCCTTATACATCGTATAACTGCGGAAATTACATTTCCTGTCTATCTGTGAACACGATAACTCCCGATAAAATGAATATATTGACACGAAATTATACATTTGAATCCCACAACTTCATAATTATAACACCTATTGATTTTCAGACAATTCTCCCAAATGGAAGGGTGAAATTAATGTGAGGGCTTTACACAAAAAATCTCAATAATTGCTGAAGTAATGAATGTATCGACCACATTCAGAACCCCATTAGAACGGCACCTATTTATTGTCAGCCAAATCGGCCAAAGATTTGAGATTAGGGGGAAGACTTAACAAAACAAAATCCCAATAACTGCATAACGGAATTTCATATGTTGATGCACAACCTAATAAGAACGTCACGATGTGCAGTATGTGTTTTTGGAACTCCTTGTGTAATAAAACAACCATATCAATGGTTAATTCGCGCTGGGGAAGTACAACTGTAATTAATGTATTATTCAACTGCAATGAAACTCAAAAAATCACCTCTCGCTGAGGGAATCTGAAGTACAATGGAAGGCAATCAATATTTTATGACAATAAATTACTTTTTATTTCTATTGAATTAGAGAAGAAATTCTATCAACAATTTGAACAAATATATGCCTTTTCATTCATATAAAACAAATATTATTCCTCACGTATTATTATTTGATCAGTTATTATTATTTTTTCTATTATTTATTTATATTCTCGTCTGTTATTTGTTATCTCCCTTTTACTAACTTTTATTTACACAGGTTAGTTAATTTTTTTTATACTCTTTTACTCCCCCAGCTATATATAGTATATGGGAAGATACGTAATTGAATAGCAATTTGAGTTTAACCGGAATTTCATTTTTTTTTTAAGCCCCTTAAACGAAAATATCAATTTGGTCTGTTTGTGTTAGTGGGCATCATAACTTCCGATGGAATGTAAGAAATTAAGGAATGGCAGAACTCCAGGTGCTGCAGAGCTCTATCGACATGGCGGCCAAGAATTACTGAACCGGCTCAGCATCTGAATCTGGCTGAAGGAAGAAATGTCAAAGGACTGGAGAGTTGGACTAGTTTGCCCGAATCTTAAGAAAGGCGACCCATTGGAGTGTATGAATTACAGTGGCATCACCCTGTTGAATTGCTCTTTTAAGGTATTGTCGGGAATTCTGTATTCAAGGCTGTTGGGCTACACCGAGGGCATCGATGTAAAGTAGCAGAGCGGATTTCGCGATGGTAAATCAACGATTGACCAGATCTTCAGTTTGAGGTAAAATAAAGACTCACAGTTTATGGTATGCTGAAGGGGCCATACCTATATACAGCAATGGGGGAACTGCGGGTGTCCAGTAAGCTAATCCGACTGGGGCAGCAGACCTTGCGGGGTGTGGAGAGTCGCATCAGGGTTCAGTCCGATCTGACAGATACCCCCGGTGATACAGCATGGTGTGAGGCAGGATGACGCGCTGGCCTCCCTTCTTTGTTAATGATTGACCTAAACTGTAACAATTCATAAATTTTAATAATTTTTTAAAATAATTTTTGGCATATGTATGTTCAGATTTACCAGCTGAGGATGGCAAATTGGCAAAACTACTTCTGGAGTAAAAAAAATATATAGTTGGACTGATACCTCTATAATCCACACCTTAAAGGTCAGTCCAATGTACGTTATTGTTTTATATATTCATTTATAATTTTTTATTTATTTAGACATTTTTATACATTCATTTATACTTAATTGATTAATATATATATTATTTTTCATATATTGTTATAGTTACATTGTTTTCTTTCTTTTCTATATCTCGCACATTGGGACTTGATGATGGGACGTAAGAACGTCCCGAAACATCGCTGGGGGATAAAGACACTTCCGAAGAGTTTTTTTTTGAAAAATAGTTATCTTAATTTTTATTAAATTGAAAAATATGTCTACTTATTATAATCGCATCTTGTATTAATTTTTTTTATATACTCATATATTTTTATGTATTTATTTTTTCAATTTTTATTAATTTCATTTTACTTTCTTTAATAGTTTTGTTATTACTACTAATCATAGATGTGTTAGACTCAAGTAGTTATAAATCTAATTTATAAGTTATCTTAATGTATAAATTCATTTTACGTATCCTATCACCATGTATTGGTTTAACGGAAATAAATTTATTATTATTATTATTACCTACTTATTTGTTCTTTGTTTACTTTTTAGATAGTAAAACTAAATAAGGTGGAAGCCCAGCTCGTCCAGAGAACTGATAACAGCGTTGGATGCTTAGATCCCTAGGTGCTAGCACCAACTCATCCATATAGTAAATTTCAAGGAACATAAAAAATTTCCTCCAATCTTCCGGACATTCAACAAGCTTGGTTGTAATATTTTTTTATTAGTAAGTGAGAGATGGAAGTTGGCACCTTTGAAATTATAGTAATTATCAAAAGGGTTGCGAGGGTGAGGCTGGGTGAGGGTGGCTCAAGATGTAAACTTGTGAAAGTTTGTACAAACGAGGTCTGAGTCAACAGACCTTCCAAGATACCACTCATTGGTAAACCCCTTCATCCACTCTCTCTGTGCCCAGGCCATGAATTCTTCTAATTTTTACCTCATTAAAAAAAAAGATATTCTCTTAATCACCGGCAGTATGCCCCAAGACAAATTCATCTCCCTTCAAAATCAGTCGACCGTTTAAACTAAACTAAAAATCAATAGACTTACATATTGGCTTTTGAATCTTCATAATAAATTTTGTGTCGATACATTCATTACATTGGTAGTTATTGGGTTTTTTGAGTTAAGCCCTCAGATTCATCCTCTCTCCTTGGGCTGATTCCGCTGGGATTTAATTCGTTTCGCCAAAATGGGGTCTTAAAGTATATGAAATTTTGTGTCGATACATTCATTATATTGGAAGTTATTGGGGTTCTTGAGTTAAGCCCTCAAATCACTCCCCTCTTTCCTTGGTTTCGTTTCGTCCATATGGGGTTTTAAATTTATATATGAAATTTTGTATGGATACATTCATTACAAAGGCAGTTATTAGAGTTTTTGTGATGAACATCCCCGCATCATCTCCCCCTCTCCTTTTCATTTTTGGAATCAGGAGGTCGGAAAACATGAAATGCTGTTGGAAACACAACATCGAATTTTCGACCGATTTCATAATTTTCTATGCTTCGTATAGCTTAGGATGAAAGGTTTTTTATTAATTATTTTTATTTGATGCCTTTCACAATAAATTAAAAAAAATGAATAAAATTTTGAATAATAAAAAAAATTTAAGTTAATTGACTCTATAATTTCAAAAATAAAATAATCTACCATATGGTTGAGTGAAGCTCTTAAAAAAAATGAAAAACATATGTTATAAATAACTCTGTAAAATTTTCAAACTACGTTACTTGCACCAATCCAAAAATCCAAAGGTCTCCCGGTGTGATTCTGAAAATTAAGATTATTAAATATTATGTCCCGATAACGATTGGCGCTTATCTCAAAGGTGTTGATTCGCAAGGCCTATGAGTTTTGAGATTTGAATTTCATTGAGAGAGATATGGGGAGTTAAAAGAAAATTAAAACATATTTACAAACAATATAACTTTAATAAAACTATTATGAATTTTGGAATTAAAAATGGCCATCTTAGAAATTATATGTACAAAAAAAATGGATCATACCTTGGTGACGTCACACTTGAAACATATTTACAATAAATTTTTACTTTTTAACATAAAAACTGGAGTCCACACTCTCTCCACATCCCTTCAATCTTTTACCGGTCACTTTTACTCACTTTTAATTGTTTATTCACTACTTTTCACTTAAATTGTCAAAAAATATAGAGACTAGTCTCTCATAGGTCTCACCTCTACCAGAACTCAACATAGACTGACTAAACTGCCTCCCACGGAATTATGGGTAGCAAATTCGAGTTTCTTTTTTCTGTTGTCTCTTGTTTTACTTCTAAATATTAATATTTTTTGGTGTTTTCTTTCCTTTCTTCCGTTTCTTCTCTTTTCTAAATTGTTATCTTAATTTTCTGTAACTTTTGTTTTTAATTTTGGCTTCTTCATTTCTCGAAAACAGTGTTTAAAGTTTGTGGTATACACTTTCGGATCACTTGTATTATTTCAGATGGGATCCGGCCTAGTTGATTCGATGTATTTTAGAACTGACCGTTTCTTCAAAATTTACTACTGGCTTTTCTTTCTGATGTGGGCAGTTTTTCTCTTCTTTTTCTTCTTTAATCTTTTCTTAATAATTAACTGTCTTTTCCTAAAAATTTTCACAACTTTCTACCGACTCGTTTTTTAATTATTGACCTTTTCTTAATTTTGCTTATAATTTCCTGAAATTTCTTCTTTTAGCTGTTTCATTTTGTTTCTGGGTGCTAAATTAATCCCTTCTGAAAATTTAGTTTCCTTTTGAAGTCGGTGGATCTTGTAATTATTATTTAAAATATTTGTTGATAACTGTAAGGTTAGGCCTACAGCCACCTTTTCTTCCTTTTGATGTTATTCCTCCTTTCTTCTTAAACTTGTTTTGTTCTTCAGATTTCCATTTTCTTTTCTTCTTTCTTAATTTTCTTTCTTCTTTTACTTTGATTTCGTCTTCTAAATTCGGTTTAATAAAAAAAATATATCGTGGCTAATAAATCCGTTGCCTTGGCAACGGGCTTGTTTATATTACATTGCCTTCTCCTATTTTTTCTGGAACGAAAATTGTGTTTCTAGAATCACAATTTTTGTTCCAAAGGTTCCCTCTTCATCTGTTTTATCCTGGTCCTTTTTTCGCCTTCATCCACTCCTGTCGTCCTCCAATTGGTCGTCGTGAACCGGCACTTTTGGGTGTCTCTACGCTCACAAACCACCTCAACAAAAATTCATCTCGCACCTGTCACTTCACTTCATTCCCCACTGTCATTTACAACAAATTTACATTAAACAAAAAAAAAATTCTTTACACACTAATTATAAACTGAGCTCAGTCCTTTACAATTTGGACGAGCGGAAGACAAATAAAATTGTCTTTTAAATTTCATATATAAAAAAATATTGAACATATTATTACCTAACTGCAAATTTTACTGTAATTAATATCCTTTGGACATATGTCCCAAAACAAACCAAATTTATATTTAATTATAATATTGCCGCTTCACCACTTAATATCTTTTCTTACTTTCCATCTTTCTTTCTATCTTAATCTCAAAAAAAATTTATATTCTACTTCAAATCATAAATAAAAAAATAATAATTGGGTTGCTTTTCTAAATTCAGTTCCTCATTCCTCATCATCATTTTCTAAATATTTCTTCACATATCTTTGGTTCAAATAACATTCAACTTCCTATGTCAACTTCTCAAGTTCCAAAATTCCCCCTTACAAAGTATAAATATTCCTTATCCCATTATTTCGACGTTACCTAGGCCTTCGCCCATTCCCTAACTCCTCCTTAGCTCAAAAAAAAAAAAAAAAAAAAAAAAAAAAACTTCAACTTCTTAATCTCAAAAAAAAATCCCTAATAACTTCTTATATCATCGTAGATTATTATTCTCATATATCGTCGCAGAAAATGTGGATCCTCCCTTCCTTGGGTAGGCTATCTCACAAAAAATATAAATATCTAGCTATCTATTCTCTAATAGCTCTAACTTCCAAATAACTTCCTCAATATCTAAGTTTTCAGTAACGTCTTGTAAGTCTCAAAGAAAAAATTATCCCCATGTATTCTTATCATTTTATTATTAATTATATTACATCCCCTTTTATCTCAAACAAACATATCTAGATGAAACTATTTATAAAATTCTTAATTCTTCCCGCGAATAATCCTATCCCTTCACTCTCTTTACCCAAAAAAAATAACTAAAAAAAATACTTGCCAGCAAATCTACTAATCATCCACTTCCTACGGTCTTACATATATGTATAATAAAGATAAATGTACTAATGTATGAAACCAACTTATGGGTCAATGCCAATGCATAAATAATAGTGGTATATGTAAAAAAAATAAGCTGCACAAATCCGTTTATGAGAAAATGCATAAATAATAGTTGTATGTGTGTTAGATATTCTGCACAACATAAAAAAATGTATATATATTGTCTCCCCCCCTATTTCGCGATCATTCACTCTCAATTTCTTTCGTACCAGCATTCATTCCTCTAATCCTAAATTAACATTTCTACACTATATACAAATAAAATCATAAAAAAATGCAAAATAATACAAAATCCCCTCCTGTGTATTGTGTAAGTTGAGTAATGTAAAGTGATTTCGTTTCTTAATGTTGTGTTGTCCGTACGGTGTAACATAAATGTATCAAATAAATCATAAATCCCCGAAATAATGTATGTTTTATGTGTATTAGCTTTGTCTAAATGTTTCTGAGATGGCTAGGTTCGATTCCCATAGGATCAGCTAAAAATCCTTCTCTGGCCCCCAGTTGGACCGTTCCTTCCAGATACTGACCCCCAATGCCAAAGAGAGGAGGCAATCTGCACTCCCTCTCTCCGACACCAAGCGACAGCTCTGTCGGGAACCAGTCCTGTGACTCGACATACAGGAAGCGCGTCAAGCTTCGGAGAGACCGGGCTCGTTCTCTGTCTACTGTTTCAGGCTGGGCAAGTGCAGACGCCAAATACTGCAAGAGACCTAATTGTCTCCGCTTGCTTATTGCAGGGGATCAATTAGTCTCCGCTTGCTTATTTGCTATTAAAAACAAAACTAATCTACTTCATTTATTCCATCTTGCATTCTCGATTAATTACTAATAATCTAAATATAGAAAAATCTACTAAAAAAAATCCTATATATACGTTTAATTACATGAAAATCGGATATCCCTATCCAAAAGTACGGTTACCGGTCACTAAATGAACGGTTCACTTTACGAACCAGGTCGATCACCTTCTGTACTAGTTCGGTCTCGTTCATCATAAACTAACTAGTTCGGTCATGTTTATAACCTCTCCATGGGATGTTACCTTCTCTCTACCCCTTTGTTTACAAACACCATTTCGAAATAAAATTAACATCATGATTACATTCTATTAACCTAATACAAGCCCTTACATTAACATATTATAAATTCAACAACAACACAAGTATGTATTCCAAATAAACTTCATTCATACAATATTCATTTATTCTTTTATCAATTGCAAATATCATTTATCCGTAGTTTCTGTATGTTTTCTGTCTAAAGTTTTTGTTTGTCTGTCCGTCAGTCTATAACTCATTCGAGTTTCAAAAATGGTTACTTACTTTAAGTTCGGCTGATACAATTATCATTGCAGAGCCTTAAACTAATTGCATATATTTTTTTCCTAATACCTCGCCGTATAATGTCTTCAAATATCTTCCCCCCTACACTAAATAAAATTTTGCGTAGTCTGTCTGTCAGTACCGCGTCATTTTTCTCATTTCCCCTTATTTCATAAATTTTCACTTCAGTTTTTCTGTATTGTATTCTAAAAATGTCTTCCACCTGGTAACTAGTCTCATGTAAATTCTTTCTTAAATAATTTTTCCATTCATGCACAACAGTCATACTATCATATTTTCTTAATTCTACCTTAGTTTGCACTAACTGATAATTCATTTTAATTTCTCCCTTGGAAAGAAATTTTCTTACCGATTTTACTCTACTTTGTAAATTCTTTTTAACTGTTAAATCTGTCCTTTCATTTTCTAAGCTATTTCTAGAACTAATTTCCGAGACTATTTTGACTTCCTCTACTAAAATTTCTAAGTCTGTTCCTTTTTCTATATCTACAGTTTGAACCTTTCCCATTCTCTTACTGATTTCTTCCTTTAATTTTGACATGTCCCCTTCTATTTGACTAATTCTTTCTGAATTGGTTTCTGTTTTTTTTTCTAATTCTACAACTCCCTTGAATCCTTCCTCCTGAATCCCCTCTACATGGCTAATTCGTTCAGAAATTGCAGCTGTTTGGACGCTATTGTCCTCCCCAACTCCTGACAACTTTGACTCGAAATTTTGACAGCGTTCCTCCCATTTCTCTTCCGCGGCATCTATTTTACCGATAACCTTTTTCACCTGACCTTCCATTTCTTCTTTTAAGTTGCTTATAACATTGTCTCCCCCTACTGAAATTTCTAAACTAACTTCTTTTGCCTCTGCTATTTGTAAATTTCGAACTGGTTCCTCTATATTTCTATTCTCAATATCCTCTACTTTATTCGGTACTTCGAAAATTGTCTTTAAATTTTGAAAATGCTCTTTCATATCCCTCCTTAAATTTGTCTCTAAATTTTGAAATTGCTCTACCATTATTTCCATATATCTATCCATCTTGTCTGATTGCTCTTTAGTGAGCTTCATCTTAAATAATAACTTTAATATCTCGAATTCAAAAAAAAATTATCAATATGAATGTAAAAATATATTTTGGTTCAATATTTTTATATGTATATAAACAAAAATTCATGTAGTATATTCCCCTCTCTCCAAACGAAACTCAAATCTCCTCATGGCCTTGTTTTTCTGATTTTACTTATAATGCAACTTTTAGGCATATTTACTCTATATTAAAAAAAATGTTTCGGTGATTCTATGCGAGTTATTTATTGGTCAAAGAATGCAAAAATAAAAAAAAACAAGAAATTATCCTCACAAGGAGATGCCATAATGAAAGGTTTTTTATTAATTATTTTTATTTGATGCCTTTCACAATAAATTAAAAAAAATGAATAAAATTTTGAATAATAAAAAAAATTTAAGTTAATTGACTCTATAATTTCAAAAATAAAATAATCTACCATATGGTTGAGTGAAGCTCTTAAAAAAAATGAAAAACATATGTTATAAATAACTCTGTAAAATTTTCAAACTACGTTACTTGCACCAATCCAAAAATCCAAAGGTCTCCCGGTGTGATTCTGAAAATTAAGATTATTAAATATTATGTCCCGATAACGATTGGCGCTTATCTCAAAGGTGTTGATTCGCAAGGCCTATGAGTTTTGAGATTTGAATTTCATTGAGAGAGATATGGGGAGTTAAAAGAAAATTAAAACATATTTACAAACAATATAACTTTAATAAAACTATTATGAATTTTGGAATTAAAAATGGCCATCTTAGAAATTATATGTACAAAAAAAATGGATCATACCTTGGTGACGTCACACTTGAAACATATTTACAATAAATTTTTACTTTTTAACATAAAAACTGGAGTCCACACTCTCTCCACATCCCTTCAATCTTTTACCGGTCACTTTTACTCACTTTTAATTGTTTATTCACTACTTTTCACTTAAATTGTCAAAAAATATAGAGACTAGTCTCTCATAGGTCTCACCTCTACCAGAACTCAACATAGACTGACTAAACTGCCTCCCACGGAATTATGGGTAGCAAATTCGAGTTTCTTTTTTCTGTTGTCTCTTGTTTTACTTCTAAATATTAATATTTTTTGGTGTTTTCTTTCCTTTCTTCCGTTTCTTCTCTTTTCTAAATTGTTATCTTAATTTTCTGTAACTTTTGTTTTTAATTTTGGCTTCTTCATTTCTCGAAAACAGTGTTTAAAGTTTGTGGTATACACTTTCGGATCACTTGTATTATTTCAGATGGGATCCGGCCTAGTTGATTCGATGTATTTTAGAACTGACCGTTTCTTCAAAATTTACTACTGGCTTTTCTTTCTGATGTGGGCAGTTTTTCTCTTCTTTTTCTTCTTTAATCTTTTCTTAATAATTAACTGTCTTTTCCTAAAAATTTTCACAACTTTCTACCGACTCGTTTTTTAATTATTGACCTTTTCTTAATTTTGCTTATAATTTCCTGAAATTTCTTCTTTTAGCTGTTTCATTTTGTTTCTGGGTGCTAAATTAATCCCTTCTGAAAATTTAGTTTCCTTTTGAAGTCGGTGGATCTTGTAATTATTATTTAAA
The DNA here is from genome assembly GCA_963662175.1 of Aradus depressus. Taxonomy (NCBI): domain Eukaryota; kingdom Metazoa; phylum Arthropoda; class Insecta; order Hemiptera; family Aradidae; genus Aradus; species Aradus depressus. The sequence continues at coordinate 31,684,732 of OY759217.1, read as the reverse complement.
ATATTTGTTGATAACTGTAAGGTTAGGCCTACAGCCACCTTTTCTTCCTTTTGAAGTTATTCCTCCTTTCTTCTTAAACTTGTTTTGTTCTTCAGATTTCCATTTTCTTTTCTTCTTTCTTAATTTTCTTTCTTCTTTTACTTTGATTTCGTCTTCTAAATTCGGTTTAATAAAAAAAATATATCGTGGCTAATAAATCCGTTGCCTTGGCAACGGGCTTGTTTATATTACAAGGAATTATAATCATTATTAAACTTTTTTTTTTTAATTTCCTCAACGAAGTTATGAAACACAGGCCTGCAAAATTCAAGTCATCAAAAACTTTTTTCAAAATTTCTTCTGTCTGTACATATTTTTGGGGTGCTGAATCTTAAACAAATCTCAATTTTTTCTTTATCACATCAGATTTTTTCACAATCCTCTCCTGCACTCTAAACCTGTTTTTTGATTCCGCTAAGGTTCCATAAAATAGAATAAAAATTCTTTGAAAACCAATACTTTTATTAAATTTTTCTCATTTTTACTTTTACTTATAAATGTTTACACAATAGCCTTGAAGTCTCTTCTTCTCTTTGTCGTGAAGGACCGAGTGTAGCTTTTTCGTGTGTAGCATTTCCGTTCTCTCGGTGTAGAGTCCAGCTGTAGTCGCCCATCATGTTAACGTTCCAGCGAGCCTGGTAACGTTATAATCGGTCAGAAAATCGAAGCTGAGTTTACAAAGGCATTTCAAGTTAACCAACCTCCAGGGCCGTCGCGTGGGTGGGGCGACCGCCCTGGGCACCGCGGAAGCGAAAAGTAATACAAAAAAATTTACTTATTTAAATACTTATTTACAAATCTCTGGATTGCACTAAGGGTTTTGTTAACTACACCAGTGACAGTTGCGAGTGCTGAGCGTAGCTTCAGTAAGCTGAAACTTATAAAGACATACTTACGATCAACCATGTCACAGGAGAGACTGAATTCTCTTGCCATCATGTCGATTGAAAACGATGAGGCTAGAAAAATAGACATTAAAGACATTCTCAAGACATTTGCTCGCGCAAAATCCAGGCGAATGCCATTTAATGTTTAGAATCTTATATCAAAATGTGATAACGTGGTTTTCTTTTATTCTGTATATTCTATTCAGAGTAGGTTTGGTTTGAGGTTTTGCACACCATTGCATTAATTTCAATTTGTAATGTATTGCTGAGCTACCGGCGCCCTCAAAAACCCCGATAACTGCCATATAATTAATGTATCGACACAAAATTTCGTATAAGGATTCAGAAGCCCTGGGAAATCGAATACATAATTATTTAATACCTGCTGGGGGAGTACATATCCGATGATCACCGACGGGTTTTTATTTTATTTTATTTTTTTCAAAATGATTTTTGGTCGAAATATGGACTACAGTGAGGTGGCTGTTCTGAAGAATTGTGCCAAATTGTCACCTAGTTAAGTTACGGAGGTGGAGCACGCGAACCTTTATCGTGACTTGCCGCCCTCCGGGGTTGACTTGGACAGACATGGGTGTCGGTAAAGGGTCACGTGAGGTGACCAATCAGCAGGGCTTCAAACAGAGTAGATACCGCTAGAAAACACCGCATGGTTCTTATCTCCAGGAAGTGGAATAAAGAACGTACTAACGGACACCTTCACTTCACCCCTTTCATAGCTAAGAGCTAACTTAGTATGTAAATAGTCTTCAAAAAACCATACTTCCACTAAAGAGTGCAATTTATTTTGCATTTCATTTGCAACTATTATTGAAGTGAGGAAGTTTATACTACAGTAAAAACGTCATCAGTGATTTTCCTGCAGTATACTATACAGTTTGAATAATTTGTAAGTAGCACTGTCTGGGAGTTACTTTGCGCTATATTAATTTACGTGAAGTTGAATACGTGCGATATCCGGCAAAGAATGAATACCTTCTCCCCTCGCTCCCACCTGCACTTTTATACCTCACACCCCTTCTTTCACTTCTGAAAAACATGGTTGGTAATGATTGTTTAAGAGGTTGTAAAATTAAAAAGTAGTTAAAAATATAGAAAATGATTTTTAAAAAATATTGTCTATTTCACAAATTATATATAATATGGGAGTATTTTCGGTACAGCTACCATCTTCAGCCACGACTTAACAAATACTAAATGGAAGTTCAACCAGTTTACAATTTGCAGAGATATTCTGAAACAGGTAATAAAATAAAATAAAATTTTATAATTTCATGTCGATACATTCATTACATCGGCAGTTATAACATTCGCCCTCGGTTGATTTCGCTTTTCCACATTTCTTCTCGATTCTAAATTACAATTTCACGTTGTTACATTCATTCTACCAAAGAGATGGAGGAAGAAAAATAATAAGATAAATTTTAACTTATGATTTTCCGGATTTCATATTATTTTATTTAATCCAACTAAGGAAGAAGTAAACAAATACAAAAAAAATTCAATCATTTTTCTTTAGTTCTATACACTGTAAACAATGAAAAATATTGGGGAAAACATTTACAATAATTACAAGAAAAACAAAATAAACGAATTAATAAGTCTAAATAACATTTTTTAAAATAGTTGTTTACTTTTTCTTCGCCGGGAATTATCATGTTCATAAACACACAGTTTTTTTAATTTTTGAAATCAGAATGTCGGAAATATTTCATAGAAAACTAGGCATCGAATTTTTGACCAATTACATAACTTCCTCTGTACTTCGTATAGCTGAAGGGGAAGTTGGTATATGAAGAGCTTTCTTCAATATTTAATTGTATGATGCAGTGCGTGTTAATTTGGCGTGATGGTCCTTGTTATTTGCATTTATCGAACTGTTTGCTGACTCCGAAGTGAGACTTAGCGCCTCAAAATGTCGTGTTATATTTCATGCATGAAGTTGTGATAGTTAGGAACTGTCAGGGGGTCCAAGAAACGGAAACACGGAAGAATGCGAGAGGGAACAAACGAGATTGGAGTTAAGGGTTGGAACGCAAAGACATAACAATTAGACTGGAGGGGGAGCTCTGACAGGGTTAATACCGAACTAGAAGTGATCCATCATTTTTCTACTCTCTAAATTACCCGCCTTGGGTTACCGGTAGGGTCACGTCACCATAGTCCCAGATAAGGACTGGCCAAGGGAAACCCTGTCGAGGATCCAAAATATAACTAACAATTAATCGTGGAAAGTTATTTAAAAAATATATGTATATAAAAAAAGTTAGTTATAGTGACTCATGCCCGACCGACTTGAAATGAATTCAGGCAAAGCCTTAGAAATCCCCAGGGACACGAAGGGGCTGCTGTACAAGACGCTTGTGAGGCCAGTGCTGAGATACCCTCACAGTGGCGGAAGATAGGCGTCTTGACATATTCGAGAGGAGAATACTCCGCAGGATCTTCGGTCCCATCCAGGAGTTGTACGCACAGGAGTTGTACAACCAGGAGTTATACAACCAGGAGTTGTACGCACTCTACACAGAGCTAAAATTGATTAGAGTGGCCAGTCTCCGTTGAGCTGGACATGTAAGACGGATGGACGAGGACCTTACACCCAGGAAACTCATGAATGTGACACCGGAGGATAGGAGAAGAGTGGGACGACCCAGAAGAAGATGGCTGGAGACCGTGAACAGAGACGCGAGACGGTTTGGCGCCGTGGGCTCGTGGAGACTGGCCCAGGACATTTCCTGGAGGAGGCCAAGGGTTTTGATGGGCTCTAGCGCCTATGATGATGATGATGAAAGTCTTAGAATATAGCAGGTCCTGTTTAGGTAAGGGATGCCACTAAAAGTATGCCTTCTCAGGAACAAGTCAGGCCCAGAGTATTATCTAATGGTATGAGTAATAAAGTTCCATGAGGTGTTTCGAACCCTTTGAAATATTAAGTAGCATCAGTCTTTCCCGATTGGGACAGCGTTAGGACCAAAATAAGATCCAGATTCGACGAAAAATTTATTTTTTTACTATTACATATTTCTAAACAGTTCTAGAGAAGGCCTGGAGACTAGGACAAACCGATTTTAAAAAAGTAATTAACTTTCTAAATAATTATTATTACAATTATAAATATACAGTTTTTTTAATTTTGTAAAAACGTTTATTATTATGTAAGGTTTATTCATTTTCTTATTATTCTTTTAAGAATTGCATTCCATTTTATTTTGATACTTTAAACCATTTAATTTTTTAATAAGACATGCATCTTGACTTCTGCGAACACTGACTAACTCCAGAGAAGGAGAAATAAAATATGAACAGAAATCATCACTATAGTGTATACACGTGTAGTTTAGATGAATAGTCTTTTAATTTATTTGAAGTGTTGCTTTACATTTCAAAAGTGATGCGCTGAGGAAAATTTTGTTTGAGTTAGTTTGATAACAAGTGAAAAGAACCATATTATTGTTATAAACATTTAAAATTCTCAAGTTTACGAGGTCATATCGTCTACTACCAGAGCGCTCTTTCGTCACTGGAGTCCTAAATTTTGCCTACCCTAAATTTTAATTCACCTAGGGCAGGGGTCTTTAACGAGTACCTGACATCGTACAGGCTCGTGACCATCGCTTAACGTCCCATCCGAAGGACGGCGTGCTTAAGTTTATTTCACCTCCCAGATAAAATAAACTAAGGACCTCAGTCGGGTTTCGAACCCACGTTCTTGAGCTCAGAAGACAAACACGCATACCACTGAGCTACCGGCGCCCTCTTCTCAAGTTTAAGAACCTTATCAGTTCCAGATGAGGCATTCCTGGTTAGGAAAACTTCATCAGTTACAAATAAGACATTCCACAATTCACAAGTATGCGTAGTCTGCTCAGTCGGCGTCAAGAATGTTACGATTTTTTGTTTGCGTGTTGGAGAGGGAAAACCCTGCATTTACCTCAAAACGTCCTGCTATAACTATGTAACACAGTTACACTTCAAAAATTCTGTCTATCTGTGTGTGTGTCTGTGAACACACTAGGGGGCTAGCTACCCTGCCTTATATATTTCAATAGCAATATCATTTGAAAATACATTTATTATAATAAAGTATAATTAATTTAAGTGAAGTGAGGGTGGAGGAGGAGGTTTAGTGGGCAGATTGAGAGTGGTCGGCTCATTCACATATTTCAGATGAGGGGCTGGGCAGAAGGGATTATTGAGAAAGTTTAGTAGGGCCAAGGGAGTCATCCACGACCAAATTGGAGCCAATGACACTATATTAATCCGAAGCCTCCTATATTAGCATTAATCCAGGGAGTTTAATATGGGACGGCATCATCTATAATTACGCTAGGCTGTATTAAAAGTGGAGCGACGTCTGAGTGTCGCCCAGCCATTCTTCTGTAAAAACGGCTTCTCAAACTGTATGAAGAAAGTTCAATTTTCGGCAATGTACTTCCCCAGTAGAATTAATCAATTAATTTTCACTCCCCCAAAGATTCAACAGTTAACTTAAATAGGGGCTCTTAAATACTCATTTTGTGTCGATAAATTCTTTACTTCGGCCATTATTATTGATTATTTTTTTGAATTGAGCTTCGTTTCCTTCACCCCATATCGCTAAGCGCCAACTAGAAATCAATAGTCGACTTACATTGGGACTTCTGAATCTGTTAATAAATATTATATCGATACATTCATTTGAATTGAGCATCCTTTCCTTCAGGCCATATCGCTAGGTGCCAACTAAAAATCTATAGTCGACTTACATTGAGACTTCTGAATCTGTTAATAAATATTATATCGATACATTCATTTGAATTGAGCATCCTTTCCTTCAGCCCATATCGCTAGGTGCCAACTAAAAATCTATAGTCGACTTACATTGGGACTTCTGAATCTGTTAATAAATATTATATTGATACATTAATTTGAATTGTGCCCTTCAGAACTCAACCCCCTTTCCTTCAGGCTGATTCTGCAGAAACTTCAGGCATTGTCCATATGGGTTTTTTATATTTACATGAAATTTTGTGTCGATACAGTTATTAGAGTTTTTGTGATAGGGCTCACCCCTAATCTCCCTCTTTCTTATTCGAATCAGGAGGTCGGAAAACACACGAAATTCTGGTGAAAACTCAACATCGCATTCTAGCCCGATTACATGATTCCCCTCCCTATAGCTTGGAAAGATTTATTTTTTTATTTTTTACTTACTTTCAGCTATACGGAGTATAGGGGAAGTTATGTAATCGGTCAGAAATTCGATGCTGAGTTTCAACAAAATTTGATGTTTCCGAGGTCTTGATTCCAAAAATGTTAAAAAAAAAAAAAAAATAAAATACGACGATGTCAAGGTCCACGCCATAGATTTTCCGTGAAAACTTCGGGAAAATATCATTTTCTTTTTGATGCTGCCGTAGCTCTTGCATTTGCTCGCCACTAGACTTTTTAAATTCCTTTTGATGCGAGCTTTCCTCTGATTTGCGTCTTCTATAATTCCGCGCATATTTACGATTCATATAAGACGACATCTTTAATTTTTTTACAATTTTCAATTTAATACAGATTTTTACATATATTTCGGCAAATATTTTTATTGTTTCTCTTTGATTCCTAGTAGTGCTCCTCAAGCTCTTTACAATGACACCCGAATCAACGTCTTATCTAAACGCGTTATCACGCTACACTAATTTTTAATTTTACACAACGCTATTTCGCAACAATCATCTGCCGGCGCCCACACTAGCTCGATAACGTCACAGGCAAAACAAACACGTACAGACATGCTCTATCCATTGTGATCTCAAGCGATGTTATCGCATTATTAGTCTCGTAGTTATTATCGATTGAAATCTGACTGTATTTTGTAACACAAGAAAGTTTGACCTGCTATCACTGTGCTTAGCGAGCGAATAGACGTTTTCACGTCAAAAAGTCTGCATATATGTCTATCAACATGATAACTCCCAAAAGAATGTATGTTTTATATGTGCATCCAGAACTCTCTATGCTATTGCAATTCAGCCAATAGGCCAAACGGAAGGGGCGAATGGGGGATTTGAACCTGCGATCTTGAACACTTTAGGAAACCACTCTACCTCTGAGCTACTTCTTTACTTTTACTATAATTTTTTGTTTAAAAGTATAAGAAAAACTCCTATCTCAATTTTTATTCCATCGGCTAAATTGCATTGCAGTCAAAGGCCACAGCTGTGAAAAAATTGTTCAAATTGTCCACTTTATATCTTCAAAATCCTTTCCCGATAGTTAAGATGTATTGTGTTGTACGGGTAAATAAATTGTTTCCAAGTACAAGTGGATAGATGATTATCAATGGTTGAAGGAAGGGAGGAAAGGTGGGGTAGCCAGGAGTTTTTGAAAGAGTTATTTAGATAAAGTGTTGTTCCTGAGATAAATGTCATATCCGATAAGACCCCTAACTGCTAGAAGAACCCCCCTTGTCAGAAAGTCTGCCACTACCGGTTCTGATCATAATAAATTATCTGTTTTGTTGGCTGCCGGGATGGTGTCAGTTGAGGCGCTTTTCTCTGATCCTGTCACACAAAAATATCATATGTACTTAATCTATTCAAAAACAAGGAGTTGGATGTCATTGAGAAAGTTCTAAGAGTATCACATTCATCTTTAAGATAACTATAATATTTTTTATGTGTAAGTAGGCTTCTGGGAAAAATTGGCGTCTCTCATAAACCTAACATCGTATTAACTCCCATATCGATATAAATATTAAATTATCAGTCACATGTCATGATTGTATCATTCCAGTCCCATTTGTAGGAAGACCTTCACATCGATTCTTTTCGTGGATGATAATTCTTGTGAACTCGATGGAATCCATTTCTAAAGCTCTTGAAACATTAAAATAATGTCAATTTAGGGTGATGAGGAGCATGCTTGGAATAAAGATAAGTGACAGGATAAGAAACAGCGAGGTTCTACGTAAGGTGAGGCTAAGAAGCCTCCAGAAGGAAGCACACTTGATGAAGTGGAGATGAGCCGGGCATGTGACAAAGATGGATTCTCGACGATGGGCTAAAGTCTGCATGGAGTGGATTCCTAGAGACAGAAGAAGAGGAAAAGGAAGACCTGGACTGCGGTGGAGGGACGAGATAGTGGAGAGAATAGGGGATGGATGGTGCACAGTGGCCAGGAACAGAGAAAGATGGAACAAATGTGTTACAGCACTATTTAAGAAATAACTCTCATTTTTACGTTTTACTTTTTGCTTTTGTTTTGTTCTATCTTGTTTTATTTTTATTTTATTTTTAATCAAAAAGTTTTTTTTTTTTTTTTTTTTTTTTGGCTTTTATTCATAAAGATGCAACTGTTGCTAGGGGGCAACAACCAGCATCTATGTTGGTAGGTATGGAGACGTTGGCGTGAATGGCATGTGAGAGGAAGGCCACCCAGTGGTAGGTCCTCGGGACGAAAATTTATATTAATTATAAGGACAAGGGAAAAAAAAAAAAAAAAAAAAAATAATAATAATAATAATAATTAAAAAAAATAAATAAATAAATAAAAAGGAATAAATAAATAAATTTCTGGATTTGTATGTGTGTAAAGTTTTCTAAAAAAACGTAAGTAGTTTGTATTGTGTCGGGTACTGTGTGTATCATAAGATCGTTATGAAGTGTTCTGTTGTTTATGTATGGGGGGGCATTGTGTTATCAGTCTGAGGGTTTTTGACTGAAATGCCTGAATTCGTTTGATGTTGGATGTTTTTGCTGAACCGTATATCTGTGATCCGTATGTCCATAATGGTCTAAGTAAGTATAACAGTTCCGTTTTTGTGTCATGTCTAATTTTGATCGTCTATTTAGAAGTCCGTAGAGTATTTTGAGTCAAAAAGTAACAGTTTTACTTAAGAAATAATTTAATTTAATTTAGGAACAATCGTTAAATTCTTTTGGCTTTTGTTCTAAAAGAATATCAATAAAGCTATTTTATTTTTTACTTTATTTTATAATCTATGAGTTAATGTATCAAATAAAATCCGCTCGAAGGCCCTTAGACGTTTTTATCCAGGAGGTGAAAGACCCTGAGTATACCGTCCTTTAGATGGGTCTTTAAACGATGGTCTCGAACCTGTAAGAAGTCAGGTACTGGTTGAAGACTAGATAACTAAACCTGTGTAGACAGAATTTAGGACTCCCAGAGATTTTCTAGTTAAAGCCCGCAACCGTTGCTTTCATTGAACAACCAGGTAGATAGAGGACGTGGTGTGTAGATGTCATGAGTGGCGGAAGAAAGGAACGCCAACCAGCGGTAGCTCCTCAGGGTGAAATTTAAAACAATGAAAGGGGGTAATATCATGTTAAGTTTCAATTTTCACAATTTGGCATTATAGCAATTCATGTTACCATCTCATTTTCAGTCTCTTGGGAGGATTCTGAGGTAAGTGTGGTGAAAAAAGTGGAGTGGATTTATGGTTTTGGGTGTGAATTCGGTATGGAGACGTCTGTAAAGGTTCTGAATTGTGTCATGTACTATCAGGTCATTGTGGAGTGTTCTCTTACTTACGTATGGTGGGCATTGTGTGATGATTCTGTCTTTGACACGAAAACTTGTATACATTTCAAATTAGATGTCTTTTTCCGAACAGTAAATTTGCGAGCCCTATATCCAGAGTGGTTTGAGGAATGTGTAGCAGTTACACTTTTGTCTTTTGTTAGAGTATTACGTAAGTTAATTTTTAATTTTTAACCAAAAATTTTTATTATATTTTACAAAAAAAAGACGATTTTACGACCCTCAACAATTTAGAAAAACCATTAAGTTTTCCCTTTATTGCTCCTTATTAAAATATGAATCAAAATTTGATTCATTTAATGATATGTACTATCTTCATATCGTACGTAGTTAGAATTTAGTAAAAATGAACCATATTTAGAAGTTTCGTACATAAAATCTTTAATTTATTTTTTTTCACCCATAATTTCTCGCGAAATCACTTTTAATATTTTTTTTATAATCTATATCGAGATATTGTCCTAAAAGAAGATTTATCCTAAAGAAATATAAATATAAAATGTTTATTGATACCAACTCTCTTCCCGTGACATTCTCGCACGTGCCGAGAACCAGTATAAAAACTTCCCCAATTTAACATGATTGGCCCGTGATAGTAGTTCACCTTTAAGCTACTAGGTAGAACTACTATCACGCCACTGTCCCCAAACCTTTTAGGCTCCTGGCGAGCGCGGGTGCGGTCCGGGGCTGTTGAGCGGTTGGGAATCCGTGCTAGAAGGCCCCTAGGGTCAGCTGACGCCTGACCCTACCCCTGATCGGCTCCCGCTCCCTCAGCAGCTCTGGATTAAGGGGCCGCTAGTCGGAACTTTTGATACCATTGGTCCAACTAGTGTGCCCTGCCCAGCTCGCTCGGGGTTCGACATATATTCAAGAAACCAAGCAGGAGCAGAGTGCAGAGGACAAAGCCAGTGAAGTAAACCAGTCTCCAGTATATTCTATCCAGCTGTGAAGCCAAGGGAGTCATCTCCACATCCCCCCACGCCTTCCGGGGTATTTTTTGGGCGGCCGGCTCTGCTGGCCAGTACATCACCCTACATCCCCCTCCGACATCATTATTTATAATTAAAAATATAAATACAACAATTTGTAAAATTAATGTTGTATTTATGTTTATGTGTCGAACTCCTTGCTGTAAGACAATTCTTTATGGACAATAATGTTATTAATTTTTTCAATTAAAAATATAAACAATACTTATTGTATTAGGAATTTTATATTAATTTATCTTCTTGTTTATTTAAAAAAAATACATACATAAATGTAAAACATTAATATTCATCTCATATTTGTTTGTATTTTTAGACTTAATATCGGTTCATACTTTATAAGCTATTTTCATGTACAACATCGTATGACGTATCCAATTAATATGTTATGGTTTAACGAAAATAAATATTATTATTATTAAATTATGCTATTATTATTATTATATAATATGTATAATCAAATGGGTCAATATAAATCACTAATCTATTGGAAATTTCGTTTTGACCACCGATAGCGAAAATTACTCTTCTTGTTGCAGCAAGTAGTGCTTATAGTTGCTTTACAATAATTTCAGATATATTCAATTTTGGATTCGCTGAACCAGTTATACACAGCACATTCAAAACGCCTTCAGCTTACTGTAATGTTACCTGCAACACATACAATGTAGCCTTCTCAACAAAAGTTTGACCAATATTATGTTTTGGTTTATTTTTTTGTTTTAATAACTACCTACTTTGGGTTATGAGGTAACTTGATACCTGAAACTATCGATATGAACAATAATGTTTTTTTGTTTGTTTTTTTCAAAACTAATTATATTAGTTAAAGGCACAGAAACAGGTTATATTAGTTATTAGTTTGTGCAAACTAATATTAAAGTTAGTATTTGTTCTTCTCCATATATCAGACTTCAAGAACCCTTTATCAACGAAAATTGTTATTATAATCCAATATTGTTATTTTTGTTTATAAAAAAATATATAAAAATCCTTCACATCACCGATACACAGTGATCTGAAAGTTAATGTTGCCGATCGCCAGTGTTAACAGCAAATCAGTTTCTTTCAGATTATTTGGTATAGCATGCAGTGAGAATTGAGGAAAAAAATGTTTATTTGGTGACAAACGTACTTGATTTCATACTTATTCATCCTACAGCACACAGATACTTCGTCGTCCAACAGGGCATAGCTGTCTCTTCTCAGCTGCCATCTCAGATGCTGCTATATATATACAACACCAACTCATTTAAATTAAGAACTAGTGTAACATTTGAAAAATTTAACTCAACATGGACAAATCGCAACATATAACATTTAAATTTTTTTTTTTTTTTTTTTTTTTTTGTCTTTTATTTATAAAGGTGCAACTGTTGCTAGGGTGCAACAACCAGCATCTATGTTGGTAGGTATGGATATGTTGGCGTGAATGGCATGTGAGAGGAAGGCCACCCAGTGGTAGGTCCTCGGGACGAAAATTTATATTAATTATTAGGACAAGGGAAAAAAAAAAATAATAAAATAAATAAAAAAAAAAAAAAGGAATTGAAAGACAATTTTGATGGAATGGGTAAGAGAGATGATAAAAGTGAAGGAAAATAATGTAAAAAATAAAAAAAAAATATTAAGAACGAATAGGAATTAAGGTGGCAGTAAGTCGCGGTTCCACCTCCTCTCCAACCTTCGTGGGGGGTTTTGTGGTAAGTGTTGTGAAGATAAAGTACGTATTTCTGGATTTTTATGTGTGTAAAGTTTTCTAAAGAAACGTATGTAAGTAGTTTGTATTGTGTCGGGTACTGTGTGTATCATAAGATCGTTATGAAGTGTTCTGTTGTTTATGTATGGGGGGCACTGTGTTATCAATCTGAGGGTTTTTGACTGAAACGCCTGAATTCGTTTGATGTTGGATGTTTTTGCTGAACCGTATATCTGTGATCCGTATGTCCATAATGGTCTAAGTAAGTAAGTATAACAGTTCCGTTTTTGTGCCATGTCTAATTTTGATCGTCTATTTAGAAGTCCGTAGAGTATTTTGAGTCGACGGTTCAGCGTGTTTCGTGTGAGACGTGTGTGAGGGTTCCATGTCAGTCTTCGATCCAATGTCAGTCCTAGGTATCGTACAGTATTAGTTTGAGGGAGGGGCTTGTTGTAGATGAAAACGGGGGGGCATGTTTCTCGTCGAAGTGTAAATGTGATGTGCTGTGAAACATTTAAAATAAAAAATATCCTTGGATTAGATAATTGAACATATTGCAAATTTAGAAAATTTACTGGCATCCCCACTTTATATTTTAGATGAAATCCAAATAAAGTAATAACAAATTGAATTTTTTTTATATATGTGCACTTTCTTCAAAATTGCACTTCATAAATTTTATTTTTTTTTATTAAGATTCTCGGAAACTACTGTAGAAATCAAAATTAAATATAAATTCAGCCATTTCTACAGGAAATATGATAATATTATTATTAATATTTATTTATTTATTTTTTTATCATCATATCATATTGCCGTAATGGTACAAAAAAACTATTTTCTTTTCAAGTGACTGGAAATTTGCAATAATTGTGTACAATATGTTATTATTTGTTTTTATTATAATTGACGCTCCCTAAGCTAGTATTAACACCTTATGTATCACTTTTTTTTTCCGAATTATACTGAACAGAAATGAGCGGAGGCACGCAATCGTTACCCTAATCTTATTTACACATTAAATGAGCCGGCTATATGGGATATACATATATTAAATTGCATGCAACATTCTTTTTGAGGACTTCGTGACCGTGTTGCTTTATGACCCTATAAACATCAACTTGTTTTATTGAACTAACATAAATTGTAAAGTAATTGGTTTAAGAACATTGAAATTTATATCTATTTTATTTTCTTTTTCGACGTCTGAGAAGATACTGTTACGACCTTAGCTTTACTCTCATTTTTTAAAGTATATTTTTTAAAGAAAATTTGTAACTTTTACTGAATGAAATGGAAAACTACGACAGTGTGTGTTAGTGTAGAATGAATGTTCCATTCATGTCTCACGGAATCTAGTAAATTAATGAAGATAAAATAAATAAAATGCTCTGACTCCCGACAGTCTAGTTTTCGTTTTACTGCAGCTATTCGAGGTATAGGAGAAGTTATAGTATCGGTGAAAATATTGAGTTTTCATCAGAATTACATGTTTTCTGACCCCCACATTACAAAAATAAATAAATAAATCGTGTGTGTGTGCCTGTGAATATATAGGACTCGGAACTATATATGTGCATCCAGAAACGCATAAAGACAACAACTATTGATTTTCAGCTGAATCGGCTGAGAAGAAAAGGGGAAAAGGGATTAGTGTTGGGGCTCAACATAAAAAAACACATACTAGCCGAAGTTATGAATGTATCAACATAAGGTTTTAAAAGGAAATCCAAATGTCTATCCATTTTCACCGAAATTGGCTGAAGGAAAGTCAAAAAATCTAATAACTGTCGAGAGCGCTAGTAGCTCAGTGGTATGCGTGCTTGCCTTCTGAGCTCAAGATCTTGGGTTCAAAACCCAGCCGAGGCCCTTAGTTTATTTTATCTTGGTGGTAAAATAAACTTAAGCACGCTGTCCTTCGTATGGGGCGTTAAGCGATGATCCCGAGCCTGTACGATGTCAGGTACTCGTTAAAGACCCCTGCCCTAGGTGAATGAAAATCTAAGGTAGGCAAAATTTAGGAAAGTAGAGTCGGGCTCATGTCCAGAGTGACGAAAGAGTGCTCTGATAGTAGGCGATATGACCATATAGGAGAGGGGTCTGGTAAGTAAACAAACCTCCGCCTCAAAATCAATGAAAATTTTGTTTTATTTCTAAAATTATGTAATTTAAAGTTATTGACCTAGCAGGTAACATCACAGTTTCCCGGTCGAAGCAAGGTAACTTGCTGGTTATTTTATTAGGGGTTTATCTGTAGCGAAAGAAACAAAAACAAAATTTAAAATTTACAGATGAACGACGAGCACTAGTCCACCAGTTTACATTAGTTTAGCAACTCATTTGCGCCCTCTGTTATCAGGAAAGTTTATCAAAATTTTCACGACAAGCTCCATCATCACCAATTATCCACAGATACTCTCCGCACAAATCCACCAGGACGCCTCAAGCGGGCATGATAGAAAAAGAGACTTGCCCCAGGACTAGCATGGACTCCTCTTCTGTTACCTACCTCAGCAGTACTGCCCCACACTAACTACTCCAAGTCACCACACTTGCGAAAAACGAATAATAATATATGTCGTTGTAAATAAATAATAAAATGTATAAAACTGAAAATGTAGCAAGTAAAATTTCTAATGTTTGGTTATTGACGTATCTTTAATTGGGGGAACGGAGAAAGGTACTGCTAGTATGTGTTTATTATTTTGAATTGTGTAGAACATTGTTTTAAGGTCATACGTAAGCCGAACCATCAGAAATTTCCAACTATGCTAAGAAGAGGGGGGGTTTAATTGAAAATGTAATTTTATTTCTAAAAACATTTACAAGTAACTAACCGAGCAGATAACACCACTAACCTGCCTAAAGTTACTCCGGGTAATCTCTGGTAACGTCCTAGGTTTTTTTTGTTGGGGATTTTGAATTTTATCTGGAATTCAAATTTGGCTTGAGGGATGCCATTAACACCAATGCATGTTTCAGATTGGTTCTATCAAACCAAAATTTCCAGTCCAACAGGCAAGCATGATAAATGTGAAAACTAATGACAATTTATTCAAATAATTTTAATCCTATCAATTTTTGCCATTGTTAGTTGCGCTCATATTCTGTGAATACATTTTAAAAAGTTTTTTTTTTTTTTTTCAACAAATGAAAGGCTAGAGGGATTATATGAAAAAAAGTAAAAAACAAGAAAAAGCTGCCCTGCCTAAATTCAAATTCAAATCGGGGCATGGATTAGTCCGAGCAGATTAGCAGTGATTCACCCCCCCCCCTCCGAGTAAAAACCTTTCTCGTTCACCATTATTCTTTTTTTAGTGGAAAATATTCCACAATATCTTCTTTTCATATTTATATTTTTTTTATTTTCCGTCTATATTTCGTAATTTTATTACTTTCTGAGTTATACCAAGTCTAGTTGATTTTTTGAATAATAATCTGTTAGAAATTTAATGTTGAATTTTCATCGGAATATGTTTTTTGAAAGCCTTATTCGAAATTGTACTAACTATTTTTATTTATAAACTTTATGAAGAATATATGCAATAAGCAAAGGTGCGAAGAGAGAAAAAATTACAATGAGAAAATCACCTAGTCACCATCATGGTCACCTGAGAAGGTCTCTTGGCCATTTGCGCTTAGGGGGTCGCTGGTCAAGTAGTGCGGCGAAAGGGTGAACACGGACTAGAGGATTAGTCGTAGGTGCGAAGTACTATACGATGTATAGGGGAAGTTACGTATTTGATGGACAGATTGGATGCGAAGTTTTCAACGGAATTTCATGTTTTCCGACCTACAGACTCCAAAAATAAATAAAAAAATTTGTGTGTGGGTCTTTTGAACACGATAACTCCCAAAAGAATGAATTTTATTGATACGAAATTTAAATTGTGAATTCAGAACCCTCTTACGACGGACATTTGTTTATTTTCAGCCAAATCGACCAGAGGGAAGGAGGGATTAGGGGGAAGGCTTAACACAGATCTAATAACTACCGATAGAATGAATGTATCGACACAAAATTTCATATTTGTATTCAAAAGCTCGTAAGGGCACTACTAAGCTACTCTAGTAGCTAACTACTAAGCTTAAGCTACTAGCGTAGCTAGGGGGGAAGGGGGGGGGGGGGGGGGGGGGGAGAGGCAGGGGTGGGCCCCGCCAGAATGCCCTGAGCCTCCCCCAGAAAAGTGCGATATAGGTAATGTACCTAATTAAAAAAAATTATAATACATAAAGACAACGCCACCACAGACAAACATTACAGTCAAGACATTAGAAGGATATAGAAAGCTTCAGTTCCCAGTCAAAAGTTATTCGGATTCAAATTACGGTTTCATAAAGTTTGGACTCGAGAAGAGTTCATAAATAAATATAAAAACATCGAATGAAAAAAAGCGATGGTGATGATGGTATTTAAAAAAGTGATGGTAATGAAAAACATGCTTCAATTCAAAAATAGTGATATAAATGTAGAAAATTAAAAAAAAAACATATCAAAAAGAATTATTGCCCTAACTTGTACAAGTTGCAATAGCGCTCCCAGTAAGTTCACCAAGTTGTGAAAGAAGTTTCTCTGCCATGAGGCGGATAAAAACGTGACTTAGAAGCACAATGCTTCAGCAACGATTCACTCATGTGTCACTGTTGCACATAGAGAATAAAATAGTAAAAAATAAAATTTCAGCTGAAAAAGTGTTTGACCGATTTGCTGAAAAAAAATAAATAATACAATTAAGGCTTATTTAATTGAGGATACTTACTAATACTATTTATTGTATAATACTGGATGACTAGACTGGGGAAAATTTTATTTGTTGATTTAAATTTGTGTTGATTATTTTGTTATAACATACTAATATTTTGTGTATTGTACCTGATTGTTAATTATTAAGTTTAATTAAACTTAAACTAAAAATATGATTGTGAAATGTAAGCTATTGTTTTATTATCTCGGTCGTGTTGATCAGCTGCCCCCCCCTCCTCCCCCCCAGGCCACCCCAGAGAATAATTACGCCAATGGAGGATTCAGAAGCTACTTTCATTCATTCATAGTGTGAGTCAAGGCCAACCCACTTAGTGAGTCAAGGCCTCCTCCAAGCAGGCTCCTCGCATCATTCTGATCATCCTGCCTCTTCGGCCTCACAACGCGTCCTTGTTCCGTAACGCTCGGGATCTAATGTTCGCCCATCCTGGCAACATGTCCGGCCCATCTGAGTCTTCCCAGCCCGATGATCTTTACAAAGTCTGGCTCCTGAGTGAGGGAATAGACTTCCTGGTTCGTGCGTCGTCTCCAGTCTTCTCCATCGCGTACTGGGCCATTTTTCGGTGGAGGACCTTTATTTCAAATGTTGTTCATCTGACTTGGAGATAGTCCGAGCCTCGAACCCGTATGCTAGGATGGGGCGGATTTTGTAAAGCCTGAGCTTTGATGTCCTTTTTTTTTTTAATATTATTATTCTATTCTCATCTTTATTCTATATTCACTCAGTAAATTCATATAATTATATCCAAATATTCATTGGAATAAGAAAAGAGATGTACTTAAATATAAATTAAGCTGCGGTAATTATTTTCTTTTTACAGAAAATGTTTTATTCATAATATGAGTTTTAAAAAAGCTCATTTCTGGAAAAACGTCGGCTTAAAAATGAATGAGACAAAAAGAATGAGATCATGTAATGAGGCCTGGACCAGAAAATTAAATGTAGGTACAAGTCCTTCCTGGCTTTCTTTCTTTATTTATATAATTTTTTTAGTTATATAATTATAATATATTCATTTACCATAATTTG
Organism: Aradus depressus; assembly: GCA_963662175.1. Classification (NCBI taxonomy): domain Eukaryota; kingdom Metazoa; phylum Arthropoda; class Insecta; order Hemiptera; family Aradidae; genus Aradus; species Aradus depressus. The sequence continues at coordinate 31,666,779 of OY759217.1, read as the reverse complement.
TATGGTAGATATAATCTTCATTATATGAGCTCAAAAACGTACATTTAGAATACAGCTTTTGTAAAAAGAGAATATATGAAGTATAGAATAAGTTATGAAATCGACCTGAAATTTCAGAATGAATTAGTACAGGAAATGTTATCTGCATAAATGAAAAAAACCGTCTTGCCTGTCTGCGGAAAAAATAACCTCCAATACAAAGACAAGAAATTGTATATATTTTTTCAATTATTGGGTTGTAACTATAAGATTTTGAATGAAAATAATATACATATATGGCAGCTATATAATTCGCCCATTCCCCAGCTATACAAAGTATAGTGGAAGTTATGTAATCGGTCAAAAATTCAATGTTGAATTTTCATCGCAATATGTTTTTCGAAAGTCTTATTCGAAATTGTACTAATTTTTTTTATTTACAAACTTTATAAAGAATGTATGCAATAAGCAAAGGTGCGAAGAGAGAAAAAATGACAATATGATACTCTATGGCACTGAGTTGTACCCATTTATGACTAGTCATCGTCACTGCCTGATCTGAGAAGTTATCTAGGCCATTGGCGCTTAGAGCTTCGTTGGTCAAGTAGTGTGGCTGAGGAGCTTAGAGCGTCGTTGGTCAAGTAGTGTGGCTGAAGGGAGGACAATGAATAGGAGATTTCACCGGCTACCTGATTTCAAAAATAGAAAAAAAAAAATATGTGGCCATTACCAGGATATTGTAGTGAATATGAAAGTAATGAGTTGGCGTCAGTGATATTTCATTGTACAGTGTAATTCTGAGAGTGACTTTCTTATACACAATAATGACAGTGTGAAATGATTTTGAGAAGGAGGAGGGGGAGAGAAAACTCTATAAGCGTGATTGGCACAAAAAGTCCTTTAATTGGCACATCGTACTTCATTTTCATCATTTTTCATAAAAACTACCAATAATAAAACTATATTTTAAGTTCGTTACACGATTCAAATATTACTTCGAAGTATTTCTCACGGACATTTAATTTTCTTACTTTGAGGCGCTAAAACTTTGGTAGTATTAATCATATCTCAAATCTAAGGATGTATTAGCTATTTGAAATTTAATTGAAACATTTTTGGTAAGAATCAATTTTTTTATAGGACTCACCGTTTTCGGGTAAATCAAGAAAACGCCTAAAAATATGTGATTCAAAAATACATATTTATTAAAAAATATGTATCCTCTAAAACTATTACTTGTAACGATTTTCGATTAGGTCGTAAACACAACTTTCCAATCACACACACACACACAGACATCATCGCGAAAATGGTCAAAATGTATTCAGGGAACCTTAAAAACGTGAAAATCCATTGAAACTTCGAACACGAATTTTCGCACCATTACAATATTTACTTTCTTATAGGTTGTTAGGTTAGATTTTATGACATGCCCGGGCTTTAACTACGAGGTCATATCGCCTACTACCAGAGCGCTCTTTCGTCACTCTGGTGGACATGAGCTCGTCTCTACTGTGGGAGTCCTAGATTTTGCCTACCCTAAATTTTAAGTCACCTAGGGTAGGGGTCATTAACGAGTACCTGTCATCGTATAGGCTCGGGACCATCGCTTAACGACCCATCCGAAGGACGGCGTGCTTGAGTTTATTTTACCTCCCAGATAAAATAAACTAAGGGCCTTGGTCGGGTTTCGAACCCACGTTCTTGCGCTCAGAAGACAAGCACGCATACCACTGAGCTACCTTCTTATATAATTCGACAATTCAGTTGGTCGTAGGCTATCTTCAAGATTTATTAAAAAGCCTGAGCAGTAAAAGTGAAGCAAGTTGGAGGAGAGACAACATTCCGGGCGCCATTTATTGCATAGACTGCTTAAACCATTCAAGATATATCAAAATGATGTATGGAGGAATTGTTGACAATGAAAAGTTCTACAAAAACGTTCGGGACGGCATATATTTATCTATAACGGATAGCCTTCAATAAGTGTTTTATGTCTTCGTGTGTTTGTAACAAGTTGGTTTTGTAACAAAAAACTACTGAATCGATTTGTATGAAATTTCGTACGTAGCAACTGAACATAAAGTAGCTCTTTAACTGTTGACTTTTTGGGGTTAATATAAAAAAAAAAAAATCGTCACTGAATCACCGGCAATGAACTTCACAGATCGAATTAATCAATTAACTTTTCGCTTCCCCTGCAAAATCAGTAGAACGTTTGCCCCAATGTTCAATAGTTGACTTACATTGGGACTCCTAAATCCTCTTTCCAAATTTTTGTGTTGATAAGTTCATCATCGGCAGTTGTTAGAAAACCCCATCCCTGAACCTTAGACCCATATCGCTGAAATTTACAGGTTATTTCCTCGTTTGGGTTTAAGTACAATTTACAAGATGGCGCTTATATTTATGATCTAATCAAAAATCGTTTCAAGTAATAGTTGTAGAAGAAACTGAGATACATATTTTATTTGCAAGTTGTCTGAAATGTAATTTTGAAACACATACTTTCAGACAATTCCTTGTTTTACCTGAAAACGGTTAGTCCTATCGAATAATTGATTCTCACCAATATTCCAATTAAATTGTAAATAGCTAATACATCCTTAGATTAGAGATAGGATTAATAGAGCCAAAGTTTTAGCGTTTTTACGAAGTAACGAATTTATATGGTTTTATTATGGGTAGTTTTTATGAAAAATAATAATATATATAGAATATTTGAATTTAAATATAAAATTTCATGTCGATACATTCTTCTCTGATTCCTCGTTCCCTTCTGCCGATTACGCTGAAAATTAATATTGTCGTCCATACGGGCTTTTGAATACACATATGAAATTTTGTGTCGTTACATTCATTCTATCGGTAGTTATTGGAGTTTCTGTGTTAAGCCTCCTCCCTAATCCCCCTTCCCTTTGGTCGATTTGGCTGAAAATCAATAAGTGTAGACGTAAGAGGATTCTGTATTCACACATTAAATTTCGTATCAATAAATTCATTCTATCGGGAGATATCAAAATATTTCAATGTAAAGTTTAAATTGTATAACGAATTTAAAACATGGTTTTATTATTGGCAGTTATTATGAAAATTAATAATGTAATTATATTACAGGGAGATAAAGAAATTCGCCAAATAAAATTAGGGTGGTAGTTGCGCCGCGCGGACGATGGACGAACATGCCGACTTGGGTAATGGATTATCCTATCCCCCTGCTCCAGATAGGAGGAGGTACGTCTCCCCTCCGCTAGGTTCGCACTCCCGCCACCCCTTCTACTGTTGATCACTCCCCAGTGTTTCAGTGTTCCTCCCGAGCTCGGGTTGTCTGCTTCTTCTGTTGTTCTTGGGGTTGTCAATAGTGTTGCGTCCTCTATGTGTGTCAACTAGCGATCTTCACGTCATTGTGTTGTGGTCACACTTCCAGATTCTCCTCTCGTCATTTCCGTCATGGCACATCCTTCCTATGTCTTCTTACCTGTGTGTCTACTCATCGTCCTTTTAACAGGTCAGAAATTATGTTTTATCTATATGTACTCGGCGACGAAAAAGAGGTTATTTTAGCCAAAAAAATGGATTTCAAAATTATATGTATATATTTGTTGGATATACAGTTCGAATAGAAATATGAGTTGGAAGTCCATTAGCCAATAAATGTACAATATCTACAACAAAAAAAAGTGGGGAATGTTTGGTACATGGGACACTGTAATCGAGAAATTATCCGAGATCGAGTTTTCAAGGGAATTTCAAGTTTCAAGGTCCCATTTTCGCTATGTTTGTGTGTGTGATTAGAACACTGTGAGCCGTCACAAAAATTATTGTAGCATTGAACTTGAAATTTGAAAAGATCTTATGTGTTAATTTAGATCTGATTAGATTTTGGCGGAAATCAGATGAACATTCATACTTTTCTTCGGAGACTAAGTACATTTTACAAGATACCTCTTATATATTATGATCTAATCAAAAAATGTTTTAAATAAAGTTGTAGAAAAAACTGAAAGGCACGTGTATTTTTCGTGAGATACATGCCGAAAACAGTCTTAAAATGACATAAGCCATTTTTCCAATATAAATTATTATAGAAAGCCTATTTCAAAATTTGGTATTATGAGTTCTTTTCACTTGGCTACAATTTTGTTACATGAGTTCAAGCAAATATTTTAAGTGATGAGGTTCCGTAAATTATCTACAAAAAAAAAATTGTCTTAACCTCTTCGTATTTTAACTTCTTCAGCTATACGAAGTATAGGGCAAGTTATGTAATCGGTCAGATATTCGATTTTGAGTTTTTACCGGAATTTCATGTTTTCTGACCCCCTGATTCCAGAAAATAAAAAAACTTTCTGTCTGAGTGTGTGTCTGAACACGATGATGTATCCTGAACTTCATAAGGACGGCTCCCAGGGATGGGGGGGATTATGGGGCTTATTGTGACTATGCCCGGGCTTTAACAACTAGGTCATATCGCCAACTACCTATTTTCTATTTATTATTATGAAATAGGACCTTGCTATAAAGCAACATGACCCTGTCTAATGTGGGGAGAGGAACTGGGGATAAAGAGGTTACTGAAGGACTGGCACTGACCATCGGCGGAACAATCTGCGCCGATCTGGTCTTTTCCAGCCGGTGTATTTTACAATGTTTATATACCCGCCAGGAGCCGACGAATCGGCTGAACACTGGCGTTCGTTCGCCACTCTGGTGGACATGAGCCCGAATCTACAATGGGAGTCCGAGAATAAAATTTTTATTCACCTAGGGCTAGGGTAGGGGTCTTTAACTAGTGCCTGTCGTACAGGCTAGAGACCATGAAGTCATCGCTTAACGTCCCATCCGAAGGACGGCGTGCTCAAGTCTTTTATACCTTCCAGATAACTAAGTACATCGGCCGGGTCTTGAACCCGCGACCTTGAGCTCAGTAGGCCAGAACCCATACCACTGAGCTACCGGCGCCCTCCCACGAAATTTTCTCCCTCACAGGGACCAATACCTATCTATCTTCTTCTTCCTACGGCAGTTATCGGCTGAAGGGAAGAGGAGGATCCGAGTTGCGGGGCTCAACGCAAAAACCTCGCTGACTGCCGATGTACCTATGTATCGACACAAAATTTGGCATGAGAATTTATTATATTAGCCCAGTCGATTGCTTTTGCGTGGAGAGCGAAAATTTAATTAATTCTTTCTGCTCTTTTCTAATTGTTTTTAGTATACAATAATCGAATTTCTATATAAAGTTACTGTGACTCCATGTCGGCACGAAACTAACACTGAACATCTCATAGTTCAAAATAAAGGAAAACAATCGTCTTATATAGTAGTATTATTGTGCTTTATATTAAATAATTCATTGTCACATCTATTTTTATTAGATATATAAGAGTGCCGCGATTTTTCCGGATAGTTTGAAAATGTATTATATATATTTTTTCCCCAGCTATACAAAGTATGTAATCGGTTATGTGATCGGTCAAAAACTCGATGAGGAGTTTTCAACGGAATTTCATGTTTGGTGTTTCAACACGATAACTCTCGATAGAATGAATGTATCGACGCAAAGTTTTATATGTGAATCCAGAACCCTCAAATGACGACACTTACTGTTTTTCAGTCAAATCGACCGAAGGGGAGGCTTTAACATAAAAACTCTAATAACTGCCGATAGAATGAATGATTCGACACGAAATTTTTGTGTGACCAAAACCCTAAGAGGACACATATCGATTTTGAACCAAATCGGCCAAAGAGGAGGGGGATTACGGGTGAGGCGTAACTCAAAAACTCGAATAACTGCCGATGTAATGAATGTATCGACACGAAATTTCATACTTTAAGTAAAAACCCAATGTGGACGAATTTCAGCGATATCAGCTAAAGGGAAGGAGTAGAGAACTCAATTCAAAAACCCGAATGACTGCCGATGTAAAGAAATTTATAAACACAAAATTTAGAATGAGGATTTTGGAGCCCCTATGTCAACTGTTGAATATTAGCGCAAAGGGTAGCCTAGTTTTGGAGGGGTAGCGAAAAATTAATTGATTAATTCGTTCTGGGGAAGTACATTACCGGTTCAGAAATCTCTCAAGGGTTTCTGTTCTTGACCTACAAAATATAGAATATCGCCTGAATATATAAGTTCCCATATTTCAAAAGAAAATTGCGTATGCCATTTCTCGAAAAAGTCACCAAATGAGGCAATATAAAAAACCTAAAGCTCTTTTTATAAAAAGGAAACCTTAAATGAGTTTTCCCTCCCTCCAAGATATTTCTGTGAATTGAGATTTACCAGTTTGGAGTGTAAAACTTCGATTGACCTCTATTCATTCGGGGACCGATTTTTAGTGATAACTTCTTCGAATATTTACATATTTATCCGTCCATAGAAAATAAATGACATGTTGATTTGGTAGTTTAATGCAAAAATATTAAATGCCCAATCCGAAAAGATGGGTGCACTTTCATATCGCAATTTCAAATTGATATTTCGGCTATCCCAAATTCTATTTTTAAAAACAAAAAATTATTATAATATAATATTATTAAACTCACCATTTACAATTCGCTTCTCAAGCCAATATGAACGTACGGTTTTGTTCTAGGAGTTAATAGCTTTTTATGTATCTAATTTATGACATCTTAAATACACTTTTATGTCAAATTATATATATTATTATTAACCCAGATTCGCCGTAGAACTAAAAGTCGGCTCGCGTGTGGCCAGCTATTGTCTCAGCAGGTAATATCTGATGGAAGACAGTGTGTTTTATTTCAGATTTCCAAAGTGTACCAGAGACCTGTAATTCAATGGCCCTAGAAAGCTGTAAAGTGTGAAGCCGGGCAAATGGGTTGGAAACCCAGCTTAATGTATCTGTGATTTTTCTTTTGTCCGCCTTCAGATGGGGTGGTCTCTTGAGCAAATCATGTGACCATTCTGTTATGTCTTGCCTAGCGTTATAGCGTCCATTACTGTAACTGTAGACTTGGCAGTTCTAGGAGGAAGAGAAGAGAAAACAAGTTGTCGTTGAATCGCTGACAATGTACTTCCCCAGAACGAATTGATCATTAAATTTTTCGGAATCCCTCCAAGACCAGTCGACCGTTTGCGCTAATATTCAATAATTGACTTACGTAGGGGCTCCTAAATTCATTATATCGGCAGTTATTAGTGTTTTTTAATTAAGCCTCCCCCCTAATCCCCCTTCACTTTGGATTCCGTGAAAATTATTAAGTGTCGGACCTATGACGTTTTGAAAGTACATATAAAATTTCGTGTTGATGCATTCATTCTATCGGGAGTTATCGTGTTCTCAGACACTCAGATTTTTTTTTCATTTTTGGATTCTGTAGGTCGGAAAACATGGAAATCCATTGAAAATCCGCATAGAATTTTCACCGATTACATAACTTTAACCATGAGGTCACATCGCATTCGGGGACACTTCCCCAGCTATACAAAGTTACATATGTAATCGGTCAGAATTTCGTTGTTGTTCACCTAAATTTCATGTTTTCTTACCCCCCGATTCAATAATAATGTAAATGTGTGTATACTGGATAGAATCGTATGTATCGACACGAAATTTCACATATAAATTCAAAACTCCGTATCTCACACGGATGAATTTTTCGCGGAATCGGCCGAAAGGATCCGGGGGATTAGAGAGCAGGTTTAACACAAATCTTTGATAACTGCCGATGTAATGAATATATTAAGACGAAATTTACTATGAGATTCAAATGTCTTTGTATAAGTCAACTATTGATTAAAAAGATCCATTGTTGTTTAGAGTTGATTAATTCGTACTGTGAAAGTACATTGCCGGTGAATTAATAAATCAACACGAAATTTACTATGAGAATTCAAATGTCTTTGTATAAGTCAACTATTGATTAAAAAGATCCATTGTTGTTTAGAGTTGATTAATTCGTACTGTGAAAGTACATTGCCGGTGAATTAATAAATCAACACGAAATTTACTATGAGAATTCAAATGTCTTTGTATGAGTCAACTATTGATTAAAAAGATCCATTGTTGTTTAGAGTTGATTAATTCGTACTGTGAAAGTACATTGCCGGTGAATTAATAAATCAACACGAAATTTACTATGAGAATTCAAATGTCTTTGTATAAGTCAACTATTGATTAAAAAGATCCATTGTTGTTTAGAGTTGATTAATTCGTACTGTGAAAGTACATTGCCAGTGAATTAATAAATCAACACGAAATTTACTATGAGAATTCAAATGTCTTTGTATTAGTCAACTATTGATTAAAAAGATCCATTGTTGTTTAGGGTTGATTAATTCGTACTGTGGAAGTGCATTGCCGGTGAATTAATAAATTAACACAAAATTTACTATGAGAATTCAAATGTCTTTGTATAAGTCAACTATTGATTAAAAATGTCCATTGTTGTTTAGAGTTGATTAATTCGTGTTGTGGAAGTACATTGCCGGTGAATTAATAAATAAACACGAAATTTACTATGAGAATTCAAATGTCTTTATATAAGTCAACTATTGATTAAAAAGGTCCATTGTTGTTTAGGGTTGATTAATTCGTGTTGTGGAAGTACATTGTCGGTGAATTAAAAAATGAACACGAAATTTATTATGAGAATTCAAATGTCTTTGTATAAGTCAACTATTGATCAAAAAGGTCCATTGTTGTTTAGGGTTGATTAATTCGTGTTGTGGAAGTACATTGCCGGTGAATTAATAAATAAACACGAAATTTACTATGAGAATTCAAATGTCTTTGTATAAGTCAACTATTGATTAAAAAGGTCCATTGTTGTTTAGGGTTGATTAATTCGTGCTGTGGAAGTATATTGCCGGTGAATGAACTTTTAGAAAAATGAAAAGCCTCATAAAAAACAGTGCTGACTTTGTTCAAGAATGGTAAAAAAACATAAATTGGAAAAAAAAAACCTCTTGCTAAAGCTACCAAGCTCGTAAATCCATGAGTGTTACCAGCCGTTCTCTGGGTAGGGGGAAAAACATACAGAACTTTTCGGACAACATGTGATAGACACAGAACATCGCACCCTCTTCTTATGTTATTATATCGTTGGGATAATAGTTCAAACAAATACCAGATATGGCAGCTCTTTGTTTATAGATTTCTATTTTATTATTGTTTGTAATTTAAGAGAGTTTATTTAAATCATAGCTGGAAGTTATTAATTAATTATAAAATTTTGTCAAATGGCTTCCGTTTGTTCTTCGCAAATGATACACAATTTCTCCCGCACACATTAAGTTGTCGCTCTTTCTCCAGCGCGGAAATTAGATCACAGCTGGAAGGGAGTGCGCAAATCAGCTAAATACCGTTAGGAAACTGCAAGAAGGTGGAACTCTACTAGGTTCCCGGACAATCGGGGATTCAGGGAAACGAGGAGGCAAATCGAATAGCCAAGGAAGGTTCAAGTAAGCCCCTTTATGGGGCCAGAGACAGTACTAGGAATATCTCGGGAGGCATACCGAACTCGGATTAAAGAATGGACTAAGGATCTTTTGGAGCGTACATGGAGAGAAAAGACCACATGCAGACAGTCGAAGATGTTCCTGGGAGGGGAATCCAAGGTGTTGAAGGATAGGGATCCTGAACCTCTAAAGGAACGAGCTTCGGCATCTGACTGGAGTTTTCACAGGACATGGTCCGTTCAATAGACACCTACACACTGTGGGGGTCAAGGACAGTCCTACCTGCGATAGATGTGTGGAAGAAGACGAAACAGCGGCACGCTTCCTGGGCATATGCTAGGGATATGCGCGAACGAGATTCCACATCTTTGGTAAAAGCCATTGGAGCATTCTTAGGTTCCTGAAGGAAACTGGGAGACTGAGTACTTCATGAAGAACTTGGTTTAGAAAGTATAAACATACAGGTAACAAAATAAGGGGCAAGCCCTGCGCTTCCAGGGAAGGAATAAGAGCACTGGATTCTTAGGTCCCTAGGTGTAAAACACCAGCCCATCACACATATATTTATATATTCTCCTAAATCACTCGACCGATTTATGCTAAAAATGTATAGTATACCTACATTCGGGTCTTGGAATTCTCATACTAAATTTTGTGACTATAGATAGATTCATTACATCGGCAGTTATTAGGGTGTTTGAGATGAGCCATCCTCTACTCCTTCCCTTCAGCCGATTCAACTGGAAAATTGATGGCTGTTGTCCCTTTAGGGTTTTGAATTTACATATGGAATTTATTGTCAATATATTCATTACATTGACAGTTATTAGGGTGTTTGTGTTAAGCCTTCTCTATAAGCCCTCTTTCCTTTGGTCGATTTTCCTGAAAACAGTAGGTGTCATCCTTATGATGTTTTGGATCAACGTTTAAAATTTGGTATCGATACATTCATTACATCAGTTTGTTATTGGGATTTTTTGTGTTAAGCCCCACTCCCTAACTTATTGACTTAAAATATGTCGTCCTTATGAGATTTTGGATGCACATAAGAATGTTTAGTATCAGAGGTTAGGTTAGGTTTTATGACTCATGCCTGGGCTTTAACTACGAGGTCATATCGCCTACTACCAGAGCGCTCTTTCGTCACTCTGGTGAACATGAGCCCGACTCTACTGTGGGAGTCCTATATTTTGCCTACCCTAAATTTTTATTCATCGAGGGCAGGGGTCTTTAACGAGTACCTGACATCGTACAGGCTCGGGACCATCGCTTAACGTCCCATCCGAAGGACGGCGTGCTTAAGTTCATTTTACCTCCTAGATAAAATTAATTTAAGGGCCTTGGCCGGCTTCCGAACCCACGACCTTGAGCTCAGAAGGCAAGCACGCATACCACTGAGCTACCGGCGCCCTCGTTTAGTATCAGAGTATCGGAAAACATGAAATCAGCATCAAATTTCTGACCGATTATATAACTTTTTTTTATACCTCGTGTCGCTTATACCCACTACATTCTTACAGAACACGCCCCTCCCTTTCTTTTCCTCAAATTCATATTTAGTGGATATAACAAAGTCATATGAAAGTTATGGTATCAGTTTTTTTGTTTCAATGTCGCTTCACCATAATTCTGAGTGTTTCTTATATCCAAGTAATGTCAGTTCTGAAATGAGGGAGAAATGGATTTGAAATGGAGGGGGGGGGGGATTCTTGAAAGTGTGTTTGAATTTCCATGATTCAAGCAGTGGTTAACTTCTAGGATTTCTCAGGTTTGTTCAAGTAATTGGTTTGTGGAAAAAAATACCAAAGTGTAAAATATGAAACGGTAAGGGACCCGTTTAAAATAATTGGTAACAGAGATACCCTTGTATCCTCTATGAAGAGATTATTTTCCTTGGGAGAGTACAAAAAGAACAGGAATATTCTATTTCAGCTTCGTGAAACTGTCCTTAGATTTATTTCACTTATAAATTTAACTGCCAAGTTGAATATTTGTCTACCTATAGACTAGAGGGGATGATGTGGACATCTGGGACCTAAGCATTCAAAAGTCACACATTTTGACTACCCAGGTTTAATTAGGGTAGGAGGCTTTTACGAGTATCTCACAGGCTCGGGACCACCATTTAACTTCCCCTCCGAAGGACAGCACGCTCAAGGTTTGTTATCTCCCAGAACAAAATAAAAATAAATCTATGGGCCCTAGCCTAGCCGGATTTAAACACACTAGACAAGCATGCTATCTATGTGCGACTGGCGCCCTCTCGTGTCTACCTATAGTTTATGTGTATTATATACTTCAAAAAACCCTTACTAATTCCCCATCTATACGAAGTATAGGGGAAGTTATGTAATCGGTCAGAAATTCGATGTTATGTTTCCACCGGAATTTCGTTTGTATGTGTGAGTGTGTCTCACACGATATCTCCCGATAGAATGATGTCAACACGAAATTGTATTTGTGGACTTCATAAGGACGACACATTAATTTTCAGCCAAGTCGGTGAAAGGGAAGGGGGACACAAATCTGTAATAACTGCCGATGTAATGAATGACACAACACTTAGTATGAGGATTCAGAAGCCCCTATGTAAGTAAACTATTGATTTTTATACTAAACGATTGATTGATTTGGAGGGAGAGCAAAACATTATTTGATTAATTCGTGCTGGGGGAGTACATTGTCGATGATTCACCAATGACTTTTTTTAGTGCTTCGTGGATCTAAGACTATATTATAACCGTAATGACTATGTTATGATTTTTGTCTGTCTCTCCGCCTGTCTTCACCATCTTGAAAACTACTGGAACTATTAAGATGAAACTTTATACAAAATTAAAGAATGATTAATAGATATTTCAATCTTAAGAGAAAATCAAACAGTTTAAAAATATATTTCTTGGTGGTTGGCAGATGTAGTGGACTTAAGTGGACTTGTTGAATAAGTAATAACATATATCAGTCCATTTATGTATTAAACCACGACTAGTTTCGTTAGTAAACTGACATCTTCAGGTGGAATCTAAACATACATATACCAAAAATAGTCCAGAATTTTCGAATAAATTAAATATCATGTCAATCATTAACAATATTACTATATTAAAATTAAAAAAACAACATTACAGTAAGTTAAAATATTTTTAATTAAAATGCAAAATACCTTGCTAGAGACGAGGTCAACGGACACATACGAGTATCAGGGACTAGCTGAACACTGGTTGACTGGAAGACAACCTGATTGTCTCCCACTCCCCAAAACAAAGTTCAAGAAGGCTATTTAAGCAGAGTTTTTTTTTTTGTTTTTAGACATTTCTTAATTTCTAATTTTTCGAACCAGTCGAGTGTGGGACCTTTATCTACGAAATGTAAAAATTAGTCCTTAAAGATCGCCCTTCGTGGTGAGGGGTAGGGACTTTCTCCAGGAAGTCTGTCATGTCTGGAAGGCCGGTTTTTCGACGAATATGAGTCTTCTGGACGAACCAGGCTGCGGTTATTGCCAAACGGAGAACCTTGCTTTCAAATCAACATTTCAAATGTTTGGCCCAGCCGGAATGCTGCAAGTCTACTTGAGTCGCGATCTTCTGTTGATGAGAAGATTGAGTTGCGATTGCCTTGTATTGTTTGTGTTGATTTCATACATTTTTTTTGGCCCAAATTAATGCCGAAATATTTAATTGTTTCGTGGTTAGGGTATGTGGCTTATGTATACGTTGTTCACTTGTAGTTTTGTCAATGAGGAATGTCAATTCTTCGGTGAGAGAAAATGGTTGACCTCCCTTGGATTGAGCATACGTTTCCACCCAATACTCCAAGACTTCCAAACATGGTTGAAGGATATCCACGGCTGAAGACAGGTAACGGTGTAGTGATATTAGCAACGTATCATCAGCGTAGGTAGCCAACGCTGTGGGAGGAAGATGCCTGTCATGACAGTAGAGGTTAAACAGAATGGGACTAAGTATACACCCTGGGGAACATGCGCTAGGATAAGTTGATATCACTGAGATTCGGGTGCTCCCCGGCTATATAATTTGTAGCTTAGAGGTAGCGTACTTGCCTTCTGAGCGAAAGATAGCGGGTTCGAAACCCAGCCGAGGCCCTTAGGTTTTTTATTTAGGAGGTGTGGTCCTGAGCATGTATGATGTCGGGCACTCATTAAAGACCCCTTATCCTCAGAAAATAATGTTTCGTAGGCAAAACTTGAGTCGCCCACAGTAGAGTCGTCATGTCCAACCAGAGCGACGAAAGAGGCGATATGACCTCGTAGTTAATGCCCGGGCATAAATCACAATAACTAACTCATTTGTTTTCTTCACCTTTTTATATAAACATTTAGTTATTAGGCGTATTCAAGCAAATTTCAGGTCAATTAAATAACAGTTTAATAAAATTATTATTGAAAAGCTCAACTTTTTGAAAATTTCCCTTTGAAAAAAAAAAAAATGAATGAATGAAACCCTCAATAGGCTTTTCCCCATGACCTATTTTCTTCAGGGACCATCCTAAACATAATATTAAAAATGATAATATTGTTTATTTTTGTTGAACCATAACATGATAAATAGGATATGTATGCATCAAGATACTTTATGAATTAGATATATAATCAGTAGCTAGCTTAAGTTTATGTTAGAGTCATATGAGATGAGTAATAACAATAATAGTAAAAAATAAAATAATGTGGCCATTACAGGACTTTCTTATACAACTACGCTTACAGATCACTCTCTTTCCCCCTTCTCAACATCATTTGAATTTGCCTCTTTGTACAGCCTTCTTATCCCAGTAATACCGGTATGAAATAATTTTATAAAAGGTCTACTCTCAAGATAACGCTGTACAAAGAGACAAAATGAAATGATTTTGAGAAGGGGAAGGGAAAGAGCCTGTACGATGTCAGGTACCATATTTCAAAGTTCGTTGTTATGTGTTACGATTTAAAAATTACTTTTTGTTAGATATATTCCTTACAGACATTTAGTTTACAATCTTCTGACGCTATAACGTTTGTCCTATTGATCCTATCTTAAATCTGAGGACTTACTAGCGATTGGAAATTTTATAAACAACAATTTTGGTCGGAACCAAGTTTTCGATAGGACTAATCGTTTTCAGGTAAATCAAGAAAACGTCTAAAAATATGTGTTTCAAAACTACATTTCAAGATGGTTTTCGGCATGTATCTCGCAAACTGGGCGATTTGTAAAAAATCATATTTCATATAAATTATGTATTTCCGTATTCTCTACAACTATTACTCGAAAAGATTTTTGATTAGGTCATAAAGATGAGCTGTATCTTGTAAAATGTAGTTAGGTCCCGGAGAAAAGTGGTCTCAATTTTCTTTTGATTTCGGCCAAAGTCTAATCAGACCTAAGTTAGAACATGTGACACGTTCATCCCAAATTTCATGTTCATGACAACACAAAAACATTAATAACTGCCTTTTTTATGAATGTATCAACACAAAATATCATGTATAATTTCAAAACCCTTTAAGGACGACACCTGTTAATGTTAAGCGAAAAAAACCGGTGAAGGGCAGAAGGGGGGATACCTTTCTCAAAAACTAATAACTGCCGATGTAATGCAAGTATCGACACAAAATTTAGTATGAGAATTCAGAAGCCCTTATGTAAGTCAAATATTAATTTTTAGCCCAAAAAGTTGATTGGTATTTGATGTTCAATACAAATTTTATATCATTGTCATGTTAATCTTTTAGAACAATAAGAAAAATTATATCTTGACAACTAGAAAACTACAGTCAATAAAGTCACAATAGAAAATATTGACCAGAAGCAAGTTGACCTAAACAGCAACCCTAAACACAATATAATGAGATGTCTCCCAGGTAGGATTGAGCACAATAGAGCTCTATGTTCCTTAGTTTGTCTTCATTAATCTATATTGTAGAGGTCCATAGTAGATTCAGCTGGAGACATGAGTCTCTGAATGACTTCCTAACTAGACTATATGGATGTCATTCAGTAGGCTCATCTAGTAGTGACACTTCAAATAGCTAACATAATGGACCACTAATTACTCCAGTACTTGTTCGCTAATAATCAACTAATCAACTTTAGGACAATTACAACATTACTTACATATTTTTCATCCAGAAATGTTCAATTATTGTAGTTAGAGGTTATTGTGACTCATGCGCGGGCTTTAATTACAAGGTCATATCGCCCACTACCATACTCAAGTTCCGCACATTAACAAGGAGGGCCAAGCTAATTGTCTATAAAACTATTGTCCGTCCAATTGTAACTTACACTGGTGAAACTTGGGCGTTGACAAAAGCAAATGAAAAGACTATGCTACTGTGGGAACGGAAAGTACTTAGAAAGATTTTATGGACCTGTTTCCAAGAACAGCAGATGGCGTATCCGGAAGAACAGAGAATTGAGAGACCTCTACGGGGATTCCGACCTGGTGACCGTGATCAAGCAGGCGAGATTACGTTGGAAGGCATCAGAGGATGGAGGGATAAGGTTTTGGATCGAGACGAATGAAGGAGGATTGTGACATAGGCCCGGGTTCTTTCAGGACCGTAGTGCCGCAGGAAGAAGAAGTATCGCCCACTACCAAAGCGCTCTTTCGTCGCTGCGGTGGGCATGAGTATGAGCCCGACTCTACTGTGACAGTCCTAAATGCCTCCCCTACCCAGGTATATATAGTAACCTTGGTTTGAGATTTTCAACTAGTATCTGACATCGTACATCGAGACCATTGCCTATCGCCCCATCCGACTGCTCAAGGTTTTTTCACCTCCCAGAACTTTGTATCAGCTTCGTATACCTGGATGTAACAATTGAAAAAGTTGAATTTTTTGTGTAGTAAAATAAAAATGAAGTCTGATCTCTCACAGATTTTATTATTTGGTGCTAGCCGGCTTTTGAGGTTGCCCTCATCATCAGGCTGTCGACAGTAGTCTGTAGGGGAAGTAATTGTGACTCATGCTCTGGCTTTAACTACGAGGTCATATCGTCTACTACCAGAGGGCCCTTTCGTCGCCCTGATGGATATGAGCCCGACTCTACCTATGGGAGTCCTAAAATTTGTTCAAAGAGTACCTGACCTCGTACTTCGGTACCATCGATTAATATCCCATCCGAAGGGCGGCGTACCCACCTCCCAGAAAAAAAAACCTTAGGGTCTCGGCTGGGTTTCAAACTCACAATCTTAAGCTCACCTCTTGAGCTACCGTCGCGCCAGTAAGCAGAATTTTTTAAAATGTACTTTAAAGTCAGAAAAGAATATATGACCGATTACATAAATTCTCCTATACTTCATATACCTGGGGAAGTAGAAAAAAAAAACCTTGTCAGCCGAAAGGCATTTTTGTAAAAAAATACTTCAAATGATCGAATTGTGATGAACAGGGAGAGATGTGTTGAGATAGAATTTTATTGAAGTTTACTATAAAAGCCTGAATACTCTGGCCTATTTTGCAAATTCCTGGAAGGGCTTCATCAAATTTGAGGGGGTTCCCAGAATTTAATTCCTCTTGACTTTACATAATATAATGAAATTTCAAAAAAGGCATTTATCGTCACATTTCTGTTTTTCTGTTCCAGTACGAAAAAGGCGAGTTATGTATTCATTAAAATCGTCGGTGAATATTCAACAGTGTACTTCCCCAGTACGATTTAATCAACTAAGTGTTTGCTCTCCCTCCAAAATTATTCGATTGTTTCAGCTAAAGCATTAGTTGACTTACATAGTTTTGAATTAAATTGTGTATCGATACATTCATTACATTGACAGTTATTCCGGTTTTTGAGGACCCTCTCTCCCTAATCCCCTCCTACACTTTGACTGATGGGCTAAGTATAGGTCCTTATGGGGTTCTGGATACACACATTAAAATTTCGTATCGAAACATTCATTTTATCGGGAGTTATCATACTTTTTTAAATTTTTTTAAGAAATGAACCTCTGATTTTTGACCTATACCACCGGGGAAGATATACAATCCGGTGTGTATATCCGGTAGTCTGTAAGGACGACACTTAATGGGTTTCGGTCTAATCGGCCAAAGGAAAGCGGGAGTTTAGAGCGAGCTTAACACAAAAAATCAAATAACTGCCGTTGCAATATTCATTGCAATAGTCATTTCGAATTGACATGAAATTTAAAATATATTTATGCTCCATGAAATGACTAAAAGGAGGGAGTAAAAACATAAAAACAGAATAAAGAAATATGCACATTAAATTGGGAAAGACGTCCTAGTGATGCGCGAAGGACCTCTTGCGGTCTTCCGCATAGACATTAATGACGTCATTCGTTTACAGACTGTTACTCAATCTGTTACTATTATCATAATATTTCAATCTTGATTAATAATTCACATGGGACCATGGTGGCCGTGCGGGCTAGAGCCTAGGGCTTTAGTAGGTATCACCATGGTTTGCGGTTTCGAATCCCCGTCCGGGAGTGAGTTTTATTTCGTAGATAGAACTCCCTCCCGAGGCCATGGATGTCGTAATTGAGTGGTTGACGCGAAAAAGGTTCTAAGCGCCACTTTAGTCGAAAATGAGATTTCTGTGGAATAAGGTTCTATAGGTCTCTGGGGACTGTGTAGGGAAGTTTTTTTTTGCCGTTACAGCAGCAGTTGGTAGTATTGAGTCCACGTCAGCGTTGAGCTTCATGGAAGAAGGTTCTAACAGTCACCAGTAGTTCTCAACATGGCAGAGGAAGGAAGTGTTATTTTGGCGTTTAGAACCTTTTTCGCGTCAACCACTCAATTAACTAAATGACACAGTGATATGGCTAATATGCATCGTACATAAAGGCAAAAAAAAAAAAAATAAATGTATGCGTTTGTCAAATCAGTCAAAATATTAGTCCCTGTGTCCTTCATCCTACCAAATCTTGTTAATAAGGTACCTCCTCCCCCCCCCCCCCCCCCCCCCCCCCCCCACACGAATTATTCGTGCTGTGGAAGCACATAGCCGGTGATTCACTGACGACTTTTTTTTTTTTTTTCGTACCTATATATCTTTTTATTTTAGATACTAGATACTTCTCTTATATAGCTTTTAGATATCTTCATGACTGAAAGATCAGATAGGATATTGACTTTTGGTTAGTAAACCTGTTCTTGAAAGATGTATAAATTGTGAACGCGGCTTTGTAAGCGCCGAATTCTGTTCACGTCCGCCAAGAAGGGTAATGTTCTCTTTGACAGGGGTGGGGGGAGAGGCTGTATTGTGCTTCTTACTTAGTAGGCCCTTCGGTTCGGTTCAAAGAACCAACTTTTGAGACTAAGCACGTACACTAGACAGTTCGCCCGCCGTCTACTAACTTCTAGCCTACCAGAACTAACCGTCAGTTAAACGGGAGAGATTCAAATCGCACGGATGATTTGGACAATGGAACTGGGGTTACCTTATCTATGACAATTAAATGAAAAGAAATTTTGTTATTCTGGGACCGAGGTCCCCTAAGAATAAATACATATAGAGTAAAGAACAGTAACAATGAAATATAGTATCAGTATGACGTACAAAGAAATAAATAAATTAGTGATACATTGGAGAAAAACTGGACAATTATAAATATTGATAAACAAAAGATTAACATGAAAAAACATAAAATTAACAGCTTAATTACGAAGAAAAAAAATACCAATGAGCAGTAATATAAAAAAATGCGTAAGTGACAGTACTCACGAGAATTGATGTGTAAACATCTTTAGTTTCAAAAATTTGCTGTCGTGCACTGATTTTCATTAAAATTTGTTTTATAATGTTACAATACGAAAAAGTATGAGGAGTTAAATTTTCGAATTTATTATCTTTAATGCATGAAAATATAGGTTTGTGATAGCTAAAATAAGATATGTACTCGTACAACTGTGATTGTAGTGTCTCTAAATACTGCGAGAATACAGCGTCGATGGTAGTTTTCGAAATTTGTTGTTGAAATGCTTCGATCCGTATTCATTTGTAGATTAAATTTGTCATTTAAAAATAGTTAGTTCGGTATCCCGCGAAATGGGTAAAAACATTATATTATTTGCTGTGATAATATGACAACAAATGTATTATTTATTGATCGATATTTTCAGCAATTATTATTATAAATTATTAACAATATCGGGAGCCATGGTGGCCGTGGGGGCTAGAGCGTAGCGCTCTGGTTGCATGGTCTCACCATGGTTTGCGGGTTCGAATACCGTCCGGAAGTGAGTTTTATTTCGTGGATAGAACTCCCTCCCGGGGCCATGGATGTCGTAAATGATTATTTAAAATATTATAATTAGATAACACAGTGACATGGTTAATATGCATCGAACATGAGGCAAAAAAAAAAAAAATTATATAATATCATATAACAATATATTGAAATATTATATATTACATTTTTTTTAGATTTACACTGCTATATTATTTTCTTTTACCACAAATTTTATTTATTGTTACAAATTTAAGCTATCAAAGCATCTTAACCTAAAAGTTTCTTATCGAAAGATCATTTTACAGTTCGTAATATTGATATTTTAGTTAAATTCACTACAACGGTAAATGTGATCAATAATGTAAAAATATAATGTTATATCTAATCATGTTTTTTAGAGTTGTTTTATTGTTATTGTTAAAAACAGCTGACATCACTGATAAAGAAGTGTGTAGTTGTGTGCGTGCGCTGCACGCCCGTCCGACACACACGCATGCGCATTAAAAATCAAAAAGTCGTTCATCGATCAGCAAGAATCCATTGTGTTTTTGCTCTCGCTCCAAAGTCAATCGACCTAATACTCAATAATTGACTTATATAGTGGCTTCCAAATGCTTGTACTAAAATGTGTGTCGATATATTCATTACATCGATAGTTAGTGGGATTTTTGAATTGATCGATTTCACGGAAAATAAATCCTCATGGTGCCTTGAATTTTTTAAGCCCTTATCCGATCCTTTCTTTTGTTTGATTAAACTGAAATGCATGTCGTCCATATGGAGTTCTGTATAAACATATAATTTTTTTTTTTTTTACATTTTTAGATTCAGGGGTCGGAAAACATAAAATAACGACATGTGAAAACTCAACATCGAATTTCCACCTCATTACATAACTTCCCCTGTACTTCGTATAGCTCGAGTAAAGTAAAAAAATAAAACGGAAGGGAAATGAAAGGAAAGTGTAAAAAAAAAATTCTTTTGAAATCGAAACACAATGAAATTCAAGCAGAAATGAGACACGCTTGAAAAGTTCACAATTGAAAGTGGTTCTGAGGATAATCGTACCGGAAAATCATTTAGTTCATTATATACTAAATCGGTAATTTTTGAAGGGGCTAGTCAACAATATCCACTTAAAAACTCTTATAGATTTATTATTAAATAATTTGCTTCCTTTACGCTTCATTTTTAACTCTTCGCCACGGAAGTAGTTAGCTATTATTTGCGATATGAGGAGAATTATAGAAGCTGCCGTTGTAGTTGTAGATGTTGGAGATAAAAGTGGCTTGTCCTTTCTGCCCGAAATTGGAGTAAACGTTAAACAGAACAAACAAAAAAAACAATCGTCGGTGAATCACCAGCAATGTACTTCCCCAGAACGAATTTATCAATTATACGTTTTTGCTCCCCTCCACAAACAATCGAACGTTTGCGCTAATATTCAACTGTTGACTTAGGCCTGGGGCACACTTGCAATTTTCAGTTGAGTAACTGTTTAGTCGCAGTAGCATGGTTTTGGGTAAAGATGGGTATCAATTAACCGATTAATCGAATTATCGATGTTTTGGTAAATAATCGGTGTTTTTTAAATCGATGTCATCTGGGTTTGATTAATCGGATAATCGATGATTATTTAACAATTATTAAATTTTTAATTAAAATTACAACTCATCCGAAAAACAGGAGAAAAAAAAGATTTAATTATAATTCATCCGAATTGCAACTCGCCTAAAAAAGTAGGAGACTATCGTATCGACTATCGATACAACACAGTCCCTCTGTGGTGAACTGGTGATAAGTAAAAAGTAACCTTCTAATAGTTCTACTTCTAATTCTAATTTCTAATCATTTGTGTTTTGTCATTTGTGAGTTGTGATTGACAGATTGTATTAACATTAACATTATTTAACCAACAATTAATAAGTGTATCTATTAATTATTATAAAATAATACTCGATGTCATTAATCGATATTTTTTGGTCGATACCCATCCTTAGTTTTGGGCACACTACTGCAACTAAAGAGCAACTAAAACGTTTGGTTGCTACGTATGGGGCACACATGAGGATGGAATTAGTAGTTGCGAAGAAAATTTGAGAAAAATTTAGAGTTAGAATGAAGAAGCAGAGAATTAATCCAATGAGAGCAGCGGGGGTTGAGTGGAGTGGAGTGTAGGTAGGATGTATGCCGAGGGAGGGGTTTGTGTATAAATATTTCATGGGAGTGGCACCGTCGACTCCCGCATTAGGAGACCATTTCTTATTCAGTGGTCTCGGATTTCATCAATCCACAAGGTAGGTCCCTGGGCCCAACCCGACATGGGGCCCATGTTCCCAATCTGATTAGACAGACAGCTTGAATGTCATACTCCACCTCCTCAACATAATTCATACTTTAATACATGGGATTACTCAGATCTTAGAGCTACTCAGTAAAGCTGAAAGAGGCAGAAGCACCCAGGGCCCATGTTACCAATCTGATTAGACAGACAGCTGGAATGTCATACTCCACCTCCTCAACATAATTCATACTTAATTACATGGGATTACTTAGATCTTAGAGCTACTCAGTAAAGCTGAAAGAGGCAGAAGCACCCAGGGCCCATGTTACCAATCTGATTAGACAGACAGCTTGAATGTCATACTCCACCTCCTCAACATAATTCATACTTAATTACATGGGATTACTCAGATCTTAGAGCTACTCAGTAAAGCTGAAAGAGGCAGAAGCACCTGGGTGCTTGGTAAATTCCTCTATGGTTAATTGTCTATTACAACATTTGTTAAACCAAAAATTCATTTAACGCACGGAGAAAAATATATTCTTGCTGCAAAGCAAATTTCTTCTTTCGCTAAAAAAGTTTTATTCTGTATTTTGTGTCGGTGACAGGGAATAGTTGACACCAATAGGTGGTAGGGAATA
Source organism: Aradus depressus (assembly GCA_963662175.1). Lineage (NCBI taxonomy): Eukaryota > Metazoa > Arthropoda > Insecta > Hemiptera > Aradidae > Aradus > Aradus depressus. Next base: position 31,644,248 of record OY759217.1, on the reverse strand, counting down.
GTAGACCCCAGTAGATGATAGGAAATAGTACTTAGTAAACACCAGTCGGTGATAGGGAACAGTAGTAATAAAAACTCTAATCACTGCCGATAGAATGAATGTAACATTGACATGAAATTTTGTATGTATGACTAAAACCCCATACCGCGACAACACTGCCGATCTAATGAATTTATCGACACAAAATTTAGTATGATGATTTAGGAGCCTCTATCTAAGTCAACTGTATAATATCAGCACAAACAGTCGACTGGTTTTGTGGGGAAGCAAGAAATTAATTGAATAATTCGTTCTGGGGAAGTACATTGCCGGTGATTTACCGACGACTTTTTATTTCGCAGTCGGTGAAATAATCACTTCTGATCACATATTACTTCATATTAGTATTAGTAATATTTATTTCTATAGTGGTTAGAAAAATAGAAGAAACCAACTGGGGTATATATACAGTAAAAATCGTTTATAAGAACATCCAAGGGACCGTTTGAACTTGGTTTTTTGACAAATGTCATATCACAGTTGGGGTAGAAAAAGTTGTGAACTCCTGTCCCTTTAAATATAGACAGAGTGACAATCTCAGCTCTCTCCGTAATCAGCGAAATGGCTTTTGCCGTTTTTTTTTTTTTTTTTTTTTTTTTTTATAAAAATTGAAAATCTTACATCTTCTATGTTGATGAAAATAACACCTATCTCTGGTGTTTGTGATTTTCCGGGCTTTAACTACGAGGTCTTATCGACTACTACCAGAGCGCTCTTTCGTCGCTCTACTGGATATGAACCCTACCCTACTATGGGAGTTGTACTTTTCAAACCCACATTTACATTATCTCCATTTAAATTATTTCTGAATGCGCCGGAAGCTCAGCTTGTCTTCTGAGCTTAAGAACGTGGATTCGAAACACGACCAAGGCCCTTAGTTTATTTTATCTGGGAGGTAAAGTAAACTTAAGCACGCCGTCCTTCGGATGGGACCTTAAGCGATGGTCCCGAGCATGTACGATGTCAAGTACTCGTTAAACCCCCTGCTCTAGATGAATAAAAATTTAGGGTAGGCTAACTTCAGGACTCCCACAGTAGTGTCGGGCTCATGTCCACCAGTGCTCTGGTAGTAGGCGATATGACCTCGTAGTTAAAGCCTGGGCATGAGACATAAAACCTAACCTAGATCATTTCTCTGAGAGTCTGCGGAATTAGGAACAAACCAGCCTAATTTGTCTATACTCTCTCCATACACTAAAATATGCATCTCTTCCTCCTTTTACTTTTACAGCTATACGAAGTATAGGGGAAGTTGTGTAATCGGTCAGAAGTTCGATGCTGAGTTTTCAACGGAATTTAATGTTTTCCGACATCCAGATATGAAAAAAAAAAATATGTATATATATATATATATGTCTCTGTGTCTGCGAACACGATAAGTCCCCATAGAATGAATGAATCGACAAGAAATTTTATTTGTGTATCCAGAATTCTCTGAAGGACGACACCTATTGATTTTCAGCTAAATTGACAAAATATATCCTAACCACACCCAAATTACAGCATACAGACAGGTATTTTCTTAATTAGTAGGCAGCACGTGATTGATCCTCCGAAACAAAAATAATCATTCATTTTTTTTTATATATGTATAGTAGTATAAGGAGCGAAAAGTTAATTGATTAATTTGTTTTGGGGGAAATACATTGCCGGTGATTCAGCGACGAATTTTTTCTTTAGTATACGGTTCACCAGATCGGTTGTATGTTCACATGTATTACATCACATTTACTTAAGGTCATATTTATCGATTGTAAATATTCAGGATTAAACAATTAATAATTACAATGACGTATAATTATAATTTTGATAGTGATCTAGTTGTTGACTTGTATTATAATGACGTATTTTCATAACGTTGTTAGTGATTTAGTTGTTGACTTTTATTATAATGACGTGTCTTTTCAGTAATGAATGTTTAATGTATTATTCATTTATTTTTTTCCTTCTTATTATGTTTTAAATATTTTGTATTACTTATTATATTATCATGTCATCTTAGTCATCACTTCTGCTTATTGTTATTGTCTATAATATCTATATTATAGATTGTAAAATATATAAAAGTAAAAAAAAAAAAACAACCAAAAAACAATGATTAATAAAATCTATCTATCTACCCACAGAAAGAAATTTTTAAAAGCCATTGGAATTGTCTTGTTCCGAAATGCCGTTGAAGAAGTGAACCAGAGGATTTAAGGTCAGCGGGAGTGACCACCAATTTCAGATATAATGAAAGACCTGGGAGGTTTGTCACGGACCCAATTTGCAGGTCCATCGGGTCTGCCATCTGAGGAAGGACCTGCTTTTGAACCATTTCCTTCGAGGTGACCAAAGAACTGAACAATGAAATGGAAAAATTCTACCCCCTGGACAATTGGAGGGTACATAGGAGGTGCACTTTTGGGTTCGCTTTGCTCTACAACACCGAAATTATTGTCATGTCGGCCATGAGAAGCATCCAGGTCGTGAGATGTATTAATAACATATTCAGATCCATTAAAGTACATGGTAATTGAGTTGACCAAACGATGGCATTGTCGAAAGCCGAACTGATGATCTGGGAGAAAATTGTTTTTTTTTTTGTATTTATTTATCTTAAGCCACAACTATGCAAAAAATGCACAACCAGCGACTGGGCTGACATATACTATACACAAATAATAAAAATAAAATAAAATAACAAATAAATAAGACATGAAAGGCTTGAGAGAGGAAAAACACCCAGCGGTGAACCCTCATGGCATCACTTCATAACATGAGATCTCTATGCCAAACTCTCTTTAATCTTCTTGGGGGATTGTGGGGTAAATTTGTATTTAGGATTTTGCGAAATTCCGGATTGGTGTGTATGTAAATTTTGGTGTAGAAACGTTGGTATAAATGTTTAATGGTTGTGTTTATGGGTGTGACGTTCAAGTCACGGTGTAGTCTTGTTGCTAACTTATGGTGGGCATTGCGTGATCAGTCGGGAGAGTCTTGGATTGAAATACCTGTATTCTTTTGATGTTCGAAGTCTTGGCTGTACCATATTTGTAAGTCATAGCTCCAGAGAGGTCGGAGAAGATAGGTATAACAATTCAGTTTTTGTCTAGTAGATAATTTAGAATGCCTATTCAAAATACTGTACAATAGTCTAAGTCGCCGGTCTAGTGTGAGGCATGTCGTCCGAGTATGAGGGTTCCAAGTCAGCCTTCTATCGAGGGTTAATCCTAAATATTTTACGGTGTTGACAATTTGTGGTGTTAAATTTAATTTTCCAAGATTTACTCCAAGGGAGAAAAAATTAAGGTTATTAAATAGCATGTATCTTAACAGATTTTATTCAGCAGAATCCTACTTATATATATGTGTATATTAGTGTAGGATCTCTATTTTTACGAAATGACTAAAACTCTCTCGATTCAAGTTTGAATCTTTTGAATTTCGAATGATTCCTTTTTGCCCCAATCAGATATTCAACCTGTCTGATTTCTTCATAGAGACTAAATGAAAACCTGACTTATTTCCCCAAGAACCTCCCCCCTCCTTCCGTCTTTTCTTAAAAGCCTTTTTAAGAATCTTTTCCCCTTTCATCTAACACATCCCATCAACAATTTAAAAAGGAACTTTTATCCTGTCTTTGGGGAGCCTTATAAATTTTATTGTGAATATTAGTTATTTATTTAAAGAACGACTTGGTAATACTTGAGTCCTTCCTTTTGTCAAACAGTTTAGAAATAATGGACTTTTATTCTTCACTTTGAATTTTTTATGAAGAGGGGAAATGTGCAGATATTTTTTTGATGTGATATGCATTTTTGAGACATCCTGTTGTCTTTTTGTAATAAAAAATGTATTTGTAAGAAGAGAGCAACCAGAATGTTGAACGGTGATTTATTTTTTATTTTTTTATTTCTTCATGTTGACATTTTTCTTGTTACTATGACATCGTATTGAAGGCAGTGATCTGGCAAAATTCTTGGGGGGGGGGGGGGGGGGGGGGTGTCTTGAAATTTCGATGACCTTTTCTATAATATTTAAGTAAATTCCGAGTAGTACGAAGTACGAAGTCTCGATTTAACGAAAAAACGCTATCCCAATATGAGACATCTAGTCGTAATACTGTTAGTAATTTTTTTGTTCTCTTTATTTCGCTCTTTTTGAACTGAGGAAGGAGTCTTTGATCGCACCGAATTATCTTCCTGAAAGAAGATTTAATTATAGAAATTTAAACATAATAGGTTAGGTTTGGTTTTATGACTCATGCCCGGTCTTCAACTACATCATTCATATCGCCTACTAACTGCTCTTTCGTCACTGGTGGACATGTGCCCGACTCTACTATGGGAGTCCTTAATTTTGCCTACCTTAAATTTTTATTCACTTAGGGCAGGGGTCTTTAACGAGTACCTGACATCGTACAGGCTCGGGACCGTCGCTTAACGTCCCATCCGAGGGACGATTATTAGATAAAATAAACTAAGGGCCTCGGTCGGGTTTCGAACCTACATTCATGAGCTCAGAAGCCAAGCACGCATACCCCTGAGCTACCGGCGCCCTCTTTAAACATAATTTTTCCAGCTTTGAAATTAATAAAAAATTTGTTTTTACATGATATTTTTATTGTTCCTGGGTTGAAAATGGGTTTTTATTGGGTTTTTTTCATGAAAATTACTCAGAAAGAACTCTGTAGTCATGAAACTTTAGATTTAGTTTTCTCAAAATCTGACAAAATGGAACCTCATCGTTTTTCCACTGGACTCTTCAAATACAATAAGTTAATACATAATGAAAACGTAAAGTAAAATTTAATAAAGAAAATTATGTATAATATAATATGATAAATCATAATAAAAACAACTGTCAGCTCCGAAACCCCCCGCAACACCCCGGCATGATACTCTACACTGGATGTAGAGGTCACCGCGGCACGGATGTGTCTAGTCTGACCAGCAGTGGAGACAGACAGAAAGGTATAAGAGAGACGACATTGAGAGTAGACTGGTCTCTACCAATGCTCCTAAGGCACTTGCTTATCTTATCATATGCAGTTCTCTCGGCCAGCACCGCACCAGTCTTTGGGGGAGGATCGTCTGCGTCTAGACACGACGGGATTGTCATGGAAGGAATGATTGGAGTGGAACATTGAGATAAGGTCGGTGACAAAAGGAACTTTGAGGTCATTATGAAGAGTAAGGTTGGACACATAATAGGAAGCATCAATGATGTTTCTTAGTTCATTGGATTGAAAGTACTCGATGAGCTTGACGCTTAGTTTGCCTCAACTAATTTTTCGCTGGGTCTACAACTGTGATGGTCCAGGAGAGTTTCCCAGCTTCAGTTGTTTCCAAGTTGTCGAGGGGGACAGACAGACTGCAAAAACTTTTTAATATGATTGCGTACACTATGAAATCACAATTGTAAGATTTTTAGTCGTTTAATTTCAATTTATTGACTCAACTTTATAAAAAGAAATTGTGCATGTCTACAAGATAGATTTTTCTTTCAGTAAAAAATTTATTACAGCTCCTGATAAGAGTAATATCACGGACCAACTTTATTATTAAGTACCAACTTCTCGTGTTAAGTACCTGACCATCGACAGTAACACTCAAATATACTGTTTTTTTTTTTTTTTTTCAATTTTTTTCTCCTTATTAGTTATAAGCACATATACGACAGGGTCACTAACGCTCATAGGAACCCCTCTGCGGAATCTCTAAGAACACCGCAAAAGGCAATAAAAAGCTGGCTGACCAGGAAACACATTCAGGTCTGGAGACGGGTCCCTAAGCAAAGACATTCAAAACTCTTTGTTGAGGAACTCTCAGAGAAAAGAAGCCGAGTGCTTCTGAACTTAGGCTTTAAAACTATGACAGGACTGATCAAAGGACACTGTCATATTATCAAACACCTACACAATATGGGCATCGTGCGAGGAAAATGAGACTCCGGTTCATATTCTAAATCAGTGTAAGGAACTAGAAAGGAGAGGTTCTACTGCTTCGGGTCTGAATAACGGAACGACGGTTACGACTAACGAACTTCAATAGGAATAATAAGTATATAATCTAAACTAAATTTAAATTATATTATTACAGTTTTTCAACTTATTACATAAATGCACCGATTTCATCGCAAATCTGTCAAATAATGAAAATAATGCATACATTATCAGTACATCATTTTACTTTCCCAGCTATATGAAGTGTAGAGGAAGTTATGTCATCGGTCAAAAAATCGATGTTGAGTTTGCACCGGATTTTCGAACCCGTGATTCCGAACATGAAAAATGATTTGTCTGTATGTATGATGTCTGTGAACACGATAACTCTTGATAGAATGTCTCGACAACAAATATCTGTATCTAGAACACCTATTTATTTTTAGTGGAATATATATGTGTGGTGGGCTGGTGTTTTACACCTAGGGACCTAAGCATCCAGTGCTCTTATCCCTTCCCTGGAAGCGCTTGGCTTCCCCCTTATTATATTACCAGTATGTTTATACTACCTTATCAGTGTCCCAATTTCCTTAATGAACCAGTGGGATAAAGATTTCTAATAAAAATAAAGTACTGTTTCCCCACTGGTTTCATTAAACTCCGCATTGTACGGGTGAGATTTGCCATTGATGACGTAGTTGCGCTGAAGACCGGTTTTGATTGGAAATAAAACAGTGAGAAGACGCATTTTATTTGAATGGTCTAGTTACTAAATGTAAATGTATTGACACGAAATTTCTTATGTAAATTCAAAACCTTATAAGGGTTCATTAATTTTCAGCAGAATCGGCCAAAGGGCGGGAGGGAATCAAAGGGGACTCAACTCATAAACCTCAATAACTGCCGATGTAATGAATGTATCGACGTGAAATATTATATTTAAATACAAAAACCCCATAAGAACGACAAATCCTCAACTTTTCATAGATCATAGAATTTAAAGTCTTATATTACTGCGTCATCATCAGTGGCACATCTATGAATACATATAAAATATTAATATGGAGAAGTAACAAAACCTTATCAGCTATCCAATACTGGACGTTGACGCCCTGCCATCTCCTCTTGTGCCTGTAGTTATGCCAGTGGCACTTCCGAGTTGCTGTTCCAAAGGTTCCGGTCTTAGCACGTCCTCCTATTCTTCTTATCCTCTTGTTGTCTTCTTCCCCTCCTTTGGCTGTTTCTGTAGTTAACATCTTGAGGTCGGTTCCAATGGTCGACCACGTTAATTGCACCATTGTGGTGGTGGGTGGATGGTGGTTGTCTACTAAGCCAAGTCTGCACCATCTGACAACTGCTCCCGATGCCACTTCACCGGAACTCCGAACACGTGCTCTTCCGCCACAGAGACTCTCCCAGGAGTCCCTCTTGCTTCCTCTAGCCTGACTAATAATGGACAGGATCGTATTTCCTACACAACTTTCTGATGAATGATTCTCAAAAGACAACTTACTAATTCTTTTTCAAGCGTTTTTTTTTCCTTAATTGTTGAGCTCTCAAAACATAATTTCTCAACAAAAGTAATAATAATAATTTTTGTTGCTTAAAGGGTTAACCTCCAAGCTCTCCTTTTCAAGAAGAATAACCGCCCGAACTGCTCGTGTGACGGCGTTGAGAGTGCAGAACATATGGTTCTCGAATGCCTGCTGTAAGACAGGCTTAGGATGGGGTTGATACGCCTGACAAGATCGTACCTGGGACTGAACCCTCGGAAGCTGATGAGTGAGGCTGAGTTCAATCGATTTGTCGCCTCCTGGCGGTGAGAAAAGGAAGCAGTACAACTGCGCCACTAAGCCCCAGCGCTCTCGGGACGCGCTAATAAGGTAGGTTGTAGGACCCAACCAATCGCCCCGGCGAGCGGCGAGGTCCTACAACTAGCCGTAGCCATATAAATAAAACTTTTTTTTTTATTATAACACCCTATTTCCCGTCGGCGGACGGGTGGTGTGAAGCCCTCACAGGTGGCCGGTACACCCGGAAAAAAAAAAATTATATCATAGAAAATATTGGAGATTCTTGAGCCAGAAGTAAGGTATGGGAGATGGATCTATGTTGACACTCTGAGGCAGGAAGTGGCCTCTAGTGGGAGAAATAGAACAGGATATTAACAGGAGGTACACATTTTCCAATTCGTTCATATTACAGATTGTACAAAGGTTCATTTCATCAAATACACTACACGATGAAAGCACAGGACTATCCTCATGATATGCACGCTAGAGGTTAGTTATTGTGACTCAAGCCCGGGCTTTATCTACGAGATCATACCTGAGAGCGCTCTTTCCTCCCATGTGGACTATAAAAAATAAAATAAATTAATAAATAATAAATGTATTACATTTCCTGTAGAAATTTTGGCTGGTCTTATATTAAATTTTGATTTCTACATTAGTTGCCGAAAAGGGTCCTAATAAAAAAAATAAAAAGTTTATGACGTGCAATTTTGGAGAAAATTCCAATTTGTAATTACTTTATTTGCATTTCTTTTAAAATATACTAATTCGTGGGTTCGAAACCCGACCGAGGCCCTTAGTTTATTTTATCTGGGAGGTAAAATAAACAATCCTTCGGATGGGACGTTAAGCGATGGTCCCGAGCCTGTACGATGTTAGGTACTCGTTAAAGACCCCTACCCTAGGTGAATAAAAATTTAGGACTCCCGCAGTAGAGTCGGGCTCATGTCCACCAGAGTGACGAAAGAGCGCTCTGGTGGGCGATATGACCTCTTAGTTAAAGCCCGGGCATGAGTCATAAAACCTAACCTAACTAATATTGTAATATTATTACACAACTAACCACCCATTCTTGGTACAGTCGGTTTGTTTTAATACTAAGACTTGGATGGGTGCATGAAGTGTGTTGGTAGTTCTCATTAGGTTGTGCAGTGCAGCCTGACTGAAATATCGCTGGCGCGTGTCCTACAGGAACTTGTATATTAGGTACCCAGGCCATTGTCTTCTGGGCACCTGCCTTGGAGGGATCCTTCACATTGCCTATCTCTCATTCTGCTCCATTATTTTGCTAATTGATTTTTAAAAAGTTTCACCATGTTAAAAAAAAAGTCGGTGAATCACCGGCTATGTACCTCCCTAGTCGAATCGATATTTGACTTATTAGTGACTTCTGGATCCTCATAACAAATTTTGTGTCGATACATTCATTACATCAGCCGTTATTAGGGTATTTGAGTCGAGCCCTCCCCTTCCATTCGACTGATTCCCCTGCAAACCAATAGGTCTCGTCCTTATAGGGCTTCATATGGAATTTTTCCTGCCAATACAGTAGACTCTCCCTTATCCGACATTCTGTTAACCGGCGCGCTCCCTTATCCGGCGCTCGCAAAATAATATCAAATTTGTTGAACTAAAATTAACATTCAATTATTAGATTATCAATTATATGAGCTACTTGTATTTACGAGCACATAATAATTCCGTAACTCACTAATCTTTTATGTATTTTTATTGTACATGCATATGTACATTGTATTTATAATGAAGGGAACTCTAATACAAGTTTTTTAAAATATCTTTCTAATGCTTGGATAAATATATGTACATATGTACGTACATATAATAAATCAATGTTCAATATGTACATGTTTGTCAATTTAGTAAATGTTATGAACGAAACACGTGTTTTATTCCTTAGCTCCCCTAAAAACACTTTTTTTTATGCTTTAATTGATATATTTTTTCTCATTAATTGATGATTTCCGTTATCCGGCGTCACGTCGGTCCCGGCAACGCCGGATAAGGGAGAGTCTACTGTACATTCATTACATCAGCCGTTATTAGGGTATTTGAGTCGAGGCTTCCTTCTCTGTCCCACTCCTTTTCCATTCGGCTGATTCCGCTGCAAACCAATAGGACTCGTCCTTATAGGGCTTTAAATTTACATATGATTTTTTTCTTGTCGATAAATTACAACAGCAGTTATTAGTGTTTTTGTATTAAGCCCCATAATCCCCCTCCCCTTCGGCCGATTTTGCTGTAAAGTCGGTTCTGGATACACAAATAAAATTTCGTTTCTATACAATCATTCTATCGGGAGTTATTGTGTTCAGATAACAAACAGAACTTTTTTTTCTCATTTTTGGAATCGAGACAGATCGGATAAATATATAATTTTCGATTACATAACTTCCCTTATACTTCATATTTCTGGGGAAGTAAAATAAATTGTAAAAGTAGCGAGTACAAAGAAAATAATGCGAGGTTTGTTTACAGAAAAATACGCATTAAATCCCTTATTTTATCTTTCACTCAGAAAAATAGGAGAGTAATAACCGGGATTTGAAGCGTTATATCGAGGAAAAAATATACAGAAAATCACACAAAGGGATCTGGGTTGGTAAAAAAGTGAGCTATAGTTGGAAAAGCGTTATAAGCGTTGTACTCGGTATAAAATAGATTTTTTTTTCTGAACGGTGATTTTTCATTAAAACACTTGGTGTAAAATAAATCCTGCCGTTCTATTGCAATTATTAGAAGAAATAACTCCTACATTTTATTGTTTAATATTATTTTTTTAAAAGGGTGAGGTCTGCCGTAATTTATTATTAACAGAGAACAGGCTGGCAACGTATGCCAAAACAGTTAACTTAGTCGAGTTAATTAAAATTCAAATAATGGAAGAAATATGGCTTAATAACATTACATTAAATTTATAACGTTGGCCCATATTGAATCTCACATAATGTTTGCTAATATTACGTGAAGGGCTCTTCGGCTGGGGGGGTAAAATGAACCTATGGAGCCGAGGGTTCGAATCCCGACACGCGTCAGCAGAAATGACTTTTTGAAATTTAAGTTTTATCATCAGGTTTTGTGACTCAGGCCTATGAGGTCATATCGCCTGGCACAAGATCGCTCTTTCGTCGCTCTGGTGAACATGAGCCCAACTGTGGGAGTCCTAAATTTTTCCAGGGTCTTTAACGAACTGACAAGCTCTGTACCATAGCCTAATGTCCCATCCGAAGGACGAAACTATTGATTCGAACCCTTGATCTTGAGCTACGAACGCATTTATCATTTTTCTCAGTTAGTATTTGAGATATATAGTTATTAATGTGTAGAAAAAGTAATGTAATCGAACTAGAACAGGTTTTCAACGGAATTTCATGTTTTTTTGATCACCTGATTCCAAAAATGAAAAAGTCGGTGAATCACCGGCAATGTACTTCCCCAGAACAAATTAATCAATTAACTTTTCGCACCCCCTTGAAAACCAGTTGACTTAAGGGCTCCTAAATCCTCATTCTAAATTTTGTGTCGATAAATTTCTTTACATCGACAGTTATTCGGGTTTTTGAATTGAGTTTCCTACACCTTCCATTAGCCGATATCGCTGAACTTTGTCCTCATTGGGTTTTTACTTTAAGTATGAAATTTCATGTCGATACATTCATTACATCGGCAGTTATTCGAGTTTTTGAGTTAAGCCTCACTCGTAATCCCCTCCAATTTGGCCGATTTGGTTCAAAATCCAAGTTTTATGTTAAGCCTCTCCTCAATACCCCCCTTCCCTTCGGTCGATTTGACTGAAAAACAGTAAGTGTCGTCATTTGAGGGTTCTGGATTCACATATAAAATTTTGCGTCGATACATTCATTGTATCGGGAGTTATCTTGTTCAAACACCAAACATGAAATTCCGTTGAAAACCCCTCATCGAATTTTTTACCGATTACATACTATCATATAATCCTATCATTCTTATCATTCAACATTTTTTTAAACATTCAATAAGCTATCATGTTCCTGCATTTATCTACTTTGCTATCAATTATGTTTTCCCTCGGCGCCAGTTGACATAAACAAAAACAGTTACAAAAATGTCAGGAAGATTAGATAATATATAATTTTCGATACTTCTTTTTTCTGTTTACATTATAATATGATATAAACAGAGAAGGATTACACTTCTCACAGAATTAAAATACGTTGTTTCATTCCCGACCAAAATGGTATTCAACGCAACTGTGTCATCGTCAGTAGCACATCATACTCGATATATACTCTATATACATGGAAATAAATACTCAAGTTTGGGGGAAAGCAAGTTTTATTTTATGTTGTTTTATTATAGTGTTACTCTGTAGACTGACGATTTTGATAGTTAATTTTTTATATTTATATATTATATTTATTCATAGATGTGCCTTTGGTAGGTGAGAAAACCTTGAGCACGCCATCCTTCGGATGAGACGTCCCGTGCCTGCGCGATGTGTCAGGTGCCATAGCTGAATAAACATTTAGGATTGTTGGTTAATTGCGGCATTTCTTCCTGAGGTGTCTTCTTATTTTTTCCGACAATATTTCTGGACTCTTACAAGTCCCTTCTTCCCGTCATGAACCAGCTTCATAGTCCCGAAATATTGTCGGAAAAAATAAGAAGACACCTCTGGAAGAAATGTCGGAATTAACCATCAATGTAACATTCCAGAGAAGTTTAAGAAACACATAAACATTTAGGACTCCAACAGTGAAGTCGGGCTCATGTCGTTGTGACGAAAAAGCGCTCTGGTAGTAGGCAATATTACCTCGTAGTTAATGCCCGACAATGAGTCATAATAACTAACTAGATGTGCAACTGATGATGACACAGTTGCGTTGAAAACCAATTCCGTCAGTTATAAAACAGTGATAAGACAATGTCTCATCCCATATCTTATCACGTATGATTATATTTCCGGTTAATTGGATATATTTTGTACAATATTTATTTTGCGTTTGATCCTATTAAATCAGTGATGGTGCTACGTAACTAATTGTTTCCATGTAATTAACGTCAGGAATGTAATCCGATCTCTAATTCTGTTGAATGGATGATGCTCCCTTAAGGCTCCGCGACCTCCCTTATTGATAACATTACAGAACATATTCGCCTTCGAATTGTTCCTAATATTCGATCCTATTTTCTGATTGCCTCGCAACTGCAGCGGATCAGATTCTACTTTCTCAGTTGTACAAAGTATAGGGAAAGTTACGTAATCGGTCAGAAATTCCATTCGGGGTTTTCAACGGAATTCCATCTATAATTCCGCGCATATTTACAATTCATATGAGACATCTTTAATTTTGTTTTGCAAATTTCAATTTAAAACGGATTTTTACATATATTTCGGCCAATATTTTTATTGTTTCACTTTGAGTCCTAGTAGTGCTCCTCAAGCTTTTTACAATAACACCCGAATCAACGTCCTATCTAAACGCGTTATCACGCTACACTAATTTCTAATTTTACACAACGCTGATTCGCAACAATCATCCGCCGGCGCCCACACTAGCCCGATAACGTCACAGGCAAAACAAACACGTACAGACATGCTCTATCCATTGTGACCTTAACCGTTGTTATTGCATTATTAGACTCGTAGTTATTATCGATTGAAATCTGACGGTATTTTGTAACACAAGAAAATTTGACCGGCTATCACTGTGCTTAACGAGCGAATAGACGTGTTCACGTCAAAAGTGTGTATGTGTGTCTGGGAACACAACCCCCAGAATGAATGTAAAGACATTTTATGTTTAAAAGCCTATATGGACGACACTTATTAATTTAGGGAGCTGAACTCAAAAACCCCAATAACTGCTGATGTAATGAATGTATCGACATAAAATTTCATATTTAAAGTCAAAACCCAATGAGGACATAACCTGTCAAATTTCAGTTATATCGGTTGAAAGGAAGGGGGTTCAGGGCTGGGGGCTCAATTCAAAACCTAATTGCTGATTTAATGAATTTATCGACACAAAATTTAATATGAGGATTTAGGACTCCCTATTTTAGTCATCTGTTCAATATTAGCGCTAACGATTGACTGGTCTTGGAGAGGGAGCGAAAAGTTAATTGAGATAATTCGTTTTGGGGAAGTACATCGCCAGTGATTCCGCATCGAACTTTTGACTGATTACGTAACTTCCTCTATACTTCGTGTAGCCTGGGAGGTAATTTCTGTATCAATTATACTTTCTTTAAATCGATGGATGGGCTCTGAAGTGATGGGTGGGGGAGGCCTCTACGTCACTATGTCACTGTGTTGACTCCTAGTTGATGTGTCTCATCCAAACGACAGCCCTGCTGAACAGGAGCCGGAACCTCCTAATAACGTTGTCTGTCCCCGACCTTGGGCTTTTGTTAATATTATCACAGGGTATAGTGGAGCCCTCTTCCCACTGAAGTAGCCATATTTCAGTGTGTCCTCTTCAGTGGTATTACTTTTGATGAAACACCACGCAAAATTTTTCTGATCAATGACATAACTTCTTCTATACCTCGTTTATCTGGGAAAGCAATAAATTTTAAAAAAATTGACAATGGGGCCCTATCACCCTTCGATACATGGGGGTCTAGGATACGCCTGATCCTCTCAGCTGGGAACATCGGAAAACTCTTCGCCTCGCCCAGTCTCCTTAATTCGGTGTCATTGTACGCTTGTTTACTGATTTCACGACGCGCCTACGGATCCCTTTGTCAAACAGACTTTTCAAAACAGAATTATGTTTGGGAATTCATAGAATGTAGTCTGTATTGAGTAAGTATGATTTTTTCTCACATCATAACACAATAAAAATTCCTTTCTGTCTGGTTATGTGTCTACGAATACGATATAAAATGAATCTATAATAAATAATGTTGAATCTAAAATAAATGTGTATCCAGAACATCTTAAGGAATCTTCTTGATTTTCAGCCTAATCGATCAAAAAGATTTATATAAAAATTTATAAAGATTATAAAAAATTTCATAAAAACACAATTCAAAAACTCTCAACAACTACGGTCACAAAATTTAATGGCTATCATATAAACGGTCAGCTTTAAAATGCTTTCTGCCGGCAAATGTGAGTTGAGCCGCCACTTGTAGTCAGCAAGTAGATCAAGATTCAACAGCAAATAATGTCATATTAGGCAGCTCTAAAGTTATTTATATAGCTAATTAAATAAATTTGTAGCAATAAAGTAATAAAGAGGCAAATAGTAAGTCATATTTAATAAAATTTTGGCAAGATGTAAGATTTATTTTATTCTGCTAATAAACTCTCTTTTTACAGCAAGTTCCTTGCTGCTGTCAATTATTGAAAAATAATGTAATAATGACTAACCTACCTACAATGATCTTATTTGGTTAACTAAATAAAAATTAAATATGAAAACAAAATGATTTATTGAAGATAAAACAATGAGATTAAAAATTAATTCAAAAGAATGTAAAAAAACCTAATTAAACCTAAAATAACCTATTTAGGTTTATTGAATGAATTTTGGCAAGCTGTTGACGCCAGTTTCAAATCAAGTGAGGTAAAAGAAAAAAATAAACTAAAACTCGAACACAAACTACAAACACATTCTATTTTGTTTTCATACTTTAACATTGCAGTTTTTCTAAATAAAATCGCACTTCAATGAAATAGAATATTAGCTCATTCTAATTAGTCAGCTGACCATGATTTTAATATGCAAACACATAAATTTTATTATTATGTTGCTGATCAATTTTATAATCCTGCTGGCAAAATAATAACATTGTTTCATGACTATTTATTTTGTATACGCATAAATATTAAGCTGACTAAAGATGTGTTTATTTTCTGACAACATTTAGTTGGTTTGCTAACCACGTATTGTGCCTGATATTTTTTCACTGCCTACAAACATAATATGATGTTCAAATGATTTAATAGATGTTTTTTCTTGCTAACCCGATATTTAATTGGTGAATCATTTAATTACTTCTGAAATTTATTATGAGAATTCAAAAACCTCTGTGCAAGTCAACTATTGACTTTTATCCCAAACGATCGATTGTTATTGCTGGGGAAGTACATTGATCGTGATTCACTCACTTTTTATTTGTATTGTTATCATTAATAGTTAAATTGTTTATCATAAAATGTATTTTTTTTGTTTCAGGTGAGGGAATGAATTCATGTGGAAAAATTATCCTCACTTAAGGTACTTTTGTATTTATGAATATTTAAAAGGATTGACCCAACGATGCAATAGAAGGGAGATCCGGCTGTGGTCGAAAAAAATGAACTTGTAGAAATTCGTTGTGTCGATACATGAACATATTTATTATATCGGGAGTACTGTGTGTGTCTCAAAACGACACAAAATTTTATATGTGTATCCAGAATCCTCATTAGAGACCTAATGTCAACTAATGTTTTTCAGCCAAATCGGCCAAAGGGAAGGGGGGGGGGCGAATTTTAATATTGTCTGACAGCCAAGCAGCGTTGCGAGCTGTCATCACAGATTCCAAAGTCGTCCTGGAATGCCTTCAAGCACTGGAGTCCCTGATGGACCAAAATAGAGTGGAGTTGAGATGGGTGCCAGGGCATCAGGAGTTTGAGGGCAACGAAAGGGCTGATCAACTGGCCTAGGAGCTGACAGAGAACCTGTAGGACCGGAACCCTTCTGCGGGATCTCTAAGAGCACCGCAAGGGCGGCAATAAATGGTTGGCTGACCAGGAATCACATCCAGTTCTGGAGAGGGGTCCCAAAGAATCACATCCAGGTCCCAAAGCAAAAGACACTCAAAACTCTTTGTAGCGGGATCCTCAGAGAAAAGGAGACGAGAGCTCCTGAAAATGAGCAGAATGGATCTAAGAGCTATGACAGGGCTGATTATAGGACACTGTCATATGAACAAACACCTACGCAATATGGGCATCACTAGGATGTGCAGGAAATGTGGCGAGAAAAATGAGACTGCGGTCCATATTCTAAGCCAGTGCGGGGCACTAGAAAGCAGAAGATTTTACTGCTTCGGGTCTACCTTAATGGAACCGAAGCAGTTAATGGAAGGAACCTGCAGAAGAATCCTGGACTTTATTAGAGATATAGGGCTGCTGTAGAGACCAACACACACAGGGCACACAATAGACCTACTCTAGCCGCGGTGACACAATCAGCCCTGGGGGGGGGGGGGGGGGGGGGGGGTTACGGGAGAGGCTTAACAAGAAAACACTAATAACTGACTTTAATAATTAATGAATCCGGGCACAATTTCATAAGTAAATTCATAAACCCCATATATAGATAACACTTATTATTTTTATGCGAACTCGTTGGGCTTGACACTAAAACCACAATAACTACCGATATAATGAATACATCAACTTGAAATTTCACATTTAAAGTCAAAACCCCATGAGGACAATATCTGTTGGTCAGCGACATCGGCCATATGGAAGGGAGGTTCGGGTACATTGCCGGTCATTCACCGACTTTTTTTTTAAATATATCTGAATACAATATTTCTCCTTTATTCCAGGAGCCCCCCTGTCATGTGAAGTAGATGTTCTGTTTTTGTTGGGAACATAACAAGACTCCAATATGACAGGCTACGTGTTATGTTTCTCATGCTACAAAGACAACATCTGTAAGAATGCCAATTTCAAGAGTATTGTTTTTCTTTTGAGTATTCTACTCCCATTGCCTTTGGGTTGTCTAACACTGGGGGATGGGGCTACCTTATGATCATGGCTTCCAACTAACTCCAACTTCTAATTACACCCAAATTACAGACACCATACAGACAGGTAATATGTATTTTCTTAATTAGTAGGCAGCACCTGATGTTGGTAACCACACCTCTTACATTACCTACCTTCGTAATTGTCTTGAGGGTGTATTGTTACATGGTCCCTCAAAACAAAAATACATTTTCTGGTATAAGTAGTGTAGTCGTGCGAAAATCTGAGATCAAATTTTCAATTAATTTACACATTTCAACGTCATCAGAATACGTTCTGACCATTTTTAATATGACAGTATGTATTGACACGAAATTTCATATGTAAATGCAAAGCCTTATAAGGGACAACGTCTAAAATTTTTCAGTGGAATAAGCCGAAGAGGAGGGTGCGATCAGAGGCAGAGCTCAACTCAAAAACAAAAATGCCAATAACGAACGATGTAATAAATGTATCGACTCGAAATTTTACATTATCGACTCGAAATTTCATATTTAAATTTTAAATCCCATGAGGATAATAATAATAATAACAATAATAATTTTTATTGTTTAAAGGGATCACCCCTATAAGTAGGTATTACTTCTTCGTTCTGGGCAGGAAGTGACGTCATCAGTCTGGTGCAAGATGGCGGCCTTTCTAGTACAACAGGTGTCTGAACCACCTTTCCCCATGGCTCGCGCAGCTCCTTCCGATATGTACATCCCCAGGTCAATTTTTGCCTAATCACCCGCAACCGCACAGACCCCCCTCCCCAAGGGCCCCCCTTCACCCACCCTACATCCCCACTCCCTCCGCATCCCCACCCCCTGTTGAGTCAGTGACCATTACTTTTACAATATTAACATAATAATGACACATATAAAGGAATACACATATAAAACAATAATGACACATATAAAGGAATACACATATAAAACAATAATGACACATATAAAGGAATACACATATAAAACAATAATGACACATATGAAGGAATACACATATAAAACAATAATGACACATATAAAGGAATACACATATAAAACAATAATGACACATATGAAGGAATACACATATAAAACAATAATGACACATATAAAGGAACCTTTAACAAACTAAATAAATAACATAAATAAATAAAATAAGTAATTACAAATTAATAATAATAATAATGTAACAAAGACAATAAATATGGAGTAGGGATGGTAGTATATTGAATATCAATATAATATGTAAGTTGAAATACATTATTCATTAACAAAGAATAATCTGAGTTTCAAAGCGCTGATTAAATAATAAAAAATATTTGAGATATCATTTTTATTATTGGCCAGGAGTAATGTATGAAAGTTGGATCTGTCTATACTGATACTCTGAGACAGGAAGTGGCTTCTAATGGGGGAGTATATCGGACAGGATATTAACAGGTGGTATGCGTCTTCCAATTCATTTTTATTGCAGATTGAACGGGGATTAACGGTGTATACATTATGCTTTTATTGAGGACCCCATGAGGATGGCACATATCAATTTTCCGTGAAATCAGTCGAAGGGAAGAAGCAGAAAAGAGGGGCTCGTTACCCTAGTAACTGCTAATGTAATGAATGTGTCAACAGAAAATTATAGTTTGAGGATTCTAAAGCCTCTATGTAAGTCAAATATTGATTTTTTAATGCAAACGGTCGACTGGCTTTGAAGGGAGAACATAATTGATTAATTCTTGCTGGGAAGTACATCTATCATTTGATGCTCAATGAGCAAACTTTGATCGACAGGTGTCTATTTTCAAAGATCGAAAAACGTGTAAATCGGGACTAACGGAGTCAATCCGTCCCGTATCTATTTTGAAAAAAAAAAGTAAAATAGGTTTTCCTCTTGCTCTCAAGAACTGTCCTGAACCTTTTTTGAAAAGAATTTCCATTGGACTGACCTAATGGTCTGAATTTTTTACTGGCGACAGAGGACCTCAGTAGTTCTTTGACATTCACAAAGGCACTTCACAGGATGTAAGTGGACGGCTTTCTTTGACACACAGGTTCCTTCAACCAAGAAAAAAACGAAAACGATTCCATCCCATTCTTTCTCTGACCTTCTCACTTTTCTTATGGTTTTCCTTACAGTCAGTGTCTTATTACATTGAATAATTTTTCCTGAATTTATTAACTTCTTCTGAAATAAAAACCTGGAATAATAAATGGGGATCATTTTTCGTTATGTTGGTTGTCACCACGGGAATATTTTTTGAGAAGACAATTTCCTTTATTTGGGAAGACAATTTCATTTCTAAGGTATTCATTCTTAGCACTCACTTACAGGGCAGGCTCAAGGAAACTTGTCATCCTAGGCGAACGACGAGTGTGCCGCGCTCTCCCATATTACCGTATTCATTGTTAGCTCTCAATTACAGGGCAGGCGCAAGGAAACTTGTCATCCTAGGCGAACGAGTGTGCTGCCCTCTCCCACATCACCGTATTCATTCTTAGGTCTCACTTACAGGGCAGGCGCAAGGAAACGTCATCCTAGGCGAACGACGAGTGTGCCGCGCTCTCCCACATCACCATGAATAACTGGAGGGCGCCAGTAGCTCAGTGGTATGCGTGCTTCTCTTCTGAGCTCAAAATCGTGTGTTCGAAACCCGAACGAGGCCCTTATTTTATCTGGGAGGTAAAATAAACTTAAGCTCGCCGTCCTTCGGATGAGACGCTAAGCGATGGTCCCGAGCCTGTACGATGTCAGGTACTCCTTAAACACTCCTACTCTATGTGAATAAAAATTTAGGACAATTTAGGTAGTAGGCGATATGACCTCGTAGTTAAAGCCCGGGTATGAGTCAAAAAACCTAACCTATAATTAACTGTTCGCTCCCTCATGAATAAATTCATTATATCGACAGTTATTATGGTTTTTGAATGTGTCCCTTCCCCTGAACCCCCCTTCGGCTCATATCGCTGCAATATGAGAGGTTATGACCTCATTAGATTTTACATCAAATATGAAATTCATGTCGATACATTCATTACATTGACATTTATTGGGGGTTTTGAGTGGGACACCTCTCATCCCCCTTCCTTTATACTGATTCCGTTGAAAATTATTAGGTGTTGTTCTTATGGGGTTTTGAATTAACATATGAAATTTTGTGTCGATACATTCATCATAACGGCAGTTATTCGTGTTTTTGAGTTGAGCCCTTCTCTAATCCCCCCTTTCCCTTTGGCTGAAAATAGATAGATGTTGCTCTTATGAGGTTCAGATCATACATATAAAATTTCATGTCGATATATTCATTCTATCGAGAGTTATCGTGTTCACAGACAGTAGAGTCGGCAAATACAATATATTCCGTTATATTCCTTAACTCAAACGTTATTGGGATTTTTGAGTTGAGCCATCTTTGATCACTTCCTTCTCACTTTCCGATTTGCCTGAAAATCAATACAAACCTTAGAGAGTTGTGGATACACTTATAAAATGTCGTGTTGATACTTTCATTCTATCGGGAGTTATAATGTTCACACCATTTTTTCTTTTATTTTTGGAATCAAATGGCGGATAACATGAAATTCCATTGATAACTCCAATCGAATTTCCGACCGATTACATAACTTCCCCTATACTAAATTTATTCTCAGGAGACCTCAGTTTCAGAATAGAATTTTTTTCTTATCATTTCATTCTAAGATTTATTACAGAATTTAAATTTTCAATTTTAATATAAATAACTAATCTTTAGAGCATTTAATTTCGTACAAATGAAGTTATACAATACGATTTTACAACATTAAGTGGCAATGTTTGTTAAAAAACACTGCACTAATGTTTGTATATCTTGTTGATTACGAGAACCATCACGGGGTTGAGAGAGTGATCTGTATATTTGTATGTCAAGTAGTGGATATGTCAAATTTGAATATGGAATTCAAAATGCACTTATGAAGATCATTAATATACATGAGAAACGGAAGAGGACCTAATTTTGAAGCTTGTGGAATGCCTCATGTTTCGGATGTATAATTTAAGATACGTGAATGGACATTCTTATAGCAACCAGTTCAGTTTCTTGATCTAAGTTAACACGTCTGGGGACCTTGACTCGGGGAAATCCGTTTAAGTCTCTGAAGAAGAATGACCGGTGGGGAGAAGCAGGGAGTTCCTCAGAGATACACAGACTCACACGCACAGTCAGAAAATGGTCAAAAAGTATCCAGGGGATCTTGTTGAAACTTCGATCTCGGATTTTTGCACGATTACAATACTTCGTTATACTATAGGTATAAGAAAGTAAAAATGCTTCGATTTTAATGTTTCTTTGTGTGGAAAATAATAAATATTTTGTTTTAGTGAGGATTCAAGGCATATTAATATTGTAAAATTATGTATCTTATAACAACTTATGTCGTACCTAGGAGGTAGTCTCGGCAGTAGGAGGGTTTGAACCATCATCTTGAGTACGAGGGCGAGATGTGAGCATCTCAGGGGCATAGAAAACTAAATTGACGTTGGTTGGGCCTTCAGTTTTAAGAGGATTTATCAAATTGTATATGGAAAACCTCGTAAAAATAATCTCTGACTTGATTAACATCAGATATCATGTAAAGCAGGTCCTAACTAAATATATTTAAGTGAATGATGAGTTCAGTAACAAAATAGAAGAGATCGGAATTCTCTAAGGTTACTGGGTATACTGGAATCCTCGGGGGAACAAAACAGAGTATAGTTGAGATGGGTGCCAGGAGATCAAGGATTTGAGGGCAACGAAAGGATTGATCAATTAGTCAGGTCAGGAGTTGACAGATGATCTATAGGACCGAAGCCTTTCTGCGAGATCTCTAAGAGCACGGCAAGGGCGGCAATAAAAAGCTAGCTGACCAGGAAACTCATCAGGTTTTGAAGAAGGGTCTCTTTGTGGCAAAACCCTTCAGAGAAAAGAAGCCAAGAGCTTCTGAACATGAGCAGAATGAACCTAAGAACTGTGACAGGGCTGATCACAAGACACTGTCGTACGAAGAAACCCACAATATGGGCATCGCTGGAAGCCATCTTTGTCGGAAATGTAGCGAGGGAAATGAGACTCCTGTTCATACTCTAAGCCAGTGGTCGGCAAACTTATTAGCCAAAGAGCCAAATATGAACACTACAACAATTTTTAAAAAAATTGGGAGCCAAATCTGCTTGTTTAGTAAACTTTTATTGCACTAAATAAAACTAAATTTCATACTTAATAAATATTTATGAAAACTGACATTATTGCAGAGATATTGTGAAATAATTCAAATGAACTTGAAAGAAACAAAACTTGTTTATTTATGATATTGTCTAATTTCACCAACTATATTTACATGGGAGTACTTTCGGTATTTCTACCATCCTCAGCCAAAAGCATAAGAGATAAGACTCATGTCTTATCCCACATATAAATATAGTTGGTGAAATTAGACAATATCATAAATAAACAAGTTTTATTTCTTTCAATTTCATTTAATAAATATTTATTAATGCTTACAATGTGCTTGCATCTCCTTGGAAAGTTTGAGTAAGTCAGGTTTGTATGTTCTTGTTTTTAATTTTAGGCATGATTCCAAGTTCTCATCAATAAGACGACTTCTCAGTTCACTCTTGATAATGTTCATGCTTGAAAAAGATTGTCGCATATATATGTAGAAACGAAAAGGTTCCGTGGATATTTGTGCCAGAGCCGCACTTAAGGAGCCAAAGAGCCACATGCGGCTCTGGAGCCGCACTTTGCCGACCACTGCTTTAAGCCAATGTAAAACTCTAGAAAGCAAGAGGTTTTACTGCTTTGGATCTGACGTCACGGAACCGAGGCAGTCTATGGAAGGAACCTGCAGCAGCATCCTGGACTTTGTGGTAGTTTTCCTAGATCTTATCCATCTGGATTAGCGCATAAGCTGTTTACCTAACAATAACCGCAAATTATATTCTGCGATATTTTGCGGTAAAATATTTTGCCACGAGTAAAATCTTGACTCAGTTATTTTCTTTTGAATGTCTCTCGAGTGGTGTTGGTGATGTGCCAAATAGCTAGGACTGTGAATTCATATTCTATTTTTAATTCAGACGGAACATTCACGATAATTATATATATTTCATATTAATGTTTGTTATTCCCTAGGACAGTAACTAACTTTGAATTCTTATGAAGAACTTCATGTATTAAATTACTTTCTATTGAGGTCCAGAAGAACTCCAGTGTACATCGTTCAATCTAGACCTCAAATTTTAAATGTAAATATAATTTGGTGGAAATTAAAATATGGAAATACTCCTAAACGTTTTCCAATGAAAATATTCTGAAAATTGTAATTCAATTACGTAATAAAACTGAAGAAAATTTGGGTTGATAAAATCAAAATCAGAATGAATCTGAGTTTTGTTTTCGAAATGTTCAAACTAGTATACAGTTAATACTTAACATTTTCTGCAGAGATATTGTAAAACACAAACAAATGTTTTTTTAAATATTGACTATTTCACAATATATATATTTTGCCAGGGGATGAAAGTACACTAGTCTAATTTTTCTAATTAAAGTTAGAACACGATCTGTACTTTATTAGAAATATGATAAAAAAAAGTTTCTGAGTCTCGTTCGCACGGAAATTTTTTCAAAGTTATCTTAATAATTCCGATGTAATCTCTTAGGTATTCATGCTGCACACGACCATAAAAAGTTCTCATGTAAGGACATAAAATATTGTCGAGGATCAAAAAATAAATATATAAATTATTAACTCTCTTTATGAACTTTTCTCACATTAATGAAGAAGTCACTGAATCATCTGCAGTGTACTTCCCCAATACGAATTAATCCACTAAGTTTCGCGCTCTCTCCAAAACCAGTTGAACGTTTAAAGTTTATAGTCGACTCACATAAGGACTTCTGGATCCTCTACTAAATTTTGTGTCAACGAATGCTAATTTAAATATAAAATTTGGATCGCAGTTTGGGATTATATTTATATTATTTTATACTTAAATTCAAAACCTCATATGCTCATGTCTACCAGAGTGCTCTGGTAGTAGGCAATATGACCTTGTCAATCCCGGACAGAGTCATAATAACTAACTCGATACAAAAGTTAGTATGAGGATATTCCAGCTCTCGCGCCCTCCGCTGCTGGAGGAATGGGGATTACAGAGAACCGGGTGTGTTTCAAGGGATCTCGAGCTGAAGGACTTCTTATCCTCATTTTATTTTATTTTTATTATTATTTGAATATAATATATTCACTTTGTTGTATATATTATAGTTTTGTACATAGATCATTATTTGGTTATCATGTATATAATTTCCCTAAACTTTATTTTATTTTTTTTATATATACCTACTTTTTTTTTCCAATTGTATCATCAAATTTACTTATCGCATCTTTACCGGAACAGTGACCTAACTCAACCTAACTTGAGAAATTTCTATTTTCAGGTTAAGACATTTTTCGGTTAAAAATTGTTCATATTTTTACTAGAAAAAGGACCCAATGCAAAACACTGGATATTTTTCATCAAAAAAATATATAAGTCTATGTTAATCTTGCGGAAAAAGAGAGCTACGCTCAATAGGCCACTGTGAGGAGATAGGTCACTGTTCTGGTAAAGGTGCGATATGGTCATATTACCGATTGTAAATATTCAAAATAAAGGAATTAATAAATAAAAATAAAAGTATGAGGATTCAGAAACCATATAAAACAAATATTGAGTTTTATTTAGCCCAAAAGGTCGATTGGCTTTGAAGAAAGAGCGAGAACATAATTTATTAATTATTGCTGGGGAGGTACATAGCCGGTGATTCAACGACAACTTTTTTTAAACATTAAATAACTTTCTCTTTAGGATAGTAAAAACAAGGCGATCTTCATTAAATATCTATAGGTGTCATCATTGGGATCGTTCATATAATTGGTGGAACTTCATCTATTCGCTACAAATTGAGGTATTTATCTATGTTTTTAAACCACTTGCCTCTTCTAATATTAGTTGTTTACTGACCCAGTGAAAGTTCAATAAATATTTCATAAAACAGTTTGTTTACCGTTTTATTTTATGTTTTTTTCTTCCTGAGCTTTGTCAGTAAGAGAACGTAAAGAGATGATACCAGCATGAGTATGATTGTAGAACAAAAATTGACACCGATAATAGCAGCGCCCTAATCAAACACCATAGCCTGAACAAACATAAGTTTGATTTCGCTAATACCAAAATTTTCGACAGAGAAATCAATTACTATAAAAGGCTGACACTGGAAATGGTGTATAATGCCAAAACCTCAAATACTATCAATTTTCGCACAGATACCAATAACCTGAGCAACATTTATACCAATTTGCTTCAAAACTGCTGAAACCATAGTTCTGTCTCCAATTATATTTAAAATATAAAACTGTCTTTTCAGTGTCTACATTCACCGAGTTTATTTATAGATTAATTTCATTGTGTGTCTATTTATTTTTTATTATGTATTATTTCATTTTCGGTTAGTGTCACTTCTGTCGAAAATTCTTCATTTAATTAATAAGTTAAATTATGTTACTATTTATATAATTATTGAGTTACTATTTATATAATTAGTGAGCTTTTGTTTTTGTTTTTTTCTTAACATTGTAAAATATGTTGTAGCCAGTAGGTAGTTCTCTACCAATTTAAGTCCCGTTAACTGGGGTTTTCCCCGGATTTATTATCTGTTACCCTCTACCCTTCTGTACCCTTAGTTGAACGTAAGACTTTACAGTCTTCATGCCTTCTCCTCAACCATCTATATTCATAGTAAGTTTTCTTGTTGTTCATCAATGTGTATATGTATGTGTATGTATATGGATGTATAGTTATGTATTTATGTGGATATGTGTATGTTGCGAGTGTATATTTATGTACCTATATATAATTTTAATCGATCACTCATTTTATTTTTCCAATCTTGATTCCCCCATGTTTGTCTTGTTTTTGTTAGGCCCTGATGATGATATGAAATATATCGAAACGTTGGCATTTGAATAGTGTTTTCATCATTGACTGACCCTCAATACCCCCAGAATTTTGAATTCTATAGTCGCTAGCAAACATCTACATTAAATTTTATGTGGATAAATTCATTAAATCGGCACTTATTAGGGTTTTTTAATGAAATTTCATGGGTTATGTCCTCATTGGGTTATGACTTTAAATGTGAAATTTCATGTCGATACTTTCATTGAATTGGCAGTTATTGAGTTTTGAGTTGATCCCTCCCCTGATCCCCCATCCCTTCAGCCGATTCAGCTGAAAATAAATAAATGTCGACCTAATGGAATTTTGAATTCACATATGACAGTTTCTGTCGATACATTCAGAACACCGGCAGTTATTAGTTTTTGAATTAGGTCTCTCCCCTTATCCCCCCCCCCCCCCCCTTTGGCCGATTTGGCAGAAATTCAAAATGGCTGTTTGGCCGCATGAATGGACGACAATAACCTAGGGGTGATGAAGGCCAGTTTGGTCCGCCAGAGGTTCTGACCCGACTCAGGGTGAGACACTCCTGGCTCGCCACCCGCCCTCTGTCTATCAGGCATGTGGCGTTCCTCCCGCGGCTTTCATGCTATCCGAATGCCGGAGGTATGCTAGGAACGACAAGACTGGACTGACTGATGCTGACAGACTGGTTTGAAATCCGTTATATTGAGCGTTTGTATTTGTATGTATATTTCCGGTATTTCTATTAGTATTGTATTCCTATATTATTTACCCAGCTGGAATATGTAGATACGAAATTTTTTATGTGAATTCAATGCTCTATAAGAACGGCATACGTTCTGGGGAAGTACATTTTCGGCCCATTGACTTTTTTTTATAACGAGTCTTCTTCCGGAGCTATTCTGCAGGAGAGTTAGTTAGTTATTATGACTCCGGGCTTTCACTACGAGGTCATATCGCCTAGTACCAGAGCGTTCTTTCGTCACTCTGGTGGACTTGAGCCCGACTCTACTGTGGGAGTCCTACCCTAAATTTTTATTCACCTAGGGCAGGGATCTTTAACGAGTATCTGACATCGCACAGGCTCGGAACCATCGCTAACGTCCCATCCGAAGGACGGCGTGCTTAAGTTTATTTTACTTCCCAGATAAAGCAAGCACGGTTACCACTGAGCTACCGGCGCTCTCTTCTGCAGAAGATGTAACGTGGGAACATGGAAAAAATGTATCAATAATTTTGTTAAATTCTTGAAAATCTAGGAACGAGTAGATTTCTTATATAATTTATAAAGATGGAATTTAATTAGCGGTTCCAAACATAGTTTTGTGTCTTGCGACTCTTGACTTTTTTGGAACTTCTTCAAATTTCCCTCAGTGGGGAAATATTATACAAAGGTGTGGAAAAAATTTTTACCGAATAAAAAGGCGGGATTGAAGAGTTGACCTTCTGGAGGGCATAACTTCTATGTGAATGTTTCAAAACCCTGCAAAAGGTGACTGGGGTATCTTAAAGTTCATTCTAGTAGTTTTTTTTTTTAGTTCGCCTCTCAAATAATAGTTGAATAGTTGTGCAACATCACAAAAACGTCGTCAGTGAATCACAGGCTATATACTTCCCCAGCACTAATTAATCAACTATGCACTCCCTTCAAAGCCAAGTGAGAAATTCTGTTGAAAACTCGATCTCGGATTTTCAACGATTACAATATTCAAAAAAATATTTCGTGAAATAATTTCGAAAACTAAAGTTGATGGTAATTTAAGCTAGATTCCCAATGGTTAATTTTCATGAAACTCTATATGATAGTTGGAAAGGAATTTATTAAAATATTTTTCCAGTTTGCGTAGCTGGAGAGAAGATACATTTGAATAGAGCTAAATCCCACAAACGTTTAATTGAGTGAGGCTTAAGCTCTGATCACCGAATTGGATTAGAACTGAAACATGGCTATCGAAGTTGTGTTTTTCTAAGGCTCCATTCTCGCACAACTATTTCGGACGTACGTTAAAAAGACGTACGTCCACTTTCCATTAGTGGAGTGAAGAGGTGCATGAGTTTTCAAACAGAACGGTAACGGCACGGCTCCGTGATCGTGACGTTCAGCAGTGGCCTACATTACCAAATGCAGTTTTTCACACGCGACGAATTTTAGTCGTACGTTAGCTTCTCTCGTGGCTCGAAAACAGTAAACTTCTTGATTAAAATTACTGAAAATATTGATGCTGAAGTTCTAATTTTTTTAATTGCATCCAAAGAAGTCGATCACGTTTCCGACTTCGACGATGAATTAACCATAGCGCAATTATTTTTCCCAGATTCATTGAAACACGCTGTGATTTTAATGACGTCAAAATATCTACTTAGCTCAAACAACTGCAATAATGCCTTGTGTGAAAGGAAGTGCGTTACTACTGAACCGTACCATACCATGGGCATACCGTATCGAACCGTATCATATTGTCCCATACCTTACCGTGTCGTTATAGACCATTGACAAATGTTATGTCGTTGTAAATATGTAAATAAATAAATTCCTTATAAACATTTAGTTTACATTCTTCGGGGCGCTGTAACTTTTGTCATATTGATCCTATCTCAAATCTGGTGGTTTATTAGCGATTGGAAATTTTATAAGAAACATTTTTGGTGTATTTTTCGATAGGACTAACTGTATTCGAGTAAATCAAGGAAATGTCTAGAAATATGTGTTTCAAAACTACATTTCAAGATGGTTTTCGGCATGTATCTCAAAAACCAGACGTCCTGCGAAAAATCTTATTTCAGTTTTTTCTGCAACTATTACTTGAAACGATTTTTAATTAGGTCATAAACATATGTGGTGTAAAATGTACTTAGGCCTCGGAGTAAAGTGGTCTCAATTTTCGTCTGATTTCGGCCAAATTATAATCAGATCTTTGTTAGTACATGTGACCCCTTCGTAGAGAGCTCACAACATTCCACGCACAGACCATCGCGAAAATGGTCAAAAGGTATTCAGGAGACCTTGAAAAGCTCGATCTCGGATTTTTGCACGATTACAATACTTACTTATACTATAGGTATAAAGAAGTAATATGATTTATGTATAAGTCATTACTATGTATAACGAGCCGAAGAATGAGACTGTATAGATGACTATTACTTCGAGAAACGTTGTATATTATTTATTAACCTCAAGACATCAAGTAATGTAATATGTAGCATAATTATAATAAATTACTGACGTCAATTACTTCAAAGCAATTAGTGTAACTGTGTAAGTGATTAATACAATGACGGTAACAAATAGGAGTAGAACCCTTGCTATAATACCTGGTACAATTCATAAGGTGATAAAATCAGGAGAAACAGATGTGGTTCCCACATGCCTCCCTGGCAGGCTGCCCACACAGGGACTAACCAAGTAATTACTTAATACGTGATAAAAGTAACAGGTCTGGTTACACTTAAAATACCCATTAGCCCCCATCTCTTGGGTAATTGAAAAATAATAGTATTTTACAGATACTGGTTAGCAAATCACTATATTTTGGCTGTAATATCTGTGGTCATAGGGAATAAATTGGTAAGTCTAAATTCGTAACTTTTCAGGGCAGCACTTTTTTACTTTTGCATTAATCGTGTAAATCCAGTTTTTGGAATGAATAAATTATGTTTGCATCATTATTAATCATATACCTTCTTAATCTTTAAGAGAGAATGAAAATGAATATTGTTAATCCTTTTTTGGATTTTCCCTTAGTTGCCTAATCATTCTCCATCACTTACCTAATTATTGACCACACTTACCTAATTTTTAAACACTTGGAATAATTGAATAAATGATTAAATGCAGTTATCTCGTGAATGATTCCTCAAACAAGTAGATGAAGTTGATTTAACCGAGAACATATACAATTTTAAACGATACCGAGAAACCCACATCTTTATAATTCCGAAAGTATTAGAGTCCTGAGCTCCCTACTTTTTCACAGTGCGCAAATGACTTGGGAGATGATCACAGTACACTAAACTCATTTTGGCCATTTTTCGACTTAACAACTTATTCCCTGTGACCATAGATTTGTCCTAATTGATATATTGTCCAATTTAACTGTTATTCCCCAAATATTCAAATTCGTTTCTTCGTTACATTTTTTATCCTAATATTTACAACCCAAATCAACTCCAGCCATACCTAAATCTGAATGCTCCTTTCTCACACATCAGCATTGGCTTAATTCCATCTTTCTGGCTAGTATTGTCTTAAAATCATTTAAAACAAATTATGTTTACACCCTTAATCCCCAGGAACTTTTTACAATCTGCAATAAAAACGGATTGGAAGACATATACCACCTGTTAATATCCTATCCGATCTACTCCCACATTGGACGCCACTTCCTGGCTCAGTATCAGTATAGACAGATCCAATTTTCATACATTACTCCTGACCCATAATAAGAATGAGATCTCAAATATTTTCTATTATTTAATCAGCGCTCTGAAACTTAGTTGTTAATGAATAATGTATTGCTACTTCCATATACATCCCCACTCCTTATTTACTCTCCTTGTTATATTATTAATTTGTATATACTTATTTTATATATATATATATATTTTTTTTTCTCTCTATTATTACTTTTAATTTTATTCTTTCTCTCTCAATCAATATTATTACTTTCGTTTATTTCCCTATTTTAAATTCATATTAATTTCATTTAAATATTCTGTACTTTATTCTCACTTATAGCTTCGTACCGATTTAACGAAATTAATGTATTATTTATTTTATTTTATTATTCCCAGTCTCATGCATTCCTTTACTTATGTCAGTATTGTTCAGCTGATCAATCAATCTGTAATTTTGAAATTGTTAATATTGTATGTGATGATTATTTAGGGGTAATCTCTTTAAACAATATAAAACTATTATTATTATTTTTTTTCAATCCGTTTTTTTAACGCCTGTATTCGTTCAGAAATTCGATGTGGTATTGTCATCGGAGTATCATGTTTTCCGACCTTCGTATTCGTAAATTAATAAATAAATACATATCCTTGTTATGTTTTTATATTACTCAAGCCCGGGCTTTAACTACAAGGTCGTATCGCTTGCTACCAGAGCGCTTTTTCGTCACTCTGGTAGACATGAGCCCAACTCTACTATGGGAGTCCTAAATTTTGCCTACCCTAAATTTTTATTCACCCAAGGTTCTTTAACGAGTTCCTGACATCGTACAGGCTCGGGACCATAGCTTAATTTCGAGATAGCACTCAATTTCGCAGTATGCTCGTTTTTAGATCATAATTTTATATAAAAATTAGGGTGCTGTCTTTCATCTTTTTTGGTTCCAAGGTGACAACTACTTGATGTCATCTTTATCTGAAAACTATGGAAAAAAATGTAATATAAAAAGGTGAAAGACCGTTGGGCTAAACTGACCACCTTTTTTCAAGAGGGTTGATTGGGAGAACCGTAACTGATGCTGTCAATACAAAACTCAATTGTGGGGATACGATTTTTTCATTTTTTGAAGAGAGACGATCTTTTTCGAAAGGTTCCCAAGACAACTTTTTTCCAATTTATCTATCATCACATCTTCTCATGAATGATTTGCTATCATATAACTTTTTTAAATATATTTCTATGCTAGTTAGTTATATGACTCATGCCCGGACTTTGACTACGAGGTCATATCGCCTACTACCAGAGTGCTCATTCGTCGCTCTGGTGGGCAGCCTGACTCTATTGTGGGAGTCCTTAATTTTGCCTACCTAGGTTTATTCAGCTAGAGTAGGATCGTCTCATAAGAGAGCGCAGATAGCTCAGAGATGCTATTCTACTGAGTTCAAGATCGTGGGTTCGAAGTTTATGGGCGGTGATCCCTTCGAATGGGACCTTAAGCGAAGGTCTGTTCAATGTCAGGTACAAGACTACTACTATAGGTGAGTGAAACGTGGGTTCAGCAACGAAAGAGCGCTCTGGTGATATGACTTCGTAGATAAAGCCCGGGCATGAGTCACAATAATTAATTAATGCAGACCAAAAGTTCAATATAATATCTCACAATGCATTTATGTAATAACTAAATTTATTTTTGTACAAATCTCTAAAATCGGGGGGTCGATGAATCACCAGCACTGTATATCTCTAGCACGAATTAAACCATTACGTTATTTTTCAGATTTTAGCAGAGATATTGTGAAACACTTATATAATAAAAAATATACAGAAAACCTGTTGTTTCCAATTCGTTTCCATCTCTTTTTCAAATTATTATAAAGTCTCCGTTTACATCATTGTCCATAATGTCTAATTTGTTTGTTTATATTCTGTAGGCCCTGAAGAAGAAAATCAATCGTTTTCGAAACGTTGGCCAAATGTTGCATTTTCTTTTACACGATAGAACCTCGATTTCCATCTACATTGAAAAGATGCTGTCGACTCTATTAATCATTAGAGAAAAACGTTTGTTTTTTTAAAATATTGTCTATATCACAAATATGGGAGTACTTTCGGTATTGCTACCATCTTCAGCCACGACTTAACAAATACTGTATTATTAAATCGTACCGAAAGAACTCCCATATATTTGTGAAATAGACAATATTTTTAAAAAACACGTTTTTCTTTATATTTTTTAATTGCGTTTTCGTTCTCTCCAAAACCAATGGACGTTTGGGCCTAAAAATCTATAGTTGACTTCCATAGAGGCTTCTGAATCATCGTACTAAATTTTGTTTTGTTATTACATTCATTACATCGGCAGTTATTATGGTTTTTGAGTAGACCCCCATTCTTTGATTCCCTTCTTATTAGGTTATGTATTTAAATATACAATTTCATGTCGATACATTCATTACATGGAGAGTTAATGGGCTTTTTAAGTTAAGCCCTCCTTTGATCTCCCCCCTTTCCTTCCACCGATTCAATTGAAATTTTATAGCTGTCGTCCACTTGGTTTTGGATGTCCACATAAAATTTCGCATCAATACATTAATTTAAAAGACTGTTATTAAATTTTTGTGTTTTTTGTTTTGTGTGCCCCATTATCCCCCCATCTCTTCGGCCAATTTGGTTATAATTTTCATGTGCATGTCGTTGTATTGGGGGTTATCCTATTCATAGACATACGTAGACAGACAGAATTTTTTTTCAAGAGATATTTCTTACAACTGTATAAAAAATATATACAACAATCAAATGTGCTAAGGTAGAAAAAAAATGGCATTTCCAAAATGTCGAGAGAGGATAAATCACCCAGTGGTGATACTCCCTAGGCACTGAGAAAACTCAGCATCGAAATTCTGACCGATTAAATAACTTCCCCTATATTTCGTATCTCTGGAGAAGTAAAAGAAAATACTCGTTTCAAAATTGAGAAAATATGACAAGTTCAACTAGGAGTGGATATCCCAATGTCCTGGACCAATTTGAGGGGGGGGGGGGGGGGGGAATGAACGAAGAACGAAGAAGAGTGATAGACAGACCCTTCCGGGTGAGTAGAAAAGAAAAATGATTGAATAGGTTTCGAAAAGAATAAAAAAAAAAAAAGCAAACAAAACAGACAAAAACAGGAAAGCATCAATGGTCTTGTATTTTGTTTAGAATGGGAGGTGGCGTATATGATAAATGAAGGGATGACAAATATGTCAACCGTGACGGGTCTCTCTGACCCCATCCCACGTCATCATCAAATTAATAAACCTCTCACACCAATAATTTTTTCGAAAAAAGAACTGTTGATGATTATGTTTGGTATTATTCTCATTTGTGGTTTTTACTTTATTTATTTTTGATATTTTTAAAATTTATATTTATTTAAAAAAATTTATTAACTACTCAGAGTACCACTAAAGTGTGAGTGTTAGTAGATAACTTTAATATTTAATTTGAACATTAATTTATTTTTGTTTATTTTTTTTCTCATTAATTTTTTTGCTAATTCATAATTATCCTAAAAACTGTTATCAGCCTTCACAAAATACTCATTTAACTATGTCGAGTACTCACCTAAAGTGTTGACTGCATATAAAATTGGATTTTCCATGTAAACATTAATTTATGCTTGTTTTTTCTAATATACCTATTATTTATGTACTTTTTATTATTTTTTTTTTTTGCTTTATTTATTTATGCAAATCTATTTATGTGTAACTTTTTGTATGTTGATCTTGAAAAATAGATTTAAAAAAATATATATATTTTTTTTTACATTTAGTTGAGCTGAATTTATGCAGCTCTTTCTTAGGCGACTCATGTATTTCGTTTTACTCGTACTCCTCCTAAACCCTTTTACCGATCACATTGAAATTTGCCGTGATGGTAGTGGACACGGTGACGATGGTTTACTACTAAAAAAATCTGAAATCGAACATACCACGGAGGAATAATCACCGAAAAACGAAATCCCCATTGAAATCAAGTGAGAGACATTCTCGCGCAAAATAGAATTTTTCGATTTCAAATGTAAAAATCCGGTCGAAGCCCTTTTCGGTTTACCATCGGCCACCACTTTTAACGTACAAACTTCGACTCTTTTTCGATAAAAATATTCTTCAACATACAAAGAACACATAGTAAAAAGAATTTTGTGCAAAAACAGCTGTTGTCTACAAAAAGGCTAGGAAAAATCCATGGAATTCAATTGAAATCTATTTGAAGTATTAATATATTCATAAAGAACATACAAGGTGAGAAGTTACTGATAATTATTAAAACATTAACTGAGTTTTTTATACCGATATGCCTGACTCAGCTCAGTTTTTGCAAACAGCAGAATGTATTGCACACCTAGTATAAAAAAAGTATCGAAAATCCAAGATTGAGTTTTAAATATAATTTTACGTTTCAAGATCCTCTGAATATGTTTTTACAATTTTTCGATGATGGTCTGTGAATGTTATCTGTCATTAGAACTTTTATGAGCTCTAACTCAAAGACAGTTGTATCTATGGAGATGCATGTTGTAGAGAGAGCTAAAATGCACTATTTATATGAAATTCAACTTTTTGAGGGTCACATCTTTTGTGAGATAGATGCCGAAATCCGTCCTAGAATGTAGTTTTAAAAACCATTTCTTCAGACGTTTACTTGATTATATGAAAACAGTTAGTCCTATCAAAAATGTTACTCAAAGAATCTACAATCATTTTCTGTAGAAAGAGGGCGCCGGTAGCTCAGTGGTATGCGTGCTTGACTTCTGAGCTCAAGGTCGTGGGTTCGTAGCCCGACCGAGGCCCTTAGTTTATTTTATCTGGGAGGTAAAATAAACTTAAGCACGCCGTCCTTCGGATGGGACGTTAAGCGATGGTCCCGAGCCTGTACGATGTTAGGTACTCGTTAAAGACCCCTACCCTAGATGAATAAAAATTTAGGGTAGGCAAAATTTAGGACTCCCACAGTAGAGTCGGGCTCATGTCCACCAGAGTGACGAAAGAGCGCTCTGGTAGTAGGCGATATGACCTCGTAGTTAAAGCCCGGGCATGAGTCATAAAACCTAACCTAACCTTTTCTGTAGAAAATATTTCTAACCAATGTTTAAATTTAAAGCAACAAGGAATGTTAAAATATATATTTTTTTAAATATATATATTTCTCCTAGGATGCCTACTTTCCTTAATCTGGAATCGATCTTCACCAGTTAGGTTGGGCAAGAGAAGGGATTTCTTAATCTCTACTTTTTTGTTAAGGATATCGATATAATTTAAAGGAAGCCTTCCAAGATATCCATACGTCTTCCATTGTTAACCTCGTACAAGAATGCCTCTCTAAGGGTACAATTATGGCTCTCATTTTGACAATGAACAAAGAACTCGGAGTCCTTACTTCGAAAACCGTATATGTAGTTTCCTTCCCGTCTGTCCAATGTACGTTGCTTTGCAATCCTCACTCATAATTTTGTAGATACCAGATTTTTTGCACTATATATTTTTTTTTAGCGAATTGGCGAAATGAGAGAGTACGGAGCCCTTCCACGTGTCATATCACTGTTCCTCGACATTGTCCTTATGATCTAAATGTTTCTCAAAGAAATAAAACATTATTCTTGTTTTGTTTTTTTCTGGGCTGTCTCTGGATCCAACCTTTTTCTACTGATAGTATATTTTAAATGTTCAAATTGAATATTTCAGATAGGAAACATTATAAGTATGACATTGAGTGATACCTCCTGGGATTGACCCTTTGACTGTGTGACATTTGTGTTAATCAAAGCAACTGCTCAACCCCCAACATGAATTCTCGGCGCCCGACCACTAGTTATGAATATGCAAATATAGATTATTTGTTGGGTCTGGGACGCAACTAAACGCCGGAGACCCCCCTCTGATGCTGGCTTTGATAATTCCCATGTAGATGAGGGATCGGAGCCGGCTAAATGCTGTCACCACGAGACTTAACATCTAAAGCTTCCTTAATTAGACACCTACTGTTCTCATGTCTCTCTCACTTAAATTAATAATAATATTTATTTTCGTTAAACCGTAACATGATAATTGGAAATAAAATTACAATGTAATAGTAATTACTATGATGCGTACTTAACTCATAGGAAAGGCGTCCACGTACTGTCATACAATTTTGTTTATTTAAAAAAAAAAAACTTATAAATGAAATACATCAACCGTTATTCATTCTGAGAATATAAACACATATGAGATGAGTAATAATAATAATTTTTTGTCAAAAAATAAGTAATAAAAATTCCTAATACTGGACGATATTTCGGGACGTCCTTTCGTCCCTTACTCAAGTCACAAAGAGAATAGATAGAAAAAGCCATTTTATATATATTTTTTGAAATTTTGAAACGTTAGTTTTTCTTTATTTTTTACTAGCTAAACTCGCCATGCGTTGCAATGGATATTTTTGTAATTAAAAAAAAAAAAAATAATAATAATTAAAAGTTGTCTAGGCACTTTTTAAACCGTTTCAGTGATGTGTCAAACATAACCCATAAGTTTGAGCGCAATAGCTTCGACAGTTTCGCATCCTATAAGCCTCACACAGACGGACATTAAATTTTATATTATAAGAAATTGTAAATAAAAATTCAATTTTGTTTTTATTTTTACTTTCTCGATTAAGTTTATTCCATAGGTGATCGACCGTGAAACTAAATTTTTTTTTCCAAAACAAAAAAAGATGTAAATGTATTTTTTACACGTGATACGACTTTCTTGATTTTCACATGGTAAGGTTACTTGGTGTTGCTGTGGGTGTCTAGGGGTGACAGCCTCTGGTCCCAAGCGGAACAGACTGGCACTCCCAGACTTCCTTGGGTTGCGGCTGCCAGGCGGCGCCGAGAGAGCTCGAGTTAGATGGAGTGGGACTGCTTCTACATCGCGGCTGCCAGGGGTAGACTTCAGGCCGGTCCGTCAGTCGCCCCCGGCGCCGGGTCAAAGGGCCTTTTTCTGTTCCCGCCAGGAGGTGATAAACCGGCCGAACGCCGGGTAGCCCGACTCCGTCATCAACTCCGGCAGAGTCAATCCCAGATATGATCCTGTCGCGCGGATCAACTCCACCCTAGACCTGTCGTATAGTGGACAATCGAGGACCACATGTTCTGCAGTCTCGATGCCGCCACACGAACAGTTCGGGCTATCCTTCCTCTTGAAGAAGAAGACATGGTAAGGTTACTGTAAAACGAAGTCTCAAACACTTTCTGTGCTCTATAGAATTCAATACAAAACAGTTTACGCCAATTCGTGTAATAATTTTAGTTCCGTGAGAGAATGCACAACATGCGTGGGTGGGGTAAGGCTGGGATAAAACTATGTTCTAAACCTTCTCGTTGACTCGACGAGTCTATAAAACACAAACATACCGACATTAGATTTTATATATATGGATTAAGTGTTTCACAATATCTCTACAAAAAATGTCAAGTATTATTTTTGAGTTGAGCCCTCCTCTGGTACCGTCCCTATGGCCGATTTATTGGAAAATTAATAAGTGCCGTTCTTAAATTATAAAATTTGCGTTTTTGTCTAAGGTTCCGAAATCAATCTCGAATTTTTGCACGATTACAATACTTTCTTTCACTGAAAGTAGTAGGTATACACTGCCCCCGGGCCTAGACTCACATTTGAGTCCTGTCCATATCAAATTACTCCTAAAAGCGTTGTTTATTCCTAGCTGGAGCTATTCCTGACCGCTGGGATGGTAGTTCTGAGTTCCGCCAAACCTCAACTAAA
This sequence comes from Aradus depressus, assembly GCA_963662175.1. Classification (NCBI taxonomy): domain Eukaryota; kingdom Metazoa; phylum Arthropoda; class Insecta; order Hemiptera; family Aradidae; genus Aradus; species Aradus depressus. The sequence goes on along the minus strand of OY759217.1, from coordinate 31,605,604 downwards.
CATAGAATCCACTCGATCCAAAAATACCGAGATGACTTCAACACAAACACCAGTCTGCACTCATTTTACATTTCATCTAATATGCAATAATAATAATATTTATTCCGCCATAAAACTGTATACATCAAGATAGCTTATTAATTAGATTAAATCTTGTAAGTCGGATATACATTTGATTAGTTAATATGAAGATGGCTGATGTATTGAGAAGTGATTATTTCACAGGTACTAAAATAAAATAGAGTCTGACCTCTCACAGATTTTATTTATATTAGCTAGCTGGCTTTCGAGGTTGACCTCATCATCAGGCAATCAGATATAATAATTTTGAAAATAACATAATTAAAATGTTTTAATAAATAAGAGTTAAAAAATTAAAATAAACGTACATAAAAACTATGTAAAAAATAATAACTTTAACAAAAATTTCATGGATGGGGTCACATATCTTATTCTTGTCCCCAATCTCAGTCACAACCTATATGTACGTTTATTTAAATTTTTTAAATCTTATTAAAACGTTTAACATCACACTGCCAGATGATGAGGGTAACCTCGAAAGCTGGCTAGCAAATATTGATAAAATATGTGAGAGGTCAGACCATATTTTATTTTACAATCTGTGAAACATATGATTAGTAGTAACTATAATCGGATTTTTGGTTTCATCCCCCTCCATTGTCTCCCTTCCTTCCCTTCAACCCTTTCGGATGAAAATTGATTGCTGTCATCCCCCGCACTTTATTTGAATGAATCATCGGCAATATACAATTAACTATGTTTTCATTCTTTATCCAAAATCAACAAGGTAAAAAATTAATAGATTACTTACAAAGGAACTTCTGAATCCTCTTACTAAATTTTGTGTCGATACATTCATTACAATGACAGTTATTACAGTTTTTTGAGTAATGCATTCATGTTAGCCAATGTGCACGATCAATAAGGCCAAAAAGAGAGAAAAAAAAATAATAATAATGCATGTCCTTCAATCACCTTTTGCCTCTGGTTGATTTTGCTGAGAATTATTAGGTGTCGTTCCTATGGGGTTTTTGTTACATATACGAGTATAAAATTTCAAAGGAAGTGATGTAATCAGTCAAAAATTAGATGCTGAGTTTTCAATAGAATTTTCATGATTTCAAAATTCAAAAAAAAGATTCTGCTTGTCTATGTGTCTATGAACATGATAACTCCTGATATAATGAATGTATCGACACGAAATTTTAAATATGTATCCAGAACTTTGTATGGAAGACACATATAGATTTTTAGCCAAAGGGAAGGGGGGGCATTAGGGGGGAGGCTCAACACAAGAATTCAACATTTCATAATTAATTTCAAAGTTTAATAAGGAGGACATAAGGGGCCAAATAAGAAATTTCCGAAAAAAATGATCGTATTGATAAAATAAAAGACAGTTTGATAAAAAAATATTATTTATTGCAATTATACTTCGATTAATCGTCTTAACTTTTTCATAGCTGCATTAAATTACTTCAAATAAAATATATAAATAGCATAAAATATATAAATGGATAATTAAACCAAACTTTATTTATTTATTTATCCATGGACTGACTAACCAGTCTGGTATTGAATTAATCATAGGTTCATTATTTTGTTTAGTAGTAGATTTTAAATTCAAAAACATACATAAGATCAAGTTCTTTATCCCCCCTCCCCTATAGTAATAATTAGTAATATTGAGCTTATCCTCCCCCCCCCCCCCCCCCCCCCCCCCCCCCCCTAAATGCCTTACGTAATTTATGAATGACCCCTAAGGATAGGTGTCGACCTATTATTGACGTGAAAACACGTATTCGCTCGTCAAGCACACTAATAGCCGGTCAAACTTTCTTGTGTTACAAAATATCGTCAGATTTCAATCGATAATAGCTACGAGACTAATAATGCGATAACAACGGTTGAGGTCACAATGGATAGAGCATGTCTATACGTGTTTGTTTTGCCTGCGACGTTATCGGGCTAGTGTGGGCGCCGGCGGATGATTGTAGCGGATTAACGTTGTGTAAAATTAGAAATTAGTGTAGCGTGATAACGTGTATAGATAGGACGTTGATTCGGGAGTCATTGTAAAGAGCTTGAGGAGCACTACTAGGACTCAAAGTGGAACAATAAAAATATTTCCCGAAATATGTGTAAAAATCTGTATTAAATTGAAGATTGCAAAGATGTCGTCTCATATGAATCGTAAATATGCGCGGAATTATAGAAAAAGCAAATCAGAGGAAAGCTCGCATAACAAGGAATTTAAAAAACCTAAAAAGTCTAGTGCCGAGCAAATGCACGAGCTACGGCAGCATCAAAAATAAAATAAAATGATTTTATCCCGACGTATTCACGAAAAATCTACGGCCTAGACCTTGACGAAGCCTAAATGTTTTATTTATTTTTTTAAGGGGGGAGGGATCAGAGGTGGGGCTTGACTCAAATACCCTAATAATTGCCGATGTAATGAATGTATCGACAAAAAATTTATTATAAGGAGTCAGACGCTACTATCACAGTCAAATACTTAGATTTAGCCCAAAAAGTCGATTGGCTTTGGATACGGAGCGAAAACATAATTATCGGGCTGGGGAAGTACATAGCTGGCTATTCACCGATAATTTTTTTTTTTTCATTTTCAGAATCAGAAGAAAATATTAAATTTCCGTGATCATCATTGAATTTCTCACAGATTACATGCCTTTCCGTATACTTACAGTTGAGGAATTAAACTGAGTACCGACCTCTACGATACCCCGGCAATACTCATAGAATAATTTGCCTCTTCTTATGTCCTGATATTAAGTAGTACCATCCCTGGTTGTTCTATTATGGATTCGTGTTGCCCGAGATTGCATCGCAATTAATGAATATTCAAGGGATGTAATTTAAGAAGGGAGACAAATAATGACTGGTATCTATATCATAAAGTAACAGATTTTATTGAAGTACTCCAAGGAACACGAACAATAACACAAATTTATACCCATCTTAAGATGCTTTCGTTGCAAATTAATCTAATGTCATTAATCACTTTTTTAAAAATCATATTGATTGTTAGTTACAAGTCATAAAGTTAATTGGTAATAAAGATTAATCAGTTAAACTTAAATAAAATGTTTATTGATCTTAGGTACATATTTTAATTTCACAGGTTGTAAAATACATAGTCTAACCTATCACAGATTTCTTTATTTGTGCCGGCTTTCGAGGTTGCCTTCATCATCAGGCTCTCCACAAAGAAACCATGAAATGACAGAAATGTGAAAAATTTAAACGTAAATTAAAGCGTAATAACTGCCGATGTAATAAATGTATCGAAGCTAGATTTATTATGAGGAATCAGAAGTTTTTGTGTAAGTCAACTATTGAATTGTATCCCTCAACGGTCGTTTGGTTTTGAAGAGAGTGCCAAAACGTATTGATTAATTCGTGTTGGGAAAATTAACTGCATTAAAGAACGAAAACAATACTCTTGCCTCTTTTCACAATATCAACTATATTTCCAATATATCAACAAATAATCTATCTTCACAATATCAGTTTTATTCTCACTATATTAGAAAATAATATCTTCTCACTATATCAGCCATTTTCTCAGATTCCCAGCTTTATGACTGATAGTGTAGTTGTGAATGTTGTAAATAAAAATAAAAAATAATAAAATATTTATAATAATGGCCATAAAGAGATTTGTTTTTTTCAATTCTCGGAGTATACAAACATTAAAAATTCAATCAGAGGACAAAATGTAATCCTTTTTTTCAATTAAAATTTCCAGTTCGAGTTGGTTTTCATGTAAAAACCTTACAGTTATATCTGTGTTGGGTGTAGAAAGAATGATGTCTCAAAATCATAATTTTTTAGAAAGCGAATTTTGAGAACGCCGGTTGCTCAGTGATAGCGTGCTTGTCTACTGAGCTCAAGATTGCGGGATCTAAACCCATAGGTTTTTTTTTATCTGAGAAGGGAATGTTAATCGTTCATAGAAAACACCATGTGTTCGGTTAAGGTTGATCTGGACTCAATTCGTTGAGGGTCAGTGATTAGAGTGCCGGTCTAACGTATACTCCACCTGTCCTGTACCAGCTGATGAACCCACCTGTACCTCCAACGGACATCTCCTTAAAATAACTGGTTTCAGGGTCTTCAAGGATTCAGGGACATGAATCACCGGAGCGGTTTTCACAGCAGGCGGACAGAAACAGATGCAGACAGAGGGCGCCGGTAGCTCATTGATTTTCGTGTTTGCCTTCTGAACTCAAGATTGTGGATTCGAAACCCGATCGAAGCCCTTAGTGTATTTTATCTGGGACGTAAAATAAACTCAGGTCCTCGTTACAAGACCCAGGGGTCGAGTCGTGCCCTAGGTGAGTAAAAATTTAGGGTAGCTAAATTTTGGACCCCCATAGTAGAGTCGGGCTCATGTCCACCAGAGTGACGAAAGAGCACTCTGGTAGTAGGCAATATGACCTCGTAGTTAAAGCCCGGGCATGAGTTATAATAACTAACTAACATATGCAGACAGATATTTTCTTCCATTTCTGGAATCATCGGGGGGATATATTGGAAAATATGAAATTCTGAGGAAATATCAACTTCAAATTTGTGACCGATTACACTTGAATCACCGGTTAGAATTTCTGCTTCCCCAGCAAGAATCATTTATGTTTTCGCTCTCCCTCCAAAGTCAATCGACCATTTGGGTTAATCAACACATATTTGACTTACAGTGGCTTCCGAATTCTCATAATCTTCGTGTCAATACATTCATTACAACGGCAGTTATTAGAGTTTTTGTGTTAAGCCTCCCCCAAATCCCCCCCTCTCCTTTGACATCTCAAAGGCCCCTATTGATTTTCATCGATCAATCAAAAGAGAAGGATAAGGTGGGGTCAACACAAATAACTTCAAAGTAATGAATGTTACAAACCCTAATAACTGCCGATGTAATGAATTTAGAATAAGGATTCGTAAGTCCTCTATAGACAACTATTTTCAACTCATACGGTGGATTGGATTTGGATTCTGGGTAATGTACATTGCTGGTGAATCGACGGCGATTTTTTTAATATATGAGAAAGTGAAAAAAGGCCAATCATTGCCATGTATAGACGGGCTTCCATATGAAGAACTGTTGTGAGATAGATTCCAGGAGGTTGACGAAGCCGAGAACGGTCCTGTTTTCTTCTGGCTTCATTTCCATATTGCCTGAGGTCCCGTTCAGATCCCCCCTGGGCCCCCCCTCTTTCAAAGACCCAAGTTGAGCAAACAATGGTATCCCCCTCTCTCGACTAACGCAGTGTATCCAACCGATTCACTTCGCTACTCCCAACCCACCTCCAAAAATTTCCCTCTGTGTCCCATCTATTTAGTATTATTTTTTTTTCACCTGTGGGTATGACTAAATGTTTTGTAGGTTTCTTCGGGAAAAGAAAACAATTAATTTGCGAACATCGTTCCTCTATTTGAATTGTCAAAAAGTCGTCAATGTACGTCCCTAGCGCGAATTAACAAAATATTCATTTTTATTCATATAATATCAATTTACTGATGTTTCAAAATCAATAGATGTCTAACTCAGGGACATCTGACTTCGTATACTAAATTTCGTGTTGATACTCTCCTTATTGGTCAGAAATTCGATGCTGACATTTCAACGGAATTTGGATTTTAGACCTAGTTCCAAAAAAAATGGATGTGTCTGTGAATACGATAACTACCGATAGAATGAATGTACAGACACGAAATTGTATATGTGTATCCAGAGCCCCATGAGGACGACGCCTATTGATTTTCAGCCATATTGGCCAATGGTTAGTGGGGAATTAGGGGAGAAGCTAAATACAAAAACTCGAATAATTGCCATAGTAATAAATGTATCGAAAAAAAATGTTTATGTATATATGTAATTGACAACCCCATAAGGATATCTATTTCCAGATAATCGGGCAAAGGGATAGGAAGGGAAGAACCAGATAAGGGAGGCTCGACTCAAATATCTTTAATTACTGCCGATTTAATGAATATATCGACACAACATTTAGTAAGAGCAAAATCCACTATGTAAGTTGTCACCATATATATTCATATTCTATCATACCCCTATATCCTGCCTCTAATTCTTGACACACTCACAAACCTATAGTTAGGAGGATATTTATGTATAACATAAGATATAATGATGTATGCATATAAGTTTGTACAATAATGACGTAGATATATAATGTTAAAATTGTGTAGAACCTCATGGACTCAAATAAGAAGCTTGTAGAACGAATAGAACAAATAGATTAAATGGAACATTCTAGAAGCAATGGCGTCTATGACTTCTATTTTAAATATATTTTCTATATAAGAGTCTCCATGGTGTAATTATGATAAATACATATATATATAGTAGAATATAGAAAAGTAAATATGTAAATAGTAATACCTGTAGAGATAGAAAAGTCAAGTTATGTATAGACCTTCTGGAACATGGCTCCAGAACATTCCAAGGGTCTAGAACTTTCTATGGCTCTATATAAGTGCCCAGCTATCACAGAGCTACCGACAGAAAGATAGAGATAGACAGATAGATAGAGATAGATAGATAGAGATAGCCAGATAGTCTCACTAGTACACTCACTTTTTTAAATTCCTTGTAAGCATAGTCTGTTATTATTGTTTTTTATCCAGTTTCTTGTTCTTTCTCTTGTGTGAGCTGTTGCCCTAGACACTATTGTAAGTACCAAATATATAAATTTATGCAACTTGTCTGACTTCTTTAATTTTTTTATTACGATCTTTATTTTTTTATTACGATCTGTCCGACTTTATTTAATACACGTAATAAATGGTAGCAAATCGTAATAAACGGTAGCAAATCGTAATAAAGTTAAATAGTGTATTTAGTCCAACAATCGATTGGCTTTGGAGGGGGAGCGAAAACGTAATTGATTAATTCGTACTGGGGAAGTACGTAGCCGTTAATTCCGTTTTTTTAATTTTTGGAATCGGTCGAAAAAACTGAATTTCCGGTGAATACTCAAAATCGAATATCTGTCCGATTATATAATTCCGTTCGTATTTCGTAAAGATGAAGAAGTAATACATTTTCATGAATTTTTTTTATATTATGCTTTCTGCTCCCCCTTCCCCTCGAATGAATACAAATTTGGAGGTACTGCAAATATTTGTAAATGTTCTGCTAATGCACACGTGAAATTTGTGCTGACGATGGTCACCCGAAACTGGTGCACTTAATGTGTATATTTTTGTGAAGTTGGACACTAATATATATGAAGTACATTGACCATGATTCACAGACGTCTTTTATTTTTAACTCTTGTAATTTTGCGGAACGGATAAGGAAATCGATACCCAACCGTAGTGGAAGGCCTCCCAGGAGCAGGAGGTTGTTCTTCTCCAAGGTTGATTCGCTGTAGACATCAGTAATGCATCGAGTAGCGTGGCAACCTGAAGATAGGCGGGTGGTCGTTTTATTTAACTAGAGAGACGAATAATAAAACTAAATTCTGATTACGAGTAGTCTTTAGTGATGGCACAAGTTTCTGCTGCCAACTCGGTTGACACGAAATTTTATATGTAAATCTAATACTCCATAAGGACGATACCTGTGAACTCAGCCAAATTGATCAGAAATTTTGTGTGTGTGTCCACGATAACTAACGATAGAATGAATATTCCGACAAGAAATTTCATATGTAAATTCAATACCCTCTAAGGACGACACCTATTGATTTTCAGACAAATCGTCCAAAGGGAAGAGGGTGATTATGGTGGTGGCTGACATTTTAATAATTCGGAAAACATTAAATACCTGTGAAAGCTCAACATCTCTGTACTTGATATAGATGGAGATTTAAATGGGTGCAAAGCATTAGAGTGTGTACCTAGGGACCTAAGCTTCTAAAGCTCTTATCTGTTAGCTTTAGTGGAGTCCTAAATTTTGCCTACCCAGGTATAGTTAACTAAGATGGGGGTCTTTAACGTGTACTTGATATCGTACAGGCTCGGGACCATCTTATCCAGAAGACGACGTGCTCAAGGTTTTTACCTTCCAGATAAACAACCTAAGAGCCTCGTTCTGGTTTTGAACCCGCGATCTTGAGCTCAGTATGCTAGTTAGTTATTCACTATAGTGTCGATTATTTATTAAGTCAAAAGTAGACTCAGAAATAAGAATTGTGTGACAATATTCATCTGTGTTGTTAATATTTCTTCCTAAGGAGAACAGTGTCATATTTGAGTCTATCTGAGAAAGACGTTTAGAGTTTCCTGTCAGAAGCCAATATTGAGAAAACCTCCCTTTTTTTCTATCCAGAGACGTGGAGGAAGGGGAGTGAGGAGGGTAATATCTGGAAGAGGGGGTTGTATATCCCATCTTTGTTCTGATGGATACAGTCAACATCTGTTTCTGACTCATATACAAATCTACGCTTTGAACCAATCTTATATAATCCATTCTACTTCTTATTTCGTAGATCCCATTGAATTGAGGAGCGAAAATTGAATAGCTGGGTACAAATCGATAGTTGTATTCTCAAATTAAAATTTGTGTCGATATTGGGTTTTTGAGTCCAACCTCCTTTAGATCCCTTCTTCCAATTCCAATGAAAATTAAGAGTTGTTATTCTTAAGGACAGGCCTATGTTACCCGCGATCTTGAGTTCAGTAGGAGCTAGTACAGTACCTCTAATTTTTTTTATTGATTTTTTTTTTCCGACCTCTGCTGGTAGTGCTCGGCTAGGAGCAAAACCCCCCAGCACACGTTAATTTTATTGGCGTCGCTGCTTGGCGCGCCGAGAGAACTCTGGATAAATGTGAGGCACTGGCTGGCTGTAGTACGGTGGGGCGACGAGGGGGAGCGACCACCGGCGTGCCTGCAGTCGTCCCGTGCAGTGTTAAAGTGTTTTTTTTTTTCACCGTCAGGAGACTACAAATCGGCTGAACACTGGGTAGCCGGTTTCCATCTCCAGCTGCCCTTGGTTCAGTCCCAGATACAATCCTGTTATTCGGTCTCGACTTCGCCGCAAGAACAGTTCGGGTTGTTCTTCCTCTTAAAGAAGAAGAGCTTGGAGTTGAAATCTCCATAGCCTGATAGTATCTGGGACATGCAGTGGTCAGGTAGTACCCCCAGATGGACCCGGATTTCCGCGAAATATGCATAGGTCGTTCGGGCATCCGATGATCGTGGCCATCGCTATTGCCACTTGCTCCACAATCCACAATCCTGGACAATGTTTCTTGCAACGCTCTAGTCTGGACTACCTCTGAGCTACCGACGCCCTCTATAAAAATAGAATAAAATTGCCTCCTGTGAATTGAAAACATTATTCTTAGGACGAATTAATATTTTCTTGCCCTTCTCCCCCAACAGAGATCAGTAAACAGGTCTCCTGTAAAAATATTTTCCCTGTTAATTCAAAATTTTGTTCCATGGGGGAAGGGGGAATAAATCTTTAAATATATAGAAATTTCTTTAATTTTGAATTTTAGAGTACCTGTTTTGAAATCACGTGAATTTTTCAAATTCTCTCTTGTTTCGGGAGTCTTGGTATATAATGGAAGGGGGTCCTTGTTAGCAAAATTGGTGTTTGGGGGGGGGGGGGAGGGGGGGGACCCCTGATCACAATCCTACATGCAGTTTAGTTGCATTAAGTCGCTTCACATTCACCTGTTTTTATTCCCTCAATATATTAATCCAACGTTTAATATCGCTTCAGGATCAATCTACATTGACAGCATAGACTGGGGGAGATCGGAGCAAGACGGGGTACCCGTCAAAATACGTGCACAAATATGATTTTCTTGCACGTTGTCGGAGGCGCGTTATTGGTTTTGGCGACAAAAACATATTTGCAAAAGATAGTTTTTATTATTTTGGTTCTTTATATCCCAGGTTACAATTTGAAAGCGAACATACAAGTTTGATTTGTACAATACAGTGAGGCATCAGAGCTAAGATGTTGATTTTGGATTTTCAACTTCTAAATTGCGTTTCAGTTTTGCAAAAACCACTGCCCAGAATCAGTTTTCAAATAATAACTTCTATTACTTCCTCGGCTATAGGAAGTAAAAAGGAAGTTGTGAAATCGGTCAGATATTCTATGTGGAATTTTCACGGAATTTCATGTTTTCCAACCTCCTGATTCCAAGAAAAATCTGTCTATGTGTGTTGTGGTAGACTGGTACTACTGGAGGAGGAGCAAAAAATTAATGGATTAATTCGTTCTGGGGAAGTACATTGCTGGTGATTCACCGACAATTTTTTTTATTTTATTTTTCGTTGACATTAAACTATCCAGTCTTATCCTCCCTTCCCCGGTACAGTTCGGTTGAAGGTACGTTGGGCACCTTAGTGCCGAATTCAGTAGCTCTGGTATGCACAACCCATTGTGTGAACCGGAGACTGAGGCTATCAGTCTGCCCCCATGTCTTCAAACTAAATTGTCTAACTAGTGTACACAATGTCTCTTTGCGTCTCAAATCCATTCCTTTGATCTCTATTCTAGAGGGATGTCCTCATTCACTTTGTCCACTCTTCCATTTGTATGCTTCACTAATATTTGTTTAGTTTTGCGGTTCTTTGTTCTTTTTGTTCTCTTCTAGATAGGATTTGTAAACCAACATTAAAAGTTTGTCAATTATCCTTTCGCTCCCCATCAATAACCAGTCGACCATTCGCACTAATATTCAATAGTTGACTTACATAAGTGCTACTAAATCCTCATACTAAATGTTGTATCGATGTATTAATTACATCGGCAGTTATTAGTGTTTTTGATTTAGCCCCTCCTCTGACCACCCCTTTCCTTCGGCCGATATTCCAGAAATTTTACAGGTTATGTCCTCATTGTATTTTGTCTTGAAATATGAAATTTCATGTCGATACATTCAGTTGAGTTTTTGAGTTGTCTCTCCCCTAATCCCCTGTTTCCTTTGGCCGATTTGACTGAAAACCGATAGGTGTCGTCTATAGAGGGTTCTGGATACACATATAAAATTTCGTGTTGATAAGTTCATTACTACGGTATCCATAGTCAGTAGTTACTAATTGATTCTAATTAATTAACCTATCCGTATTTTCCACAATACTCCATTTTACTAAATGTATAAGAAAGTAAACAAAAGAGTCGTCGATGACTCACGGGCATTGTACTTCCCCAGAGCGAATTAGTAAAGTCCTTGCTCTCCCTCTAAAACAGGTCGTTTGGTTTTGACTAACAATCAACAGTTGGCTTACATTGGAGCTTCTGAGTTGTGCCTCTCCTTTTTCCCTTCGGAAAATTAATAGGTGATGTTCTCACGACATTTTGATTTTAATTATAAAATACTGTGTTGATTCATTCTTCACAGGAATTTTTGTGTTAAGCCCTCTCCCTAATCTCCCTTTTCCTTTGACCGATTAGACTGAAAAATCAATAGGTGTTGGTCCTTATGGGTTCTGGATACATTATACGAAGTACAGGGAAATATACGTAATCGGTCAGAAATTCGATGTTGAGTTATCATCGAAGTTTCATATTTTTCGCCCCCCTGATTTCAAAACTGTAAACAAAAATTCCGATTATCAACATCTACGGAGTTTCTTAAACTTTTCTGGGATATTGAATTGTTCGTTTTTTCCGGCATGTCTTCCAGAGGTTGTCTTTTTTTTCTGACCATATTTCGGGACACTTACAAGTCCCTTCTTCTGGTCACTATGAACGTTCATAGTAACCAGAAGAAGGGACGTAAAAGTGTCTCGAAATATTGTCAGAAAAAAGAGAAAAGAAGACATCTCTGGAAGTAATGCCGGAAAAAAACTAACAACATCTATTGATTTTTAGCCAAATCGGCCAAGGAGAAGGTGATTTAAGGGGAGGCTAATCATAACTACCGTTGTAATAACTATATTGATATGAAATTTCGTATGTAAATTCAAAGTCCCATAAGTATGACATATGGAGGATATTAATTTTCCGGGAAATTAGTCAAAGGGAAGGGGGTGAGGGTCAGAGAAGAGGGACTCGATTCAAAATGGTACTCTAATAACTGCTGATGCATCGATACAAATTTGTTATGAGGATTCATAAGCCACTGTGTAATGTAATGAGTTTTAGACCAAACGTTCGATTGGTATTGGAGGGAAAGCGAAAACTTAATTGATTAATTCGTGTTGGAGCAGTACATAGCCCGGTGTAAGCTCAACAATCAGACCGATTACATAACTTGCCCTATATTCGTAAGAAGTAAAATTTAAAAAAAGTAGTTGATGTACCATTTCTAACTTCAAACTCTCCAATTGGCGGGTCTAATGGAGGAGTGCTGTTGTTGGTTTGAGATGATAACGAGAGCCGCCCCATCAATATTGTCAATATCTCGGCGGTCACGCGGAATTGAGCGTGTCAAATCATGGCCGATCGGAAGGCACCGCACCTCCTCCAGGTTTTTGTCAGGTAGCCTATTGAAGCCATGACCCGGTTTCACTGAGTCCGTCGACATGGTCGACATCGTTCGTTTGACATGGGAACAAGGTGGAAAAACTGAATATACAAGACTTGACCCTTCTTTTTCAAAGTATCTCTGGCAAAAAGATTCTATACACAGAACCGGAGACAGGTGTGAAAGCCAGAGAAGAGAAAATTCAAGAATGTAGTCATTATATCATCGATATTATTTCCACAGCTACACGAAGTATAGGGGAAAGAGTATGAAAGTCATAGAAGAGAAATTTCAGAATGTAGTCATTATATCATTGATATTATTTCCACAGCTAGACGAAGTAAAGACGAAGCAGTGTGAAAGTCATAGAAGAGAAATTTCAGAATGTAGTCATCATATTATCTTATCGTCATTACTTTCACAGCTACACGAAGTATAGGGGAAAGAGTATGAAAGTCATAGAAGAGAAATTTCAGAATGTAGTCATCATATTATCTTATCGTTATTACTTTCACAGCTACACGAAGTATAGGGGCAAGAGTATGAAAGTCATAGAGGAGAGAAATTTCAGAATGTAGTCATTATATCATCGATATTATTTCCACAGCTAGACGAAGTAAAGAGGAAGCAGTGTGAAAATCATAGAAGAGAAATTTCAGAATGTAGTCATTATATCATCGATATTATTTCCACAGCTAGACGAAGTAAAGAGGAAGCAGTGTGAAAGTCATAGAAGAGAAATTTCAGAATATAGTCATCATATTATCTTATCGTCATTGCTTTCACAGCTACACGAAGTATAGGGGAAGTTATGTAATCGGTCAGTGTATGTTGAGGTCTCTTCAGAATTTCATGTTTTCCAATCCTTGATTCCAAATGTTAAAAAAAAATTGTCGGTGAATCATGGCTCTCATTCGGCTTCCAAAGGCAGTCTAAAGAATAAAACTCAATATTTGACTTACGTAGTGGCTTCTGAATCCTCATACTAAAATTTATATCGATATTCCTAAAATTGATGTCGATATATTCCTTCGGGAGTTATTTAGGTATTTGAGTCGAGTCTCCCCTCTCGGGTCTCCTCTTTCCTTTGAACGATTTCACGGAAAATTAATAGTTGTCATCCTTATAAGGTTTTCAATTTAAATATAATTATTCATGTCGATACATTCATTACATCGGCAGTTATTGGGATTTTTAAGTCTGATTCCCCCTTCCCTTCAGCTTATTCCCTGAAATATAATGTCGTCCCCATAGGGGCAATTTCGTGGGGATATTTCATTATTTTTTATTTTATTTTTATATAGTTTATTGAAGATTTTGTTTTTTACCCCCTAATCTTCCCCTCCCTTTTGCAGATTTGGCTGACATTCAAAAGGTGTCGACCTTAGCACAAAAACTAATAAATGCCGTTGTAACAATTGTATCCATTCAAAATTTTATGTGTAAATTTGAACACCCATAAGGACGACACATATAACATTTCTGTGTAATCGGACAAAGGGTATTGAATGTATCAGGAGAAAATTTAGTAGGTCAGTTGACTATTTATTTTCAGGCAATTAGTTTTGGAAGGTTGATTAATTCATCCTGGAGATGTACATTTCCTGTGATTCACCGACAACTTTTAGCTATGATTTAACTCCTTATGAGGGTCGCTTCTGATTTCTGTTGTTTGGCCTGTTTGATTGGCTCGAGGAGTACAGATCTAATCAGATAGATACTGTAGAAGAGCAAAGGCCCTTTGAACCTGCTAGATTTTCTGCATACCTAGTCTAATCTTGTTCCTTTTATTGGTTAGAGGACTACTTTGATCTCTGTGTTCCTTAATTATACAGACACTACATTCTCTTTAACTTCGACAAGGAGATGTCTTGTCTATTTGCTAGCAACTAACTTTGATCTATTACAACTATTACTAGCTTCTATTAATGTTGGTTGCTAGGAGGAACAATTATTTGGAAATTGCCGATCCTAAGGATGGTCCGTCTTTCATGTTTAAAATAGGAGCAAAAGATCATCAAATAATTATAGAAATAGTTAATAATTGTATTTCACCAACAATAGTTAAACAATAGCAGCTGATTCTCCCTCCAAAACCAGTTGGACCGTTTGTGATAAAATTTACTAATTGTCTTCATAATCTTCATACTAAATTATGTGTCGATACATTCATTACTTCGACAGTTGTGGGCTTTTGAGTGTAGCCCTTCCCTTCGGCCGATTTACCAGAAATTTAATATTTACCCCGATTTCGTATAATGTATAAAATTTCGTATCGATTCATTCATTCTATCGGGAGTTATCGTGTTCACAGACTTTTTTTTTTTCATTTTTGAAATGAGGTTTTTGGAAAACATGTAAGTACCTACGATTTTTTGAACACACCTCGTATGTATATTTTGGTAGGGCTGGTGAGTACACCTGGGGACCTTAGCAAAGATGTTCTGGTCCAAATAAAGTGTGTTGTTGTTATTCTATCGGGACATGTTCAAGGACAGGCAGGAAATTGTTTTTTTACTACCAAAGATATATGAAGGATACTGAAAGTTATTATATCGGTCAGAAATTTCACTGAAATTTCATATTAAACAAAGAGAACGCCGGTAGAACAGTGGTATGCGTGCATGCTTACTGAGCTCAAGATCGTGGGTTCGAAACCCGGCCGAGGCCTTTCGTTTATTTTATCAGGGAGGTAAAAAACAATATGAGACATTAAGCTATGGTCCCGAGCCTGTACAATTTTAGGAACTCCCCAATCCTAGGTGAATAAACCTGGATAGGCAAAATTTAGGACTCCCAAAGTAGAGTCGTGCTCATGTCCTCCAGTGACGAAAATATAATATATTTATTGCACATTATGCAAAAGATATTATAGACGACATAAAAATTGAGCGATGTCAGGTCAAAATTTAGGACAGTTAAGCTAACAGTAAAGGGTAAGAGCTTTACTGTTAGCTTAACTGTCCTAAATTTTGACCTGACATCGCTCAATTTTTATGTCGTCTATAATATCTTTTGCATAATGTGCAATAAATATATTATATTTTCGTCACTGGAGGACATGAGCACGACTCTACTTTGGGAGTCCTAAATTTTGCCTATCCAGGTTTATTCACCTAGGATTGGGAAGTTCCTAAAATTGTACAGGCTCGGGACCATAGCTTAATGTCTCATATTGTTTTTTACCTCCCTGATAAAATAAACGAAAGGCCTCGGCCGGGTTTCGAACCCACGATCTTGAGCTCAGTAAGCATGCACGCATACCACTGTTCTACCGGCGTTCTCTTTGTTTAATATGAAATTTCAGTGAAATTTCTGACCGATATAATAACTTTCAGTATCCTTCATATATCTTTGGTAGTAAAAAAACAATTTCCTGCCTGTCCTTGAACATGTCCCGATAGAATAACAACAACACACTTTATTTGGACCAGAACATCTTGGTTCTTCACACAAAGTATAAAATGGAAAATATAAAATGAAATTAATTACTAATAATGTCTTGGTATAATCTTGGTTTGAGCCTTCTGTGGAGAGTAGGCTGGCCAAGATTGTAGTGGGCTGCTCCAGAACACAGGCCTAGTCTTCCGTGGTAGTTATCTACTAAGGACCTTAAATAGATAGAATAAATATATAGATATCTATTTATTCTCAGTCAAATCTACCAAAGGAAAGGGGGCATTGGCGGGGGCTCAACAAATACCCTATTAATTGTCAAAATAATGAGAAATTGGTTAACTGGGTTCTCATGGATTGCAAGTGATTCACCGATTACTCTTTTATTATTATTATTATTTTTTTTTTTTTTAAGTGAAATAAAGTTATTCTTATAGTTTACTTTCGTTTTATTATAGTTATTACTCGATAATCAATTCCGAACAGTTTCATTGAATACCGGAGTTTCTGAAATAACTAGGAGAATGAAATGACTCGATACGACTAGCGATAAAAGACTAATCCTGATTATTCATAAGTCAAAAAGATGCCTGTGAATGGCAGATAACATGCATCTTGCAAATCCTTTGATGACAATGCAGTTGCATGAATTAGCTAATGCATTCAGTATACTGCAGTAGAGTACGCATGATATATATTATTCTTCCGGGTATATCGAGTTTTTATAAGTTCGAAATAAATACATAGATATAAGTAAAGGAAGCTGAACATTTGTGCCTGAAGAGCTTTCTCGGAATTAAAAGAAAGCACTGAGAATAATAAATAATATTACTAAAAGAACAAGCTGCATAGAAATATTTTAAAAAAAAACCTAAAAATCCTGCCTTTGCCTGCGCTGTTTATATTTGAAACTTTAATGGTTATTAAGAAAAATAAAAATATTTTCCCTCTCAACAATTCTAGTTATGATTACGATACCAGAAAGAAAGATGATTTTCGAATAACTAAACATTGCTCCTTTCTTTTTGAAAAAAGTATATCTCATAAAGGAATTAATTTATTTAATGCCCTTCCCGACTTCTTGAATACAGAGGAAAAAATAAGAAAAACAAATTTAAATTTCAACTAAAAACGTTTATGTCAGAGGAAACCTATTCGGAAAAGGAATTTTTTCTCATTGTTCAAAAATAGTGAAATAAACATAATAAAAAAATCGTGTTTTATATTCAAAAACATTATTTGATAGCATTTATTTTCATTTTTTTTGGCAGAGTTCGTCCTTTAAGGTCTGTCCTATCTATAAAAACTATCCCTACTGTTCTTATGGTGGCATCGAGACTGCTGATTATGTAGTCCTCGACGGTGGAGTTAATTCCGAGACAGGATCGTATCTGGGACTGAACCAACTGCAACTGGTAACAAAGACCGGTTACCCAGTGATCAGCCGATTCGTTGGCTCTTGGCGAAAGAAGAAAAAAACAGTAAAAGACGGGCTGGGGACATCCACGGATCGTTGCAGATTAGTCGAGCGGTGGCTGCTCCCAGCCCGTCACAGCCACATATTTATTTTAATAAAGTTTATAAACCTGACCTTCCATGTTCCTGAGCTCTCTTGACGCACGACAAGATGATGTCCAACAAGATGCACCCCCCCCCCCCCAAAAAAAAAAAAAATGCGTCGGATATAATGATGTTTACGGCCAAGGGGATCCACACAAGAAACTATCTAATCCGTGATTACATGGCGTAAAAGATCTTGTCATTAAACGCCGACAAATAAATATATTCTATTCCATTCTATTGTATTTATTTATTAATATTATGTTTTTCATACTCATCACATTTTCAAGTATTTATTTATTTATTCCATTTATTGTTAATAGTATTGTTAATTCAAATTACATGTGTGTCACACTCTAAGAGTTAATATCTGTTTATTTACCTAATTTATAAGCTATTTCAATGTATGCATTCTTATGACATATCCTACATGTTATGGTTTATCAGAAAAAATATTATTATTATTAATTAACACTGTAACGAAGAATGTCAACATGAACCAATTGTTTGTGTCTCCTGATCCGAGAAATTACATACCATGAAAGTATCAATATCGACCAAGTTGATGGCAACTTTGCCTTGGTGAAAAGGCAATTGACACAAGCCGAGAGAGAATGATGTATCGGATTTAATATATTCAGAATTGATGACCGAATATATTGAATGAACGACACAGTTGTTCTGTCCTACTGAATCATCCATCTGCTTACAGTCTACCTTGTTGTAAGGGGAATGATTACACATAATCAATCTAACATTCAAAATACACCTACTAGCAGGTAACCTGGCGTTGTCCGAGAGTAATTCCATCTTATCACATTTGATCCTATCGAAAATATGTTCATAATCTCATAAGTAGACTTGTGTGTGGTTAACAGATTTACTTATCTGGAGAAGACCTGATATCCCTTCCTGGTACAAAAAGTGGAGAGTGAAGGTGAACGACAAGAAGTCAGTTCACATCGTCTTTACTCTGCGTCGCAAATATACCTGATCTTCAATAGACCTTAACAATAATCCCATATCTTCAAAAAACGATGTCCATCATCTAGGCCTCATACTCGACAAGCAACTAATATGGAACCCTCACATGAGACTGAAAAGACAGACTCACAAGAAAACAACGCAGTACTGAAGTCGATGTGGACTTATGGACTTAACTCTGGGGTTCTGCGAGGTTTCCAAAATCCTTCGTGCAATAGCCAATGATTCTTACTGTTTCCAACAAGACCCTCCATACCCCTACTCCTACGTCACCGAAGAAACTACATCCTGGTACAAAAATGTATTCTCCTCCCTTACTTCCCAGAGTCATCCTCTAGTTGGTGCCTTTAGAGACCATTAAACCTTTCCGAGTGACCGCCACTCTAGAATCAAGTATATTCTTTCTGAATAGTATAATAACGTCGAGGTCTTCGAAATAGTGTGTCACATATTATTGAGAAAGAATTGTCCTCCTTCAGCATTTCAGGATAAATATGTTTTGATATTACATCGCCTCTTTCGTCACATAGGTGTTTGGAATATGAAATATCTTGCTCCTGAAGACGGTTGGAAACCGTGAACAGAGACCCAAGTATTGTTTGCCTGGTTGACAATGCTCAGAACCGAGCTCCAAGGGGACATACACTTGAGGAGACCTCCTTCTGGAAAATAAGAATGAAAAATACTGGAAAAATCAACATAATGACCACAAGTTAACTGAAATGTAAAAAATATAGTTGGGAGACCGTAATGCCAATTAAGAGCTGTTTGAAAGGGAGTGTGCGTTCCCCGAACGTGATCTCTACTGTAGTTGGCACATGAACCCAACCGGAACCCCGTTCTAAGAGTTCACTTTTGCGATGTTTGACCTAGGTCCACCGAGAGTCTACCCGGACTGATGAGTGTTTGTTCAACATCAATATTTCTCCAGGGTGACAGTTTATCAGTAAAGTCAGACATTTGGGCGGGGAGGATGGGGAGGTGTTCTGGCACTTAGGAGGATTGGAACCTTCCAAACTTGGGACGGGGACAGAAACACTAGGAGGCGTCACACCTGGATCACAACTATCTTTCTTCATCCCCACTTGGGCCCGGCCACTTTCATAAATCACATCCTTCTCATGACTGAGTGGCCTACAGCCGTCATTCCAGAGGTTCACGTTTGATTCCTACTGTATGTTCGTTTTCAAGTAGAAAATTTTTGACTATTAAATAGCTTAAAAGGCTTCATTCGTTATTCTAATTTATTTGAAGTACTTTACGAAATTTCGAAACGTTGGGACTGTTTCTTTTTTGTACCCCCACATTCTCTCTCGTCCTTTCACTCACCATTCACTTCTACGGTTTTTTGTAACCATGAAATATCAATAGAATTTGAGAAGGAAATAAGTCGGAAGGCTAAGATGGCAGATCTATATTGTAGCGAAAAAACATTTTTTCCTGCACATATTTTTGAGAAGAGAGGATCATGTTAATCGATGCATGTCTTGTTTAAAATATTATTGGAAACGGAGATGTTCTGCAGCCGAAGCCACCAGGAAAATTTGTGAGGTTGAAGGGGAAGAGGTCCTGAATGAGAGGTCAGCTCAAAGTTGGTTCCAAAAATGTCAGACCGGAACGGTAGGTTCGGGATGACCTTCAGTCGTTGATGTAGACACTGATTGACACTGTGGAGTCGTCACTAAGCAAGAGTACCCGTCAATTGTCATCAGAGCAGCTGTAGCAGTCGACCGTAAACTGGCACAATATCGGGGGGGGGGGGGGGGGGGGGGGGGGGGGAAGTGTGCATGTAGGAAACGGGTACCTCATGAGTTGATCCCCGCGCAACCTCATCGTCGGATTCATGCCCAAAATTGCTACAATATTCACTTGGTGATCGCTTCATCAACAGAATTGCGACGAAAAGTGGATTTACTGGCGTAATGCAGATTGTAGTGGTCATTGTTCAAGTCAGCTCAACCCGTTACAAAACATGTCATTAGAACTTTGTGAGCGCTCAACCTCAGAAACGATTGTAACTATGAACTTATTACATGAAATTAAGACGTCACTTGTACACTTTACTTCGGAACCTAAGTACATTTTACTAAGTACCTCTTAATTATGACCAAATCAGAAAATCTCTCCAAGTAAAAGTTGTAGAGACAACTGAAAGATACAACTTATGTACGGAATACTTAAAAAAAAAAATGTTTTAATGTAGTTTTGAAACACATATTTTTAGACATTTTCTTGATTTATCCGAAAACGGTTATTCTTATCGAACAATTGGTTCTTACCAAAATATTTCCCTATTAAATCTCGAATCGCTATAGTTCGTCAGATGTGAGATGGGATCGATACGACAAGGTTAGGTTAGGTTTTATGACTAATGCCTACGAGGTCATATCGCCTACTACCAGAGCGCTCTTTCGTCCCTCTGGTGGACATGAGCCCGACTCTACTGTGGGAGTACTAAATTTTGCCTACCCTAAATTTTTATTCACCTAGGGCAGGGGTCTTTAACGAGTACCTGACATCGTACAGGCTCGGGACCATCGCTTAACGTCCCATCAGAAGGATGGCGTGCTTAAGTTTATTTTACCTCCCAGATTCGATACGACAAAAGTGTCCCAAATAATGGAAAATAAAGTTCCGTAGGAAATATTTCAAAGTAATGTTTAAATTGTATGGTGGTCGTGCGGGCAAGACCGTGGGGCTTTAGTCGCATGTCTTACCATGGTTGCAGGTTTGAATTCCGCCCTGGAGAGAGTTTTATTTCATAGATAGAACTGCCTCCCGTGCGCATGGATGTTCTGTAAATAACCAATTTAGAGGCATGGCTAATATGCATCGCACATAAGGCCAAAAAAAAAAAAAAAAAAAATTGCAACGAATTTGTTCTACCAAACACGTTTTTACAGATCACTATCTCCCCATCCCCACTCAAAATCGTTTCATACCGTCATTACTGGATGTCTTTTTGCACTCTCAGAACGCCATTTATTTGTTCTATATTACTGTATAGTTAGTTATTCTATGACTAACATAATATTTTTTAGTTATTTTATTTTTTTTGTGGCCTTATGTACGATGCATATTAGCCATGACTCTTGATAACGGTGTTAACTTAGTTATTTATGACAACCATGGCCCTGGAAGGAAGTTCTATCTAAGAAATAAAACTCACTCCCGGACGGGATTCGAACCCGCAAACCAAGGTGAGACCATGCGACCAAAGCCCTACGCTCTAGCCCGCATGGCCACCATGGCTCCCTCTTTATCTTTTTTATTTTGAAGTTAATAAATGTCTTCTCCATTTCATTCATGAACTAGACATACTGGTAATAAATGAGTTGTTTTACTATCTCACATCCTTCCATTGTCATTCTGTTAATTTGTCCTTGGCCGTCCTTAGTATCGCATTTCGGTTTTGAACAGCACCGAAAAGAACAGAAATATATTACATTTACGTTAGGTTAGGTTTTATGACTCATGCCTGGGCTTTAACTACGAGGTCATATCGCCTACTACCAGAGCGCTCCACTCTGGTGGACATGAGCCCGACTCTACTGTGGGAGTACTAAATTTTGCCTACCCTAAATTTTTATTCACCTAGGGCAGGGGTCTTTAACGAGTACCTGACATCGTACAGGCTCGGGACCATCGCTTAACGTCCCATCCGAAGGACGGCGTGCTTAAGTTTATTTTACCTCCGAGATAAAATAAACTAAGGGCCTCGGTCGGGTTTCAAACTCTTGAGCTCAGGAGACAACCACTGAGCTACCGGCACCCTTATATTACATTTCTCAAATATAATATGTCCTCATTGTAAATACTTGCTACATTCTTCACAATACAATACGTAATGGAATCTGTATTCCTGTAGCAGACAGTTTTTTTTTTTTTTTATAAATCATGCATATTTCTTAGAAAAAATGGTCCTGAGAATACCTCACAGTCCCAGTCAACATTCTTCGTCATTTCTTAGGGTAATTATACCTCACAAGGTATAGGGGGAGTTATGTGATCGGGCAGAAATTCGATGTTCAGTTTTCACTGAAATATAATATTTTCCGAACCCCTGATTCCAAAAATGAAGAGAAAAAATAACTTATGTTATGTCTGAGAACTCGATAACCGCATAAGCACAATACCTATCGATTTTCAGCTTTATTGGCTATATTGAAGGGGGGGGGGGGGGATTAGGGGGAGGCTTAACTCAGAAACTCTAATAACTGCAGTTGTAATGAATATATCGACACAAAATTTCATATGAAACCACTCCATTGTATGGTGCTCTTATGACATTCATACATAAATCTTTTTTTCTTTGCGAGTTACTGGTAAAAAAATGTTAACCCTTTGATCCGGATTGGTTACCTGGACGGGAAGGCTTGTGAAAGCTAATAGCTCTACATTATTATTTAGGTTCCGGAGACATTCTCGTTGAGTTCGCCTCTAACGGTGCTCTCCTCACTAACATCCGTTTCCGTCGATCCATCCGTTCTTCACACCACATTTACGACTATCCTTGACGACAAAAGTCTCTTGTGTTCCTGTCTAAATTAGTTCCTTTTTGTTGAAGAAGTGGAAAAAGAAAAGAAGACCGGCAATGTACTTCCTCAGCATCAAATATAAGTTTATGCTCTCCCTCCTTAAACTAGTCCATTGTTTTGGCTAAAATTCAATACTTAGATAGGAACTTCTGAATCCTCATACATAAATTTCGTGTCAATTACATTCAATATGACAATAATTAGAGTTTTTGGGTTAAGATCCCTCCTCTTTCTCACTCTTTGGCCGAATTTCGGGTTCATAGACACACACTCTCAGTCTTTTTTTTTTTTTTTCAATATTGGGGACTCGGAAAACCTGAAATTCAGGTGAAGACTCAACATAAAATTTCTGATCAATTACATAACTTCCCCTATACATCGTATAGCTGGGGAAGTAAAATATCTTACTATTCCAGAGGGCGCCGGTAGCTCAGTGGTATGCGTGCTTGCCTTCTGAGCTCAAGGTCGTGGGTTCGAAACCCGACCGAGGCCCTTAGTTTATTTTATCTGGGAGGTAAAATAAACTTAAGCCCGCCTTCCTTCGAATGGGACGTTAAGCGATGGTCCGATGGTCTGTACGATGTCAGGTAGTCGTTAAAGACCCCTTTCCTAGGTGAATAAAAATTTAGGACTCCCACAGTAGAGTCGGGCTCCTCCAGAGTGACAAAAGAGCGCTCTGGTAGTAGGCGATATGAGCTCGTAATTAAAGTGCGGACATGAGTCATAAAACCTAACCTAACCAATCTTACTACTCCAGCTGTCCAGAGTCCAGTCGATTTTAATGATAATACATTATTATTAATAATATCCTCATTTCCATTAGACCAACACATGGTAATAAGATATGTCTTAAGAATTAAGATAGCTTCCAGGGTTATACTATCGAGACCCAACCGGCAATCAGGTACCTGGGAGTAATGCTGGATCAGAGGCTCACTTTTAGGGAGCACCTCAAATACGTGGGAGCGAAGGCCGCCAGGACATCGGCGGCGATTTCGAGAATTCTGGCAACGTCGGTGGCCCTAGGCAGAGCAGGAGAAGACTGCTGGCAGGAGTCAGCACTTCCATCCTTCTGCACGGGGCCCCGACATGGGCAGATGCAACGAGGATTCCCTCATACCTGAGGCTGATCGCCCCCGCTCACAGGCGAAGCGCACTGAGAGTCGCATGCGCCTACCGAACAGTTTCTGGCGACGCTGCCTATGTAATTGCTGGGCTGCCCCCCATTGACCTCTTGGCACGGGAACGTACGCGACACTTCAAAAGGAAACAAGACCCGGTTCAGGTGGAAGAGGTGGTGCAGCGCTTCGACCACAGGGGAAACCGGGTCTTCTATCAGGACGCGGGGGCCAGCCCTGGTCCAGCAGAGCCAGAGAGGGCCAGAACAATTAGGGAGTGGCAGGAAGAATGGGACAAGTCCACAAAGGGACGGTGGACCCATCGGCTCATCCCTCGAGTCGAGCCTTGGCTCACCAGAAAGCATGGGGAGGTGAATTACCACCTCACCCAGGTACTCACGGGGGTACCTCCACAAAATCGGGGCAGCAACAACACCAGACTGCCCCGCGTGCCTTGGTGAGACGGAGTCGGCGGAGCATGTCCTCCTCAAATGCCCCAGATTTGAGGAGGGAAGGAAAAATCTGGAGTGCAGCATGGGCGCCCCACTGACTGCTACCAGTTACGTGGACGCTATGCTGCGCTCCCAGGAGTCGTGGGATGAAGGCTGCGATTTTGCAGCGCTCATCATGGGCGGGTTGGCCCTTCAGGAGAGGGCTGACAAGGAACAGTAGCGGTAATAAAACAGAAGAAGGGGCGTTACCAGCCACCCTTCCTCCCTTCCGCGAAGTAATGACAGACCGTCAGTTCCGCGGAAGGGAATCAGGATCGGCAAGGAGGGGGTTTTATACCCACTAAAACCATAACAAATATAAATAAATCAATAAAATAATAATAGGATTAAGGAATAGTTAAAAAATTAATTTATTTTTTTATTATTTTTTTTTTTTGGCTTTATGTACGGTGCATATTAGCCATGTCAATTTGTTGTTATCAAGTTATTTACGACATCCATGGCCCCGGGATGGAGTTCTATCTACGAAATAAAACTCACTCCCGGACGGGATTCGAACCCGCAAACCATGGTGAGACCAAAAAAATTTAATACTTTTTAAAATGATAAATTGTTTTCTGAAAATATTTCAAAAAAAAAAAATAAATAAATAAAAATATTTATCGTTTTACATCGAAATATCACTTATTGTTGTTAGGTGGGAGGTTATAGCCGGCAATTTTCAATTTTAAGATTACGCTCGGGTCGTTGTGTCTGTTATCTCATAATTTTGCCTACACTCTTTTAACTAGCATAGGGAGTCTCCGAAGGATGACTTTCTCAAAGTGTTTACCTCTCAGTTGAGAAATCTACGGGCCTTTGCTGGGTTTCGAACCCGCGATCTTGAGCTCAGTAGGCCAGCATGCTACCTCTGAGCTACTGGCGCACTGTTCCAAATATACATTAATGAAAACGTACTTTCTTGGTTATTTTTTCCCAGGGTGTTTCTAAAATAAATCTTTAATAAGCCCTTTTTTCTGTCCTGTCTTACTTCTAACTTCCTGTTCGCTGAGGCTTTGGGTTCAACTAGCTGGCAGATGGTAGGACACATAACTAGGTCACGCACATTTGTAGGCAATTTTAAAGGGTGATGGACGACATATTAATAGCCGTCATGAATACAAAAAAATAAGAATATATGTGATGTGGCCTTAACAACCACTTTTCTACAGACCTCTCAAAGTGATTTCATACTGGCATCCTAGCCATGTGAAAGTAATGTGCTGGCGTCAGTAGTATTCTTTGTTTCATAGTACTGCCGATAATAGTTAGATATTGAGACTCATGTCCAGGGCTCAACTCAAAAACTGCCGTTATCATGAATGTGTCGACACAAAATTTCATATGTTAATTCAAAACCCCATAAGAACAACACTTAATAATTTTCAACGGAAACCCCAATAAATGCCAATGTAATGAATGTATCGACATGAATTTCATATTTGATGTGAAAACCCAATGAGGTCATAACCTCTCATATTGCAGCGATATGATGCAGCGATCAAACCTATGAGGACTTGAACTCTGAGGTTCTGCCAAGGCTTCCGATCTCCAGCGCATCCAATCCTTTCAATCCAAAATTCTTCGTACAATAGCCAATGCTTCTTACTACGTCTCCAACAAAACCCTTCACACTGACCTTAACGTAGCTTTCATCACTGAAGTCGCTACACCCAAATATAAAAAATTATTTTCCTTTCTTAGTTCCCACAATACTCCTAGTCCGTGCCCTCCATTCTGCCATACTTCCCCAACGACGGCTTAAGCGTCAATGGCCTAGAGACCTCCTGAGCAGAAGCAGTGACAGTGATTAGCTATAAACAAGAGAAAAACAGTGACTAGGGAGTGTCACCACTGGGTGATTTCTCCCCTCATGACATTTTGACATTACCTTTATCTCTTTATTAGCACATTTGCTTGTTGTATTTATTTGTATAAGTTGTAAATAGCTGTTTGTAAAAAAAAAAAAAATATATATATGAAATGTATGTCGATCACACAGCATTTTTGTTTTTTTCTATTTGGATTCTAGGGGATGGAAAACATAAAATTCTGTTACGAATTTTTGACTGATTATCTAACTCCCCCTATACTTCGTAACGCTAGGGAAGTAAAAAATACTTTAACACGTCTAGACTTGTTTTTTACTTCACACCCGTTTTGTACCTGTCGCTATAGTTAAAATGAAATGGTAGATGGGACATGGAAGCCATGTGTGCCATGATTAATGCATATAATCCTGCACTAAGTGATGCATTTAATCAGGTCTTCACCCTATGTGACCTCCGACAGCTTGCCACCTCGATGTACTGTCAATGTCTCTCCCGAACAGCATCCCTGCCTTATAATGTATATTTTAAATATTTAGTTCCGTTAAACCATAACATGGTAATAGGATACACACTTAAGAAAGTTTAAATTAAGATAGCTTATAATTTAGATACATAAACAGATATTAACTCTTAGAGTCTGACACACATGTATTAGAATAAACAATACTACTAAAAAATGGATTGAATAAATAAATACTTGTGAATATGAGTACAAAAATAATAGTGTTATATAGTAGATAAATAAATAAGGTATATACAGGGTGAGTCCCTGATTTAAAGGGGAGAAATGTGGGACTGGATGGCAAAAAACGTGGTTTTCTCGAAAAAAAACGTTAAAAAATCATATCTCGGCAACGAATTGAGATAGAAAGGTGCGGTTGGAAGCATTTCACTCCATTTTAGGCAAAATTTAGGACTCCCACAGTAGAGTCGGGCTCATGTCCACCAGATTGATGAAAGAGCGCTCTGGGAGTAGGCGACTTGACCTCGAGTTAAAGCCTGGGCATGAGTCATAAACCTAACCTACATAAAGTATATAATGAATACAGTAGACAAATTAAAATTAATAACTGTTCATGTAATGATTGTATCGACACGAAATTCCGTGTGAGGATAGCCGCTATCTCAGTTGAATATAGGTTTTTAGCCGAAACGATCAATTGGTTTTGGAGGGAAGCTTACATTTTTTATTCGTGTTGGGGAAGTACATTTACGGTGATTCGACGTAAACATTTTTTATTTTGCAACTGTTTAAATAATCTCCTGACATTAGCCATCTCTTCACATTAACAGAAGATCCGAGGATAGAGTGAGTATAACTGCCTTCCAGTTAACTTCTGGCAGCCTCCAGACCCGCATCATTTCATCTTTTTCTTTCATTTTATCACTTCCTGAGTTAGCTTCATTTAACCCGTCCTAAAAAATGTCTTCTGATTAAATCTATGTCATGGGAACGGACACATTTACAAATATATATAAATATATATATATAGCTTAGGCAAGAGTTTACCCAAGTTAGACGATCGTTATACGTTATCGGTCATAAATTCGATGTTAAGTTTGTACCCGAATTTCATGTTACCCGACAGGGCATATCCAAAAACAAAAAAAAAAATCGTCAGTGATTCACCGGCAATGTACTTCCGTAGCACGATTTACTTAAGTTTCCCGCTTTCCTCAAATTAATTTGTTTTCCCTAAAAAGCAATACTTGACTTATTGTGTTAACTCTCCCCCCCCCCCCCCCCCCCCCTCCCATTAAATTTCGTGACTATATATTATTATTGCTGTTTAATTACTTTAATTTATTGATTATAAAGAAATTAACATCCATTTTGATTGCTTGTTTGTTTCATTGCCATTCCTCCATGGTCACATGCTGTTTACATTAGACTACAATCATTTCTCACAGCACTCACAACTTTCCAAACACACACACACACAGGAGGCAGACATCATCGCAAAAATAGTGAAATATGAAAATTGGTTGAAAACTTAGTTAGACAGTGGCGGTGAACTGTGGCAAAAAACCCGCACACCGTCTAATTTAATACCTAAAATCTTCCGATTATCTCTGAATATATCCATATAGTCCATACTTTGGGAATTGACCAGCTGTTGGTTAGGTGCAGACCTGAATTCTACCCATCCATTAAGCTGATCGTTACCATATCAAGTGTATTTGACAATAATTAGATATAATTAGAATTTATTAATTAGTCCTATAATTGAATTGTCTATTTGCATATAAATGGTTTAGATTAGGAGTTGCGCAACTTAGGTACAACTCTGTAATAACACACCGCAATGGTGACCTTCCCTCCATATTCTGTCCAAGTTATGTCAATTTGTTATATATAGAACTACATGGTCACGCTTATAAAATTTCGTGTTTATAAATTCATTCTATCGACATTTTCTAAGTGTAACTTATAGTTAGTTATAGCAGAACGTTTTGAGGTAGATTTAGCGTTTTCCCCCTCCAAAACGCAAACGAAAAATCGTAACATTCTTGACGCACACTGAGCAGACTGCGCATACATGTGCGCACCTTTAATACTACAACACGTGTATTTCTTATCCGTTTGTGTTTGAATTAATGCATTTTTTTTTTTTTTTTTTTTTTGAGTGTGCAACACTTTAAATTTACTCATTGTGTATCGCATGAAAATTGGCATAAAATGATAACATAACTTCTCCTGTATTTCGTATAGCTGAGCACTGTAATAATTATATATAATAATAGTGTTATAATAATTTATTTTAGTTCGTATAATCAATGTTTTTTTGTATTTATTTTAGCCATTAGAATTTTATACCTTTTATAAACTAAATGATGAGTTTTTGTAGACAGTCTGATGTTGAGGGCAACCTCAAAAGCCGGCTAGCTCAAAATAAACAAAGTGAGAGCTCTGATTATATTTTTATTTTTCAACCTGAGAAGTTATTATTTTATCCTCCAGATCGCTTTAATTTTCACAACAAAAAAGAAATTCCCAAATTACAATGTGCGACGTTGAAGCTTTTGGGAAGCTGTATTGGATGCCGCGGCAAACACTTAAAAGGATGCTTTGTATGAAAAATAAATAAATAAATAAAAAATTGGAAAGAGTCTAAAGAGAGAATTGAGAGTCTTAAAAAGCAACTTTAAAATGTTTCAAAACGATATCTTGCGTGGAGGTCTCCAAAAATAGGATTCTTGCTTTATTCCCACCTCAGAAACGATTGTAGCTACAAATTTGAAATTTTGAAATGAAAATGTCACATATGCTAAGTATACTAGTTACTTTGGAGCTGAGTAAATTTTACAAGATACCTCTTATATTTATGAACTAATCAGACATTTCTTCAAATAAAAGTTGTAGGCAAGTCTAGAAACCACATTTAATAAGAAATACGATTTTTGGTTGTTTGCCCGGTTTGTGAGATATAAGCAAAAATCGTACTGATATGTTTTGAAGCCCATTTATTTCAGACGTTTATTCGATTTAATAGAAAACTGTTAGTCCTACTGAATAATTGATTCATGTTAAAATGTTCTTTAATAAATTTCCGATCGCCTAGGTGTTCTCAGATTTGAAATAATAATGGAACTAATATTATAGCCCTAAACATTTTTTTTTTTTTTTGTCTTTATAATGTTGGTTGCAATTGTTACCATGACGCAACAACCAGCTACCAAGAGGACTTCATTGAATGTGGATGTCTTGATTGGCGTGAGAGAGGAAGGCCACCCAGCGGTAGCTCCTCAGGGCGAAATTTAAAACAATGAATATTAAGGTTATTATCAATGAATGGGGATTTTATGATTTTGTTTCAAGAAGTGGGGGGTTTTAATTTGGGATTATATTAAGTCACGGTTCCACCTCCTCTTCAATCTCCTAGGAGGATTGTGTGGCAAGTGTGGTGAAGATATGGATTTGGGTGTGAATGCAATTTGTTGTGGAAACGTCTGTAAAGGTCCTGAATTGTGTCGTGTACTGTGTTTATCATGAGGTCGCCCTAGAAAAATAAAAGTAATTACCATTTCCTATTTCGAACAATTTATTTTAGTGTCGTATAACTAAATTTGTTATGTATTTATTTTAGCCATTAGAAGTTTGTACCTTTTTTATACTAAATGATGAGTTTTTGTTGACAACCTCAAAAGCCGGCTACCTCAAAATAAGGAAAGAGAGCTCAGTCTATATTTTTATTTTACAATCTGAGAAATTATTTTATCCTCGCAATCGCTTTAATTTTCACTACAAAAAGGATTTCCCAAATTACAAAGTGACGTTGAAGCTTTTGGCAAGGTGGCTTGGATGCCGCGGCAAACACTTGAAAGGGTCCTTTGTATGAAAAAAAAAAAAAAAAAAAATGAAAAAGGGGAAAAAAGTTGGGAAAAGCGTCTAAAGAGAGAATTGAGAGTCATAAAAAGCTGCTACAATGAACAGCTTTAGAAAAAGCTTCCAAACGATATCTGGCGAAGAGGAGGGGGCCCCAAAAGGAAGGATTCCTGCCTTATCGCCGTCGCGTCCCCCCCCCCCCCCCCCCCTCCAACTTTCCCTTCATATCTTTTCCCCTCATTTATTTTTTTATCATATTCCAAAGGGGAGACCTGAAGAAGACAGGATAATAACCTGCTCTAAGTCCTGGTAATCGTCGTCTCACCTCAATGTGTGTGTCTGTGTCTTTTTTTTTCTCGAACTTTGTAGATCGATCTTTGGGGTGTGTGCCGTATTATAAAGTGCTCTCGCCCGAACAGCAATATTCCAAGTGACTCACTCTCTCCTTAATGTAAAACTTAGTCAGGCCTCATAAATTTTCACTTTTTATATCCAACACTGACAAATTCTATTGAGAATGTCTCACATTTATTTCACTATTCTGGAGTCTATCTTTTGACCATTGACTTTTTGTTAAGCTAATTTTTTTTTGTATTACTTCTCCAGGTGTAACGTAAACGATCAGAAATTCGATGTTGATTTTTCCCCAGAATTCCATATTTTCCGAACCCCTGACCAAACTAAAAAAAAAAGGTCAATCACTTCCAATGTACTACCCCAGAACGAGTCAAACATTTAAGTTTTCCCTCTCCCTCTAGAATCAATCGATCGTTTGATCTAAAAATCAATAATACTTATATTATGTTGTCATTATAACTGCCTAGTGGCGTTAGTTAGGTTTTATGACTCATGCCCGGGCTTTAACTACGAGATCATATCGCCTACTACCAGCACTATCGTCTCTCTGGTGGACATGAGCCCAACTCCACTGTGGGAGTCCTAAATTTTGCCTACCCCTAAATTTTTATTCACCTAGGGTAGGGGTCTTTAACGAGTACCTGACATCGTACAGGCTCTGGGACCATCGCTTAACGTCCCATCCGAAGGACGGCGTGCTTAAGTTTATTTTACCTCCCAGATAAAATAAATTAAGGGCCTCAGTCGGGTTACGAACCCACGATCTTGAGCTCAGAAGACAAGCACGCATACCACTGAGCTACCGGCGCCCTCCTAGTGTCGTTAATAATAACAATAATAGTAAAAAATAAATTAAATTAAAAATAAACAAAAAAACAGTTGTTGTTGAATCACCCGGAATGTACTTCTTCAGCACGAATTAATCAACTAAGTTTTCGGTCTCCCCCCATAACAAATCTATCGTTTAGGATAAAAATTAATAGTTGACGCATGTTAGGACTTCTCAATCTGCATACATTATATTCACAATTATTAGGGTTTTGGAGTTAAGCCCCCTCCTCTGATCCCTCCCTCCCTACAGCTGATATAGCTGAAAATTAATAAATATCGTTCTTAGGATATCCTTTTTACCGTTGAAGACAACATAGAATTTTTGACAGATTACATATCTTTCCCTATACTTCGGATATCTGGAAAAATAAAAGGTAAATAATTTACTCAACTTGGGGCCCTATGAATTCTGATACTTAATTAGGGTCGATAAATTCATTATTTCGGCAGTTATTAAGGTTTTTCAGTCGAGCCTCCCTCTTCTCATCCCACTTGTCATTATGTGGTTTCAAATTTACATTGAACTTTTTTGTTGATACAATCAATACAGCGGCAGTTATTAGAGCTTTTCTGTTAAGCTTCTCCCCTAATCCTACTATGCCTTTGGCCGATTTGGCTGAAAATCAATAGGTATTGTCCTTATGGGGTTCTGGATATATCTATACAATTTCGTGTTGATGCCGGTAGCGTGATAGTCTTCTGAGCTCAAGATCGCAGGCTTGTGCGATGTCAGGTACTCGTAAGACCCCTCATGTAACTAAACCTGACTGCAAAATTTAAGACTCCCACAGTAAAACTAACAGGGAAGGGATATATTGAATGCTTAGGCCCCTAGATGTATAAGAAAAAAACCCATTAAGGTGTAGTCAAGGTCCACGCCGATGATATAATTTTTCATTTTCTTTTCGATGCTGCCGTAGCTCTTGCATTTGCTCGGCACTAGACTTCTTGGGTTTTTTAAATTCCTTTTGATGCCAGCTTTCCTCTGATTTGAGTTTTCTATAATTACGCGCATATTTACGATTCATATGAGGCGACATCATTAATTTTTTTGCAATTTTCAATTTAATACCGATTTTCACATATATTTCGGCAAATATTTTTATTGTTTCACTTTGATTCCTGGTAGTGCTCCTCAAGTTCTTTACAATGACACCCGAAGCAACGTCCTATCTAATCGCGTTATCACGCTACACTAATTTCTAATTTTACACAACGCTAATTCGCAACAATCACTAAGGTCACAGGCAAAACAAACACTGCACAACAAACTCGTACGGACATGCTCTATTGTGACCTCAACCGTTATCGCATTATTAGTCTCGTAGTTATTATCGATTGAAATCTGACGGTATTTTGAAACACAAGAAAGTTTGACCGGCTATCACTGTGCTTAACGAGCGAATAGACGTTTTTACGTCAGTAAAAATGTATGTGACGACCGGAAAGGATGGTAAGAAGATAGCATGGAATGCTGCCGTAGCAGGTGTCCCCGAAACACGAGCCTTACGTATCCCAGTTCTGCCCTGATGTGGATGTCGGTCTCAGACCTGATTTCCTGTCTATGGCTTCCCAACCTAATCATTTTTCATATCTTCTCCTTCCCAAAGAACTAAACTGTTAAGCCCTTCCGTTTTCTGACGTCTTCTTCCTTACCTCCTTTAGAGGCTTCTTTCAAACAGGTTAAACGATAGATTAAACTCTTATACTTTTTTTTCCACTTGAATAATCCATTAGGGATGATTTTTTTTTCGTTTATCCGGAGGGAGGATTTTTTTTTCGTTTATCCGGAATAGTGCTTTTTATAACCGGATGACCCAGAACTATACAAGGTCGGTGAGAAATAAAAAAGTCAAAGTTATGTACTTAAGGCACGAATTAATTAATAACGTTTTCACTCTCTGTCCAAAACCAATTTACCGTTACGGGTCAATATTTGACTTAATAGTGGATTCATTCCTTACATCCGCTGTTCTTAGGAGTCGAGACCCCCTCCCCGGTCCCATTTCACTCTCTGTCCAAAACCAATTTACCGTTACAGGTCAATATTTGACTTAATAGTGGATTCATTCCTTACATCCGCTGTTCTTAGGAGTCGAGACCCCCTCCCCGGTCCCCCCCATCCTTTCTACTGGGAATTAAAATTCCGGGAAAATTAATAGATGCCATCCTTATGGGAATAAATTGGAGTATACTAGGAATGAATTTGGCTTTAGAAGTTACTGTTTCAGAAAACTTTCGGCGTTCTGCAACATTTCGCATCCCTGTCGTGAATCATCATATTTTATACAGGACACAAAAGACACCCCTTTTTCAGAGATCGTTAGAAACATGAAGTTCCGTTGAAAAGTTTGTATCGAATTTCTGATCGATTACATAACTTATATTTTGTTTAGCTGGGGAAATAAAGAAAACAATTCCGATCTGGCTGTGTATGTGTGTGTCTGTGAACACGATAACTGCCGATGTAATGAATGTATCGACACAAAATGTAGTTTGAAAAGATTCAGAAGTTCCTATTTTAGTCAACTATTGATTCATTGGGCGGGAAACTCGAAATTCAAGTAAAGAATCAACTTAAAAATTTCTGAGCACATAACTCTCTTTATATGTATTTCGTTTAGTTGGGGAAGTAAACAAAACAATCCTGCTGTTTTGAATGTATTGTATATTAATATAATAAATATGGACATACTCCTTAATATTTAATAGTGCGAGCAAGTAGGAAACAAAAACAATTCAAAAATTATATAAAAAATAATATGATAAAGGAATGTAGTAAAATTGTAGTAACTATAACACAAAAAAAATATATATATAATACTGTAATATAAACAAGCCCGTTGCCAAGGCAACGGATTTAGAAGCCACTATATATATATTTTTTAAACCAATTTAGAAAAGGACAAAGAAAATAAGAAGAAAGAAACCTAAGGATGAAGAAAATAAAATAGAAAATCAACAGGAAGAAAGTAAGAATAACTTTAAAAGGAAGAAAAGATGGCTGTAGGCCTAACCTTACAGTTTTTTTTTTTTTTTTTTTTTTTTCTTTTGGCTTTATGAACGGTGCATATTAGCCATGTCAATGTGTTATGTATAATTATTTAAGACATCCATGGCCCCGGGAGGGAGTTCTATCTACGAAATAAAACTCACTCCCGGACGGGATTCGAACCCGCAAACCATGGTGAGACCATGCGCTCTAGCCCGCACGGCCACCATGGCCCCTTACAGTTATCAACCAACATTTTCTACATCAATTACCAGATCCACCGACTTTAAAATGAAACCAAATTTTCAGAAGGGACTATTTTAACACCCAGGAACAAAATGAAACAGCTAAAAGAAGAAGGAATGAAGAAAATTTCAGAAAATTATAAGCAAAATTAAGAAAAGGTCAATAATTAAAAAACGAGTCGGTAGAAGGTTGTGAAAATTTTTAGGAAAAGACAGTTAATTATTAAGAAGAATTTGAAAAAGGAAAAGAAGAGAAAAACTACCCACATCAGATGGAAAAGCCAGCTCAAAATTTCAAAAAGGAAGCAAGTTCCAAAAATGATCCAATTATAGAGGACGGATCCAATCCAAAGCAGTATAAATGATCTGAAGGTGTATATCACAAAATTTACATGCTATTTTCGAGAGATGAAGGAGTCAAAATTAAAAAGAAAAGTTACAGAAAATTAAGATGACAATTTAGAAGAAAGAAGAGACGGAAGAAAGGAGAGAAAACACCAAAAAATATTAATATTTAGAAGTAAAACAAGAGACAACAGGAAAAAGAAACTCGAATTTGCTACCCATAATTCCGTGCGGAGGCAGTTTAGTCAGTCGATGCTGGGTTCTGGTAGAGGTGGAACCAGTGAGAGACTAGTCTCTAATTTTTTTAGACAAAATGTGTAAAAGGTTGTGAGTGACAATTGAAAGTGACCGGTAAAGGGTTGAAGGGATGTGGAGAAAGTGTGGACTCCAAAATTTGTGTTAAAAAAAAGTAAAGTAAATTGTTTATATGTTCAAGGGTGACGTCACCAGGTAATATCCATTTTGTATATAAATTTCAATATGGCCACTTTAATTTTCAAATTTATAAATTTTTTCTTAGTAAAGCCAGATTATTTATAAACATGTTTTAATTTTTTTTTTAATTTCCCCATATCTCTCTCAATGAAATTCAAATCTCAAAACTCATAGGCCTTGCGAATCAACACCTTTGAGATAAGCGCCAATCGTTATCGGGACATAATATTTAATAATCTTAATTTAATAATTTTCAGAATCACACCGGGAGACTTTTGGATTTTTGGATTGGTGCGAGTAACGTAGTTTGAAAATTTTACAGAGTTATTTATAACATATGTTTTTCATTTTTTTAAGAGCTTCACTCAACCATATGGTAGATTATTTTATTTTTGAAATTATAGATTTAATTAACTTAAATTTTTTTTTATTATTCAAAATTTTATTCATTTTTTTAATTTATTGTGAAATCCATCAAGTCAATAACAAACATAAAACCTTTCATTATGGCATATCCCTTGTGTGGAAATTAAATTCAATTTTTTTATATATACTCAAAGTAATATAACTATAGTAACCTCATTTTAAAACTTAAAAACCTTTCAATACACTGTAAAGTGTATTTAACGTCACCCGATTTAACGACAAACTCCCTAAAACATCGAAATTACTTGAATCTGGTTGGTTTACCTTATTGTCCATACCATGATACACTCTATGTAGCATCACAACCACTCTAAATAACGACAACAATACGTCATTACTAAGCAATGAACAGTACTTTCAAGTTGCCGAAATTAATAAGAATTGCACCTGTGGACGTTCTTTTGTTTGTTATTTTCTTGCTTTATTGTCTAGCACGTATTACCTCGACTGTCGGCATCATACGTACCGAAGATTCTAAGAAATTCGTTCTTTTGTTTTTTTGTGATTACCTTGCACGTGTTTACATCGGCTGCTAGACTTTTTGTATAACCAAGTTGATCCCACAGAATCCCAAGATATGAATAAAATACATAAGAAAATACAATTAAAATACTGGATAGTAAAATACTATTAAATGTAATGTAATATGTATTGATTTTTCTTCTCTTCATTCAACGACAACTCTCAATAACGCCATAAAATGCGCAGTCCCTTAAGTGTCGTTATATAGAGTTTACACTGTATATCTTACAAGCAATAAATGAAATTATATTATTCTTAATTTTCAAGCTTATAGTGGAAAATTTTAAAAAATGTTAATTTTTCCATGTGTTATCAAAAAAAATGCCCAAATTGGTTCTGAGTCTAATTTTGGTCTATAGACCTCGTCAGTATGACGTAAGGATAACCTGACAAAAGTCTCTCTGTATCTGAAGGTTACTTTACTTTCCTTGTGTTTACCAAGTGGTGTGTTTATTAATCTTTTTTTCTTTTTCATTTTTATTTATTTAATTATTTTTTAAATAATATGAGTTCATTTATAACAAACTTCAAAATTATGGAGTTTTTTAAGGAGTTGAAGATCCTACAGAAAGGAGAAAATAGTTGCAACTCCAACCATGTGAAGAAGATAGACATTAAAAGACCTAATTGTTCATCCCGTAGAAAGGGAAGTGGAATGGGAAAGAAACTTCACTATTTTAGAACAGTTTTATAAAAACCACTCAATAAATTATATTTTACAAAATAGTTAAACAGCTAAACATTGAATTTGTAATATATTGTACATATATAAATAGTTAGAAAATAAGTACCTACCTACCTAAATAATATAAATAAAACGTTTCCTTCACTACTATAATTATTATACTAGTTGTTTTTATATACCTAGCTTGACGTTGACATGTTTTATTGTAGGTACCTATCAATATAGTTCATCTATTCAAACTAGTCTTCTACACTTGGGCAATAAAACTCTTCGACTTCCTTAATCAAAGGATATTGAAAATTTGTCAGATAACAACAAATTTGCCAAATTTTATTGGAATAAGGGAATAGGCTTGACGGTATTGAATCTAAAATATCGTACTCTTTAATTCTTTTAATAGCACGTTCCACATAAATTCTGGCATGAGCAATCATCTTTGTTTCATAAACCTGACTAGGGGTAAATTGGGGTGTTGTTAGAAAAGGAGGGATATTTATGAACACCCCACAGGGGAGAAATCAGCTATAGGGAATCCTTATCGGCTAAAATCAAGTCTCCCGCATTCATTTTCTCTATAATTTTTAATATAAAATTGTTATTTGTGGGTGTCTTATCAGCGCGTCTGTAATTAAAAATGTATATTATGAATAACAACACTACAGTGTATTAAGGTACCTATTAACTTAATGTAGGTACATACAAATTCACTTGTAATACCTACATACCTTATTCTAATTCGTTCGTAGAATGTTATTTTTATCTATTTACATACCTAGGTAGGTATCAATTCACAAATTATGGATTATATCCATAATATTAGGTATTTACTATATAAATAATAAAATGCTCCACATGATATTTATCTCGGTTGTAAGTAAAATTACTTACTTAATTATTGGTAGCAAATCTTTTTTGAGTTGAATAATTCAATCAAACAATGTGTTTTCCTTACCTTACAAGTTGATAAGTACAACTTGTAAGGTAAGAAAAAAACTGCAATAATGAATATCATTATCATGGCTACATTGTGGTGCAAAGCAAACAACAATGTTTAACAATTTTTTACTATTAAATTATTTAAATTTCTAATAAAAGACAAATCAAAACACAAAATAACAAAGGCAAAATAACCTTCAGATACGACAACCTTTACGGAAGGTAATTATGACGTCACGACTGACGCAGTCTATTAGTGAGATGCATAACTTTCCCTATTCTTCATAAAGCTGCCGAAGTAAAATGTATTGCAGTTTATGAGAAGCTTATGGATATTAGCTGTCAACGCAATGGGAAAAGGCTTTTCAAAATCCCAACATCTCCTTTTGATGACTTAAGAAACGGAAGGTCGTTTAACTTTGGATCCTGTCAGATTAACATCAGGATCTCTGTTTAGATGTACAAATAGCTCTCATACAACCTTAGAATGTTGCCTTAACTCAACACATGAATCTTAGCTGAAAAGCCCTCTTGGCGGGCCCAAGCTGGAACTCCATATTTACCCGGATGGGATTGTTTGTTTTGACGTGGTAAAGGGGGCGCCATTAGAGCCAGAAGAAGGGACTCTTGTCATTTGGAACTGGATTGTAATTAAATGCAGCGTGTGGAGGTGTGAAATAGCGACTTCCTTGTCATGAGAGCTCGCTGCCATCACGTCGCGGCTCTCAAGTGAAGTAGACTAAAGCGGTTTTCAGCAGGCTACATTCAAGTGTCATTACATGGCTTCTCATTCAACCCTGCGACTCTCTACTCTAAGGAAAATCGAGTAACAGAACAACCAGCGGATGGACGCCTGAATGAGGAATTCGCGACACAATTTAGAATAATTGCAAAAGCTACTAAATTCATACAGTTGAAATATACAATGTCCTTTTTATTTGTTGTGTAACTCACGAATCTTTTATGTATTTTTATTGTACATACACAAATATGTACATTGTATTTATAATGACGGGAACGCTAATACAATATTTTATTCCTTCACTAATATCCTATAAATAAATTATAATAAATACATAGTTGAAAATCAAACATATGTAGCGGCCTGGCCGCTAGTATTGTTGTAAACATTTGATAAAATTGATTGTTGATAAAAAGGCTCTCAGTTGAAAATATAAAATCTAAAAAAATACATAGAAAATCTTGTTGAAAATAAAGTGGAGTTATTTGGTATATATATAAACCCGAGAACGCTACAATTGGTGGCAGCGGTGGGATCAAAGAAGATATTACCAGAATCCATGCCAAGACGTGCGAGACAGGCTACTAGAGGAGCGGATGGCCTGAGTGAGGCTATGGGAGACCATGACGGGGCGTCCGGGGACGCAGCCCAGAGCTTTGTCAGGCCGGTAGTCCAGCCGAGGGCCTACACTGAGGAATCCGAGACTTGGGGTGAGTACCTCCAGTATTTTGATACAGTGAGTCGCCTCAATAACTGGACGGGTGAGGGGAAGGCCCTGTTCCTGGGTGCGTATATCACGGGGGAGGCCCGTAGCATTTATAACTCCCTCCCAGAGGCGGTCAGGTCTGATTTCGACCTTTGCTGCCGGGAGATAGGGTCTCACCTTGAGCCAGAAGAACTGCGTGAGCTCCGGAAGGACGCGTTTCGTCGTAGACGTCAGGAGAAGGCAGAAACACTCACCCAATTTGCAACGGGCCTCAAGATGTTCTATGCTCGAGCCTACCCATATAGGGAGGGACCCGAAAAACAGGAGGCCCTAAAGGACCAATTTTTATCCGGACTGAGAAATAAGGAGACCCGACTACATACTGCCCTGACGCGCCCCAGTTCACTTGACTCGGCGCTCAGGCGGGCGCTGGTTGTAGAATCTACCTGCGCCTTGTATGGACCGCCGTCTGATGTCGCGGGGATTCGAGGTGAGTGGCAGGAGCAGGGTGGTGGTGTGGTTGAGGGCGCTGCGGCTACTGTTTCAACCGATCAAGTGCCGCTCAGAAACTTTATCCAAGATCAAAAAGCCCAGATACTAGCGCAAGGGGCCCAACTCGCCGAACTGACTAAAGCTGTGTCCAAGTTGACGGCTCGGGTGGATGCAGGAAACAGGCAGCCTAGGGGGGTCCGCCGTTGTCTGACATGCTGGTCCTGCGGGAAAGAGGGGCACGTAAAGGCTTCCTGTCCGGGAAACTGAAGGGGGCCACCAACGAGGGCCAGTTGGTGGTCTGCAAACATCTGGCTCCAGCTGTCTCGGATAGCACCCGTCTGCGGGGTAATTGTGTGGACATCGAGATACACGGCCGACGAATAGTAGCCCTAGTTGACACGGGGGCCACCGTGTCGATGCTTAGTCTGAACTGCGCCCAGCGTTTGGGCCTGCGACTGCAGGAGCAGCCGCGTTGCAGGCTCACTGCTGCAAATGGTGAGGAAATCCAAACTGCAGGGTTTATTGACGCCCAATTAAAGATGGGTGGGGCCACGTATGAACATCGGTGCATTGTGGGTGACATCCGTTTCGATGTTATATTGGGTGTTGATTTTCTGAGGGAGAACAATGCCCGGCTGTCATTCAAAGAGGATTTATTGGAGATGAAAAACAACCGAGTCCCATTACGTGCTGTGGGTGTCCATCTAGGCCGTAATCTAGACGTCGTCCTTGGGGAGACTGTTACGGTGCCGGGACACCACGAAATTATCATTACAGCCCCCCTTTCCGTGGAAGAGGGGAGGGAAGTTGTGTTTGAGCCGAGAAAGCGAACTGAGGAAAAGACGGGTATCCGGCTAGCTCGAGTTGCAGCTGTGGTGCGGAAGGGGGAGATCCCTTTGCGCTTACTGAACCCTTGTTCCGAAGAGAAAATATTATACGCTAAGACATGCCTTGGTCAGGTGGAGGTGACCCTGGAGGGCATTGCAGTGGTCGAAGAAGATCGTCGACAGCAAGAGGTAGGACCGAGGGACGTGGACGTTGAAGCCCTGTTCCGCGTGAACGACATGGTGCTGGGTGTAGGTCAGAAAGAGGGTGTCGTACGGCTTCTTCGGGATTACGTCGACATATACTCTCTGGGTTCCACGGACATGGGTCTGACTACGTTGGTGCAGCACAAGATTGTGACCGAGGGCGCCGCGCCGATCAGGCAGCCGGTGCGCAGGATCCCGTACCAGCGGCGGCAGGAAGTTAGGCGGCTAATGTCAGAAATGTTAGAGCAAGATGTTATCGAGCCATCCAAGTCCCCGTGGGCCAGCCCGATTGTTCTGGTCTCCAAGAAGGATGGGAGCATCAGATTTTGCGTAGACTACCGTAAGCTAAACGACGTCACGAAAAAGGATGCATACCCCCTCCCACGGATCGACGATATTCTTGACAATTTAACGGGTGCAAAATATTTTTCGTCATTAGACCTCGCGGCAGGCTACTGGCAAGTAGGTGTGGAGGAAACTGACCGAGAGAAAACAGCGTTTGTGACCACAGAGGGCCTGTATCAGTTCAGGGTTTTGCCGTTCGGGCTTTGTAATGCACCTGGCACATTTCAGAGGCTCATGGACTTGGTACTGGGAGGACTGAAGTGGACCACTGCCATGGTCTACCTTGACGATATCGTTGTGTGGAGCGCCACTGTGGAAGAACACCTAGCCAGACTACGCGAAGTGTTTGAAAGGATTCGACATGCAGGTCTTAAGTTGAAGCCCCGCAAGTGTCAAATCCTCCGTCGACAGATTTCTTTTCTGGGACATGTCGTGTCGGCTGAGGGTGTCGCCACAGACCCGGGAAAGATTGAAGCAGTGCGCAACTGGCCCGTTCCTACGAACATGAGTGCTCTGCGGTCTTTCCTTGGGTTTGCTGCGTACTATAGGCGCTTCGTGAACAACTTTGCCGAGCTGGCATCGCCTTTATATGGGGCCGTCAAAAAGGGAAGCAAGTTGCAGTTTGGGCCAGAGCTGCAGCAATATTTTCAAGAACTGAAGACCGCATTGACATCCGCCCCTGTTTTAGGTTTGCCGCAAGCTAAAGGAGCATTTGTGGTCGATTGTGACGCCAGTGACTTAGGCCTAGGGGCAGTCTTGAGTCAAGTGCAAGACGGAGTAGAGAAGGTCTTGGGATATGCTAGCCGAGCCCTGTCGAAGGCGGAACGTCACTATTGCACCACACGCAAAGAAATGCTGGCCTTGGTGTTTGGAGTGCGGCACTTTCGATTTTACTTGTATGGACAGAAGTTCACCGTCCGGACGGATCATAATTCCCTTAAATGGCTGCGATCGTTTAAGGAACCGGAGGGACAGGTCGCTCGGTGGCTCGAATTACTTTCGCCCTATGATTTTGACGTCATCCACCGTCCTGGTAAACTACACGGGAACGCTGATGGACTATCCCGATCATGTGCGCAGTGTCAGGGAAAGAAAAGATCAAGAAAGATCGCCGGTAGCGAAGATGAAGCGGAGCTCGAAGAGGAAATAGATGAACGGTCCACTGAGGAGAACACAGTGGCCGGCGAGTGGCTGGGAGCTGTGGTGTCGGATGACACTTTGTCGAAGGCCCAGGAGAACGACCCGTTGCTTGGCACGGTGCTCCAGTGGATTGCACAGGGAGCCCGGCCACCTTTTGGCGAAGTCAAAGGAAAGAATCCAAAATTAATCAGCTTGTGGACGCAATGGAGTCGGCTAGAGAAGCGTGAAGGCTTGCTTGTGAGGAGATGGGACGAGGAAATGAAACCCTCGCGACATCAGCTGGTGCTCCCTCAGACGCTAGTGGAAACGGTGTTGGAGGGTCTTCATGATAGCCCCGCGGGGGGAGCGCATCTAGGGATCACAAGGACGCTGTGCAAGGTAAGAAATCGGTACTACTGGCCAGGTCACCGAAAGGATGTTGAGGCATGGGTGAGTGCTTGTCCGGGGTGCGGAGCAAAGAAAGGGGCACGGAGAAGGGCGCCAATGCAAAGAGTCGTGGCCGGCTTCCCGTTCCAGAGGGTGGCCGTCGACATCCTGGGGCCGCTACCGCGAACACGTGGTGACAACAGGTACATCCTGGTGGCGGCCGACTACTTTACGAAGTGGGTGGAAGCCTACCCGCTGAAAAACATTGAAAGCGAGACGGTGGCGAACACCCTCATTCAGGAGTTCTTTACTCGCTATGGGGCTCCCTACGAGCTGCATACAGACCAGGGCCGCCAGTTTGAATCTCGCCTCTTCTCCGAGCTGGCAGCCAAGCTGGGAATAAAGAAGACCCGCACCACCCCCTATCACCCGGAGTCGGATGGCTTAGTTGAAAGATTCAACAGGACGTTATGCAGCATGCTCAGCCATTACGCCAGAGATCGGCAAGACAATTGGGATCAATTTCTACCGCAGGTGATGATGGCGTACCGGTCGAGCAGACATGAGACGACCGGTCTTACACCCTACTATGCCCTGTTCGGTCGGGAAGTTAGGCTGCCCATTGACATAATGTACGGGCAGCCTGAAGACGAGACTACACTCGACGATTTTGTGTCGCGACGAGTCCAGCGGATGGAAGAAGCCTTCCAGTTCGTACGGGAAGTGCAAAAGAAAGAGCAAGAGGTCCAGAAAGATTACTACGACCAGAGGAGCATGGAGAGCCATCTTCAGGAAGGGGACAAGGTATGGTTGTGGAGTCCTTTTGTGGGCAGAGGTCGGACTCCCAAGCTGCACCGACCCTGGGCGGGACCGTATAATATTTTAAAAAAGTTGTCCGATGTCACATTCCGAATCCAGGCTCAGGAGGGACGACGGAAGCGACTCGTGGTACATGCCAACCGGCTGAAGGTGTACAGAGCTTCACCTCGGGTCCCACCTCAGCCTCCCCGGGGAGGGGAAGAGTGTAGCGGCCTGGCCGCTAGTATTGTTGTAAACATTTGATAAAATTGATTGTTGATAAAAAGGCTCTCAGTTGAAAATATAAAATCTAAAAAAATACATAGAAAATCTTGTTGAAAATAAAGTGGAGTTATTTGGTATATATATAAACCCGAGAACGCTACACATATATAAAAAATTGGCGTGCGTATAGGTGTCATGGCAACCCCAAATAGAACTAATTTCGACACCCCAAATACTCTACCCTGCGCACGTCAGTGGACCCAATCCCATTATGTTAAATTTGCTGATTAGCAGTTGGTCTCTGTTTGGCGACTATTTAGACCAGGAGTCACTCCTCCCTCGGGGCCTCCTTTG
This sequence comes from Aradus depressus, assembly GCA_963662175.1. Taxonomy (NCBI): domain Eukaryota; kingdom Metazoa; phylum Arthropoda; class Insecta; order Hemiptera; family Aradidae; genus Aradus; species Aradus depressus. The sequence goes on along the minus strand of OY759217.1, from coordinate 31,560,941 downwards.
CTCCTCTTCTCCACAACTCCCATTAACTTCTCTTTCTCCTCCCTTCCTTGATACATTTCCATTTTTCTTCTTTTTCCTTTTTTCTTCTTTTTCATTTTTTTTTTCTTTACTTTCTCCCGCCTGAGTCTGGATTAAAGCCGTTACTCCCATCCCTTCACATTTTCTTTCTCTCTCCAAGCTAACTCACTTTATCTTATTTGTTAGTCAGCTAATACCATGGCGTTTAATAATGTCTTCATTTTTACTTTCACAACTATACAAAGTATATGACAAGTTATGTAATTGGTCTGAAATTGTATGTTCAGTTTTCACAGGAATTTCATGTTTTTCGACCTGTTTCTAAAGAAAAAGAAAGAAAATCGTCGGTGAATCACCTGCTATGTACTTTCCCCAGTATGATTTAAATAATTACATTTTCACTCTCGCTCCGAAGTCAATGACTTACATAATAGCAGCATCCTTATACTAAATTTTGTACCGGTATCGGTATCGGTACATTCATTGCAAAGGCAGTTATTGGTGTTTTGAGACCAGAAAACATGAAATTCCGTTGAAAACTCTGCATCAACTTTCTGATCTGGGGAATCAAAATTTCTGTCAGTGTTGTGTGTCTGTGAACGTATAAGGTCGACATCTATGAATTTTCAGTAAAATCATCCGAACGGAAGTATGAGGATCAGAGGTAGAGACTCGATTCAAAAGACCCATTAATGCCGATTTAATGAATACAGTAGACTCCCTTATCCGGCGTTGCCGGGAACGACGTGACGCCGGATAACAGAAAACGCCGGATAACGGAAATCAATTAATGAGAAAAAATATACCAATTATAGTATAAAAAAAAGTGTTTTTAGGTGAGCTAAGGAATAAAATACGTATGTATTTTGTTGATAACATTTATTAAATTGACAAATATGTACATACTGAACATTGATATATTATATGTTTGTACATATATATATCCCAAGCATTAAAAAGATATTTTCATATCTGCGTTTAATTAAATGAAGTAATAAAATATTGTATTTGTGTTCCCTTCATTATAATTACAATGTACAAGTGTATGTATGTACAATAAAAATACATAAAAGATTCGTGAGTTACGGAATTATTATGTGCTCGTAAATACACGTGGCTCATATAATTGATTATCTAATAATTGAATGTTAGTTTTAGTTCAACAAAATTGATATTATTTTGCGAGCGCCGGTTAACAGAACGCCGGATAAGGGAGGGTCTACTGTATATCAATAGAAAATTCAGTATGAGGATTCAGAAAACCAATTTTTTTCACTTAAATGCAAACGTATAATTGATTAATCAGTGCTGAGGAAGTACATTGTCTGTGTAGTTATTATGACTAATTCCCGGGCTTTAACTACAAGGTCATATCGCCTACTACCAGAGCGCTCTTTCATCACTTTGGTGGACATGAGCCCGAATGACCTGACAGGCTCTGGATCATCGCTTAACATCCCATCCGAAAGTCTACATGCTTAAGTTTATTTTACCTGCCAGACAAAATAAACTAAGGGCCTCAGCCGGGTTTCGAACCCGCGATCTTGAGCTCAGTAAGCAAGCCCGCATAGCACTGAGCTACCCTCTTTTCATCTTATTTTTTATTTTTTTTTTTTATCAGAGTTCGGACAAACTGTTAAAAATAATTAACAAAAAAACAATGGTTTCAATAAACTAATTTTTTGAACTAACACTATTGCATTATCTTTAAAGTAATTCACGGCTATCTTTAAGTTTCCACCCTATTCGAAGGACAATAGGTTCATTATGCCCGTTCTCTAGGACTTAGCTGGGATTAAGCTCCCTTCCAGAAGTCTAATCTCTTACAAAGTGACACTTAATGATCAATGTTCAACTAATTTTCAATCTTATTCCTTTTGTCTCTTCTCCAAGTCAATATTTCTTTTTTTCTAGGGTTCCTTTGATCAAAGACCTATTTACTTGTTTTTTCAAGTTGTCTGCAAGCTGTCTGTCGTTCCATGGTTCCATTACCATATCTTTCGAATAATTATTATCTTGGTAATTGGAAACGTCGTTCAATTATGGACTTCAAAATTGCTTATAAATTATATACATAAACCTATATGAAATATTAGAATACAAATATATGAAAGATTAAAAATTATATCGATCACGGTTTCGAAACCTGGCCAAGGCACATAGATTTTTTATCTGGGGGTAAACAAACTTTGAGCATATCGTTAAGCGTCGGACGTTAAGCGATGGCCCTCCTAGAGTCAGGCTCATGTCCACCAGAGCGACGAAAGAGCGATCTGACAACATGGGATATAACCTCGTAGTTAAAGCCCGGGCTTGAGAATAGCTATTATTATTATTTATTTATTTTTATTGGTAGTAATAGCTAGCCGGCTTTCGAGCTTTCCCTCATCATCAGGCAGTCTGATAAAAAATTAAAAATTTTGAAAGAACTAAATAATATAATAAAAATAAATAAATAACAATCTAAAACATTAACAATTTAAAATATCATGGATGGGGACAGACGAGTTATCCCTGTCCACCATCTGAGTCACAACTGCTATTATTTTTATTAAATTTTAAATTAAAAATATATTATATTTATATATTTCTCAGTAGAAAGTCTTATTTCCCGACGATCGGGAGGAGTATGCGCCCCTTCCACACAAAGAGAAATATAGAAAAAAAATAAAAATAAATGTAATTAACATATAACAATAAATTTTTTTTTTTGTGTGTGTTTATTTATTTTAAGCGACAACTATGTAAAAAATGCACAACCAGCGGCTGGGCTGACATATAATATACAAAAAAAAATAAAAATAAATATGATATGAAAGGCTTGAGAGAGGAAAAACACCCAGCGGTGAACCCTCATGACATCACTTCACAACGGGAGATCTCTATGCCAGACTCTCTTTAATCTTCTTGGGGGATTGTGGGGTAAATTTGTATTTAAAATTTTGCGAATTTCCGGATTGGTGTGTAAAATAAATTTTGGTGTAGAAACGTTGGTATAAATGTTTAATGCTTGTGTCTATGGATGTGACGTTCAAATCGCGGTGTAAAGTCTTGTTGCAAACGTATGGTGGGCATTGCGTGATCAGTCGGAGAGTCTTGGATTGAAATAAATAAATTAAATAGTATACAATGAGAAACATTAATGATAATAAAAAATATTTAACAAAAATTATTACGATATTATGCTTTTATCTGAAATTATAATTAATTATTATCATATTAACAAAAAATATTGGTGGTGGCTTTTGTCAGGAAATTAAAAATGAAATCCAAGTATGAATTAAATTTTGGTTATTATGTTGAGCTCAGTAGGCTAGGGCGCTATCTCTGAGCTAACGGCGCACTTCCCAGAAATTGTATTGAAGCTGTGTGAGAGAAACTTTGCACAAAGGTGAAGCATGATATGAAAACCCAGTCTTAAGCTTATATGTGAAGAGTGTTCAAATAAAACTCGTCTCCATTGTCGAAATCAAGTTGAGTAACAATTGTATTGTTATATGCTAGCTTGGATAATTTGGAGAACGGTATACAACCACTTGACCTAATGTTGCCATATCAAGGCAGAACTAGACCGTAAATTCATGCCAGGGAAGTTCATTGCCGGTGATTCACCGACCGGAGCGTCTAAATTGTATATTCTTTCGGATAAATATCTCGTAGGAAAATTTAGTTAACGTAGAAAAATAAATGGCGGTTAAATTCTGGAAAAGTATCAAATTTCGTAATTAATTTTTTTTAAAATAGAAATGTATTCTTTATGGATGTATGTTTATATAGTTAGTAATTTAGTTATTGAGTCATGCCCGGGCTTTAACTACGAGATCATATTGCCTACTACCTGTGCGGTCTTCCTTCACTCTGGTGGACATGAGCCCGGGTCTATTGTCCTAAATGTTTGCCTACTTAGGTCTATTCCACTAGAGTAGGAGTCTTCAAAGTGTACCTGACATCGGGGCCATCTTTTAACATCCAATCTGAAGGACGGCGTTCTCAATATTTTCCTATCTTCCAGGTAAAAAACCTTAGGGCCTCGGTCGGGTTTTGAACAAGCTTGAGTTTTCTTTGGAATTACATTTTTCCCATATCCCTGATTACAAAAAAAACGAATTTCTTTGTATGTCTGTGAACACGATTACTTCTCATGGAGTGGGTGTACAGACACATACGTGTATCCAGAATCCCATATACCCGACACCAACTGATTTTCAGACAATGGGAGGGTCAAAGGGGGGTTCAAAATCCTAACTGCCGTTGAAATGAATGTATCGATATAAAACTCAATTTGAGGATTCATATACTTTGCCGATGTAACTCCGAAGAATTTTCGGGGATTTTGACTACACATAATATATTCTGGGGCCTATACCTTACAGCATATTAATTTGAAGTCATGAAGTTTTGCCATTTTGACTTTAAAATCTTTAATCATTAAGATAATAACTTGGAAGTTTCTACTTGATGTACTTATGTACTTAACATGTTATTCCAAGCTAATCCTTCAGGTTGAAAACATATTAAATTCATTGTGTACCTAGATCGATCCATTGAAAGTGTTAGTAAACTTTCCTATTAGAAATTGTTTGCTGTCGTTTCAGTAAATGCTTTCAAGCTAAACTTCGTCAACTTCCATTAATGACGTTATTAGGAAGTTAATGTGAAGATGACTGATGTAGTCAGAAGTGATTATTTCAAAGGTTGTAAAATAAAATGTTAGTGAATCACCGACTGTGTACTTCCCCAGCATGAATTAATCAATTACGTTTTCGCTCTCCCTCCAAAACCAATCGACCGTTGGGCCTAAAACTCAGTATTTGACTTATATAGTGGCTTCTGACTCCTCATACTAACTTTTGTTTCAATATATTCATTACATCGGCAGTTATTAAAGTATTTTAGTCTAGCCCCTCTTCTCTGATCCTCTTCTTTTCGATAAATTTTGCGGAAAATGTTCTTATGGGATTCTGAATTTAAATATAAAATTTCATATGTTAATTCAAAGCTCTATAAAAATGACATCTACTAATTTTCAGCTGAATCAGGCCATGAGGAGGGGGCTCAACTAAAAAACCTCAATAACTGCAGATGTAACCAATTTATCGACGTGAATTTTTTATTTAAATTCAAAACCTCGTAAGAATGCCACCTAATAATTTTCCTGGAAATCGGTCAAAGGGAAGTGGGAACCAGAGAACAGGAGTACACAATTTCCTTTCGATGATTTAAGAACCGGAAGGTCGTTTCATTTTTGAACCCATCAGATTAAGATCAGGATCTCTGTTTAGATGTACAAACAGCTCTCATGCAACCTTAGAATGTTGTCTTAACACATGAATCTTAGCTGAAAAGCCTTGGCGGGCCCAAGCTGGAACTCTATATTTACATGGTTGTAATAAATGTATCCACAGAAAATTTAATATAATGATTCGTAGAATTACTTATAAATATATGGTACAGCCAAGACTTCGAACATCAAAAGAAAACAGGTATTTCAATCCAAGACTCTCCAGGTGATCACGCAATGCCCTGTGATAAAAACTTGTTTGCTACCACATTTCCTGTAGAAATTTGATCTCTTTTGTTTATTTAAATTTTGATTTCTACAGTAGTTTGCCGAAAATTGCCCTAAAAAAATATTATCAATAATTTAAGACGTGCAATTTTTAAGAAAGTACACGTATACAACGAAAAAAAATTCAATTAAACAAACTTTACACTTGGATTCACAAAGAGATACCAATTTTTAATAATTTTAAATAATATTAATTTCTAATCCAAAGGTTTTTCAAATGATACTACTACTGGGCCAACAGGGAAGATGAATAGAATAGAATTTGAAGAGGACAAATAATTGGGTTATTATCTATATTTACATATTTAAATTAAAAAAAAACTTATTTGAACAAACAAAACAAAAATTTACAATGGCACAAAAACATTAAATTAATACTTAAAAAACTATTTCTTTTTTTATTTGGGCATATTGAAAATAGATATTATTAATTGTACCTTCTCGACGCCTCTACCACAGAAACCAGACCCCGTCAACTCTTCACACTTTAATTCCACCCCAGTCAACTTTCATCTAATTGTTCAACTTCATTTTTATTTAAAACATATCAAACCACATGCACCGTTTAAGAGCTAGCTCACGACTCCATTACATTTTAACACTATTTCACAGCTGTTTTTTTTTATATGTTTTCTTGTTTTGTTTCTCAAACACCTTGATATATATCTAATATATATATGATATTAGATTATAATAAAAAAAATTACCTCTTTTCATTAAAATATTCATTAAAAAAATGTTCCGTAGTGTACATCACATTTGCCTTTTCCTTCTTTTTTAAAAAAAATGTTTGTTCACAAAATTTTTTTTTTTTTTTTTTTTTATATAAGTTCTTTCAGATTTAATTTCTTCCAATACACAGGTTGATTTAGCTTCTTCCTCGAATCCACATGATAAGCTTCCTCCTTCAATACACAGATGGATTAACGTCTTCCTCCAATACACAGGTAGATTAGCTTCCTCCTCAAACGCACATGTTGGCTGGCTCCTTGGTGTCTTCAACTCATTGCTCAACGATGTATCGAAGTCTCTCTCTCACTTACACTCACTGATTTATTTTTATTTTTTATATGCCCAATTCGACGCTCTTTTTATACATATATGCCCATTTTTATTATTTTTTTTTTTTATTACTATTTACAATTATTAAACTTATATATATACGTACTTAATTTCTAATAACAAAAACAAATCTTAATCTAAAAATTTACAATTAATCCTTAACCTAAAGAAAATGTTAACTTAAATTTATAAAAATTTGAACTAATTGAACATAAAAAAAAATAACATAATACTAAATTTTTTTTTACATATTTACAGGTTCAGTCATAGTCGTGAAATTAAGTTCGGAAATAATCAAGTTGGATGCAGATTTAAGAAATTGCCAATTAATTTTACTTTCCGCCTTTACCATCAATATAAAATTTGTATGTATTCAAAATAATTATATAAAAAGATTGTATATAAAAAAATTTACTTGAAATAAAAATTAAATAAATCCTTTTTTATTTACTTCATCACACTTCCAAAATATTACTTAACAATCAAAATTAGGCCTCACGCCGGGTAATAAGGAATACAAATTTAATTTATTTAATATATATAGTACTTGTCTTTTGAGGTATTAAATTCTTTGAGACGTCCTTCATACTTCCTAACTAAAAAAAATGTATCTCACATATATTTCATTTCAATTTACTTCCCTAACTAATTACACCCTAAGAATACTTTCGTCGATGTAGCAAAAATACGGTTCCTCCTATCTCAGGTAGGCAACCAACACTACAATATAAATCTCCATTATATCGCTAGTTCTTTCTAGTCGACATACAAAAATCATCTTCCATGCAGAAAAAAAATATATATCTCCAATATATCGCTAGTTCTTTCTAGTCGACACACAAAAAAAATCATCTCCCACAGATCAAAAAAATATATATTTCTAATTAATCACTATCTCTTACTAGGATTAAAAATAATATCTCCCAAAACAAATCTATATAATCCCGACGTCTAAAAGAATGTCATCAGCAATTTAATTTCAAAACTTCTCTAATTAATATTACCCTTTGTTTGTTCCTATTCCTAAAGTTATATAATGTGCTCCTACAACTCTTCTCATTCTCATCTACTCTCTCTATTAAACAAATTTACGTAGAAAAAACATGTTACTCAAATAATAAATGAAATTGTCTAAATAATAGAATTTATAATAACAAAAATTTACTAACCTATGCATACATACAATTTATATAATATATTATCCTTCCAAGGCTTCTTACAGTTTCGTTCGTCTTTCTAATTTATAATATTATTATGATTTAGTCACGTCCGGTATCCTAGCTGAACAGTTCCGAAACAGAAAATCTGTCCCCTTGACTCGGCCTCAGGAAGTTCGTCATGTCTCCAAAGAGATCTAGGCATCTCTCAGCCTGCTGATTTTATCTTTCTAACATTTGTAATAAAAAATATAATAAAAAAAATCTATCTTCTTCCATATTATGTTCGTTCAAAATCAGCTGTATGTATATGTTTTAATTTTCAATAATATCATTATTAACATGTAAGTCTCAAATAAATAATTTGTATATGTTAAATTTGGATGACTATTCCCTAAATATAATCTTAGATTAATTTTTATACTGATCCTAATATCTAATCTAATCCTAATTAAAATATAATTCCTAATTACTTTAAACACAGAACTATACCAAAATTCATCCATACTCTTCATATACCAAAATTCTCTCATCCAAAAATAAATGTATCATTCATACTATTATATTAGTCCAATGTCACTTCGTCATATTTTAAATTGATCCTAATTCTGTCATGTTAGTCTGTCAGTCATTTCCTCAAACTCATCCGAGTTGCAAAAAAAAATAGGTTCACTATAAAAAGTGGCTAATGCAATTATATTGCAAAGCCCAAATTTAATTTTATCTTTTTCCGGATGCCCCGGCGAATTATGTCTTTAAAAATCCCCTCCCCCTTCTCTAAATATTTGTTCAGTGTTAATTTTGTCCTTAATACCTGTTTGAATGCTTTTACTCTCTTTTTAAAATTGTTCTTATAACTTTTATTAGCCTCCTTTCTATTTCCAGTTTGTCTGTAAGTTTTAACTATATTTTCTTTAAAATTAAAATTTGTCTTTTGTTTGTTGTCCTCAGTCTGTTCGTTTGCTTTGTCTAATAACATCCAAATGTTCCTTTCACTCTGTCCATCCACATCAACATTCATCCTATTTTCTTGAATTTCACTTAATACTAATTTTTCTACATTTTGACTCTCTTCCTCCACCTCTTTCTCTAAAATTTGGGTCTGTTCCTCCCCACTGTTATTCTCTGTTCCTTCTACCTCATCAACTTGTGACTGACTGTCAATAATAAGAACCTCTTTTTCTACTTCAGAATTCCCTTCATCCAACTTGTTAATTTTTTGATTTAAGTGCTTTTCTAAGTTTTCTCCTGCTTTATCTATTCGATTTCCTAAACATTGTTTATCTTTCTGCAAATTCTCTATCTGGTCCTTCAAATTGTCCATCTGCTTATCTAATCTCACCTCTAAATCTTTAATGTCACCCCTTAAGTTTGTCTCTAATTTTCCTAATTTTTCCCCCATTTCCCTTTTTAAATTTGTCTCTAAATTTCCTAATTTATTACTTTGCTCTTCCATTTTTTGATTCATATCCCCCCTTAAATTTCCCATATCCCCCCTTAAATTTCCCATATCCCCAGTTAACTTTGTCAACACAACACGGAGCCATTCCATATCAGGAGCAGCAATGCCCTCTTTTTCTTTATCTTTATTTACCCCCTCCCCTTGCGACTCCTCACCTGTACCCTGCATGGACTCCATTGCGGCTGGAGTCTCCCTTTCTCTATCTTCCGATAACTCCATATCGGATCTTTCCTCCGAACTTGACCCTTCCTCTCTACTTTCCTCCTCTAATCTTCTCGCTTGTCCTCTGGTAATTGGCATTTTCTTACTTTACTAAATATATAATTACTAAACAAAAACAATGTTATATAAAATAGTAACCTTCTTTTGAAGTTGGCAAAAAAAAATATTATTTCTCAAAATTAAATGTAACCCTTATTTGTCTCTATTCTATCCTTTTCATCTTTTTCAACCTGTTTCCCTACTTTAATTAATATAAAAAAATTCTCCCATCAAGGTTTTGCCAAAATATGATGGGGCTTTGTGGCGAAAATCGTCCACACAAGGGATATGCCAAAAATGTGATAAAAACTTGTTTGCTACCACATTTCCTGTAGAAATTTGATCTCTTTTGTTTATTTAAATTTTGATTTCTACAGTAGTTTGCCGAAAATTGCCCTAAAAAAATATTATCAATAATTTAAGACGTGCAATTTTTAAGAAAGTACACGTATACAACGAAAAAAAATTCAATTAAACAAACTTTACACTTGGATTCACAAAGAGATACCAATTTTTAATAATTTTAAATAATATTAATTTCTAATCCAAAGGTTTTTCAAATGATACTACTACTGGGCCAACAGGGAAGATGAATAGAATAGAATTTGAAGAGGACAAATAATTGGGTTATTATCTATATTTACATATTTAAATTAAAAAAAAACTTATTTGAACAAACAAAACAAAAATTTACAATGGCACAAAAACATTAAATTAATACTTAAAAAACTATTTCTTTTTTTATTTGGGCATATTGAAAATAGATATTATTAATTGTACCTTCTCGACGCCTCTACCACAGAAACCAGACCCCGTCAACTCTTCACACTTTAATTCCACCCCAGTCAACTTTCATCTAATTGTTCAACTTCATTTTTATTTAAAACATATCAAACCACATGCACCGTTTAAGAGCTAGCTCACGACTCCATTACATTTTAACACTATTTCACAGCTGTTTTTTTTTATATGTTTTCTTGTTTTGTTTCTCAAACACCTTGATATATATCTAATATATATATGATATTAGGCTATAATAAAAAAAATTACCTCTTTTCATTAAAATATTCATTAAAAAAATGTTCCGTAGTGTACATCACAGCCCACCATATATTAGCAACAGGAATTTACATCACACCCAAAGACGCAACCATTAAACACTTTTACCAACGTTTCTACACCAAAATTTACTTACACACCAGGAAGTTCTCAAAAAATTAAATCCAAATTTACCTCACAATCCCCCAAGAAGATTAAAGAGAGATTGGCATAGAGATCTGTTATGAAGTGATGCCATCACTGTTGTGTTTTTCCTCTCTCAAGCCTCTCATGTGATATTTATTATTGATATGTTATTTTATTTTTATATATATTTTTGTTTTGTATATTATATGTCAGGCCAGTCGCTGGTTTTGCATTTTTTGTATAGTTGTGGCTTCAGATAAATAAATTGTTATAAAAAAAAAATTGTTTGTTATTTCTCAGATAGACTAACCAGCTATACCATACAGTATTTAGCCTTCTATCCTGAAGGACGGCAAAGCCTGTCATGCGTCATCGAGATTGATTTCGTCCATATGCCCTCCATTCTCCAAGGAAAAAAGGAAACATTAAAAAAAATAGATATCAACCCTGGAAAGCTAACTCTCCGTCCATGCTGCTTGACCCATTGATAGTCCGATTGAAGAGTATCTCTTTTTTTCTTAGACATTTTTATGATAGTTTTTTTCTTTTATTAAGGAATTGAAAATTGAAAGCAAATTTAATTCATTCCCAAATCTGTACTACTCGCTTTCTTTACCACAAATACTACAAAATCTTCTCCCTGGAGACTGAAGAGGAGATGGAACCGTGATTTGCTATAATCCTGCCATAATTTTATAAAACATCATTCAGAGTAACTTTTATTTCTAAGTTTCACTTAGAAATAGAAACAAACTCATTATCACATGATGTTGGGCTTTTAGTTAGATAGTTTTTATGACTCATGCCCGGGCCTTTGTTATATTACATATAATAAATAGTTAGTTGTTCTAAATTGTTAGTCCCCATTGTGGGAGGATGGTAGTCAGCTGTCACCTTAGAAAAAATAGTTAATTGTTAGTGTCTATAATGGGAGGGTAGTCAGAATATATTGTTAGTTGTTAGTGTCCATTGTCAGTGCTGGTTTGTTCACACCTTAGAATAATTTTTTTTTTTATTTGGTACCTATATTTACAATCAGTTAAAATATAACTATAAATAAATTTGCTGATAGTATAAAAAATAAAATAATAAAAAAAATAATAATAAATAAATAAAAAATAATAATAAAAAAAATATACAAAACAATAAATGTCAATATACACAAAATAAGATAAAATAAAAGAATCTACAAAATAATACAATCTGTACAAAAACAATATATTGATAATTCTTGGTGCCAATTGTGGGTGGGAAGGGTGGTTGTCAGTTTTCTCCTTAGAATATATTGTTAGTTGCGAATGCCCATTGTGGAATTGTGGTCTTTAGTTGTCACCTTAGAATAAATAGTTATTCTAAATGGTTAGTGCCCATTGCGGAAGCATGATCGTTTGTTGTCACCTTAGAATAAATTGTTAGTTGTTCTAAATTGTTAGTGCTCATTGTGGGAGCATGGTCGTCAGTTGTCACCTTAGAATAAATTATCATTTAATTAGCGAGAGGATGATAAGAAGCAAGAGAGAAAGAGGAGAGTTGGAAACATTTGCAAGAGGAGGGAGGCTTTACTCTGCTAACTAGATTTTCATCTTAATGAATGCAGTATATCAATTAAGTAGGAGGGATGGGGGTGGAGGACCTGGGGGCTGGGGTTGGGTTGGTATGTATCTCGACAGACCACAGAGCCCGACTTACCAATTCAGGACCCTTCCAGACCCAACCCCTGTTGCCTTTCTCTTTATTTACGTCTTCTCTCCCATCTCCATCTTTGGATAATTCATCATACAACGGATCTCTCGTTTCCTTTCCACATCTTAAAATCATGCCTTTTGTCCCTTCCTCTTCAATCCTCTGCAACATTTCACATTCCTGGTATAAAATTTATTACATTCTAAAGGAGGAATGAATAAATGAAGATAGGAAATTTCCGCCGTTTTCCAACCATCTATATTGCTCTGTATTAATATAAATGGCGAGAGGTGGAGGTAGCCTGCTTGCTTACTGAGCTCAGGATCATGGGTTCGAAATCAGGATGCGGTATTTTCAGCGCAATTTCATGTTTTCCGACCTCTAGATTCCAAATATGAAAAAATTATTAGGGTTTTTGATTTGAGCCTCCTCCGATCCCATTAATAAGTGTCGTCCTTATGGAATTTTGAATTTGCTATCGGCAGTTATTAGTGTTTTTATGTTATGCCTACCCCCTAATATCGTTTGCTCAATTTGTCTGAAAAACGATAGGTGATGTCGTTAGAGGGTTCTGGGTTCACTTATAAAATTTCTTGTCGATATATTCATTCTGTCGGGTATTATCGTGTTCACAGACTGTGTGACATACATTTTTTTTTTTTTTGAACACGATAACTCCCAAATCGGCCATAGGGGAGGGGAGGATTTGGGGAGAAGCTTAACTTAAAAACTCTAATAACTTTTTTCTTTTGTTCCTTACCTACCTTCGTTCGCACTCAGCAAACTTTTCTTAGTATATTTATAATTAAACCTCACGATGTTGTAATGCCGAAACTGGTAGTTGTTGGATAAATAATATTTTTTGGAATAAACAATATTTTTCAAAAAATAAATTTGTTTCATACAGTCTTTTTGTTTGGCCATTCATTGACTGACAATCCATTAGCGCCCAGATCAGAGTGCATCACAATAGACATGGCCTCACGCTATGCCTACATTAACTGATCCTGCGTCTGCAACAGATGATATTCCGCCTATCAATCATGTCAGAATATATAAGTGATGTAGGTACCAAAATGTTAACTACATAATAATTTTGTATATGTTTTTCAGTTACTTTCTTATAACTTTAGTATAAAGAAATATTGTAATCGTGCAAAAAATCGAGTTTTGAACGGAGATCTCCAAAACATGTTTTCACTAATTTCTATAACGTCCTGTATGTTATTGGAACAAATGAATAAAACAAACTTATTTTTGAAATATTGTCTATTCCACTAAAGATAAACTTCTTATATGTTTCTTTAGTGGAATAGACAATATTTCAAAAATAAGTTTGTTTTATTAATTTATTACAAGTTTCCACAATATGTCCGCGTTCCTCAACTTGAAGTTGTTATTGGAACTTCGTGAGTGCTCTAATTTAGCAACGATTGAAGTTATGAACTTGAAATTTGAAATGAGGATGTCACATTTGCTAACTTAGATCTGAACAGATTTTGGCCGAAAACGGACGAAAAATAAGGCAATTTTACTTCGGGTCTAAATACGTTTAAACAAATAGTGCTTATATTTATGACATAATCAAAATTATTTTCAAATAATAGTGAAAACTGAAAAGCACATTATATGTATATGAAAAAAAAAAAAAAAGTTTTCGAAGGCTTCCCAACTTGTGAGATATATGGCGAAAACCATTTTAAAATGATCTCTCGAAACACACTTTTTTTTTCACATGTTTGTTTGCTTGCTTTGCACGAAAACGGTTAACCTTATTAGAATGTTTGTCCTTGCAAAAAATGTTTCCCAATTTCATTTTGTCTCTTTGAATAGCGTAATCTTGAGAATAGATATTCTTATACTCTGTGATGCCAGTATGAAATAATTCTTAGAAGGGGGAGATAAGAGTGATCGGTAAGCGTCGTTGGTATAAGAAAGTCCTGTAATGGCCAAATCACATATTTTTTATTATTTGTTGTTTTGTATTAAAAAAGTTTAAAACTGAAACAAAAATACTGCTGATGGCAATATATTGCTTTCATGAAACCAGTAATGTCAGTTTGAGAGTGTTCTGTAAAAACGTGATTGGTATGACCATTTTTTTTTTTAGAAGTCTACAGAGTGGAGGGGTATACGAATAAACCTAGGAGACTTAGGAGGAGATTTTGAAAAATCCAAATGGAGAATAGCCCTGAGAATATAAAATCTGGCTCAAGAATCTCCAGTGCCAGCCAGGTCATAATCGGCTTTTACAGGACGAGGGGGAAAAAAATTGCTTCTTATTTCTGAAAGGGCGGAAAATTGACTTATTCATCTGGCCATGGTTATTATCTCCTGTCCCTAATATAATAACAGGGAAGTCCGACTCGCTCGTTCGCAAGTCTCTTGTAAGCTAGTTAGTGATTATCACATGACTCAAATTAGTAATTTTGCGCTTCAGAAATTCATTAACATTCGTCTACGATCATTAAAAACCGAGGTATATAGTTCAGAAAATGTGAATCCTTTCGAACCATTATTATTATTTTTTTTTTTTTGAACTTAGTACAAGAATGGTTATTGAACCTGTGGAATATCGAACGAATTTCAGGAGTGGAAATACGAGTAGTAGGGCGATTTTTAAACTAATCATAATGTTTTGGAGTGGTCCGATATATCGGAACCAGCGCCATGACACTTGAAAAAATCCGCTTGGGAATCACTGTAGATATACTTCCCCAGCGCAAATTAATCAACTAAGTGTTTGCTCTCGCTCTAAAACCAATTAACCGATTTGGTTGATAGTCGATAGGATTCTTACTAATCCATGTATTAAATTTCGTGTTGATAGATTGGCTACATAAACAGTTATTAGGGTTTCTGTATACAACCCCCCTCCTCTATCCCCCACCTACATTGGTCGATTTAGCTGAACATTGACATGGGATTTTACGTATATAATGTTTTAATTTTTATTGTATTTTCTGTGTTCAATTTTATACCACTTCATTTTATCACTTGTTATCTTACTTAAATGTTTTATTGTTAATTACTGACTTGAAATAATAATTCTATTGATTTTTCAAAAATATTTTTCATTTTATGTATAAACATACATAAAATAAAAAATATTTTGCCAGGTTCACCACCTGATGAGGATGGCAAATTGCCGAAACTAGTTGTGGTGTAAATAAAATATATTGTTGGACCGAATATCTTTATTACTTATATGAACCGAGGAACGTACGTACGGTCTCTAGAAGAAATTTCCGCATCGAATTTTCGAACGATTACATAATTTCCCTATACTTCTTATTCGATGGGAAGTAAAACTCTGACTCTGAGCACGATAACTCCCGCTAGAATGTATCGACACAATATTTTACATGTAAATCTAGAACCCTCCTAACGACGGCACGGTTTTCAACCTAATCGACCGCAGGGAAGGAGGAATTAGGGAGGAGTCGTACAACTGCTCATAGATCGAATGTATCGACACAAAATTTTATATGTTTGAGTTACTAACATCGACATTAAATTTCATATTTGAAGTCAACCCAATGAACTGGAACTTATATTGAGACTGACTAACTTCTAAGTTGAGAAACTTGTACATATTGTGGAAACCTGTAAAAAATAAATATAACAAACTTATTTTTTGAAATATTGTCAATTCCACAAAAAAATTGTTTTACAAAAACTACCTACCGTTTTTGGCATTACACCATCGTCAGGTTTAGTCCACAACTCCCCCTCCCGTTCAAAATTGATGGACGCCACATAGCCTATTTTTCAACTTGGCTTTTAAGAATACTACATGTGAAATTTCATGATAATCCGTCCATCCGTTAATGCGCTAGAGCAATATTTATGCTTAGGCCCATCTTACAACCCCCCCCCCCCCCCCCCCCCCCCTCTCCAATACCGTTGACAGCTAGGAACTCTCTTCATAAGAACCTTCCTCGGGCTTCACCGAATATTTGAAAAAAAAAAATGAGCCGAATTGGTCCAGCCGTTCTCGAGTTTTGCGCTTAGCAACACATTTAGCCATTTATTTCTATTTATATAAGATATATTGTAACGTGTCACTTTGACCGATACATAACTTTATATGAATTTATAGTAATTTTTTTTTTTTTTTTTGGGGGGGGGGGGGGGTTTATAAAAAAAGTTATAGGTTAGGTCAGGTTTTATGACTCATGCCCGGGCTTTAACTACGAGGTCATATCGCCTACTACCAAAGCGCTCTTTCGCCACTCTGGTGGACATTAGCCCGACTCTACTGTGGGAGTCCTAAATTTTGCCTACCCTAAATTTTTATTCACCTAAGGCGAATTATAATACCTGTTTCCTGCATTACACCGCATTGTAAACAACTTACGCATTCTAGGCGTTCACGTGGATGACGAGAAAAATTCTGATCCTCATCTCTGTTTGTATATTTGTATTCCTATACGATATTAATCCTTTAGTTTATTATTTAGGAGGAGAAGACAAGGGACAAGGGAGCACGTTCTGTTCTACTTGCTAGTCGAGAAGAGCAACTTTTTAAATAACCAATCCAGTGTTGTCTCTTGTTTGGTTGGCAACTCTGCTCCTATTCCTCATGGTCTCCCAAGGGCCTGTCTCCCTCTCCCTTGTATTATTCACACTCCTCATTCCCCCTTTCCTCTTCTACTCCAAGTCCACTCCACATTTTCTCACTTCCCGCCACTTGTCCTGTAAAGGACCTCCTACTCCCTACAGTCATTTTTACTTCGTCCCATTTGACACTTGAAGTCTCTCATGATGAAATGTTTAGATTATGCAGAGTCGCGTATCTTCTACACCCCAATGTCATTTTGCTGCACACTTTTTTTCCCTTAGCCCATCTGTGGAAGTTCTTTAAGCTTTTTTTTTATTTTTATTTTTTTATTTTTTACACTTTCTCCTTTTAAACTAAAAGCTCTCCTGGGTTTTTAGAGGGTTTTCTTAACCCTTACAACTGTTGTTGAAAAAAAAAGTTGATAAATCACCTGCAACGTACATCCCCAGCAAATTGACCACCAAACTCCTCCACCGTGATCTGCCATCTCAGCCGTGATCTTCCTCATGATCTGGTTCCTTGGACATGCTCAGTCCACCGCAGGCGCCGTGATTTCATGTACGGATATTGCCAGAAGATGTCCCTCAGCTTCGTGTTTCTTCTGATCCTCCACTCCTGGGTTTCTCTATTCTTGATCTGACCTGCTATTCTACTCAGCACTTTATTTTCGAATGTCTACAAATACTTCTCCAGATTTGAGGTCATTGTCCAGGTTTCAATCCCATAGATCAGGACTGGCTTTATCATGGAGCAATAGATCCTGTGCTTCATATTCCAAAAAATGGATCTGGATTAGCTTGATGGTAGAGTTATACGCTCTTTGGGCTTGGAAAAGATAAGCTCCCCACATTTAACTCCTGTTCTAGATGGATATCCTTACGAACTATGACACATTGGATGGCCCTTGTTGACATTAACCTTCAGCCCTATTCTATCGTTGTGCATTTAAAACAAATATACCAATATACAATAAACATTACAGGTATTCGATTTCATGAGTTGAGCCCCTCCTTCCCCTCGGCTGATTGTGATGCACTGCTGAGGTATGTGACCGAAGAGGAGTCCAGGCTAGTCCTGGAGCAGGTCTCTCTGCCATATCCGCTTGAGGCGTCAGGAGTCCAGGCTAGTCCTGGAGCAGGTCCCATATCCGCTTGAGGCGTCGTGGTCGATTTGTGAGGAGGGTGTTTGAGGATAATTCTTGTATAAGTGGATTGGCGTGATGATGGAGTTTGTCGTGAAAATGTTGATATCGTGTTCTGATAACAGAGGGTACAAATGGGTTGTGGTCATTATGTAATGTGAAGTTGGAAACGTAAAATGGCGCATCAGCAATGTGGCGTTGTATAATTATTGTATTGACTGAAGAAGTATATTTGATTTTTTGACTGATCCCAATATCTCGATGCCGTAAGTCCAGATGGGTTTTAGTTTTATAGGTGAAGTTTGTTTTCAAGCGATAATGTCGATCGTCGTCCGATGATTGATTTCAGTCGTCCTAATCGTCTATTGATGTCTGTGCGTTTCAGTCTAATGTGGGTTGTCCAAGTTAAACCTCTGTCTAAATGAAGTCCTAGATATCGGACAGTGTCGGATGCAGGAATGGGCTGGTTGTTAATGTAAACTGGTGGACAAGTTGTGTCTGAGAGTGAATGTGGTTTGCAGAGATTTGTCTCAATTAATTTTTATTCTTCATTTGTTGGACCAATCTGTTGGCTGGTGTAAATGTTCATGTAAGTGTGAGTTTGCTTGTGTTGGATCTGAGTGTGTTGAGAGAATGGCTGTGTCTTCTGCGTATGTAGCGAGTAGTGTGTTGTCGGATGTGTGATGTGTAGATTTAAATAAATTAATTCAACAAATAAGTAACATAATATAAAGTGATATAAGACCAACAATAAACGTACCCGAAAAACGGTTTTTTTAACAAGTTAAATAATATAATTAATTAATAATACAAAATCATCGGCAGTGTACTTCACCAAAATTAATTACTCAATTATGTTTTCGCTCTCCCTCCAAAACCTATCGACCGTTTGGATTAAAAATCAATAAATAGTTGACGTACATAGGAGTTCTGAATCGTCATATTGAATGTTTATCGATTCATTACTTTTAGTCCCACTCCTCTAATCTCTCCCTTTACCTTCGGCCGATTTCTCGGAAAATTAATGAGTGCCGTCCTTATGGGGTTTGAATTTAAATGTAAAATTTCATGTTGATACATCCATTTTATAAAGCGTTATTTCACAGCATCACAAATAGGTGGAATCCATCTCCATCCAGTGTACATGCCTTCTCCCCAAGGCTTGGGGAGAAGGCATGTACACTGGATGGAGTCTTACATTGCAATAAAATGGTACAATAATACAGGGGTGCTGAAGGAACCAGGTACAGGGAGCTAGGAAAACCCCGTCATGAATGTCACATTCTAGCCTGATGACGGGGTTTTCCTAGCTCCCTGTACCTGTTTCCTTCAGCACCCCTGTATTATTGTACCATTTTATTGCAATGTAAGACTCCATCCAGTGTACATGCCTTTTCCCCAACCCTGCTTATTCATAGTAAGTCAGTTTAATTTTGACTCTTTATTATGTTCCTCCTATTTGTCTATTTTCATGTTTATCAATGTTTATGTTTAGTAATGTATTCATATTTAGTTTTAATTTGTATTAGTGTACGTTCATTTTTATGGTTAACAATGTATCTATATTTAATTTTATTGTTGATTAATGTATCCATAGTAAGTCAGGTTCAATTTTTAACTTGTTACAATGTCTATTTTAACGTTCAGTAATGTTTATCAACACACTAGTTTTGTTTAATTGTGATTCTAATCTTGATTCCCCCCATGTTTGTAGGCCCGAGATGATGATATAAAATATATCGACACGTTGGCGTTTGAATAGTGTTTTCTTCCATCTTTGACACCCTCAATATACCTACAATTAGAATCTAGTCACTAATCAACATCAACATTACTAATGCTTTTTTTTTTTTTTTTTTTTTTTTTATTTTATTTTTGCAATCAGGGGGTCGGAAAACATGATATTCCGGTTTGACCGATTACATAACCTCCCCTATACTTCGTAGAGCTGGGGAAGTAAAATGAAAATTATGGGAAAAAGGAGGGGGGAGACTTTTGAAGAAGAAAATACTTTTAATAAGATATTTCAGGACTTTATTAAATTTTTAAAGCTTCAATGTTATTAAATACATTCCAGGAACTGCTACTGTTTAATAACACATAGCGACGGATTATTTGGTTCACAACCGGCTTTTTATAAGTTGCCACTTCATTTTAAACGTACAATGACTTTGAAGAAAAATATAATTATTTGCAAGAGAGTCCGTGATACTAACCATTGAATAATCTTACAAAAATCTCCCCTAAGAAATCTAAGGAATCTTTAACTAAACAGCAGAATCCTCATATTACATTTTGTGTCGATACATTCATTACATCGCCAGTTATTAGGATTCTTGATTTGAGTCCCCCTCCTTTGATAATTAATTTTCAGCGGAATCTGTCGAAAGAATGGGGGATTTTTTTCGACAGATTCCGCTGAAAATTAATAGATGTCGTCCTTATGGGATTTTCCATTTCAATACATTATTACAACGGGATTTTTGTGTTAGGCCCTATGTTAAAAAAATATATATCACATTTCCTGTGGAAATTGGCTGGTCTTATATTAAAATTTTGGTTTCTACAGGAGTTTCCAAAAAGCTCCTAGCAACTTCACATGATTCTCTATCAATGTATTATCTTTCTCAGCAAATTAGCCATTTCTCTTCTTAGAGTTGGAAAGAATCTTTTCAAACAACTTCTCATGATTCTCTACCAACGTATTATCTCGCTAAACAAATTAGCTATGCCTCTTCTAAAAGTTCAACAGACTATCTCCTAGCAAATTTTCATGATTCTCTATCAAGGTATTAGCAAGTTCTCTCAAAACAAATGAGCTAAATCTAAGACTTATTCAGAATCTTCTCTAACCAGTGTTTCCGTTGCAAACGGCAGATATTTAGCGTTATTTGCCAACAGTTGTCCTTCTCTGGAGGTCTTGTGCCCCTTATGCCATATTTTCTTTCATTTGTCTCCCTCTAACTTATTGAGTCTCCTGAAAGCTCTAACAAACTTCTCCACTTCCTCCATCCATTATACAAAGGAAATATAGCTACCGACTTTGTAACGACTTTGGGACTGCTGTCGACCGGCTAATGTTCCCAGAAAAATCTTTTACTCCATTTTTTTTTTGTTTATTGTGATATGTCCATGACTGTGCATATATGTAAAATATTCAGTAATAAAAGATACATAAATTTTATTTAAAACTTGTTAATGTATAAATTGTATGTTTATACCAAACGTTTATTTAAATAAATATATTTGTTTGTTTTAGGTAAGTTCAATTCTCTCTCTACAGTTTAAATCTCTCTCTACACGTGTAAGTATTATTTATTATTATTATAACCTGTGTAATCAGTTAGTTATTGTAACTCATGCCCGGGCTTTAACTACGAGGCCATCTGCGAGGTCGCCTATTAACAGAGCGCTCTTTCGTCGCTCTGGTGGACATGAGCCCCACTCTACTGTGGGTCATAAATTTTGCCTAACTAGGTTCTTTAACGAGTATCTGACATCGTACAGGCTCAGGAACATTCCTTAACGTCCCATCCGAAGATTTTTTCAGCTCCCAGAAGAAAAAAACTTAAAGTCCTCGGCCGGGTTTTGAACTTGAGCTCAGCAGGCTAGCACCATGCTACCCTTGAACTACCGGTGCCTGTGTAATCTGTTTTTAACAATTGGAAGTGGGTAGTGATAAATTTTGTAGCTCACTATCACGTCTTCCGTTAGGTGGTAGCATCTATTCCATAATATTTTAAGCTTAAGTAGCATGTATTTCTATATTTGTAGCTCTGTATAAATGTTGGTGCAAGCATGGTGTGTTAGTGAGCTTGTAAGTTATATAAATGCTAGTGTAAGCACGGTGTGAGTTAGTGAGCTGGCAGATAGACTATAGAAATATTAGTGTAAACATGGCATGAGTTAATGAGCTGGTAGATAGACTATAGAAATGTTAGTTACTGAGCTGTTAGACAGCTCTATATAAATGTTGGTGTACACATGGTCTGTTAGTGAGCTTGTAGATTATATAAATGCTAGTGTAAGCATGGTGTGAGTTAGTGAGCTGGCAGATAGACTATAGAAATATTAGTGTAAACATTGTATGACTTAATGAGCTGGTAGATAGACTGTAGAAATGTTAGTTTCAGAGCTGGTAGACAGTTCTGTATAAATGTTGGTGTAAACATGGTGTGATAGTCAGCTTGTAGATTATATAAATGCTAGTGTAAGCGTGGTTTGAGTTAGTGAGCTGGTAGATAACATTATATCAATTCAATTTTAAGTATGATTTGAGTTAGTGAGCTGGCAGATAGGCTATATAAACGCTAGTGTAAGCATGGTACGCGTTAGTGAACTGGTAGATAGCACTTTATGAAGGCTTGGTGTGTCAGTTAGTGAGCTGGTTGATAACATTATATAAATGCTAGTTTAAACATGATTTGAGTTAGTGAGCTGGTAGACAACACTGTATAAAGGCTATTGTAAACAAGGTGTAAGTTAGTGAGCTGGTAGACAACACTGTATAAAGTCTATTGTAAACAAGGTGTGTTAGTGAGCTGGTAGACAACATTGTATAAAGGCTATTGTAAACAAGGTGTAAGTTAGTGAACTGGTAGACAACACTGTATAAAGGCTATTGTAAACAAGGTGTAAGTTAGTGAACTGGTAGACAACACTGTATAAAGGCTATTGTAAACAAGGTGTAAGTTAATGAACTGGTAGACTACACTGTATAAAGGCTATTGTAAACAAGGTGTGCTTGTGAGCTGGTAGACAACACTATTATGCGATACACATAAATGCTAGCATATGAGTCTCAGTAGACAATATTCAATCGCCCCTCTATTTGCCTATAGTCAGCCCCCATTGTGCCAAGAGCTGGAGGAGGGGGGGGCTGCACCCCTGAAAATTCATTATCCACTTCACCTCTCCCCTTTTTCTCACCTTTAATTTGTTCTTCCCTTGGATTTTTCAACTTTGTCCTCCAGTCCAATTTCAATTCTTTTAATTTAGGAAAAAAACAAAAAAAAAAAAAAAAACTTTCTCTTTGTCCTCAACAGTTGGCTAAACTTATAAAACTTTAGGAAAAAGAATTTTGTGTATTGATTTATTAAATTATTTTAATATAATTAGATAATATTGAAAAGCTGGTGCCCACTCCGTTTTTTTTTTTTTTTTTCTACATACCTACCATTTGCAGTTCTGTGACACAAAGACGGTTATGTCTTTTTTGAATGCTGCCGGAGATCGGACCATGAGAGAACGGCGGAGTTACGGAAGATCCTGGCATTTAGTTCATATTCTGGGACTTGGTCCTCCAAAACCTGGTGTTTGGGGTATAGAGTAGGCAGGAATTCGACTCAAAACCCCAAATAACTGCCAAAGTATTGAATGTTTGACACAAAATGTAGAATGACATAATTCAACAATACTCTGTAATTCAATTATATATTTTTAATCAAAGATCGATTGGTTAAGAGGAAGAGCAAAAAATTAATTGATTAATTCGTCGTAAAAAGGTGAATCATGTATCTTCCAAAATTATTCTTTTGTTTAATTAAGTTATATTTTCTATTTTTAATTATAAGTTGTATTGATATATAAACTTTTATATTTTATGTTATATATTTATATAAAATGTATTAATAATAATAATAATAATAATAATAGTCTTAATTTATTTTTACAAATGTACATTAATAATATTGACCGACAATACTCATGGTCAAATTGACCGTCTGAGGGGTTATCTCTTCTATTTCTACTCACACATATATAAAAGTGACAAAACAAACAAAAAAAAAAAAAAAAAATCAAATACAAATACACATGCAGTAATTTACAAAATTAACTTACATGATCCTTTAAAACAAACTAACAAAAAAATTAAAATAGAAAACATCTTGCTGTTTATATATCACTAATAATTAAACTCTGAAACCAGCTCAAATCTAAAATTCCAGGCGGCTTTGCAATAGTTAATTAAAGTTTTGTAATTTCGTCCATTTACATATTCAATAAACTGAATATAGCTTAACTCTGCTTCACCAAAATAGATAAGAAGAAATTCTTTTAAGATGTGGCATACGGCAATAAAGTGAAACACATCTTCATGTTGCTTGTTATTACACATGGAGCAAAGCTTGACCTCCTTAGTGTAAGAATACTTATTTAAATAAAGAAGTTCACCTCGTACCTTCAGCACCCAGCTTATCGAATTCGCATCCATCTCTGAGAAAATAACTTTAATATCTGTAACTAGCTGTTTATATAAAGTATGCTTGGTACTATTTATTGATTTTAATTTATATTCATTAATAAATGTATCCCTTACTTTATTTACAATATCATTCCCTTTTATATAAAATGTATTACATTTATGTGTGAACTAGTAAAGGTCAACCCTTGCTGCTTTGAGATTTGTATCTCTAAGCAATAAAGTTTCATTTCATATCGTAGTTAAACCCGGGCAAGAGTCACAATGATTAACTAATCTACTGTTTGAGTCGCTTAAAGCTACTTCTGCGTTATTGGAGCCCTCTAAAGATACTTCCAATTGAATGAGCCCTTTTCCTAGAAGTTTATAAGATCTAAGAACTAAGCAGCAGCTTGCTTGCCGAAGTATGCTATAAGGGAGCCCAGCCCTTGGAATATATGTAAACTTATGTATAGGTATAAGGGGGTCTATGTGTTTGTGCTGTCCTTAGTTTTGAAGGATGGTTATTAAATTTCATGTGTTGATTCTACCATGTTCTAGAAAGTGCCCATCTCTGAAGCTTCGAGCCTTTGGCGATCAATTGCCCCGACGGTATTAATCTAACAGAATGTTGACAGTATAGGGAACAGTGGTGGGTGCTGTAGTAGTATGTAAGTTTGTGGATGGTGCTAAATCAGTCTGAGGACATGATGTACTGGTATTGACAATGGCGGAGTGGCCTCCAACAGATAAGACCATTGATCTAGTTCTGTGCCCTTCACCCTGAATTATGTCTCTCTCCCCCCCCCCCCCCCCCCCTCCCTCTTTTTGGATAAACTAAATATTTATGTTGGTACCCATCAGCTTACATGCCTTGCTCCTTGTGTGGAACCAACCCATCTCGTGAATAACAATAAATACTCTCCTGGGTTCGGAGCCGTCTGTCTTTATGCATGAGTCTGCCATTCTTTCTCATGAACAAAACTTCATTCCGCCTCTTATTTAACGCTAAACAAATTTATTGTTTTTCTTATTTTGTTTTTGTTCTGAAAATTACTTTTGGGTTGTGTAAGGAGATTCTTAATTCATATAAAACATATTATTGTTATATAATCATTTATCCCATTTATTTTTTGTCTTCTCAAAGAATAGCGAAGGTAGACACTAGGTGTTTAAATACAACAATAATAATATTTATATCCGTTAAACCATACAATGGTAATAGGCTACATCATAAGAATGGTTACATTAAGATAGCTTATAAATTAGATACATAAACGGATATCAACTCATAGAATCTGACACCCATATGATTAACCCTCCTAATACCACGTGGGGTCAAAAAAGACCCCATGCGTTTTAAAATGTGTATGAACTGCTCAATATAATTTCTATTTCGATGAGGCTTCAGGACATTAATCCGTAGACTATCTCCATTCGATTCCATTAAGAAAATGTATTCAGTTTGTATTTTAAAAATTGATATAAAATAATATTTTCACAAAAACGTAGTTGGGGTCACGCGGGACCCCACGTGGTATTATCCGTATCACATTTTCGTTCGTCTGATGAGAAGTATTTTCAAGAAGTTCCACTCAGTAAACAATTCCGAAAAGTTACTTTTGCTCTTCAATTGACCTGCAATTCGAAGAAGACATTGCCCGCACCCGCTGGAGTTTTTCCTGGAGCTCTTTCTGATCAACATTTCTTGGTTTCCACTTCTTGTTCACCTCTTGAATTTTATTTAGATCTAATTTCAGTATGCGTTGACGGTTCGGACCGTAAAGATAAATCATGGAACACATTGTGTCCTCGCGAACGTTGATGTTAGTAGAGCGTGCCAGGGAGATTGCAGGGTTTGAATCTGAGGAGGCCCTTGTGGAAACGGAACAGCTCGAAGTGATCTCCGATGTTGAAGACGTTTTGGAAACGGACGATGAAGAACTTGATGAGCTAGAAGCACGTATGTAAAAACCATGTCACAAAAAAATTTCTTTGCGCTAAATGTAAATGTTTGATTATACCATTTTTTCTCAACTTTTTAAACTCTTTGTTATTTTTCCCTCATTTTTGAATGAACTTGATTGAAAAAGTTAGAATGAAAAGCTAGTCGGTACATGAAAAATTGAAAAATGAAGTGGGGTCTCAAAAGGACCCCACGTGGTATTTTTCGTTTCACAGGTCACGTGGTATTAGGAGGGTTAAAATTAATAGTACTACTAAAAAATAAATTGAAATGAATAAATAAATACTTCTAATTTTAACACTATAATAATATTATTAATAAATACAGTAAATACATTTTATAATTTAATTGAAATTAAGATACTAATTTTTTATAAATTTTCAGCGGAAAGTGGCAGTGTATTTTTCACACGACATTTCGGGACGTTCTTGTGTCCCTTCGTCAGATCACAATTTGCGGAATATACAAATAACAAAGAAAACAAGATAACGATAACAATTATAAATATATATATAAAAAAGGTTAATAAAAATACATAAAAGAAAAAAACCAAGAACAATAAAATAGTATATAAGTAATAAAAAAATAATGATTAAAACTTAGATTTGACAGACTTTAAAGAGGATATCTGCGGAGAAACTCTGCCAAAAAATAAAAATGAAAACGTAAGTATCACGATTCAATAAATATGTTTCATAATAGAAAAATTCTGATTACGAATAGTTAACATATAGAACAGATTAATTACTACTGAAGATGGGAGGGCTTCCTGAAACGTTTGTAATTGTTATTATTAGAAGGTAAAGAATAAATGGGAGAGATGATGCTATAATAATATATTTTATAAGTTTGGGAAATATACTTAAACATCTACTTCCGAAGAACTTGAACTTATTTCAAAAATCCTGAAACATGCGATCTCTCCTGATAGAATGAATATACCAGCATGAAATTGTTTATGTGTATCCAGAATCCTATAAATACAACAACAACGAATTTCAGCCTAATCGACGAAAGGGAAAGGGGCTAATCCACTGTGGAATACATTGCAGTGATTTAAAATTTGTTTTATGTAGGATAGTTTTTATTTACAACTAATCATTGTCACTACTGCTGCTAAGGAGGTCTCTAGGCCATTGACGCTTATGCTGTCGTTGGGGAAGTGTGGCAGAATGGAGGACACGAACTAGAGGATAAGAAGGGAAAATTGTGTATACTTTGATTTAGCAATTCAGTGACGAGACGTACCTACGTTAAGGTTTTCTTGGAGAGCATTGGCTCTATATATAGGAAGGATTTCTGGCTGAAGGGATAGGATGCGCAGCAGATTGAATGCCTTAGCAGAACTCCAGAGTGCCAAGTCTGTAAGTCCAACTGTTTGATTACTGCGTTATATATAATATTTTGTTTTCAAAGTTAATTTAGACTTTTTGTCTAGTAATCAGTTTATAAGGTTTGTTCATTTCTTGTTAGTTATTGTGACTCATGCCCGGGCTTTTACTACGAGGTCATATCGCCTACTACCAGAGGGCTCATTCGTCGCTTTTGTGAACGTGACCCCGCCTCTACCCTATGAGTCCTAAATCTTACCTACCCTAGGTATTTATAGGCTCAAGACCATCGCTTTGCATCCCATTATTTGTCGTTGAGCGGATTCAAAATTCAAAATCATTATTCAATATATGTATGTCAGAGGTATAAGGTGAATTGACAGGCTTCTCTCTTGTATTGCAATTCGATATGTGGACGTAGCACAAAGACATGAAAGGCCCCCGTGAAACAATGGTCTCCCGGATGACACTGTTCTGTACAATAGTGTCGTAGTTACCCCCCCCCCCCCCCCCCCCCCCCCTTGGTCTTGGTGACAAATGTAATGCCTTGGGGGGCTGGTGTCCCTCTGAAGGAAGGCATTAGTGAGGTCAGACTAGCCTCGTGATAGATAGTCATATAATTCCAGTTAGGAGAGCTCAGTCCATATAACTCAGAGCCTCAGCTAACTTAGAGCTCTTATTAGCTTCCCTTAATTAGAGACAAGTCCTCGGCTTCTATTTGTTTCAGACATATCTTTGAGAAACAATTTGCAAACCCTTCCCTTCCTCACTTCTCTTTTACAGTTACGAGTATGCTAATTATTCATCTCCTTTTGAATAACATTCTAAATCTAGAAAACTCAGTTTCATCTAATAATTTCACGTTTTAAGGTTCCCTGAACGTACTAACCATTTTCGACATGTTTTCTGTCTGTGTGGCAGGCTTTATGAGGACTCTCGTTGGAAATTATTTATTGTAATATCCAAAAAGGTGGATATTAATATATTTAAATAAATATAATCATCAAGATGGAAATATTTGAATTGGAAGGCAGGAAATCAACAGGAAGTCGGTAGAAGACCCACAGCAGTCCCGAGTATGTAAGGCAACCAATAGGCACTCAGAAGAGTCCCGGGCGGGAAAAAATGGAGGCGAGTGAGCCGCACCCAGCTAGAGAGCACTGTACTTTGTCAGACACCACCGAAGAGGTGCCCACTCTGGAACCAGCCTTGTCCATTCAACATCCCAGAGCTAGGACTCAGCCGGTCACCTGACCAAAGAAGAAGATGCGTTGGAGCTCACCATTGCTTTGAGACAGACAGCAGAGATTGATGGTTGAAGAAATCTAGAACCCAACAGAAATCGCAACGAACTACGAAAAAGCAACAAGCAGCACCGTTAGACCGGTGTCTTATTACTCAAATTTTACGTTTGCTCTTCTTCCTCGGCACTCGTAATTTCATACTTTTTATGAAAATTTGGTATGATAGCAACGCTGCAGTCTATAACGTTATATTCTATCATATAATATGTATATGATTCTATAAAAAAGAATATTCTTCAAAACATACTCGTCGCTGTCGGGAGAAGTATAATAACAAATTGCGGAAAAATAGCAACTACGTAGGTCACGAAGTTCGGATAACTGAACGATGTACGCATACTTTCCGGACATCGGAGTAGGCCTTGACTCGACATGGGTACATGCTGGATGTCCCAGGATGAACTGTTCATGCAGAGGCATCGAAACTGCAGAAAATGTAGTCACATGTACGACCAGGCCAGGGAGGTGTCGATTCGCGGTTCATCTACTGAATATCGCGGGTTCGAAACCCGGCTGAGGCCCTTACATTTTTCATCTGGGAGGTGAAAAAACCTTGAGGACGCCGTCCTTCGGATGGGACGTTAAGCAATGGTCCCGAGCGTTTACGGTGTTAGGTACTCAAGGGTATTTTAGGTAAATAAACCTGGGTAGGCAAAATTTCGGTCTCCCAGAGTCCAGTCAGGTCCAGCAGTGTCGAAAGAACCCTCTGGTAGTAGGTGATATGACCTCGTAGTTAAAACCCGGGCATGAGTCATAATAACTAACATGTATCCTTACACATAAGCTCCAGTTTATTCGAACGGACAACTATACCTATGCATGTATGTGTTTACGTTCAAGGAGAATGACGTTTAACGACCCCATTGATTGATTGCAGGTTTGGGTTTTGTACCTATGTTATCCAAAGCCTGAAGGCCCATATAACAGCCCCTCGCTAGTATTTAACTACCTACTCTCCTACCTCTCTAGTGAAGCTCAGGATCCTTTCGAAGCTTTCTTCAACTCATCTGGGTTGAGGAACTCCTCATTGGGGAAATATAATTTTATCTCAGGTCGCACGATTCACAAGATAAATGCCAAAAAATCGTCCTATAATGCAACATGAAACTTATATTTTGAGACGTTTCCTTGACTGGCGCAAAAACGGTTAGTCCTACGAAAAAATTGATTTTTACCAAAAATGTTTCTTATCAATTACTCATAGCAGATGAGCCTTCTGGTTTGAGGATAGGAAGTTATAGCGTCTACAATATGTACAAATAGGGAATATTTCGAAGTAATGTTTAAATTGTGAAGCACAGGATCTAATTTGGAATTTTTTTTTTTAGGGTAGGGAGAGTGATCTGTACGAAAATGGTTGGTATATGAAAGTGCTGTTATGATGACATCATTTTTTGTTGTTTTAGCTCTTGAATCTTCAAAACTTGAATGTAAATATCAACGTTTGTATGCATATGTATATAAAGTGTATTTGATGAGAGATGAAAAAAAATTATATTTAAAAAAATGAAAATTAAAAAATGTATAACGGAATTTTCTTTTATAAGGTAAAATAAAAATTTTAATTTAACAAAGCATAATAAAGCATGTTATTGCTAAATGGGCACCCTTGTAAAAATAGGACTACTAACTTTTTATTTATATATTTTTTTCTTTGCATATATAAAGTGAGGTGGGGCTCACCACATAATAAGGTAGGCATGTACTCCGTAAAAAGCCCTTAGAGTTTAGGACCAAACTGTTGTGTAGGAGATCTGAGGCCCTTTAGGAGATTGGCTTATCTGTGTAGAGGGGAAGACTTTTCTTGGGCTTTCCATATAAGGGAGCAGAGAGTCCCAAGAGGGTCGTTTCGAGCGCGTACGTTTCCCAAGGTGTGCCCGATAACGGAGCAGACTCCTGCGATGCAGTTATACCAACCCTGTATTCCTGTATTAACTGTATACCTCCACCATACCGTGATACCATGAATACAACATTGTATACAGGATTCTAATCTAAATGTCCCCACAAGTAGGGTTGCCAGGTGTGGTTTGCCAAAGAAGAAGACATATTTAAAAAAGTTGCCGGTGAATCACCGCGGAATGCACTTCCCCAGTACATGTTAAGTTTTCGCTCTCCCACTAAAATCAGTCAACCGTATGGGATAAGAATTACATCCGCATTTATTAGGTTTATTATTTAGTTAGTTATTTTGACTCATGCCCGGGCTTTAACTACATGAGCCGGAGTGGACATGAGCCCAACTCTTCTATGGGAGTCTTAAATGGTGCCTACCCTAAATTTTTACTCATCTAGGGTTTTTAACGAGTACTTGACCATCGAATTAAGTTTATTTTATCTGGGAGGTAAAATAAACTAAGGGCCTCAGCCGGGTTTCGAACCCGCAAACTTGAGCTCAGTAATCACGTTTACTAAGTCGAGCAAAATTAATAGGTGCCGTCTTTATGGGGTTTTGAATTTTAATATAAAATTAATACATCGGCAGTTGTTAGAGTTGTTGAGTTAGGCCCCTCCCCAATCGCTCTCTTACCTTTTATTTGTAAAAAAGTGGTTGATATAAGTAACTCCTTCTATTTTAAGAGCAAACAAAATGTTTTCACATTATACAAAAAAAATTTTTTTTTCAATTGGTTTGCTCTCATGCGTCCAGACTGGGAATAAAGCTCGACAGTAACGTACGTCAAAAAAATGAACGTCGGTTTATTTACGTCGGTACAAATTAAGAGAACAAAAGAGAGAAGAGACGATGGCTGCTAACTAAATGAATTATGACCTTTTTCTGTATGGGAAATTCCTGATGGAGAAAAACAAAGAAAAAAAAATGAAAAAGTAACACGAAAAATCAATTATTCACTCAGTTGTGTTTGTGTTTGGTTCCAGTGAGTGAAACGTGAGTTGAAATTCAATTTCACAGTGAGTCCCCTTTCAACCTTGCTTGTGACAGAGATATTGAAAATTAAAAAAGTAGTCGGTGAATCATTGCCTATGTACTTCCCCAGAAAGAATTAATCAATTACGTTTTCGCTCTGTTTTCAAAGCCAAACGACTGTTTGTGCTAAAACTCAATATTTGACGTACATAATGGCTTCTGAATACTCATACTACAATTTACTCTACATCGCCAGTTATATAGGGATTTAAGGAGGGCGCCGGTAGCTCAGTGGTATGCGTGCTTGCCTTCTGAGCCCATGATCGTGGGTTCGAAACCCGGCCGAGGCCCTTAGTTTATTTTTTCTGGGAGGATAAACTTAAGCATGCCGTCCTTCAGAAGGGACTTTAAGTGATGGTCCCGAGCCTGTACGATGTCAGGTACTCGTTAAAGACCCCTGACCTAGGTGAATAAACATTTAGGCTAGGCAAAATTTAGGACTCCCACAGTTGTGTCGGGCTCATGTCCACCAGAAAGATGAAAGAGCGCTCTGGTAGGAGGTGACCTCGTAGTTGAAGCCCGGGCATGAGTCATAATAACTAACTCTAACTATAGGCATTTAAGTTGAGCCTCTACCTGATCCTTCGACCGATTTTGCGGAAGGTGCCATACTTTTGGGGTTTTGAATTTAAATATAAATTTTCATATCGATACATTGATTACAACGGCAGATATTCGAGTTTTTGAGTTATAGGGGAAGGCCTCCCCCTCCCACTTCTCAAATTCTGTTGGGAGTTGTGTTCACAGACACACTCATAGGCAGGTTTTTTTTTTTTCATCTTTGGAATCAGAGAATTTGGAAACCAAAAACTTTAGTAACTGTCGTTGTATTGGATGTATATACATGAAATTTCATATTTAAATTCAAAACCCCCTATATAATGAATGTATCGACACAAAATTTCCACATATAAGTCAAATAGTGTTATTTTTTTTTAGCTCAGAGGGGTCGATTAATTTTGGAGGGAGAGCCAAAACTTAATTTATTCGTGCTGGGGAATGGTTCACCGACAAACAATTTTTTTTAACGTTTATTGTTATAACTGTCTCTGGGTCTATTTATTAAAGAATATCTTTTCAAGTGCCTCATTGAATATATCTCCTCTGACATGGTGTTAACGTAATCTATATGTTAATGGACTGCCTTGGGTTGAGCCTGATTGGCCCTGAAGTATGCCCCCTTGGTAGACTCCGGACAAGTTGCCAGACATCGCCTTACAAAAATGTTTTATATTCCGAGTTGCTGATGTTTATTCAGATTCTTAATAATGTTATATTTCTATTTACTTACTACTTTGTAGGGATGGGCTATAGTCGATAGTTCATAAATATCGATAGTCCCATCGATATTCCAAATAACTATCGATATGAATTTTTCTTCATTAAAGGGGATACGTTTTTAAAAAAGTTATTTTAGAACTTTTACTTCAAATTTTATTTATAAAAAAAAAAAATAAAAATAAGTTTGTTGAAATTTTCATATATATTTTTAAAAATGTTACTTTTCAACCCATGTTAATCATCTTTGATCGGTAACAGATGGTTTTCCTAGAAATATTTGAATATTTTGAATGAACGCTTACCAATTGTGAACACAAAACCAATCCAATTCCTAGTATAGAGGGCTAAAACAGAAAGATACGTCTATTATGATTCTATGAGGGGGAAAGTTCCTCCACACCTTAAAAGTCAGTCTAATGTACGTTATTGTTTTATTTATTCATTTATATATATATTTTTATTTTAGACATTTTTATACATTCATTTATAATTGACTAATTATATACATATATATTGTTAATTTTTCATATATTGTTATAGTTACATTGTTTTCTTTCTTTTCTATATCTCGCCACATTGGGACCTGATGATGGGACGTAAGAACGTCCCGAAACATCGTTGAGATAAAGACACTTCCGAAGAGTTTTCTTTGAAAAATAGTTGCCTATCTTAATTTTTATTAAATTGAAAAATGTGTCTACTTATTATGAACGTATCTTGTATTATTATTTTATTTTTTTTTTATTTTTTTATTTTTTTTTTATATACTCATATATTTTTAAGTATTTATTTGTACAATTTGATTTTACTTTTTTTAATGTTTTTTTGTTACTACTAATCATAGATGTGTTAGACTCAATCTAATACAGTCAATACTCAATCTCTCAGACATAAATCTAATATATAAGCTATCATAATATATAAATTCATTTGACGTATCCTATTGCCATGTATTGGTTTAACAGAAATACATTTATTATTAGTTTCTATGACGGACCTTCTTCCAAGAAACTTCCCCTTATTATTTTTTTTCTTTCCAGTTTCCTTTAATTGTGTAGCCAGGACATGGATTCTACGTGTACGGGACGGAACTTCTCTGATTGTCGTTCCCTTTCGTCTTAAAGATTCCTTTTCCGAATAGAGGTTCAACTGTCCAATGTTGCATATATTCTTGTAACTAACTCAAATTTCTTTG
The DNA here is from genome assembly GCA_963662175.1 of Aradus depressus. Lineage (NCBI taxonomy): Eukaryota > Metazoa > Arthropoda > Insecta > Hemiptera > Aradidae > Aradus > Aradus depressus. The sequence continues at coordinate 31,526,652 of OY759217.1, read as the reverse complement.
ATCCCTTTGACTCTGAACGTTACCAAATGCCATTAGGAAAACGAATATAAAATGTTTCTATGAATTTGTAAGCCCATCCTGTTTTTCTGTTCTTTATGTTCTCTTGTATTGATTTCGTTCTTGTCCTTGGGTTGTATACTCTTTGATGCAATTTTCTGCACATTTTTATCACATGTACGAATTAGGCACGAATTAATCAATTATATATAATTATAATTAAATATCTATACTTCCCTTACTCAGGCGCTTCTGAATCTTCATACTAAGTTTGGTGTCCATACATTCATTACAATGGTAATTGTTAGAGGTTGCGTGTTATGGGTCCCCCTAATCCTCTCGTTCACTTTCGCCGATTTGGCTGCAAATCAATAGGTGTTGTCCCTGTGGAATTCTGGATATACATATAAAATTTCTTGTTGATACATTCATTCTGTCTGGAGTTGTTCTGTTGTTCCATTAGGTTCTGACATTCCCTGAGTCTACCCATTGTCCTGACATTCCCGGGTCTACCTATTTAAGACTGACATTCCCTGAGTCTACCCATTGTCCTGACATTCCCTGGGTCTACCCATTGTCCTGACATTCCCTGGGTCTACCCATTGTCCTGACATTCCCTGGGTCTACCCATTGTCCTGACATTCCCTGAGTCTACCCATTGCCCTGACATTCCCTGGGTCTACCCATTAAGGACTGACTATCTTTTCAAGTAGACCCTGCCGCCTAGTTGGATTTGATGTTTCCTCCGACATGGTCCTGATGTAATCTATATGTTAATGGCCTCCCCTTCAGAAGAGCCTGATTGGCCCTGAAGTGTGAAATGGATGAATGTCAACCCTTCCTAATGTCCCCTTGATAGACTCCAGACAAATTTACTATCCTCCCCCTCACCCCTATCTTTATTCACCAAAACCAGTTTTTCCCCTGATTTAAAAGGGAAATTCTTGCCATTAACCCCTTCCTCAGACTCTACAGCTTCTGGAGCCTCATGTATTTATTCTGTTTGTGTTGCTCTCTTGCTCTGCGAAAATTTTTTCTCATCCATTTGGGAATTTAATTGTTTCACCCTTTTTCCCTTTTTTCTCTTATTTTTTTTTTTTATTTCCCCCTTTTTTTCCCCCCAAGTTTACTAATTTCATCTCATTTAAATACATTCAGAGGTAGCATCCGAGTGTTTTTTTCATTTATTTATTTTTTTTTTTTTTTACGGGAAAGTAGACAACTCAAACTCAGTTATTATGAAGAATTCATTATAGCAAACATTTTTATTTTATTCGCTTTTTCTTTTTAAAATATACTTCTTTATTTGGTTGAGGTTAAATGGGTTCTGGTGGACAATACGAACAATCAATATGAATTATGATGGAAACGTATTGTTCGCCACATGCTGTATATTTAACAAGAATTGTTTTTCACAATTCTATACGTATGTATGTGAACATTATGTGTATCCTCGGAGATCATAAACGGTTGGAGATCCTAATTATTTATGTGCAATTTGATTCGTTGTAATCTCCGGAGTGAAGCTGACATTCCCGAAAAAACAAAATGGCTGACGCTGTCTGACTCTAAAACTCTAAAAATCACATCAACAAAACACATCGAGTGATGAATATACAACACTTGCTTACCCTTGGGGTTGTTCGAAAATTATAAAAAAAAATTTGCAAAAACAGTGGTCAGGCGCCTTTTTTTATGCCGTCTATAATATCTTTTGCATATATTTATTATATTTGAACATATCCAAGATTAAGCTTATGATATATTTAACTTTTTTTGGAATCGGTTTAAAAAAAAAATAATTTATAGTTAGTTTTTATGGCTCATGCCCGGGCTTTTAACTACGAGGTTATATCACCTCCTGCCAGAGCGCTCTTTCGTCACTCTGTTGGACATGAGCACGACTTTGGGAGTTTTAAATTTTCCCTATCCGAAGGACGGCGTGCTCGTTTTTTTCATTTTCCAGATAAAAAACGTAAGGACCTCGGCTGGGTTTCCAACTCGCGATCTTGAGCTCTGTAAGCAAGCACATTACCTCTGAGCTATCGACGCCCTCAAAAACAATTCTATGTGTATGTATGTTATATTCTTTGTTTCCTCGGGGAGTGAGGCTATGTGACATTCCCGAAAAAAAAAAAAAAAATGACTGACATATTGTCAAAACTTTAAAAATCAAATCAACAAAACCCATCGAGTAATGAATATGAAATATAAATATGAAACGAGTTTATACACTCCAACTGCTCTACACCGCACTCATAAGGTCACTCATCCTACGCATGTCCTGTTCGGCACAAGGCAGACCAACATTAAGAAACTGGTCAGAATCTAAAACAAAGTTCTCACCTTGCAGAAAACGCGCCTTGGATAGTAAGAAATTCTCAGATATTCAGGGACTTCGGTGTTTCATCCCTTATTGGACGTGGCGACAAGATTAACAGCTGGGCTGCTGCCTCTGGTATTGGGGAACCTCTGCCACACCGTCATCTGAGGCACTTTGCACTGAACGATATAAAGGATTTTTTTTTAAGAATTCAGAAATGCAGGAACGGAGGATTGTGCATTGCGGAAAGGAAACTCTTGGCACGAACAACCGGGTTGTTGACAGTCAAAAGAGTTGATTAGAGAACAAAAGGAACAACCCTTATTGACCAACCCCAGATATCCTTGGCGACCATGAAGGTTATACACATCCCCTATGGAGATTCTTCGTTGAGGCGTTCCTGAACCCAAATGAGTTGGGGAAACAGAGTTTCGAGAGGATCCTACACCTCATTAAAGAGGTAGGAGAGAAGGTAGTTAAATAGTAACATATGGGCCTTTAGGCTTTGGATAACATGGGTACAAAAATCACCTCTGCAATGAATCTGTGGGTTAGTAAAACCTTTTAAACAGTTACACGCATAGGTAAAGTTGTAGTTGTCTGTTTGAATAAACTGGAGCATATGTGTGAGGATACATGTCAGTGATACATGTGAAGAGAGGAACCGAGTCAATTGGGAATAAACGTTGGTTGAGAGAGTCTGGATAATTTATAGCGAGCCTCGGTCCGACCGCATCCTCTTTGGCATCCGGTACGACCCACCTCGGAAATCTACTGATATATGCATCTAACACAACCACCATGTTCTTCGTCTCTTTCTAAATTGAAAAATTATATAGTTCAATGTATTTGAATTATGTATATTTCCTGTACTATATTAATTCAACTCACTGGACGATTCAGTGCTTCAAATAGATCAAATGCTTTTTCCTCCATGTAGTTTCATTATTATTGCATAGTGAAAACGAGTCAAACTTCCTGATGACTTTAATTTAATTAAGTTCTTGTGACTCATACTGGGCATATACTCGAGCGCTCTTTCAGTGAACATGAACTCGACTCTTAAGAGTTTTAAATTTTGCCTACCTAGCTTTAGTTATCTAGTGTAGGGGGTCTTTAACAAGTACCTACCTGACATCGCACAGGGCTCGGGATCATCGCTTCACATCCCATTCATTATACACTTTTACTTAGACTACTAGACAAAAGATTGAAATTAACTTTGAAAACAAAACGACTTATATACAACAAAGTACTCAAACCTATGTGAACTGATGGACTCGAACTCTGGGGTTCTTGCCAAGGCTTCCAATCTCCAGCGCATCCAGTCACCGAAGTCGTTAAATCCAAGTATAAAAAATTACTTTCCCTTCTTAGTTCCCACAATAATCTTCTAGTCCGTGCCCTCCATTCTGCCATACTTCCCCAACGACGGCTTAAGCGTCAATGGCCTAGAGACCTCCTTAGCAGCAGCAGTGACAGTGATTAGTTACAAATGAGAGTAAATCAGTGACTAACCAATAGTTGACTACCCAGGGAGTTCTGAATCCTCATTCCAACCATTGTGTTGACACATTCATTACATCGGCAGTTATTAGGGTTTTTGAGTCCCTATCCCTTGATGCACCCTTCGTTAAAGGGTTTTGAATTTACATATGAAATTTTATGTTAATTTCATTACAACGGCATCATAAAACATACTCGAACTCTTATTGTTTTCCAGGTTCTCAATTTCAGTGAGCTATACGCATTTTTATGTTTTTTTTTTTAAATTTGTGATTGTTTAGTGATTTCATGGGTGCTCGATAGAAGACGAGACGATATGTCGTTCCCGGCTTCAAATCGTTTTCAAAGCTCCAACAGTACCCAAAATGGCAGATCTACGAGGTTTCCCAGGAGAGTACTTTTTAGCCTCTCAGGGTATTCTTCCCCCTCCCATCCTATAAAAAGTTCTCTATCTTGCAGTAAACTTTGAGTTGATGGCCTCTGTGGTGGAGACGGGTTCCATTACCGTTACGTGATATGGATCCTGGGATGAGTTAGACCTCTGGCAGTTTGGATTTGATGCCTCCACGATAATGCCTCTCTCGGGAGGGACAGGTCACTTTCTGCTAATGTTTGTCCACGGGCAGTCTGAGGATATAGCCCCCTAGAACTAGAGTAAACACGGATGATTAAGTTTCACTTCTCCTATTGGACGTCCTTCGCCTGGGGGGGGGTGTACCTCCACTGTTGTTATTTCATTTCAACTGTTTGTACATTATCGACATACGTTGTTCACTAAATAAATACATTTTTATATAAAAATATAGTAATATAGTGGGTATGCGTGCTTGCCTTCTGAGCTCAAGATCGTGGATTCGAAACCCGACCGAGGCCTTTAGTTTATTTTATCTGGGAGGTAAAATAAACTCGATGGTCCCGAGCTTGTATGATGTCAGGTACTCATTAAAAACCCCTACCCTAGGTGAATAAAAATTTAGGGTAGGCAGAATTTAGGACTCCCACAGTAGAGTCGGGCTTATATCCACCAGAGTGACGAAAGAGCTCTCTGGTCGTAGACGATATGACCTCGTAGTTGAAGCCTGGGCATGAGTCATAAAACCTAATCTATAGTAAAAAGAAAATAATAATATAACAGGCTGTATCGGGGACGCAGCCGCAGCTACACAGAAATGTCGTAACCAAATATACAACGTGTCGAACGCGGGGGCACCATAGCCAAGCAATTTCTGTTACAAATAACACACTTGTAAGCCTTATAATATATAACTCCTAAAGAGCACCGGTTTGAGTTCGATGGATTATACCTACTATAGCAGAGTGAGATCTCTCAAATGCGTACTGCCGAGCTACGCCTCTATGAACTCGAATAAATTCTTTGTAATGACCCATCAATACAAAATTTTATTTATGGATCAAGATATGAAACGAGAATATTACAACGAAATTCCAATATATTCTGCATCAAATTCAGAACAGTAAAATAATCGGTGAATCATCCCTTTTATTTGGCTGAAAACCGATGAGGTTCTGGATGCTTATTTAAAATTTCGCGTCGAAATATTCATTCTATCGGGAGTTTACACAGGCATTTTTGTAACTTTTGGGGAATTTCTGATCTGGGGAAGAGCAAAAATCTATGATCACAGGGAATAAGTTGTTAAGTCGTAAAATGGCCAAACTGAGTCAAGTGTACTGTGATGATCTCCCAAGCCATCTGCGCACTGTGAAGAAGTTGGGAGCTCGGAACTCTAATACTTTCGAAATTATAAAGATGTTGGTTTTTTGGTATCTCGTAAAATTGTGTATGTTCTCGGTTAAATCAACTTAATCTACTTCTTTGAGGAATCATTCACGAGATAACTGCATTCAACCATTTATTCACTACGACAGACTATTCCAAGTGAAGAGGGTGTTTTCGGTTAAATCAACTTTAGAGAGGCATCATTCACGAGTATTTCAAAAATTATGGTTAATAATTAGGTAAGTGTGGTCAATAATTAGGTAAGTGATGGGGAATGATTATGTAACTAAGGGAAAATCCAAGAAAGGATTAACAATATTCATTTTTATTCTCTCCTATAGATTTAGTAGGTGATATGATTAATAATGATACAAACATAATTTATTTATTCCAAAAACTGGATTTACACGATTAATGCAAAAGTAAAAAAGTGCTGCCCTGAAAAGTTATTCCTATCGATGTAATAATATCGTTAAATAACATCAGGCTGAAGACTATTATAATCCATTATCATAATTTTTTCTTTTTATTTTTTTAGATCATTAAGCCTGGGAGAAAGATCATTAAACACCCTAACTTTCAAGGGGTTAATGGTATTAAAAGTTGATTATAAATTTTCATACAATATAATTACCCTTCAGCATTACTGTGTTATTAATTATTTTTTTTATGAAGTTTTAATTATTTTGCGTTTATTGTTAATTCCTATTCAAATTCTGTTTTACGTCCCCAGATATACGTAATATATGGAAAGATATGACGGGGTTAGAATCAAAGTGTTCTAATTGACATTTTTAAAACTTTGAAGAAACTGTGCATTAAGTCCTTACTGATTTAAAAAAATTATAATTTATCGAAACGGGAAATATTTTGTCTTCTGCTTTTATGGTTTAACCATAAAATTGAATAAGAATCTATTAGTTTCAAGGTTATGTTTAAGTTACTTGTTCATGTCAACAAAATGTTATTGTTATAAGTGATTTGCCACTAGATCTCAGGACTGGCTAGGATTTCACTTGTACAACTTTTTTCCTGAACAATTATGTACTTAACGAAAAATTTTCAAAAATGTCACTTGGACCATTTTGATTCTAACCCCGTCATATGTAATCGGTCAGAAATTCGTTGCGGTATTTTCAACAGAATTTGTTGTTTTCCGACCTTCAGATTGAAAAAATGAAAATAATTCTCTCTGTATGTGTTTGAACACGAAAATTCCCGATAGAATGAAATGTATCGACACGAAATTTTATATGGTGTCCTGAGCCCTATTCCTCGAAAGGGAAGGGGGGATGTTTCACACAAAAACTCTAATAACTGCCGATAGAATGAATCTATAGACACAAATTGTTATATATGTATCTAGAACCACAGGCCAACACAGAACGGGGATTAGATGGGAGACTTAACATAGAAACTCTAATAACCGCTGAACATGAAATTTAATGTGAATTCAAATCCCCAAAAACGACAACACTTATAAACTTCCCATTGAATTGGCAGAACGGAAGGGAGAGATCAGAGCGATGCTCAACTCAAAAACTTCAATAACTGCCGATGTACTGAATACATGAATACATCGACAGAAAATTTAGTGAGAAGGTTCTGAAATTTCAATTGATTTTTAGTCCGAACGGTCGATTGGTTTTGGATGAGCGAAAACTTAATTGATTAATTCATTCTGGGAAAGCACATACTGTTGTTTCACTGACGGTAAACATGACATATAATTTTAGTTCGACTACAAAACTTAAACGCCGTGGTTGTTGATTCCCTATTGCCATAAAGTCGAGTTAAGCCCGGTACTTATATGTCATTGTTTTCCTTTAGCCATCATATATTAGACAATATATTCATGACTTAGTGTCGAAGTAAGCAGTGTCTAGAGTGGAAAGTCGTGTTCAGACTTCACCAGGGGTCCAGCCAGCTTCTCACACATATCCAGGACACTTTCATTCAAACACACAAGGGGTAGTTCTATTTTTTGGACATTAATAAGTGTATTTGTTGTTATGCAATCTCAACAATAGTAAATGTGAAAACATTTGTTAACTTTCGTGTCGATACATTCTATCAGGAGTTATCGTTCAAACCTACAGAGGGTCGATAGTATGTTTCGGTGAAAACTCAAAATCTAATTTTTGAGAGACATTTCTTGCAGAGATATTGTGAAACAGTTGATAAAAAGTATATAAAAAACTTAGGTTTTAAAAAAAATATTGTCTATTTCACGAATATCTATAATATGGGAGTACTTTCGGTATTCTTACCATCTGCAGCCTCGTCTTAACAAACACTAACTGGAAGCTCAACCAGTTTATAATTCAAAACGGTACCTACCCTTCTCCAGTCTCTGTGTATACGTACCTACTTCCTCAAAAAACTATGTATCTTTATTTTATGTATTTTTTAAATATTTGTATATATAATTTTTATGAGGACACCGGTAGCTCAGTGGTATGCGTGCTTGTCTTCTGAGCTCAAGATCGTGGGTTCGAAACCCGACCGAGGCCCTTAGTTTATTTTATCTGGGATGTAAAATAAACTTAAGCACGCCGTCCTACGGATGTGTCGTTAAGCGATGGTCCCGAGCCTGCGCGATGTCAGGTACTCGTTAAAGACCCTCGACTAGGGTGGTTCGAAAAAAACTTTTTTTTTTATTTCAGGTCGCTATAGTGAACAAAAGTTGCCATTGGTATAGACGTGAAAAAAGCACTAATTATTATTTTTTTATTAATTTGTCTTCCGGTCGCGCAATGCCATCGAGGTTAGCAAAAAATTGTGAAAAACCTTTATTTTTCATAATTTGTTTAAGCACTCCAGATGGTTTTAATTGCGTTCCTATACCATGAATTAACTACTATAAGCATGTAAAATCAATATATATGCACTTATTATACATTTGTTTCATATCTTCCGGTCGCGCAACATAGTACAAAATGAGTAAAATTAGTAGTTTTTGCAAAATTTCAAGGTTTGACTGTTTAGTACATTTTAATCATACGACCCCTACCCTAGGTGAATAAAAATTTAGGTTAGGCAAAATTTAGGACTCTCACAGTAGAGTCGGGCTCATGTCCACCACAGTGATGAAAGAGCGGTTTGGTAGTAGGCGATATGACCTCATAGTTAAAGCCCGGGCAAAAGTCATAAAAACCTAAACGTAACCTATAATTTTTATTCGTATTCATGTTTTTATTATTGTCATCAATTAAGGTCCTCCTTAATCTCTTCGCTGAAAATAAGTAGATGACGCCGTTATGGGCTGCCGGATTCAAATATAAAATTTTAAAAAAAAATTCTGTTTGTGTGGGTGTCTATAAACACGATAACTCCCGACAGAATGAATGTATCGACACGAAATTGTATATGTGTATCCAGAATTCATATAACGACGACATCTATTATTTTCAGCCATATCGGCCAAAGGGAAGGGGGGGGATTAGGGATGGATGACAACTATTACATTTTCGAAGAAGGGGGACTCGACTCAAATACCGCAATAACTGCCGATGTAATGAATGTATCAACACAAAATACAAAGTATAAGGATTCAGAAGTCACTTTTTATGTCAAATATTGAATTTAAACCGATTAGCCTTGGAGGGAGAGCGAAAACGTAATTGATTAGTTTGTGGTGGGGAAGTACCCAGGCTGTGATTCACCGGCGACTTTTTTCTTATTTTGTAATTTCGGGGTCAGAAAAAATGAAATTCCGTTGTAAACTGAGATCGAATTTGTGTCCGATTACATAACTTCCATCAGAACTCTGAAAATCAATATCTACTAAATAGAAGTGTATTACCTCTAAGAATAGTTGTTACACGATTCATCTATTAGAAAGAGAAAAGTAATATCAGAAAAAGAAAAGAAAAAAAAACGAAATGGAGCAGTGATAGAGAGGTAAGAAGCTAACGGTAGGGGAGTCTACCAATAACAGTCTGAGAGGAGAGATCTCTCAATTTCCAGGAGATCCCATTCCTCTCTGATATGGGAGCCTCTCAGCCGACTTCAGCACTCCTTTAGGAAGAAGGCAGCCTTTATAACCAGTCTCCTTCTTGTCAATCCGGTTAAGTAGTTCTAACGTTCATTTGGTGTTTAGTATGAATGAAGTCAGTGCCTGATTGCTTCATTTGTTGAAGGGGGAGCCTTAGCACGCGCTGCTGGGTTCTGACTCTCATGTTGAGCAACAGTGCACGTCCGGACGTTCCTGGATTGTTAGGTCAATCATTAGATTGGAACACTGATTTTTATTTTTAGTGGAGGCAGTAATGAAATGAAAAGAAATTTTATAATGGGACCGAGGGATAAGTATAGAAGCAAAAAGAAATGGGGACAATGAAATAAAGTATCAGTATGCCGTACTAAGAAATAATAACAATAATAAATAAATAAGAGCTACAGTGAAAAAAACTAGACAATAGCAGATATAGACTAGACTCTAGACAAAGTTCGAAATAAAATTAATTTTAGAAAAAAGGGGCAGAACAGAAATGAGTGAGACGAGATATATGAATGTATCGACACGAAATGTTATATGAGTATCCGGTGCCCTCTAAAGACGGCCCTTATTGATTTTCAGCCAAATCGATCGAAGGGAAAGGGTGAATAAGGGGGAGGCTTAACATGAAAACTTTAATAACTGCCGTTGTTATATTGACATGAAATTTCATGTTCAAAACCCCCCCGTTGAAATCGGTCAAAAGGAAGGGACTCAAATATCCTATAACTGCCGATGTAATGAATATATTGATAAAAATTCAGTATGTGGATTTGAAAGAAGCCACTGTGTTAGTCAAATTTTGAGTTTTTGCCCAAACAGCTCATTAGCTTTGTAGTGAGAGCAATAACGTAATTATTCAATTCGCGAAGTTCGTAGCCGGTTATTCATCAACGAATTTTTTTCATTAATTTCTGAAATAAGGGGATCGGATACCCTGGTTTATTCACTCTTTAACGAGTACCTAACATAGTACAGGCTCGGGACCATTGCTTAAGGTCCCATCTAGCTACCGGCGCTCCCTACACTATAGCTGAGGAACTAAAATATAAAATAATGCCGGGGTAAATTTAAAATTCTTCCCGATCTGTGGGAATTGGGGTATGAGAAAGTAAACTGATTGGAATAGTCGATGATGGGAGGTTAATTTTTAAACGGCTTGGAGTGGTTCGGAAGAGAGTATTGAGTAATTAAACAGTTGTATGAACTTTTTATGGAATTATTTATTACTTTCATTTGGGCAGAAGAATTAATTGTTACCTACTTCCTGAGGGCGGTAAACATTCTTGGTGAAACTTGTGAGAGAAATTAGAATGAAATTCCTAATTTTACAGAATGAAATTAACAATTATTGTTAAATATCTCGTAAATTAACAACGTGCTTTATTCCCGGACATTCAGGGTGATTGGGTCCCTGTGTGCTTTTACCCAATTAGGTTTGTTACATAAATTTATTATTCTGACCGTAATCTATTTAAAAGAGGGATTGAATTACAGGGAACCAGCTCATAGGTTTTCAATTAATTAATGTATTCGGGTTTTCCACATTTTTTTTTTTTTTTTTTCGGAATTTCTATATGAATTAGAACTTGTTACGATAGAATTTTGTGGCCTCGGCTACTCAGTGTGTAAGACAATCTAGTATTCGAGGCCGTAGCAACGATGGTCACAAAGCCCGAATGGCCGAATGATTTATGCATATTTTCCGGATGTCCGGGTTCGCTTCGACTCGCAATATGTCCCAGATATTATCTGGTCACAGAGATTTTAATTCCAAACTCTTCTTCTTTCGGAGGAAGAACAACCCAAGCATAAATCATACCTGGGACTGGATTTGCGGCAGCTGGTGACGGAGACCAATTACCCAGTGTTCAGCCGGTTTGTCAGCTCCTAGCGAGAGCAGAAAAAAACGGTGTGACTAGCTGGGGCGACCACCGATCGCCATTGACCAACCTGTGGCGGTCGGTGGTCGTCCCCTCACTTAAGCACTTCACAGATCTCGAGCTCCCTCCAGAAGATGAAGATGGGTGATGTTGCATCAGTGCAAGGTGCACCCAAAACCAATATAAGGAATAAAAAAAAAAAAAAAATTCAAAATATTTTGTTCAAATTTCTCCAAGAATTGTAATTTTAATTTTTAAAAATTGTAAATTTTTAAAAGTAATGAAAAGTGGTTTTTCGCATGATGGCTCTCCCGTTTCGATAAGGACTCCAAACGCATTGATTTTGATGTATGAGTGAAAAATATATACAATTATGTGCATTTATTTTTCGTTCATGATAACTTCTGTATAAATCGATTTGAATATCGATACACTATTCTAGGAGTTATTATAACACACAAACGGTTTTTCTTTTTTGAAATCAGGGGACAGAAAATACGAAATTCTAGCTGGGAAAGTATCCTATAAGGTTCCTGTCTGTATTTGTGTGTCTCAACACGATAACTACCGATAGAATGAATATTTCAACATGAAATTTTATACGTTTATCCAGCACCTCATCAGGACGATATCTATTAAATTTCAGCTGAATCGACCGAAAAGAAGTGGAGGATCAGCATAAAGGGCGGCTGCTTAAAAACCATTATAACTGTGGATGGAACTGTCTTTTTACTATTTGTTGTACGGAGGGAGTTATTTTTATTTGGTTTTTCTTGATTGGCCAAATAGAAGTGGTGTATTTGTTCAATAATTCTTACAAATGGATGGAAGTTAGGGCGTGAGAGGAGCTGAAATGATAGCAATTTGTGGGATCATCGGAGGCTGTCGGTGTGAACACAACGAAGTGCGGTAAGTAAATATTATGTTTAATATATCAGTGAAAGGCGTGAGGTTAGCCATTCTGTTAACGTATGGACGACTCCATTCCAATCTATTGAACAGATTGGCCTCTGAGTTTGACATCTATATAACCAAATTTATTTATTTGTATTTTTGGCACTATATACGATGCATATTAGCCATGTCTCTTATGAATGTGTTATCTAGTTATTTACGTCATCCATGGCCCTGGGAGGGAGTTCTATCTACGAAATAAAACACTCCCGGACGGGATTCGAACCCGCAAACCATGGTAGCTGTAGCTCACATGGCCACCATGGCCCCCCTAACCAAGTATTGAGTCCTTTTGAAACTTTGCAAGGTTCCTTTCAGGTCGCACCGTGTTGGTTTTTATGGATTGACTATCGCTTGTACCTTTCTCTCGGATACATATCTACTGAAAAAATAAATTCCAATTTATCTTTCAAAAACGAACGGCAAACACACATATAGAGAGGGTACGGAGAGTCCCCAGGGTCAGATTTGCGTCGAGACCCAGCCAAGGTAGAATTTGGAAGGGGTGGCAATTTTTGTATTTTTCATGACAGTAGGGGAGATAAGTAGGTTTTGGGACAGGGTAAAAGAGCAACTGGGTTAGTATCCGTTTCGAGGGCAGGGGCTCCTCACCTCACCTCCCTAGTATAACTCACCTAACCCCCCATTCCTCCCTTTGAGTCACCCCTCTCTCCCTCCCCTCCAACCCTTCATTGCCGTCATCCTGCCTACGTACATGTCTTTCTTCAATTTCATTTTTTATATTTCAGTTCAAACTCACCATGTCTTACGTCACTTTGCATCGTTAGGTCATTGCTTGTTGCTATGGGCACCCAGAAAGAATAAAATAGTTCTACATAATTATACTTATTTTGTTAATGAGAAGGTGGCTGATGAAAAGTGATTATTTCACAGGTTGTAAAATACCTATCACAGATGTTATTTTCGTTAGCATCCTTTCGAGGTTTCCCTCATCTTCAAGCCATCTCCAATAAACACATCATTTAGTAAAAAAAATGTATAATTCTAAACGCTAAAATTAATTGTTCATAAAAAATAAATAAATTACATTAAAAAAAGTGGTACATAAAACTTCAACAATTAAGATAAGTGATAAAACATTTTTTTAATAAACATTTAAAATAAATAAATAAGTGTTTAAGCCCTAAAATAATGTTTATCAGATATGTTAATTCAAGGATTTTATGTACAATTCATTTCAACACAAATAATTACTTTTATGTATTCACTTTTGCCACTGTAATTATTATTATTTTTTATTTTTTTTACCTTCGTACTTTGCGGATTGTCTGATAATGAAGGGAACCTAGAAAGCTGGCTGGCACAAATAATAAAATCTGTGAGTGGTTAGTCTGTTTTTATTGTATAATCTGTGACGTAAATGGCTATTATCCTGGCTGGCAGTTGAATGACAATTCTGGGAGTCTACATAACAATTTTTGGATTAAATTAATTAGTTTTTCAGTTGCGAATTCAAGTTTACTTTTACTAATAATTATAATAATATAACTTCAAGCTATTAAATAAATGTACAATATCGCAAAGGTTGTAAAATAAAATCTGTACCTTCGGTGAATAAGCGGTTAACTCGACTTATATTGACAATCAAAAATCAGTTAAGACCACCACTGGGTTGTAAAAGATGACTTTTACGTAGTGTATAAATGGCTGTCAGAAACCAAATTTGTGGGGAGTATAGCGCTATGTGAAAGTGTATAAATGGCTAAGTCAGAAACCAAAGTTGTGGGGAGTATAGCGCTATGTGAATTCCAAGGTTATTCCTCAAACGGCCGATTTTTGCAAAGTAATCAAACTTCTCTGCCGAAATGTTGGAATTTTTGACAACCTTAAAATAATAATAATAACAATGGCTATTTTAGTATTTATATTAGTATTTATTCACTATATATTTTTTACTATGTTTATTTTTAAAGCTCTTTTTATCAATTTAATTTTTGTTACTTTTAATTCATATAATTTATTTAATATTTTATTACCACAATATTTTATGGATTTTAACTAAAAGAACTTTGTACCTGTTGATGGGTTTTTTGTAGTCTGCCTGCCTGTTGATGAGAGCAACCTCGGAAGCCGGCTATCAAAAATTGATAAAATCTGTGAGAGGTCATACTACATTCTATTTTACAATCTGTGAAATAAACACTTCTCACTACATCAGCCATCTTCATATTAATGTAGAATATCTCTTTCAACAACGTTATTATTTTGTTAGGCATTTTAATAAAAATTCTTTCTAAAAAAAGGCTGATTTAATGGAGTTTTCAATGTCAAACCCTCGAGACGATGAGATTACATAAAGTAGATTAAAAAAAAGGAAGAGAGAAAAAAAAAGGAAGAAACACGGAAAAAATGTAATATTTCATTTTTGAAAATCCTAATTCTTCCTGAGAGTCTATTAAAATCCAGGACGCAGTAACTATTAGCATATTTACTGCTTTAAGGGATGATATACGCTTTCTTTTCTCCACAGTTCATGCACGCAAATGTCTCTACGGCCAATGTTTCTACGTATTAAGGGGAAGATGAAATGGTTGTAATGTTAACATTTTCTTCAAAAAAATCTGTTTGTCTGTGAACACGATAACTCCTGATAGAATGAATGTATTGAAACGAAATTTTATATTTGAATCTAGAACTCTCTAACAACCCTTCCTATTTTTTCAGCCATATTGAAGGATGGGATGATTAACATAAAAACTTTAATAACTGCCAATAGAATGAATGTATCGACGCGAAATTTTATATGTGTGACGAAAACCCCATAAGAAACAAAATTGTCGATTTTCAGCCAAATAGGCCAAAGGGGAGGGGGGATTAATAGAGCGGTTTGACTCAAAAAAACCTTAAAAAACCATATAACTATCGATGTAATGAATGAATCAACATGAAATTTCATATTTAAAGTCAAACTTAAGGACAAAGGGAGGTTCATGAGAGGGGGCTCAATTCAAAAACCTAATAACTGTCGATGTAATTTATTTATCGATTCAATATTTAGTATGTCGATTTGGGAGCCTCTATGTAAGTCAATTGTTGAATAAGACTGGTTTTAGAGGGGGAATAAAAAGTTCTGGGGAAGTCATTGCCACGAATTTCTTTTTAATTGTTTTTTTCCGCCAGCGTTGGAGAAAGGAATTTATTTTTTAACGTTGTTTAAATACTTTTTCATCATAAATTAAGGCACTAACACTCCGTTGGCAATACTGCTGGGATGTCGCTTTCGGAAACTTAGTCTTACTGGAGATCTCGCTCCCTGGATGCTGACCTGGAGGATTCAGTTCGTCAGTCCGTGGGGGGCCGCTCCTAACCATATACCCAAGTCTTCTGCAGTCTTCGCCCCTTCATCTCACTGTAGGGTTGATGCAGCATTCTTCGATTCGTCTCAAAAGCTTGCTTTCGAACTGCTTCTCTAGGCTCTTTAAAGGACTTTGTACCTTAAGATGGCTGGACCGAGACCTTGATTCCTCAAGAGTGAGCTCTGTTGGATCCGTAACAGTCTTTACCACATTAATATTTTTGGGGGCTATCAATTTTCCTGAAAAGGGGCTCTACAGTCCACGGGGTATACTTTGAAACACCACATCGATAGGTAAGTTGGGGCTGTGTGAAATGTAAGCTGTTGCGCTCTGCATTGTCATATAAAACTTTATTATTTGCTTTTTCAGAAAAGTACGTGACTTTACGTGTAGGAAGACGTAAGCGATGGTGATTGCTTTGAACACGTCAGAAGGCTCAAATCGAGTAACTCAAATCGAGAAGTAGATAAATGAGTTTTCAGTTTTTATAGAAGGTTTCCTCTTAGAGTTGTTTCATCTGAAGAAGTAGACAAATGACATATCCATTTCTGCACAAACTATACATGTTATCTGTCTTCTGAAAGATTTTTTATTTATTTTTCAATGACAGATTCATTATTTATTCAAGAGATAGTCGAACTCATTTAATTGACAATTTAAAAACGATTGAATATTTAAGATTCACCCTGTTAGTAAAATGGGATGTCCCCATCATGAATATTAGACGTTGTAATTAAGGCTTTCCTACTGACCTCCTCACTTCAAATCTTTTATTTATTTATTTTATTACTCGCACCAATTATGAAGCAATTATACGTTCTATATCGATCCACAACTCATTGATAGTCCATTCGTCATTTTTTACTTTCTTATGCCTACAGTATACGAGAAGTATTACAATCGTGCGAAAATCCGAGATCGAGTTTTAGACGGATTTTCATGTTTCAAGGTTCCCTGAATAGGTTTGGACCATTTTCGTGGTGATATCTGTTCGTGTCTGTGATTGGAATTTTGTGAGCTCAGAAACGATTGCAGAATGTTGAGATGAAGATGCCGGAAGTTGTAGAAAAACATTTTATATAAAAATGAGAAAGTCAAATTAAATCATCAAGGCCTAACAATCATTAAAATTATGATATCTGGTTTAATTCATAAAATTAATATTATAAATTTTCACAGGCATTCCATTAGTAAATAAGTACCTCGCAATAGTATGTTATAATTGTTATAAATTGTATATGTGTTAATTTGGATCTAAAAAAAATAATAATATAAGTCCATTTAATATGATTTTTTTGTTATTCTTTCCCATTTTTTTTCACTGTACAATATACTCAATAAAAAAAAATAGAACATCAAGCCACACCCTGCGAAGAATAGTAAACAAGGGTAACTATAGTTTTTTTTTTGAAAGAATGGTTGAAAATTTCATTAATTTTTGGACCGACAAATTAGAAGAAATAGAACTATATCCAAGATCATTTCAATAAGTATATAATTTCTGAATTCAAGATCGCGAGTTAGGAACCCGGCCGAGGCCCTTAGTTTCTTTTATCTGGGAGGTAAAAAAATTGAAGCACGCCGTTCTTCGGATGGGACGTTAAGCGATGGTCCCGAGCCGGTTCGATGCCATGTACATTTTAATTCAGGACTCCCATAAGGGCCGTATGTAGGCAATATGAACCTCTAGTTACAGCCCGGGCATGAGTCACAACAACTAATTAACCTTTGAACTACACGAAACCTCTAACTAAATAACTATATACTTCATTTAATAAATGAGTATAATAACAAATTAGAAAGATTAGTCTTTTTTATTATTTTATTGGCTTAAAGACTGGAGAGTGAGGGGGGGGGGGGGGTTTATTACCAGTTTGGGGGCCTAAAGGAGGTCTTTAGGGGGCCAAGGGCGGAGGGGGGGGGGGGGTGAGTTATAGAAGAGATAAGGGGACCAACGCACGCATGTTGGGAACGGAACGACTTCATCACCGGAGTGCTATGCCACCAAGTACTAACGTGTTTTACCGCAGTTTCGCTACTAACCATATTCGATATTTTATTTCATTGGATGCCAAAATTTCCCCATACATATGAGTTGCTCTGAAGATAATCAATGTGTCAGTTAGACGCAAGTCAATTCCGTTTAAACAATTTACTAGTAAATTGTTATGTCAATAAAAATGAAAAAGTCTTGTGTGAATCACCGGCGTTGGACTTCCCCAGCACGAATTAATCAACTACATTTTCGCACCTCCAGCTTAGGCTAAAAATTATTAGTGGACTTTCCGAAAATATTCTGAAATCTGAAACAGAATTTCATGTTAGTTATTGTGACTCATGCCCAGGCTTCTACCACAGGGTCATATCACCTACTACCAGAGCGCTCCTTCGCCGACCCAGGTTTATTCACCTTGGATAGAGAAGGTCAACGAGAACCTCACATTGCACAAGCTGGAGACCATCGCTTAACGTTTCATTTTTCCATCTCTCAGATAAAAAACCTATGGGCCTCGAACCTGCGATCTTGAGCTCATTAGAAAAGCAACCCTACCTCTGAGCTACCGGCACCCTCAATTTTATGTTGATACATTCATTATATCAGCGGTTTATGTGTTTCGTAATATTTTTATAGTAATAGTTAGGCTATAATAACTAGTATTATTACTTTCCCATGTATTAGAAGTATAAGATAAATAATATAATTGATCAAAAATATAGATGACACATATCAATTTTCAGCCGAGTCTACCAAAGAGAAGGGGTGGATCCGCGGAGCTCAATTCAAAAAACTAATAGTAGATTGGCTTGCTGTGATTATGAATATTATTTATTACTATTCACGGAGTATATATATTCCACCTAACCTGTAAACTTTAAATAATATTTTCTTTTACCTTATTATTTTTGCCTCATCAATTTATTATGGCTAAGTTTCAGTTAAATAGCTTCAACAGATTCCAGGATATCAGGGGGCAGACAGACCCTCGTTACTAGGGTTTCGTACAGAGTCTTTGACCTATGGTATCCTAAGAGGATAGAAGTTGAAGTCTTTAATTAACTGTAAGAAATAATCAAGAAAGAGGGCATTTGACCCGGAAAACAGGGGAAATCTTTAATTAATAAATTCTTTAAAGCAATTCTTTGTTCAGCATTTTAACTTACCCCTGCTATACCGTAGTATAAGGGAAGTTTTGTATTTAGACAGAAATTCGATGTTGAGTTTACACTGTAATTTCTGTGTAAAATAAAAAAAAATCCGTGTGTGTCTGTGTATCCGGAATCCCATAAGGACAACTATTAATTTTCAGCGGAATTGGCCGAAAGGAAAGAGGTTGTCAACTGAAGAACCCCAATAAGGCAGATATAAAGAGTATATATGTGTATAATATACACGAAATTTTATGTGTATCCAGACATCTACTGATTTTCAGTCCAATCGAGGATCAACATAAAAATCCCTGAAGTAACGAATGTATTTTCTTTTACTTCCCCAGCTATAAGAAGTATTGGGGAAGTTATGTAATCAGTCAGAAATTGTATGCGGATTTAAACGAAATTTCATATTTTCGACCTCCAGATTCCAAGAATGATAACAAAAAAAATCTCTCTGTCTATGAATCTGTGAACACGATCACTCCCAAAATAATGAATGTATCGACACGAAATTTTATATGTGTATCCGGAATCACATAAGGACGACACCTATTGATTTTTAACCAAATTGGGGAACTGGAAGCTGGGGATTAAAGGCTCTACACAAAAACTCTAATAACTCTCGTTGTCGAATTTAACATAATTTCATATATATATGTTGATTAGCGACTCTAGATGTTAATTGTAGTAATTTTGCGGGTCAGTCAAAGATGGAAGAAAACACTATTCAAACGTCAACGTTTCGATATATTTTATATCATCATCAGGGCCTACAAACATGGGGGGAGGGGGGGGGGGGGGGGGGGGAATCAAGATTAGAATCACAGTTGAACAAAATTAGTGTGTTTAAAATAGACATTGTAACAAGTTAAAAATTGAACTTGACTTACTATGGATACATTAATCAACATTAAAAATTAAATATAGATACATTGTTAACCATAAACATGAACATAAACTAATACAAATTAAAATTAACTATGAATACATTACTAAACATAAACATTATGGTATATTATAATAATCATGGAAATAGACAAATAGGTGGAACATAATAAAGAGTAAAAATTAAACTGACTTACTATGAATAAGCAGGGTTGGGGAGAAGACATGGTGGTTGGCCTATTTGTCTATTTTCATGTTTATCAATGTTTCTGTTTAGTAATGTATTCATATTTAACTTTAATTTATATTACTGTACGTTCATGTTTATGGTTAACAATGTATCTATATTTAATTTTTAATGTTAATTTATCCATAGTAAGTCAGGTTCAATTTTTAACTTGTTACAATGTCTATTTTAACGTTCAGTAATGTTTATCAACACTCTAAATTTGTTTAATTGTGATTCTAATCTTGGATTCCCCCCCCCCCCCCCCCCCCCCCCCCCCCCAAGTTTGTAGGCGTTTGAATAGTGTTTTCTTCCATCTTTGACTGACCCTCAATATTCCTACAAATAATTTCATATATGAATTCAAAAGAATGACAGCTATTAATTTTTCACTGAATCGTCTGAAGGAGAAGGGGGAGATCAGATAGATGCTCAATTCGAACACGCCTGTAACTGCAATAAATGTATCGATACATTGATATAAAATTTAGTATGATGATTCAAAAGTCTCATGAGGGAGAGTGGAAACTCAGTTAATTCACATTTCAACTGAGGCTATGGGCCGAAGGTTAATTATCAAGTAAGTGAAGTATTATACTTGGAGAGGGAATTGAGTCTGGTGTTAAAACCTTGGATAGGACGATAACCCCATTTTCTCAGCATTCAGACTTCTTGGGATCGATGCTGCCCTCTGTTTTAATTTTTAAAATTTCTCAGTTATAGGTCTATCACTCAGTAGATTCTTCATAAAAGTCATTCATTACCAATCTGTGTAATTCCTTCTTCTTAAGCAATTTAATGTGATTTTTTGTTACTTTCTTTTACATTTAGTATAGTGAACGTAAAAAATTTTCAACGGTAGTTCACGTTTCAAGATCCACTAAATACGTTTTGACCATTTAAATGATGATGTATGTGATTGTGCTTGAAACTTTGTGAGCGTTAAACTCCAAAACTATTGTAGCAATAAACTTGAAATTTGAAGTGGTAAAGTCACATGTGCTAATGAGATTTTGACCGAATATTGGTTCCACTTTACTTCTGGGCCTAAGTACATTTTAAAAGATACCGCTTATACTTATGACTTATTCAAAAATCTTTTCAAATAAAAATTGTTGAGATAACGGAAGGACACATTATTTATAAAATATTTTTTTTGACATGAAAACGTCTATTTGCTCGTTAAGCACAGTGATAGCCGGTCAAACTTTCTTGTGTTACAAAATTCCGTTAGTTTTCAATCGATAATAACTACGAGACTAATAATGCGATAACAACGGTTGAGGTCACAATGGATAGAGCATGTCTGTACGTGTTTGTTTTGCCTGTGACGTTATCGGGCTAGTGTGGGCGCCGGCGGATGATTGTTGCGAATTAGCGTTGTGTAAAATTAGAAATTAGTGTAGCGTGATAACGCGTTTAGATAGGACTTTGATTCGAGTGTCATTGTAAAGGGCTTGAGGAGCACTACTAGGACTCAAAATGAAACAATAAAAATATTCGCCGAAATATTTGTAAAAATCGGTATTAAATTGAAAAATGCAAAAGAAATTAAAGATGTCGTCTCATATGAATCGTAAATTTGCGCGGGATTATAGAAAACGCAAATCAGAGGAAAGCTCACATCAAAAGGAATTTTGAAAAAAATAGAAAGTCTAGTGCCGAGCATATACCGACATTTTAACGGAAAATCTACGGCGTGGACCTTGACTACGCCTTAATGTTTTTTAAGATGTTCATTGTTTTATCCGTTTGCTTGATTTACGCGAAAAGGAATAGTTTTACCCAAAAATTGGTTTCTACCAAAATTGTTCCCTATTAAATTTCCAAGCGTTTAAACTAATATTTAAATGGTAACGAATTTTAAAATAGTAAGTTATTATGACTTATGCCCCGGCTTTAACTCATATCGCCTACTACCAGAGCGCTCTTTCGTCACTCTGGTAGACAGGAGCCCGACTCTACAGTGGGAGTCCTAAATTTTGTCTACCCAGGTTTATTCACCTAAGGTAAGGTGTCTTTAACGAGTACCTGACTTCATACAGGCTCGGGACCCTAGCTTAAAGTCCCATCCAAAGGACGCAAGCTCAATGTTTTCTCACCTTTCAGATAAAAAACCTAAGTGTCTTTGCGGTGATTCGAACCCTCGATCTTGAACTCACTCTCTCTGTCCTTCCCTCCTTCCAAATCATTTCAAACTGTCATTAATGGTTGTTAGTGTCCCTTTCAGAATCACGTTGTACAATGAAATTGCACGTTACTTTCTTATACCCAGTAAATCCAGAATGTAATGCATATGAGAAGGGGTGGAGGAGTGATTTGTACAAAAGTGGTTGGTAAAACACATTTTTTTCTCCATTGTTTAGTAATTGTTGGCTAAAATATAGTAGATTAAAGTATTAATATTTTTTGATATTTTAAAGACATGGTAACTAATCACCAAATAAAAATTATATCAAACAAATAATAATAATTAAAAATCTATTGAATTATTTTGGCCTGGGACTGATAGAAACTTGAAGCTGGCTGGACCACAAAAAACATTTTTTACTTTCCATGCTATACGGAATATAGTGGAAGTTATGTAATCTGTCAGAAATTCGAAGTTGAGTTTTCAGCGGAATTCCATGTTTTTTGACCTTTTTATTCCAAAAATGAAAAAAAAAAAAAAGTCAGGCACAGTCTATGTGCGTGTCTGAGAACACAATTATTCACGATAATACAAATGTGTGGACACGAAATTTTATATGTGTATCCAGAACCCTCTCGGCATCATTTATTGATTTTCAGCCAAATCGAAAAGTCTAAGACAAAAACTCTAACAACTGCCGATGAAAGTATCGACATGAAATTTGATATTTAAATTCATGACCCCATAAGGGTGGCACCTATTAATTTTCCGCATAATCCTTTGAAAGGAAGGAGGATCAGAGATGATCGACTCAAATACCTCCTAACGCCTGCCAATGAACTAGTGAGGATTCAAGAAGTCAAATATTGAGTTTTAATCCAAACGATAGATTAGGTTTGAAGGGAAAGCGAAAACTTAATGTATTAATTCTTGCTGGGAAGTACATCGTCGGTGATTCACTGACTATTTTCTGGTTGTGAAATTGGTTTAAGGGAGAAAAATATCTGTAAGGTTCTTAGGTCTTGTAGCTTAGAAATTTATTAATAAGTAATAATATGAGCTGCACGCTACGTTCAACAGGTTTTGTTTAAACCTATATTTGAAGTAATGAAGTTGCGGAAAAATTGACACTAAAGAATACCTCATCACGTAATGTATGTATGAGTATAACATGCAACCTCTTCGACGTGTAGATGCATCGTTTCTGCAACTGTGGATATCGTAGGGCAATAGACGAACCTACCGTCTTTCTACAGGAAGTAACCCTCTCCATCCACGGAGGACTATAGACACCTTATAATTCAGTAGCAACGAATTATAAAATACAAATTTGTTTAAATTGTAGCAATTAATTATAAAATGTTTTTTTACAATTGGTAATTTTTATGAAAAATTACAGGAATTTCTTATACCAACCACGGTTACAGTTCACTCTCTACCCTCCCCTTTTCAAAATTATTTCATACTGGCGTTACTGGATAAAAGAATTACGCTGTAAAAAAAAAAAAAAAAAAAAAAAGAATACCGCAGACGGCAACTTATTATTTATTAAGAATGTTTGAATAAATTGAAATTACAACTCAATTATTAATGTTTTAGTTTAAACCCGTATTAAAATTTTGCCTATCACTCGTTTTCTTCCCAAGCTATATGAAGTATAGGGGAAGTTATGTAATCGGTGAAAAATTCGATGCGGAATTTTCAACGGAATTTCATGTTTTCCGTCTTTAGAGTTAATTTAAATAAAAAATATTGTTTTTCAGCTAAATCGACCAAAGGGAAGGAGTGATTAGAGGGAGGCTTAATAACATAAAAGGTATAATAATTACCGATAGAATGAATTTACCAACACAAAATTTCATATGTGAATTTGAACACATTTCGCAGAAATGGACATTATGTCGTATATGGGGGATGGCAACCATTTCAGTAGTTCGTTCTAAAACCGTAGTATCCATCCATCCTGATAATTGATGATTCCTTTCCCTCCCTCTTACCAATGTTTCATTAACAAGATGTAACAATTTATTCTTTTTTAATTTTCTGTCTTAATTATTTCTTTTTTTCTAAGGAGGAGGGGGGTTTAGTGTTGGTGCTTGTTGGGGCCTCGAGATGAGTATTGAGCTCAAGTGTCCCCTTTTCTACATTTATTTTACTTAATGATGCTTACCCTCTATTGAGTCATGCTCTGATGATAGAAGAAATATCATCTACTCCATCTTTTATACCTTCAATGATTTAAATTAAAAAGTCGTCGGTGAGTCACCTGCAATGTACTTCGCCAGAACGAATTAATCAATTAACAGGTTATGTCCCTCATTTGGTTTTGATTTGAAATATGAAATAACATGTCGTTAAGTTCTTTACATCGGCAGTTATTGTGGTTATTGAGTTGAGTCCCCTCTGATCCGTCCTCCACTATTGCCGATACCGCGGAAAATTGATAAGTTCCTCATCTAATCCCTCTTTCTCTTTTGTCGATTTGGATGTAAATCGAAAAGTCCTCAAAAATCCTTATGGGGGTCTTGGTCACACATTGTATACAACGTGATTCTGAAAGTGACACTTACATACAGTAATGTCAGTTTGGAAGGAGGGAAGGTCAGAGGGAGTGAACTCAAGATCAAGGGTTCGAAACACGGCCGAGACCCGAAAAAAAAAAAAAAGAAGGAAGAAGGGAAAAGGAAGAAGGGAAAAGGAAGAAAAGAATGAGGAGGGGAAAGGGAAGAATGAGGGGGGGAAAATAAGGGAAAAAATAGAAAGAAGGGTAAATAATAATAGTAAAAAAAAAAGGCTATAGGTTACCGATATATACTTATTATCTATATTTATTCATTTTTTGCTTATTATTCATATCTATATGAGGTATGTGTGTATGAGTATATAATATATTATGTATATTCTGTTGAATGCATGTTTTTGTTCATATGCTTATGTATTCCCGTGTATCTATATTTTTACTGTTACTGCTGTTTGTTTATTCTTATATTTATTGTTATTATTACTGTTTATTTTATTTTTATTAATCACTATTATTTTATTCATCTCCACTGACTAGTATGAAGGCACCCATGTGAAAAAAATAATAATAAAGAAATATCGAATTTGAGCATGACCTTGAAATTGTACAGATACAGATTTGCCACTTTTTTTTTTCTTCTTCTAATCATCAAGCTTGATACGACAAATATATTGGACGTTGATGACCTTTGCTGTTTTGCGTCCTTAAACTCCAAATCCTATCCTATTCGGCCGAGACCCTTAGGTTTTTTATCTGAAAGGTGAGAAAACATTGAGCTCGCCGTCTTTTGGATGGGACATTAAGCTAGTGTCCCGAACCTGTACGAAGTCAGGTACTCGTTAAAGACACCTTGCCTTAGGTGAATAAACCTGTGTAGGCAAAATTTAGGACTCCCATAGTAGAGTCGGGCTCATGTCCACCAGAGTGACGAAAGAGCGCTCTGGTAGTAGGCGATGTGACCTCATAGTTAAAGCCCGGTCATGAGTCATAAAACCTAACCTAACCCACTTGTCTACGTTTGCCCTAGCAAAGTCTAGACGTTTTCGTCATGCCATGTAAGTCCTCGTCATTCAAAACATTTCTTACTGTGGACCGACTCACCTGTTCATTTGAAGTAGAGGCGACCATAACCACCAGCTCCCAAGCAGTTACTCGAGGATTTTTCTTGTCTTTTTTAGTGATCACTCTTCTCTCACGGGTACTAAGCACCCTTGGGCGCCCAGATCGCGGCATATTCTGAGTAGTTCTTTTCTCATCATACCTTTTTATAGCATAACGCATTGTCGAAAAGTTCAAATTTAATTTAAAAGAGATTTGTCTATTACTTTTACCTCTTCCCAGGATAAGGCTAGAAAACAACATACATAAGTACTGATAGAGGTGTGCAAATACTTTCTGTAAGCCAGTTTAAACTTTGAATTAAATATCTAATTAATGTTTATGATTTTCATTGGCATATTTATCGCAATGATTTAACATAATTTGTCTTTGAATACAAATATTAATATCCCTCTCTTTTTTTACCTATATTGTAATAATTTAGAAAAATTACAGTATGCAAATACTTTTTGTTGCCACTGTACATTTTCCAAATTGTTTTTTATGTTTCTCTGTGCTTCCAGAGATGTCACATTTTCTCTGAGGATATTACGCAGAGATTAATATTCTTTTCTCTAGTTTGAATGAATGAATAGGCGTGTAATCAACCCGAAATTTCTTCGGAGATGAAGTGATTGACATGCTAGGTATAAGATGTGGGATTGATGAACCGAACAATTACATGAAATAGAAGCGACTGAATTTCCACTTGAATAATTTTAACTAATTTACTGAGAATAACTTATCGTGAACTAGACATAACGTGAAGGAGCAATTACATTTGTGAGTTGGCTAACAACATATCTCTACCTGTCCAACAAAGGCTTGGAAAAGTTTCAAATCCTGAAGGCTAAGTTTATGGAAGTAATGGTACTGGAGTAAATCTGAAATTACTGGGTTTTGAAGTAGATTCCTGCTCTATCGATGAAAAGACTGAACGGTTTACGTACAGAGAATTCATGTTAAATGGAGCGAGGAATCGGGATTAGGTATGCTCCCAATTGATGTTTTCATATACTTATCAGTTGGGGCTTATCAGGTTTTCATTGATGGGAAATCGCTTCGGCTTTGTTCGCAATGTCTACAGATATTGGATATCATATCAATAAAGGCAAATACATATTTTCTCTTGTTCATTTTTTATTTTGAAACTTTACGTCACTCTCTTTATTTATCTACCCTTATAATCATGCTCACCCCACCACCATAATTAACTCATAAGGGAATAAATATTTTTAAATATTTAAAATAAAACTAAGTATGATATATCATTAATATGGTTAAAAATTAAAATGTCGTTTGTGAAACACAGGGAATGTATTTCTCCAGAATGAATTAATCAATTAATTTTTCGCTAATATTCAAGAGTTGACTTACATAGGGGCTTTTAAATTCCCATACTAAATATTATGGCAGTTATTAGGGTTTTTGAGTTACGTCCCCTCTGATCCTTCCCTTTGCTTCTGCCGATTCCACTGAAAATTATTGTTGTCCTTTGGGGTTCTGGTCACACATACAAAATGTTGTGTCGATACGTTCATTCTATCGGCAGTTATTGGAGTTTTTGTGGTAAGTCTCCCCCCAATCCCCCTCTCGCCTTTGTTCGACTTGTTTGAAAAACTATTTGTAACATCGATAGAGGGTTCTGGTTTCACATATAAAATTTCGTGTCGATATATTCATTCTAAAGGGAGTTATCGTGTTCACAGACACATACCCACCCAGACACATACACACACCCACACAGATAGACAGATTTCCCAACCCTATGAGGACGACTTCTATTGATTTTCAGCCAAAGCGGCCATAGGGAAAGTGTTATTAGGGAAGGCTTAACTCAAAATCTCTAATAACTGCAGTTTTATGAATGTATTGGTTCAATTTTATATTCAAATTCAAAACTCCATGCGGTTGGTCGTATACAACCAAGCACGACAAAATATATAATATGAGGTTCAGAAGCCACGATGTATGTAAGTCAGAGTTATAGCACACCACGGTCGATTGGCTATGGAGAGAGAGAGCGAAAACATAATTGATTAATATGTTTCCTAAACTTTTCTGGGATGTTAGGTTAGATTTTGACTCATGCCCGGGCTTTAGCTACGAGGTCATATTGCCTACTACCAGAGCGCTCTTTGTCACTCTGGTGGACATGAGCCCGACTCTATTATGGGAGTCTTAAATTTTGCCTATCCTAATTTTTTTATTAACCTAGGGCAGGGGTCTTTAACGTGTACCTGATATCGTACAGGCTCGGGACCATCGCTTAACGTCCCATCCGAAGGACGGCGGGCTTAAGTTTAAGGGCCTCGGTCGAGTTTCGAATCCACGTTCTTGAGTTCAGAAGGCAAGCACTCATACCACTGAGCTACTGGCGCCCTTTCTCTGGGATGTTGATATGTTGATTTTTTCCGCCATTTTTCCCAGAGGTGTCTTCCTTTTTTCTTTCTTTTCACAATACTTCGGGACTCTTTCACTTCCCTTCTTCCGGTCACTATGAACATTTTCCTCCTGGGGACCCTCCTTTTTATAGCCAAAACCTTGACTGTGGCGGTCTCTACCTATCTCTTCCAAGAACTAATTGTTTCACAAGTCCGTGGTAATTTACTCCCACCAGCCAATCATAATTTTGGAATCTATCTCTGATGGTATATATATATAAAAAAAAAAGAAGACCTCTGAAAAAAATGCCGGAAAAACATAATTGATTAATTCTTGACGTTATAAACTTTTACTAAGACTACTAGACAAAAGATCCAAACTAACTTTGAAAACAAAACAACTTATATACTGTTGCACGACGGCTTAAGCGTCAATGGTCTAGAGACTTCCTGAGCAGAAGCAGTGTCAGTGATTAGCTACACATGAGAGGAAAACAGTGATTAGAGAGTGTCACCACTGGGTGATTTCTCCCCTCATGACATTTTCACATTGCCATTATCTCTTTATTAGCACATTTACTTGTATACAGTTGTAAATAGCTATTTGTAAATAAAAAAAAATATTATTTTTATTTTATTTTTTATTTTTGGTATCAGTTATTCAGGTATGATGAGAATTTGTTTAAAACTCTATTTTCTACTTAATTTCATATAGTTGGAAATATAACAATTACTTATAAAATAGGAATAGGAGCGGGGGAGCTCCGATTCCATGTGAATAGATGTATGTAGAATGAATAGATTTATGTTGTATAGGTGTATTTTGAGATTTGTCGCTAGGTGTATCTGACAGAAAATACTTCTATTCACTGTTAGCACAGATGTCAGATCCATGCTGTCACAGAGAAGAGGATTGAAGGTGAGAATGTTTGCAGTTTCTCTTTTTCCTCCCAATATTACATTGTGTTGTCTTTCTTGCCTTACAACTTCTGATATGTTTGCCTATCTGTATGTTTACCCGTCTCTCTTCAGTACTTTTGTCAGTCTGTTTGCACAGTGTCTCCGGATCTTGTCCTCCGCACCCCTACTACTTCGGGATTCCTTCCTTGTCCCCTTGGGGGTAGTTTCAAAGTTGATTAAAACCGCCCCTGCCTCTTATCCCTGAGCATCCTTCCTATTACATCCTTTATTCCTCATTTTCCAAGTAAGGGTCTCTTTGACCTAAATTAAGAGGTCACTCTCTTTATTCTGGGACACGACAGGATTATCATCAAAATAGTAATGTTCTCGACGAGGAAATAACCTTTGAAATTGAAGACAAATTTTAAGATATGAAAAGTTTATTTTAAAATATTTATGAGAATACCTAATTTTATACCGTAGTATTGTCAGATCGCCTTAAGGACGACAACTAATGATTTTTAGCTTAATCGTCTCTAAGGGTGGGATTAGGAGATTGCTTAACACAAAAAATCCCAATAACCTAAGCATCCAATGATCTTGTCCCTTCCCTGCAAGTTCTCCTCAAACGTCTTCGCCAATATTATCATACTTTAAAAACAAGGGGATCAAGTGAAGTTGAAGAATATAATATGATGATGATATTTGTAACAATATTATATTTTTTTTCTTTTTCGTTTCTTTTAAAAAATCATTTTTTGTTTAATATACTTATTTTGTTTGAACACCCTCACACCCAACAAATAAAAAAAATAATAAAAAATAGAATGGAGTTGTTTCATTTACTAAACGAAAAATTTGTTTCAGTTTCAAAGTGATTAACAGTCAAAGTGACTAACTCCATAAAATTACTGTATTTGTCTTTTCAATATTGATTCTATAACAATTCAGCATTGAATAAATGGTTAAGAGTAGAATGTAAATTTTACTAAACTGTTATATTTTAATATTTCTGCCATACTTTTGCAAAAGAAAAAGGTAAGTATTTTGCAACGAGAAATATTATTGAAAGTACTTTCCTGAAAAATGTTATAAAGAAAATCAGAGGTCCGAGAAAAAAAAAAAATGTATATATAAGTGATGGTATGACATCCATGACTTCTTCATGGAGTGTCCAGCCTTCAGCCAATTAAGAAAAAAGTTCCTGGTAGAAGTACTGAGAAGCCCGCAACCTCACAAGACCCTTTTCAACATTACAAACAACCAAAACCTCAATAATATCATACTATACATAGTAAGGGCGCTAAAAATCAGAGAACATTGAAGTATTTAAATAAAATAACATTTCACTAGAAGTTTTTTCATTTGTTAATTAACAGTTAGGTTCTATTACTTTGTATTTTATTCTTATTATTATTATTATCTATTTTCATTTTTTTTTTTTAACTGACTAATGTATATATCAGGCCGAACCCTGAGCCTAAAAGATGTATTTCCGAAGTGCTAATAAAGAATTGAATTGATGGTATCGTATAATGAAACATAAAGTTCCAATCTGTCCAGTGGGAGAGACTTATAGCTAGACGAGAACTATCCCATAGGAGCCAGCTTTAGGAATCAGAGGTTTGCTGAGTTTAGAGGTAATGGAAAAGTATAGATTTAAATGAAAGAAGAGTAGGAGCATGACGAATCTGGAGAGGGAGAGAGTTCCAGAGGGAGTTAGCCTGGATAAGGAAGTTGTACGTTTTTGTCCTATGGGAAGGGAGGTTAAGATCAGAGGGACGGGATCTAGTGACTATTCTGGTGGATATGAGATTTAAATTGGAGCATTTGGACAAAAACAAAGTATGAATTAATAATAGGTTAGTCTTTCGTCACTTTGGTGGACATGAAATTTTGCCTACCCTAAAGTTTTTATTCACATAGGGCAGGGGTCTTTAACGAGTACCTGACATCGTACAGGCTCGGGACCATCGCTTAACGTCCCATCCGAAGGACGGCGTGTTTAAGTTTATTTTACCCAGATAAAATAAACTGAGGGCCTCGGTCGGGTTTCAAACCCACGCTCTTGAGTTCAAAAGCCAAGCACACA
This sequence comes from Aradus depressus, assembly GCA_963662175.1. Lineage (NCBI taxonomy): Eukaryota > Metazoa > Arthropoda > Insecta > Hemiptera > Aradidae > Aradus > Aradus depressus. The sequence goes on along the minus strand of OY759217.1, from coordinate 31,495,541 downwards.
TACCACTGAGCTACCGGCGACCTCAATTAATAATGTTGGTATCAGAGTTTTGCTCTATCTGACGCATTATTACAGCGGCAGTTTATGATTTTTTTGGTAGCCTACTCCGTAATTTTCCCTTATATTTTGCTGGAAATCACACTCACACAGAAGTACAGACCCACAGACAGACACCATTTTTTTTTTTTTTTAATTTTTTAAATTTTTAAAATTTTGTTTAAAACTTCGAATCAAAGTTCTGACCGATTACATAACTTCTACTATACTTTATAAATAATATTAGTTATGAAAATATTTAACAAAAGGTTATTTGGACAATAAATAAGTATCTGAAATTGGCCTTTGAAGTTGAGAAGGTTAGCTGGAAAGGATCTCTGTTCTCTCTGAGGAGGAGCCAGGCATTATCACATTGCCTCTAGTCTTACTTGACTTTGGCTCTCCGTTTGTCAGTGTGTTTGGTCTGTCTCTCCTGATCTCGTTGTCCCGCACCTCACTACTTCGGGATTCTTCCCCTGTCCCCCGAGGGTAGTTTTAAAGTTGATTAAAGTCCCTGGATCCTGTCCTGTCTTGTGACTTCTCTCCTCTCTTCTCATTCTCCCAAATAAGAGCTGGCTCCCTCTGTAACTTTCTGATGTCGCTAATCCTCCCGCCCCCTGCCTCTTCCCCTCTTCCCGCCCACTTCGTTACCCTCAGACCCCAAATTAAATCCAGTTTTACTTAGTCAAGGTTTCTCCCCCTTGGCGCTCTGCCATCAACTTCCTGTTTTCAACTATATATTACTCCTTCAGTTTTAATTAGCTTCATTATTAGATTTAGTAAAATTAGTAGCCCATTTGAAACTTTTTTTTTTTCCCCCTTCCCCTACATACAGTACAGTTATTTTAGCTGTCCATCACAGTTACTTTACTAAAGAGGAAATAATCAGTGCTTCACGTTTTATTAGAGTTCCGGTTACTTCTCCAGAATTTAACCGACACTTCTTACAAGTTATACGAAGTTTTTTTTTTTTTAGCCTCATATTCGATGCTTATTATCCATGTCACTGTCTTACCTAATTATTTACGACCTCCATGGTCCCAGGAGGGAGTTCTATCTACGAAATAAAACTCACTCCCTGACGGGATTCGAACCCGCAAACCATGGGGAGACCATGTGACCAAAGCCCTAGGCCCGCACGGCCACCATGGCTTCCGATTGTGAAAATGTATAGCAAAATCCGCATTTTTTTATTTGGAAGAAGTGACATATTGCTACTTTCAGAAACGACCGTTGGAAAGCGGTTGTGTCGTTCTTCTCTTACTACAAAGTTGCATAACTCAAAAAAGGAATGAAAATAAAATGGTTTTGGTTTTTTTTCTCGTTATCAAAACAAACTTATTGTTAGGATACAAGTTCATTCAGAAAAATATTGGAAAATTTTATAAATCCAAGATCATGACAAGCCTTGCAGGAAACAAGAAACTTTTAAATGGTTGTCCTGGAAAATCCATTTTTTTGAGTTGTGCCACTATTCTTGTGCACCAACGATATCGTGTTTTCCGAACTATAGTGAGTCACACATAACCTTCGATAGACTGTATGTATCGACACGAAATTTCATATGTAAAATCAAAGCCCTATAAGAACAACACCAATAATTTTTCAGCGGAATCATAAAGGGGGGGATCAGACTGCCGATGTAGTGAATGTGTCATCACAAAATTTAGAATGAGGATTCAGAAGCCACCATGAGTTTTAGCCCAAACGGTCGAATGGCCTTGGATGACGAGCTTAAACGTAATTGATTAATTCTTGTTGGGGATGTACATAGCCGATGATTCACCGACGAATTTTTTTTTATGTGTAAACATCAATAAAATGTTGACCCTCCGCTCCTATTTATCCTTTCATTGAAGCCTTACAGGTTCTTTTTTATATATGAGATGTTACCCATTTCACAAAAACAGAGTACTTTTGTATTAGGCGGCTACTTCAAATTGCTCTTACATTCCCAGATGTACGAAGTATAGGAGAAGTTATGTATTCGGTTAACAATTCGGTGCGGAGTTTTCAACGGAATTCCATATTTTCCGACCTCTAGATCCGAAATATGAAGAAAACAAAATCGGTCTGTGTGTCTGTGAACACGATAACTCTCGATAAAATGAATGTATCGACACGAAATTTTATATGCGAATCCAGAACCCTCTAACGACGACACCTATTGTTTTTCAGCCAAGTTGATTTAAAGGAAACGAGGGGGATTACGGAAGTGGCTTCTCAAAAACCCCAATAACTGCCGATTTTAATGAACGTATCAACATGAAATTTCATATTTAAAGTCTAAATCCAATGAGGACAAAACTTGTCAAATTTCAGCGATAGCGGCTGAAGGGAAGTAGTTTCAGGGGAGGGGGCACATTACATATTAGCGCAAACGTTTTATTGTTTTTGGAGGGCGAGCGAAAAATTAATTGTTTAATTCGTTCTGGGAAGTACATTGCAGGTGATACACCGACTGTTAGTGTTTAGCCTAGTCTGATATTATACTTCTGATTAGTCTTTCTTTTGATGGTCAACCCTTAAGAACAACCGTTTCTTTATTATTTGTAAGTGAAATATTTAGTTAAGATGTTCAGGGAGTCAGGCTCATTATAAGTTGACCCTCTATTGTCCAAATTTTGTATATTCAGTATAAAGGCCTACGACTGTTGTAGTCCAGGAAGACAAGTTATGAAACCGGGAACAGTAGACATCTTAATTATAAATACCCTTTCAGAACAAGGCTCTGGGTTCAGTCGGTCTAGAGTCAGCCACGCGTTAGTCGACATCCAAGTGTCGGGCACTCGTTTAGTCTGTATCAGTCTGTCAGTTGTGAGTCTCTTCTGTAAGTTCAGAGTTTGCTACTTTTCGTCATATCTTCTCATCTTGAGGGATATTGTATTTGTGCAAATAAGCTGTTGGAAATTTACATTTCTTTGTTCTTTATGTTTTAAGCCCCCTTCAATCCCCTCTCAAGTGTATAATTTTGAGATGTCACATAGCCTATGTTTGTACCAGACATATATCAAGTGAAATTTCATGACAATCCGGTTGACTGTTAAATAGCCTAGCACTCACCTAAGGGGACTACCTAATTTTCTGCACCTCACAAATCTCCGGTCTAATCTGTGATACAAAATTTTCTTATATCTTCATCACAAAACCTTCTATATCCTTTTTATTCCGGTATACATACCTTCATTATTTATAAGCACGAATTAAAATTCGCTAGGATCCTCACAGATGGATACCTGCCTCTGGCTTTCACTGTTTTTCTGGGGTTCCTACGTTCAGGCATCCATCCGTTGCTCATAAAGAAGAAAAAAGTTATCGGTGAATCACCGGCCATGCACTTCCCCAGAACGAATTAATCAATTACCTTTTGCTCCCCTTCTAAAACCACTCAACCGTTTGCGATAATATTCAACTTACATAGGGGCTTCTAAATCCTCATAAATTGAGTACCCTCCCCTGAACGCCTCTTACCTTCGTCCAATATCGCTGAAATTTGACAAGTTATGTCCTCATTGGGTTTTGACTTCAAATATGAAATTTCATGTTGATACATTCATTACATCGGTAGTTATTTGGATTTTTGAGTTAGGCTACCATCTGGATTCCCCCACCCCTTCTGCCGATTCTACTGAAAAAATAAGTTCACATATATAAAATTTCGTGTCGATACTTCATTCTATCGAGAGTTTACAGATACACAGACATTTTTTTCTCATATTTGAAGTCAAGTGATCGAAAACATGAGATTCACAAGAAAACTCCTCATCAAATTTTTCACAGATTACATAACTACCCCCATACTTCGTATAGCTGGATAAGTAAAAATTGTGGTGGGCTTCCGTTAATTTTGTGAGGCTGTTTCCCTTCATCTAACTTATTGATGGTTTAAATTTCCCATCTGCATGAAAACACCCCCGTTTAGTGGGAAGACGGTATATTAGCCCCCAGAAAATCGGGAGGCTAAGGATTTACCTTCTATTCTCTCAGACAGTGTAAATGTAATTTACGATTGCAACTACGGGTGACATGCAAGGGGGGTGTACGGTACATGCTACACAGCTGGACTATAAATTATTAGCCTAAATGATACTGTGTATGTATATGTATTATCATTTTGATTTGTAGCTGTGTTATGCATCCTCCATACCTCGTACCCATTTATCTAAATCTTAGAAAATAATTACTGACTTTATTTTAATCGTATGAGAGGCTGGCTTTTTTGAAAGAGTACTGCCGCCTTTCTGGGTGTGGCTGAGGCATTCAACGGGCTGCTCTTCAAGCTCAAGCGATTCCTTCCAATCCTCAAATCTTACTTAAGTGACCGAAACTCCATGGTACGTCAGGGATCAGGTCTGACACTCATAGTGGCTGGGATCCCTCAATCCTCGGACCTATTCTGTATACACTATACACACTCCCGATATCCCAACACACCCTAAAACCCTCACTATCTACGCTGATGACGCAGCCATCCTTGCTCCAGATCCTGATCCTAATAACGCGTTCCTAAGCCTGCAAGAGCATCTAGATGAGATCTCCAGATGGTGTGAGCTATGGAGAATTAAGATCAACAATGGTAAATGTGTTCAAGTTATCTTCTCTCTTCGAAGGCAAAACTGTCTCAGAGACTAAAACGACAAGAATTCAACAAACGATATTGTCTTTTATGACGACTATTAGGAAGAAAGGAGTTGCCGTCTTGTGTATCCGGTATCTTCGGGATCGCGCTCCGCTCCGCCGGGTCTAGCCAGACCGGTACTTAGGGACACACGTGGTTGGTGGAGTGATGGCCGGAACGCTGGTATGGATATTTACGACTCCCCCCTTATCTCGGGGGTTTGATAACGACCCTCTGACCCTATCCTATCATCCGTCCGCAACCAGTCAACACTCTACCCTCCCCCTATCTAACCCCACCCCACCCCACCCTCCACTCCCCCGGTGTTACTCCCATAAATAACATTAAGCCCAACCTCCTTCCGCGTATTTTGTATGCGGATCATGAAGTGCAAGGTTAAAGTAAAAAAAAAAAAAAAATCGATGAACTAAGAAGATATAAGGGGAAAAAACTGTAGATCGTTTCTGAGTCTAGAGAATCTAGGAATCTCTTGTAGAATAACTAGCAGAAAAGGGTGAAGATTTATTAGCGAGGATTCAGCCCCTAAGTAAGTCAACTATCGATTGCTCAAACGGTCGATTGTTTTTGAAAGAGGAGTTTATATATATAATACACTGCTCGTGATTCACCGACGATTTTTTTTTATGTATTTATATGTAATTGTACCCTTTTCTTATACCTCAATGTATTAGCTAGATCCGGCAGTTGAAAAAATCTTGATGACCTCGTATTTAAAGCCCGAGCATGAGTCACAATAACTAACTCTTATCGAAGGGTCCTAACGGCTCACTCACCCGCATTCTATGGCTCATAAAATCACAACTCAAACGAGTTAACGAATCAAACTTGTCGAGCTAGACTTTACTTTCCCCTTTGATTTCTTTTAATTCTGATGAAAATTATATTTTAGCTATTTCAATCGCGCATTTAATTTAACTCTTTTATTTCTTGGTTGATAGGCGAATGTAGTGGACTTAATTGTTAAATAAGTAATACAGAGGTATCAGTCCAACAATTATATTTACTCCACTAGTTTCGGCTATTTGGCATTCTCAGGTAGTGAATCTGAACATACAAAAACCATAACATATTTTTTTAAATTACCGAAATTTTCGCTCTGTTACTTGTTCAGGTCAATCATTAACTACAACTGGCCCAGTTATTTGAATAACTGGTTATTTCTATCAGTATAACATCAAGGTAAATTAACTAGTGTAACTGATAACCGGTTATTTTAATAATAGCATATTGATGATATAATTTTGACGGTTCTACAGTAACTCAAGTTCTACCTGGACTGCCAATTTTTCTTGGCAATTCACTTCTTTATTTTACCGTCCTATTACGCTCCCTCTGGTTTCTTCTGGATCCAAGAGTGTATAAAATCCCATTCAATCATCATCGTCTTTCTTTAACATTGACCCATTCCCTGTTCTGAAAAAAAAAATGTCTTCTCGTGATATCGGCGATCCATCTTATCTGCTGTCAATTTCTTATAATAGCATAAGTCACTTGTGTTTCGATTCTTATCTTTAAGGGAAAGACAGTCAGAATTGTCTACTATTTATAGAATCCCTGGCTTCTTTTTTATTTTTAAGATTTTAGATTTTTATTTTTAATTCTGAAAAAAACCATTGGGTTCAGAATCAATTTTGAAAGTGTGGAAGTCATTACAGTTTTTGTGAAAAAGTTCTTTATGTGTACATAGCTTCATTCTGAAGATTTTACGTTCACGTACATTCAATAGAATTGTCGGCATCTTTTGCAGAAAATTAAACAATGGGGGAAGGTTGAATTCCTGGAACCGGACCCCCTTTATGAGTACCTAATCTCCAGCCGCCAGCCCCTTGAGTCCCGCCAAGCCTCCTCAATGGTCCTTCTCTTTACGTTATGAAGACTTATGACCACCGCTCGTTTTTTTTGTTTTGTCAGTGGCTTAAGTGTGTTCTCCGAGACAAATCTCCAAAAATATGTATATAACCTATGTCTTCCCAATGTTTATTTTATGTACAAAAATCTGTTTTCGCCTCCCCCCTCCCCCACCTTTCTAACCCCCTTTCCAGTTGCCAATTTGACTGGAAATCAATAGATGTCGTCTTTAGAGGGTTTTGGATACACATATAAAATTTCGAGACTTCGTGTTCAGAAACACACACACACAGAGAGGATTATAAAAAATCATAGGGGAATGTCAGTGGACAAAACGTCATCGGTGAATTACCGGCAATGTACTTCACCAGCGCAAATTGTTTGAAAACCTATGTCTTATTAAGGTGTTTCTGATACACATATGAAATTTCATGTCGTTATGTTATAACATAGGGGACATTTTTTTTTCTATGTAACAAGTAAGTCCACTACTTCCGCCTACCAACCAAGAAATAAAAGAGTATTGATTCTTGATTGAAATAGCTAAAATAGAATTTTCATCAAAATTAAAAGAAATCAGAGGAGGAAAAAAGGCTAGCTCGACAAGTTTGATTCGAGGACTCGTTTGAGATGTGATTTTATGAGCCATAGAATGCGGGTGAGTGAGCCGTTAGGACCCTTCGATAAGAGTTATTGTGGCTCATGCCCGGGCTTTAACTATGAGGTCATCAAGATTTTTTCACCTGCCGGATAAAAATCTAAAGGTCTCGGCCGGATTTCGAACCTGTAATCTAGAGCTCAGGAGGTCAGCTACTGGTGCCCTCTTAGGAAAAATTCTATTTATTCATTTATTTCATTTTATATTTATTAGTATTATTATTTTTACTAATTTTTTTTTATTTATTTAATAATTCCATTTTATTACTTTCTTATACCTATAGTATAAAGAAGTATTGTGATCGTGCCAAGAAGAGTCTTCTCCGAAATCGAGTTTTCAACAGATTATCACGTTTCAAGGTCTCCTGAATACGATTCGACCATTTTCGCGATGATATCTGTCTGTGCATGTGTGTATGTGTGTGGGTAGGTAATTGGAAAGTTGTGAACTCTCAACCGCAAAAACGATTGTAGCTATGAAGTCGAAATTTGGAATGTAGGGGTCACATGTGTTGCCTTGGATCTGATTTAATTATATTAGTATAGATCTCTTTAAAAGGTATATTAGTATAGATCCCTTTATATATTAGAATACATCTCTTTAAATATTATTGTATATCTCTTTATATAATAGTACAGATCTCTTTATATAATAGTATAAATCTCTTTATATATTAGTATTGATACTAGTACAGATCTCTTTATATTTTTGGATAGATCTCCATATATTAATATAGATATAGATGTGCAAGCCACGATTGTTTCATGTTAATTTTGTAATATATCATTGACTAAAACAGATTTGACAGATGTCCGATTAATAATGAATGATAACAAGCCGACTAGTAATAAGATGATGAATAACCCATTAGTGGCCACCAGAGGAACTAAATTGGTTAATAAAGGATTCACATTCACAAGACTGAACCAATCGTTGGCCGGATTATTCTTGATAATACCAATGCGACTTCTAAAATGCATGGAATCGAAAATTGGAGCCCCCCCCCCCCCCTCCCCCTACGTCCTACACGTAACCTGATAGGTTATTGGAAAACTCATAAAATATGTGTCAATCTTATCGAAGGGACCCAACGGCTCACTTACCCCTCATCCTATGGATCATAAAATCACAACTAGAACGGGATAGACTCAAATAATTTATGGTTTCCAGATTTACTTTGTGAAGCTCCATTCTAGGAATAGATAATTAAAATACACAATTTCTTTGTCAAACTTCACTATATATTCTCAAATACTCAACTAGTTTCGCCGTGTTAAGGCATACTCTTGATAATGCCTTAACACGGCGAAACTAGTTGAGTATTTGAGAATATATAGTGAAGTTTGACAAATAAATTGTGTATTTTAATTATCTATTCCTGGGATAGACTCGTTTTTTTTTTTTCTATTCACATTCCACTCATATTTTTTTACTTCTCCAGCCATACGAAGTATAAGGAAGTTACATATTCTGACAGAAATCTGATGTTTTAATCGGAGCTGCATATTTTTCGAGCCCCTGATTCCAAAAATGAATAAGTCTGTGTGTCTTTGTTGTTGAATATAGAATAGAATAGAATAACTTCATTAGTCGGCGTTCAATGTCCTAGATTTTTGACGCCGTACAAGTGATTAAATTAGTTCGATGAGGTGACTAGTCTTGATTGAGGATAGGACAGTTTCGATAGATGAGTTGTCGTTTCCGAGCATCTCATGTAAGTTTCTTGTTCGCAAACCCATGGCCTTTAGTATTTCCTCATATCCAGGGCACTCCTCCCGGATGTGGCTCACTGTGAGAAGCCAGGCCCCACACTTGCCACAGCCCGAGACCGTCACCCTGTTGATGAGGTGGCCATGGGTTAGGCGAGTGTGGCCTACACGGAGCCGCATCAGACATACGTCCTCCTGCCTATTCTGCCTTTCGGAGCTTTTCCGTTTTATCTATATTTGCTTTGATGGACATATAAAATATATATAACCCCACCAATCTCTTTATTTTTTATTGTATTTTTATTTGTAGTTTTATATTATATTACCATCCACGCTTGTTCTATCTATAGAAAAAATACTTAGATTATAGCCATTTAGGCCGTCAGTCGGAGTTGGCATTACAGATATTTGATAATGAAGAACAAAAAATATTAGCTTATATAAATAAATGAAGAGAATAAATAATCATCGTTAAATTCTTTAAAAAATATGTAAACATAAAACATAAAAAATAATAATGCGAATAAAGAGAAAATAAAATAAAGACATGTATTAAGGCTGAAAACGAAATAAGATAGATCTTATTTCGTTTTCGGCCTTAATACATGTCTTTATTTCATTTTCTCATTATTTGTATTATTATTTTTGTATGTTTTATGTTTACATATTTTTTAAAGAATTTAACGATGATTATTTATTCTCTTCATTTATTTATATAAGCTAATATTTTTTGTTCTTCATTATCAAATATCTGTAATGCCAACTCCGACTGACGGCCTAAATGGCTATAGTCTAAGTATTTTTTTTCTTTGTATATTTCTTGGAATGATGTTATTTTTCTTCTTTTAATAAAAACCATTCTATTCTATATATAACCCCATAAAAAAGGACGACATCTATTAATTTTCCACCCGACTAAATTTAAGGGGGCGATTAGAGGGCGGGCTCAACTCAAAAACTCCAATAATTCCCGGTGTTATGAATGTATGGACATAAAATTTCATATTTGAATTCAAAACACCCATATGTACGACACATTAATTTTTTCTGAGAAATCCGTTGAAGGGAGAGGGGTTCAAGGAGGAATCTCAACTCAAAAACACTTATCGACAATATGTAAATACCTATTTACGTTTTGGTGGGATAGCGAAAACGTAACGACTTATTTTCTTTCTAGTTTTTGACTATATCGACACAGATCGCAAAAATGTATACCGAGATATATATAATTGATGAAGGGGGAAAAAAGTAGGACCGTAAGAGAGGGGGGGTAGAGTAGATCAGAGATTGGATGGGTTTTGTGGACGGGGTCAGCTGAGCCGTGATAAATTGCAGCTAAACGATCCGTGAAGATGTGCTGTAAGGGAGGGGGAACTGCCATCAGTACAGCGGCTGGTCACCACAACACACTACGTCCCCAATCTTTATTATGTCCGCATCGGGGCTGCCACGTTTTTTACTGTTCCAATTTTTTTTTTTTTCGGGCTTTATGAAATATGGGAGTTATTATTATTAGAGTATAGTCGTCATAATTTACAAATAAAGAAGAAATTAAGTACATCTATCACTTAGCGTTCAACAACAAAATACAATTACAACTTGTTTAAAAATCAAATTATACCTTCGCCTAAGTACATAATAAATTTTATTTACGAATAAGAAAGGATCTTATCAATATAAATATAGGGTTAGGTTAGGTTTTATGACTCATGCCCGGGCTTTAACTACGAGGTCATATCGCCTACTACCAGAGCGCTCTTTCGTCACTCTGGTGGACATGAGCCCGACTCTACTATGGGAGTCCTAAATTTTGCCTACCCTAAATTTTATTCAACTAGGGTAGGGGTCTTTAACGAGTACTTGACATCATACAGGCTCGGGACCATCGCTTAACGTCCCATCCGAAGGACGGCGTACTTAAGTTTATTTTACCTCCCAGATAAAATAAACTAAGGGCCTCGGTCGGGTTACGAACCCACGCTACCGGCGCCCGCAATATAAATATATATCTTTAACCTTTAAAATCCAAATCAAAATAATTTTAATCTTCTGGTTTGGGATAATAATATTAATTTCAGATATTAATTGTGAATCATAAGATTTGAGCCTAGTTATAATAAATGTTATAAAATGATAATAAAAATTAATACGACTTAAAAAGATTAATAAATGGTAAATAATAATGAGATTAAATAATAATAACTGATATTATATATAATATTAATAAGCGAGGGAGGGGATCTGCGGGGGGCTCAACTCAATAACCCGAATAACTGCCGATGTAATGAATGTATCGTAAGTAAACCTCATGATGACAACACCTCTTAAATTTCAGTGAAATACGCTGGAGGGATGGCGGTTTAGGGTAGGGGTCAACAATTACCCTAAAAACTGCCGATGTAATGAATGTATCGACAATATTTTGAATGAGAAGCCCCTATATAAGTCAACATTTTTTTTTTTTTTGTTTTCGCGGGTGTTCCGGTCAATCACCCTGTATATATCTAAGTCAACTATCGATTATTATCGCAAATGGTCTACTGGTTGTGAAGAGGGAGAGAAAAGTTAATTAATGAATTCGTAGTGGGGAAGTACATTGCCGGTCATCCACCAACAATTTTTAAAAATTAAAATTGTTGTTTTTTATTTTGAGAAATAGCGTTTGAATGTTATGTAGGCCTTGGAGCAACTCCTAAAAAATTATTAGGTAAGTGGAGAAAGAGTTATCTTCGAGTAATCGATCAACTATTCTTAGCTTGTAGCCAGGCTGGGTGGAGAAAAACTGCACTAGAACCACTGTCCTTGGAGCCCATCTACACTGTCAACTTTATAAAAATAGAGTTTCAACCCGAAAAATAAAGGTCGGTGAATCATCGACAATGTACTAATCGACCGTTAGGGCAAAAACCAATAGTTCTCTTACATACTTCTCGTACTAAATTTTGTGTCGATACATACATAACATCGATTATTAGCCTTTTTGAGTCGAGTACCCCTGCTTTGATCCCCCCTTACTAGATGTTCCGTATGGGGTTTTGAATTTAAATGTAAAATTTCATGTTGATAAATTCATTACTTCGACATTTATTGGGGTTTTGAGATCCCCCCCCCCCCACCCCTTTCGAGCAATTTCATTGAAATTTATAGTTGTCATCCCTATGGGGTTTTGAATTTAATTAAAAAATGTGCGAATACATTAAAGTTTTTGTGTTAAGTCTCCCCCCTAATCCTCCCAGGAGTTATCGTGTTCACAGACACACACAGACAAAAATTTTGCTTCCTCAGATGAGAAATTCAATGCAGAGTTTTTTACAGAATTTCATGTTTTCCGATCTTTTCCATTACACAAAAACAATAATAACTGCCTTTGTAATAAATGTATGTACAGACATGACATTTTATATATATACTAAAAATCCCACAAGGATGGCACCTGTCAATTTTCAACAACATCGGTCGGGCATCAGAGAAGGTTGCTCTATTTGACTTTCATCTCCCCCTTTCGAGCAATTTCATTGAAATTCATAGTTTCGGTTTTGAATTTACGTAAAAAATGTGCCAATTTATTGCATCGAACTTTTTTAGTTTTGTACCCTCCCCTGTTCCGTTCTTCTTCTCTTCGGTCGATTTCCCGGAAAATCATGATCCCAAAAAAAAAATTTCTGTAGGTGTGTCTCTGTGAACTCGATAGAATGTATCGATATAAAAATGTATATATGTATCCAGAAGTCGATAAGGACGACAACTATTGAGTCTCACCCAAATGGGACAAAGAGATGGGAATGACAAGGAGGGAGAACTTAAAACACTAATATCTGCCGTTATAATGAAGTTATCGAATTTGTAGTCCGAACGGCTATTAAAGTTTTGCTCCTCAATTCAATGGTATCTACGAAATAAGAAGTAGAATGGATTATATAAGATTGGTTCAAAGCGTAGATTTGTATATGAGTCAGAAACAGATGTTGACTGTATCCATCAGAACAAAGATGGGATATACAACCCCCTCTTCCAGATATTACCCTCCTCACTCCCCTTCCTCCACGTCTCTGGATAGAAAAAAAGGGAGGTTTTCTCAATATTGGCTTCTGACAGGAAACTCTAAACGTCTTTCTCAGATAGACTCAAATATGACACTGTTCTCGGATGGGAAGAAATATTAACAACACAGATGAATATTGTCAGAGAATTCTTATTTCTGAGTCTACTTTGACTTGATAAATAATCGACACTATCGTTACTCTTTATTGAAGGTTGCCGGTAGCATACTGAGCTCAAGCACTCGGGTAAAAAATGCGACCGAGGCCCTTTTCTATCTGGGAGGTAAAAATATTGTGCACGCCGTCCTTCGGATGTTAAGGGATGATCCGGAGCCCTTACGTAACTAAACCTGAGTAGGCGAAATTTAGGACACTCCAGCCCGGCTTTACCTACTAAGTCATATTCTACTACCGGGTCTTTAACGAGTATCTGACATCGTACAGACTCGAGACCATCGCTTAACGGCCCATCCGAAGGACGGCGTGCTTAAAAAAATATATCTAACTCTTTATTCACTATATTCGAATGAAAAAATCTTGTAATGGCCACATCACACACATATGTAATATTTTCTTAATATAAAACTACCAATAATAAAAACTTGTTTTAAAATTCTTTGCCGTGCGTTACAATTTAATGATTATTGGGAAATATTTCGTAAATAAATTTATTGTTCATTATCGAGTGGTATAACTTTGATTATTGTACATTATCGAGTGGTGTAACTTTGTTTATTGTACATTATCGAGTGGTGTAACTTTGTAACTACACGATTCTATCGACAGTTTAAGGACTTTGTATTTCTGGGATCCTCTGAACCGACGGAAGGTTATATTTACTGTTCTTGTAGAGTGTTTCGTTGCTTTGAACTGAAAATTTACTATTCTTGTAGAGTGCTTTATTGTTTTGAACTGAAAAATGAGTCGTAAACGGAAGTCCGATTTGTGGAGTTACTTCGATAAGGATGTGGGTTCAAAAAAAACTGGCTAAATGTCGTTTTTGCAGTGCCGAATACAGAACTTCCGGGAACACTTCCAATTTGAAGGATCACTTGTTGGTTTTTTGTTTTATTTTATTTTGTTGAGGTTTCTGATGTTCTAGTGTTTGATTTTAGTTGTTCGTTTTTGATGTGATATTTTTTGTTAGTACCTACCTAACAATATTTTTATGTGCAATTTAAGTTTGTAGTTTAGCTCCTGATTGCGTTAACGAACCGATCTGATCAGTTGAAGTACGTACTGTTGTTGAGCTTTTTTCCTAGTAAAAAAAATATAGGTACCTATTTACACTGTACGACATCTTGTTTATTTATCTTCCTTATATTACTTACATGGTACATGTGTGCGCATACATGAGCATAGAGTGGACTGGATGTTAAAAAATATTTTGATAGTAATATCGATAGTTTCAAAACCTATCATTACCATCGATATTTTAAACTACCAATCACATACAGATATCATCGAAAAAATGGACAAACCATGTTCAGGAGACCTTGAAACGATTTTTCAAATTCCGTTGTAAACTCGATCTTGGATTGTTGCACGATTACAACACGAATGTAACAACTAAAACTTGCTCCTGTTGTATATTTACCATTTAAGTGAGAGAGCTTTAAAGGATGTTCTCCAAGATGTTATTTCAGGTAGCACCTTCAAGAAGCCAGTCTCTCCTCCCTAAAGTCAACATACTAATGTAATGATTCTGTTTTTTCAGAAGAGTCAGACCTAAGTCCTACACTTTGTTCTGCTAAGTCTGTTGTACTTACTTTTATTATCTTGTCTTCTGTATTGTTTTTCTTTTTTCTCCTTTTCTTCTGTTTTTGATTCTTGTTCTTCTCTTTTGAGTTTCTTTTTTTCCACAATTTTTGTACACAAAGCTAAAAATACATTTTTTTGATAAATAATCTCAATAGAGTAGTATAGTATTCTCTATACTTTAAATAGTAGCTGATCCCATAAATTGAAAAAAAAAATATATGAAACACCGGTTGTGTACTTCCCCAGCAAAAATAATAAACTGTTCGCTATTTCTCTGAACCCAATTTACCAATTTGGTTGAAAATTGATAGGTGTTCTTACTCCTTCAGATTCACCAACTTTTTTTTTCTTGTTTACAGGCAGTCAATTAGTATATAAACGGATAAGTTGTTTGGTTCAATAAAAGGGGGTACTGTTGATCGGAGTAATGTTATTTTAAAACCCCAGGTGATTATTTGGTCCGGAGACGATCTTCAATTCAATAAGGAGATGGAAGAGCAACACAATTCAATAAGACCTAATATTTAGAGGTTGGGGGGGGTCCTATGTTGCGTTGCAATCTGAGGCTCCCAGGCAGCGTCCCAGTCGCCCCTCATGCCTCTCACGTCGTAAAGAAGGATGAGATCCTGGCTTTATTGAAACCTTACCTGGGTCTCCCTTGGGAAGAAATCGGGAGGGCGAGCTTCTCTGAAAAGAAGGGGAAAATATCTTTTGCTCAGCTCTTGGAATAAAAGTTCTTGATGAAAG
Source organism: Aradus depressus (assembly GCA_963662175.1). Taxonomy (NCBI): domain Eukaryota; kingdom Metazoa; phylum Arthropoda; class Insecta; order Hemiptera; family Aradidae; genus Aradus; species Aradus depressus. The sequence goes on along the minus strand of OY759217.1, from coordinate 31,480,103 downwards.
TTTCTACTCTCCCTTCAAACTCAATCGACCGTTTGTTCTAAAAATCAATTGTACTTACATAGAGACTTCTGAATCTTCATACTAAATTTTGTATCCTTTTATTCATTACGTTGGGCATTATTAGCAATTTTGATTCGAGTCCCCCTCCCTCTATCCACTGCTCGGCCGATTTGACGGAAAATTGACAAATGTGTTTCTCATAGAGTATTTAATTGAAATATAAAATTTTATCTCACAGGTTGTCAAATAAAATATAGTCTGACCTCTCATAGATTTTATTGGTGGTACCTAGCCGGCTTTCGAGGTTTCCCTCATCATCAGGCAGTGTAATAAAAAATTAAAAAATTTTTTGAATAAAACTAAATAATTTTATAATAAAAATAAATAAATAAAACAATCTAAAACGTTAACAATTTAAAATATCGTGGATGGTGACAGACGGGTTATTCCTGTCCCCCATATGAGTCATTTTTTAAATTTTTTTATCAGACTGCCTGATGATGAGGGAAACCTCGAAAGCCGGCTAGCTACCACTAATAAAAATTTGTGAGAGGTCAGACTATATTTTATTTGACAACTTGTGAAATAATCACTTCTCACTACATCAGCCATCTTCATATTATAAAATTTTACGTTAATTCAATAGATCGGCAGTTATTGATATTTTTGAATTGAGCCCTCCGATCTCCCTTCTGTTCACCACTGGTGAATCACCATTTCACTGAGATTTCATAGTCATCCTTACGGGGTTCTGGCGTTTTTTTTTTTGTTTTTTTTTATACATTTTTGGATTCAGGTGTTCGAAAAAAATTAAAATTCCAGTGAAAACTAAACACGGGATTGAGACCAATGACATAACTTCTTCTCTACTTCGTATTACTGGGGAAGTAAAACGCAGGAAACTAAATCGTTGTCAACTATCTGTAAAATATTCCTCAAACTTCAATTCAACAAAAAACAAGGATTTTTCAGATAAAATGTATGTATATTACCCGGAGGACTTGAGCCCATAACAATAAATCAAAAAGGAGGTAAGAAAAATAGCTCCTAAGTCACTTTAAGAATGTATGTTATGGGGCATAGTGTGGTTCATAAAGGTAATGTGGTCTATGTTATACAGAGTTCATGCGATATTTCGTTACATGGCACTGTGAGCATAGAATTCCGATTTCGTTACCGAAAACCACAATTTGGGGTCATGAAGATTCTTATATCGTTAAATTAGTGTATTATTAATCTTTATTGCCTACGAAAATTGGATAGCGCAGAAATAAAATAAATAAAAAATAATTAATTAATTTAAAAAACCTATGAAAAAAAGTGAATTATAACCCAAAAAGCTCTCTGGTAGTAGGCGATATGACCTTGTAATTATAGCCCGGGCATGAGTAATAATAACTAATTTATACTAAAGATATAGTAAGTGAAAAGTGGAAAAAAAATAAGGAAGTTGTCATTTGATTAAGATCAAACTTCCAGTGCTATCTGAGTTGGATAAATATTAACGAAATTTTGGGCTGTTGTTTTGCGAATTTCTATGTGTTGACATGGAAGGTCCCACAACACTGGAACATTTAACTTCAATCAACCCAAACCATCAATCAGTGAGGTCGTGCAACATGGCGCTACACTCCAGTTGTAAGTGACATGGAACCTGGGGGGGTCAAATCCATCTAAAAAGCCTATATCATACGGAACAAAATTATATGCAAAAATTCAGTCGAAGTGTTTTGATTCAATCTATTTGAAAATTTGAATCGACAAAAAAAGGTATTATGAGTTGCCCTTGGTTTTGAAGGGTTAGTAGAAGTTATGTAATCATAGAGATATTCGACCTCGAGATTTCAACGGAGTTTCGTGATTTTTACTCATTTCAGGAGATTTCAGCTTATTTCATTTTTAAATTATTAATCTACTTCATTAATTAATTTCAACAACAAATTCGAAAACTGCCATCGACGCTATATTCAGAGACACTAAAATCACAGATGTATATATCTTATTTTAGTTATCACAAACCTATAATTTCATGTATAAATGAAATTGAAGAAAAATAAACTTGAAAGTTTAATTCCTCATACTTCTTTTCGTATTGTAACTTTATAAAACAAATTTAATCAAAATCAGTGCAAGACAGCAAATTTTTGAAACTAAAGCAGATGTTTACACATCAGAGTAGTGAACCCTCCATAGGTTCTTCAAAATCTTCTACGTATGAATAATCCTTGAATTTTCTAATTGTCCGTATCATGTTCTCATGGCTAAATGGTTAGCTTTAGTTACCTGAGAATATTAATTTGTTTTACAATTGCACTTTTATTGGTCTTGGTTTTTATTAAGCCGTTTCTTGAATATCAACTACAGCTGAGCATTAAAAATGCAGTTTAAACACTAAAAGAAGGTCGAAGATACAGTAAAATTTGTATTGTTAATGCAGACAGGGTCGTTGGGAAGATACGAGAAACAATTTTAATAAGTTATATTATTTTATCTTATCTATGTATTTCCTCAGTACGATTTAATCAATTAAGTTATTCTCTCTCCAATGCAAATTGAACAGTTTAGGCTAAAAATAGTCGATTTACAAAGGGACTTCAGAATCCTCAAACTAAATGATGTATCGATACATTCATTAAATCGAGTCACCCTTCTTATACTCTGATTTGGCTGTAAATCACTGGGGGTGGTTCTTTGGGACGAAGGGGAAGGGATCAGAGGTGTAGGACTCAACTCAAATATGCTAATAACTGCCGATGTAATGAATATCGGCACTTAAATTTAATATGAGGATTCAGTCCATTTGCTTAGGAGGGATAGCAAAAACTTAATTGATTAATTCATGCTGGGGAAGTACATAGCCATTGATTCACTGACGACTTTTTTTATTGTATGTTTTTTTTATTGCTTTAAAGAAGCGGGGAAGCGTATTAATGAATTTGATTCCTTTATGATATAATTAAAATTTAATTTCTTTTTTTAAAAAAAGGAACAACGTTTAATTATTCTATTTTCCATAGAAGATGAAAAATTACTGAGAAATGGTTACTAAGATGTTGCCTTTCTAAGAAAAAACATGAACCGGTTTCTCATTGGTTATTTTTATTATTCAATGGCTTCTAAGCTATAAATATTTTCTTATCTTCTGCTAGAGACATTATTGGCAAAAACCCAGGAGATCAATGTACGGTAAACTGCCCAGTTCAAACGTTATTTTCAGAAAGAAAATAATTGTTCTTCATATTCTGAATTGTAACAAAATACAGAAAATATTTTGTGTTTACTAATTTATAAGTTTTCTCACTGGTTCTCAAAATGAAGACTCAAATTTAGGGAAGACTCAACGGAAGATCCCCCAAATCTTTGGAATCTTAAGGACCAGGGTGTGCGCTATCCTGGAGTTATGGATAACCGACAAACAAAACTACAACAATATTCTTAACACCCTATACAAAGAGGTAATACACCCAGGTTTGTCTGTTTGCAACTCACTTTGAGAAGCTTGTGAATAATCACCAGGAAGACCGTATTGTTCCGGGGCTGTAACCTACAGTCTAGGTGCGCATACACCTGGGAGGAGACTCAAACGCTCATTTTTTTAGACATTTGCTCCATTTATACGAAAATGGTTAGTCCTTTCGAAAAATTGATTCCAACCAAAAATGTTCCTTATTAAATGTCCAATCGCTTAGTGTCCTCAGATGTCAGATATAATGGATATTTTCAAAGTTGTGTCGCCCCAAAGAATGTAAAATAGTGTGCTTGCCTTCTGAGCTTAAAATCGCGGGTGGTTTGAAACCCGACAGAGGCTCTTAGATTTTATATCCGGAAGGTAAAAAAAAAACTTGTTCCATATAATATATATGATGTAACCATTACAGGACTTTCTTATACCAACCACGTTTGTACAAATAATTCTCTTCCCTCCCTGTCCCCTCTCAAAATCATTTCTTAATGGCATTACTGGGTCTTTTTCCTGTATATATTTTTATCGTGGATGAATGGAAACCTTAATAAATTGAATGATTTTTCAGGTCACTTGAGATTCCCTTTAATCAAAGTAGACTCTTTTGTTTAATGAGAATTTTGTAAAAATCTGAATACTAAAATTCACTACTAAATTCACTTGAGTACTAAAAAATTCATTAAAATATGAAGTATTTTTAGAAACATTTATTCTTTCTTATGGGTAAGAAAATTATTTTGCAAATTATCTTCAAGACTGTTTTAATTCTTTTTGATTTAATCAACATTTTAGTTTCACATTTTTAATCATCATAAATTTCTTTTCTCCAGTTAAGTGATGCCTTAACTCCCTACTCAGAAAATTAGTGATAATGAAATGACAGATGATCGATCACACCTAATAAGTATATACCAGCTAATCGTTTGTGTGTTCTTTGTTTCCAAATTTATTACTTTTGTTTGTATTTATCAATAATATTTATACTATTATAAATGAAGGCACCGCGGTAGCATGCTTGTCTACTGTGCTCAATTTCACGGGTTCGAAACACGGGCGAGCCTCTTGAAGAGAGATGAAAAAACGTTGAGTACGCCGTCCTTCGGATGGTACGTTAAGCGAAGGTCCTGAGCCTGTACGATGTCAGGTATTCGTTGACTTACCCAACGTAACTAAACCCAGGTAGGCAAAATTTAGGGTTCCCTTTGTATATTCGAGCATAGAGCGATGAAAGAGCGTTCTGGTAGTAGGCAATAAGACTTCGTTTTTAAAGCCCCTTCATATGTGGGCTAAAGGATTAATTTAATTATCTAAAGGCATTTTGTTAATTGCAAATTTATTAGGATTAATTTTGATATAGAAAAAATGGTTCCTCCTAGTCTAAAAGTCTAACTGTTTTTGCGAAAAATCAAGAAACGTAAATAAAAAAAAAAGAGCTACAAAAGGACATTTTAGGACTGATTTCTATTTGAACCTAACAAACCGAGCGAATTTTTATTTATATCATAAATATAAGAGGCATCTTGTAAAATTTACTTAGGCCCCGATGTGAAACTGGACTTATTTTTCGCCCGATTTCGGCCAAAAATTAATAATAAAGCACATGTGACATCCGAGCCTCGGATTTCGACGGATTTCAATCCATTGCTCTTGAGCGCAATTTGCAAGTAATTAACTGCCTCTGTATAAAAAATAAACCAATTTGAAATACTGTAAGGCCATATAAGTGGGTTATTTAACCACTAATTACAATGCAAGAAATTCGGTACACAGAAAAGTTACTTTGAAATAATAACATAAACAATGTTAAAATAACTAGGATAGTGGTTAGCCAAAGTCTTGTTTTTACTGATTTTGAGAAAAACAACTGATGTTGGTTGAGATTCTGTTTACTAAGGCAATATTAAACGATTTACATTAGTAATGATAACAGAAATGGATAAACTTTATAGAGATGTAAAGATGGAATTTACGTTTATCATGACGAGATAATTAGTAGCCCAAATTATTATTGTTTACTCATTATAATTAATATAAATAATATTAGTTATTCTTTTGGGGATGAGGGCTCCAGCCATGGAAGAAAAAATAAGATTCCTTCTTCAGAAGCACACCAAAAGTCTCAGCCTTTGTCTGAAGCACCCATGCTTCACGGGTATATTGTTTGCGCTTTGTTGTTTAAAGTAATCGAGCAAAGCATTTTCAATGTCAGTGTGATTAGACAAACGAACCCGTTTTGCCTTTCCGCACTTTTAAATTTTGTCCCAGCGCTTCATCTTTCCAGCATCGTTGAGCGCAATATTTAAAATTCACGGGCGATCGAGTTCGCGGAAATACCGGAATCGACTCGGCAAATTATTCTGAACTGCTTCTAAATTGTATATTGTTGCCATGGTATGTTTTCGTGTTTAAAAGCTACAAGACACAACTGAATTGAAAAACTGTTGGGCGAACAAATGTAAAATCAACAAATCTTTTGTTTTTCATTTCGTAGAACTTTAATTTTTCGTAGAAAAAAAACCCTGAACTGTACTCTGTAACCGATATTTGAACAGCTACTGTCCCAAGAAATGTGTTCGCTCTAACCGGCGTATTCGCTTTAACCGATGTTTTCGTTTTAAGCAAAATTAATGATTTTTTTTGTATGTTATTTCAGGGGACCGACTATTTTATTCGTTTTACGCGAATGTACTTTGTATCCGGTGTCGTTATAAACGCTTTTGACTGTATATATATTGATATATACTATATACATAGGTATATATACAGTCAAAAAAAAAAAATATATATGGGCTAACTACCAATTTCAGCCAGTAATACTCCGATGTAGTTCATCTTAGACGCGGAGTGATCGAAGTCCCTTTTTGCGTGGGCTAGACGTCACTTTCTGCCCCAAGATATTAACTCAAACCTAAAAGGAATAATGTCCCGAAAAGCTACAAAAGCTTTTACAAAATTTAAGCCCTGAAATTGTCTTGTGGAAAAAGTTCCCTTCAGTTAAACCTCGAGTGTTGAATCTTTTAAACTTCCCAACCACTTAAGGTTGGTTTTGTGTAACTTTATGTATTTTTTAGAACAACTTTGATGAAATTTTTAGTGGGTTATTTTTTTCCCTTTCTTTTTTTTTGTCACATTATCTTATTATTTGTTGATCGAATTGCCTTGGGCCCGGAATTCGAATCGTAAATAATTCTGTTCAGCAATTTTTTCATTAATATTCAAATATTTATAACACTTTTTTTTACTTTTTATTATCCATTTCAGGAGTTACATTCTTTTCATAGATGATTAATACATTTTTTTTTTAAAGATTTATTTGTTGAATAAAATAATTACTCTAATAACTGCCAATGTAATAAATGTAACAATAAGACAATTTAAATTTAGGGAGCTGGGTGTTCCTGACGTTCGAAAATTCATATGGGAGGTAGCGACAGGATTTATTGCTGGACTGCAGTGTTGATGCCGCTACCTTTGGCATTGCGGAACCGTCGTCTGAAGTCTCGTCTTATTCAGAACATCATCTTGTCACAGATGTGAAATTTTACTCCCCCAGCTGCGCGAAGTTTATGAGAAGTTATGAATCGGTCAAAAATTCGATGCAGTGTTTTCAACGGTATTTCTTGTTTTCCGATTCCAAATATGAGTCAAAAAAATCTGTGTTTGTGTTCTTGAACATGTTAATTCCCGACAGAACGAATGTATCGACACGAAATTTTATATGTGAATCCAGAACTTTCTGACGACACATTTTGATTTGGCCAAATCGATCAAAGGGTAGGGGAAAACTTAAAAACTTTAATAACTATCGATAGAATGAATGTATCGACACGAAGTTTTATATGTTTGACCTGAACTCCAGAAGGCAACGCTTATCAGTTTTCAGACAAATCGGCAAAAGAGATGAAGAAAATGCAAATAACTGCCGATATAATAATGTATCGACACAAAATTTCATATGTGATTGCAAAACCCCATAAGGGCATCAGTTTTCAGCGGAATATGCAGAAGGGTAGAGAGTTCATGGGAGGGAGTTCAACACAACATCTCAAATATCTGTCGATGTGATGAATGTATCGACATGAAATTTCATATTCATGAGGACGTAACCTGTGAAATTTCAGCAAAATCGGATGAAGGGAAGGGGAATGGGTTCATGAGAGGGTGCTCAATTCAAAAACCTTAATAATAATAATAAATTTATTTTCGTTAAACCAATACATGGTAATAAGATACGTCAAAAGAATTAATACTCGTACATTAAGATAGCTTATGAATTAGATTTATAACTACTTGAATCTAACACACGTATGATTAGTAGTAATAACAAAACTATTAAAAATTGTGAAATAAAATTAATATAAACTGAACAAATAAATAGGTACTTAAAAATATATGAATATATAAAAATATACATAGATACATTTATAATATGTAAACACATTTTTCAATTTAATAAAAATTAAGATAACTATTTTTCAAAAGTCTTCGGAAGTGTCTTTATCCCAACTATGTTTTGGGATGTTCTTACGTCCCATCATCAGGTCCCAATGTGCGAGATATAGAAAAAAGAAAGAACATTATAAATGAATGAAAAAAAAAAAAGTCTAAATAAATTAAAATATATAAATACAAAGGAGGGCGCCGGTAGCTCAGTGGTACGCGTGCTTGACTTCTGAGCTCAAGAACGTGGGTTCATAACCCGACCGAGGCCCATAATAATATTTTTTAACTTTTTTTTAATATAGACTGATAGGGTTTGAGTTATTCCTTAGTTTGTTTTATCTGGGAGGTAAAACAAACTTAAGCACGCCGTCCTTCGGATGGGACGTTAAGCGATGGTCCCGAGCCTGTACGATGTCAGGTACTCGTAAAAGACCCCTACCCTAGGTGAATAAAAATTTAGTGTAGGCAAAATTTAGGACTCCCACAGTAGAGTCGGGCTCATGTCCAACAGAGTGACGAAAGAGCGCTTTGGTATTAGGAGATATGACCTCGTTGTTAAAGCCCGGGCATGAGTCATAAAACCTAACCTAAACTATAAATAAAAAATTATAAATGAATAAATAAAACAATAACGTACGTTCGACTGACCTTTAAGGTGTGAAGGAATTCGGTCCAAAAAATAAAAAATAAAGCTTTGTATCAAACTTAATAACTGCCGAGCATGGGGATTTTAATGAATGTATCGATAAAAAATATAGTATGAGGATTCATAAAGCCCTTTGTAAGTCATTGATTTTTGTAAGTCCAAATAGATTGGTTTTGGAGAGGTAGAACAAATTCAGTTGATTAATTCATGTTGGGGAGGTACATTGTTGATGATTCACTGACTTTTTTTAAAGACGTTTGTAACGAAAGGGTAGTAGACTTTAGTCACGCAAAGATGTAATAAGAAAAGACACTAATACCTTTGGAATTATTTAGAATTCAATACTCATTTGTATTTATTATGTATGTAAATGTATTCAGTGAGACAATACGGTCAAATGATGCTAATTTTACGTATGTTATTCACTTTTCTAATCTCAAACTAATGGCTTAGCAAATTTCCTATGAAATTGTCACTAATAATATCATTTTCAATTTTCTGATGTTCCCAATGATGTCATTTGTCATTTCGTTATCATCAAATGAGATATCTGGAGGAACAAAATCTATTAATATTTTTTTTTTTAAATAAGGCTTCGCAGACAAGCTAAGTGAGTAGCAATTTTTCTTGGGGCTCAAATATAAGAAAATAAAAAATGAGCTCTAGTTTTCATTAGTGCTCAAGCACAAAAGGTTTCATATTTTCATCTTTGAGGAAAATAAAATCTACTATTTTCTCAAGAAAGGTACAAATTTAACTTATTTTTATCTTTTTCAATTTATTTTAGCAATTTTCTCCAATTAATTAAACTTTGTGCTTCTTATGATTTATTAAAATTTAAAATATATCAAAGAAATAATATTTTTTAACTTTATATAGACTGATAGGGTTTGAGTTATTTATTGTAACTGATGCCCGGGCTTTAACTGCTAGGTGATATCGCCCACTATGAGCACAACAAGGTGCGAAGTTGTCGAGAGTCAAAAGATTTGATCAGAGGATCGGATTTCAAGATAAGAACAATTCTTGATCAAACCCGGAAGACATTGTGAAAAGAGATCCGGTATCTAACATGACATCATGTGGTAAGAAAACATCTCTTGATAATAGGTCTTGTTCTGGATCCAGAAGTGATGAAGAAAACCACGCTACACATCCTGGGCTAATGTGAATTTTCCGAGCACATTTCCTATGGACAATCTTTGATAAGGCGTTCCTCAACCCAGATTAAGCTTTGAAAAAAGATATAGAGTTTATAGTACAAGTGAGGGGTTGTTATATAGGCGTTCAGGCTTTGGATAACAAGGGTATAAAACCCGCAACTGCAACCAGACAATACGATCTTAAGGACCCATTCATGATACAGATCAGCGACAGGTATCGTTACTAATGACGCTACAGATTTGTATCAAATATCTGTACAACGTGTACACTGAGACCGAATCATGCCACATCAGTCCAAATATCGTATTACCATTAGTTTGATGTATATCTTTCATCAGAAGATGCTACTGGTAAACGAGAGGGCAAATCATAATAAAACTATTTTTCTAAATTTTAAACTATTAGTTACGAAAATTAATTTTTGAATCCTCCGAGATCCAAAAGTCCTCTGCCCCTAACGTAACTAAATTGTGTCGCTCCTTTCGACATGTATAGATACAGATCTTTGAACTTTGTGACCTCCTTGAACTTCCGATCTAGGATGTAAGTATTATAGTTGAATCCAGTTGAACTAAGGTTACTGAGGTATTATAATATTGATCAAGCAGGTTGCAAGGAGAGGCATTACACATTCATTGATCTAATTGTCTGACAGATCGGTATAAGATTGGAGTGTGTGTCTTGTTGATGAATAATGCGTGTGAGATGTGTGAGAAGTTGATGAAGGTTGGCGTTGCTAGGTTTAATGAAGCCGACTGAAGGGTGGGTGAACTTGTTGTCAAGTACTGTCTCCAGTCCTTCCTGATAGCTCTCCCTTCAACCCTGTCCTGTTGAATAGTGGAACAGGTTCTCTGACAGATTGCCAACCCAGGATCTTCCCAACTTCCCAATTATTGCTCCCTTGCTGATGGGAACGGTCCTTCTCACTGATGGATTACCACTTTTCCAATCCCAATCCTTTCCCTATCATCTCCTCCTTATTAACGTTTTCTTTGTACGGCTTAGTAACATTTTAGAGATATTTGGAGTTAGATTGGTTTAGTATACTCCAATTCAAATTGAAAAAAGTCGGTGAATCATCAGCAATGTACTTCTCCAGGACGAATCAATTAATTAATTTTTCGCGCCCAGAGCTCCAAAACCAGTCGACCGTTTGCGCTTATATTCAACAGTTGACTTACATAGGGGCTCCTAAATTTTGTGTCGATAAATTCATTACATCGGGAGTTATTTGGGTTTTTGAATTGAGCCCCCTCTTTTCATCGGCCGATATAGCTGAAATTTGACAGGTAATGTCCTCATTGGGTTTCGTCTTCTATTTTGAAATTTCATGTCTATACATTCATTACATGGGCAGTTATTGAGGTTTTGAGATGAACTCCCCACTTCCGTTTTGCCGATTCTGCTGAAAATTAATAATTGTCTTATGAGATTTTGAATTCACATTTGAAATAAAGTGTCGATACATTAATTACAACGGCATTATTAAAGTTTTTATGTTAAGCCTCTCCCCTAATTCCACCCTTCCCTCTGGTCGATTTGGCTGAAAAAAAATAGGTATCGTCGTTATATAGGATTCACATACATCATTTTGTGTCGAAACATTCATTCTATCGTGAGTATTCCTGTTCACAGGCAACTTCTCGCTTTCCCTCTAAAACCATTCGACCGTTTTGACTAAATATATATATTTTAGATGAGGATGAAGTTCTTCTCAAACACCTATTCAATTATTGACGATTAATTGCTCGTTTATCTTAACTAAACAAATCTTACGAGAAACTTACTAGCTAATAATATAAGGGGAAGGGTTCGAAACCCGACCGAGGCCCTTTGTTTATTTTATCTGGGAGGTAAAATAAACTTAAGCACGCCATCCTTCGATAGGACGTTAAGCGATGGTCCCGAGCTTGTACGATATCAGGTATTCGTTATAGACCCCTGCCCTAGATAAAAATTTAGGATAGGCAAAATTTAGGACTCCCACAGTAGAGTCGGGCTCTTGTCCACCAGAGTGACGATGAAGCGCTCTATGACCTCATAAAGTCCGGGCATGAGTCATAATAAGGTGAATCCTCGCATAAATAATAAATTTTGAATCGATACATAATACAAATGCAATTTTTGGTTACACCGTTCCCTTCTCTTATTAGGCTGAGAGTCAATTCGTGTTCTATTGTATCATGAATTTAGTTTCTTTTTTTTCATTTTTGAATTCAGGAAATCGAAAAACTTGCAATTCCGTGGAAAGCTCAACATGGAAATTTTTACCGGCTTCCACATTTTGGCTGGGGATCTAAATATATTAAAAACTCTGATGAAGACGAAAGTAATATTATTAGAATATTAGAGATTGTTTCTATGGAGCAAATTAATGATGTCTATTACTATATTCTAAATGCTATTAATTTAAAAAAGCAAACATTATAAAAAATGAAAAAAAAATAAATAAAAAAAAAAGATAATGGGAAATGAATTTTAAAGTTGGATTTCTCATATTAAGTTTTTGTTAAATATTTATTATTTACAGTTTAAGTACAAAGTGGTTTGACTTAATGTTTATTAGTTTGGTTTTTTTTTTTTTTTTTTTATTTAAAGTTATTATCATATGTGTATGTGTATGTATGTATAAAAAAGTGTATATTTTTCTGTTTTGCATATACAAGTAAATGTGCGCATTTATTTTTTAATATTTAGATATTTAGAAAATGTATTAAGTGTGAAATTCTTACTTTATTATAATATAAAATGTATATTCAAATTGTAACCCAACTCTCTACAATAAGCCTTAATAGGCTTCAATGTAGTAATAAATAAATATATATTCATATTCAATTTTGGCTGGTGATGTAAAATGCCTGTGGTGGAAGATACTAACCACTCGACGACCACTTTTTGTGGTTTTCCTGACCGTCCGCATCCTTGTTTGTAGCATTCCATGGATTGGCATAGACTTCTTGTTTGTTATAAGGATATATGTGGATTACGAAACCACAAAAATATTTTCTTATTATATAATTTTTTTTTTATTAGGTCTATAATCAAAATATTTACTAAAGAAATTGCCTTCAAAGTTGAAGACTAAAAAAAAAAAAGTGTACTACACTTTTCCTAATTAAGTTAATGACTTTTTTTTTTATTATTTCTTTAAGTTTTATTTTTCATTTTGGTGGAAAAGAATAGACCTTCTTTTTACTGTCCAATAAAAAGAAATTAATCCCGCAGGTTGGCCCAGAAAGTTTTTCACAACCTCTTTCCGATCAAAGTCAAAAGAATCTCCCAGCTCTCAAAGACTCATTAGAAAAAGTTTTGAGTGGGTGGGAGAAAGTTGAGGTGGACTGGAGTTTGGAACAATGTCGAGACCCACTCCGGAAAATAAATCTTAGAATTTATATTTTATTGTCTTTTCTTTTATTTCATGAGGATAATACGTTTTTTTTTTTCTTTTTTATTTCTCCTTTCTAAACGAAATATAGACGAAGTTATGTAATTGGCTGAAATACTATGATGGTTTTATTTTTTCACAGGTTGTATAATAAAATATAGTCTCACCTTTCTATCACAGGTTGTCAAATAAAATATAGTATCACCTGTCACATATTTTTATTAGAAGTAGCTAGCCGACTTTCGAGGTTTCCCTCACCATCAGGCAGTCTACAAAAGAAACCATCCTATATATAATATAAAGGCAACAAAGATAAATATATAAATTGTAAAAAGTTAAAAAAATTTGAAATAACCATACCTGATAAAAAATGAAAAAATGTTTTGAATGAAAACTAAATAATTTTATAATAAAAATAAATAAAACAATCTAAAACTTCTTGATGGGGACAGACGAGTTATTCCTGTCCACTATCTGAGTCACAACTGGGAGAGCGGAGTACGTGAGACTGCACAAACATCCCATCCCCTCTCTAGTAATGAAACTCTGTGAGAGGTCATACTATATTTTATTTGACAACCTGTGAAATAATCACTTCTCACTACATCAGCCATCTTCATATTATAGTCTGACCTCTCACAGATTTTATTGATATTTGCTAGCCGGCTTTCGAGGTTGCCCTCATCATCAGGCAGTCTACAAAAAAACCATCATTTAGCAACAAAGAATCAGGTTCTGTTGGTTACGATCCATGAAAAAAATGGCAATAAAGAGTTAAATGAATATATATACATTAAATTAATCAAAAGTAACAAAATAAAATTGATATAAACAGTTTAAAAATAAATATACTTGATAAAAAACTTTTGAAAATAAGATAAAATGTTTTTATAATTTGGTAGTAAAGAAAATGATCGAAATTACAGTTGTACGTGATTCAGAATAACGGAATCATACTAAATTTTGTGACGATATATTCATTACATCGGCAGTTATTAGGGTATTTAAGTCGAGCCTCTCTTCTCTGGTCTCCTACTTCCCTTCGGCCGATTTCGTTGCAAATCAATCGGTGTCATTCTTATGGTGTTTTGAATTTAAATATGAAATTTCATGTCAATACATTCTTTACATTTGCAGTTATTCGGCTTTCTGTTTTCAGCCCTTGTCGACACAACCCCCCTCTTACCTTCTGGCGATTCTGTTGAAAATTATTAAATGGCGCCCTTATAGGTTTTAAATTCACGTATGAAATTTTGTGTCGATACATTCTTTCTATCAGCAGTTATAAGAGCTTTTGTAACCCTTCCCCCTAATTTGAACAAGTTCTTTGTTTTCATTTATTTTATTAGCTTTCCACTGTATTGAGACAGATCGCAGAAATGTATTCAGACTAATAGATACTGTAGGGTTGGTTTCTTCCAAGCGGCACCACACCTGAGGTAGTATTCATAGTGTTTATGGCTACTGGCACTAGTACAGGAAGCCACACTCTGATAGAGTCCGATTCTGGAACAGAGCGAAATAAAGATTCCCCTCCTATTCCATGTAATAGGTAGGATTCTATCTTCTGCGGGGTATGGACGAGACAACTGCCTCGGATTGTCCGATCACATTGGAGGTCCCCAGCTGACATCCTCTCCCCATGGGGTCCCCCAACCTTCATAACAAAGTCTTGTCTTAATCAAGCTGACGTCTTGTTCCCTCCCTATCAGAAATGTTGCCCAAGTGTATAATGAAAATGGTGGGTGAGCTTGCGCAAGAAGCAGATGTTTCGTACTCGCTTGCTCATACTCATGTGAGTAATGTGAAAAATATAATGTTAATAAAATATACATACATGTCATGATGGTCAATATAGTGAAAGTGATTATTGTTTTGGAGGGCAGCCGGCTTTCCAGGTTTCTCAACTCTTCACACTGACCTTAACCTATCTTTTGTCACCGAAGACTCTAAATCCAATAAATCTAAGTTTTCAAAATTATTCTCCTCTCTTAGTTTCCACAATAATCCTCTAGTCCGCGCCCTCCACTCTGCCACACTTCCTCAACGACGGCTTAATCATCAATGGCCTGGAGACAGGCCTTTCAATATACATAAAAAATTTCGTGTCAATACATTCATTACAACGCCAGTTACTAGAGCATTTTAAGTTGCCCCCCTAATCTCCTTCTTACTTTTTGCCGATTTTACAGAAAATCAACAGGTGTCGTCCTTACGAGGTTTCTGGATACACATATACAATTTCGTGTCAATATATTCATTCTGGGTAGTTACCGTGTTCACTGTCATATAAACTCAGACATTTTTTTTTTTTTCATCTTCCGACATCTTTCATAATTCCGTTGATAACCGCATAGAATTTCTGCCCAATTATATACCTTCTCGTATACTTCATACAGCTGGAAAATTAAAATAGTATATATTGAATTTAGTAATATAGGGAATTTTATATTCATTTATTTTATTTTTATAGATCTCATTTGTGTTTGTATTCTAATATTTAATGTAAGTTGATGTAGTTATATAATTTATGTGTTATTTTCATGTACTCGGACGACACGACTCACACTAGACCGGCGACTTGGACTATTGTACAGTATTTCGAATAGGCGTTCTAAATTATCTACTCGACGAAAACTAAATTGTTACACCTATCTTCTCCGACCTCTCTGGACCTATGGTTTACAAATATATGGTACAGCCAAGACTTCGAACATCAAAAGAATACAGGTATTTCAATCCAAGACTCTCCGACTGATCACGCATTGTCCACCATACGTTAGCAACAAGACTTTACACCGCGATTTGAACATCACACCCATAGACACAACCATTAAACATTTATACCAACGTTTCTACACCATTTACTTACACACCAATCAGGAAATTCGCAAAATCTGATGTACAAATTTACCCCACAATCCCCCAAGAAGATTAAAGAGAATCTGGCATAGAGATCTCCTGGTATGAAGTGATGTCATGAGGGTTCACCGCTGGGTGTTTTTCCTCTCTCAAGCCTCTCATGTCATATTTATTTTTATTATTTTTGTATAGTACCTACATGTCAGCCCAGCCGCTGGTTGTGCATTTTTTATATAGTTGTGGCTTAAAAAAAAAAAAAAAAAAAATAAAAAAAAAAATGTATTTACTAAATTTCATGACGTATCCAATGACCATGTTATGGTTTAATGATTACGAATATTATTATTATTATTATTGTACATTACTATTACACAACGGTAGCGACTCCTTTCCACAAATAGACCAGTTCAGTTAATTCATAGCTCCATCCAGTAACTCACAAGTCTTGGCTGACGCTAAGTCAACACTAATGTCTACTCCAATTACAATTCTTGTTGAACCAATATTTGACTTAGTTTCCTTCTATTTATTTTTTTATTTTTCCTGTGCTACCCCATTCTCGCCTCACAGTTTTTTAAATATTTAATCAATTTACTTTGTGATTAACTGAACGACTTTTTTTTCCTCCCCTTTGTAATTTATTCAAATCAACAGGAAAAAATCGTCGGTGAATCTCCGGCAATGTACTTCCCCAGAACTAATTAATTCACTCATTACAACGGCAGTTATTAGAATTTTTTGAGTTGAGCCTCTCCTCTATTCCTCCTCTCTCTTTTTGCTGATTTGGCTGAAAATCGATATGTCCTCTCCTTGTTAAGTTCAGGTCACACATAGAAAATTTCGTGTCGATACATCCGGAGACACGGCAGTGTCTCTGGCCAAGTCCGAAAAAAATGTCGAAAGACACTGCTGTTACTTTTCTCGTGACACCAAATGCCACTTTTTGCATCGAAAAAAGTATATTATTCATTAACAAAGTGATGTTTTTTCCGACATAGCCGTCTGGAGAACTCCGAGCTGAACAAAATAAAAAAAAAAAGTAGCCAAAAAGAATCATTTTTGACCAAGCTTCGAAGGGTCAAAATTGGCAAAAAATAACTTTTTTTTCTTTTTCCTTTTTCAGTGTCCGGGCGTCCGGATGACGTCATCAATGTTAATATAAGTTTTTTTTTTAATGTATATTAATATCATGTGATCTATATATGCAAAGATAAAGATAATTTTTTTTTTTTTTTTCGTTTGGCTTTATGTACGGTGCATATTAGCCATGTCAATGTGTTATATATAATTATTTAAGACATCCATGGCCCCGGGAGGGAGTTCTATCTACGAAATAAAACTCACTCCCGGACGGGATTCGAACCCGCAAACCATGGTGAGACCATGCGACCAAAGCCCTACGCTCTAGCCCGCACGGCCACCATGGCCCCCAATAAAAATTTAAATATAATAAAAAATAACCTAATATTATAACACCCAATATTATAACACTTCGTACTTGCCCGTGCTTTTCAGTTTTACTGAATTTTTTTTTCATTTTATCGGGAGTTATCGTGTTCACAGACACACAAACGGAAATACTTTTTTTTTTCATTTTCGGAAATTGGAGGTCGTTTATATATAAGACCAAAACCCTATAGGAACGATACCAGTAGTGTATAAAGGCTGGTTCTGGGGCAAGAGGGGGAAGAGGTGGAGGGATCTGTGACAACCTTTGACCCTGCCCCCACCCGTCCTTAACCCCCCCACTACTATAATCTTCCCGTGTGGTTATCCATGTCAGGTTATGTTACCCTCAATCACCCCTACCTCCTCCCTCCTCCTCCTTTTGCCCCAGAACCGGCCTTTATTCTCTACTGATACTACATCAAATTTCAGCAAAATCTGTCAAAAGAGAGTGGAAGATCAAAAGAGAATCTCCAGTTCCGAAGCCTTAATAACTATTAATGTATCGAATTTATCAACACAAAATTTAGTATGATGATGATTCAGAAGTTCGTACGTGCATTGCCGGAGGTTTACCGACAATTTTTTCTTATCCGTTAATCTTCTTGTTTTTAACCCCCGACGCAAAAGGAGGGGTGCTATAAGTTTGAAGCCTTTGTCAGTGGCATCGTAGCTCCAAGACGGCTGAACCGATTTTAAAGCGGTTTTTTCGTCAAAAGCTGGTATTTTCGAGATGGTTCTTAGCCATGTTTGGTGGAAATCGGGCCAATCCCCTCTCTCTCTCTCTCCCCCCCCCCCCCCCCCACACACACACAAAAAAGCTCTCCACCAAGGTTTCAGTAAAAAAAGAATCAACAAACAATTTTCTTAATTTTATGTTTTATAAGTAAATTTTCTTCAACTTTAATTTCCCAATTAAAATTGAGGCTAAATTATGTACTTATATACCTTTTTAAATAATTGCAATTTTTGTCTTCTGTCCGAATTGTGTTTTATAGCTTCTTTTTTTGGGTCTTTAGTGTAATTAAAATGTAATATTGTCTGTTTAATGGGTCTAAAGAATGCTTAAAAAGATCCTTACAGGCCTGTTAAGACGTGGAGGACATTTTTACTTCATCCAGCAATAAGAAGGATGGAAGTTAGGTAATCGGTTGGAAATTTGCTGTTTTCAACAGAATTTCTTGTTTTTCAAGCGCCTGATGAAAAAAAAGAAGACAAAAAAAGAGATTTTGGATCTGTGTGCCTGTGAACCCGATATGTCCTCATAATTTAATGAATGAATCGCAAAATTTTCCGCGAAATCGGGACGAAGGGAAGAACTAGATTAGGGGCGAGTTTTAACACAAAAACTCGAATAAATACCGTTGTAATGTATGTATTGAGATACAATTTCATATCGATGCGTCCCAGGCAAAAGGCCCTATCCCTCAATTTTCGAGATTTTCATGTTTTGGCCCTATCCCACGCTATTGACTATCCCGCATATTTCTGTTTACTCCATTTTGTAATAATTTTTAACAAAATTTATAAAAATAGGAAATTAGAAATTGGAGGCCTTTGGCATTGCAAAATGTGGTCCAGGGAAAAGGCCCTAACCCACATACTCTCACAAAACTTTAAATCATTTGAGAGATCAAAAGACCTATCCCCCAGTCCAAATGCCAAATGATGATCTATATTTTTGCCAAACATTTGTTCAAAAATATTTCTTGTGGTTTTTTGTTAAATATAAATAAATTAAAAAATTTAATAAAAGGTAATGTTTTATTTTACCAATCATAGAAGTGGGTTAGGGCTTTCGTTTTGAACAATCTCAATAATCGTTGATGTATTGAATGTATCAACTCCAAATTTATTATGAGAATTCAAAAGCCCCTATGTAAGTGAACTATTTTTTTCCCCCGAACGGTTAATTAGCTTTAGAGGGAGAGCAAACACGTAATTGAATAATTCGTGCTGGGGAAGTACATAGCCGGTACAATTTTTTTTAAAGGATATTTGAGTCTTTAGTGTAATTAAAATGTAATATTAAAAATCTTTTCAGTGGGGCCTAAAGAATACATTAAAAGAGCCTTATAGTCCTGTTAAGACCTGGAGGAGGTGGTTTTTTCTCCTTTCCTTTTCTTCTCCGCAGACAGGGGGTATGGAGTACGATACTTTAATAATTCATAAATAAACTGGTGCTGGTGGGTGAAAAGTGCTTTGTCCGTAGAATTCCCGAACAGTGGCCTGGCTGTTCTGGGATATATCCCATGGGGATCATGGGCTCGATATCCCCTTTCGACTCCTTTCACACCCCTTACATTTTTTAGGGATCTCTTCTCTATGTTTACGATTATTCATTCTTTATCCCAACATTGTGGTGATGGCTTTGTTCTACATACGTTTTACCAATATGTGATGTGACCATTTCAGGACTTTCTTATATCAACCACGCTTACAGATCACTTTTTCTCCCTACACCTTCTCAAAATCATTTCATATTTGCATTACTGCGTATATAATAGTCATGAATAATTAGTTGCGTGAGCGGTATTTTTTTGATTCATTATATCAGTAATACCAGTAGGAAATCGTTTTGAGAAGGAAGGGGAGAGAGTGATCTGTAAGCATTTTTTCTTATTTTGTATCATTTTTCATAAAAAGATACCAATAATAAAAAATATTTAATAATTCCGACGGACATTTATTTTTCATTGTTTGAGGCGTTATAACTTTTGTAGTATTGATTCTATCTAAAATCTGTGGATTTTAAGCGATTGGGAATTCAATAAAGAACATTTTTGTTATGAACCAATTTTTTGATAGGGCTAACCGTTTTCGGGTAAATCAAGGAAACGGCTAGAAAATGTTTTTCAAAAATATATTTTAGGACGGTTTTCGGCTTGCATCTCAAAAACCGGACGACTTGGCTAGGCTATATACATATGCGGAATATTGTAAAATGTAGTTGGTCCTGGAGGACAGTGGTCTCAATTTTCGGTCGATTTCTGCCAAAATCAAATACGCACATACAGAGACATCACCGCGAAAATGGTCAAATCGTATTCAGGGGACCTTGAAACGCGAAAATTAGTTGAAACCTCGATCTCGAATTTTCGTACGATTACAATACTTCCTTATACTATAGGTATAAGAAAATAAAAATAGATAATAAATTCCCTGATTAAATGAAGGATGGAAAGCTAGTTTGTCAGGGTTAAATCCTTTTTCACGGTCTGATTTGAATTTATTATTTAAAATCTATAGAAATTCACTAATTTTTTATTAACTGAAAGAGAGATACTTAACTGACCTAAAAAGTTGGGGATGAGTAGGATGGGTTTATAATAATGGTAGGAAAAACGGAAGGCGTTCTATTGACAGGAAGGGTAAATGATGGTCTTAAATGGCTTGCCTTTACTTAAGGAGGAAGGGGCTGTCTTTGTTATATGGGGGCTCTCTTGTTGTCAACAACACTGGAACCTGGAACCCAATTTGATAGGTAGGTCATGATCGTGGGCGCTGGTCAGAACGATGAACTAATTTCGACCGGGGTTATCTCTACGCATTAGTTCGCAGCAATAGTCGTAAAAGTTAGTGCACTCAAAATTAAGACTTCAACCTTGCTCAGGTGACTTATTAGGTTGAACAATAACAGCGATATTAGGTGAGAGAGAGTGAACTTGAAACAACCAGAGAGTCACCTTGTTTATGGGCTTTCTCCGCGCGCCAAGGAGCATCGCAGAACAGAAGTTGAGACGACCGCCGATCGTTGCAGTAGGTTGGTTCTGCTCAGCCGACAGCAGCAGCAATTTTTTATTTTTTGTTTTTCTAATAAATACAATTATTAGGTACTTTATTCCCGATGATTCGCCTAACAGGTGATATAAAACCTTCACCTGAGGCAACGCCCCCTTCCCGTCCAAAAAAATATATATATAAATACAAGACAATTGTGATATAGATCATACAATAAAGAGTGTTATGTTTTGACTTTTAATCGGCCCTATCCTTTATAATACATGACATTCCTTCCATCCTCAGAAATCATCCTGATCCTGCTGTGGCCTCACTCATCCTTCAGGACCACTTCACTAAAATAGAGAGGTGGAGCAACCTCTGGAGGATTAAGTTAAATGAGCAAAAATGTGTTCGTCATATTTACCTGCGCCGTCATTCTTGTCCTCCCGTCATCATTAACAACATTCCCACGATAAATCCCGATCATTCCATAGAAACCTTCCTTTCCATTTAAATCCTCTCGCACAACCCCTATCCTCTCATTCCCATCCTGACAATCCTCCCCACCGCTTGAAGAGGAGGTGGCCTAGTGATTTTCTCTCTGAGGATAGTGTATGATGAAAATTTACTTTCGAGGGAGTGTCAGCGCTGGCTGGTTTCTCCCGAGTGACATTGTTATATATTTTTTTTTTTGACCACATTTGCTTATTATGTACCATATATTCAAAATTTTCTCATATTCTGTTAGTTATATAGCTCTTTTTTGTATATGTCTACTTCTTAGTTCATGGCGCGTGGCGCCCCAGGGGAAGCAAGGCCCTGCCCTGTTCATAACCATACCTAAATTGACATAGTATGCATAACGAGCCCTGTCAGTCTTAGACAAAGCATTATAAAAGACTCGGAGGGGGTAAAAAAAAAAAAAGATTGGAAGATGTGTTTACCCCTAGATGAAAGAGTATGAAGAGGTGTTTTGTAGTGAGAAGGGGGTGAGATGTAAGGATATGTGCCAAGTGGTGTTGTCAGGGTGTGCGCCTGGAACAAAGGAGGCTCGGAGGATCAAAGCAAGTACCTTGTGAAGCACCCTTCGGGGGTGGTTAGCTTCAAACAGGACCCAGCCTGACGAGCGAGGGGAAGAAATCACCGGGTCAAGATCTCCCTCAGCCTTTTAATTGCCTCTTTGGGGGGCTTGCTGAAGAAAGGGACCCCCAGAGTTTGAGAATATGCCCTATCATCAAAGAGATTCACAGAGAACAATGTTGAAGAAGTGGGACTGTGTGGGTCTCCAGGAGGGGAACAATGGACCAGGCTCCCAATGTGTTAGAGCATTCTATTTCATCCCTTATGAATAACCAGCCTCACCCAACAGAGAGAAACAGAAATTACCCCAAAGGGAAGGAAGTGTTTATGAATATGTTATACACTGCAAGGTACACATATTGCAGTGTCCGCAGAATTTAAAATTGCTTTTGTTTTTATTCAAAAAAATTACCCTTCTTTACAATAAAAAAGTCGTCGCGTCGGTGAATAACGGGCAAAGTACATCCCCAGATTGAATTAATCAATTAGACTTTCACTCATTCTCTAAAAATACTTGATCGTTGGTACTAAAAATCAATAGACGTACCCTGCTGAATTATAAAAAATAAATAACGTTAAATATTGTGACTCCCGGGCATTAACTACAAGGTCGTAACGCCTACTACCACAACGCTCTGTCGTCGTCCTGATGGACAGGAGTCCAAAAATTTTTTCTACCCTAAATTTTTAATCACCTGGGGTGGGGGTACGAGTAACCTGACATTATACAGGCTCGGGACCATCGCTTAACGTATCATTTGAAGGACGGCGTGCTGAAGATATATTTTGTTCTTGATCATGTCAAGATAAGAATGGATCTTACATTTAATGTGTCTTATAGTAGTATTCTGCAACGTTTCAGCAATTTTCTCAATTAATTTTCAATGCATGTCCTATACGTGTCGTACACACTAGAGCAAGAAATGGCGACATGGGTTACTCTAAATAGTATAAACACTTTATATATAACAAACACCTTTAACTATTACGAATAATTGTTTTTTGATTAAAAACAATTTATATATAATGGCGTTGTTCCGTTGAGAATTTCCCAAACCTTCAAGATAGGGCAGAAATGGGATCCTATCTATCTGGAATTTTAAGATATCTCCGTAGCTGAAATATCGAATTTCTATAGGTCATTTCATAAAGTGGACTGACTTCCTTCTGTTTTGATGAAACGTATATCTTTTTGCTTCGGATCTGACTCAAAGAAAAGAGCTTCTCCTTGGCTCCTTTTAAGAGGTTTTCTGTGGACATTTTAAAATTGTTTTTCATTTTTTTTCTTGTCCAAAACTATTGTATATAGGTTACTTTAGTATAAAATTCATGCTTCAATGCAATACCAGTTACTTTTTCATGAATGATTGCTTCAAATTGCCCAGATTTGTTTCATATTTTGGTAGTATAGAGAAAGTAATTTAATCAGTTAGAAATTATATTTTCAGTTTTCTAAGGAATTTTATGTTTTCCGACCTCCAGATTTCTGTCTGTCTGCCCTTGGGCGCGGTTTTGGGCCTGTAAACATGATAATTTTATATGTGAATCCAGAACCCTCTCAAACGACGACATCTATTGATTATCATTCAAATTGACCAAAGAAAAGGGGGAATTAGGGAGGTTTAACACAAAAACTCTAATAACTGCCGGTGTAATGAATTTATCGACACAAAATTTCATACGTGAATTCAAAGTCCCATAAGAACAACACATTTTATTTTTCAGCGAAATCGAATGAGAAGGCGGAAATCAGGATGGGCTTATCTAAAAATAACCAATAACTGCCGATGTAATGAATGTATTGACATGAAATTTCATATTTGAAGTCTAAACCTAATGAGGATATGATCTGTCAAATATCAGCGATATCGGCCAAAGGAAAGGGGGGTTCGTGGAAGAGACTTACTTCAAAAACCTTAATAACTGCCGATGTAATGAATTTATCGACACAAAATTTACTATAAGGATTTAGGAGCCGCTATGTAAGTCATTGAATATTAGCGCAAACTTTATACTGATTTTGGTGGGGGAGCAACAAGTTAATTGATTAATTTGTTCTGAGGAAGTACATTGACGGTAATTCTCCAACAACTTTTTATTGCAAGTGATGATAACATTATTAGCTTACCGTTATCGTGTAGTTGCTGTGTTATCAATGCATCTACTGAATACCGTTTGGTCCAACAGTTATCCAAGCCTGAGGTCTATTTCACGCTTATCTCTCTCTCCACACTTGGATCCCGAGTCCTGTTGTACAGAAAATTAGATTCAATTGACGTCGGCGTCAGGTTCCACGTCAGATTGGATCTGTTGATGAAGCGATAAATCCGGTGAAGAGCATTGAATAGCAGATAGCCGATCGGAAGGAAGGAATGCTATCATGGCTTCATCCGATTAAGAATTCATTCAATGGGAGGGTGATGCCTCCTTCCTCGCCCCAGGATACCGCCTCCAACTTCCTTTACAACATTACTATCCCCTCAGAGCCTGGGGCCATTTCTTTTATCAAACGGGATCCCATGGATCATTGTCAGGATGTCAGACATGGCTTCATGAATGAGGGCTTGGAGGAGGAAGCTACCAACTAAGAAGGGAGCTAAATCTCCCAGTCGATAATCGATTCATATACGGAGGAATTTTAACGAATAAGATCTGGCAACTGACATGAATGAAGAGAATGGAGCCGTGCCAGGAATGGAGAGGGCGCCGGTAGTTCAGTGGTATGCGTAGCTTGTCTTCTGAGCTCAAGATCGTGAGTTCGAAACGCGACTATGCCCCTTAGTTCATTTTATCTGGAAGGCAAAATAAACTTAAGCACGCCGTTTTTCGGATGGGACTTTAAGCGATGGTCCCGAGCCTGTACGATGTTAGGTTCTCGTTAAAGACTCATCCCTTAGGTGAATAAAAAATTTAGGGTAGGCAAAATTTAGGACTCCCATAGTAGAGTCGGGCTCATGTCCACCAGAGTGACCAAGGAGCGCTCTGGTAGTAGGCGATATGACCTTGTAGTGAAAGCCCGGGCATGAGTCATAAAACCTAACCTGTAATATTTTCTACAAAAATGTATTGTACATTTTTTGGAACGCTATAACATTGTTCGTATTGGTCTTAAATCCGAGGGTATTGTAATATTTAGTTGGAAATTTAATTAGGAACATTTTAGATTAGAACCAATTCTTTGATAGGATTAACCGTTTTCACGTAAATTGAGCAAACGTTAAAAAAAAATTATATTTCGTCATCATTTGAAGACAGACACAATTTAGGACTCCCACAGTAGAGTCGGCCTCATGTTCACCAGAGTGACGAAAGAACGCTCTGGTAGTAGGCGATATGACCTCGTAGTTAAATCCCGGGCATGAGTATAATAACTAACAAACTAATTCGTGTCAGGAGTAATGAAATAGGAGTCGCTGCATCACTGGCTATGTACTTCGGCCATTTTGGCTAAAAAACTATAGTTAACTTACTTGGACTTCTGAATCCTCATTCTTGTCCATAAATTCATTATATTGGCAGTTATTAAGGTTTTTGTGTGTTACCTGAGATTACCTAAATTTTGATTTATGAAGGATTCTGTAAATATGACAACATAGCATACTTAAATGTCCTTTTTGAAGGGTGTGCTGACGTTGTTGTATGCAGAAACTGGCACACTTTATGTATATATTTTTATGAAATTAAACATTATAAAAGTGTTTTGTTTTTACAAGCTTTTATTTAGCTTGTATGATTGGATGAAACACAAAGAACATTTTTAAATTGTGGATATTGTCTTGTGATGTGATCCGAAAATGAAATGAACCGAATTTATTTGTCATCATAGGTACGGAAGCTCACTGCATTTAATACCAACCAGATTAAATAAAAGAAAAATTGAAATAAAGAGTATTGGATTTTTTTTAAAAATTACTTTGGTTGTTTTAACAGAAATAAATAACTTGGGAATTATTTATAATTTATATTTTCAATTTTGGTCCTAATATTATCCTGGTCAAATCTGGTTCATTTCCAGATCGCATCACAAGACAATATCCACAATTTAAAAATGTTCTTTGTGTTTCATCCAATCATGTGTGTTTTTTAATAAGTACCCGACATTTATCAATACTTACGGCATTCATTACACTAACCGTAATATATACATACAATTTACAGAAGTTGACAATAATGGTGAATAATCTATTTTAAAACAAAAAGTAAGAAAATAAAAAATTTTCAAAAACATACTTCTTTTTTTTGAATGAACTAAAAAGGAATAAATAATTACTTTTGTTACATGTGATATGCTACGTACTTTTAAAGTTGAATCTGTATATATTTATTCGTAACAATATTAATTTGAAAAGTAAAACTTGTCGCCTGCGAATTACGCTATAGTCTAATAAATAGGCTTGTGAGCGACAAGCTTTTACTTCTCAAATTAATATTATTACATGTAAATATATACAGATTCAACTTTATAACTACGTAGCATAATTATGTAACAAAATTATAAAGCTTGATAAAAGCTTGTTTTTAAAAAAGTTTTTTTATTAATCTTATTCAGATGTTACTGTTTTGGGTGAATAAAAACTTGGGAATAGAACGTTGCTGAAGAACGAATTAAAATTCATCGTTCAGCCTTCCACTCAGTTTCATCCCTGGCGCTTAGCATAAAAAAAATATGCAAAGCTACCCCTATTGATTAAAAAATAATCCAGGGATGACGCATTTGGTAGACATGTTAGGATGGGGAATGGGGTTGGTGGGAGGGATGAGAACATGCCTTCCCTCACTCCAGAGCTTCTCTATAACCAATAATAATCAACTTGACTCTATATTAGTCAATATTGATATGTGATTAATATTATTATAATATTTTTGAAGAATGTTTCGTGACTAATAACGTAGCTTCTCATGGCTTGAAGCAATATTGCAAAGCCTACAAACTACTTCGAAGTCATCCAAACTTTTGAACTTCTAAAACTTCATAAGGCAGTATAGATCCGTGATTCTGAGACTATGTTCACAAAAAGTATCTTATGCTGTGTATTACGGTTTGTGTTGTTTTTATTCACTTAATGTGTATATATTATTCATTAATTTATTAAACTTTTAGTAAAAGAAAGTAATGTAATTGACCGAAAATTCGAGTTCGAATTTTCAACGGAATTTGACCTTTCAAGGACCCTTGAATACATTTTGATTATTTACTCGATGTTGTTTATGTATGTATGTGATTGGACGAAAATTATGACCACTTTACTTCGGGGCCAAAGTACATTTCGCTTATATTAATTACCTTATGAAAACTCTTCCAATACAAGTTGTATAGAAAACTGAAAGGCGTTTTTTTAAGGGTTGCCCAGTTTATGAAAGAGATATGTACCGAAAACCGCCCTAAAAGAAGTTATTTTGTTTGATTTCTGCGATTATTCCTATCTAAATGTTATAGCATGTTATAAAAAAGTTATAGCGCTCCAAAAATTTCTGTAGGAAATATTTCAAGTAATGTTTAAATTGTAACGTGCAGCAACGAATTTTAAAATATGTTTTTATTGTTGGTAGTATTTTGTTAAAAAGGATTAGAAGTACCCGACACAATACAAACTACTTGCATACGTTTTTTTAGAAAACTTTACACACATACAAACCCAGAAATACGTACAAAACCCCCCACGAAGGCTGAAGAGAAGATGGAACCGCGACTTACTGCCACCTTAAATCCTATTCGTTCTTAATATTTTTTATTTTTTACATTATTTTCCTTTACTTTTATCATCTCTCTTACCCATCCGTCAAAATTGTCTTTCAATTCCTTTTTATTTATAATTTATTAATTTTTTTTTTTTTTTTCTGTTCTTGTCTTAATAATTAATATAAATTTTCGTCCCGAGGACCTACCACTGAGTGGCCTTCCTCTCACATGCCATTCACGCCAACATATCCATACCTATCATCATAGATGCTGGTTGTTGCACCCTAGCAACAGTTGCATCTTTCTAAATAATAGACAAAAAAAAAAAAAAAAATGATTAGAAATAAAGAAAATAATAAAATATATGTTAATAGAAATAAAAGAGACGTTGTCTTCCCACTGTTTTATTTATACCAGAACCGGTTTTCGACGCAACAGCGTCATCATCAGTGGTTCATCCACCCACACAGCACAGCGGTTGGAAGATAACTGGCCAGTTATCTTCCAACCGCTGTGCTGTGTGGGTGGATGAACCACTGATGATTGCTGTTGCGTCGAAAACCGGTTCTGGTATAAAATAAAACAGTGGGAAGACCACGTCTCTTTTATTTCTATTAGAAATCTAGTCCCACAACATCTTACTATCACATATGATAATATATGTTAGTTATTGCTGCTACTCATGGGCTTTAACTACGAGGTCATATCCTACTACCAGGGCGCTCTTTCTTCGCTCCGGTGGACATGAGCCCAACTTTATAGTTGGAGTTCAAAATTTTGCCTACTGCTGATGCCAACACATTACTTTCATATACTCAGTAACACCAGTATTGGTTTTGAGTTGAGGTAGGAGGGAGTGTGTAAAAACGTGGTTGGTGAAAGAAAGTCTTATTGTGGCCACTTAATTTTTTATTACTATTATGCAGTTTGTTTTATTGTATATTCTTCTTTATTTTCAGGTGAGTGTCTCTCTCCCTTGAGTTCCCATTTTTCTATTAACTGAGGTAAGTGCTAATAATTAATTCAATTATTTGACGTTAAATACGTTTCATAAATCGATTAATTGGTTCCTGAGAAAGCTATTGGTATTGGTGGAAGAATGAAAATTTATCACGCAGCTCGTAAATTAAGTCGTCTGTATTTACTTTTCCCGTTGAAATTTTTTATAATTTTATGTCAATTGCCGCCAACGATTTCATGTACAACAATCTTGTGCCTACATGATGAGCTTCTCTCAAATATTGGACAAGTCAAAGGTGTCTTGTGTTCCCCATGTACACCCTCGTGAGATGTGGGCCTGACAAACTTGGAGGAACCTGCAACGTGACAAGCTTACCAACGACATACTGAATAGACGTTTGATAGAGCCGGGGTGGAACCAACACATATCAAAGACCCACCCCTCTTTTTTTTTTATTAAATATTCATCTGAGCAGTGTTGACGCTCCTGGGGGAGTCTTATATGTTACA
This sequence comes from Aradus depressus, assembly GCA_963662175.1. NCBI lineage: Eukaryota > Metazoa > Arthropoda > Insecta > Hemiptera > Aradidae > Aradus > Aradus depressus. Next base: position 31,450,741 of record OY759217.1, on the reverse strand, counting down.
TATAACAAACCCAACATCTTCTCAACTCGTGAGATACACTTTTCGTAAATTACAGGGAATAATTCAAAAATATTACTTCCCAAGCTACACGAAGTTATGCCCCCCCTCCAAAACCAATCGATTGCCCTAATATTCAACAGTTGACTTACATAGGGGCTCCTAAATCCTCATACTAAATTGTATGTCGATAAATTCATTACATCAGAAGTTATTAACTTAAACTTCATTTATTTATTTTGAATATTTACAATCGGTATGAGGTCCATAAGTAAATTTGATGACACAATTGGAAAAAATATATATACATATAAAAAGTAAAAAAAAAAAAAAATAGGAAAAATAAAAAAAAAATAATAGGTAATAGAAAAAATAATAAAAAATAAGATAATAAGAAAATTACTTACGTCGATAACAAAATCATGTAATTTATGGTTTCCAGATTTACTTTGTGAAGCTCCATTCTAGGAATAGATAATTAAAACACACAATTTCTTTGTCGAACTTCACTATATATTCTTATAAGTGACTCTTGATAATGCCTTAACACGGCAAAAATAGTTGAGTATTTCAGAATATATAGTGAACATATTCCTAATATATTCCTTTATGGTCTTTTTAAGATTAAGTAACTTCTTTTGCTGTTGTTGAAATATCTTAATACTCACTTTTTCTTGTATGGTGTCTTCTAAAATTTCAAATTCGGTACGGTGTAGTTTAAACGATAGTTCACTATGTATAACTTTCAGGTAATGTCTCAGACTGTCTTTAATAGAATACCACTTTTTAATTTCTTCTTTCAACCAAATCATATTTGAGAGTTTAATAACTTTCTGCGTAGTAACATTGTTTATAAGTGACTCTTGATAATGCCTTAACACGGCGAAACTAGTATAATATTTGAGAATATATAGTGAAGTTTGACAAAGAAATTGTATTTTAATTATCTATTCCAACAAAATCATGGTATATGTACAAAACAATATAATATACCTATACAGCACAAAATGAAAATATTAAATTTAACTAAAAATTCAATTTAAATTAAATAATAAAAATTAAAAAAAAAAATAAACATTGTCATTCAACTCGAGACCCTTTGAAACACCCCCGGTTCTATGTCATCCCCATCCCTCCAACTTAAGAAGGGAAAATAGCTGAAGGAGAGAGGAGTACATGAGGGGAAAAACTGGTCACCACCGGCACTCCCTCAATATTTTTGCTAGGTTATAGTAGCTTGTCTCTTGGCCAGCGCCGCCTCAGTATTCGGGGAGTATTATCTAGATGGGAATGGGTCGAGCAACTGGATTGACATGGAAAGAATGGAATTTTGAGGGAGAAGCCATATTTGATGAGGTCAATAACAAAAGGAATCTCCAAGTCATTATGGAGGGTTGGAAACATAGAAGGGAGTATCGACAATTGTTCTTATGACTTTGGATTGGAAAGACTGGATACGCATGATATTAGATGGCACTTATTAGAGTTAAGCCTCCCCCTAATCCCCCCTTTCCCTATGGTCATTTGGCTGAAAATCAATAGGTTATAGGGTTTTGGATTCACATATAAAATGTCTTGTTGATACATCGTTGAAAATTTAACTTGAAATTCTGACCGATTACATAACTTTTCCTATACTTCAGATAGCTAAAAATCTCATAAGAACGACACTTATTAAGTTTAATTTATTTATAATATAATTTTAATTGAATGTATCGACTCGACACAAAATTTAGTATGAGGAGTTAGGAGCCCGGTCGACTGGTTTTAGAAGGGGAGCGAAAAGTTAATTATTTCGTTTTGGGGGAGGTACATGATTCACCGACGACTAAAAAAAACCTTTAATGCCCGGGCATAATTCATAAAAAAACTGTAGCGTAGGGCTCCCTTGTTTTGAGTGTCTGCTTCCATGTACCTGGGTCATGTTGGACAGACAGACTGGCAGATACCCCTTTAAAGTTTCATGAACCCTCCAACCCAACTCCATTCTTTATTGACACCCTGCTCCGTGTGACGGATCCCCAGTCCTATTCTTGACCGTTCCATCTCATCTTTTACACTCATCAATATTTCTTGCTCAATCAAAGAACCATTGATCTGTATCGAGCTGGCGGAGATTTAATACATTTATTGAGTTTCTTTGGTTAGAGGCCACTATAAAATGATTTCCGTCTTGAAACCTTCTTTTCATTTCATGCTGGTATGTCTCTGCATGGTTCGTTCAGAGGTTGACCGAAACTGGGACCAAAATAAGTTATTAGCCAATTAAATGTGATTGTAATTTCGCGGGGTAGTCGTTTTTTATTTATTTAATGGCTGTCACTGCTGCACTCACTGTTGTCAATGCAATATGTGTATCATTATTAATACTTAATTGTGAATGTTAATTTAATAATGACATTAAATACTTATAATGTTTTTCCCATACTGTCAGGTCGGGCGTTATTGTCTATTTAGCGGTTTGCTCCACCTATCTGCCAACATTTAGATCCAAATCTCAACCATTGGTGTAACTAGGCCAGATATACAGGCAGAGAGACAGATATAACATACATTCAGAGAAACAGAGATAACATACATACAGAGAGACAGAGATATAACATACATACAGAGAAGCAGAGATGACATACAGGCAGAGAGACAGATAACATACATACAGAGAGACAGATATAACTTACGTACAGAGAAACAGAGATGACATACAGGCAGAGAGACAGAGATAACATACATACAGAGAGACAGATATAACATACGTACAGAGAAACAGAGATTACATACATACAGAGAAACAGAGATTACATACATACAGAGAAACAGAGATGACATACAGGCATCAGAGTTGACATCTATATTCCCCATCCTAGAATTGATAATTATTTTTAAAAAAGTGTCGAGTAGTCATAGTAACAGTTTTATACTGTTAAAGTAAAAGTAACAGTTTATAACTGTTCATTTCTTGTCTTTTGAGTGCGCTGTGAGTTCTACCCCTTCTCTGGTCCACCTCTTCCCTTCATCCGATTCCGTTGAATGTAGGTTTCGTCCTTGAAGAGCTCTCGGTGTTTTCACCGATTACATAACTTTCCTTATACTTCCCTAATATATCAAACGATGAATGAATAGTAGCGCATTTTTACTTCCCCAGCCATACGAAGTATAGGGGAAATTATGTAATCGGTCAAAAATTCGATGCGAATTTTCAACGAAATTTCATGCTTTTCTTCTAGATCCCAAATATGAAAAACAAAATTTCTGTCTGTCTGTGTGTATGATCAAGATAACTGCCAATGTAATGGATGTATCAACACGAAATTTTATATGTAACTTGAGAACCCTCTAACTACGACACCTATAATTTTTCAGCCAAGTCGACCAAAAGGGGGGGAGGGATTATGGGAGGTTTAACATGAAAGCTTTAATAACTGCTATTTTAATGAATATATCGACGCATAATTTCATATGTGTATTCAAACCTCAGCAAGGACGACACATCAATTTTCAGCGATATCGACTGAAGTATTGAGCATATAGTATTGAGAGCGCCAGCGTGATAGAGTGAGTGAATCCTCCGAACTGTTGCTATATATTTTTATTGTTTGGGGGCGGTTGAGGGGGGCTGGAGGCTGGAATATGTAGAAAATAAATGAAAAAATTGCGAAAAGAAAACGGAAAAATCTATCAATTTTAATGATTTTTTTTTCAATTTAAGGGGGCCTCCCCCCCCCCCCCCCCCCCCCTCTTTACGATTCTCTCCCCCTCTTCAATCTTCTCTACGATTCATCCGTATAGTGGTGCATGTCTCTAGACAAACCCTTCGATACCCCTAGAATTAATAAAACATTTCATAATTTATACGATATTGAAGAAAATTAATTCATGAGGTTTGTAAGTTCACCGCAAATTATCATGTCAGCAAATGTTTGTAGGTCACATGAAATGTAATTAATTACTGTTTGAATGAAGAGGTTTTTAATTATTGATGTAGATGTGACAGAAAACAAGATATTGAGTTCTGCTTTTTATGTTTTTTCCAAAAATGTAGATTGATTAATTAAATACCTTTTTAATTATCATCATTTTTAAGTTTTAGCAGTACTTAATAACGGTGTAATTATACTTGTGTTTGTTTTTGGTTTTTATTAAATAAGCAGAGATTATTAATAATTTAATGAAATGTCCCCGAGCTGATGTTTTTTTATCATTTGTCGGAACCGGATTTGTTATGACATATAATTCTAGTTATAAAGCTTTCTAGTAACCTTCATCAGCAGCATCCAATATCTGATGGGCCATCCATGATATGCCAACCATGTTTTTACAAATCTCTCTCCCCTCTGAGAGCGCCGGTAGCTCAGTGGTATTCGTGCTTGTCTTCTGAGCTCAAGGTCGTGGGTTCAAAATCCGGCCGAGGCCCTCAGTTTATTTTATCTGGGAGGTAAAATAAACGTAAGCACGCCGTCCTTCGGGTATTTACTGGAGATCATCAGTGGTTCATCCCAACGATACAGCCACTGGCCATTTCTCCTTTAACCGCTGTGATGTGTGGGTGGGATGAACCACTGATGATGATGCTGTTGCGTTGAAAACCGGTTCTCGTCAAAATGAAGCAGTGGGAGAAGGGTTTAGATTGAGACTAATGGAGGAGGTTTGTGACGGATCGTAGCACAGGACCGTAGCGCCGCAGGGAGAAGAAGAAGAATATTGAAGTATATATACATGTATCTAAAACCCTGTAAGGTCAACTCAAAAATTCCAATTTTTATTTAAATTCAAAATCACATAAATATGGTAACTAATAATTTTCCACGAAATCGTATCGAAGGGAAAGAGAGAACCAGAGAAGGGGTCCGTCTCAAATAGCGTAATATCCCTGCTAATTTTCAGAATGTATCGATACACAATTTAGTATGACGATTCAGAAGCCACGATGTCAAATATTGAGTGAAAACGTATACAATTCGTGCTGGTGAAGTACATAGCCGACGATTCACCGACAACACTTTTCTGGCTGTGAAGTGGAAGACATCACGAACCAGAGAACAGTTGTTGCTCAGTTCGAACCGGAACGGCAAGTTCTATCCCTAGATCTCTTGGGACTCCGGTTACTGTCTTTTTTTCATTTTCTTTCGGTCTGCTCTTTCCTTTTTTTCTCTCTCCAGAGGGCGTCTCTAAAGAGTGGGAAATCAATTTTAGAAGTTGCACGTACCTCTAGGGTAAGTTGAATAGCTCTCTGTATTCTTACGTGGCCAACGTATCCTTTAACAACATGACTTTTTCAAAACATTTTCAAACTAAGATATTCACGTCAGAATAGTTTTTTCATGGAAAAAAAAACAACCAATTGTCGGTGACAGCGGCAATGCACTTTTTCAGCATGAATTAGTCAATTAAGATGTCATTGATGTCAAACCAATCGACCCTTTGGGCTAAAAGTAGTTGACTTGTTGGATTTCTGAATTTTCTTACTCAATTTCTTGTTACATTCATTACATCGGCAGTTCCTAAGGTACTTGGGGTCGAGACACCCTCCTCTGATTTCCCCCTTTCCTTCAACCAATTTCACGGAAAATTAATTGATGCCGTCCTTATGGGATTTTGAATTTAGGTATAAAATTAGATGTCGATACTCTCATGACTTCGGCAGTTATTTGAGCTTTTGGGTTGAGCCTCCTTAAGATCCCATCCCTTTTTTTGTGCAAATTCTGTTGAAAATTGATAGGTGTTGAAGTTACTAACATGCCTAATGTTACTAACCTGTTTGAAGTTACTAACATTCTTATTGTGTTTTTTTTTTTTTTTCCGAGGGCTGATTGTGTCACCGCGGCCAGAATAAGCCTATTGTGTGTTCTGTGTAAACTGTGTTATGGCAGACCCGAAGCAGTGAAATCTTCTGCTTTCTAGTGCCCCGCACTGGCTTAGAATATGAACCGGAGTCTCATTTTCCTCGCCACATTTCCTGCACAGAGTGCTTCTAGCGATGCTCATATTGTGTAGGTGTTTGTTCATATGACAGCCCTGTCATTGCTCTTAGATCCATTCTGATCATATTCAGAAGCTCCCTGCTCCTTTTTTCTGAGGGTTCCACAACAAAGAGTTTTGACTGTCTACTTTGGGACCCCTTTCCAGAACTGGTTGTGTTTCCTGGTCAGCCAACCTTTTATTGCCGTCCTTGCGGTGCTCCTAGAAATCCCGCAGAAGGGTTCCGGTCCTATACGTTCTCTGTCATCCCTTTCGTTGCCCTCAAACCCCTGATGCCCTAGCACCCATCTATGCTTTTTGTTACTAAGCTTTTTGAAGTTACTAACATGCTTAATGTTACTCTGGGCGTAGTTTCCTCCTAGTTTTTGGTGTTTAAATTGTTTTAGAAAATATTCAGCACAAATAAGGACAAGAAAAGCTGTTAGTAGTATACACGATATTTTGTTATATCTATCTACGGTGTTATCGTGAAATCCAGCAATTATTTATTCAGGTATTGGCCCACAGTAAATCAAAAGTCACGAAAGGGAATCCAAACATTGTTAGATACAGCTAGAGTTGAGTTACTGACTTCATTTTGGTATCTACAACACTTCCCCATACATCTTTAGAAACAATTAGCATATAGATATTTGTTACAGCTGATAACTTTACAGTAACAAATTCGTTATATAGGTACGTCAGTCATAGCTAAATGATTGAGGTCCGTTCTTACTTCGTAATCTTAAAAAGATCATATCAAAGTAGACATTAAATATATTATATGCATATTTTTATTCTTTAATTAATTACTTTATATTATGCATATTTTCATTCTATAATTAATTACAATTTAATACTTCAAAGGAAAGCACTAAGAATAATAAATTATATTAATCAAAGAACAAGCTGCAAAGAAATAATTTATGAAAGTCGTCGGTGAATTTGTATGTACTTCCCCAGAACGAAATAATGAATTAACTTTTCGCTCCCTCCAGTACCAGTTGACTGCGTTAATATTCAGTTGACTTTAGGGACTTCCCCTCCGCCGATATCGCTAAAATTTGAAAGGTTAAGTCCTCCTTGGGTTTTGACTTTAAATATAAATTTGCATGTCGATACATTCATTACATCGGTAGTTATTAGAGTTTTTGAGTTGATCTTCCTAATCCTCCCCTTTCTCTTCTATCGATTGCGCGGAACATTAATAGGTGATGTTCTTGTGGCATTTTGAATTTACATATGAAATTTCGTGTCAATACATTCATTACCAAGGCAGCTATCAGAGTTTTAGTGTTAAGCCCTCCGTAACCCCCTCTTCCCTTTGGAAGATTTGACTGAAAAACAATAGGTCTCTTCCTTGTGGGGTTATTGATACAAATATAAAATTTCGTGTTGATACATTCATTTAATCGGGAGTTATCTTTTCACATGTATGCACACCAGTGGCGGATACAAGAGGGGGGGGGGGGGGGGGGGGGGGGGGGTAAACAGAATTACCCCACCCTTGCCGAGAGGCTCATAAGTCAGTTTCGTTAAGGATAAAGAAATATGCACGTTAAATTGGGAAAGACGTTCTAATAAGGCAGTGGTCATGCTAATGACGTCATTTGTTTACAGACTCAGATTGTTACTCAACCTGTCAACGAAATATGTGTCTGGGAACTCCCGATAGAATGAATGCATTGACACGAAATTTTATATGTGGATCCAGAACCCTCTAATCATTGTTAGACACCTATTAGTTTTCAGCCAAATCGACCAAAAGGGGTTATGGAGAAGGCTTAACTGCTTAACATGAAAGCTCTAATAAATGCCGATGAAATGTATGACACAAAATTTTATCTATTTGCCCAAGGACGACAGTTAAACACATCGGCATGAAATGTCATATTTAAAGTCAAAATAGAATGAGGACATAACCTGTCAAATATCAGCGATATCGGCTGAAGGGAAGGGGGGGGGGAGGGGTTCAGAGGAGGGGGCTCAATTCAAAATCCGAATAACTGCCGATGTAATGAATTTAACGACTGAATATAAGCGCGAAGGGTCGACGGGTCTTGGAGTGAGAGCATTCTGACCGATTACATAACTTCTTGTATACTTCGTATAGCTGAGAAAATAAAAAAATTCTTTACATGATGTTTTTTTCACTTCTCTGTCACGCTATTGTGATATTAATTAAAAAGAAAATGTTGTTGTCTGTAGGTAGAATGAGGATAAAATGGTTTTCATTTGGAACTAATGCCATTGTACTGTCCAGGAATTATTTAATTGTGATTACCATGGAACAATCCTGTGTTTATATTCAATTAGAATCTATCTGCCTACTACAGTTAATGGGATTACACGAAACACAATGCGGCCATTGATGAAGTGGTGTCATTGATATGTACTCTTCTGCATTAGGTATAAAGAATCTGGCATCAATCAAAGAACTTTCTCATACAGTATATTTCCTTCTTCTCAGTAAACAATTGAAATTGAGGCTATATGGGACACAAAGAATTCAAGAGGGAAATTCATCCCTTTCTCAATGAGAATTGAAGGGAGGAGTGGATAAAGAGGTGAGATTTTTCAAATGTTGCATTTTTTATATTAAATAAAGGGGTTAAGTGCAAAATAATCATGTAAACCCTTCAAACATACAAATATTTGTAGGAATATAGCGTGAAAAGTTCATTATATAATTAAAAAAAGTTACAGGGTGTTTAACAAAATGGCTTTTTACTCAAAAACGTATTTTTGTCACATAGCCCCTTTATTCAGAAACCCCCTTTCAATTCTAGTTTGAATTTGAATTTTTTTTAAAAATATAATTCTTTATGCGTTACAATTTAAACATTGCTCTGTAATATTTTCTGAGGGCGCCGGTAGCTCAGTGGTATGCGTGCTTGTCTTCTGAGCTCAAAATTGTGGGTTCGAAATCCTTCGATAGTTTATTTTATCTGGGAGGTAAAATAAACTTAAGCACGTCATCCTTCAGATGGGACATTAAGAGATGGTCCCGAGCCTGTACGATGTCAGGTACTCGTTGAAGATCCCTGCCCTAGTTGAATAAAAATTTAGGACTCCCACAGTAGAGTCGGGCTCATGTCCACCAGAATGACCAAGGAGCGTTCTGGTAGTAGGCGATATGACCTTGTAGTTAAAGGCACCACGAAGAATACCACCACAAAGCCTCATTTTGAATTAGAAGATGCTCCCAGCAAACTGTTAATTTCCTGCGCCTACAGAGATTTAGGCGGCCATAGTCTTGGTAGGTGAGGGGTGCTCTGGTAGAGTACACTCTTTGATATCTGATATTCCTCTAACTGAAGGGTGTCCATTTCCCAACCCCTCCAACCCAACCCATTTTATCCTCCTGTAAAGCTCTCTCTGGGGCTCTTTATTAAATTTTCTCCAATTATCCGGATATAATTTATTTAAGATACCAATCTTCTTTAATCAAACATTCCTTTTGACGAAAAATAATTTTGTTCTGAACATTTCTCTAATAACTTTCAGTAATTAAACTATGAAAATTACATTAGATATAGGTGGTATTTTCGACAGTAGATATGAAATTTTGAATGAGAGTGGAATTTGATTTGTAATTCCTCAGCTCTTCGAAGTAATAATACTAACGTAATAGGTTATGTACTAATAATAATAGCTGAAGAGAAACATTTAAACAACTTAAAATCCTGCCTTTGCCATCTCTGTTTATATTTGAAACATTAATGGTTATTAGGAAAAATAAAATATTTCCCCTCTCAAAAATACTAGTCACGATTACGATACCAGGAAGAAAGAAGACTTTCGAATAACTAAACATTGCTCTTCTCTTTTTGAAAAAAGTATAACTCATAAAGGAATGATTTGGACTTCTTGAAGTCAATAGATACAATAAAAAAATGTAAATTTCAACTAAAAATGTTGGGGGCCATGGTGGCCGTGCGGGCTAGAGCGTAGGGCTTTGGTCGCATGGTCTTACCATGGTTTGCGGGTTCGAATCCCGTCCGGGAGTGAGTTTTATTTCGTAGATAGAACTCCCTCCCGGGGCCATGGATGTCTTAAATAATTATATATAACACATTGACATGGCTAATATGCACCGTACATAAAGCAAAAAAAAAAAAAAAAAAAAAAAAAAAAAAAAAAAAAAAAAAAAAAAATGTTTATGTTAGAGGAAACTTCTTACACGGAAATGAAATTTTGTGCTCACTGTTCAAAAAGAATAAAATACCCACAATAAAAAAAAAATCCTGTTTCATATCCAAAAAACATTATTTCATACAGAGCTTTCATTTATCTTTTTTGGACCGAGTTCCTCCACACCTTAAAGGTCAGTCGAGTGTACGTTATTGTTTTATTTATTAATTTATTTATAATTTTTTATTTATTTAGACTTTTTTATATATTCATTTATAATTGATTAATATATATATAATTAATTTTTTACATATATTACATATTTTCATACATTGTTTTTTTTTCTTCTATATTTTGCACATTGGGACCTGATGGGACATTATAACGTGCCGAAACATCGTTGGGATAAAAACACTTCCGAAGAGTTTTTTTGAAAAATAGTTATATTAATTTTTATCAAATAGAAAAATGTCTCTACTCATTATAAACGTATCTTGTATTCATTTGTTTATACACTCATATATTTTTAAGTGTTTATTTGTTCAGTGTGATAGTAAGATGTTGTGGGACGAGATTTCTCATTGAAATAAAAGACGTTGTCTTCACACTGTTTTATTTTTGACCACATAGGTCAGTTGTCCATTAGTCTCTACGCTGTGTGGGTGGGATGTGCCACTGAGGATGACGCTGTTGCGTTGAAAAACTGTTCTGGTCAAAAACAGTGGGAAAACAATGTCTTATTTCTATGAGGTTCAGTAATCGTTCAGAAATTCTATGTTAACTTTATACCAAAATCAGTATTCACATAAAGACTTCTGAATCCTCTATTAAATTTTGTGTCGAAATATTCATTAATCGGCAGTTACTAGTGTCGACCCCCCTATCTGATTTCCTCCCTCCTTCGATTTCAGGTAAAATTCATAATTAAGGTGCCGTATTTATGTGGTTCAAAAATATAACATTAAATTAAATATAACATTTTATGTCGTTACATTTATTACATTGGCAGTTACTAAAGATTTTGTGCTAAGCCGCTTCTGTTATCCCCTTTTCCTTTTGACCGATTTTGTTGAACTTGAATAACTGTCGTCCTTATGAGATACATTCATTTCGTTAGTAGTTATCGTGTTCACAGACACTCACAATCTGTTGAGGGTCGTAAATTATGAAATTCCGGTGAAACTCAGCATCGAATTTCTGGACAGTTACATAACATCTATATATACTTCGTGCAGTTGGGAGGTAAAATATATAATAATATCACGACTAGAATGCAATGCTGTTCATAAAAAAAAAAACATTTAATTGATGAGTTCTTGTTAAATTGATAAAATTATCAGTAAAATACTTTTGAAGACCTCCCTTCCTCTCATCCGTCTGTCACAAAATTCCCCCCTTAACGTGTTACAGAATCGACGGATGGCCCTTAATACAATTATTTTTTCGAGCAACATCAATCGATACGAGTGACTATCGGTACATTTATTCCAAACAACATGTGAGTAATAGTGTCGATGTAATGTATATTGGTATCGATTGAACCCTAGCGTAGCCCCATTTTATTTGCAATTAATATTAAATAATTAATGATACATCTTAAATATAAATTTGATCGATTTCACCCAATCGCTTTATACCCACAACACAGCTAGTTTGGAGGGTGACGGTATCTCAGAGGTTGCGTGATAGCCTACTGAGCCAAAGATCGATTTTTTATGTGGGAGGTGAAATATCCTTGAGCACGCCGTCCTTCGGTTAAGCGATGACCCTGAGCCCATAAAGTCTGGTACTCGTTATAGACCCCTTTCCCTTGGTGAATAAACCTAAGTATGCAAAATTTAGTAATTCCACCGTACAGTCAAGCTCATGTCCCCCTGAGCCACGAAAGAGCGTTCTGGTAGTAGGCGATATGTCGTCGTAGTTCAGGGCATGAGTCATAATAACTAACTAACAGCTAGTATAAATGTTCACACAAAAATGTAATATGTCACTTCATGAAAATATCATAGGTACGTTTCTACTATATTTTTTATTTGGATTGATGATTTCACTTAACGTCCCGTCCATAGGACGGCGTGCTCAAGGTTTTTTCACCTCCGAGATGAATCTGGGTCATCTTGCACGCTACCTCTGAGCTACCAGCGCCCTCCATGAAATTATATATTTTAATTCAAACTCCCATAAGGACGACATTTATTAATTTTCAGCAGATTCGGCTCACAACATTATTTCGTATATCGTACTGGGGAAGTAGATTGACAATGATTCACCAGTTTTATATTGGCCAAATGAGGTCTAATGTGTTGACTTGATATGGGCGGTGCTGGGCTAATGTTGATGAATTGGTTGTATACTGTAGGTGTGCGTGTTCCACTCCTATATGTCACAGTGCCGCCCCAGACCATCGACCCATCCTCCCCAGTCCGACTTATACCTTATTCACTTAGGCCGAATGGGCTCTCCTTCCCTTCTTGATCGTCTTCATAAAATCCTCCACCTAAACTTTACGATCAGGAGTCTTCAAATTTATTGCCAATACGGACCAAAGAAGATGGTAACATTCTTATAGCATTAGAGCAGGCTGTAGGAATCGTCTTTTTGAATCCTTATACTAGTAACAGGAGATCATTTTGGTACTTGCAATACACGTATGTCAGTTGTAGATGAATTCTTGCTGCTTATATATAATAACGTTAGTTTCTGCTTTGTCTCCGTTCAAGTTCGCTGTATTGGGTTCTATCTGGAACTTATCCGTCTTTTCTATCGGTCTCTAAATATTCTGTTTTTCTACTGAGTACAAAGTATATACAAGACAATAATAATACCTATATGGACATAGACTTTAATTATGGGGTTGTGCTAAGCATTTCAATTCAAATTCCTAAGAACAATTGTCGATGCACCCTTCTATGTTTCAAATCTCCTCCCCCTCCATAATGACATTAAAATCCCATTTATTTGTTTCCTAAACTTCCATTCAAAACTTTACTTCATTGAAAGTTCTTTCACTCAATTTCTTTCATTCCATCCCCATCCCTACAATCCTCCCCGAAGATTGATGCGGAGCTGGCCGAGAGTTCTGTTACATTAATGTGAGTAGCTACTCTTTAGGGAGTGCTAGCATTGGTCAGTGTCTCCCCTCATGCCTTCACTCAGGCTCTTTCTGTCCCTCTCAGTCTGCCACCACTGCTGGTCAGGATATGGTGGAGCGTGTTGGTGCAGGGGATCACCCGGGCTACCGTGGCCAATGTCGTGACTAACTAAGCTATTTTCCCACTATCCATCCCTGGGCAATTGCCTTTCAACGCTCTGGTCCTGGACTATCCGCGCATCTCTTCTTCGAGGGCTAGGTGTAACAGCTCATCAATGAATGCTCTTAAACGCATCTGGGGTGGGGTGGGGGGGGGGGGGGGGGGCTTTCTGCGCTCTTGATGAACCTGAATTTGAATTTCTGATAGATCAGTTCATGGATTTCTATGATCCAGCCCCGCTTAAACTGAAGAAAACTTCCGTTTTCAATTACAACAAAGTGAAAAATTAGAGGAATTTTTAATTTCACTAAAAAGCTTACAATAAATTGTACACAATTGAGATGCGGCATGGAACCTACGTTAATCTTATAGATTTGCAACGTCAGGTGGACATTGAACGGATACAAGAGAACCACGTACGCGAATAATGTATTTTAAGTATATACATAACAATGGTCATTACTGCGGGGACAACAATTGCATGTGAATCATTACACCCAATTTGTTCAATTTACGTAACAGTTTTAGCTTCTTTCTGAACATCCACAGGTTCGGTGAAGCGTTAGAAGGATGCTTGATATGCAGGGGACGGGAAAGGATATTAAAGTTACGAAGGTTTAAAGGTAGAATGGAATGGAATAAACAGGCAAAGAGTTCTTGAGGTAAATTGGGTGCCAAAGAGCGTTACCCCATCCATGGCTATCGCCTAATTAGATCATGGGATCGGAGAAATTGGCTTGCCCGGAATTTGCATATTTATTGGGAGCACAAAGCCAGTCGAAAGAGGCCTCACTACTTACATTTTACCAGCCGGTGGTCCAATATTTTCCAAGCAAACAGTTGCATACAATCAACTCAAAGCAATAAGAAATAATAGATTTGAAAGTCTTGCAATTTTTTACTTTTTATATCTTTAGTATAAGGAAGTGTTGAAATCGTACGAAAATCCGAAATTGACACGTTTAGAACATTTTTGCAATATTGTCTTTCTGTCTGTTGAAATTTGAAATGAAGATGTCACATTTCCTAACTTAGATCTAATTAGATTTTGGCTGAATTAGTTATTGTGATTGACTCTACAGTGGAAGTCCTAAATTTCGCCTGCCTAAGTTTATTACCCTAGGGTAGGGGTCCTTAACGAGTACCTGACATTGTACCGGCTCGGGTCGTCGCTTACCTCCCATTTAAAAAACCTGTAAAGCCTCGGCCGGATTTCGAACTCGCGATTATGAGCTCAGAAGGTAAACATGCTACTACTGGAGCTCCCGGGATCCTCGGACTTTCGCCGAAATCGGACAAAATTAATACCACCTCTTTTCGAGGTATGTACTTTTCATAAGATACAGATTATATTGATGACCTATATTTTCCGAAGGCCCGGTTTGGCGAGATACAGGTACAGCCAAAAATCGGCCTATAATGACTTCTTGAAACACTTTTTTGTGGGCGTATGCTTGATTTACGCAAAGGGAGTTCATCCTATCGAAAAATTGATCCCCACCAAAAATGTTTCCTATTATATTTCCAAACACTTTATGTTCTCAGATTTGAGGCAGAGCCAATACCAATAAAGTTATAGCTCCCCAAAGAATGTAAAATACATTTTTTAACCCCCCGACGCAAAAGGAGGGGTGTTATAAGTTTGAAGCCTTTGTCTATGTGTGACTGTCTGTAGCATTGTAGCTTCAAGATGGCTGAATCGATTTCAAAGCGATTTTTTCGTTTCAAAAGCTGGTATTTGCGAGATGGTTCTTAGCCATGTTTGGTGGAAAGCGGGTATGCCGTCTCCAAGATATTCAGGTTTCATCAGTCTGTGTATGCCGACGTAATGAATGTATCGACACAAATATTTATTACGATGGTTTTGGAGGGAGAGCGAAAACTTACTTGATTATTTCGTGCTGAGGAAGATGATTGCCGGTGATGATGACATATTCTCCCTTATTCCTGAGGTTCCTTCTATGCGCTATACAGGCCGGCAGACTTTGAATTTCTTGTGGAGCTCTCAGAAATTCATTCATATCCGTGAGATACCTTAAATAAGAACATTTTTCCGTTCTTGCAACATTTCTCCCTTCTTATTTTCAAATGGTAACTTTACCCGTCCCATGAAGATTGCCATTTCAATGTTTCACCCCTATTCTACCCACTCATATAAAAGTTAAAAGGGTTGCAGATCTATTCTATGTAACCAGATCTTTTTCTACATTTATATAGAGCGCACCTCTAAATAGAATTCTAAGAGCATACAGGACATTCGAAACTGAAAAAAGGAATCTAAAAATGTCTTTGCTAGTGTCAACTGTGTTATTTTATGTTTACATACTTATATCATAGTATAAGAGTGTATTATAATCGTGCGAATATGATACTAAACATTTTCTGCAGAGATTATTTTAGACTATTTCACAAAATATAGTTACTTTTGGTATAATTTAGTATTTATATTTGAGTAGTGGTAGCAATATCGAAAACACTTCCTTATAGGTTTAGTTTTTATGATTCATGCCCGGGCTTTAACTACGAGGTCATATCGCCTACTTCCAGAGCGCTCTTTCGTCAGTCTGTTGGACGTGAGCCTGACTCTACTGTGGGGGTCCTAAATTTTGCCTATCCTAAATTTTTATTCACCTAGGGTAGGGGGTCTTTAACGAGTACCTGGCCGTACAGGCTCGGGACCATCGCTTAACGTCTCATCCGAAGGACGGCGTGCTTAAGTTTATTTTACCTCCCAGATAAAATAAACTAAGGGCCTCGGTCGGGTTTCGAACCCACGATCTTGAGCTCCTTATATTATATATTTATTAAGAAATAGAAAATATTTGAGAAAAAAAAACATACCTTTTTCTTTATATTTTTCCCGGGATATATTTCGACTATTTTCTCAATAATATATTTCTGTGTGTTTTTATGTGTTTGGAAGAGCTTCTGATCTTAAGCACATATACTGTTTATATTTATAATCTAATCAAATACTCTCCAAATATCACAGAAAAATCAAAAAGGTACAATTTATATGCAATACGATTTTTCGAGGGCGCCCGGTGCATCTACATGCTGGAAACCGTTCTAAAATGATCTCTGGGAACACATTTTTTATACGTTTGCTTGATTAGCGCAAAAACGGTTCATGCTAAAAAAAATTGGTCCATAAAAAAAATGTTTCTAATTAAATTTCCAATCGCTAATATGTTCTTAGATCTGAGATACGACCCAAGTTACATCGCCCCAAAGAAGTAAAATAATTGTCTATAGTAACTATTTCTATGTAATGTTCAAATTGTATTATTGTACGAATTTTGAAATATTGTTTTATTATTGGTATTCCGAGAGTTGTGATTCAGATGATGGACAGGAATAACTCGGCCATGATATTTTAAATTGTTAAAGTTTTTAGATTGTTTATTTATTTATTTTTATTATAAAATTATTTAGTTTTCATTCAAATAATGTTTTTAATTTTTTATTCGACTGCCTGATGATGAGGGAAACCTCGAAAGCCGGCTAGCTACTTCCAATTAAAATCTGTGAGAGGTCACATACTACATTTTATTTGACATAATCACTTCTCACTACATCAGCCATCTTCATATTATTATTGGTAGTTTTTTATTAAAAAGGATGAAAAAATAAAATAAATTATAAGACTTTCTTATATGAACCACTTTAGTACAGATCTCTCCCCCTCCTCTTGAATTCATTTCATACTGGCATTACATTGTATAAGAAAGTCATAACAGCTAAGATGTTTACACATCAAAAAAGGGCTTAATTTACTCCCAATTATCAGTATACATAATTACCTTGAATTAAGTATCTTTTCCGCAGCAAATTCAGTATCCCGGAATATGCGTCGCATTTCCTGGACCCCTAATGAATAATTAATTTATTACACCAGTGTATACAGTGGGGTGATTATCCGAAATTCAATTATTCGGACCATCGATTTGTGGTTATGTGGTTGCCTGTCGAGGTCCCCCATTATCGATTTGGAATGTTCGGTTGGTGTGGCCTAACTAATGAATATACATGTTTCTTTCTGTTTGATTCCATGTAATGGTGCACCCAGGTTTTTTTTTCAAGGAGTTCTTGTAAACCAGGGGATTTAGTAGATATAAGTTCATAAGTAACTTTGACTGCCTCGTTGGTGTTCATCGTCAGTTGGTTACCTCTTTTCAGTCTTCGGAGATCCGTTGATTTTCTCGATCACCAGGCTTCTTTTGGTTTCTTCTACCGTCAGTCTTCTGAAATCCGATTTCCTCGATCGCTAGTTTTCAAAGATCCGTTGTTTTACTCGACTGCCTATCTTCAGAGATCTGTTGGTTTTCTCGACCACCAGTCTTCAGAGATCCTTTGGATTCTTCTGCCGCCGATCTTCTGAGATCCGTTTGTGTGGGTTTCCTCCACAGCCAATTTTCAGAGATCTGTTGGTTTTCTCGACCACCAGTCTTCAGAGATCCTTTGGATTCTTCTGCCGCCGATTTTCTGAGATCCGTTTGTGTGGGTTTCCTCCACAGCCAATTTTTAGAGATCTGTTGGTTTCCTCGACCACCACTCTTCAGAGATTCTTTGGATTCTTCTACCGCCGATCTTCTGAGATCCGTTGGTTTCATCGATAGCCTTTCTCCAAAGATCCGTTAGTTAACTCGACTGCCAATCTTCAGAGATCTGTTGGTTTCCTCAACCACCAATATTCAGAGATCCTTTGGATTCTTCTTCCGCCCATCTTCTGAGATCCGTTGGTTTCATTGACTGCCTATCTTCAGAGGTCTGTTGATGTCCTCGACAGCTAATGTTCTGAGATCCATGGTTTCCTCGACCACCAGATCCATTGGATTCTTCTACCGCCCATCTTCTGAGATCCGTTGGTTTCATCGATAGTAAAGTAAAACAAGATTGTATTTTGTATCTGCGGTTCAAGACTTGCTTAGAATAATATACTAAAACGACGGGATAGGCCATTGTTTCGTTGCTTTGCACCCGACTTGTTTTTACCAGGATTAGCTCAAGGTTTAAAGCTCCTTTACATTTTGTCAGTTTAATCCTTCATTCTGTCTCACACATAAATTAAATCATAACTTTGACAGACCTTAAGTTTAAGTACAGGAGCCCTTAATTAGACAAGCAGGTCTATTGTTGGGAAGTTTCGTGTTCCGAGCCAGGCTATGCATCTTTGAACAAATGATTATTAAAATGATCCGCTACAAATGAACAAGTTAGCTGCGAGGGCCTTCCTATTTTCATAATGATAACGGAGTTAATCTTCTGTGGGTTGCATCAAGGAACCTTCATTAAAGCCTAGTTTACAGACTTGGCACATTAACTTAGTTTGGCCCATCTTTATTGGAAACTTACACTCCACATTCTACTTCGTCAGATATACGAAGTATAGGGGAAGTTATTTATTCATTCGACATTGAATATTGAGTTTTCACCGGACATTTTAATTTTTTGACCGGCAATGTTTGAATTGATCAATTACATTTTCGCGCTGACTCCAAAACCAATCGACCGTTTGGGCTAAAAATCAATAGTTGACTTACATAGGGGCTTCTGAATCCTCATAATACATTTTGTGCCGATTCATTCATTACATCAGCAGTTATTAGGATTGTTCTGTAGAGCCTCCAGCTTCTGATCCTCTTTCCTTTGGCCGATTTGACTGATTTTGTGTCGATACATTCAATACAACAGCAGTTATTGGAGTTTTTGTGTTAAGCCTCCTCCCAATACATACCGTTTTTTTTTTTTTTAAATTTTTGCGGGATCGGAGAATCGGAAAATATTCTGGTGAAAACTCAACATCGATCTTCTGACCGATTTTTATGTATTTATTCTTAGGGGATAAATCCCAGAATAAACATTTTTTTTTTCATATAATTTCAAGTTCGACTCCCCCAAGAGGATTTGATGCGTTGGGCTCTTAGCCCAGGGTGTGGGCTCTCCAGTATGCTGTAGTCCATTTAGGTGAAGATCCCGAAGGAGGGGATCCCATCCTTCCTGACAGGATAACGTAAGGAAGCTTATTACCTGGGAGTGGGTGGAGGTGGCGAGTCGGCTTTATCTGGCCAAATCCTTGGTCTTTGGAAGGAAGCCCAAAGAACGGGCCTGAAGGATCCTTCTTTTTATTAAACCTCGTCCGTCCGCCCTGTCAAAGGACAACGACAACTCATATTAATAACTTCACCATCGACAAAGGGCATTTTTAATACTTCCCAGCTCAGTGCTTGCTTCTGTCTTTCAATTCATTACCACCAGAGATAAACTTGTATAACACAGTGAAAAACAATTCATATTTTGTTCTTAGTTAGTTATTCTGACTCATACCCTGGCTTTTCATATCGTTCATAATTTTGTGGTTTTATGCGATTGTATTTATCTAAAAGAGCACCTTATCCCATTATAGCTCTGTTGATAGCGTATACAGTCTTTCCAATCCAGGATCCTTAGAACAATTGTCGATGCCTCCAAAATGACCTTCAAATTCCTTTTGTTATTGTTCTCATCAAGTATCGCGTCTCTAAATTCCATTCTAACCTTTCCTTCCATGTCAATCACGTCACTCAACTCCCTTCCAGACAATCCTGCCTGAAGACTGCGGTGCTAGCCTAGTATAAGATAGCAAGCTCTTCTTCTTTCTAGGTCTACCTCCACTGCTATGCAGTGAACAGGTGGAGCAGAATGGCGGAGGAATCACTCGGGCACCTGCGGCCTCCCCTGCCTCCATTAGGTTGGAGGAATGGGGATGACATTTTTAAAAACTTATTTTGTAGTTAGTTACTGTAACTCATGCCCGGGCTTTAAGTGCGAGGTCATATCGCCTACTACCAGAGACCTCATTCGTCGCTCAGGTGTAGAATCCGACTCTGTGGGAGTTCTAAATGTTGCCTACCCAGATTTAGTTGTTTAGGGTCTTTAAGGAGTACCTGACATTGCACCGGCTCGGTACCATCGTTTAACGTTTCATTCGAAGGACGGCGTGCTCAGGATATTTTTTGATCTTGTTCATGTCAGGATAAGAATGGATCATACATTTAATGAGTCGTTCGTTCTTATTTCCATCTGTTTTTCACAAGCATCAGGAATTATTCCCAAATATTCACAGTGGATGTCCTTAAGTGTCTTACACAGTGGAGCAAGAAATGGCGACATTAGTGTAATAATAATTATTTTTAGAATGAAGCGGTTGAAAAACAAGAAATTCCGTTGAAAACTCCGCATGGAATTTCTGATCGATGACATAATTTTCTCCATACTTCGTATAGCTGGAGAAGTAAAAGAAGACAACTGATTGACGTTTAACTTGACCCGTCTGAGAAAGAGAAGGAGCAAATAGAAATCTGAAGCCAAACAGGAGTTGAAGTTCAAAGACTTATACATAGTTAAGAGACTGGAGAGGACAACGTTTGGGGCAGTCAAACTGGGAAGGTACTTTGTCATTGTAGACTTGGACAAATAGGGGAGTTCATGTTTCCAGTCACCGAAGACCAATTTGAGTCAAACATCAGTCAAATGATGTACCCAATTTGTGACTTTACAATGTTAGATTGGCTTTTGATCATAAGTCGAAATAGCAGCAATTCTACAATTGTAGCAGTGAGCAGGGACAGCAAAATATAATATATTATATATATATTTAGAATAGGCAGAATTTGACTCCTATAGTGGAACGATCTGGTAGTAAAGCATGAATCACAATAACTATAGCGACATGTTGAGGGTTTTTTCACATCCCGGATAAAAAACCTAAGGGCCTCGGCTGGGTTTCGAACTCGCGATATTGAGCTCAGTAAGTTAGCACGCTATCTATCTCTCTCTCTCTCTCTCTCGATATATGTTTTCCTAATTTTCAATATTTGGATAATTGATATAGCTTTAAATAGTTACCATTGTTTTCCATAATTGAAAACGTTTTTTCCTCCACTATTCATTGTAGGGTAATTTGTTGTAAAGTTTTAGAAAATTATCAATATAGTTCTTGGATACTTGATAATAACGCTCGAGAGTGTTCCTGATGCCTGGCAGGGAGTCTCATGAAGTTGTCAGAAGCCCAGAAACATAAAGTGTGCAAAGATATGTAGCCAATGTCTATTTCCTACCAGTACGCTGCATAAATGAATGGTAGATAGGAGAAAAAAAAAATTAAATAAAAATGCATTTTACAAAATTTGCATACTTGCATAATTTACCATAAGAATTACGAGTAATAGCAATGTAAAAGTAAAGAAATGAGGATCGAGATTCCAACGAATTCTACAAACTCGGGTAACTGATATTGGGTCTAATGATGGCTCTTCTAGATCCTGGTCGACCAATTAGATACATGTCATGGGCGTGAAATAATGTTTCATGTGGCCATGAAATAATGTTTCATGTGGCCATCATAGAACTTCTTATACCAACCACTTTTTTTTACAGATAACTCTCTTTCATTCATCAAATTCATCTTTTTGGGTGAGAAAGTAAGTGGAGCTTTAAGCGGTTTTCTTTGTTTCGTTGTACAGCGTGATTCTGATAAAGGACATTCTTGTAAACAATATGAAATTATTTTGTGAGAAGGGAGGGTGTGTTCTGCACAAATTTGGTTGATACAAGAAAATCCAATACGCCATAAAAACATATATACATCGCGAAAATGATCATGAAGTTATCTGGAAACCATGAATCGGACAAAAGTCTGAATAACTGCCAAAATACGGAATGTATCGATTCGAAATTTTTTGTGTAAATCCAAAACCCCATAGGGGCGACACAGAGTGACATTCGGCCAAATCAGCGACAGAGAAGAAGTGGACAAAAAATCCAATAAAATTTATTATTAATATTAGCTTGAGCTAAATTGGAGTTTGAGTGAAACTACGGCGGATTGGGGAGTCCCGAAGTGCTAGATCTGTGTATTAACTCAACATCAGTTAGTACATTCGAGAACGAAATCCTATGCAGTCTTTATATATACCCCCGTACCAACAGCTCGGGCTCACGGCTATGCACATCACGTACCTGCGACTTCCAGAGGTCCCATATACCTCATTCGAGATGAACCATGGCTTTGGGCGACCAGAATGAATGCATAGGTCGTTCGGTTATCGTTCCACTATCCCTGTCTAGAGTTGCCTCTTGGTTTCTTCTTTATCTTTCCTCTTCGAGTTTATTCCTTAGACCACCCACCATCTATTTCAATAGACTATAGTAATTATTCCGAAAGGGGGAAAAAAAAAATCTAGTTCATAAAAAAAAATTATTTCTCAATATAAACGATATAATATGTCAACTATTCTTCATATTTTATTTAATATTGAATGAAATAATCTGGGATTAGAGCATAAAACTGTAAATCATCGTAAGAATTTCAAAAATCCAGTTGATGTATCCGAAGAAATAAACCTCCTCCCGTCGGTCCTTTTAGTGAAACAGTCCAGGTTCTCCTGATAAAGAGAAACCCCATGGGGGAGCATAAAAAAAATATTTAATTAACATATTATATTGTTCATATTGAGAAATTTTTTTTAAATGAACTATATTTTTTTTTTATGCTCCCCTATGGGGTTTCTCTATTTCAGTAGAACCTGTACTGTTTCACTGAAAGGACCGACATCATTTCTTCGGATACATCAACTGGATTTTTGATATTCTCACTGTGGTTTACAGTTTTAAATGAAATGAAAAGAAATTTTATTATTTTGGGACTGAGGTCCCCTAAGAATAAATACATACAGAGTAAAGAAAAGGAAACAATGAAATATAGTATCAGTATGTCGTACAAAGAAATAAATAAATTAGTGCTACATTGTAGAAAACTAGAATATAATATGTAGATATACAAAAGATTAAAATGAAAAAACATTAAATTAACAGCTTAATTATGAAGAAAAAAAAATTAAAGTATGTACGTATATAAATAAAAGAGAATATGCAAACAAAATGTACATAAATAAAATCGACAGAGCATAATACTATGATGGTTGATTATAAAAAAGAGGGAAGGATCCCAGACAAGGTTTGAACTAAAATTAATTTTAGACAGTAGAGGCTAGTAATTATTTATTTATATAATTTATGCTCTAATCCTAGATTATTATATAGTTATATAGAATAGTCGACATATTATATCGTTTATATTGCGAAATACATTTTTTTATGAACTAGATATATATATTTATTTATTTCTTCCCCCGACATGTTTTTTTGTTGCTGTTGGTTAGTGAATTACTTAAAAAAAAAATTGGGCGCGATTTGGGGCGGGGGCCCGATTCCGAATAATTATCTAAATTACACAAGTACGTAAGTTATATACTTATATCCGCAAAGGAATTGTGGATATATATAACTAATATAACGGGAGGAAACCGGTGCAGCTCTAGAGCAATAAAGGACAGACTTTCAGTGTAATAACTATAATATAGTGCATAGGATGCAAAATATGGTCATTACTATGGAATATAACGCAGCCCCGGACCTTGTAAACACAACACTAATGTAACGTATGGTTACAACATCTAGATTGAACACACACTACAACTCCCTTCGTCTACCTTATCCAATACTGCCGTTCCCGCCCCCCGACCATATAATCAAATCAATCTTTAATGGTTCCTTCATTAAATCATACAACATATAGGGTGCGGATGAGGTCTCTCCTCATATTAATTCTCGATGTAGGAAGATCGACTCAACATAGTGTTTGTGAGTTTCAATAGTCCGTGAATCATCAGAAATTTACTTCCCCAGCGCGAATTAATAAACTAATTTTTCGCTCCCACTCAGGGACTTCTGAATCGATACTAAATTCCGTGTCGATATATTCTTTATATTAACAGTTATTAAGTTTTTGTGAGTTGAGACCTTTTTTTCTGATATCTCTCTTCCCTTCGGCCGATTCGGCATAACTCCTCGTCCAAATGGAGTTTTGGATTTACAAATAAAAATTTCGTGGTGATACATTCATTAATTAATCCTCCCTCCCCTACGGTCGATTTGGCTGAAAATCAATAGGTGTCGTCTTTATGGGTTTCTGTATCATGCATTCTATCAGGAGTATTCTTGTTCACAGACGGACAGGATTCTTTTTCAATTTTCAATCAATTTTTTGTAATCAGGGTGTCGAATAACTAATAAAAAAACATCGAATTTCTGAGGTACATAACTTCCTCTATCTGGGGAAGTACACGACGCAACTACAAATTTTAAGATATTCTCATTTTTTACAGTGTTTATTTTAAATTTTTTAATTTTTTTCCTTAAATAAAAAAAGGCTAGGATTTAAACGCACAGTAAAAAATAGCAGCTTACCGAGTAAGAAAGGTTAATTCACAGTACAAAAAAATAAATGCATAGTAAAATGCAACACTGTAAATAAAATTTTAACCCAATTACTAAAAATTTGTTACCTAGTAACTTAATACAGTAACACGGTTAATTAATAAGATAGTGGTATGTGTGCTTGTCTTCTGAGCTCAAGAACGTGGGTTCGAAACCCGACCGAGGCCCTTAGTTCATTTTATCTAGGAGGTAAAATAAACTGAAGCACGCAGTCCTTCGGATGGGACGTATGATGTCAGATACTCGTTAAAGACCCCTGCCCTAGGTGAATAAAAATTTAGGGTAGGCAAAATTTAGGACTCCCACAGAAGAGTCGGGCTCATGTCCACCAGAGTGACGAAAGAGTTCTCTGGTAGTAGGCAATATGACCTCGTAGTTGCCCGGGGATGAGTCATAAAACCTAACCTAATTAATAAGATAAATAAGGCACAGTAGGAAATTTCAAAACATTTGATAAAAAATTTGAATGCCCAGTAAAAAAAAATTAAAGACTTGGACTTAAAATGTAAAGTATGAATTTGCAGTTTAGCGAGTAAATCAGATTATCCGAAGAAATAAAATTTTGAAAAAGGTTCCCCTGATATAGAGAAATACTGTAAATATATCCTTTTTGCCGTGAGTTTCTTTCGTAAATGTGAATTAATTTCGTTCTGTGAATAATATGTTTTCTACTGAACTACTGTGCACAACTTTTTGCTACTGTGCATTTAATTTTGGGGGCGCCGGTAGCCCAGTGGTATGCGTGCTTGTCTTCTGAGCTCAAGATCGTGGGTTCGAAACCCGGCAAAATTTAGGACTCCCACAGTAGAGTCGGGCTCATGTCCACCAGAGTGAGGAAAGAGCGCTCTGGTAGAAGGCGATATGACCTCGAAGTTGAAGCCCGGGCATGAGTCATAAAACCTAACCTAACCGCATTTAATTTTCATCAATAAAAAAAATACAATTATAATTTTTTGTACCACATCATTAATACCTCCCAAAATTGGGGTGTGCCATTTGAAATTTTGAACAGTATTACAGGTTCCTTCAGATATTATCTTCAACAGGGTTAATTGGTTCAGGAGAACGAAACTGTAAACCTTAGCTTGAAGTACAGGGTATCAAAATCTACCCTGTTATCTTCCACACTATTTCGTATATATTTTCGAATATTACCTCTTCCTTATTAAAACGACTTGAGGGGCTCTTAACCGAGAAATCTGATCCTTCATCGTATTTTACTAAACAAGACACTATTTTAGCACCCCCTGCCCCCGTTCTTCTGATGACGGTATTACCGCAGGGCGGGTCGATACTTGTGATCTTATCAAGTTTGGCTCAACTTTGCCCCAGGGAAGTCCTCCTGCTTTTATCAAGCTGACTTCCAAGCCCCTCGTCCTACATATGGATGAATTTTGATATGTTGTCCTGGAAGTTTGCATAACATGTTTAACGAGGGTGTCACTTTGACAACTTTCATATCCCTCAGTTCTCATGCTTCTTCATCCTATATAACTTTGTTTATAACTACTTTTAAGATTGTCTAATTAAGTACAAAAAATAGAAAAATCAGGAGAAAAAAAATGTCGGTGAATCACTGACACTGTATTTCCCCAGTGTGAATTGAACTAAGTTTTTGCTCTACTTCAGATCCTCATCTTGCTCTCTTCTGAATCATCATAATTAGTGCCCGGATTTATATGCATTTGCATATTCGTTTCTATGCTTCACACATCACTTTCTTAGTTTTTGAAACGTGTTGTGGTTCAGAGGGAATCAATTAAAGCAACTTTTATTTTGTATTTTTTAAGAAAAATGCATATTTTTGTTGCATATTATAAAAAATGACTTAAAAAAGTGTTTTATGAAAATTTCGTCAGTTGATGTGGAGAGATTGTTTAGTCGCTAAAAAAACATATTGCGACCTGATCGGCAAAGTTTTACCTTTGAAAATTTATGAATGTACACATATTGTTATATGTTATTACATATAATTTTAAAGACAAATGAAACGTTTTACAACTATTAACCATTTTGTAATGATGTTAAAATTTGATTTTTTTCCAGAGGTGCTTTTCTTTTTTCCTTTTTTGACAATAGTTCTGGACACTTCTTCTGGTCACTATGAACTACGAACGTCGTAGACCAGAAGAAGGGACGTGAAAGTGTCCCGAAATATTGTCAAAAAAAGAAAAAACACCTCTGGAAAAAATGTCGGAAAAAATCAACAAAGTTAATACATTTTTCTTTATTTTGCTTATTTATTTCGTTTTACTTGCATATTTCCCAAAAGTACGTCCATATTATATTTAAGGTTTTTATTGCATATAAATCCTCCTCTAATTGTTCTGATCCCCCACTTCCCTTTGGCTGAAAATTGATAGATATCGTCTTCATTGTGTTTTGAGTTCAAGTATGAAATTTCATTGTCACATTCAATACATTGTCGGTTATTTGAGTTTTTGTAATTAAAATAATTAAATAATAATTTTGAAATGCGAAGACCACTTCTGAAATACATAATTGCTTCCTTTTTACTTCCTCAGCTATGCGAAGTGTAGCGGGAATTAGCTAATGGGTCAGAAATTCGATGTTGATTTTTCACCAGAATTTGATGTCGGACCTCTTCTCTCTTGGGATATCAATTTACTTATTTGGTTGAAAATCAATAGGGGGTAGTTATGTAATTGGTAAGAAATTCAATGTCGAGTTTTCAACGAAATTTCATTCTTTTGACTCCCGGTTTCACTTAATTAAAAATATTATTTAATGGAGCGAAAAATGTGATACTCTTATTTTGGGTATTCACCCGCCCTTCATTAGGGACGAAAGATATTTTTTTGAATAAAATTTCGCCCTCTCACTGAAATTTTGAAGAGGGAGAGTCATTAATTTTATTTATTTTTTTCAAAAGATGAAACAGGCCTTGCATAAAGCTTCTTCAAAACTTGTTTCAGAAACATTTGTGAGGAATCGGCATATTTTATTTTCTCTCTGAAGATGGGGTTCGGTCTATAAGATTTTAATTCCCCAAGATGTTCTTATCCCTCAATAAATTCAGGTTTCATCAATATCAATCATTAGGAAAACAGTGAAATCACTCAATACATTGACCAGTTTCACTGATATGTACACATAGAGAAAGCGCGAAAAAAATTAAATTTTGATTCTCGACGTAACGTTACAAACTGCAGCGCATTGGATGCAGATTGGAAACTTTGGCAGAACCCCAGAGTTCACCTCCGTAAGTCCACAATGGTTTCGGTCCAATCCAAAATTCTTCAATACAATAGCCAATGCTCCAACTGGTTTTGTAATAACCAGTTTTTTTATAGGACTAACCTCTAAAAATGTATGTTTCAAAACTACATTTCTAGACGGTTTTCGGCATATATCTCAAAAACCAGTCGACCTACAAAAATTTGTATTTCACATAAAATATGTATTTCAGTCTTCTCTACATTTATTACTTGAAAATAATTTTGATTAGGACATAAATATAAACGGTATCTTTTAAAATGTACTAAGGCCCTGGAGTAAAGTCGTCTCAATGTTCGTCCGATTTCGGCCAAAATCTAACTAGGTATCAGTTAGTACATAAGACCTCTTCACTCCAAATTTCAAGTTCATAACTGCAATCGTTCTTTCTGTAGAGCGCGCACAACTGTCTGTATTCAGGAGACCTTAAAACGTGAAAATCCTTTGAAACCTCGATCTCGAATTTTCGCACTATTACAATATGTACTACAGGTATAAGAAAGTAATAGCGAACTTTTGTTGATAATTATGTTAAAGAAGTTATTTAATTTTAAAAAACGAGGCTGGTTGTATTGTGCATTTACTGTAAAAAGAGAGTGAAAAAAGAAGAATTGCCTGGCTAAGATAAATTAGCTCACAAATTATGCAGAAAGTCAGTTTTAATTTGTAGTCCAAATGGAGTGGTGGAGGGGGGCCGCGGTGAATGGGAAGGCCATTTTTCTGGGGCCCCATGCAATTTGTTAGGTTCGCAGGTATTTTCTCCTACTTACCTCAATGACGGTTACTTTATTTGCATCCATTACTGTAACATACTTTATCGACATATGTGTGTGTCTAGAATGAAGGTACATCAGTCTTTATTTCAATTTCTTGGAGGGTTTGGGTCTTTCGAGAAAAATAAATAAATAAATAAAGTCGTCGGTGAATTACCTGCATTGTAACTAGTGTGAATTAATCTATTAAGTTTTCGCTCTACTGAATCATAATACATTTTGTGTCGATACATCCATATCATTAGGGCTTTGAATTGAGTCCCCTCTTGTATCTCCCCTTCCTCCCAGCCCATTTAGCTGAAAGTCAATGTCGTCTTCATGGAGTTCTGGATACACATATACATTTTGATGCCAATACATTTATTACATCGACAGTTATTAGAGTGCAGAAAAAGAAGAAAAGTGTCAACACACAAAATTTAGTAGATGATTCACAATCACCCATTTAAGTCAATCATGTTTAGCCCAAACGGTCAATTGGCTTTGTTGGTAGAGAGAACTTAATTATATTCGAGCGAAAATTAATTTTGTTGGCCTCTTTAGGTCTACTATATTTTATTTATTTCATCATGACGTTTCTGCTTTTATGAGCCATTTTCATACGTCTCTATGTGTGTGTTTGTGTGCATTAGTTTGAGGATCTCTGAGTTAGACACCTATTAATTTCCAACCAATTCGTTAGATTGTTCCAGAGGGAGAGCAAGAACTGAGTTGGTATATTCGCTCTGGGGAAGTACAATGTCGGTGATTTTTTAGTTTTTTTTTAAATTTAATTTCTTACTTTTTAATATATTTCCGATCGGTAATAAGACCATAAATAAATTGGATGGTACAATTTGGAAAAAAAATATATGTATACATATATAAAAAACTAAAATAAAATAAAAAAACAAAAGTTAAGAAAATTATATTCATAGATAATAAAATAATGGTCTATGTACAAAACAATATAATATATACAAAGCAAAATACAATTTTTAAAATTAAATAATAATAAATCTGAAATAGAATAAACATAAGAAGCCCTTAAACACTCGTTACACCCCCGGTGTGACATCCCCATGCCTCCAACTTCATGGAGGCAGGAGAGACCGCGGTGTCTTGAATTGAGGGGGATCCCCCCCTCTCTCTCCGCCAGTCACTGTCCAGCAGTGGATGCAGACCATGAAAAAATGGAGAACTGAAGGTGAGAGAAGTACATGAGAGGAGAAGCTGGTCATCACCGGCACTCCCTAAATATTTTTGCTTTATTATAGTAGCAGTCTCTTGGCCAACGCCGCCTTAGTCTTCGGCGGGAATATCTAGATGGGAATGGGATGGCAAGAGTCAAGCAACTGGATTGACATGGGAAGAAAGGTAAGAGTGGAATTTGGAGAAGCGGTACTTGATGAGGTCAATAACATAAAGAATTTCCAAGTCATTTTTTTTTCATTGATAGTTTTTCTCTAAAATTTCTTCTCTGATATAATCTCATTCATTTATAACACATCTTTTACTTATGGAGAGATTAATTTGTTCACATACTGTTTCATATATGAAGCTTATATCTTCCACTGTGTACACTCCAAGTCCCATAAGCAATTAGTGGTTCCATTAAAATCATAACTTTAATATAACTTTGAACTGAACATGTTTTGTTAAGATATTGATGTTAAACACAAATTTGGGGTTAAGTAATGAACTAGAGTACAGCACAGATCGATGCTATTATAACACAAATATTAGCCTTGTAAGATTAATTTTCAGAATATGGATAACATGGAGACCCCATCCATATCAATATGCTATGTTTAGATGAGCTCCATTTCTTATCACTATTTTATTAATTTAAAAAAAAAAATTATACGTTCAATATGTGTAGGTATCGGGTGCTCATCTGTGTGTGAAATCAAATTAATTAAAAAAATGCCATATCAATTATCCTATGTGCATTGTGTTGTCTTCTTCTGCTATATTTTTTTTACTTTTTAACCCCCGACGCAAAAAAAGGGGTGTTTGTGAAGCCTTTGTCTGTGTATGTGTGTGTGTGTCTAGGGGCATCGTAGCTTCAAGATGGCTGAATCGATTTCAAAGCGTTTTTTTGTTTCAAAAGCTGCTTTTTGCGAGATGGTTCTTAGCAATGTTTGGTGGAAATCGGTTATGCCGTTTCCAAGATATTCAGGGGATCTCGGCCTCTATTACTGCTTGAGAGTTTGAGCTCAAATGTTTATAAGGCCAAACCTCTCCCACTAAGCCCTTCAAGCCCCCCTCCCCCCCCCCTTCTTTTGTCAAAATTTATTTTTTGTGTGGTTTTTTTTTTTAATTTTTAATTTAATATTTGTCCCTTAATTTATTACTTTTAGTATAGAGAGCAGCAGGAGAGGGGATTGTGAAGGATATCCTATAAGGATATTATAAGATGATATGTGTAAGATATTGTAGTATATGGATATAATATGATATTATACTATAAGGATAGTATGGCTCCATTCATTTCATCAAGTCAACTTTTAGTTATGTGGTTTTAAGTTAAACATTGAATGGTTTTACTGCCGAAACTCTTTATCGTAAGGAGCTTAACATGCTTTTATTTTTTTTTTATATGTATGTTAATGTACTCGGTCAGAAATTCTATTTTGAATTTTTGCAATTTCATGTTTTGACCCCTTGATTCCAAAATTGTAAAAAAAATCTGTGTGGGCTTGTGTGTATCTGTGAATACTATAACTCCCAATAGAATGAATGTATCGACACGAAATATAATAGTGTATTCGAACCGGGGCGTAGCGGATGGGGGGGGGGGGGGGGCGTGACCCCTTGGCCAGAGCAAAAAACCAAGATAAAAATTAAATAAACTAAAAAAATTGTTTTTATTAAAAATGGATTGCTTGCAAGTTACCAACAGGATCTTCAAATTTCCCGTGCGTCTGATTCTTAAATCAGCAATCAGCTGTTACATAAATGTACATGTACAAAACAAGTCATATTACATTTATTTAAATATATACATGAATTCGATCATTTCATTTCCTCGCTCAAAATCGTCATTTATGTTATACTTTATACTCTTAAAGCTGATTTTACATGGGCAGTAAAGATGCAAAGCGCAGCAGCAGCAAATGAACGCTATTGGATGTGAGTAATTTAATTCTAAAAGCACAGAAACCACAGTGTGCATTTTCTGCTGCTGCGCTTTGCATTTTTGCTGCTCATGTAAAGTCAACTTAAGTATTACAGTCAGTGAACTCCCCCCCCCCCCCCCCCCTGCTCAAAATCCTGGCTACGCCCTCGTACTCGAATCTAGAATCCCATGAGGACGACCCCTATTGCTTTTCGAAATCGGCCAAAGAGGGGGAGCTTAGGGGGAGGCTTGACACTAACAATTTAATAACTCCTAATAGTAAGTTATTGTATGAATTCAAAACCCCATAAGGGGGTTAAACTTATTAATTTTCCGTGACATCGGCCGAAGAGAATGAGGAGATCAGAGAAGGACGGCTCGACTCAAAAAACACTAATAACTGCCAATGTAATGATTAATGAATGTATCGACACAATATTTAATAAGAGGATTCACAATCAACTATGTAAGTAAATTATTTTTAGCCTAAATGGTCATTTTGTTTTGTAGGGAGAGAGGAAACTTAATTATATTCTTATTTTTTTATCACAATAGTGTGAAACTGTAACAACATTTATCACGAGAGCATTGATATACAGTATATTCATCACAAGATGACATGTTATAAAGTAACATCCCTCTCTGACTCAAATATATTATCTATGAGATGTATACTCTTTGGCCCAGGACGCTACTAAATCAGAAAATAAAGTAACAGAAACCAGAAGAGCTGACTGCTGGTATAAATGGAAGGTGCACGGAGGGAACCATGTATCACAGTCCTGTCTGGCATATTTTCGAATTATAGTTGTGAAAGCTGTGAAAAGGCAACACGAAGCTGGAAAAAAAGGAAAAAACAGAAAAAAAAAACAATGCCAATGGGAAAAACTACCAATACACAGGGAAAATTCATAAATTGTGATGTGGAGTTTTATTGGGGACATTCATTTTAATATTCGTCTTTGGGATTGTGAAAAAGGAATCCTGAAAAGGATTATGTAGTTTCTCTTTTTCCGATCATAGTTCATCGTTTTTTACACTTTGTCAGGTACTTTTTAAAGACACTTTATCCTAACTAAACCTGCCTAGGCAACATTTAGTTCTCCATTAAGTCCGCCAAAGCGAGGAAAGAGTGCTATGTTACTAGACAAATGATAATTATAATATTTATTTTCTTTATACAATTGTATCGTAATTGGATATGTCATACATATTATTATATATGTCATATACGGATAGATGGCGATTCGCGACTCTTCTATTAACTTTTTAGACAATAATTCGGGATTTCGCCTAATGTTTTATTTTTATTAGCCATATTTAAGGGAAGAAATATGAACTTGTTTTATAATAAATCGTACTATACAAGCTTTCTATCGGCGTTTGGTTCATTATTCTACGATTATAAATTTAAGAGATATAAACTCTCAAAGTGTGATACATTTCTGTGAAGCACTTCACCCCTTATATCGCCGGGAAAAAAGTCGACGGTAAATCCCTACCAATGTACGTACAGGGACATCTGAATCTCATACTAAATGATTGAGTCGATACATTGATTAGATCGAAAGTAGGGAATTTCTGATAATTCAAAGTATCGATTGCCACTAGAACAAATTAGATTGGATAAATCTTTTTCAAGACCACTTTTTAAAATCCACTTTTTTGTAGTCTTTTTGTTCAAACAAAAAAACGATTTGACCGAATATGATTAAATTTCTTTCGGATCATATTGAAGTTGGTACGATTGGCACCAGAGCAGAGTCGATATAATTTTTTATTCACGAGATTTAGTGCAGGAAAAATTGACCAGGCACGTACTTACACACACTCATACTTCCATTCAAAAATAGTGTAAAAAGTACTCTAGTGTCATTGAAACATAAAAATACGTTACCATTACAATAACTTCTCTAATGCTTGGAACTGTATAATTTATTAACTAGAAGAAACTCCTCTGATCCCATCTTCTTTCGGCCGATTTCGCTGACAATTAATAGGTGTCGCTTATTTGGTTCACGACATATAAAATTTTCGTATGGTACTTGTTGTGTCGACTCAAATATCATCTCATCATCGCATCGCCATGTGTCAGAGTACAGTTTCGTTTACTTCGGGAATTGTTTTTCTCCACGAGTAGTTACGAGACTGGTTCACCCTTTGTCATGATGGTGGGGCCCACCCAGGGCGTTTGACTTCCCGAGTCTATCTGCTTGTAATGTCCAATGAAAGAAGGGTTCCCCCTAAATCGGATCACAGTATATACCCTGGAGCCTCTCCACACTTACTGACCAAATGGAACGCTATTAGTCATTCCGTAATTCTAATTGAAACCCCTTTGGGTTCATTCGTTGAGGACACTTCACCACTTATTGCTCTTATTATCTGGAATGCGTTTAGTGAGGATTAGGCATTTGTCATGCAGTTCCAAGTCCCACCGGCAAAAAGTTAACGTGTTAAGGTGCGTATACATTTGCGAGCCGCTAATTCTCATGAGTGGGACGGGGTTTGGAGCGCCGAACGAACCGCTCGTGACGATCCGCCTCCTTTTTCTAACGAACACACAGGCGTTCTCAGTTCACATTGGGACGGGTTCATGCGTAGTTCTTGTATTTCTTTTGCTCGTGAACCTCGTGAATTTATTTTGTATTCAGTGCACCTTTTTTTATTTAATAATGGAGTGTTCAGAGGAAAGTCTATTAAAAATTATTAATATTAACAAGCCAAATGTTTTCTGTGGGGTCTTAAACATAAGGTCAAATTAAAAAAAAAAAATTAAAAAGAAGATGCCTGGAGGGAAATAGTTATTGAAATGAAGAAATCTTCAGACCAATGGAAAAAGGAAATGTTTGCTGGCTTCTAGTCGGCGTGAAAAAAATAAAATAAAAAGCAGCAAGGGTACAGGGAAAAGTAAGTTATAAAATATAAATAATAACAATGTTACAAACTTTTAAACTTTTGTCTAGAAAAAGTTTTATTTTTATATTTAAGTTGTACACACTTATATAATGTTGTGATCATGGAAAAAAGAACTGGTAAAAAACGGTAAAAACTTATATAAATATTGTTATTAATATATAATAATAACTGTTGAAAATATCGTTCAGTATATTGGTATGATATATTTGTTGTATATTATAATAATGATCTTTCGGTAAGAAACGTTTATGTTAAGATGCCTCAATAGCTTAAATTTGTCACAATAAATAAAACTTGCGTCGCTCACAGATGTTGTTTTTTGTAATTATTAGTTACGTCTGAGTATCCCGCTTCATAAAGAATAGGTACTGAATTAATTCGCAATTGTAATTCAACTTCATAATTACAAGTATATGCGCCGGTTGCTTACAAATGACTGCTAGTGTTTCGCAGCTTGTTCCTTCTTTAATAAGGATCGTTGCAAATTCGTTGTGAAAATAATTTCAACGGTTCAGGAGCGGCTCGCGAATAATTCGGCTCGCAAATGTATACGCACCTCTCTATAGTCTCTTCCGACTAGATATCGTTTCATGTAGGATGGCTTTTCTGTTATTGCTACCCGAGGATTAATCGAGTAAGTTCACGCTCTCCCAAAATGAAACGACTGTTTGGTCTAAAAATCAATACTTGTCATACGTAGGGAATTCTCATACTAAATATTTTGAAATGAAAAGGTTGGAATGAGATCTGGAGTGTCTTTA
The DNA here is from genome assembly GCA_963662175.1 of Aradus depressus. Taxonomy (NCBI): domain Eukaryota; kingdom Metazoa; phylum Arthropoda; class Insecta; order Hemiptera; family Aradidae; genus Aradus; species Aradus depressus. Next base: position 31,415,295 of record OY759217.1, on the reverse strand, counting down.
GTGGATGGAGGGCTGGACAAAGAGACCGATATGGAAGGCTGTTTTCGTCTTACCACAAACTTGGATAAAATTTCGAAATTTTTTTTAAAATGTTATAAAAGTGTTTTAATCTGACATTTTATAAGAATCCGTTCAGCATTTTTTTTTTTAAGGAAGGAAATAAGAAGAAAGGGAGGGGGAGAAAAAAGAGATAAAACGATTGGATCTGTTTGGCAGGACTTGAGATGAGAATTCAAAAGAAATAGTCTTTGAAAACACAATTTAGTCTTGAGCACAAAAGAGCGTTAGAGTTAAATTGAAATTTTTCTTTTGCTCTTACGATTTTTTTTTTTTCTTTTTAGTGTACCGTAGATCGAAAAACGTCAACGAAACCATATTAACGAGTGTAAGTCTGTTGTTCTCCCCTCTCTAATATGTCGGAAAATATTGAAGCTTGATGTTAAATTACTGAAGCTTGCCACAAAGGGTCTTATGTGATAGTAATGTATTAAGGGCACCACGATATAATGGTGATGTTCCACTGATGATGACGCAGTTACGTTGAAAACTAAAGGAACAGCTGGAAGTTTATAGAGTTGGGAAAAATGGGGATTGAACGTCAGAACTCATTTCAAATTCTCACCTCCGAAGTTCATTAATTAGTGTTATTATTAAGTAACTTTTCCATATTTTTCAATTAATACATACTTTTTTCTATTTATCAAAATTTTTTTGAACACACAATTCATTGTTGATCTAGAATGGCTCAAGACAATTACCTACCTATTTTAACTTTAATATTTGAAAATTATTTTTCCTTTTATAATCGATTTTTCTGTAAGTTTTTATTCTGTTTAGTTTTATTATATAACCTGTTTCGTTTGTTTTATGTTTAAAAGTAGTTTTCTTTAAATTTCTTCTTGTTTTTATTGTATATTCTACATAATATATGTATGAAACTGTATCATTTATGTTCGTCAGTAGGTCATTTCATGAATTCATTGTTGATCTAGGATGACCCAGGTCAGGTTCCATTTTATGACCTTTATATTTGGACTTAATTATTTTTCTTTTCATAATCAATTTTCCTTTAGGCTTTGATTCAGAACTATCGTTTTAATGAATTTATTGATACAAAATTTCATATGTAAATTGAGAACCCCTCAAGGACGTTATCTAATAATTTTCAGCGGAATCAGCCAAGCGGAAGTCTCGACTCAAAAACCCAATAACAGCTGATGAAATGCATGTATCGACATATTCATATTTTAAGTCGAAATGTATCGAAGTATGTATCTCAAAACCCCATCGGAAGAAGGGGAGGTGGATCAGAGGGTGGCTCAACTCATTAACCCCAATAACTGCCGATGTAATGAATGTATCGACATGAAATTTCATATTTTTAAAGTCGAAATCCAATGAGGACATAACATGTCAAATTTCAGGAATATCGTTCATGGGCGGGGGCTCAATTCAAAAATCCTTATAACGGTATATGTAATGAATTCATCGACACAAAATTTTGTATGAGGATTTAGGAACCCCTTGGTAAGTCAACTGTTGAATATTAGCGCAAATGGTCGACTGGTTTTGAAGAGGGGCGAAACATTAATTGATTAATTCGTTCTGTGGAAGTACATAGCCAGTGATTCACCGACTGATTTGTTATGAGTTCGGTCATTCATATAACCATTTCTATGCTATCACAAATCTATGTATAACCCCTTTCTTGTTCTTCGGCTCTTATATAAGAGATAGGCCGGAAAAGCCGAACCTGAATTTTGTTGACATTAAAAATGTAAAAATGCTGAAAAGCTTAGTTGACAAAATGGAAAATAATAAAAAAATCAGCAATTTTCCATGAAAATTGAAAGCTTGTCACTTTTAAAAGGGTTCAATTTGTCATTGAAATACCCTTATCTGTAGAATAACATAATGTTCCAACATCCATATCTTTTACTTCAACCTAAAAGTCATGTATTTTTATATTTATTTAGCTCTTCGCCTTTTAGGTGAATATGTGAACTGTTACATCGCAATAAAGCCCTGATTTGATCACCGGCAATGTACTTCATAACTTCTAAATGAAAATTAATCGATCGTTTAGGGAAAAAATCAATAATTGACTTACACATGGGCTTCTGAATCTTCATACTAAATTTCATGTCGATACTTTCATTCTATCCGGGGTTATTATGGGGAGCCCCCCTCTCATTACCCCCTGTATATCGTCAATTTCGTGGAAAATTAATAGATGTCTTATGTTGTTTAAATATACTTTTCCTTCCTATCCAACAACTCCACACCTTTGCAGATGACACTGCTATCCTTTCTCCTCATCTTGACCAAGTCCTATTATCCAGACTCCTTCAAGAACTACGACGTAGCTCTAAATGAATTATAAAAAGTTATTTTCCTCTCTTAGTTCCCACAATAATCCTCCATTCTGTCACACTTCCCCAACGATATCTTAAGCGCCAATGGCCTACAGTCCTCCTTAGTAGCAACAGTGGCAGTGAGTTGTAAATGAGTGCAACTAGCGTCTAGGGAGTGTCACCCCTGGCTGATTTCTTCCCTCTTTTCATTTTGACAGTGCTATATTTTCTCTTCAGCAAGTTTGCTTGTTTTTTTTTATGACTCATGCCCGGGCTTTAACTACGAGGTCATACCGCCTACTACCAGAGCGCTCTTTCGTCACTCTGGTGGACATGAGCCCGACTCTACTGTGGGAGTCTTAAATTTTGCCTACCCTAAATTTTTATTCACCTAGGGTAGGGGTCTTTAACGAGTACCTGATATCGTACAGGCTCGGGACCATCGCTTAACGTCCCATCCGAAGGACGGCGTGCTTAAGTTTATTTTACCTCCCAGATAAAATGAACTAAATCCTCGGGCGGGTTTCGAACCCACGATCTTGAGCTCAGAAGACAAGCACGCATACCACTGAGCAACCGGCGCCCTCGCTTGTTGTTTATATATACAGTTGTGATTATCAATTTGTAAAATAAAATTTAAAAAAAATAAAAAAAAATATATATATATATATATGTGTGTGTGTACTTTATGTACACAATTTCTAATAACTGCCGCTGTAATGAATGTATGGACTCAATATTTCATATGTAAATTCAAAACCACATAAGCAGAGCACCTATTATTTTCCCGCAAAATCGGCAAAAAGAGGGGATATCAGGGGTAGGAAACTCAACAGAAAAACCCTAATAACTGCTGATGTAATGAAAGTATCGAAACAAAATTTAGTATGAGGATTTAAAAGCCGTTATGCAAGTCAACTATTGATGTTCGGCCCCAAACGGTCGATTAATTTTGGAGTGAGAGCGAACACAAAACTGATTAAGTCGTTCTGGAGAAGTTTCGGTGATTAAGCGATGGTTCCGAGATTACTCCTAGGGTGATGTGAACTACCCATTTAGGACTCCTACTGTAAAACGGACTCATGTTCATCTACGAAAAAGTGCTCTGGTAGCAGGCGATATAGCCCGGGCATGAGTCACAATAACTAACTTACTTTAGTTATTTATAATATTCAAATTGAGATTTAAAAAGTCATACATTATGGATAATTGGACCGTAACATTTTCTCATTAAGGCCCACTGCCCACATATTGCACGAGAGGTCTCCTATCCTTAATGCACTAATTTATGGGTTGCACTATTATGGTTAATGTGACCATTGAATTAATGACTCACCATTAGGATATTTGAATCTATATCCTAACATCAATAAACAAAACTGTGTTAATAGTCATTATTTATGTTATGGATTAATAATAAAAATGATAAAGTAATGTTTTTGATTTTTTAATAAAAATGCTGCATTGGGTTGAGCTAAGAGCGGTTCTTTCAAATAGGTAGCTTTTCGCTCTCCCATCAAAAACTATCGAGTAAAATGTCGGATGCATAAGGCCTAGATTAGATAATTCTAATGATGTGAAATTAATTAACTGCATGTGCACTCGACATTTTACTTTCGCAGTTATAAGAAGTATAGGGGAAGGTATGTAATCCGTCAGAACTTCTATGTGTTTTCACTGGAATTTCATGTTTTCCGACCCTTTAATCCAAAATAAAAGAAACGCTGTCTGCCTGTGAAGACATCTACCGATAGTATGAATATATCTACACGAAATTTTGAATTTAAATTCAAGGGTAGGGGGATCAGAGGAGGCGGACTCAACTCAAAAATCTTAATAAACTCGAAGCAAAATTTACTTGGTTCCATTGTTGAGATTGGGATCCAGATCAGATTATTTCATTGTCAGAAGGAACTGAGACCATTGATATGGATACGGTTGGACAAATAACAAGGAATATTGACAGATTGTTAGAAGAGCAAGATCCTGGGAATTCCATTCGGACTATTTTGGGACCGATAGGCTATCGGATAGGTGAAATCTTCGAGTAACTCGGAGAATTGTTCTCGATAATAACTCCAAAAATAAAACACAGTAAAACCTAAACGCTTCCATCTTATATCGCTTCCTTGGTTATAACGTTCTTTTTTTTATTATCCCCCATCCCTTTGTATGATTTTCTATGTATTTTTTCCTCGATATATCGCTTCGATTTTCGGTTATAAAAAAAGAATATAATTTTGTATCATTGTGGGAATTTTTGCGACATTTTTCTTTTAACAAACCTCGCTCTGTTTTTATCAGTATTCTGACCTTTCTACCAATTCTCAGACTACCCATTTTTTTTTTTCAAACATATTTGACTTGCTTTTTGTTACACATAGATGCCTTTTGATTTATTTTTTTTTTTGTTTTACAACGTTTGTACGCAACTGTTGCTTTTATAAAACAACCAGGTTCCAAGAGGACGTGGTGGGTATATGCCTTGTGCGGCGTGAGAGAAGAAGGCAACACAGCGGTAGCTCCTAAGGGTGAAATTTAAAAACTATGAGGTTTCAAAAAGTGGGTGGTTTGAAGTAACGGTTCTACCTCCTCTTCAATCTCCTGGCAGATTTGTGTGGCGAGTGTGGTGAAGAAAGTGAGTGGATGTATGGATTTGGGTGTGAATGCAAAGTGCTATAAACACGTCTTTAAGGTATTAAATTGTGTGGTATACTGTGGTCATTGTGGAGTGTCCTGTTGCTTGTCTCCTGTGGCCATTGTGGAGTGTTCTGTTGCTTGTCTCCTGTGGTCATTGTGGAGTGTCCTGTTGCTTGTCTCCTGTGGTCATTGTGGAGTGTTCTGTTGCTTGCCTACTGTGGTCATTGTGAAGTGTCCTGTTGCTTGTCTCCTGTGGTCATTGTGGAGTGTTCTGTTGCTTGTCTTCTGTGGTCATTGTGGAGTGTTCTGTTGCTTGTCTTCTGTTGCTTACGTATGGTGGGCATTTTGTAATGGGTCTAAATATCTTTGACTGGAATCTCTTAACTGTTTTTATTGTAAATCTGGTCAACTCTCCATCTGGAGGGGTTTTGTTGTGTTGAGGACATGCAAAGACGATAGTGATCTGAACGACCCAGATCTATAACATGAAATGTCTTGACAATACTTGTATTTTGTCGGTTCATATATAGTTTGGTAAAGTTTCATACAATGGAATATACAATGAGATCTGAGTGCAAACTAAACCAAGTAAAATAACGAACTCTTTCATTGTTGAATGCAATTTAGGTTTCATCTCAGGAAAAGTCGTAGAATGTAAACGTTTACAGTCTGGATGGAAAGTGTTCCTATGTGGGGAGCAGAGGGTCATAGTAGTTAGTATGTAAATGAGGGGAGCGGAATTGAAGTGCTCTTGAAGAAATAAGCGTGTTATTTCATTTAGGGGTCTTCGTATTCAGTTGCCTTGAGGCTAAAAGAACTGGAGTGTTAGTGCAGTTTAATTAACAGTATTTCTCTTTACTATCGTTCTGTTCTTGCACCGATCGATAGCCTTTTGTTCGCAGCAGAGGTATGGTAGGATAAGGTGTTCTTTTAGTTGTGCCTCTCAAGTGGATTGAAATCAAAGCATTCTGTACTAGCCTAAAGCGCCATGGGTTGGTGGAATTATCTTTGAATATTGTCTGGAGATATAGTAGATTGCCTGAAATGATGATATGAAGGGATACAATGAACTTTTCCACCTTGGATTAGTCAAGTATGTTTTCGAGTCTTACTCAGGGTCTTGACAATTCTCATACTAAATTTCGACTTGATACATTCATTACATCGAAGTATTAGAGTTTTTGAATTGAACCCCGTCATGTTCCCCCCTCTCGATTGGACCGCCTCTACCGGCACCTGCTAGAAGCTCGATTATATATACGATTAAAAGGAAACTTTATTTAGACTGAATATCATAATTATTTTCATATATTTTCATATTCCTCATAGACCTATGAAATAAACATAAAAATACTAAATACAGTGAAATTACATCCCAGTTATTAAGGTTTTTGAGTTGACCTTTCCGCCGATTCAGCTGAAAATTAATATATGTAAGATGTTTTTTTCAACGTGATTTTATTCTGTAATAAAAGTACAAACAAACAATATTAAGATACAATATTTAAACACAGTAAACATACATTGATATATGTAGGATGTTTACCTGTAATAAAAGAATTAAATTTCACGTTTCTTCAACGTAGTAGAAAACCAAATACAATAATCAATTAGAACACAACCTATAACAATTATGTAGGGTTCCAGCTGTGAGGCCAGCCTTTACACCTCCCCCCCTGAAGACGCTTCGCGCGGGGTAAAGGGAAACAGCTTACTGGAGTGGAAGAAATTGGAAACCCTCTTTTTTTTTTCACAAGCAACTTCATAAAAGGACTGTGAAATCCGTCTGATAATGGGAAAAGGCCCAATTCGAACAGGGTCCAACTTAGTACGATTCAATTTACTACCATTCTCGATATAGACTAAATCATTAACGTTAAAAGTATGCTGACGCCGATTCTTATCTACACGGTTCTTATTAACCTGAAAAATTTTCATAGAATTCTGGAAAGCTAGTTTGCGGTCTTCCTGTAGCGTCGTTTTGCTGTTATCTGGAAGTGGTGAGATCGTAGGTTTCGTACCAAGTAGTAGATATGATGGTGCAAACTGTGTGGAACTATGAGTTGTATCGTTGTACTCGGCGACACATTCCTGTGCAAGGGTTGACCAGGCTCTTCGATTAGCATTGTTTATTTTACATCGGAGGCGATTTACCAATGTCTGATTTAAGCGTTCATTGAGTCCATTAGATTCAGGGTGATCAACGCAAGTAAATACGATATGTATTCCTGCTTTGTCTAAATAGGTTTTAAAAGCGGTAGAATTGATACCAGTATATTGATCAGCTAAGAGTATCGAAATATTATTCTGTTTTGCAATCGGAGAAAGTAAATTTATGAAGTCTTGGGCATTTTGACCCTTTGTGGTGGAAATCCATGCATATCTGGTGAAATGATCTACCAAGATATGCATAAATCGTTTGGGAGAACGGTTCCCCGCAAATCCTCCTACACTATCTAGGGACATGATTTGAAAAGGCTCTGTAGCAGGACCCATTTGCGAGAGGAGGCCGATAGCACGACTACGACGAACCTTGTTTTCAATACAAATCTTACAAGTCTTACAGAAGGCATGTATAGCTTGGTTGAGACCCTTGAAGTAATAATGTGGTCTGATCGTAGCGATCATATGTGCTGGACCGATATGACCATAATGGTGATGCACAAGTTCAATTATTTCGTGACCTAAGGTCGGAGAAACAAAAATCCTTGACTTTTCTTTTAATTTCTTAAGCATTATACCTTGTTTAAACTCTATATTTTTAGCAGTTTTCAAATCAGAAAGATGTCCAGCTTGGTCCTCTAATATAGTAGGTAGATCTATTAAGTTTACAACCTGGATCGCATCTTCATTCTCGAAATATTCAAGGACCGGATTTCTGGACAATAGGTCCGCGAGAATATTTTCTTTGCCTTTTTTATATATAATATTGAAGTCGAATTGTGATAAATAAAGAATTAAGTCTCCAAGGATTTCATCAGTTCTGGCTTTTGTCCTTAAATTTTCTAACGGTTTGTGATCACTGCAGACAGTAAAATGACGCCCAATTAAGTAATATTGCCAAAACTTTATTGCATCCTTAATGGCCTTGCATTCCAAGTGAATAACGTCCAATCGTTTTTCTTTATTCGAAAGCTTTCGCGAGTAATAGGCTACAGGATGTAGGATTCCGTCTTCTTGTGGTTGTTTCAGCGTGGCACCGATACCTTTGTAGCTGGCATCTGTCTCTATGAAGACGGGCTTCTCAATATCATAAATGGCTAGAATGGGTGTGGAGCACAGATAATCCTTGATCATATTGAAGGTCCGTTCACAATCATCAGACCATTTGAATCTGACATCTTTCCGCAATAGCCGATGTAGTGGTTCCAGTTTCTGAGTACTATTTTCAATATACTTCAAATAAAAGTTTATGGAACCCAGAATACTACGCACACCAGTCTTATCAGAAGGCCGTTGAAGGTTTTGGATCGAGAACAAATTCCCTTGTGCTGGCGAAACCTTATTCTTTGAAATGACATGCCCCAGATATTTTACTGATTTCGCTGCGAACAAACATTTGACAAGTTTCAACTTAAAACCTTCAGCGTCAATAACCTGTAAGAATTTTTCAATATGTTGAAGATGATCTTCCCAAGTCCGGGAGAAAATCAAAATATCATCTATGTAGTTAACGCAAAATTCATCTAAATTATTTCGTCGGATAATATTTGATAATATTCTTTGGAATATTGCTGGTGCATTCTTAAGACCAAAGGGAAGAACCCGGAACATAAACTTTCCATATTTTGTGACAAAAGAAGTCTTTTCTTGATCTTGCAATTTCAGTGTGATACACCAGAACGCAGAGTTGATATCTAAAACTGTAAAATATTCACAATTGACAACTTTGTCGATCACATCTTGGATCGTAGGGAATGGAAAACATTCTGGTACCACCAATTTGTTTAACTTTCTGAAGTCGATACATAAACGAGATCTTCTCCCATCATCTTTCTTGTACGCAAGGGTAACAGGAGAAGCAAATGGAGAATCAGATTCCTCAATAATTCCCGCATGTAATAATTTCTTGATTTGAGTCCTTATTTCTTCATCATCTGGGATCGAACATTTATATGGGCGAGAAGTGACATATTCGTCTCTAAGTAGTTTTATCTCTGCTTCTTTCGATCGCACTTTGCCGATATCGAATTTGTCTTTGGCAAACAGGTGCCTATAGTCTTCTAAAAGTCGTAAAATCGTTCGTTTGTTATCATTATCATCCATATGCTGTAAGTCAGCTTCAAATTCGCATGTATTTAAATTTTCATTGAAATTTAACTCAATATATTCATCAAAATCTTCAGTATCGTTTGGTATCTGTATCTGATCATCATTTGATCGTTGAAAAAAAAATTTCTGATCACTATTGGATCGCTCTCCCTGTAGATCTATCAATTTGCCGCTATCCATGCGCTGGCAAATGCGTAAATTGTCATATTGAACCAACTTAAATTTCTTAATAGCATCGATACCAAGTAAAATATCATAGGAGAAATTATCATTTTTGACAACGTAAGTTGTTAGGGAATCTGTTATGTTTCCAATACGAAGCATAATTGTAGCCCGGGCTGAAGTGAAATTAGGTCCGCTGATCGTTTTGAGTACATTCTTTTGTTCTATTAATTTCAACTTTAGCAAATCAGCAATTCGTTGGTTAATTAATGTGACATTAGAGCCGCAATCATAAAGAGCTTTTAATTTGAATTTGTCGTTAATAATTACGGTTAATTTTATCAACGGATCTAATTCCGCCCGGCTATCTAGTTTAAATCGTTGTTAGCAAGATCAATTTTCAGTGCCTCAAATTCGTTAAGATTCGTAGAATGTCCAGGCATAGTCGATTTTTGTTTTTCAGTTATGAAATGTTTGTTACGACATTCAGCTATCGGATGGTAACGATTCGGAAAACCAAGGACCGCACAATTAGGACACGGTTGTCTCCGTTGAGGTTCAATTTTGTGATAAGAATTTGGAATGGATTTTTTTATCAACTTCGGACTTGCCGGCTTTTCTTTTTTTTTTCTAGCAAAAGCATCCTCCAACTTCCGTAGTTCTGCATATAGCTTATCTACCCTAGTTATCTCTTCTCTATCCAGCTCGTCTTGCGCTTCAATTGGCAAACCAAAAACTATCTGATTGATCCGGGATAGTTCAGTTCCGTTGGGTTCTACTTCGAGGCATAATTTCTCTTTTGTCAGGGCGTAATCAATTAAGGATCCCCCCAAATATTTGTAGCTGAAAGCTTTTTTAACAATAAACCAACCTTTATCAACAAAAACGTTCAAAAAAGATTCCTTCCACATTTTCCAAGAAGCTGTTAGACCAATTTTCCTTAAATTAGTTTCATACCAGTCTTTTGCTGGGCCAACGACGAAGAAGCGTAGAGCCTGAATTTTAACACTATCCAAGTCAATCTGGAACCGGTGACATTCGTCTTCAAATCTACCTAACCATGCCGCAGAATCATATTGTCTCTTCTCGAATTTGTCTAAAATAAATTTATTCTCAATGTGTTGTAATTTTTTTTCGTCTTGAGTGGAATGAAGTTTTAACTGATGCTCTAAATTTCTAATTCTCTCTTCTAAGTCATTTTGTTGAGGTCCGGTAGTTCGAGGTTCCGGAATAGGAAGATATTCTTCCAAAGGAAATTCCTGAAAACAAACATTCTCCGCCTCATCAAAATATTCCTTTCGAATATCATCGTCAACCTTCACAGCAATTGTTCTGTAACCATTTATATTTTTTATAACAGCTGTTGCATTTTGAATTGATTTTTTTCTTGATAACATCGTGTGAAACTTTAAACTCTTAAGTTCGTCTGGTAAAACATACCACAACTTCTTATCAATAGAAATACCTTGGATTACAAAGTCCTGGGTTTTCTTCACAACTTGAAAATAAAGCTGAGCCATCTTCTACCAGTTGAAATCTTGAAATTTAATTTGTAAGATGTTTTTTTCAACGTGATTTTATTCTGTAATAAAAGTACAAACAAACAATATTAAGATACAATATTTAAACACAGTAAACATACATTGATATATGTAGGATGTTTACCTGTAATAAAAGAATTAAATTTCACGTTTCTTCAACGTAGTAGAAAACCAAATACAATAATCAATTAGAACACAACCTATAACAATTATGTAGGGTTCCAGCTGTGAGGCCAGCCTTTACATATATACTGTCCATATGAGATTTTGAATTTAAATGTACAGTTGCATTTCGGAATATTCACTACAACGTCTCATCCAGGCATGCTCAAGCTTACCTTCCAGATAAAAACTTTAAGGGCCTCGGGCGAGTTTCGAACCCGCAAACTTGAGCTCTTGAGAATGATTTTGTAAAGGACAGTCTCCTACTGATTCATAGAAGAATTCAGCTATGCTAAAATTCAATATTTTTAATTTAACTTTATTATCACTTGAGTCCTTTCAGCCTGGAGCCAAATGATTACTAGCAAGACCTCTCGCTAAGTGAACTAACACGCTTACTTCTTCAACAGCACTCTAATCCCGTGCTCTTCATTTGCATACTAACTACTAGCCCTCTCTTCAATTTTAAAGCTTTCAGGATAAGACTTTTTCCATGATTATAATCCAAGCAAAAGTGCAACTCCAGAAAGCTCTTGAATAAATGGTGTTTTGAAATGTTCGTAAAAAAAAAAATAGAAAACGTTCTAAAATTTTCTGGGATGAACTCTGTTCTAGGGTCAGACATAGCAGTTGTAGAAACATTTTTGTTGGATACAACAACTTGTATCTGTTGTCATGTTGACAACAGACACAATTTCACTGTACAGTGAAACCTCTCTTAGACGGACACCCATGGGGCCGATGAAGTTGTCCGCTCAGCTGTCCTCCTAACAGAGGGGAAAGGAAAATAGAAGGCAAATTGATAAGGATGAAAGGTATCTTTTCTAAATACGTGTATCGTATGTAAAAAATGTTTACTGAACAACTGAATACAGTTTTAAAATCCCTATATATTCTGCCGGGACCGTAAAAATTGTCCGCCCACCAGGGGTGTCCGGCTATCAGAGGTGACCGCCAAGAGAGGTTTCACTGTATTTAGTATTTTTATGTGATATGAGAAGTCTATGATGAATATAAAAATATATGAAAATAATGATGATATTCAGCCTAAATAAAGTTTCCTTATAATCGTATATATAATCGAGCTTCTAGCAGGTGCCGGTAGAGGCGCTTCAATCAATTTGTCACGTTTTGAAGACTTGGCCAGAGAAGCTGATCCCCACAATTTTTTTTTTTTTTTTTTTTTTTACAAAGTTTATGTTTTAAAAGTATACAATAAAAATGCTTAAACTTTTTCTGCTCATTTTTTTTTTTTTTTTTTTTTTTTTCTGGCATATTTTAATTATTAAATATTATTCGAGCCTCGAGAATTTTATTCATTATATTGAAGCTGAAACTTTGTTAAATTATGCCGTTAATAAACATCTCTCCGTCTCTTGTTGGTAAATGAACTAATTAAAATTAATTACATTTTTTAACTATTGCAAGGAAATACCTTCGATAGAGCGTTAAATTAAGACGGGAGGTAGAAGAATGTTTTGAATAATGTAGAAAATTCAAAAATGTTGCAATTTTGAAGTTGTTCACTTAAAATGTTGATTAATAATGTCACACTTATAATATGTGGTGGGGTTGTGTTTTACACCTAGGGACCTAAGCATCCAGTGCTCTTATCCCTTCCTTGGAAGCGCTGGGCTTCCCCCTTATTATACTACCTGAACCAAGCCCTTCACGAAGTGCTCAGTCTCCCAGTTTTCATAATGAACCTGAGAATGCTCTCATAGTCCTATATCTTTAAAGTCCTCCTCTGCGATTACATCTCCACCAAAGATGCGGAATCTCGTTCGCGCATACCCCGAGCAGATGCCCAGGAAGTGTGCCGCCGTTTCGCCTTCTTCCCCACATCTATCGCAGGTAGAACTGCCTGCATGTGGTCTTTTCTCTCCATGTACGCTCCAAAAGATCCTTAGTCCATTCTTTAATTCGGGTTCGGTATGTCTCCCGAGATATTCCTAGTACCGGCTCTGGCCCCATAAAGAGCTTGAACCTTCCTTAGCTAGTCGGTCTGCCTCTTCGTTTCCTTGGACCCCCGAATGTCCGGGAACCCAGTAGAGACCAATCTTCTTGCAGTTTCCTAGGGTGTTTAACTGATTTGCGCACTCCCTTACCAGCTTTGATATGATTTCCGCGCTGGAGTGCTGCTTGACTATCGGAGGAGATTTTCACCTCCTCCATGTCACTGTTCATTACCTCTCTTCTAGACGCGAATGTCACACTTACTTCTGAGTCTAGTTGTCACGACACTACTGCGAGTAAATCTTTACACACTTGTTTTTCTTAATGACCCGGCCAATGCAAAAGAAAATTTGATAAACCCAAATTGGTTGTTTGCTCCTCAAACTGTCTGAATAAATCCTAAAAATCGCCAGTCCAGACGAAACATTACTTACATTTAAAAAAAATCAATTCACACTAAATAATAGAACATACATTATTTTATGATTGTTAGAGTCGTCAGTAGCTTTCCTATATTAAAGAAAATCGAGGTTCTGTCGTGTTAATTTAAAAAAAAACTGTATTTGGCTGTTTCGTAAAGTATTTATTTCCTTCTTCCTGAAGAGTTACGCCAATTTTTATTACCTATTTTTTCTAAATAACATACTATGTAGAAGAACGAAAATATCTAGGATTTCATATTTCATGGGTTGCCTATTAGAGCCTAGCGGTATACTCTTTAGAAAATGCTATTTCATGGCGTCATGGGTTGTGAAAACAGTTTCTTGGCCAGAGGAGCTGATCCCCCCACAATCTCCCATATATCAAAGGACAATGAAAAAGCTCCAGAGTCTCAGCTCATTGTATCATTATTTATGACAGTATATGAAGCCTTCTTCAGATGAAAGAATAGCCTGGGTAAACGCTTGCCTAGAAATGGAATTGCCATCTTGCCAATTTAAGGAGACCTGTATATACCCCCTTTTCTGACTTCCGGTGGATTTAAACTAACTTTTAAAATTTTCTTGAATTGGCTCCCACTATGTATGTGTGCATATCATTAACCAATTTTTACATCCCCCGTTTCGGGAAATCATCACACATAAGCCACCGTGAGAGTCAATTATTGAGTTTTAGCCCAAACAGGCATTGGAGGGAGAGCGGAAACGTAATTGAATAATTCTTGCTGGGGAAGGACATAGCCGGTGATTTATTTTATCTGGGTTCAGTATGCCTTCCTGGATACTCCACGTACAGGCTCTGGTTTCATGAAGGGGTTACTTCAAGTATACTTTACTTATAAGATATAGGCTACGTTGTATCTCTAAATATTGAACGGGAGATCTTAAATAATTGTATATATATATATATATATATATATATATATATATATATTTTTTTTTTTTGCATTGGAGGGGGAAATGCTGTGACGCACATCCAGGGAAGGTAGCCCTGGGTAGTGTGGGACTCGAGCCGATTCACCATACCCACTAAAACCCCCTCCTTGCCGATCCTGATTCCCTTCCGCGGAACTGACGGTCTGTCATTACTTCGCGGAAGGGAGGAAGGGTGGCTGGTAACGCCCCTTCTTCTGTTTTATTACCGCTACTGTTCCTTGTCAGCCCTATCCTGAAGGCCCAACCCGCCCATGATGAGCGCTGCAAAATCGCAGCCTTCATCCCACGACTCCTGGGAGCGCAGCATAGCGTCCACGTAACTGGTAGCAGTCAGTGGGGCGCCCATGCTGCACTCCAGATTTTTCCTTCTCTCCTCAAATCTGGGGCATTTGAGGAGGACTTGCTCCGCCGACTCCGTCTCACCAAGGCACGCGGGGCAGTCTGGTGTTGTTGCTGCCCCAATTTTGTGGAGGTACCCCCGGAACCCACCGTGTCCCGTGAGTACCTGGGTGAGGTGGTAATTCACCTCCCCATGCTTCCTGGTGAGCCAAGGCTCGACTCGAGGGATGAGCCGATGGGTCCACCGTCCCTTTGTGGACTAGTCCCATTCTTCCTGCCACTCCCTAATTGTCCTGGCCCTCTCTGGCTCTGCTGGACCAGGGCTGGCCCCCGCGTCCTGATAGAAGACCCGGTTTCCCCTGCGGTCGAAGCGCTGCACCACCTCTTTCACCTGACCGGGTCTTGTTTCCTTTTGAAGTGTCGCGCACGCTCCCGTGCCAGTAGGTCAATGGGGGGCAGCCCAGCAATTACATAGGCAGCGTCGCCAGAAACTGTTCGGTAGGCGCATGCGACTCTCAGTGCGCTTCGCCTGTGAGCAAGGGCGATCAGCCTCAGGTATGAGGGAATCCTCGTTGCATCTGCCCATGTCGGGGCCCCGTGCAGAAGGATGGATGTGCTGACTCCTGCCAGCAGTCTTCTCCTGCTCTGCCTAGGGCCACCGACGTTGGGCAGAATTCTCGAAATCGCCGCCGATGTCCTGGCGGCCTTCACTCCCACGTATCTGAGGTGCTCCCTAAAAGTGAGCCTCTGATCCAGCAATACTCCCAGGTACCTGATTGCCGGTTGGGTCTCGATGGTATAACCCTGGAAGTGACATGTTGGTTCTGGCCTTCCTCCCGGTGAAGAGTACTGCATCCGTCTTGTGGATGGCCAGGGAAAGGCCCACAGAGCTCATCCAATGGTGTATCCGCTCCATGGCAGCCTGGAATTTGCGTTCCAGGTTTTCCAGATCATCAGCCACTATGACGATCCCTACATCGTCAGCATACGCCACCAAGGTAAGGTCTTCTGACATTGGCAGGCTCAGCAAGCCATTGTACAGGATGTTCCACAGTGTGGGGCCAAGGACTGACCCTTGTGGAACTCCTGTAGTGACCTTGAATTCCCTGGTTCCGTCAGTGGTGTCCGCGAACAGCATCCTCTCGCTTAGGTAGTTCCTGATGATCTTCATCAGGTACCTGGGGATCTTGAAGTCCCGTAAGAGGCTCTCCCAGATCTTGTCCCACCGAGCCGAGTTGAACGCATTGCTGATGTCCAACGTGACCATAAGGCAGTGCTTCCGGTTCCTTAGCGTCCCGGTTATTGCTGCACACACCAGATTCTTCACCTCTTCCTGTATATTGTATATATCGTCACCTTAATACTACAACTAGACATGTCGAAATTTAGTTTTGAGAAAAACGCAATTTTTATTTTTTTTATTTTTTTATTCAGCCGTTGTTGAATGATCCAAATTGAACTACTGACATTTTTACATAAGTTCTTAACATATTTTTATTCTTAACAGTTGTCTGCTTCTAGTACAACAAAGATACCTGCGAAATGCAACTAATGGTACAATTATCCCATACATGGCGAGTTTCCAGTTATCTAGTTGTAGTATTAAGGTGACGATATTACAACGGAGGTATGACGTTACGCCTCATTAGAACAGGTAATCTTCTTAATAATTTTATATTGTACATATTACAATGTACGTATGACTTTATTAGAACAGTTAATTTTCATAATAATTTTATATTGTATATATTACAATGTACGTATGACTTTATTAGAACAGTTAATTTTCATAATAATTTTATATTGTATATATTACAATGTACGTATGACTTTATTAGAACAGTTAATTTTCATAATAATTTTATATTGTATATATTACAATGTACGTATGACTTTATTAGAACAGGTAATTTTCATAATAATTTTATATTGTATATATTACAATGTACGTATGACTTTATTAGAACAGTTAATTTTCATAATAATTTTATATTGTATATATTACAATGTACGTATGACTTTATTAGAACAGTTAATTTTCTTAATAATTTTATATTGTATGTATTACAATGTACGTATGACTTTATTAGAACAGTTATTTTCATAATAATTTTATATTGTATATATTACAATGTACGTATGAATTTATTAGAACAGTTAATTTTCATAATAATTTTATATTGTATATATTACAATGTACGTATGACTTTATTAGAACAGTTAATTTTCATAATAATTTTATATTGTATATATTACAATGTATGTATGACTTTATTAGAACAGTTAATTTTCATAATAATTTTATATTGTATATATTACAATGTACGTATGACTTTATTAGAACAGTTAATTTTCATAATAATTTTATATTGTACATATTACAATGTACGTATGACTTTATTAGAACAGTTAATTTTCATAATAATTTTATATTGTATATATTACAATGTACGTATGACGTTACAGTTATCTACTTTAACTAATCGAACAGCGATGAATAAACCTGCTAGTAAATAATTATTATAAGAAAATTACATTAATAAGGGTGTCTCGACCCATCTTTTGTGGAACACTCTGTTATAGAAATAAGATAAGGAAGTTAGTGAGAAATCTTGGCTAGGAAAAAAAAAGTTGGTGAGAGGGAAGACAAAATGAAGATAAATGTTGAGTTCTATTTGTTTGAACAGTCCAATGGACAATTAATTATCTCTGGTATCCCCCTGGAAGGATTAGGTTTTCTGTTATATTGTCTTAGGATTACTCTTTTATTTATTACCTTTTATCTCAACAAATAATTGTTCAAATGAAGCTAATTTCCATATCGGTTTTTTTTTTTGATCCAAGTATAGGGGAGGTTATGTAATCGACCAGTTTGATGTGTTTTCAATGGAATTTCATTCAATTGGTCAAGACTCATTTTTGCTGCTGGTCTATGTCAGTGGTCGCCAAACTTTTTAGTCACTGACAGCGACTGAGCTACCTTACAGCTCATAAACTTTACTGTGAGCTACCCAACAATTTCTAACATTGCAATTAATAGCATAAGAATTTATATAACAAAATATTTCATATGTGATAGTAAGATGTTGTGGGACGAGATTTCTAATAGAAATAAAAGACTTTGTCTTCCCACTGGCCAGTTATCTTCCAACCGCTGTGCTGTGTGGGTGGATGAACCACTGATGATGACGCTGTTGCGTCGAAAACCGGTTCTGGTATAAAATAAAACAGTGGGAAGACAACGTTTTTTATTTCTATTAACAAAATATTTCTTCTCTTTCCTTAAGGAAGAATTCTGAGGGGAATCCTTTTCATTACTGGAGAGAACGGTTTTGTAATGACGTTCGACGTTTGCTTTCTTCCCAACTGCTACACTTGCATTACAAAGTAAGCACACACATTTGTCCTTTATCTGGGTAAAAAAGTAATCAGTTTCCCTCATATGTGATAGTAAGATATTGTGGGACTAGATATCTAATAGAAATAAAAGACGCTGTCTTCCCACTGTTTTATTTATACCAGAACCGGTTTTCGACGCAACAGCGTCATCATCAGTGGTTCATCTATCATAGAATAACAAAAATATACAAATAATAAAAAGTATAAATAATTCTTAAAGCATCAGGGTACAGAGTAAAATTATAAAATTAACTTACCCCACACACACAGCACAGCGGTTGGAAGATAACTGGCATAGCTCTAAGGGGTGGGGGTAGCCAGGTTCACTCACTCTCTCAACATGCAAAAACCATTCATTCTAATATCTACCATTCATTCTAATAAATACAATAAGTCTGTACATAATATAACCTATACATAAAAAATTAAAATAAATATATAAATAAATACAATGTTAAAAATATCACAGACTTGAAATAATACACAATAAATATCATTATAAAAACCAGCCAAAACATATATTACAATACATCTCTCACAGGACAGCTACTTCCCTTGGTTTTGGACCAATCTCTCACACCAGGTAGGTCAGGCAGCAGAAGGGAGTTCTTAACCTCTATTTTTTTGTTAAGACTTTTTGAATCCTCATATAAAGAAAGTCGGATCTCCAAGCCTTCTAGGATATCTGTACGTCTTCCCTTGGTACCCTCGTGCAACAGTGCCCCTTTATGGGTACCAGTATGGCCCTCATTTTGACAATGATGATGACGCTGTTGCGCATGCATAAATAAAACAGTGGGAAGACAACGTCTTTTATTTCTATTAATCAGTTTCCCATTCAACATGAAAATAAGTTTTTTGTTTTTTGCTGGAACTCGCCATTATTAGAACAGTAACCGCAGTCCGAAGTATGCATAAAACACAAGAAAAATAAAATAACCTGCACTCACGATCACACACCAGACACTGACTGATAGACGCGTAGTGGGGATGAGGGGGATGAGTAGTGCAAATTAGCCAACCCAAGCGCTGCGTCTGAAATTTCCCCGCGAGCTACCAAAAATTTCCCTGCGAGCTACGGTTTGGCAACCACTGGTCTATGTGAACACGATAACTCCGTATAGAATAAATGTATCTACCCGAAATTTGATATATGTATCCAGAACTCCATAAGGACGGTACCTATTGATTTTCTACCAAATCGGTCATTGGAAAATGGGGATCAGTGGAGGCTTAACTCAAAAACCCAATAACTGAAAAAGCTCACAGAAATATAACTAAAAAACTAGATATTTAGTAGGATTTGTAGAGTGGAGAGCATCTCGATTACGAATCCTCCATCGATATTTTAAACTCGGTGTAAGTTAACAATTTATTATCATTCCTTCCTCTTTGACAAAATTAATTTGTTGCGGCTACTTATTATGGAGGTGGTGTGACTCTACCGTCGTGAGCAGCTGGAATACTAATTACTTGACTGAAATAATGGGCACAAAGCAATCAGTAGCTAGTTGTCGCATCCAGCATCAGAGAGGTGAGCCAATTTTTGAGTTACAAATGAAATTTCGGATAATATTGCTACATTTCAGCTCGCTTTAGTAGTTTTCAATTTGGGTATTATATCATTAGGGGAAATACGAAATACTAACTGGCGGGTCAAAACAGTTTGAAGAAACTCAAAAATGCCAATAACTTTCTATGTAATGTATGTATCGATTTGAAATTTAGTATGAGCATTCATAAGCCACTATGTAAATCAAATATTGAGTTTTAGTCCAAACGGTCGATTGGTTTTGGAGGGAGAGTGCGACCAATACAATTTATTTTTTAAATATTAATAGATAAACAATAAATAAACAATAGAAGTTAATAGGTCGAAATGTATATTCAAAATTATTAAGGGAACTAGAAAGTTATAATATAGATGGCCGTGCTAACCGGTAAAAAATTAACGATAATATCGACAGAATGTTATTATTAAATAGAATTTATAAAAACTGATAGCAATATAAAATTGATGTCAAAAATTTCTTGTATGTTTTTAAAGTAATATAATTAAAAAACAAATTAAATAATAAATTTTTATATCAAAATAATTGCAGTATGAAGTCTCATTTATATTTTTCTCGGTATGCGAGCTTGACTCCTGAGCTCAAGGTCGTGGGTTCGTAACCCGACCGAGGCCCTAGTTTATTTTATCTGGGAGGTAAAATAAACTTAAGCACGCCGTCCTTGGATGGGACGTTAAGCGATGGTCCCGAGCCTGTACGATGTCAGGTACTCGTTGAAGACCCCTACCCTAGATGAATAAAAATTTAGGGTTGGCAAAATTTAGGACTCCCACAGTAGAGTCGGGCTCATGTCCACCAGAGTGACGAAAGAGCGCTCTGGTAGTAGGCGATATGACCTTGTTGTTAAAGCCCGGGCATGAGTCATAAAACCTAACCTAAGTCTCATTTTCAAGAGATGTACAAACAATGCTGACAAGATTCGATGAAAAATTAGAAAAACTTGTAAAAATAAATTTATGTCTAGAATATTTTAAAAATTAATTGAAATAAAAACAAAATATGAAGAAAATTTCGAATCATAATATTAATTTGGAGCGGAACTTTCCTACTGAAAAATAAATCAAAAACACTTCAGACAAGTTGTTGTTTGTTGTCCTGTTTTTTTTTTTTTTTTTTTTCGAGGCATTATATCACCGCGGTCAGAGTATGCCTATTGCCCGACTCTAATTTTTCTTTCATTTGGGAAGGAGTCTTTAACGAGTACCTGACACCGTACAGGCTTGGTACCATCACTTAATGTCCCATCCGAAGGACGGCATGCTTAAATTTATTTTACCTTCCAGATAAAATAAACTAAGGGCCTCGGACGGGCTATGTACCACATATCTTTGGCTCAGTAGGCAAGCACTTATACCACTGAGCTACCCGGCGCCCTCTTTACATACGCTCTTCGATCTATGAAGCTATGAGAACTAGATATAATTCATAATGTACCTACATATAATATTGTCTGAACAGGGGTTACACAATACTAGTCTGGGACTGTGAGTACCACCGTCTGAAGTACAGCCAAGTGTAGTTCCTCTCTGCAACGTGCAGCTATGGTTCGGTGACTCTCCTAAAAATGTTGGCTGCTTCCGCTTCTCTATCCGACTCATATATCCACGTTCCGCTTTGTCTCCCGAACCATTGTGAATAACTACATTTTTACATGTTTTCCTAACTTTTTTTTTACTTCCTCAACATAAATGAAATTATTTAATTTGTCAGGAATTCGATGTTTAAATTCTATGATTTCCGACTCTCTGATTCCAAAAATGAAAACAAGAAAACCGCTGGAATGAATATATCATGAAATTTTATATGTGTATTAAAGCACCCTGAATCAATCGATTTTCAGCCAAATTTGCCTAAAGGAAGTGAAGGTTTTAACAGAAAAACCTTAATAATTACCGAAATGTATCCAGTAATTATGAAATGAAATGAAACTTTATTTCTTAAGGAGTTATATATATATATATATATATATATATATATATATATATCATAATATATAAAAGTTTATATATCAAGACAACTTATAAATAAAAGTAGAAAATATAACAAATTTAATAAAACAAAAAATTAATTTTGGAAGATACAACATTATAATTATGGGCCGAGGTAAAGAAAAGAAAAATACCAACTGTTGTGAATATGTTATATTGAAATCTATAAGGTAAACGAGAGCATTTTAAACTATTAGTTAAGAAAATAAATATATTTTTGACATTAATTAATTTATCGGAGATTGCTTTACAATGTGAAATATATTTATTTTGCCACCAATTCAACATTCTTTTAAATATTTTCTATTTATTGACCAGTAATTAATTATACATATATATTTTATATTATTTTAATCTTATATTAATTCTAGTTTTATTTTTATTTTCAGGTTAGTGTTTCACTCACGTATTGATGTTATTTTTCGCTGTGTTAAGGTAAGTTTTGTAGATAAGACCGACATATTTATAATACGCAGAAATGTGCAATATTTTGTGAATAATCGTGCCTCGTCTGACAATTCGAATTCATATTCTTTCGAGTAGAAAAACGTTTAGATGAGTCTATACATCTGGTTCTTAAAAGCATCTAGGTATGATATTGTGTTAATACTTTTTGATATCGACTACATTATCTTTCAAATTTGCCTCCCTAGACCCAGGATCTACTGGGCCAATTGCTAATTCCGGCACAGGTAAAATTGTCCACTTTGGATACTCCCCACTCCCGAGTGACACTCCACCGAGAGCCTTATCATCTGTTGCCAAGCTGCTGTTTGGTCTTCAAACCACCATCCCCGGCTAGGTTCATTATTCGGCTATTGTCTCCTACATGCTTGGTATCCCCCCCACTCCCGAGTGACACTCCACCGAGAGCCTTATCATCTGTTGCCAGGCTGCAGTTTAGTTTCAAACCACCAATCCTGGCTAGGTTCATTATTCGGCTATTGTCTCCTTCATGCTTGGTATCCCCCCCACTCCCGAGTGACACTCCACCGAGAGCCTTATCATCTGTTGCCAGGCTATAGTTTGTCTTCAGACCACCATCCCCTGCTAGGTTCATTATTCGGCTATTGTCTCCATGCTCGGTATAGAAGCCCTCCTCTCTCGCCCAAATCTATGTTTAGTTTTCATTAAAACGAAGCTCCTCCCCATGTTCCCGTTGTATCTTTGATCGTGTTACTATCGTATACAATGACTCCTTCCAATCTATTACCATATCAAGAGTGTACTTCCAGACCCTCCTCGTTGTTCGATTTTCGAAACTTTGTTATGTTTTCTTCGTTGAATGTTCTTTGTAAATTCATTCCCTTGCCAGAGGTTCAAATTGAAGACGAACTTTTTCCACAAACAACTCCCCCCCTCTTCCCGCTCTATTCCCTCCATTCACTGTTTATTCAAGACAAAAAGTTTTCCACCAAGAAATTGAAGACGTCTCAGGTTAACAAAGACACAAAATAAACCAACGGAGGGGGGCAAAGTTACGGTAATAATTGAATAAACAAAACATTATTATTTTTTTTTCTTTTTAGACTTTTGTGTCAGTTTTTCTTCATTATAAAAGACGGAAGAAAATTGTAAAAATACCTATGCGTTCTTTTATCTCATTTTTATATAACTGTTTTTTTTTTTTCTTCACTATCACCAGTAATACCGGAAATACTCAACTCCTGAGCAGCCGTTATCTACCGTTAATCTTTCTTGATGCACTTCGTAAAAATTTTAAGACACATAAAAAAAAGTGTGTTGCCAATGAGAGGTGAAATTGAGTTGTATAACTGAGAGGTGGAATTGTGATGTTGAACTGAGGTGAAATTCAGTGTGGAACTGAGACGTGGAACTGAAAAGTGGAACTAAGATTGCGGAATTGAGATGTGGAACTGAGAGGTGTAATTGAAATGTGGAACTGAGAGACGGAATTGAAATGTGGAACTGTAGTTGCGGAATTGAGATGTGGAAAACTGAGAGGTGGAATTGAAATGTGGAACTATAGTTGTGGAATTGAGATGTGGAACTGTCATTTCTAGCATGTTTTTTAATATTCACAACCTAATTGGTAATTGGTAAAAGTTGTATTAGTCTCCTTCCAAAATATTGGTAAAATCATGTCTTCAAAAATCTAATTGGTTTTTTTTTTTTTAACTTATATTCTAATGAATAGCATGTGGACGTCAGTAACTCAGTGGGAGCGTGCCTACCAACTGAGCTCAAGAGAGCTTTAGGTTATTTATCTCAGTGGTAAAAAACTTGAGCACGCCAACCTTCGGATGGGGCTTTAAATGATGGTCTCAAGGCTGTGCGATCAACAACTTTTAGACCCTTATCAACTTTACCTGGTGTAGGCAACATTTATGACTCCCACTGTAGAGTTGGGCTCATGTCCGTTAGAGCGACGAAAGAACACTCTGGAGGCGTATGATCTCATAGTTAAAGCCAGGGCATTAGTCATAATAAATAACTTACTAATAATAACTATAATAACTGTATTACTACATAATACTTCACTTTATTCTGGGGTCTAAATACATTTTACAAAATACCGCTTACGTTTATAAGCTAATCAAAAATCTTTTCAAGTAATATTTGTAGGGAACAATGAAATACATATTTTATATGTAATGCGATTTTTCGCATGTCGTTCGGTTTTTGAGATACATGTCGACAACCGTCTTGAAATGTAGGTTTGAAACACATATTTTTAGACGTTTCATTGATTTATCCGAAAACAGTTAGTCCTATCGAAAAATTGATTCTTACCAAAAATGTTCCTTATAAAATTTACAATTGTTAATAGGGCCTCAGATTTGAGATACGTTCAATGCAACAAAAGTTATAGCGGCCCGAAAAATGTATAAGTGATGAATTATTTCATACAGGCATTACTGAGTAAAAGAATGTCTAATTTCAGGATTACGCTAAAGAAGAGACAATATGAAATGATTTTGAGAAGGGGAGGGGGAAAGAGAGTAATCTGTTAGCGTGGTTAGTATAAGAAAGTCATATAATGGCCACATCTCATATATTTGATTTAGAATTTATTATAAATTTTTTCGTAATTGTATTGCCCCAATTTTGTTTCCAGAGGTTGGATCGAATTTTACAAAATGGCTTCTGATCCTCATTAATATTTTATATAATTCATCTATTTATATTTTTAAAAAATGTTAATGAAGACAAGATTTCAAAATATACGATGCAGAAAGTATTGGTGCTTGGCGTGTGACTCTCGAGGTAGCAATTAGAAAAGAAATGACAGGGTCCTTGTAAAGGGTCCTTCGTGTCTACGTCTATTTCCACGGGGTAAGGGGCAATTCATTAAAAAAATTTACTCGAACACTTCCCTGGGGGCTGGGCGGCAGAATTTTTATTTTATCGTCGGCACTCTTGGCTTGCTAAAAAGATCCAAAAAAGTTATAGCGTGTCTCTTAAATTTTCCCCTGGCTATTTTGATATCAAACCTTTACCATAAATTGGACAAACGCTACTATTTAAAAATAGTCGAGTTCTCGTAGCGATTAATCCTCTTACGTCGAGTCTAGTATTTATTTAAAAAAAAAATATCTGTCTGTATGTCTGCGAACAAACATGCGCTAGAAATTGTATATCGGCACAAAATTTTACATACATGTTTACAGTCTCTCAAGGGCGATACTTAATGATTGAGGGGCTGAACCCAAAAACTCTAATAACTGCCGATCTAATGTATGTATCGACATGAGGTTTAATTTTTTTTTTTTTTACTAAGAAAATGTTACTAGTAATAGTACTGCCTGTAAGTAATGATACTGCTTATATTGATTTTTGCTGATGAAAGTATATCAGACCACCAGGCTGCAATGACTACGTACGTTATAGTATTAAGTCGTGCAATATTGTAATTATTGTCTAACTGCAGAATATTAAATTCTGACTCTACTCTGGGAGTCTTAAATTTTGCCTGCCCTATATTTTTATTCACCTAGGGTCGTCCTATCAGAAGGACAGCTTTTTTCATGTCCCAGATAATCCATGTTTCAAATCCGCTAACTTGAGCTCAATAGGCTAGCATGCTACCTCTGAGCTACCGGCGCCCTCAAATGTTAATTTTTAAAAATTAAGAAAAATTAAAATAGTGAAGTATGTAAAAATAAAGTTTAGGCGCTGAAATGTCCCGCGCTGAAACGGCGAGCTCGTCCGATATGTTATGGACCCCAAAAGGTGTTCAGCTGGAAGTTTTCCTATTCTAGTTCTGAAATTGGACAGTGACTGAGACTTTGGACTGGCCTGCAGCTCAGACTCGCCTGTGAATGAGGCTCGCCTGTTACTAAGACTCGCCTTTGTCCGACACTCGCCTGTCACTGAAACTGGACAGCGACTCAGACTCGCCTGAGACTAAGAGTGGTCTGTGAATAAGGCTCGCCTATTACTAAGACTCGCCTTTGTCTTACATTCGCCTGTCACTGAAACTGGACAGCGACTCAGACTCGCCTGTGACTGAAACGGTCTAATTTTTTTCCTGAACTTTCAAATTTTTTCCTCTTCATTTTGCCAAGGGAGAACGACTTACGGTCCAATAAAGTCAACATGGACTCTAAGCTCCTCTTATTTACTTTTCATTTCAATTTTATAGAGCAAATACGTATTCCCTGGAAATTCAATGTAAAGGAAGTTTAAAAACGTTCATCCAAATGAAAAAAAATTAATATAAAAAAATTAGACTCTCTTCTTCGTTCGGAGCCTGACTCGTGCGTATCATCAGTTTTAAGACCTGTCTCCGGAACTTGGGTACCTGTACCTTCACTTCAACCAAGTAAGGACACCCCTCTATACTTCCTTGGGACAGCTCGTTTTTCAAGATTTTAATCCATTCCCTAATATATTTTACTCTTTTTATCTAGATTTTACTTTTTTGTAAACCATATTCAGACAAATGTTCTATTGCTCCTCTGAATTATTTCTAAAGGATGCAGCAGATAGGTCAATTCGAATGCTCTCGGAAGAGCTGACGATGCCCTCTATTGTGTCAGAATTGGTAATGTCAACATAAATTCGAAGGGCGATAACCCAGGCTACTAACTGGACTTGATAAAGTCGCTAAGTGCATCGGTTCTGGGCCTATTGCTCCTCAAACTACATCACTTGACAACTAACTTGGACATTGGGTCTCCATTGTACGCTACAATGAAGATTCCAACTTAGCAAGAAGGGGGAGGAAGAGTGTTTAGCGCCCTCACTGCTTAACTCATCTCTCCATCAGTGTAAAGTAAGACAACGGTCTACTTGTACTTCTGTACCTTAATGTACCTAAGTACCATCTCGGCCTGTAGATGATGTCAGCATTAGCCTGAACGTTCGTATAGTTTTTGCAGCGTTTTTGTTCTTCCGAACGTCCAAGTCCATCGTCGCCTTTAATTCCCCCTAACAATCAGAAGAAAGGTAGGCTCTGAATCCACCCCATTTATTTTTTATTATTTATATACTAATTTATTTTTCTTCTTTTTCTCTTTTATGTATTTTTATTAACATTTAATTTATTTAATAAAATTTTAAAAACAACAACAACATTTATTTGGGACAGCAAGATGATGCTTTAAAATGTTAATAAAAATACATAAAAGAGAAAAACAAGAAAAATAAATTAGTATATAAATATATATAAAATATATATATATATATATATATATATATATATATATATATATATATATATGTATATTAATTATTATTATTTTGTTTTCTTTCTCTTTTTTAAATTTCGAGGATGGGACGCGTCGAACGTCCCGAAATGTCATCGTGAAAAAGAAACATCCGGAAAAGTTATCAAAAAATATTATATTCATTTTATTTTAATATTAAATTTTAATTAAATTAAAAAAATATCTACTCTATTTATTCTATACTTTATCTACTGTATAAAATTATTATTTTTGTACTCTTATTTTCAAGTATTTCTTCTTATTTTTTAGTAGTATTTTTAATTCTAATCCATGTATCTCAGACTCTAAGAGTTAATATCTGTTTAAGTAGGTAACTAAATTATAAGCTATTTTAATGTAAATATTCTTATAACGTATCCTATTTACCATGTTATAGTTTAACGGAAACAAAATATATTATTATTATTATTATCACCCTATTACAAACTCCCCTGGATGTTCGACAGTAGTATAAAATAATAAGTTGTGTTATTTACTTTGACCTGGAAAATTGTACATTAGATTTCACATTTGATAGAATGAACAAGGTTCTGGTCATAAGTTTCCTTAATTTCAAGATGAAAAATTCCTCGCAGAGTCTGAAGGGAGGATCATGATTTTTGTTCGAGCTACATAAAACTAAGGTAGCCTTTGTTGCTGTTCCGAAGGGTTGGTTTTTATAGGATAAAAGGAGACACTCTCTGTTAGGTCTTCTGATGAAAAATGCTCTGTGAAGAGTTTTGGGTGTAGAAAAATGATCCAATCAAGTGAGAACTTCCAAGAATGCCCAAATGCTTAGAGATCATCCGAGTTTCTTTATTATAGTACTTTGCCAAGAAGAAATTTATTTGACGCGTTTTGGAAAGCTTAGAAATAGTTACTTTGGTAATACACAGGATTTCACGTTTCAAGATCCCCCGAAGACGTTTTTTACATTTTCGCGATTATTTCTGTCTGTTTGTATGTTGTTAGAATTTTGTGTGAAAATGATTGCAACAATGAACATGAAATTTGAATTGAAGGTATCACGCTACGGCGCTAATTTAGATCTGATTTCAAATTGGCGGAAAATAGACGAAAATTAAAACTTCTTCACTTCAGGGACTAATATTTATGATGTTATGAAAATTTTTTTCAAATAAAAGTTATAGAGAAAACTAAAAGTCACATTTTATGTGAGAAAATGTTTTTCGAAGGCCACTCGGTTTGCGAGATAAATACCGAAAACTGACCTAAGGTGTCGGTTTTTTGGGGGGGAATTTGGTCAATTTACACGAAAACGGATACTCCTATCGAAATATTGTAATATAATTTCCAATCGCTAGTAACTCTCACAGTTGAGCTAACAGGGAAAGAATAAGAGCATTGGATGCTTAGGTCCCTAGGTGTACACAAGCTTTCATTTTCCTTTTTGGACAGAGTTCCTCCATATCTTAAAAGTAAGTCGAATGTTTGTTTTATTTATTCATTCATCTTTTTTTATTTATTTAGACTTTTTTATATAATCATTTATAATTGATTAATCTATATATATATATATATATATATATATATATATATATATATATATATATATATATATATGTTATTTTATATATATTGTTATAGTTATATTTCTTTTCTATATCTCGCACATTGGGACCTGATGATGGGACGAAAGAACGTCCCGAAAGATCGTTGGGATAAAGACACTTCCGAAGAGTTTTTTTGAAAAATAGTTATCTTAATTTTTATTAAATTGAAAAATGTATCTACTTATTATAAACGTATTTTGTATTAATTTTTTTATATACTCATATATTTTTAAGTATTTATTTGTTCAGTTTTTAATAATTTCAATTTACTTTTTTTAAATAGTTTTGTTATTACTACTAATCATAGGTGTGAGACTCAAGTAGTTATAAATCTATATCTTAATGTATAAATTCTTTTGACGTATCCTATTACCATGTATTGGTATAACGGAAATAAAATGTATTGTATTGTATCATATGGATGGCACCTTCATCAATTTTCAGCCCAATTGGCCGATGGGAAAGTGGGGATCACAGGAGATTGGCTTGAAACATAAACCCTATTAACTGCGGACATAAAATTTAGTATGAGGATCACTTTGTAAGTCAACTATTGATAAATAACCCAAACGGAGGGAGAGTAATAGTTGAGGAAAAACATTCACTCAAATTCCTTTACAAGAGAATAGCTATGAAGAAGCAAATGAGATTGTAGTAATGTGTTCCTCATGAATTACCATGGCATTAACTAAAACACAAGTGTAAGACTCAAAGGAGTAAAGGGTTATTTTGTAATGAATGGAATCGTAGGAATTGGACGAGATTACGTGTTTCGTGTACAAATATGGAAATAATGTATTTAAGACGGAACTCAAACAAGTAGATGAAGTTAATGCGATTACCGTTGATAACTGAGGACTGAGGGGCTCCTCTAGATGTTTTTAAGCTGTATATATCTGAATGTGGCCCTGGCTTAGCTCCCTAATACGATAAACAAGGCTTGCTTTTCTGTGGGGCATTGGTTAGTCGGTCTTCTCTTCATAATTCAATTATTGCCACTCAAGCTACCCACATCTCTGGCTATAGTGTGCATCATATGAAATAATTCGCTGCATTCTTCGGGGCTATATAACTTTTGTCATATTGATCTCAAATCTGAGGATTAAGCGATTGGAATCAAATTGGTAGAAATCAATTTTTCGATAGGATTAACCATTTTTGAGTAAATCAAGAAAAGACTAAAAATGTGTTTCAAAACTACCGAAAACCGGATGACCTGTGAAAAATCTTATTTCACACACATTTTATGAATTACAATATTAGAATTTTGATTACGTTATAAACGGTATCGGAGCGGTATCTTGTAAAGTGTAGTTAGGTCGCGAAGGAAAGTGGTCACATAAACATATTTTATTTTGAGGACGCCAGTAGCATGCTTGCTTACTGAGCTCAAGACCAATGCGATGGTGCTGAGCCTGTACTCGTTAATGACCCCTATCCTAGACGAATAAAAATTTAGGTTAGGCAAAATTTAGGACTCCCATAGTAGAGTCGGGCTCATGTCCACCAGAATGTCGAAAGAGCGCTCTGATAGTAGGCGATATGACCTTGTAGTTAAAAACTCAGTCATGAGTTCATGATAACTAACTATAAACTAATATTTAAAAAAATAAAAAATCATTAAAAAAAAGTAATAATAAAAATTCATGAAAGAATAAACTAAGAGAAATAAAATAAATTAGTATATATTTAATAATAAATGATGATTAAAGAAAACTCAGAAAATAACATATGGCTGTGCCACAATCACAAGGTTATCGTTTCCTGGGCCTGGCAGCTTTACATTAACTGGACATTACATTATGGTCAATTCATACTACAGGGAAGATACAGAAGCTTATTACATCGTCAAATAGATTATGTAATAAAGCAATCCCTGTATGGCATTATCATAACGGGGCATGAAATGTACAATCCCATTTATGGGGACATTTCAGACAACGGCAAAAATGGATTTATCTACCAAATGGAAGTCATTTCGTTTACTTCCGCATCCTACCAATGAGAACTGAATTTTGAATTTCACACAATTCACAATCTGATGATCGTTGAATAATTCAGGTAGTATACGCATTTTGTCATTGGAACGGTTTTGCTTTGCATTTCAAAGGAGTTCCAGGCTTTAGTTCATTATTAGTTAACTGTTTGGAGGTAAGGCAGCAGCTATACAAAATATTGGGGAAGTTATATAATCAGTCAGAAATTCGATGTTGAGTTTTTACTAAAATTTCATATTTTCCTACTGCCTGATTTCAAAAATGAAAAAAAAACATTAAAGCGTAGTCAAGGTCCACACCGTAGATTTTCCGTGAAAACTCCGGGATAAAATCATTTTTCATTTTCTTTTCGATGCTGCCGTGGCTCTTGCATTTGCTCGGCACTAGACTTTTTAGGTTTTTTAAATTCCTTTTGATACTAGCTTTCCTCTGATTTGCGTTTTCTATAATTCCGCGCATATTTACGATTCATATGAGACATCTTTAATTTTTTTGTAATTTTCAATTTAATACAAATGTTTACATATATTTCGGCGAATATTTTTATTGTTTCACTTTGAGTCCTAGTAGTGCTCCTCAAGCTCTTTACAATGACACCCGAATCAACGTCCTATCTAAACGCGTTATCACGCTACACTAATTTTACACGACGCTAATTCGCAACAATCATCCGCTGGCGCCCACACTAGCCCGATAACGTCACAGGCAAAACAAAAATTGCACAACAAACACGTACATACATGCTCTATCCATTGTGACCTCAACCGTTGTTATCGCATTATTAGTCTCGTAGTTATTCGATTTGTAATTAGATTTAATTCGATTTGTAGTTATTCGATTAGTCGATTGTAATCTGACGGTATTTTGTAACACAATAATGTTTGACCGGCTATCAATGTGCTTAACGAACGAATAGACGTTTTCACGTCAAAAAAACGTGTCACGTGAATAACTTCGAATAGATAGAGTGTACTGACACTAAATGTTATGTTAGTGTCCAGAACCCCATAAATAGGACACCTCTAGATATTCTAGGGATAAGGTCCAAACATAAAAACTCTAATATCTGCCGTCGTAATGAACAAAATTTTATCAGTCAATTCAAAATCCTATAAGGGCGGCAACTATCAAATGTCTTCGAAATCGGCCGAAGGGAAAGGGGGGAGGGGGGTTCGACTCAAAAGTTTAATAATACTTTTTTCATTTTTCCAATGATTCGGAAAACATGGAATTCCGGTGAAAATTCCGCATTACATTTCATCACATAACATTCCTTATACTTTGTATATCTGAGGACATAAAGTTAGATAGATAAACATTTTATTGCAATGAATGTTTTTTTTATTATATAATACTTATTATTATAGTTATAGAAAATAAAATAAAATAAAATAATATTAAAAGAATAAATATGGAAATGCACTTTATTAGAAATAGTGCAAGCAACTAAAATAATTCGGAATTATATAAAACAAAATGTGACCTTTGATAAATTGTAAAATTTGTAGTAGCCGTAACACAAAAATAAAAAATAAACAAAAAATATATATGCACCTTATAAGCAATAAATAAACCGAGGCCCTTAGTTTATTTTATCTGGGAGGTTAAATAAACTTAAGCAGTCCGTCCTTCGGATGGGACGTTATGTGATGGTCCCGAGCCTGTACGATGTCAGGTACTCGTTAAAGACCCCTACCCTAGGTGAATAAAAAATTTAGGGTAGGCAAAATTTAGGACTCCCATAGTAGAGTCGGACTCATGTTCACCAGAGCGACGAAAGAGCGCTCTGGTAATAGGAGATATGACCTCGTAGTTAAAGCCCGGGTATGAGTCATAAAACCTAACTTAACCAAACCTAGCAATAAATTAATTTATATTTTTCTTGATTTTAAGCCTAATAAATGAAAGAGAAATGTTTGCCTGGGGATATACAAAGAGGGGATATACATAGAGCAAAAAGTGTACAATATGTTGTCCTTTTCGTCTGCAGGCACTTTCAGGACAAAATTTATATCTACACCCTCCAAGTATTATCCTAAAATTTCTATTGGTATTATGGATTCGTATTTGTGCTAGCAGTCGGAGTTTTTCGATATGGCAGTTTACTGAAAGATAGTTTTCTTGAGACCTAAAGCACTGACCAATCGGTAGAGGGAATTATATTTAGAATTTAATATGATCTTTACATCTTCACGTACCAGGAGATTCCTCATGACTGGTACCAAATTACCACAATATATCTGGGAAGTAAAATAAGAATGATATTTGTGAGGAACAAAAATATATAAAAAACGTCAGTACGGATGGTTTATTTCATTAACTTTACACAGCTGTGGATCATCTGGGCGGTAGATTTTTTTCATTTTTTTTTATTTATTTTTCGCGTTGGTTCCCCTCCGCGGAACAAGGTCTAATACACAGTGTCGCCTCATTGACATACACTGCTACGAATTGCCGTATTTCCCCCAAACTCTCTTATTTGCCCGCCTCGCAGGCCCAATACAAACAGAATATCCCCCAGACCTTATCCTGTATCCACAGAAGCTCAGCCTTGTATTTTTTTTTTCTCTTTTTTATTTCCCCAGTTTTTTCGTTTTTCTACGTTTTTCCCTTTTTTTCTTTTTTTTTTTTTTTTTTTTTTTTATTTTCATTGGGATCCCAATCTCCGGAAACAAGTTGAACTGTGCTGCCGTCCAAATGAAAAACACCTCCTTTTCCAAGTCCTCTCATCCGGTTCCTCGTGGAAAACGTGACGGTGGCGTATTAAATTTTTCCTCGTTGACGTCTGACGCTCATCCATCCTCTGGCCTTACTTTTTCCTTTCCTTTTTTTTTTTTTCTTTTCGGTCAGTGTTGTTTTTCCCCGTCAGCTCCCCCCAACAAGATAGAAATGATAAGCCCTAACAAATTACCCAGATACTCCTCACGTACAAAATCTAATGATAAACCGTAAAAAATGTATTAGATCCACTCAATCTCTTTATCATTCTATTGTATTACATTTATTTTTTGACAAATAAAAGCTCACAACTCTTCACCTACTTCTGACAATAAATAATACACACTCTAGTGAGTAACTCTTTTTTCACAATTTTCCAATAGTTCACACTAAATGGACGCGTCAGTCCAAAAGAAAACTTGTCAAACATGAGGAGAAAACACACATCTGTTCTTATAACTCATAATACTCTACTGAGCTCAAGATCGTGGGTTCAAAACCGGGGCCGGGGACCTTAGGTTTTTTATCAGTGAGGTGAAAGAACACTAAGCCCACCGTCCTTCGGATGGGACGTTTAGCGATGGTCCCGAGCCTGTACGATGTCAGAAACTCGTTAAAGACCCCTACTCCCACAATAGGATCAGGCTCATGTCCACCAGAAGGAAACCCCGGTAATGAGTCACAATAACTAACTACAACTCTTAAAAATCACTCTATTTAAAAAAACAACAACATTACTTACAATGTAAGAAGTCAGTTCGCAACAAAATACTAAAAACTGCCTCATCTAAACAATTCATTCATTCAGATGTCAAAAATGTATAGTTATTTATGGTGACTCATGCCGGCTTTTACTGTGAGGTCATATCGCCTACTACCAGAGTGCTCTCCCGTCGCTCTGGTAGGCAGGATCCCGACTCTACTCTGGGAATCCTGAATACTCGAGAGGCCTCGAAATAAAATGGCTCTTCGTCAGATTTCAGCCAAATTCTAATCAGATCAAAGATAGCACATGCAACATCATCCGGGAGTCCAAGGTGTTGAAGGATGGGATCCTGAACCTCAAAAGGAACGAGCTTCGGCAACTAACTGGAGTTCTCACAGGACACGGTCCGTTCACACTGTAGGAGTCAAGGACAGTTCCACCTGTGACAGCTGTGGGGAAGAAGAGACGGCGGCGTTTTTGGTAAATGCACGGGATACGAGCGAACGAGATTCCACATTTTTGGTTAAGATGTAATCACAGAGGAGGATTTTAGAAGATTGGACAGCGGGAGTATTCTCAAGTTCCTTGGGGAAACTGAGAGACTGGGTACTTCATGAAGGACTTGGTTTAGGTAGTATAAACATACCGGTAACAAAACAAGGCCTTTCCCCCAGCCTTTCCAGAGAAGGGATAAGAGCCCTAGATGCTTAGGTCCCTAGGTGTAAAACACCAGCCTACCATATATATATTTACAATGATGTGTATTATATTTCATGTGTGTGTATTTGTAGTAACGAGTGAGGATCGAAGGTAGCCTAGATATAATTGGCGAATCCATGTTGAGCTGTGTTTTGTATGGTGCTTGTTAGCGGACAGTAACGAAATGGGAGACATCTTCTAGTCCTGCCCTTTGTTGACTATATCAGCCAATCTCTATGTACATACTTATTCTGTTTTTCCCTTCTCCTAGTTCGTAAGTGTTGTCATTCCCATACATGAAGAAAAAAACGGAAAAGTGAGATCAAATCAGGCATAAATGGTTTCCCGCATATGAAATACATAGAACAAGCAAGAAATAAACATATTTTTTTAGTTATTTTGTGTTTTTTATTTACCTAGAGCCACATAACCCTGACTTGACTGTATTTGACTCATCAAATTGCCAGAAGGGTAGCGGGCTCGTGTGTGTGTGTAATCTGGTGTATCGAAAAAAACAAATATGGTTATGTATATATCAAAAATACATGATATCGATACAATAGTACAAGAGTTATGTGATTATGGGGAAGCACAAGATCGATTTTTGGAACTTTGTGAGCGCTGTAACTCAGAAACGATTGTAGCAATGAATTTGAAATGAAAATGAATCGAATTTCCAACGGATTACATAAAAATATCTCAAATCCGGTTTTCGTGGCGCCTCCCCATAAATTCCTAACTATACGAAGTAAAGGGGAAGTTACGTAATCTTTCAGATGTTCGAATTTGAGTTTTCATCGTAACTTATATTCAGGCTTTTTCGTAACCCAAAAAACCTATTTTTCGCAAGCTAAAATAACCTTAAAGGCCTTTTTAAAAAAAACCTATTTCACCTGTTACAAAAATCTAATGGGAGACTTTGTTGTACTTAAAAATCCATAACTCTGAAACTGTTCAAGATGACTGTATGCTTCTGTTAATTCTACTTTATTTATTACCACTAAAGCCCTTCTGAAATGATCACAATTTGATGTAATATTCTTACATCTTCTAGTCAAGAAGTACTTTGACATGCAAAAAAAGTAGATTGGTCAAGATTTAGGTTGCTGAAAGAGGAAGAGGCTGATTAGGCGTTTCATTCGCTAAGTACACGAGTTTTCAGACCAAAGCTGAGCTCCCAAAGACCCAACTTTGAGTCGAGATAAGTCCCTCTTTAAGATATAAAGTTCTCTTCTTTAAAACTTAATCAGGTAATTGGACGGCTCTGAGTCAGATACTAATCCCAAATATCTTCATTTTCAAATGCTATGATGATCCCCCAGAGATGATCTTATTGAATTTCGACATTCAATTTGGAAATCACGAGTATAAAAAGCCCAGGTTTGTTGCAAGAGGCAACATTTTATTAATAGTCTGCGCAAAATTATGTTCGCACAGAAACTGCAAAACTATGATATCAATAATGATTATATTTATTTCGGTTAAACCATAACATGTTTTTTACGTTACTTGACTTTTAACAAAAAAATTTGTTAAACAGAAAAAATAAAGAAAAATTTATGTTTTTAAAAAAAATATTTTCTATTTCACTAAATATATAAGAGGGCGCCGGTAGCTCAGTGGTATGCGTGCTTGACTTCTGAGCTCAAGGTTGTGGGTTCGTAGCCCGACCGAGGCCCTTAGTTTATTTTATCTGGGAGGTAAAATAAACTTAAGCACGCCGTCCTTCGAATGGGACGTTAAGCGATGGTC
Organism: Aradus depressus; assembly: GCA_963662175.1. Lineage (NCBI taxonomy): Eukaryota > Metazoa > Arthropoda > Insecta > Hemiptera > Aradidae > Aradus > Aradus depressus. Next base: position 31,378,417 of record OY759217.1, on the reverse strand, counting down.
CCGAGCCTGTTAACATGTTTTTTACGTTACTTGACTTTTAACAAAAAAATTTGTTAAACAGAAAAAATAAAGAAAAATTTATGTTTTTAAAAAAAATATTTTCTATTTCACTAAATATATAAGAGGGCGCCGGTAGCTCAGTGGTATGCGTGCTTGACTTCTGAGCTCAAGGTTGTGGGTTCGTAGCCCGACCGAGGCCCTTAGTTTATTTTATCTGGGAGGTAAAATAAACTTAAGCACGCCGTCCTTCGAATGGGACGTTAAGCGATGGTCCCGAGCCTGTACGCTGTCAGGTACTCGTTAAAGACCCCTGCCCTAGGTGAATAAAAATTTAGGGTAGGCAAAATTTAGGACTCCCACAGTAGAGTCGGGCTCATGTCCACCAGAGTGACGATAGAGCGCTCTGGTAGTAGGCGATATGACGTATGAGTTAAAGCCCGGGCATGAGTCATAAAACCTAACCTAACCTAACTAAATATATATAAAATATGGGAGTAGTTTAAAAACAGACGTTTTTCTTTATTTTATATTAAGTGTTTCACAATAACTCTGCAAAAAATGTTAAATATCATAAAAACATAAGATAAAAACAATGATTACAAATAATGAAATACCCCCAAAAAAATTAAACGATTTCGATTTAAATAGAAAAGTCCTGGTATACTCCCTCAGGACGAATTAATCAATTACTTGTTCGCTGCCCCTCCAAAAGCGGTCAACAGTTTGCGCTAATTTTCAATAGTTGACTTACGTAGAGGCTCCTAAATCCTCATACTAAATTTTGTATCGATACATTTATTACATCGGCAGTTATGGGGTTTTTTGAGTTGAGTCCTCCTCTAATCCCTCTTCTCTTCTCCCGATTTCGCTGAAAATTATCAAGTGTCATCTCTATGGCATTTTGAATCCACATAATGAATCTTGTGTGTCTAAAAATCAGTAGGTTTCGTTGCTAGAAGGTTCAGGATTCACGTATAATTGTCATGTCGATCGATGCATTTATTCCATCGGAAGTAATCTTGCTCACAGATAGACATTTATTTTTTCATATTTGGAATCTGGAGGTTGGAAAACATGAAATTTCGCTAAAAATCATTTTTTGACCGATTACATAACTTCTCTTATACTATTTATTGTTTGATTTTGGATCAAGAAAAAAAAAAAATATATATATATATATATAAGGTTATCAATATTTTTAATCAAGCAGGACTCGATAAACACGATGTGACAAGTGACGACACAGCGAGTCGTGACATCGGTATCAACAGAATTCTGCAGGTATTACCCTGGACCAGGTTATGAACCAGAATACAACCATCACTATGTTATGCATCTCTGGATCTTATAACAAGATCTTGTTACGCTCTGAAACGCTCTTTCATTCATTATTTATTTTTGTTTTTTCTTTGCCTTTCTTTACTGTCCGTTTCTTCGTTTTTTTTTTTTTAAATAACGAGCACCCATATTATATTTTGTCCTTTGGGTTGCTGCGGGGGTGTAGCTCATTTTACTTCCCCAGATATACGAAGTATAGGGGAAGTTATGAAACGGTCGACAGGTTTTAGGGGGAGAACGAAAAGTTAATTGATTAATTCTTTCTGGGGAAGTACAGTTGCCGGTGATTCACCGATAATTTTTTTTTTATTAATGGAACAGGGATTTAGCTACAAACCCCTTGAGGGTAGGTTATACCCCCAAATTAAATTTTACCCCCCCCCCCCCCCCCCCCCTCACCGCACCCAAATAATAATTGATAACACCCCCAAGGGGTTCGTAGATTTCATTGTATTTTCACAATCATTTGAATGACTGTTTTTACAGTATAAATCAAAATGTTCCTTTCAATGAACAACGAGCTTCTGTATAACTGGATTTAATTTTTTTTATAGTTATTTATCAAAAAGAATTTAGTTAAACAAAAGAAATAGAAGAGTGATTCATAAATGATAGTTGTGCGACAAGATTTCTCGTAGAAATCAAAAAATACGTCTTCCCACTGTTTTATTTTCTACCAGAACCGATTTTGAACGCAACTGCTAAAGTATTAGGGTATAGAGTAGCAAAATAAAAGAAACTGCTTACCGTATAGTGTGGTGTCTAAAGATACACTGGCTAGTAACCCAACGGTCAACTCAGTCTATATACATGTAAAAAAATACTTAATTAAACATTCATCTGAAAATAATATGATATACAAATAACTAAAATAAATATCTATAATAATAATAATAATAATAATAAAATAAAAATCTATGCAATAATATAATGTTAATATAAATTGAATTTTTAGCCAAAGGAATGTTTGTCAAATAATAAAAAAAAAAATTCAGAAAAAATTTACTTGCGCACTATCACAGAGCTCGAAAAATAAAATCTATAAAATAATGAAAATCAACATAACTGAAATCAATTTAAAAAAAAATTACTTAGCTGTGATCATGACTATCTTTAGTTCTGACTACGTCTTTATGTCGTTGTAGTCTTACGTTACTGATATACGAGTCCAAACGAGATTATAAGCTATTGTAGCGAGTGTTGTAAAATTCTTCCTGGATTATTGTCTACAATTTTTAATTGAACCGTAAATTAATTAAATATTTCCAAAATTTTTCCCAATTTTGTAATCCCACGACTATCATATTACCAAAAATTAATTATATATATTTTGTGAAATAGGCAATATTTTTTTAATAACATACTTTTTTCTGTACTTTTCATTAAGTGTTTCACAATATCTCTGAAACAAAGGACGGGGTTAGAATGAAAATGGTCTAAGTGACATTTTTAAAACTTTAAAGAAACTGTGCATTAAGTTCTTAACTGATTTAAAAAATCTATAATTTATCGAAACCGGAAATATTTTGTCTTCTGCTTTTATGGTGAAAGTTGCTGTTAGCAAACCATACAATTGAATAAAAATCTTAATTTCAAGGTCACTATTGATATGTTTAAGTTACTTATTCATATTACTTGGTGGTAGGCAGATGTAGTGGACTAACTTGTTAAATAAGTAATTAGATTTATCAATCCAACATAATTTTTATTTATACCACAACTAGTTTCGGCAATTTGCCATCATCAGGTCGGCCAGCCAGGTCGAAAGATTTCTACAAGAATAGGGGAACATTTACCCAGGTCTAGTAGAGTGTCCGACTTCAAAGACCACCTGATAGCCACAGGTCACATGTTTTTGGCCGACAAAAATGTGGAATTTTTACATTTCGTAGATAAAGGTCCCACACTTGACTGGTTCGAAAAATTAGAAATTAAGAAATGTCTAAAAACAAAAAAAGACCTCTGCTTAAATAGGATAACTCAAACCCCCCCCTTCCTGAGCTTTGTTTTGGGGAGTGGGAGTCTTCCAGTTAGCCAGTGTCCAGCTGGTCCCTGATGATACTCGATCGTATCCCTTGACCTCTTCTCTAGAAAGGTATTTTTATTCAGAATATTTAAATTTATTGTTCTGTTTTTAATTCAAATTTTGTAACTTATTGTACCTTTGATAACTGTTATGTATTTTTAAATTGTTATATTTTATTTTTAACTTAATGATTGACATGAACTGTAAAAGCTCGCAAGTTCTAATTTAATTTTGGTTTATGTATGTTCAGATTCACCACCTGATGATGGCAAATTGCCGAAACTAGTTGTGATATAAATAAAAAATATGTGAGACTGATAAATCTTATTACTTATTTACTTATTCATGTCACCAAAGTGGTGTAAGTGATTTGCCGCTAGATCTCAGCACTGTCAATTATACTATCTGTCCTAAAAACAAGAAATCCTTGATAACACAAAATATCTAAATAACTAAATAAACGAACACTATTTTTATTACATCAAACATTAATATAAATTAATTATTTCTATTCAAAATAATATATTCATTTCTCTGCCGTTTGTTCTATAAATAATATTATTTATTATTGTGAGAGCTTTATATTATAACTTGAAGCTGCCCTCTATGATTGGTGATGTAAATTACATATGTTCATGATCAACCGTTCAGCTTTAGCACTAGTTCAACTATTTGTCTCTTTAGAGCTAACTTCCATGTCCAACACGCCATGCATTGAAATACCCTAGGGACTGACTATTGTGCAGTCTCGTGCATTGTTCCGCCCTACACGGAACATCAGCCCTGTTCAGCGTAATCTTCTGTCCGTCCCTTTATTATTCCAATGGAGTCTCTCTATAAGCCCTTACGTTCCCATCCTTTCTCATTTTGTAAAGGTGCAGCAACATAATCGATAATCTCACACTGAAATGTTCAATATAATATTATCCTTTATTGATGGGATTCAGTCCAATATTCAATAAGTTTATTTATTTACATATTTACAACGACATATTGTTCGTCGTTAGGAAGTGCAATGTTGAGGAATAGCGTATCATAATAGATTGTAGTGACTGAAGGCGTGGTATGTTTCATTTTTTGGTTGATACCGTATGTCCAGAGTATTGTGTTCTAAATGTGGTTTATTCTCAAACTGATAATTTTCGATTGTTGTGTTATTGATTTCAGTCGTCCAAATCGTATTTTGAGGTATGTGCCTTTTAGTCTGACGTGGGTTGTCCATAAGTTTAAAAATTAAAAAAATAAATATGTACATATGTATTCACAATAGCTCAATGTTAAGTCTACATTCATAAAGCACCAACTACTACAAGAAAAAAATAAAATATATTGTCTCCCCACTGTATTATTTGCGACTAGAACCGCTTTTCAACGGAACTGTGTCATCATCGGTATCACATTTCACCTGTACAGCGTGGGTAGTTTGATAGAATGTGCCACTGATGATAACGCGTTGAAAACAGATTCTAGTCGCAAATAGAACGGTGGGAGGACAACGTTTTATATTTCTATGGAATCTCGCCTTACATTTTATTATCACTTATGGGATATTGAAAATAAAAATAATTATGAAGTTATTAACAAAATTTATAAAAAAAATAATTTATGTAATAATATGTGATAAATAACTAAATAAATAATTGAGAATAAGTTAATTATGACTAAGAAAACGAATATAGGAGTAATTATATAGAGAACTAATTCAGCGAATGCAATCAAGGAAAACACTTTCATTAGTTGGCTTCTACAGATCAACAAATAAATACATAATTATATAGAGAACTAATTCAGCGAATGCAATCAAGGAAAACACTTTCATTAGTTGGCTTCTACAGATCAACAAATAAATACATAATTATATAGAGAACTAATTCAGCGAATGCAATCAAGGAAAACACTTTCATTAGTTGGCTTCTACAGATCAACAAATAAATACATAATTATATAGAGAACTAATTCAGCGAATGCAATCAAGGAAAACACTTTCATTAGTTGGCTTCTACAGATCAACAAATAAATACATAATTATATAGAGAACTAATTCAGCGAATGCAATCAAGGAAAACACTTTCATTAGTTGGCTTCTACAGATCAACAAATAAATACATAATTATATAGAGAACTAATTCAGCGAATGCAATCAAGGAAAACACTTTCATTAGTTGGCTTCTACAGATCAACAAATAAATACATAATTATATCTAAATGTGGTTAGTTGATGAGCAGATAATTACTTTAGATTTGGAAGTTGTTTGTTATTTCAAAACTCCATAAGAACGATACATGTTAATTTTGTCAAAGAGAAGAGGGCTAAACTCAAAAACCGTAATAACTGTCGTAATAATTTATCGACACGAATTTTAGTATGACGATTGATATCTTTCCAAAAGCCTTCCAAATGCTCCAATTTAAATCCCATATCCATCAGAAAGTCACTAAATCCCGTCCCTCTGATCTTTACCTCCCTTCCCATAGAACAACAACCTACCACAACTCCTTCCTTATCCAGGCTAAGGCCAACCTCACAATTCCGAAGCGACGCGACTGATACTCAAGTATCAGCCATTTGAGTTGCATGTGGGTATAATACCCGTAGGCAACTTTTCTCCTCACACTGAGGATACTGTGCAGCGACTAGGATCTCTTCAGTCTCCATCTAGTCCGTGGCGAGAAGCTGAGTTGTTCACCATGTCAAGTGATGAAGATGTCTTTGTTGCTTATTATTATTATTATTATTATAGAAAAAGGGAAATCCGAAGATTATGGCGCCATTCTTTCATCGAAAGGAATGTTAACTGCAGATTATTAATATGGTTTGAGCCACAATGCCTTCCTTATCCAGGCTAACTCCCTCTGGAACTCTCTCCCTCTCCAGATCCACCATGCTCCTACTCTTCTTTCATTTAAGTCCCTACTTTACCAGTATCTCCTAACTCAGCAAACCTCAGATTCCTAAGGCTATCTCCTATGGGATAGTTCCTTTTCTTCCTATAAGTCTCTCACTCCACTGGACAGATTCTTACTCTATTCTTTCATCTTCCCAGTTGGATCTCTGATTTTCTTTATAATTCACATATAACTCATTATTGTTATTATTGTTTACATTATTATTCTTACTTTGTTTTCTCAAAAAATGTCCGTTTTTATTTTATTTTTTATTTTTCATTAGTTCATTTTCATTGTTCTTTCCATTAACATTTATATTTCTTTAATTAATTCTTAGCGGCCTCTTTTCTTTTTTCTTTATTCTTCTTTATTCTCAATTGGTTGGTATGTGTATTCTTTTGTTTATCTTATCTAATTATTCTTAGGGGACGTATGCCCCAGAATATAGATTATTTTTCATTTTCATTTAATGCTCTGTCCACTTCTATTAATTTATTTTATTATATTAGATATTTATTTTCGTATACTTCTTCATAATTAAGCTGTTTAGATTCATTTTTTTATTTATTGTGGTCTAGTGTATCTACTGTAGCACTATTTTATTTATTTTTGTATTTTTTCTGATACTTTATTTAATTGTTTCTTTTCTTTTTGACTATGTATTTATTCTTAGGGGACCTCGGTCCTAGAATAATAAAATTTATTTTCATTTCATTTCATTGGTGGTTGAGAGATAACAAACACCTAGTTGATTAATTGACGTTTATTCACCCGGACGTTTTACTACGAGGTCTTATCGCCTACCACCAGAGCGCCCTTTCATCGGTCTGGTGGACGTGAGCCTGACTCCCCTCGTTTAATTGCCAAGGGTTCAAAATTCATGTCTCTCTGTGAACACGATCACTTCCCGATAGAATTAAAGTATTTTACACGAAATTTTATGTTGTGTATTTTGATCATATGTAATAGTAAGATGTGGTACAAGATTTCTCACAGAAATAAAAAAACGTCTTCCCACTTTTATTTTTGACCAGAACCGGTTTTCGAAGCAATAGCGTCATCATCAGTGGCACATCTCACCTGTACAACGTAATGACTAAATGACTACTGATTAGTAAAGAAAAACGGTTCTGGTTTAAATTAAAACAATAGGAAGACAACGTCTTTTATTTATATGACACCTACTGATTTTCAGCAAAACCAGTCGAAGGGATTCAAGTGAAGGTTTAGCACAAAAACTACCGATGCAATGAATGTATTGACTTACAATTTCATATGTAAACCCAAAACCCCATTAGAACAAAACACATATCAATTTTCCTTGAAATCGGCTGAAGGATGTGGAGGATCAGAGGATCTGGCCCTACCTCAAAAACTCTAAAATCTGTTGAGATAGTGACATGGAATTTAGTATGATGATTCAGAATAGAATAATATAAAAACATCATTAAACTATAATACTTCATAATAATAATGTCATTAGGTACTCTTCACTCAAAATAGAATAATATAAAAACATCATTAAACTATAATACTTCATAATAATAATGTCATTAGGTACTCTTCACTCAAAATAGAATAATATAAAAACATCATTAAACTATAATTCTTCATAGTTATTATGTCTTTGGGTAAGTAAGCCTTTTATGGGGCCGGTGCTCGGAATATCTCGGGAGACTCACCGAATTCGAATTAAAGAATGGACTCTAAGGATCTTTTGGAGCGTACATGGAGAGAAAAGACCACATGCAGGCAGTCGAAGATGTTCCTGGGAGTCCTGGGTTCTGAAAGACGGGATCCTGAACCTCAAAAGGAACGAGCTTAGACAACTGACTGGAGATCATGGTCCGTTCAATAGACACCTACACACTGTGGGAGTCAAGGACAGTCCTACCTGCGATAGATGTGGGGAAGAAGACGAAACGGCGGCACACTTCCTGGGCATCTTCGGGATATGCGCGAATGAGATTCCGCATCTTTGGTGGAGATGAAAACGCAGAGGATTTTAGAAGATTGGACTATGAGAGCATTCTCAGGTTCATTAAGGAAACTGGGAGACTGAGCACTTCATGAAGGGCTTGGTTTAGGTAGTATAATAAGGGGGAAGCCCAGCGCTTCCAGGGAAGGGATAAGAGCACTGGATGCTTAGGTCCCTAGCTGTAAAATACCAGCCCACCTCATATATAACGACTTCTTTTGGTACTCATCATTCAGAATAGAACAATATAAAAACATCATTAAACTATAATACTTCATAGTTATTATGTCCATTGGGTACTCGTCAACTTTGAATCCCTCATAACATTTGGATTGAGGGCAAAGCAGCAATCAAGCCAATATTAATAACATTTCCCACTTCCCTGTAAGCTCTTAAACTTTTTCTTCCGAGAAAAAAAAATAATAATAAGAAAAAATAGGGTATAAAATAAAAGTTACTTTCTTCTTGAAAAGTTGAGAAGAGGAAGGAACTTTTAATAGGACTCTGTCACGAAGAAAAATATTAATAAACTTATATCTATGTATATTTTGAAAATAGAACCTGCACAGAATATAAGTTTTTGATGGTACTTGAATTTTTCTGAAGGTTGTACTTCTCCGTCGTATATCGCAGAGGATAAGTTCCAGAAAAATGCCGCGTGGAAGTACCGTGAAAGTACAATTTATCTATCCATGTCAAAACAATTGTTGGCGAATCGCATTGTACTTCCCCATCACGAATTAATCAACTAAGTTATCGCTATCCCTCATAAAACCTATCAGGCTGAAAATTAATAGATTATATCATGATTTTTGAATTTTCATACTAAATTTTGTGTCGATACATTCAGTACATCGGCAGTTAATAGAGTTTTGAGTCGAGCCTCTCCTCTCTCTTATCCCTTAGCCCAAATCCACGGAAAATTAATAGGTGCCGTCAATATGGGTAAAAAAACATTATTTTATTAGCTCTGTACATATTTCCTTTCTTTACTAAAACAAAGAGAGACGTTAGAAAGCTTTAGGTCTGAGTAGAAAATGAACCGTGAAAATGAATCCGTGTTCTACGAGCCGCGAAATATATATATTACACTCATTTTAGACAGAAAAAATTATCCTCGTAATACTGATACAAGGTAGTGAAAATACGAATATTGTGTAATAGTGTACTACAACTTATTTTGTTGTGAAGTAACAGATGTTTTTGTGAAACAAGGTTTTCGTGTTCGTCTATTTTATGTGATTTTTTGTCAAATGAATCAAAAAGAAGAGCAACGCGTTTGTATCACGTTTTATGTGAAGTTGGGTAAAACGTTTACAGAAACTTTTCAGATGTTGCAGGAGGCTTTTGGGGATGAATGTCTGAGTCGATCAGTGTGTCATGAGTGGTATTTTCGGCAGGGGGAAAGTCAATTTTATGCTTTCGCTAGTACTAATTTTTCTTAGGATATCATGGCAGGAGATGTGAATTTCGAAGCTACTTTGAAATAGGAACCCATTTATCCTGATGGAATCAAAGTGAACATTTATTAGGGAAATTCAGTTGATGTCTTTAACCAAATTACTTGTCGCTTTAAAAAGTAATTAAGGACTTAAAAAAAAAAGTAATAAACCAGTTCTTAAATGGACTTAGTAACAGACCAGAGTTCTGAGCGGAATATTCAGATTTATTTCTATTTTAATTCTTATGAAAAATTCATTACAAATTTGCATTTTGAAAATGTTTCGGTGAAATAAAGAAATGGAAAAAGATAAAAATTAAAATGTTCTCTTCTAGTTTGAATATAAACTCAGCAATCAGAGACATTTGTATTATAATGGTATGGCTGAAATTATTTTAGCTGCTCTCAAAAGAGAGCTTAAATGCTCAAAGGTTTAAGACCTATCAGCATATTATCACATTAAGCTTGTCCCCCAAAACATATACATATGTTCGTTCGCGCGATGAATTCCGAAAACTCATTTCAATATTTTTGAAAGTTGAGCCAGGCCAGAAGAGCAGATTTTAAAAATTGGACTTCCGAATGTAGAGAAACCATAGTGGTTGGTTTAAAAAATAAAAGTCGTAACACTACGCTTTTGAATCAGTTAATTTAGGTCAGGAAACCTTTTCGTCAGGAGAACCTTCACTGCTTCACTAAAAGGAGCATAGAGAGTGCCGGTAGCTCAGTGGTATGCGTGCTTGCCTTCTGAGCTCAAGATCGTGGGTTCGAAACCCGGCCGAGGCCCTTAGTTTATTTTATCTTGGAGGTAAAACAAACTTTAGCACGCCGTCCTTTGGATGGGACGTTAAGCGATGGTCCCGAGCTTGTACGATGTCAGGTACTCGTTAAGGACCCCTGCCCTAGATGAATAAAAATTTAGGGTAGGCAAAATTTAGGACTCCCTCTGTAGAGTCGGGCTCATGTCCACCAGAGTGACGAAAAGAGCGCTGTGGTAGTAGGCGATATGACCTCGTAGTTAAAGCCCTGGCATGAGTCATAATAACTAACTAAAAGGTCCCTCCTTTAGGGAGGGTCAACATTTTATTCCTTCTGATACATGATATGAAGAGAACAAATCGTACATTATATACAAATCATATCCCAGCCTCACATTCTCCGGGAAATGTCCACATTCACCGTCTAATCACTCTTAGCGAAACTCAGGCCAACGGAGGGGGAACAGAATTGGGGCTGCTTAAGGTAATGAAGCCCTAGTACCAATGTCAGTTCTGGACCCCAGGATGCGCGGCCAACCCTCTTCCTCTGTCTTGTCATGTGAATGTTATATTTCTTTGTCTGTCTTGTGATACCTTTGTAAATATGTGTACTTGAAGTCAAACTGAAGGCTCTCTTATCTACCTACCTCCTTACGACTTATTTCCGAGGGGTTAAAATTCCTAGAAGAAACATCAATGGGGTTAATAAGTTTCGCTTGGTTGCAAAGAGTATTTTTATCTCTATAACGTATAATAACATGTAACCTCTATAACAGTGGGCGCAATAACATAAAAATACAAGCAATCAGTTCATAGTTCAAAATTGTAAAAAAAAATAGAATATAATATGAAATTTGGGGTCCTTGAATTTCAAGCTCTCCAAATAGATGGAACAGAAATGGAAAACAAGAAGATAGGATATAACAGCGAAGGAAGGAGGAAGCCCCGTTATAGACCAATGAAGACTAAGCCCATTCCGGCATAGCACCAATGGCCCTTCCAAATGGATTTAAACCACTTTTAAAACCCTTCCCAGCAAGGGTTGATTACTTCAACCCCTAAGAATCTCTAATTAAAATAACATTCCTCTACCGGGTGTAAATGTAATGTAGGTTAAGAGACGAAAAACCAACTTACCCAACCGCAATTAAACACAAACCACTCCAGTATCACTGTTCCAACACAAAAATATCTTGGAAGCCACTGACTATTCCACAAATTTTTTTTTTTTGTTTTCATTCAAATCTTTGAAAAAATATGCATTAGGGGCCAATATATATCCACTGCAACAAAAATAAATTCATAATTTCTACACCAACGTTTCAATACAATATATTTTTAAGCCAATACTATATATTTTGCAGTATTTATTTATTAATTTTTTCTTAATTTAATTTAATTTTTCATAATAGTATTGTTATTACTATTTTAGAATCATATCTGTGTCAGACTCAAATAGTTATAAATCTAATTTATAAGCTAACTTAATGTATACATTCTTTAGACGCATCCTATTAACATGTTATGGTTTAACGTAATAAAATTAATATTAATCTATCTTGGTGAAAAGATGATCTAGAGCAGCCAAAGCCTCCCTAAAAATGTATTAATTAAATCGAATTAATCAATTAATTTTTCGCTCCCCCTCCAAAAGCAGTCTACCGTTTACGCTAAATTTCAACAGTTGATTTACATAAGAGATCCTAAATCCCCATACTAAATTTTGTGTTGATAAATGCATTAATTATTTTAATTGGAAGACGTATACCACCTGTTAATATCCTGTCCGATAAACTCCCCCGTTAGAAGCCTCTTCCTGCCTCAGAGTATCAGTATAGACTAGACCGATCCAACTTTCATACATTACTCCTGGCCCATAATAAGAATGATATCTCAAACATTTTCTATTATTTAATCAGCGCTCTGAAACTTGAAGCATTCGTTGTTAACGAATAATGTACTTCATATTACATATTATATTGATATTCAATACCTACATCCCCACTCCATATTTACTGTCTATGTTACATTATTATTATTAATCTGTAATTATTTATTTTATTTATTTATGTTATTTATTTAGTTTGTTAAAGGTTCCTTTATATGTGTCATTATTGTTTTATATGTGTATTCCTTTATATGTGTCATTATTACGTTAATATTGTAAAAGTAATGGTCACTGACTACATTGTATAGGGGATCCCTTTAAACAATAAAAATTATTATTATTATAATGATTAGATCGGCAGTTTTTGAATTTAGGCCCCTCACTTGAACCCTTCCTTCCCTTCGGCCGATATCACTGAATTTTGACCGGTTATGTCCTCATTGGGTTTTGACTTAAAATATGAAATTTCATACTTATACATATATCGGCAGTTATTAGTCATTCCGCTGAAACTTGATAAGTGTTGTACTTATGAAGTTTTGTTTATGACATTTTGTGTCGGTATATTTACAACGGTAGTTATCAGAGTTTTTGAGTTAAGCCGCTCCCCTAATCTCCCCTTCCCTTTAGCCGAGTTGGTTGAAAATCGATTGGCGTTATCCTTATGGGGTTCTGGTCCCACATAACGAATTGCGTGTCGATACATTCATTCTATCTGGAGTTACCGTGTTCACAGACACACACACATAGATAGGCAGACAGACGTGTTTTTCATATTGGGATTACATAAAAGTCCGCATCGAATTTTCTGATTACACAACTTCCCACATACTTCGTATTCATATCGATCAATGTTTTTCACAAAGAAAGTGGATATGTATGTTGGTGATGATATAAAATGAAGTGTCTAAAGAGAACTTGATTAAGTTATCAAGAAGCCTTGACATTTTAATCTAGTTCAAAGGCTGGGATATCAAAACTAATAAGCAGAGGCAGGCGGTTGACTCAAAACAAGAAGCCTGGAAGCCAGGCCAGCAGAGCAAAGTTTCAGGAGAAGGGGAAACGAATTTGAGCCCCTGGAAAGATGAGCTCCTGGACCAGATCAATCTACCCTCTTTCTCTGTCTCATCATGTCAATGTTAGCCGCCATGATGTCTTATGCGTCTGTCTGTGTTTATGTGATTGCAACTTTGTGAGCGCTCTAATTCAAAAAGGGTTGTAGCATGAACTTGAAATTTGCATTGAAGGTGTCATATGTGCTAACTTAAGGCGGCTTCACACGACGCTAGTATCTTGTTCGAGTTACTGGAGGCGAGTGTTTCACAGGGATAGTGGCTACACGCTAAAATTGGTTTTTAACGTATATACGCCACTCGGTTTAGCGGCACTTTCCAGTAGTCGAGTTTTTTCTATTATTTTCTTGTTAATTTTTAGCACTAAATGCAAAAAGTCTTTGTTCAAAAAGTGTTTAAAGACGTGTATTAAAGTGATGGAAATAATCGAATCGGAAGAAAACGTGCCAACAAGAATATGGGTAAGAAAATGGCTGGCTGAAGATCCGCGCGTTCCGTCTCTATACAGTTCCACAAATTTTAAAATGGTATCTTCACCCCACTACATCACACCATTTTGAAAAACTACACGCAACGATCAACTATTACAAAACACATGGTACGCACTATCAACGACTTCAATAGCACTAAACTAACCACTCGTACGTGTTACTCGAATCGTGTAATCGGTCTCCAACGGTGCTAGTACGTCACATAGTCGAGTATTGTGTGCGGGAACCAACTCGTTCCAGTAAATAGGATTGCTTTCTATTCACTCGACTGGCATGGACACTCGCAGCAAGTACTCTACTGGAATACAGAACACCAATTTACACAAGGAGAGTACTAAAAGTGAGTACGAGTTACTAGTGTCGTGTAAAGCCACCCTTAGGTCTAATTAAATTTTGATCGAAATCGGGCTAATTTTTTTTTTTTTTTTAATTGAAATATTTTATTATGTTCCAATGTCCCAATCGGTACAGACCATAAGTAAATTTGTTGACAAAAGGTAATGGAACAATTTATGAACAATGATAACTAAATACAAGAGAGAAAAAAAAATGGATAAATAAAAAAAAAAATAATAATAAAAATGTCTCCGTGAAGTCATGAAGAATATGTACAAAATAATAACTATGTATACATTGAGAAAACAATTACAATGATAATAATAAAAAAAAAATAATAATAAATAACATAATATAATAATAATAAGAAGAAAAATATAAAAAGTTAGGTTAAAAAAAAATATATATATATATAATTAATAGATACATAAAAAAAAAAATAATAATAAGAATAAGAATCCAAATAAAAATATTTATTATAAAATAAAATATAATTATTAAATATTAAGGGCTTAAAAATATTAAGACCACTTTGCTTCAGAGTCTAACCGCGCTAGAATGTCATTAGGAACCAATTTTTTTAGACATGCCTGTTTTACGCGAAAACTGTTACTCATATAAAAAAATTGGTTTTAACCAAAAATGTTTCTTATTAAACTTCCAATGGCCTTCATGTCATCAGATTTGAGATAGGACCAGTATAAATAATGTTATAGTGCCCCAAAACACATACAATAAATTACCATTTGAAATTTTTTTAGTTTTGTATAAAATGTAACGCTTAGTATGAAATTGTAAAATGTTACTTTAATGTATCCAGTCGTCCAATATAATTTGAATTTGAGAGGGAGGATGACCTGTAAAAAAGTCGTTGGTATATAGCCACAACATTTACTATTATTTTTATTACTAATCACATGTGTGTCCGACTGTATGATTCAATAACTGTTTATGTAAAGAATTAATATGCTATTTTTATGTACCTAAACATTTTTATGACATATCCTATTATCATGTTACGGTTTAACGGAAATAAATAATATTATTATACTGTATTTATATTTATTATTATCATTTTTTTTATTGTGCACCCCCGAATGGCTGGAGCAGTTTCATGATCATTCAGATCAGATTAAATTTAATGTATTCCATCTAAGTTTTATCTCATGGCCTCCTAGTATCATCCTTGCTTATCTTATTCATCCCCAAAAGAAATATTTAAAAACTAACATACATAAAAAAAAAAATTATTGGGTCTTGACATATAAAAAGGCAAAGCCCCACTACTAGCTCTCTCTTTTTATTTCATTTTTTTATTTTCCCCTTTTTATGGCATGTCATTGGTCTGATAAAAGCGTAATAACTAGAGAAAATACTTCTATACAACTAGAGAAAACAATTACTTTCCAGGATGAATTTTTGCGTTACAAAAATTAAATTAATGAAAATAAGATCTATAAAATATTGAAAAAAAAAACATGTGATTACTAATCTCGGAGAGGAGCTGTTCCTGAACATGGATGGAGTCCCACCTCTATAGCCAGTCCAGTTATAATGGAGGCTTTCCAATGATATTAGAGGAACTCGAAAATGTTATGTAAAGTGAAGGGCAGACTAAAGAATATCTCGGTTTAACTCTCAATAAAATGTTAACCTGGTCACCTCATATCAACTCACTCCTAATAAAAATAAGATACCGTATAAAGCAGCTTAAATTCCTACTGTCAGCGAAATCTATTCTTACACTTTGCCTAAATCGCCTGATCTAACAGTGATACGCCTCCTACGGTCCTATAGATGTGGGATTTGGGGCTCTGCATCCAAATCCCAGATCCAAAGAATACAAACAATACAAAACAGAGTGCATAATCTGTTATAAAATAAAATTAAAAAATACTAAAAAATAAAAAACTTAAAAAAAAAGAAAGATTTTATTTGAATGAACTAAGGAGGAATAAAAATGTAATTAATTTTGTTACACACAAACCTCAAAAGACGATTTGGACGACTGAAATCAATTATCAGACGACGATCGACATTATCGCTTGAAAACAAACTTCACATATACAACACTATACTAAAACCCATCTGGACTTACGGCATCGAGATATGGGGATCAGGCAAAAAATCAAACCTACAACGTCTTCAGTCAACACAATCCATTATACTACGCCACATTGCCAATGCGCCATTTGACGTTTCCAACCTCACAACATAATGACCTCAACATGTCCATTTGTACCTTCTGTTATCAGGACACGATATCAAACTTTTCACGACAAACTCCATCATCACGCCAATCCACTTATACAAGAATTATCTACAAACATTCTCACCACAAATCCACCACGACGCCTCAAGCGGATATGGCAGAGGGACCTGCTCCAGGACTATCCTGGACTCCTCTTCGGTCACGTACCTCAGCAGTACAGCCTCGCACTTGACACTGCACTATTTATCGCAATTGCTAATGACAATGTTATGCCCTTGTAAATATAAAAATAAATAAAATGTTGTTATATATAATATACTACGTACTTATAAAGTTGAATCTTTATAAACGAAACAATATTCATTTGAAAAGTAAATGCTTGTCGCCTGCTAATAAATAATACATAAATAGGCTTGTGAGCGACAAGCTTTTACCTTTCAAATTAATATTATTACGTATACATATATACAGATTCAGCTTTCTAAGTACGTATCACATGTAACAAAATTGATTACTTATTTATTCCTTTTTAGTTTACTCAAATTAAAGCTTGTTTTTAAAAAAGATTTTTTAATTATTTTTCTTTCTCCTGATTTCACAATTAAATGTTATGAAGAATTAATTTTTTTCCAATATATGTTCTATTTCCTTCAAATATATAAAAAAAACAAATTACTAGTGCACTATTTAAGTAGGTAGACACAGGTCCAACCGTCAGATGGCAAAAAAGCTCGGCTAGACTGAGCAATCAAGCTAATATAAATAATAATAATATAAAATAATAGCAAGCCAATATAAAATAATAATTGTCTTATGTAAATTTTGTATAACTGTCCCTTACTTGTATTTTTATAAGCGTTATTTATTTTTACCCAACCTTCCGGATTTTTAACCATAATGTTCCGATTTGAAAAAAATCTCATTTGGCAACCCTACTCTGAGGCTGTATCAGATTTATTTAAATTGTTGGGAAAGAGGAGAGAAAATGTAGAAAGGAAACTGTAACAAAGTCGACAAAATAAAACAGAAGACTGGGTGTAATAAAAGGAGAAAGTAGAGGGGGGATAGGGTCTAATCTAGAGAAAACCAAGAGAGAATATAAATACAAATATAAATGTAAGGGAGTGTGAGGGGGTTGGGGGGTAAGCCAGGCTTAGGGGAGTTTATAGCGGCTCCAATACCCGGGATTACAGGTCACTACTGTCTTAATGAAGCTCCAAGGCAATTGACCATAGGATCCACCCTTAGTCGTTGGCTACATTGTAGATTTACAGCTGGACATGTAGGCTGGGCTCAACTTTTCAATTTGTTGTTTATAGGTAAATGTATTTTATTTCTAATAATCATTTGTTCATCCAAATTTCATCACACCAGTCCAAAATCTGCACATCCGTAGTAAATGATCTAAACCCAATTGTTTGTGTATTGATTATATTTGGAGATCCACTCCATATCAAAAAGACGTGTATATGTGGACAAGATTAGATGTTGGCTGCTCTGCTGATGGGCTGGTCTCCCTTGCCTTCTTTCACTTCAGGAGGAGCTGACGGATGGTTATACTACCTTGGCGCTGTCTGATGGCAGGCGGCTCTTTCTCCATTCCATACCGTAGAGTCAGTATGAGTCTATAAGACCCTGATCCGTCCAGTCCTTATCTACGCCAGTCAAATATGGACCCTATCCAAGTCTGACGAGAAGAACCTGTTGATATTTGAAAGGAAAATTCTTCGAAGGGTTTTCGGCCCTGTGAAGGACGGACTGGTTTGGAGAATTCGCAAAAATAGGGAAATCTACGAGCTGTTTGGTGAGGCTGATGTAGTGAGGATGGTGAAGTTGGGAAGGTTGAGTTGGGCAGGCCATGTAGCCCGAACGGAAGAGGGCGAAGTGTCAAGAACAGTCCTTGAGGAGCCTTTGTACCGATCAAGAAGAGCAGGCAGACCGAGGCTAAGGTGGGTGGATGGTGTGGCAGCTGACGCGAGAGAGCTTCTTGGTCAGCGAAATTGGAAAGCAGCTGCACAGGACAGCCGAATGGCGGAGGCTCATTGAGGAAGCCAGGACCCACTAGGGTTGTAGCGCCAGATAGATAGATAGAGTCAGTATGAAATTGCTCCTGTCCTTCCTGCGTCTTACCTTTCGCCCTATGACAATGACATATTCCAACGGCTAGTATACCCGGGATTTCAGATCATTACTGTCCTAATGAAGCTCTAAAGCAATTGATCAAAGGATCCACCCTCCGTCATTGGATTACTTTGTAACTTTACAGACAAACATATAGGCTGGGCTCAACTATTCAATTTGTTGTTTGTAGCTACATGTGCTTTATTTCTAATAATCATTTGTATATTCAAATTTAATCATACATGTCCAAAATGTGCACATCCGCAGAACTTGATCTGCAGCCAATTGTAATATCGCCTGGCCCGGTCTAGTATGGCCAGGATCGAAGAAATCATCGCCCGGCTCGGTCCTAGTATGGCTCCACTTTTACATTTTTATTTATAGAGATTAATGTGAATTGCAGATCGAGTTTCGTGAGCTTTTACTAAACCATTAGCTAAAAAGTCATTATTAATTATGTTAATTCCATGAAAGTTTGAGCCTCATTGCACTTGATACTGAAATGGAATTCTATGCTCTTAACGCACTAGAGTCGAGGGCAGATTAGTGTCACAACCTTAATCTGTCAAAGGGATTGGCGTTTACTTTAAGATCTTATTAATTATACTTTCCTTTATTTGTTCCGTACATTAGAATATATTAGAATTTGCTTGAAAAATTTATATAAATTTCGTTCAAAATTGATCCTAATTCTTTTCCACTTGAACTTGTAAGAAGAAGTCATCAATTGAAAATACAATAGATAAAATACGATTATTTAGCCGTAACAGGATTTTTTGTAATGTGTTATCACCGTTTTTTTAAAAAATTGTTTCACCAGACTGCCTGATCATGAAGGCAACCTCGAAAGCCAACTACCAAAGAATAATAAAATCTGTGAGAGGTCAGACTATATTTTACTTCCCCAGCTGTATGATCGATCAAAAATTCAAAGTTTTCTGCGGAATTTTATTTTTTTCCGACTCTTTATTCTAAAAATGAAGAAAAAAAATGTCTGCGAGTCGGTAAGAGTGTGTGTCTGTGAACACGATAACTCCCGATGTAATGATTGCATCAACCACACCAATCGTCAGTGACAACACCTATTGATTTTCAGCCTAATCAGTCGAAGGAAAGGATGGGATTAAGGAGAGGCTCTACACAAAAATCCCTTTGACTGCTGATGTAATGATCGACATGAAATTTAGTATTAGGATTCAGAAACCCCTATGTGAGTTAGATATTGGATTTTAGCCCAAACAGTCGATTGGCTTTGGAGGAAGAACGAAAACGAAATTGAATAATTTGTGTTGGGGAAGTACATAGCCAAAGATTCACCATCGTTATCAGGATGAACGTACGAAATTCTAAGCCCCATTTACAGCCTCCTGTCCCCCTTGAAAAGAAGCTCTGACGATCTGACCATGAATATTCTGATTTTATGTGTCTTTGGTCGTGTCTCGTGAGATGAAAGGTCTGGTTGTTCTGCTGTGTTAGGCCTCTGGTTGAGAAAAGCTGACAATAGGCAGGCCAACTCCCCAAACTTTGGAGGGGGGGGGGTACATCTCAAATATTTAGCTGGCCCCGCCCGGTCAGTGGAATCAATCCCTCCCTCTTCCTCTGGAGACTAACACAATCTTATGGCCAACCCTAACCCCATCCATAACTCAGCTCTTCCATCTCTGTCCCGACTATTTACTCCAACAACACTTATTTTTTATTACTCACCCTCTTTCTTCTTCTTCCCCTGTCTTAATATTTCTTATTTTTCAATTCCATTGTTTATTAGCCAATTTCTTTCTCTGTTGTAACAATTTTCTTTTTTATCATTTGGTTGGTGGGGTTATTGCATTCAATATTTAACCATAAACGCGTGTGTAGGATTGAACGATCCTTGATTTTGACGTATAACATATTTCTTAACGGATTTCTAGCTTCTGGGATGGTTAACTAGCCATGCGCTTAGGGGTGGATGTACACCATTATTTCTTGTAAAATACTCCTATGTCTCGGTTAGTCTCAAGAGCTGCTTTACTACTTTAGATGATACGCTCTGGGCTCTAGTTTTCCGATGATCTTGTGATTCCGCTTATAAGTGCTTCGCATTCGAAAATGTAGTAGCCTCTTTAAATCCTAACTTACTTAAAGGCCAACTTTCTTCGATCGAAAGTCTGCTTTCAGACATAATTTGTTGTCATCTCTGAATCCATATTGTTTACAACGCCTTTTCGGTTTGCTCTACAGATTCCCTGTGGATAAGAAAATGTAGTTTGAAATGCCCCTGCACCTACATCGTATTACTTTGGGGTTCCCTAGGGGAGAGGGTGAGGTAGCTTTGCTTCCTGCAGGTTGACGTTAGGTTGTTTTCGTGGTCATTTTTGTTCCCAAGAGTACATAGGATACATCGGTGGGGGTTCCCCGGTGTTCTAGAGATCTGTTTACGACGTTTTAGCCCAGTGTCATAATCGTCGGCATGGGACGCATCACATCTTGGATCGGGGCTCGAAGGAACTCGTATATGGTTGATTACCCGAATACCAGAAGCCTCATTACCTCAAGATGTGCGTATTGGGTATGCGGCTATCCTGGTGGGTGTGCATGGCTCAGGACCCGAGGCGTTGATGCTCAAAGAACCGTATGTCTTCCTTTGCTGAGATGTATTAAAGGATGATTTCTTTGTGGTTTGAGATAAGCAAGTATTACATATGTATGAGTGTGAATGAAATTTGAAATGGGAGTATGGAGAAATAGAAAACTGATGATGGTGGCAGCAGTTGTTGCACATAGCGAAGAACAACGTCAAGTCCCTCGTGCTGATGAGAAACACATAGACAAAGAATAGAATGGAAGCTTGCAATGGTTTTGTCATTCGGAAGAGGATCCCTCAAGTACTGGAAGGCGTTTTCAGAGGTAGGAAATGAAGAGAGAATTGAAGCGATGTTTTTAGAGAAAGGATCGAATGGAAATGCGTGACTTTCCCTCAGTTTTGGGAAAACATCACGTCATCATGGCACGATTTTTTTGAAGAATTGGTGGACAGCAGTTCTAGCACTCTAGATTGAAGCAATTTTGGAAAATTTGTAATTCCATACTCCAAACATACTTCTGCTATTTCTAAACAAAACTGGTGGGAAATGTTGAGACGCTTAAGGTTTATTTTATCTAATCAGTTTTACCTAAGACGTTTTGAGTTACAATTGTAAAGTGCTATTGTCGTACAGGGCTACATGAGACAGTTCTCTTCCTGACTTCACCAAGTTCACCGAATCAAGTTGTTTAGATTGACTTAGGTTAACACCTGCCAACTTCCTCGCTCAACTTCTAGATGTGATTTAATAACTAGTTGGAACTTGACTAAGTGAAATCCTTAATTTCCATTCTTATCGTTCCAGCTCCGGCTTCTGCATCTCTTGCATTTACATAATTTGTGAGAGCGCCGTTAGCTCATCCGTGCATGCTTACTGAGCTGAAGATCGCTGGTTCAAAACCCGTCCGAGGCTTTTAATTTATTTTATCTACGGGGTAAGAAAAAAAAAACTTAAGCGGTGGTCCCAAGCCTGTTCGATGTGAGATACTAGTTAAAGATCCCCCCTAGCGACGAAAGAGCTGTTTGGTAGTAGGCGATATGACTTTGTAGTTAAAGCGCGGGCATGAGTCATAGTAAATAACTGCTTAAATTTGTTTAAATTAAAGTTTGTTCTTTCAAGGAAGATATGAAGTGTTTATTAGCTTTTTCTCTTTTCGAAGGTTGTGAAATAAATCATACAGATTTTATTATTTGTACCAGCCGACTTTCGAGGTTGGCCTCATCATTAATCAGGCTCTACAAAGAACCTATTAAATAGTATATATTTTAAAAAAGTTGCCTGTGAATTAGCGGATATGTACTTCCCCAAAATTATTTCATTAACTTTTGCCCTCCCCCCCCAAACCTGTCGACCGTTCGCGCTAATAATATATAGTTGACATTGCAAACATCGGCAGTTCTTGGTGTTTTTGCGTTGAGCCTCGCTCTGATTCCCCTCTGATTTCTCTTCGGGTGAAAATCAATAAGTGTCGTTCTTCGGTTTCGAATTTACTTATTGAATGTCGTGTCGATATACTTTCGTCAGTTCTGTGAAACCCCTGTTCCCTTTTGCCGATATGACTTGAAGTCAATAGTTGTCGTCCTTAGAGGATACTGGATACGTCTTTCCTTGATTTACCCGAAAACGGTTAATCTTATCGAAATTCCTTATACAACGACATGTACGTATGTAATACTTTTATCCTAACCAGCAGCTGTAGTGCCCTAATAAGCCCAGTTTCGTCACATTCTACCCTCTTCAGCATGTTTATTCCTCTGGATTTTGGGTACAGAGCAGATATTAATTTATTAATATGCACAAATATATCAATAAAGTCAAAGTAAATTATACTGAGATGACGTTTGATAAAGGAGGGAGACAAGAGAAGTGGTCCTGCTGCTGTGAGGGTAAGTTGAATCCCTAAGTTGATAACATGGTTTGGGGGGGTCTGATTTATCATCCATTAGTGAGATAACAGTACTGAGTTATTATAAATCATAATTAGGGAAGCTGCAGAGGGTGCTTCATTAGTAACTAACCCGCTTCGTGTGATCCCAGCAGCCTCCTGATCATTTCGATTACCCAGATCATAGGATATTGCTTCATATGAACAGGAGAGCTAGGCTCAAGCTGGTTCTTATGTGGGATTGCAGCTTCAACTCGAAAGATTCAATGTTTCCTGAAAGAATACGATGTAAGTTGGTAATCTCTTGCAAGCAATCAAGCCGGCGAGCATGTGTCGAAACAAAAATATCCTGCCTTGTCAAGTTTGTTTACACACCTTCCATGCTACTTAACAGCATTGTTCGTTTCGAACTCGATAAAGCTCTCGATGCACACATGCTATATTTTTATGTTGGACAGACCGGTCGGAAGGGGAGGAACATTTAAGAAGGAGCTCTGAATTCCCCGACTCAGCCTCGTTATTACACAATATTCATAAAAGTAGAAATATGGATGTAACTGAGAGCATACAAATAAAATTGGAAAGGTAGAAAGGAGAGTCATCACTCCTCAATTCTAGAGAACGGATACGCTTGTCTGCCCTCACACACTCTGCTCTCAGTTGTTACTCACATGGGCTTGACTAACACATACACTACTAAGACCTGAAATGTTTTCATCTCTTGATAGTTTGTGTAGATTTACCGAAACAAAGAGTTCCGAGTCTGAAATATGTTATTACCGAGTCGTGTTACCGCCAGTTAAGCGAAATCTGTTTTTTTTTGTTCGAGGACGACATATCCAACAATCTTTGATGTGTAAACATCTTAGCTTGCACACACTCGCCCCTTCTCCAAAAAAAAAAAAAAAAAAAAATATGAACTAATAATCTCATGAAATACTGACGAAAAAGCGAAAGGATATACATTCAGCTTAGCGAAACCATTGGCGCACTCAAGCTAATGTAAGTTGTAGAGGGGGAAATCCGTAGAGTGATCGTGACTTGATCGCTCTGACGGCGTCTTTACTTTGTTGTAGTATGGATTGTGAAAATTCGTAATAAATTATTGTTAACAATTTTTAGATAATAAGAGAATATTTAGTATTAAAATAATTTAATATTTCGAAAATGAATGGGTATTTTCCAAAAAAATAATTGTAACAAATTAATTATAAATTAATAAATCCTTAATATGAAGGTATATTCGCATTTAACGGAAAACAAAATTACATAACGTGATACCCGATTGTAGATACGTGAATATACAGGGTGTACATTACATACGTTACTTAAATTAATTTAAATATATATAAGTTATAGAAACAAATATTGTACACCCCATCATAATTTCTGCATCCTCATCATTCTTTCCTAGTATTGTGTACGACATTCTTTCCCATCTTGCATTTTCCACTTTCCCAGGATCCTCAGTCTATCCCTGGCTCCCGTGTTGCTAACACCTCCTTTCTGACTTAGTGAATATAATAAGTTTCAGTTTAGTGAATGTTAAATAAAGTTCAATTTTTTAAAAAGCAATTACGGTGTGAACTTTACAAAACTTATATATATATTTATATTAATTAATAGCAACGCGAACGAGATACTTCAGAATCTCGGGTGTATGCATCTTATTTCAATTATCATAAATTTATATCTATTATAATAAAAAATGAATTTAACAGATAAAATATTGTTACTTTAAAATATTTGCTACTGAAATTTCATTCATTCCTTTTTTTCTAGTGAACAAACATAAATGCCTACACTTAACTATGAGAGTACTATTTGATAAAACAACTTGTTTTTATTTCCCCATTATACCCAGCATAGGGAAAGATATGCAATTGGTCAATAATTCGATGCGGAGTTTTCAATTGATTTCATGTTTTCGACCTCCTGCTCCGGAAAATGAAAAAAAAAAACTCAAAGGACGACACCTATTCATTTTCAATGGGATTGGGAGATCAGATGGGGGGCTTAACTCAAAAAGCCGATAATTGCCGTTGTACTCAATGTATCGACACGAAATTTTATATTTAAATTTTAAATCTCATAAGGATGGCATCTATTAATTTTCGAATGTATTGACACAAAATTTAGTATCAGGATATATAAGCCATTATTTCGTATATTGCGTTTTAGCCCAAACGGTCGATTAGGAGGGAGAGTGAAAACGTAATTGAATAATTCCTGCTGGGGAAGTTCATAGCCTGTGTTTTTTTTTTTTTTTTTTATATATATAAAATTTTTCTTTGAGACAGATATACTAGATAGCCGGATTACACAAGAGTTAAACTACGGATATCCACTGTTTTTCTTCCATTGCATCTGTGTCATATGCACTACTTCTCTGCCAGAATCCCAGTTTTCACTCATGGTAATACAGACGAGATAAAATACGGATATCCACTGCCTTTCTTTCATTGCATGTGTGTCATATGCACTACTCCTCTGTCAGGATCCCAGTTTCCACTCATGGTAATACTTGTTTGGGATAAAGTAAGGTCAGACTCTATGGTTTGTCTGTCGCTCTTATGACTGCCCTCAGAGGTAACGTAAAGAGTTATTTCATTTGGAAATAATGTTTGACCATATAGAAAACTCTCTCGTGTCCAATGAACGACTGCTCCTTGTCTTTAACGAGTACCTGATATCGTACAGGCTCGGGACGATCGCTTAACATCCCATTCGAAGGACGGCTTGCTTAAGTTTATTTTACCTCCCAGATAAAATTAACTAAGGCCCTAGGTCGGGATTTGAACCCACGATCTTGATTTCAGAAGGCAAGCACGCATATCATTGAGCTACCGGCGCCCTAATAGAAGATACAATATTATAAAATTTCTTTTAGAATAGGTTCTATTTTTATTATAAATATTTTTTATTTCTTTAAGATAAACCTTCCGGGTTAATATTTCTGTGCGATCACGGGCCCATTTCCTCAGGTCGCGAAGAGCGAAATGTTGAAAAATGAGAAGAAAAATACAAAAAAGATTAACTCTGTTTAGTTTAACTCTGTTTCATGTCAAAAAATGAAAATTTAAAGTATTTTTAACAAAATGGAGTTAGAAGGAAAATGTAAAAAGTATTAAAAAAATGGAAGAAAACAACAAATAAAGCTGGACTAAATATAGGGGTGGGGGGTGTTGGCCTGAGTCCGGCATTATAAAAAGTCCTAATGCCGGGCATTCAAAAGGCGGCTCACGTTCACATAATTCCATTCGAAATCCGTCCGCTCGTCCAGTCGACTCAAGCCCTCTGTACCCATGACATGTCTTCCGCTAACTGCTTCCTCCCACTCTTTGTTTTCTGCCTTTTTTGTTTGTTTTTTCTTAATTTGGGTATTTCACTTTGATGTTTTTAATTTAGGAGAACCACATTTCATTTCCCTTTCTCCCTTACTTGGAGCAAAAAAATTCCCTAAATTGCTGGTCAATAATTCCTGAAATGGATGACGAACAAAGTAATTACTTTATTCAAGAGCAATTTTTATGGAACATTAGGAGAAAATAAAAATTGTCGGTTTGGGCTAAAAATTAATAATTTACGTAGAGGCTTCTGAATCCACATACTAAATTTCGTGTCGATACATTCATTACATCGGCAGTTTTTTCAACGCATCGGCTACTGTGGTCGTTAGGGTTTCCGATATAGGATTAGCGGTGACGACTGGAAAAATATGTGTCGAACACTTCAGAGGTAGTGGTGTCCAGTAAAGGAAGGAGATATCCAAGGGTGGGGGACTAGCTGGCAGACTGGACAACCAGCCAGCTTAGCACCAAGTCTAGGGAGTTGTCTGAAGGGATAGCAAGCCTCCTCAGAGCGCTTCCTATCGCACCGCCAGTCCTTCAGCAAATCATCACCTAATCTCAATAACCAACTCTTCATATCTAAATATGTGATCTGGGAGGTGAAGAACCTTGAGCACGCCGTCCTTCGAATATTACAATCTTGTACGTTTAGTATAAGAATATATTTTAATCCTATATATGTGATAGTAAGATGTTGTGGGACGAGATTTCTAATAGAAATAAAAGACGTTGTCTTTCCACTGTTTTATTTTACACCAGAACCAGTTTTCGACGCAACAGCGTCATCATCAGTGGTTCATATATCATAGAATAACAAAATATACAAATAATAAAAAGTATAAGTATATGTTAAAGCATCAGGGTACAGAGTAAGAAAATAAAATTATAAAATTAACTTAACCCACCCACACAGCACAGCGGTTAGATGACAACTGGCATAGCTCTAAGGGGTGGGGAAAGCCAGGTTCACTCACTCTCTCAACATGCAAAAAACATTCATTCTAATATATACAATAAGTCTGTACATAATAGTAACATAAAATCCTTCAGCAAATCATCACCTAATCTCAATAACCAACTCTTCATATCTAAATATGTGATCTGGGAGGTGAAGAACCTTGAGCACGCCGTCCTTCGAATGGGACGTTAAACGATGATCCCAAGCCTGTACGATATCAGGTACCCTTAAAGACCTTTACTCTAAGTGATTAAAAAAATAGAGTAGGCAAAATTTATTACTCTCATAGTGGAGTCGGGGCCCATGTCCACCATAGTGATGAATGAGCACTCTGGTAGTAGGCGATATGACCTCGAGATAAAGTCCGGGCATGAGTCACAATAACGGAGTACATCGGCAGTTATTAGGATTTTGGAGGATTTTTCTTCTCTGACCCTCCTTCCCTTCCGCCGATTTTGCAGACAATCAATAGGTGTCGTCCATATGCGGTCCTGTATTATTTATCGACATGGGTTATGGTTACGTATCGACACGAAATTTAATATGTGAATCCTTCTTATATATTATACTATTACTATTAATCATAATAATTTAATTAAATATTAAATAATTAATATTAATAATTACTATTATATTCAGCCAAATCGACAAAAGGGAAGAGGGGATTGTGTGGGAGGCTGGGGAACGTGTCTTCTTAACATATAGGCTCGCTTTTATCGGCTTTCTAGAAATGTACTTGAAATGGTTAACGTCGTTTCTTTAGATAAATGACGGGGATCTCTTGGGATTCTCTTATTTATAACTTGATTAATGAAGTTTGCGTGCCAGAAGGATTGTCGGAATGTTGTTTCTAATTGGCTCTATTGCGACAGAGGTTTACTTTCTTGCTTTTATCTGCTGCGCTGCGCAGAAGTAACGAAGAATCACCTCGAAGAACCTAATCAAAGAAAGAGCACCTCTAGGAGATTTCGGTAGACCACAATGGATGAAAATCCGGACATTTTCTATCCCTAGGCAGAGAGAGCCCTTCAAGAACATCCCTAACCATCTTAGCCCATTGTTCTTTGCCGACCACTATTCTATGTCCATCCTATGACGACACCCATCTTGGCTTCCTAATCGGATTGGACATTTTCTATACAGTCCTAGAGACATATTGAGTGCCCTTTTCTGAACCCCCTTTCCCTTCAGCCAATATAGCTGAAATTTGACAGTTCTCATTGGGTTTTGACTTCTAATATGAAATTTCACGTCGATACATTTATTATATCGGCAGTTATTGAGGTTTTTGAGTTGAGCCCCCTGAAAACTAATGAGTGTCGGCCATATGTGATTTTGAGTTCACATATGAAATTACGTGTCGATACATTCATTACAACTTTAGTTTGTGAGATACATGCCGAAAACTTTCTTAAAATAATATCTCGAAATACATTATTTAGTCGTTTCCTTGATTTACGAAAACGGTTCGTTCTATCGAAAATTGGCCCTTTATTAAATTTCCAACTATCAAATTGTCCTCAGATGGCAGTAACGCATAGCAACGAATTTTAGAATATTTTTTTTACTATTGGTAGTGAGGGTAGCTCAGTGGTATGTTTGCTTGCCTACTGAGCTCATGATCGTGGGTTCGAAACCCGACCGAGGCCCTTAGGTTTTTTTATTTGGGAGGTGGAAAAACCATTAGCCACGCCGTCCTTCGCTTCGTTCGGATGGGACGTTAAGCGGTGGTTCCGAGCCTAAGCAACATTTTGGACTCCCACAGTAGAGTCGGGCTTATGTTCATCAGAGCGCTCTGGTAGTAGGTGATATAGTTAAAGCCAGATCATGAGTCACTATAACTAAGTACCTACTATTGGTACTAGAAACTTTTTTTTTTGGTAGTATCC
Source organism: Aradus depressus (assembly GCA_963662175.1). Taxonomy (NCBI): domain Eukaryota; kingdom Metazoa; phylum Arthropoda; class Insecta; order Hemiptera; family Aradidae; genus Aradus; species Aradus depressus. Next base: position 31,349,220 of record OY759217.1, on the reverse strand, counting down.
AAATATTTATTGGAGGATATCCATTATATTACATTCTTATTAAATATAATTTAGGAGCCATTGTTCTTATAGGAATGAAGACTATCTATCCTAAGAGATTCTGTCAAGGTATCCTAATATTTTGGTACGGTTCCACGGCCTGTAACGATTTCTGGCTGTTCCTTACTTCCCAGTGACAGGTCGATGTTGGAACCGTTCCAAAGAAGCACAGAAGGATCACTGTGTCACTATTTGACACTCCTTACCAGTTCCTGTTTCCTTCCCATTTATCACTTCCAGTACCTGTATTATTTCACATATAGTCCTCATTTTTAAATTGATATTGTTCACGTTTACAAAATATAATAGATTACTCAACAATAGTACAAATAGAAAATTGCTCAACTGAAAACCGTAATAACTGCCGATTTAATGAATGTATCGACATGAAATTTTATATTTAAATACTGCGTTGTACATAAGTTTTATTTTCAAAGTTAATTTCGTGCTAAAACTAAAAAAATATGTGATGTCATAACAGGACGTACTTATATCAAAAACGTTTTATTTGCCCAGCTATAAGAAATATAGGGGAAGTTATGTAATAGGTCAGAAATTCAATGCCGAGTTTTCAACGAAATTTCATGTTTTCTGTTATCCAGATTCCGAAAATCAAAAAAAATATTTTTGTCTGTGTCTGTGAACATATTTTTTACTCCTATACTGGTACGCTAGGAATTTCCACCATTCGTCTCCTAGTAGCCCAATAAACAACCTAAAACAGATTTTTTCGTCGTAGTGCAGTCTTCTCCGTACGCAGTTCTCACGTCCTGAAGAGCATCAAGATACTGCGCTGTCTTTTGCTCCCTTCTCTTGCAGTAGACGCAGCAGGAGTTGTCCTCTACTCCAATCCGATGTAGGTGTCCCTGAAGTCAGTGGAGTGCTCCAGCTCTGCATTCTGGAGGGAACACTTCACTATGCGCTTCGCGGCTTCCATAGTCAGGGTGTGTTAGTTAAGGCTAGCATAGCTGCATGTGAGCCCACTAAGATCTGCCCTGGTTTGTAGGGTCTCAAGCGCTAGTATCGTGGCCTTCACCCTTGAAATTGGAGGCATGCTTTCCGACGGGAGCAGTTATGTGGAAGTCATTCGAATACACGCCAGCCCCAGCGTTTTCCTTTGCTTCCTTCGCAGAGCCGTCGATGTAGACATGAACTCTTCCTTGGGGTAGCATTTCGAGATGGTCTCCAGTGCCGTAGTCGTCAGCTCCAAAGCTTTGTTGGCCGAGGCTTAGCTCCTTTTTACCTATAATCTTTTCGACCTCCCTGAAGAAGTTACTTCGGGTCTCCAGTCTGCCTTATGCCGGTCTATAGGTATTCCAATCGATCCGTTTCAGCCTCTTTGTGTCTGTGAACTAACTCCCGATATAATGAATCTCTCGACATGAAATTTTATATGTGTACCCAGAACCCTCTATGGACTAAATCTATTCATTTTCAGCCAAATTTACCAAAGAGGAAGGAAGAATTAAGGGGGAGGCTTAACACAAAAAGTGTAATAACTGCCGTTATAATGAATGTATTGACACAAAATTTCGTATGTAAATTCAAGGCTCTAAAAAGACGACCCCTATTTTTTTTTTCAGCGGAATCAGCCGATGGAGAGGGGGCTCAACTCCAAAGTCACAATGATTGCCGATTTAATGAATTTATCGACTCATAATTTATTATTAGGATTTAGAAGCCCATATGTTAGTCAACTATTGCTTCTTACCCCAAACGGTCGATTGGTCGAGTATTATAATCTCGTGTGTCTTTGTACCTCATAGAAGCAAAATCCCTCCTTTTTTTTTTAGCCTGACGGGTTCTGGTTAAAAATAAAAAAGTGGATATGCAACGTTATTCATTTCTATGAGGATTCTCGTCTCACAACATCCTACTATCCCATGTGTCTTTGTACGTTTTAAAAGCAAAAACTAATAGTGTAACTGTAATTAGGTGGTACACAGAATGTGCTCATTTTTCCATTTTGTATGTTGAGTTCTTTTGGGTACTTTGGAAGGATTAGATCAAAGAAAGGAAAAAGAAAATAACATATGTGAAGAGGAGGAATCTCTAATTATGGAAGTACAAGTATGGAAGGGTACAGCCCTTGGGTCCTTGATACTTCTTTAAGTTGCCTTGATATCCGCCGTAAAATCTCATAATTAGGGTTTGCCTGAGCCTAGTCCCCAGTTTGTGCCCTTTGATGTGCCTAATGAAAAATGAGACTTGTGTGGAGAGCTGGTCCTAATGAGGCTTTCTTTGACCCCTTTTGTTTCGTGCCTTTGACACCCCTCCAAGCCCCAACAACCAACAAGAGTACACAACATTTCATTTCAAATAGTAGCTACTTTTTTTTCTTTTCTGATTCTGCATTAAGGTTATACAATTTCCCTCAATCTAAATTCAGGTGCACTATATCGTTTTTTAATATTTTATGTGTCCAGCTTTACATAGTCAAAGTTACGTACTCGGTCAAGAATTCGATTTCGAGTTTATACCGATTTTAAAAAAATCACCATAATTTCCGATATAGATTGTGGCTGTGACGTCATACTTGTTAAGGCCGAAAAGTGAAATAAACTTTATAAAGACTATGGGGTATATGTGGAGGGGGTGACGCCATGTGTAAAGTGCATGTACTTTGTATAGTGGCCACTAGAGGTCACGGTGGCCATTGTTGTTCAGTTAACCTGACGAGTCAAGTGCAGTCTGGCTGTCTGTAGAGAGGTGCCCTCAGCCCTTTGCTGCACAACTCACCACCACCTCGACCAGTGCCTGCCCTCAGCCCTTGCTGCAGGTATTGGTCAAGAAGCCCCAGAAGACGGACCCTCAACCCAGACGCATTGTGTCGAGGCAGCTCCTTGGCGTCTCCACGCCACCGCTCACCTACCCCGGACATTTTAGTATTATTTGTTTTATCATTTCTTATATGTGATTCGTTTCTCTTGTTTCCATTCATTTAGTATTTTTTTTCATTATTATAATTTTTTCGTTAACCTATATACAGTCCACTCATTTTGTTTTTTTTCAATTACCTTCTATCAATTATATTATTTAGTTGCTTTAGGTATTAACAATACTATAATTTGTTTTATAATCTCTTTGTGGTTCAACATATATTTCTTATTTAATTTTCTTATTTGTATTTTTTATTTGCATACTTATATTATTTTGTATGTTATTTTTACCTTATTTTCTTAATGTGTAATTATAATTAATAATTGTATAAAATATATCTGATGACACTTGTATATAGAGAGGTAACCTTGTTGTTTACTCGTCTCTCCCATGTTTGTGTTGTGCTTGTAATGTTTGACTTTGTAAATTTTGTAAAAATATATAGTGTTCTTTCTATAAAATTTTATTGTGACTTAAACCTAGAGCTTCTTAGTTAGCTATGGTGGATATATACTCTTAATTTCCAGCCATAGCAACAAGATAATATAGACACGAAATTGTATATGAATGAATGAATACTTTATTTACACATGTATTTACAAGAGATTCTATTATCGAATATACAATATTGACAACGGCCAGGGACGTATTATATTCATACTATTCAGTTAATTTGTTTTTTATTGATAATATAGATTTGGGTCCAAGTATGCGTCGATTAAGTTCTAATCTCGTGTATGGGTTCCAGGTAAGTCTATTGTCCAGGTAGAACCCCTAGTAGCGAAATTGGTTGGAATAAGAATAGTAGTATTGTTAGTGGTAACAGGGGCGCAAGATTGTCGGCGAAGAGTAAAGGTGATCTGAGCACTATTCTCTGTGATACAATTTATGAATCTCAAGATGTTCCTGGAGATATAAGGACGCAAGGACCAATCCCAAATCGAGGTTTGGGGAAAGGATGTCGGCAGTATAAACTGTACAAAATGGGACGAAGGGTGCTTTCTTGAGGGATGCCTGCCTCAATAGCGCTGAACCCTGTAGGGAGAGCTACAGAACCAAGAAGAAATAGTGTTTCCCCCTATTACTTGTTCATCGTTTATCTGTTTTCTTTCGACTATAAATCCTCCAGGAAAGTTAAGACCATTTTCGGATAATCAGCGATCCAACTATCCAAGATACATTGTCAATAAATTCTCAAGAACAGAAAGTAGCTACTTGTTCTGTTGGTAGACAGGTCTGGGGCGAGATCTGACAAGACACGAGCTATTAATGGGTTTATGCCGACTCCAAGACCGTTGGTTCCTTCTTCTTTCTTCACCTTTCGTCTTCCCAAGGGTTTTACCCCAATTAACTTTTCCTGTGAAAACGGCCCTTCCACCAATTACTTTCATTCCCTTCCTTTCTGAAGATGTAATTCGTTTTGGGGGAATTTGACCTTCTACGAAAACCTTTTTTCCACCTTAAGAAAGTGTAACTTACTAATTTAATAACATGTGACATTTATGCTTCAGAAGTTTTCCAATAGTGAAGACTTATATGATTGACCTGAAGAAGAAACAGAAAGGAAATTGAATCAAATTGCGGAAACTTCCTTTTAAATCGGTTGGGGTTACTAGGCAAGATCAGAGATTTTGGGCGTTTGGATGACATGCTAGAATTTGAAGACATCTTTTTTTTTGGCCTTATGTACGATGCATATTAGGCATGTCCCTGTGTTATCTAGTTATTTACGACATACATGGCCCCGGGAGGGAGTTCTATCTATCTAAGAAATTAATCTCACTTCCAGATGAACCTCCAAACCAAAATGAGACCATGCGAAAGCCCTACGCACGGCCACTATTGACCCCATAGAGGATAACTAAATAGTTACCAACTGTGCGACTTTCAAAACCAGTTTTCCGATTGAATTTTATTTTCCCAGCTATACGAAGGGAGTATCTAGAAAATACGTGGTTGTTAATTGAAAGACTTGTTATGGCCAGATCATATATTTTAGTACGAAAAAAGCCCTATCGAAAAGTGTCTACATCTTACGACAGATAGCTCATTCAACTGTCGAGCCACTCTAGGCAATATTTTTACTTATACTTTTATTATGAGAAGAAAGTATTATAATCGTGCGAAAATTCGAGATCGAGTTTTCAATGGAAATTCACGTTTTTACGATTTTTCGCAGGTCGCCCGGTTTACCTTAAAATGACCGCTCGAATGTTTCCGGAGAGTTCACTTACAAACAGAATTTTCTTTTTTCATTTTAGGTATATGGAGGACGTAAAACATGAAATTCCGTAGAAAACCCCAAATTTCTGATCTATACTTCGTGTATGGGAAAGTAAATAGTTGTTGATAGAAGTAAGTCCTGTAATACCACATTACATATATTTTTTGACGTGACATCATCTTTATTTCGGTCAGTAGGGGGTTGCTTGCCAAAACCGCAAATAACGAAAACATGTTACACTAATATCTCTTATATCTTTGCAACCGTACTACCCGCGCGTCTTACTTTGGTATCGTTTCGTAGAGGAAAGAATCCATTACTCGATGACGCATGTGTCGCGTGCGCAGATGGCGCCGTTCTTGCACCACGCATGACGCAATTGGCGCTAAATTTCCCAGAGGCGTAGCTCGGCAGTATGTTTGTCGATCCGAGCGAGAGTGGTACTCTTCAGGAGTTATCAAGGCTTTACATTGTTGCAGAAACGTGACGGCTCCTCGGCCATGGCGCCCCCTTGTTTGACACGTAGGATCCAGAAATAGCGTGATGAAATTCGGGCAGTAAGACAGAAGGATGTCAATATACAGTAGAACCTCTATAAGTCGAACATCAAGGGAGACGCCAAAAAATTCGAGTTATAGAGTTTTCTACTTATGGAGGATTTCGACTTGTAGAGGTTAAGATTCATTCTAACTAATTTTGAATTAGAGAGGTGAAATAAATAAAAATTCAAGTTACAGAGGTAACAAACATATTTATACTTATTATAAATCAACATTATTTCAAAACATCCTTAAAATAAAAAATTCGTAGTATATGTAGGTATTAAAAAAAGTCAGTAATTTTTTTTTGCTTTAGATAATTGGTAATTCTATTTATTGTATACTCCTAAATTGTTTTCTAAGAAACAATGATGTACATTGTCGGCAAATTCTTAAAGGCCGTAACTTATTTTTCTTCGAGCTATAGAGGTAATAAGTTTCAAATAATCGAGTTGTAAAGGTTGTAAAATAAAACATTGTTACGTTCGAGATACAGAGTATAATTTATTTTTTCGAGTTATAGAGGAGAAAATAAGTAGGTACCAAAATGGCTTGTAGGGACTCACTGACTATTTCGACTAATAGAGGGGTTGAGATTTCGAGTTATGGAGGTTTTCGACTTAAAGAGGTTCTACTGTAATATAATTATAATTATAATAAAAACCAAAAATAATAATAATAAAAGACTTTTCACGTACCCCATTGCGGCTGCGTCCACCATATTTAGTTTCAGCACATTTTCAGTTTTTGAATGTGATGAAATGTCCGGATTGTGGTCTAGGAGACACATGTGGTTAGTATGGTGGTATGGTGGTTTCATGGTATATTTGGGCCCCATTTAAAAGCCCAAGTCTATGGGCCCCCCCCCCCCCCCCCCCCCCCCCCTCTTTTATGCAGGGTCACATCCAGGCTCAAGTAGGCCCCTGAGTCCTTCTCTCTCTGATTTACCGGCCTAATGGTCCGCAGCCTCCCTTCTCTTTTTCTTTTTCTCTCAACACCACTCGTCTTGAAAAACTTTACTCACTTTCAACACATTCTATTTTCACAAAAGCGCCTATTATACCTCGCGATTTTATTTTTACAATCTTGTACGTTTAGTATAAGAATATATTGTAAACCTATATATGTGATAGTGAGATGTTGTGGGACGAGATTTCTAATATAAATAAAAGACGTTGTCTTCCCACTGTTTTATTTTACACCAGAACCGGTTTTCGACGCAACAGCGTCATCATCAGTGGTTCATCTATCATAGAATAACAAAATATACAAATAATAAAAAGTATAAATATATCTTAAAGCATCAGGGTACAGAGTAAGAAAATAAAATTATAAAATTAACTTACCCCACCCACACAGCACAGCGGTTATAAGACAACTGGCATAGCTCTAAGGGGTAGGGAAAGCCAGGTTCACTCACTCTCTTAACATGCAAAAACCATTCATTCTAATATATATACAATAAGTCTGTACATAATAGTAACATAAAATTTTTTTCACCATACAGCCAATGAAATTATTATCAATATAATAAATAAAAAATTAAAATAAATACAATATTAAAAATATCATCACAGACTTGAAATAAAATACACATAATAAATATCTTTATAAAAACCAGTCAAAACATATTTACACTACATCTCTCACAGGACAGCTGCTTCCCTTAGTTTTGAACCAGTTATTGTAATCGTTCAAAACCTTGCCCTGATTGGAACCTGAGCATTCTAACTCAAAAACAATCGTAACAATGAAAATATTTTAAATGAAGATGTGTTAACATACATGATACCTCTTATATATATACGTATATGACCTTATGAAAAATTTTTTCACGTAAAAGTTCTAGAAAAAAGTTAAAGGTACATTTTATTTACAATTCATTTTTTCGAACGTCGCCCTGTTCGCGAGCTACATGCCGAAAACCATCGTAAAATGTCGTTTTGAAAGCCATTTTTTTTTATTGATTGATTTATGCGAAAAACGTTAGTCCTAACGAAAAATTGTTCCTTGCTCCAAATGTTCTTTATGAAATTTCCAACCTTGAGTATACACTCATATAAGATAGGACCAATTCTGAAGCAAGGGTGGATCCAGGATGTTCATCAGGGGGGGGGGGGGGGGGGGGGGGGGGGGGGGATTTCGTTGACAGGTTGAGTAACAGTCTCTGTAAACGAATGACCACAAGAGGTCATTCGCGCATCATTAGGACATTTTTCCCAATTTAACGTGCTTATTTCTTTATTCTTAACGAAACTGACTTATGAGCCTCTGCGCTAGGGAGGGGGGGGGGGAATACAGCTCCCCCCCCCCCACCCACCCCCTGTATCCGCCACTGTTTTGAAGAACATTCAATATATTTCTGCCCCCCCCCCCCCCCCCCCCCCCCCCACCCCCCCTCCCCCTTCTCAAACTCATTTTAAACTGACCTAACTGAGTAAAAGAAAGTCACTCTCAGGATCATGCCGTACAATGAAACAAAGAAAAGCGCCGACTTCAACACTTGATGATTGTTTTTGAGAGTGGGGAGTGATGGAAGACAGAGAGTGATCTGTTCAAAAGTGATTGGTATAAGTCCTGTTGTAGCACACATGGACTCCTCCCTTTTAACTCAAATCCATTTCATATTGTATTATATAAAAAAAATTACTATCAGAATTACTGTGTTCAATTAAACAAAGACAACCGCTGATGCCAAACAGAGTTGGGCGTAATCAATTACATTTTGTAATTGAATATCGTTACGATTACTAAAAACCACGATTACTTGATAATTAGGTTACCCTGTAATCATGACTACAAGTAAGCTATACTGCCGATTACTAAGTAATTAGATTATCAGGCAATCACGATTATCAAGTAATCGGTTGTGCCGATTACTAGTAATCCCGATTACTTTTTGTAGTGAATAACAAAAAATTTCGAAGCTGTTGAGAAAGCCTAATAGCATTAGATAAAAAAAACTATTAAATTAAATTAAAATCAAGTATAAAAAGTTATTAGTAAATAAAAGCTATGAATGAGGATTAAATATGATATTATCTCTACACAATACATCCGAAATAAACTAAATATGTAAAAATGTATACATTTGGATGTAACGTATATCTAGCCGCACGAAGTTAGCCGTTTTTATTTTTAATAATTAATATTTTTTAATGTTCTTGGGATCGTTGGAAAGGTCTGAATTTGCCAGTTATTGGCAAAATAAAATAAAAATTTGCCAGTTATTTGGTCATGTGCAAGAAACGTCGAAAGGTGCAATTTTTCATTTAAGTATATCTTCGTCAATATTTAATGTTTTAACACGTACAACCTTTTAAAATAAAGAAAAAAATATCCTGAAATTTGCCAGTGAATTTCTGAATTTGCCAGGTGCATATTTTTCTGCTAACCCTTGCAATTATTCAAAACCAAGTTTCGGAGTTTCACCGTTAGGGGTATACTTATACACCGTCACTGATGTAGCTTACAACTTTTACCGCAACTAGAGCCCCTAACGGTGAAACTCCGAAACTTGGTTTTGAATAATTGCAAGGATTAGCAGAAAAATATGTACCTGGTAAATTCAGAAATTCACTGGCAAATTTCAGGATATTTTTTTCTTTATTTTAAGAGGTTGTACATGTTAAAACATTAAATATTGACGAAGATATACTTAAATGAAAAATTGCACCTTTCAGACGTTTTTTGCACATGACCAAATAACTGGCAAATTTTTATTTTATTTTGCCAATAACTGGCAAATTCAGACCTTTCCAACGAGCCCAGGAACATTAAAAAATATTAATTATTAAAAATAAAAACGGTTAACTTCACGCTCCCGGTATATCTGCTATGAGAATTAATTAAGATAACTGTGAACAAGTAACCGCTTGAAGAATACTGTAATCAGTAACAGCTTGACGATTACTATAATCAGTAACCGCTTGACGATTACGATTACATAGTCGTAATAACATTGCACCAACTTATTACGATTACGTAATCAGTAATCGCGGTACGGTTGTCGAAAATGGTTAGTAATCTTTAACTGTTAATCGATTACAATATGTCCAACTCTGATGCCAACACATTACTTTCATATATTCAGTAATGAATTTGAGACTGATCTGTGCAAAAGTGGTTGGTATAAAAATAGTCCTGTTATGGCCACGTAATTTCAGAATATCCTGTATCAAAAAAATAAATAAAAAAAGTAGTACGTCTGTGCGTTATCCAATTTGTAGGAAGAAAAAGAAGTTGCCTTTTGTCTTCTTTGATGGGGGACCAAAGAAGAAAGTGATTGTGTAATGTTTGTTGTTCATTTGGTACTCTGTAAGACAGTGGACTCCACAGAGACCCCAAACCCAGAGATGAAAAACTTCCAACTCCTCTCTGGTCGGCTATAAGAAGGAAGGCTCCCCCTATTGTTTCAGAGCTGGGCTAAACTTTTGTCATGGGATTAAGGGGAGGGGGCCCCCCTGTGGAAGAGTCCCTCCCCCCCTGCAATCCTTCTAAAATATAGAAACAGCTCTGCAGTTGGGTCCGCAATGAATCAACCGTATAGGCAAGGAAATAAGAAACAATTGCTACCGACTAACTCTTCTCTACTTTAGTTTATATACAGTCCTCTTAATGGCACTCAAGGAACTAGTGAGTTATTGGACGTAAGTTGGCGCCGGATGGTAACAATCCAACATGTCTTCGCCTTCAAGTTTCCTTCATTCATTATAAACTTGTAGAAGAAAATGGTTATTTCCTTTCCAAATGAAACATACATTATTAAGAATTGGAATATGTGCATCATGTTTATGGACGAGGTAGCGAAGACATGTAAAACAAGAACTCCAGAAACAGAAATAGAAACATGGTACCGCAGAATGATTTTGGCTCAGTTCTTGATATATGCATCTAATGTGCCTACTCATAACGGAAATAAAAGGAGGGTATAGGTATAATGGCAGAAAAATCCAGAGAAAAGGTAGGTCAATCGACGTCAGGAAGAGCAAAGAACTGCAGCTCGGCAAGAAGCGTAAGGACAATCATATAATCTGCAACAGAGTACAGACGAGAAAGTAAATAATCTATACTACCAGATCTTCAGCACAGTGAGGTCAGCAGGAAGGCGAAACTCTACATCTTCAAGACTCCACACCTTCCAAGCCTCCTCTATGGCAGTGAGAGCTGGACGCCAGGAAGACCGCTGAACAGATGAGATTCCTCCGCAGAATAGTCGGCAACACCCGGAGGAACCCTAGGGAACGCCCCTTTGAAGGACATCATGGATAAGAGGCAGCTCGGCTGGTGACCAGAAGAAAGAAGGCCAAAGACCACGAAAATCCATGGAGGTCAGGCCAACAGACAGACAGCAGACGAGGACCATGGCTGAGATGCGCAACCTCACCAGAGACGGCAGTTGTGGCTTCCTCCATGCCAAGGGGCAGACCCAACAGAAATAAATATTATTGGAAGTAATTACTTCAGTTCACAGGAGGGATCAATACCGAAAAACTAATTATTCATTGATTTGGCCTAATTAATGATATAATTTAATGATGGGATCATTCATAATACAATACGTATTACATTAGAATTACCTGTTTTTAATTTATAATTCAATATCATCAATAATTTTAGCAACATCCTGGAATATGGCTATAACCTCATGCACAAGGATATCTACGGCCTCAACGAGAACTTGAAGCTGAGGACAAGCATCGCGAGGACGAGAGTGATATCCCAGATAAGGCTGTATAGAGAAAGTCTGGCTAGAGTGACGATGGGAGGAGTGTCCTACCTCTTCAACAGGGAAGAGAGCTGTAGTGTCTGTAACGAAGACCGGCCTTATTTTGACTGTAGCGTCTTTGTTATAATTCTCATTCCAATGCGACCTTTACTAATGTAAACAGCATTGTTTACTATCTGTGAAAACAGTATAATATTTTAATCCAGTCACTGCTAGACGTTCAAACGAATTTATTAAAATGGCAGAAATGTTTTGATAATCGGCAAAGCCTTGAATCGGAGTTAAATACATCTTGTGGCAGCAAAAATCCATCGTTAAAAAAAAATTTATTTGGGACCTTCCGTCACGTTGGGATAACGTTGTTGATTGTAATGACGATTATTTTTATGAATAAAATGATTTTATATGTATTACTTTCTTTAATTTTTAATTACCTAAAAAAACAACAGAACTTTTGAGAGGTCCCGATATATTATAACCCCTTGCCTAAAAGATGTATTTCCTAAGGACTAATAAAGAAATTGATAATTATGTCAGCATAATACAGTTTTCCACTTTACATGCATATGTCCGTAATGTTGACTGTTTTCAATTATGTATGTGGCATTATTAAATTCAAAATAACATTGTTTTGTTTTACAATTATGTGCCAGCACTGTTTCATTTAATGGGTTTTGTTCACTTTTGATTTTTAGAAATGACAATAAGGCGACAGTTTGTTTTTTTGTGAATTTCACATAGTCTAGATCATTCGCAAGAGTAAGACGAATCAAATGACATAAATAATTAAAATGGGTCCAGCCGCTTAAGCTCTGCCCAAAGAACAGAGAATAAAATATAAAATTTATATAGGTACATATATAAAATTGTGATAAAAATTAATTAAAAAGTAACTAATATGCGCTAATATTCAACAGTTGGCTTATTTAATAGGGGCTCCTGAATCCTCATGCAAAATTTTGTGTAGATAAATTCATTAAAGCGGCAGTTATTAAGGTTTTGAATGAGCCCCTATGTAAGCTCCGCAGTCGTGTAAAAAACAAGGCAATTTCACAAGACCATTTACACATCTAGCCAATTTCATCTAAGATTTCCTAGAGACGGTAATTGGGAAGAACCCTCTGTATATATTTGAAGTCCTCCTATACCCAATAGCGTATTTTTCTGCAAAAGAGGAAAAAAAGAAAATTGGTTTGACCAAGACTGGACTGTTATAGGTTGGGTGTAGAGACAGGGCTGGGCTGAGAACGGAAGGAACGAAGAGCCATAATGATGGGATTGGCGGTGCTTAGCTGGAAGCCTTATATTCGGATCACGTTGTGCTCTCAATTAGAGACATCCTAATGGCCTTCTAACACTTTCTAGTCTGGTCAACAATTCAATTCGCTTCGAATCGGGCATAGATTCTTCACTTTTCTTTTTACTTCCTCAGCTATTGGAAAGGGCTGTGGAAAATGTGAAAATGGCTAATATGGTGAATCATCGGCAATGTACTTCCCCAATGTTGGCTCCTCCTCCAGAACCACTCGATCTTTTGCGCACATCGACAGTTATTATGGTTTTTGGGTTGAGCCCCATCCACTGTATCCCCCTTTCCTTCGGTCGATTTTGCTTAAAATTCATAGGCATTGTCCTTATGCTATTTTGTCTTTAAATATGAGCTCCTCAAGCCTCTTTCAGATATTTTTTATTTCAATTTTTTTTTTAAATTTACAAATCGGTATTCACAACTGTATAAATAATATATACAACAAATTTGCTAAAAGAGTAAAATATGGCATTGTCTAAATGTCAAGAGGGGATAAATCATAGTGGTGACACTTCCTAGGCACATAGTTGCAGTCATTTATAACTAAGGATTACTTTGGGAAATCAGGGAGGAAAATAACTTTTTGAACCTGGATTTAGCTGCTTCGGTGACGAGGGAAATGCTGAGGTCGGTATGGAGGGTCTTGTTAGAAACCAAAATAAAAAAATATGTTAGAAATATAGTAAAGAGCATGATGATGAGGACAACCTCGAAATCCGGCTAGTACAAAAAGTAAAATCTGGGGAATAATTGCCGTTGTAATGAATATATTGACACGAAATTTCATATGTGAATATGTGAATTCAAAGCCCTATAAGGATGACATCTATTAATTTTCATCGGAATCAGCCAAAATGGAGGGGGATCAGACGAGGTGCTTAAGTCGAAAACTTCAATAACTGTAATGAATGTATCGATATGAAACAAGCAATTAGATTATGACAGAATAATTGCAATTAGAAGTAGCCGCCTTCGACAGTATTGACTATAGTATCAAGATCAAGACTTTTTGAGTATTTTATTTCATGTGCAGAACCCCAGAAATCCTTACATAGAAAGTTATAACCAATCCCTCGTCTATGGAATCCTGGGATTGGAAATCCTTTTTGTCCTGTAATTTTAAAGGGAATTCTCGGGAATCAAATACTCTATTAGCCAACTATTTCTACTGTAGAGGAATACTACTTCAATTGTCTCAATAATCCTGAAGTCTAATCCTAATCAAAAAAGCTGGAATAATATACTTGCTTCCTAAGTTTAGAGTTTGAATCCAGATGAACCCTTTCAGACTGATGATGGTACTCAGCCGGAATTACCTTTAGACGAGGATTACCTATTTAGGGAACTCTCCTTTTTAGGGTCTTTTAATATTATTATACTTATGATATTATTATAATTGAATTCCTGATTTCAAGAGGGGTTCAGGTTATCCGGAAATTGAGAAATTCTTTGTAGCCATTCAATATTTTTTTCTTAATATTTTCCTGTAAGTTTCACTGGGAAACATAGCATATGCATGGCATTGCACATGTATGCACTTAGGGACCTAAGCATTCAAGGCTCTTATCCCTTCCCTGTTATCTCTACGGTGGTAGTTCTAAATTTTGCATACCCAGGTTTAGTTAATAAAGGCGTGTCTACGATTATAGCTTAACGTCCTATCGATGTGCTCAAGGTTTTTACCTAGGAAATAAAAAAATTAAGGGCTTCGTCTGGGTTTCGGAATTTCATATTTCCCGATCCCCTATTTTCAAAATGAAAAAAAAAAAAAAGTCCATGAACTAATGTATTTCCAATTCCAATCACAAATTAATCAACTAAGTTTTTGCTCTCCCTCTAAAACCGATCGACCGGGCTAACAATTAATAATTGAGTTAAAATTTAATTGACAATTTTCAGCAGTGAAACACAATAAGAAAAAATGAACACAAGAGGTGTCAGAGAAACTTGGATGGATCACTTGATGATGCGGCTGGTCAGCCCCACCGCCTCCTCATTGGACCTCCTTAGGCAGCAAGTCGCGCGGCCACCATCGATTAAGTCGTCGAAGAGAGTTGCCCGACAAGGATTGGACCAACATCGCGTGTATAGTTGCTGGGTGACTTCTTGTAAAAATTTTATGGCGGTGTAATGTGTCGTTCGAAGCGTAGTAAGGGCGTTGTGTGATTGTTCGAAGAATTTTATTTAGCATTGTTGAGTTCATTGGGGGTGAGAGGGTAAGTAGAACCCCAGAGCTGAACGCCATATGTTCAGATAACGGTCGTCTAGACACTCTGTTTGTTGTGAAGTTGAGGTCGCCTGTTAGGGACTTCTAATTTAAGTTTTGGGTCCATACATACAATTCAATTTCTTTATTAGCCCTGAAGAAATACATCTTTTAGGTATGGGGTTCGGCTTGATATATACAGTTAAAAAAATAAAAACAGAAAAAAAAAATAGAATTAATAAAAAATAATAATAATAAATTACAAAGAAACAAACCATAACTCTCAATTAACAAACACATATAATTCTTCTAGTAAAATTGTACTCTATTTAACGTCCTCTAATTTTTAACGCCATTACTATGTAGAGCATGATATTGAATTTATTATTGTTATTAGTGTTGAAAAGGGTCTTGTGAGGTTGTGGGCTGGTCTGTGCTTCTCCCAGGTACTTTCTTCTCAGTTGGCTGAAGGCTGGACACTCCATGAAGAAGTGGTGGATGTCGTCAGGTCGGTCTTCGTTACAGACACTACAGCTCTCTTCCCTGTTGAAGAGGTAGGACACTCCTCCCATCGTCACTCTAGCCAGACTTTCTCTACACAGCCATATCTGAGATATCACTTTCGTCCTCTCGATGTTTGTCCTCAAGTTCTCGTTGTAGCCGTAGATATCTATAAGTGAGGTTATAACCAGATTCCAGGATGTTCTGAATGTCCCTGGAGCGACTCTTTACTTCAAATCGACTGACGATCATTTTCTTTTGCTCGTTGATAAGATGAGGGTTCTGAGCTTCCCACAACCATGAGCAGCCTACGGAGGTTAGGATACTGTGGAGTTGAGACACCCAGTTTGTAGGCAGGTAGGTCTGAGGGCTGCTTGCTCAGGAACAGGAGACGTTCGTAACCCACTCTAGGGTACCTGTCGGCTGACATCTCCAGCATTTTGCTCTATCGGCTTACTGCTCCTCCTATTACGATGTGGAGCATTGGTCAAATATGTTACCACAGTCTTATTCAGTATAAATATGAATTCAATACACGGAGTCACTCATATATCTGTTACCTATGAAACTGTGAAAAGCGACAGGTAAGACGCTGTGATTCTAGCTTACCAACTATTTAGAATTCTGTCACAGCTCAGTGCCGTCTTGTAAGTATTTTCACTGACATCATACATTCATGCCGTAATTTAGTTCTGGGTTCCCTCTGGCTTAACGTTTAATAATGCATATCCCAATTTTCTCATAGAATACTTAACATTTCCGAACCCACACCATCCTTGGAGAACTTATTGTGAACACTTGACTTATGTAAGTCAACTTATTCCCACTATTTTTTAATTTCTCAACGAATGGTATTTGAAAGGAAAAAAAAAAAGGCAACGGTGAATCATCAGCAATGAACTTCCCTCTCACGAATTCTTAAAATACGTTTTCGCTCTCCCTCTAAAACTAATTCACAGAATTGATTGAAAATCAATTGGTGTCTTATTCATGGACTTATGGCTCATCTTACTATATTTCATAATCTAATCCCTTCCTCTCTTTGGCCGATTTGACTGAGAATCAGCCGATATCGTCCTTATGGGTTTCTGAAAATGCATGTAAAATTTCATGTAGATAAGTTCATTATATTGGAAGCTATAATGTCCACAAACTGACAGGAAATGTTTCGTATAGTGGAAGTTTTGTAATCGGTCAGAAAGTCTGTGTTTATTTCAACGGAATTTCATAATGACCATAAAACAATATGACCATAAATAAATTGTCAACAAAAAAACGAAGAGAACCCCATAAGAACGATATCATGTATCCACATAAAGTTTAGTATGAACATTCACAGAAGCTCAAATGTAAGTTATTGATTTTTAGATCGGTATATACTGGTTTTTGTGGGGAAGCCGATGATTCACCAACGATTTTTTAAAAATATGTTTGGAATGAGGAAGGTGGAAAACATGATATTATATATTCCTGTGAAAACTCAATATTGAATTTCTGATCGATTACCTTACTTTCCCTATACTTCGTATAGCTGAGAAAGTAAAAAATAAAATAAATCGCTAAAATTTGTTATCCGCGAATTTTATTTGTCTCCTTGGCCCTTCACCATTTTAATTTAAATAATAGGGCTTTTTACAAATCGTGGATATAATAATTATTAATAGAACAATGGGGTCAATCGCCCCATTCAAGTGTCAAGTGCATTTGTTTTTGTTTACTTTTAGCCAAATTGAATGTATATGAGTAAAAAAACTTTGTATGTTGAAGTGAAATATTCCATTTTAAAAAAGAATGTTTAAAACTTGGAATATCCCTCCATTAAACTCAAGCTACTGTGAATCTTTTTAATTAACTTGAGACCTTAATTAAGATGATAAACAAATCTAAGCTGTCAATAATAAACTTTTAAATGGGTTATTTCTTATCTCATAATAAAAATTGCTAACAGTTCAATTTTTTCTCTTTTTTTTTTTTTGAGGGGGATTTCTAGGTTAAGCCAGATGACCAAAACAGATATTAAATACGTTGAATATGTCTGCTGTACGTCTCACTGCAAACAGACGACCCGATGTTCTGCCGATTCATCGGTTCATACTTTACTTTACTTTCTCTGGCGCTACGGTCCTTGTAGAACCTGGGCCTCCGCAACGATCTTCCGCCATTCTTCTCTATCCTCGGCCTCCCGTCTCCATCTTCTCACACCCATTTTTCTGAGGTCGTCCTCCAGCCAACGTAAGCGGGGTCTACCTCTTCTTCTTTGTCCTCCCGGGTGTCCCTCCAGTATCCTCCTCGGCAATCTGTCTGATTCCATCCTCTGTAAATGCCCCAGCCATCGCAGCCGCCTCTGCTTCACTAAGACCACCAGGTCCGGGCTCTTGTACAGGTCCCTATTGGTCAATATCCTCCATCTATCCCCCTCTGGAGTAGGGCTGTATATCTTCCTCAATACCTTCCTCTCCCACGTATTGAGTAAGACTTCGTCCCTCCTAGTCAGGACCCAGGTTTCACTCGCATATGTGACGACCGGTCTCAGGACTGTTTTATAAATTGCTATTTTGGCGTCTCGGGACACAGTTCTCGATCCGAGCACCTTCTGCAGTGACCGATAGCATCTATTCCCGCCCGTTATCATCGCTTTGATGTCTTCAATAACGTCGGTCCTTTACGTGATAACGGCCCCCAGGCACTTGAAGCTATCCACCCGGTCAAACCTGCAACCTCCAAGTACGAGTTCCTTGTCTTTTACTTCCTTCCTCGTGGTTCTCATGTACTTGGTTTTGCCCTCGTTGACAAGAAGACCAAGCTTCCTAGACTCCTCGTCACATTCCTGGAACGCCCCCGCCAATACAGCTTTCGATTGTCCGGTTATGACCACATCGTCGGCTCTTGGCGGGAGCAAAAAAAGTCACGGTAAGACCCGACCGGCGAAAAATGTTCCGTTGATGGCCGGCCAAAAAACGCCTTGATCCCGAGCTCTTCTCCCAACATTCGACAGAGGGATATTGCATTATTGCAAGGCAGACCCTCTAAAACTAAGTGAAGGGTATATGAAAGTCATTCTCAGAAATGCCAACACATTACTTTCATAAACCCAGTGATGACAGTATGAAATACACTTTATAGAAGGGAGGGAGAAAGGGTTTCCACTTTCCTCCACATAGAAACCAAATTTGGGGTGTGCGCTCCACAATTTGGGTGCATGAGATGTAAGGTGTTCACAATGTTCATTTGATTACGGTATCCACCAAACCTTTTTGATTGTTCTTTATGAAAAAAATGTCCTCACATTTTTCTCAACCCCTACTCATCGAATGATAACGTTCCTTCCGTACCAATTTCAATGAACTAAACATGAAATAATATATATATATATATTATTTATGTATTCTTTTCTGTTTCAGGTTCAGAATGCGTGAAGATCGTCAAATTCACCGTACCGGAAAAAGTAAAGAATGGTTCAGAATCCTCCGTGGTTCTGGACTGTGACTATGCGATAAGTCCTGAGAACATGCAAGGCCTCGTCATCAAGTGGTACTTCAACAAGAAGAATCTGATCTACCAGTGGATCGTGGAGGGAGGACAACCTCAGGCCCGGGGTCCCTTCAAGGGCAAACTCAATTTGGACTATAAGGCGAGCGATGACCCAGTCAAGAAACATCGGGCTCTGCAGATCTGGAGTCCGACCACCAACTTCAGTGGGACCTATACCTGCAAAGTGACCACCTTCTCTGGAGAGGATGAGCGCTCCAAGTCCATGATTGTCTATGGTAAGTCATGTACAATAAATAAAAAATATATGAAAATAATAATTGTCTATATACAAAACAAAGTGAAAACATTCAATTTAAATAATAATAATAAAAAAGATAAAATAAAATAAACATCGAGAAGCTCTTCAACTCGAGACCCCTCGAAACACTTCCGGTTCTCTGTCATACCCATCCCTCCCCTCCAACTTAATGGGGGCAGGGGAGGCCGCGGGGGTCCACAATACTAGAATAGCTTATAACCTCGTGTGGCTTCAGTAACACGACAACGAAGAAAATACGCTCTCTGCGCTAGAGGCAGTCACGATCACTCTACGGGGAAACTCATCTACTCCCTTCACAAATTAGCTCGGGTGCACTGGTTTTGCTGCGCATGATGAATATCCGTTCACTTTTTCGTCACAGTTCCTTAAAATAACTACAGTAAGATTTTTTTTTTTTGTTTATATTGCATATTTATATAATGCATTTATGTGAGGTAAACGAGTTGTAGCGAGCAAATAGCTGTCTATACAGGTAACATATCCAGTTCTGGAGGGTTGTCCCTAAGCAAAGACATTCAAAACGGAACCCTCAGAGAAAAGAAGCCACTGGACATTGTCATATCAACAAACATCTAAAAAATATGGGAATCGCAGAAGCCCTTTGTGCAAGTAATGTGGCGAGGAAAATGAAACTGCAGCAGAATCCTGGATTTTATTAAAGGTTCAACCCTGGGGTCTGTCAGAAAATTCTGGTATTTGTAGAATCCATGGTTACCCAGAGTTTTGGTTTTTCATCTTCTTCCTACAGTGCTACGGTCCTGAGATAACCCGGGCCTCCGTCACAATCCTCCTCCATTCGTCTCGATCCAAAACCTTCTTCCTCCACGATGCCCAACACTCGGAGATCCTCCTCGACGTCGTCCAGCCAACGGAGTATCGGTCTTCCTCTTCTCCTGACACCGCCTGGCCTACCGTAGAGGGCTTGTTTAGGGAGTCTTCCTACTTCCATTCGCTCTACGTGGCCCAACCAACGTAATCTCGCCTCTCGGAAACAGGTCCATAAATCTTTCTAAGTACTTTCCGTTCCCACAGAGTGGTTTTTAAATTCATAAATGTCGTGAAAAATTTCTAAATGTAGACTGCTAAAAATCGTAGAAAATAAGTAAATTAAAAAATGCCGGGAGTCATTTTGTAGATAGCTACGTCACGAAGAGAATTACCCGAAGCGGAGAAGGGAATCAGAGGGGCTCAAATACCCTAATATAATTGCCGATGTAATGAATGTGTCGACACAAAATTGAATATGAAGGTTCAAAAATTTGGAATTTGAGCCCAAACTGACTTTCTGTTCTAGTGAAGTACATAGCGATTTTTTTGTTCTGTTTTCCCTCATAGGATCAATACATATGAAGTAGTCTTTATATAATCTTTTTCCAAATGTCCTATACATGTTGGATAAGAGTGTCTGCCCATTATGCAAAGTTCCTTGGGAACATAAAATGTTATTTATGTCTGAGTTGGGGGAATGTTGCAAGACATTGGCGACAATTGGCTCTGTCTGGCGCCCCACCCGATATGTGTCTCTTTTCTCTTTTATGTTAATAAAGTCCCACGAAGCTATTTTTCGAAAACTCCTTTCTGCATAGCATGAATCCTAACTGTTTTCCTTTTATTTTTCTTCTGTCTTTACAATACTGTCTCTTTATTCTGCTTTAAAATGATATGCCACTAACCATCTTTATTGAAAGGGGAAAAGAATAAAAGAATATGACCTGTTTTATCCTTGGAAACTCGGCAATAGTCCAAGTCAACTGACTATTTTGGTCTGTCTACTACATTTTATTTTACGACTCCAGTTATACGATGTATAGGGAAAGTTATGTAATCGGTCGTCAGTTATGGTGACGTTTAATGGGTTTTCATATTTTTAAACGATGTTTTTGAATTTTCTGTAGACACAAAAATGATTTAATGATAATTAATTATGTTAATTTGGATGCACTGATGTCACTTACACAATGTTTCGCCGGAGTTTCAACAAAATTGCATATTCATTTCAACTGGCAAAATGTAACAGTTGCAATTTTGTTTACTTTATCATCAGGGGAAATGCCATGCATTACTGTTTAATTTTCCAACGATGTTTCTTCAAGATTAACGTGCTCATCATATTGTTGACTAATATTACCTGCAATACTTCATAAATATATTCAAGATACCGAAATAAGAAGAAAAAATCGTCTGTGAATCACAGGCTATGTACTTCCCCAGCAGGAATTTAATTAATTAAGTTTTCGCTCCAAAAGCAATCGACCGTTTGGGCTAAAACTCAATATTTGAATTTGAAATTACAATAAGGCTGAAAACAGGCCAACTTAATCAGCCTAAATGATATAGACTCGTTTTTTTCAATAAAAAGACGGCGTTTTGTAAAAAGATTAGGTTTCTTACAAAAAGGCTGATTCAACAATGATCCTTCCTGTTGATAGATTTAGATTAAATTCAGATTGTTTATAGTGCCTTGAGATACGTTCGAGAATATTTTCTACGTTGTGTTACTCCAAATTCTTAGGAAAAGGTAGATTTAAGTTCTCACAAACGATGAGAGAACTTTTGCTTCCTAAAGGTCATCTTTTAACGAAATTGGGGAACTTCCTAAAGAAAAACTTTATTCGGTTTGAATGAAATGTTGTACGAATAAGTTTTTGACTGTAAACTTAAAACACGATGAAAGTTTCAAAAGTTTGATTTTGAAGGAGTATACGGGCGAACGACAAACAGTTCACATCGACTAAACCCTCCGGCGCAAATTGTGTACCTTAACAATAATTTCAACCCTTTAAAAACGAAATCCACTATCTAGTCCTCCTACTTCGAATCCTCACACGAGGCGGTCTAAAAAACGTTATTCAGGTTAGTAACGTTATCTACTTGGATAGTAACGTTATCTGCTTGGTTAGTTAACTGTAATCTGCTTCTTCCCTCTCAACTTAAATGAAAATATCTGATACCTCCCGGCTTACATAAGACCATTAAAACGATGTTCTACTCAATG
Organism: Aradus depressus; assembly: GCA_963662175.1. Taxonomy (NCBI): domain Eukaryota; kingdom Metazoa; phylum Arthropoda; class Insecta; order Hemiptera; family Aradidae; genus Aradus; species Aradus depressus. Next base: position 31,326,988 of record OY759217.1, on the reverse strand, counting down.
TTAATTTTAAAACTCACAGCGCCTTTCCCTCCTTCTCTCAATTTACACATAAAATATCCATATGATCTTTTTTTTTTTTTTCTATTATATTTGCAATCTATATACAATATATATATAATAAGCAAATATGTGGTCAAAAAGAAAAATGTCACTTGATGTGAGAAGCCAGCCAGCCAGCTGACACTCCCTCGAAAGTTAATTGTCATTATTCACTATCCTCCCAGAGAAGATCGCGAGGCCACCTCCTCTTCAAGCGGCAGGGAGGATTGTCAGGATGGGAATGGGAACTCAACTGCCTGATGATGAGGGAAACCTCGAAAGCCGGCTAGCTACTTCCAATAAAAATCTGTGAGAGGTCAGACTACATTTCATTTGACAACCTGTGAAATAATCACTTCTCACTACACCAGCCATCTTCATATAAATGGAATAATAAGTAATTCAAAATATTTAAAAATAAATAATGAAAAGTAAGAGACAGTGAGGTAATGAATATAATAGTAAATATATACAAAAGTAAATGAAATATGTACAAAATAAAAATGGTGGTAAATGAAAAAAATAAATCTTAAAATAAAAGATTTAAAACACATAAAATGATATACCTAAATATAATGAAAAATACAAAAAGAAATTTATAAGAAACTCATATGTGATAGTAAGATGTTGTGGGACTAGATTTCTAATAGTAATAAAAGATGTTGTCTTCCCACTGTTTTATTTATACCAGAACCGGTTTTCGACGCAACAGCGTCATCATCAGTGGTTCATCTATCATAGAATAACAAAAATATACAAATAATAAAAAGTATAAATAATTCCTAAAGCATCAGGGTACAGAGTAAAATTATATAAATTAACTTACCCCACCCATACAGCACAGCGGTTGGAAGATAACTGGCATAGCTCTAAGGGGTGGGGATAGCCAGGTTCACTCACTCTCTCAACATGCGAAAACCATTCATTCTAATATCTACCATTCATTATAATAAATACGATAAGTCTGTACATAATATAAAAATTGTTCATCATATAGCCAAAGAAATAATTGTTGTCATAAAATATATACACATTTTTTTTTTTTTTTTTTAATAAAATAAACATAAAATAAAACCAATATTATTCATGTTTTTTATTTTATGTTTATTTTATTAAAAAAAAAAAATTGTATATATTTTATGACAACAATTATTTCTTTGGCTATATGATGAAAAATTTATATATTATGTACAGACTTATTGTATTTATTAGAATGAATGGTTTTTGCATGTTGAGAGAGTGAGGGAATCTGGCTATCCCCACCCCTTAGAGCTATGCCAGTTATCTTCCAACCGCTGTGCTGTGTGGTGGGGTAAGTTGATTTATATAATTTTACTCTGTACCCTGATGCTTTAGGAATTATTTATACTTTTTATTATTTGTATATTTTTGTTATTCTATGATAGATGAACCACTGATGATGACGCTGTTGCGTCGAAAACCGGTTCTGGTATAAATAAAACAGTGGGAAGACAACGTCTTTTATTTCTATTATAAGAAACTCGACGAGAACAGCACCAGAGGAGTTCCCGCACACTGCCATCCACCCCTCTCCAACTAGTGGAGATTTTTTCACCTCCAGGATAAAACCCTTATATACATAATATGTACAAATGAATAAGTTCATTTTAAAATAAACATTGTTTTTGATTTGAATGGAAAGTTGAATAGATAATTATTATAAAAATAGGCGTTTAAATAAAATACTACTGAATAGTGTGCTTATTTTATACTGTAATTTATTTATTTATTAATAATAATAAATAATACATTTATTCTGGAATTTAAATTTTCTAATTTAGGTATATTTATGGTATCTTGGTTGTAACTTTGAAACTAGCAGATGGTAACACCTTTCTAGAGGATACCATTTGATCATCTGGGTCACATATGTACGACATAGTAAAGAATTGTTATATGGATCGTAAAGAGGCTTTCTAATCCAAGGACTATTATAGTGTAGCTTGCTTGACAAGACAATCCCCATGGATGACATCCTAGGAAGGTACTCTCGACAATGAAGGAATCGAGTAGTCACACATTTTATTTCTTTCATTTTTATTTTTCACACCTAATAATACTTATCGTAAAGGTTGATAGAGCATGTAAAACATTGAGTACTCGCTTGCACAGATACGATAGTTATGAAATATTTGATCAAATTACTAATAAAAAAAATAGTATTACTGAGTATCCAAGGAAAATCCAAGATTCAGATTATTTGTTGCTGCTAAAGAGCTGGAAAATTCGGATTCCAAGTTAGTAGCAATCTACCGAATGACGAAAGAATCATTCCTACACTTGATTAAAATTGTACAATTCAGGGCGTTTTTCAATTTCACACACAAATTTTATATTGAACACGTGTTCACCAGCCTTTCAAGACGCGACGCAGGAGACTGAAGGGACGGGCGACCTTCCTGGCAGATCGCGTGAGACTGGTAGGATACGGACAGGATACGCGTCTCCTGAGAGTGGAGCCGTTTGTGTCTCCCCACCAATCAACATAGAAAGTGACTTCTAAGATACCCTCAAGATACTTGAGTATCCGTCGCATCTCTTCGAAATTGCCTAATGTGAGGTTGGCCTTACTTATACCTAGTAGTGGCGGTTGGAAAAAAAAACTTGTTTGGTATAGAAAAGTCCTGTTATGGACACACACTTATTTTTTTCTTTTTCCTTTATTTGTAATCCTTTTTAATAAAATAAAAGTACCAATAATATACGAGGTTTATTTACTCCCTGTGAATACTGATAACAAATAAATATTTTAAAATTATTTAGAAACTAATATGATATATATAATAAAAAATATAAATATTTATAATAATAATAAAATAAATATCTCTGCAATAATATAAAATTAATTGAGCGGAGCTCATTCTGGAGTGAAACGGAAGCGTAGCTCAATCTTTAGACGACTCGTGTGTTTCGTTTGTGCCCCTCCTGCATTAAAACTGTTTATCTGATCCTGATCAATTTTTGCATATTGATGGATGTCAGTCACGTGAAGGTTGTTAAAAAATAATTTCGAAAATCGGACGTACCACGGAGGAATAATCACCGAAAATATGTTCATCCATAGTCTTCAATGCGAAACGTTCAAATTCTTCTCAATCGACAATCGATAATAACTAAAATCGAAGTACCATCGAGGAATAATCACTGAAAAAAACAATGAAACTGAGACCATTGTTGGAAGACATTGTTGCGGTGCTGCGCGTGAATTATAAAGTTCATATAATTCTAACCAACCAATTCTACGTTTTTTACATAAATAATATTCTTGAACTACTTATAAAAACATGTACTTTCGTATTCAACAACGAATCAAGTAAAAAACGTACGCGCATTTGTAGAATTTTTTCCAAATTTCTAAAAAGTTTAACCACGTTTTGTCGCATGGAGGGAGCTCGCGGCGTAAGCTAAGCGAGTGACCGCCAATGAATTTAAAGTTCAAGGTATAGGCAATTTGAGTCACGGCTCCGCTCAATATTTGCAATTAGCAACAAACTGCCAGATGAATTTTTATAGATGTTATATTATTGCATAGATATTTATTTTATTATTACTATAGACGTTTCTTTTATTTATTGCATTATCATATTAGATACCCTTGTATCCCCTCCTCTTTGAGATATTAGCCAGTGTTCCTTTAGACACCATACTGGTGTTGAGGTATTTTTATTTTTATTTTGTTATTCTGTATCCAGTCGCTTTAAGGTTTTTTGCTAGTTACTTCTCCATATTTAAAATTTATTTGTATTCATATATATCACTGATGAAAACGCAGTTGCGTTGAAAACTGGTTCTGGTCGAAAAAAAAAAGTTGAAAGACGTCTTTTATTTCTATGTGAAATCTCGTCCCACGTAATTTTACTATCACATATGAACTATCTTCTTGGTAGTCACCAAAAATTATGGTGAGAGGAGGGAGAAGGAATTTTAATGATATTTTTTTTTTTTACTTTTTTACGTTTAGAGAATTTTACAAGAAATTTGTCTCTATTTTTTTTTTTTTCATTGATAAAAGAAAGAGCGTAATATATCGAGATAAGAACAATAAAAAAATATGACCTTTTATGTTTGGAACGGGGAGAGGGCATAGCTACCGTCTCCTACGTCCCTGACCACTCCCAGTTATAGCCTGACTGGGATGGCCTCATCAATGACATCGTTCCTCATCGTATCGTATATCTGGTTGGGTTGAAGCAATATTGACACTGTTGGAATAACCGACCATTCTCTATATATGTGGGCTATAAACACTTGGCTGTAATGGCCGGATTTATGAGCCAGTGCCATTAAAAAAAAGTGCCAAATAGTATAGATGGGAAGCCATAAACGTTATTTTGATGTTTGTGACTTACTGTCTTCCATGATGTGCATTAACTTCTTTGACAAATGAGATTGATAAGGATGTGTACAGTAGTCGAAGTATAGTACACATGAATTCCAAAAATGTTTGTGATTAGTTGGGATAAAGAGCGTTATGGCACAAGGACAATGCGTAACATGGCGGCCGTCCTCCCTCCCTCCCATCTCGTTAAGTATCTCGTAGTGTGATTTTATAGTGTATTTAACGAGAATATTACGAATATTATGCGAGAAAAATTTAGACTATACGAAGTGGAAGGGAGAGAGGACGGTCATCTTACGCATTGTCCTTGTGCCAGAATGCTCTTTTTCTCTCTACTTTTGTGGCTCATGCTACGAGGTCATATCGCCTACTACATTTGCGCTGTTTTGTTGCTCTGATGTCATGAGTCCTACATTTTGCCTATCCAGGATTATTTACTTAGGCAAGGGCTCTTTAACATCGCACAGGCTCGGAACCATCGCTTGTTTTTTCACATCTCATACAAAAAATTTAAAGGCCTCGGCTGGTTTTCGAACCCGAAATCTTGAGCTCAGTACGGTAACTCTTGAGCTACTGGTTCAATCTGAGCTCTTAATAGAAGCATTATTTTACCTATGTTCAAAATTAATGCAGAAAAATTGAAGAAGAGATTTGAAATTCAGAGAACGAGGTCACATTAAAATAAATAAAAAAAAGAGAGTCAAAAATAAAAAAAAGAACAATAAAATAAACGTGCAAAGTAATGTGCATTAAACAACTAACAACTGACTAAACAGAGGCAAATAAATGAATCTATGAAAATACAGACGAAAATGAGATAAATTAAAAATATTAAAATGGTGAGGATGCTGAAAGTATTTGAAATATTATTAATTTAAGAAATCAAAATGAATAAATTAATAAAATAAATACAGAAAAGATAATAATTGATGTTAAAATGTAAGAAAATAAAAAGGAAGGAAAGGAAAGGCTATTCAGAGGGAGAGGATTGTTTATCAAAGAGGAAATGGAACAAGAATATTTGAAGGAAGTCACGGAAGGAGAGAGGGATGGAGGAATCAAGGAGTTCCAGAGAGAGGATGCTTGGACAAGAAGATGTGGAAGACAAAGAAACGATGAGAAGGGATGAAGAGTCCCGAAGGACGGAATCTGTTGTCTGGTAAAAGTAGTAGGGTTGTATGGATTTCAACACTTGGAAGAGGAAGGTACTCGGAGTACCAGGGTCCCGAAAACATATGTCGTGAGTCTTCAGTTTCGTGTTCCATTGCACATATCGTTTATAGATCAGGCATCTTTAGTCGAAATGGGGAAAGGCCTGGAGTTATCGGGAACGTTTAAATTATGCCAGGGATTGTAAGGATTTACGAGAAATGTAGGATACGTGTTCTTCGAGGAAGATTTTCATTTCCATAAAACGAACACATACCTCCCTTTCATATAAGATAAAAAAAAAATAGGGTTGAGAGACAAAAGAGTATTTATTAATTTTAAAATGAATTTATTACTGTCGCCGTGCTCTTAAAATTATTATTCATGTTATGGTATTCCTATTTTCAAAAATGAGCACACATTCTCTCCTCACTTCCATCCCAAAAACGTATGAGATATTTCACACCAAATTTTCTTGCTACAACTACAATCACATTCTTCAGGAATAATCAACATTTAATAGAAGTGTAAGACTGCCTTAAAGATCAATTTCAAAGCATTCGGTTCAATAGTTCAAAATAAAAGCGAATTGATTTGGGTCATGAGCGAAATCATGCTGCGTGGTATCAAGAAGGGACATAGTGACAAAAATCCCTACCAATGATGGTCAGACATCTGGGGATTTGTCTGTTTTTTTCTGTTATTTTCCTCTACTGTTAGTTCCTTCAAACGAAAGAGACTAGTGCCTGGTGTAAAGATTACTCGTGGGATAACTGCAGGTGGACAAACAATCAGAACAGTTTACCAAAGCAACTCTATTTATTTAGCCTAGACTGAGGAACACTTAAGACTTCTTAGTCTTCTGTGAGGGAAGAGGAAAGGGGTGTACCGTTCTGTTTGGATATCCTCCTCCTGTGTGGGAGAGAACTTCTGTCACTAGGGTTCGTTCGTAGTGGAGACCGCACTCCTTGAGTCAGGATCCCTTCTCGACTGTTCTCGTATACACTAAGGATGAGACGTGGGAAAACCTTGAGCACGCCATCCTTCGGGCGATGGTCCGGAGCCAATACGGTATCAGGTATTCATTAAAGAACCCTATCCTAGGTGAATAAACCTGGGCTGGTACAATTTAGTCGGGCTCATGTACACCAGACGAAAGTACGCTCTGGTAGTAGGTAGTGTAACCTCGTAGTTGAAGCCCGAGCATGAGTCACAATAACTAAGGAAGTATCATATTTCCTTCTGAATGTATCAGGTCATCCCATAATTAATGTGGTCTTCTCCCGATAGAATGAATGTATCGACACGATATTTCATATGTGAATCCAGAACCCTTTAGCGACGAAACTCATTCATTTTCAGTCAAATCGACCAAAGGTAATTAGAGGGGAGGCTTAAAATATAAACTCTAATAACTGCCGGTAGAATGAATGTATAAACACAAAATTTTATATGTGTGATCCAGAACCCCAAGAGGACATTCCAATGGATTGGATGTACAAGTATCGAGTTTATTTGTTCATAGACCCATTCACATAAAGACAGAATTATTCTTTTGTGTTTAGGGGGTCAGTAAACAGGAAATTTCGGTAAAAAATCAATATTGAATTTCGTACCGATTACATAACTTCACCTATACTTCGTATAGCTGGGAAAGTAAACATTAATATACATCTCAGTAAATATGTATGAGCGTTGGAGCTTCTGAGCAGATTAACGCAGTGCGAAAATGGCTCAACGGTTCATCGTATAAAGTATAAAGTGAAGTTGGATAAAGAAGTGGCACTACATGTGATAATTTAAATATTCATTGTCCTTTTGAGGTAGAGGGTAGTGCCGTTAATTTCATTCATTGTGTATTCAGTAATGGAGACTCTCACAGAACACAGTTTGTTAGTGGCTCATAGAACATGGAAAAACCAATGTTTTATCAATAACGGGTCAAAAAGCGAAGTTGGACTTTGCCGTGGTAACGCAGTCTTCAATATATAAATACCATCTGCCAACTTACTGCAGTAGTTACACCGCAGAGGTGAGCGCCGTTGCCGAAGCGTTGGACGTTATCATTTCTGATATGGGTTGGAGACATGACTCTTGCAGTGTTTCAACGTCCAACCTTCAGAACATTCAAGAAACAGGCCACTTGTTTACAAGGTACAAAAACTACTTGCGAATTGTGAAAGGCAACAGAAAACTTTAATTTTTTGCTGTATCCCCTTTCATTACAAAGGAACGTTAAAGCCGATATGGCCGATGTCTGGAGGGAAAATGGAAGTGAAGCTAATATCTGACCTGAAGAAATGCCTACATCAAAAAATAAAACAACTGGGACTAGATATCAGTGAAAAATAAACTGAAAGAAGAAGAAGAAGAAAACATTTTATTTGGACCAGTACTAAATATGTACTTTACACAAAATGGGCAAATAAACAAGAAAATTATAATTAAAACAAAAAGTTTTGGTACAGTCTTGGTTGCAGCCTGCGAGCTACAGGCTGGCCGAGATTGTAGTGAACCGCACCAGAGCAGGCTGGCAGACCTTGATGGAAGCTTCGGGTGAGTTTCTCAATGTGGGCTGCAAAAGGAGCAACTCCCAGTTCCCGATGGATTTGGGTGTTCCTGATAAACCAGGGTGCGTTCACCGCTATCCGGAGGACTTTGTTTTGGAATGTTTGTAATCGTGTTATGTTAGTGTGGCTAGTGCAGAACCATACGGGGCAAGCGTAGGTTAAGAGTGGAAGTATTAGTGTTTTGTAAAGTAAGGATGTGCATGTGTGTCTGAGTGGTGTATTTCTGTTTATGAGTGGGTAGATGAGCCTGAGTCGTGTGTGTGCTTGTTGGAGTTTTATGTTGATATGTAGGCGCCATGTTAGTCTTGTGTCAAGGTGCACTCCAAGATAGCGCACACCCTGGTCTTTAGGATTCCATGGAATTGGGAGTTGGTCGATTTGCAGCCTTCTGAGGTGTTCTATCGAGAAGCGGCGTAAAGCAAACACCTTCGCCTCCGTCTTCCCGCCGTTCAACTTAAGCTTCCATTTTCCAAACCACTGGCTGATTTGATCCACGTGGATTTGTAGGGAGTCGATGGCCGCTTCCAGAGCTATGTTTTGACTGAGGATCAACGTGTCGTCAGCGTAAGTCGCCAGGGTTGCAGAGACTGGTTCTGGCATGTCGTGACAGAACAGATCAAACAAGAGTGGACTGAGGATCGCACCTTGTGGGACTCCCGCTGATATCTTCTTTTTGGAGCTCAGTGTGTTGTTCACCCTTATTTGAAATGTTCTGTCACGAAGAAAAGAGCTAATGATGTTCTGGATGTATTGCGGAGGCCAGGTCTGTTTTAATTTGAAGAGCAAGCCCTCGTGCCAGACGGTGTCGAAGGCAGCTGCGACGTCCAAGAAGGCTGCTACGGTGTACTGCTTCCGCTCAAAGCCCCCCACAATGGTCTCAGCAACTCTCTGTAGCTGATGGACGGCTGAGTGGTTTGATTTAAACCCAAACTGGTGGGCAGGGATGGTCCCTGCAGTCTCCAGATGACGGAGGAGCCTCTTGTGAATTATTTTCTCAAGAAGTTTTGAGAGGCTATTTAAAAGGCTTATTGGTCTATAGCTGCCTGGATCGTTTTTCGCCTTACCTGGCTTGTGAAATGTTAAAACAACGGCGTTTTTCCAGTCTGCAGGAAAGTAGCCGTGGCGAAGACTGGCGTTGAACACACTTGCCAGGTAGGCTATGCTCTTCGGTGGAAGCTTCTTCAGCACCAGGTTGGGGATGATGTCTTCACCGGGGGCCTTCTTGATGTGTAGTCGTGTAATGTGGGCGTGTATTTCTGATGGTGTGGTATGCTGTATGGGTGCTTCGACTGTGTGAAGTGTATGTGAGAGGTATGATTCAACTGTGATGAGTGTTTCATGATCGTCAGCGTCTGTCGTTGTGAATTTATTTTCCAAATGGGTCGCCAGTAATTCGGTTTTCTCTTTGTCAGTTGTGGCAGTCATTTGTCCGTCAGTTAAGATGGGTAGGGGTGTCCTTTGGTCTAGAAGTCGTCGTGTCTCTTTCCATAAGTTGTTGTCGCCCGGAGTCATGTCAGTCAGGTATTTCTGATAGTTCACGATTCTGTCTTTGTCAAGTTCCCATCGTATGCGTCGGCTCAGGCGATTCAGTTCTCTTTTCTCAAGGGGATCTCTTGTTCTTTGCCAGTGTTGTCGTAGTGTGTTCTTTGTACGGATCATATCCATTATGTGTGTTGGTGTCTTGTTGTGGAATAGGTGTCGTTTGTCAGTGAAATGTCGGTATGTTGCTTCATGTACTGAGGTGTGTATGTTTTGTGTGAACGTCCTAATTGTCAATGTCGTCCGTCGTGCTATAATGATGGGGGACCCCGAGACAGTTCATTCCGTCTTCAAACGTGGCCCAGTCGATCTTCCCCGTGATCAACCTTGGAAGATATTCCTCCTTCTGTGGCCGTGCTAGGAAGGTGCAGATAACTGGGAGATGGTCTGAGTCTAAGTCGGTCAGTGTCTCGTGAAACAGGGGCAAGTTAAAGTTGTGTATCAGTCCTATGTCCAGTATGTCGGGTTGGTACGTTCGTTGAGTTGGGTAGAATGTCGGTTCGTCAGGTGTCGATATTTGTATCCCCAGGTTTTCTGAGATGGATTATAGTCTAGTCCCGTTGTTATTCTGTCTTCTGCATCCCCATAGCGTGTGTTTGCTGTTGATCATTATAGTCGGTAGTCCTGTGAAAATATGTTCGAAGTCAGTCTGTACCAGTCTTGTGTTCGGTCGATGGTATGCTGATATGATGTTGAGTGTGCCGGAGAGTGTGGTGAGGGTGACTCCAACTGCCTCCAAGTTCTGGAGAGGGGGAATGTAAATCTGTGAATGTTTCAGGTGACGTTTGATGAAAATGCCAACACCACCGAAACGTGTCGGTCGGTCCAGTCTATATGAACAGTAGTCAGAGAGTTTGAGTTTGTCTGTCGGTTTGAGGTGGGTTTCAGTAATGCATGCAATGTCGACATTATATCGTGATAAAAAGTTGGTTAATGACGGTTGCCTTATCTTTAAGCCGTCCGCATTCCAGTTTAATATAGTTAAATTTTGAAAAGTTCCCAGATTAAGGTTTGCCATGATTCATCGAAAAAAGGTTAGTGAATAAATTGGATAAGAATGCTTGGATGTGGGGGATGAATGGTTTGATGAGGTTCATGATGAGTCCAGTCAGGTCAGTCGTTGGCTCAGATCTAATTCCATTGTTTGCAGTATTAGGTTGCGGTGGTGTTGGCCTACTTCGATTTTTGTCAAACCAAAAGTTCGTAGGTGGTTTGGGCTCCGGGGAGGTAGGTGCGTATGTTGGTGTATTGGATGTGTTGGCTGAATGTGCATGTGTGTGTTGCGGAGGCTGACTAGTATTAGTGTGAAATGTTTGGCTTGTGGTGGTGCCTGCGGACTGTAGTTGCCGTTTCGGTGGTCGTTTCAGACAGCCTCCAAAGTTGGCGGTATGGTCGCCCCCACAGTTGGCGCACTTCGGTTTGTCAGTTTTTTGGAAAGGACAAACTTTATAATGGTGATTCCCTGAAAAATAAACTAAGATCCATCAAATGAATGGAAGAGCTCGAAAAGGCGGATAGGCAGGAGGAGGTGTACCTGATGACCAATGGTCCACCTCATCAGCAGGAAGGCAGCCCCGGGCCTGGCCTCTGAGAGTAAGCCACATCCTGAAGAAGAGCACCGGGTATAGGAATAAACTAACGGTCAAGGGGATGTCAACAAGACATCTTCAAGCGATGCGGGAGACGACGATTCGACTACAGAAGCCGTCCTATCGGCAATAAAAGAAAGCCGCCCCATCGACGGCTTATAACATCTTGCCATCGAACGCACAAATCTATTCTACAATTAATACAAAACCAAAATAACAATTCGTCTGCCAATATATTTATAGATGATTAATGTTAGTAAGAGATAATTTTTGTCATGCCCTCGCATTAACTACTCTCTAGTGGACTCATGTCCGACACTACTGTGGGCGTCCTAAATTTTGCCTATCTAGGTTTATTCACCAAGGTTCGTGGTCTGTAACGATGTAACGACATCGACTCGGGAGCATCATACCTACACAATGTTGATTTATAAGTTGTGAGCGGAAATCATTTTTCTACTATGGATGTATGACATTTTTGATCCCACAAGCTTTCTTGGAAAACATTTGGCTGAGGCTTAAGCTATCCTACTATTTTTATTTCTAAAATGAGTTTAGATTTTTAAATTTAGGTTTTGATAGTCGGGTGTCCGAATATAAATTATGATTTTTTGAATCTTAACATATTTTCATAATTTGGAAAATTGATCTTGGAACCCGGAAATCATATGTCATTCTCTATGCATTCGAGTATAAGTTCTTTTGCAAGCGTTGCATAATTTATGTGAGATGTTGTATCTTGAGTAATAATGCTTCGTCTAAAACATACTACCCCATTGAAATTATCATTTAAATATTTTGATGTTTGTTATTTCTTAGGGAGAGGCTTACACATAACCACTGATTAAGAGAAGGGGTGAAATATGGGATGAAACCCACGCATCCCTCTCGGCTTCTTGTAATAATTACAATACATTCTAATAACCCGTAGAAGATGAAAAGACACAATAAAATACATTAATTGAACAGTGTGCGTATTTCAATGGGAGTAGAATTGATTGAAGAAGGAACTCCCTCGAGTTAGATGCTGAGCGAGGTGTCAACAATAAAGAATGGGAGACGGTCTCCAAGCTGAACAGGGGGCGTGGAGACTTTGTTTCTGAACAAGTGTGTCTGAACAGGGTTTAAAGGTAGGTGTGACTGATAAAGGCCCTTGTTCAGCAGCCGAATTGATAGAGCCGTTCTTCCGTTTCTCGACAAATGGTTCCACAACCTCGGCTAATTCAACAGTGCCTTCTTTCTGATGGATCGTGTAGCCTACCCGACACATCTCTTTCTCTCTCCTCTCCTTCTCTCTCTGACAAATCTATTTTCTCACTTTCCTGTTGAGACTGTTGGTTGGCGGGTTCTTCATACCTCATCAAAACCTCTCAAACAACCATCATAAAAATGATATTCCAAGTTTCTTAGATCCACCAACTCTGTCGGTTTATTGTGTAAAATGTATTTAAGTCCCCATTTAAGTGGTGCTGTTTTTCTTCCGATTTCGGCTAAAACCTAATCGAATCCAAGTTACAACATAAAAAAAATTCATTCATTCTGTTTTGGTAAGATCCAATTTTTCGATAAGATTCACCGTTTTCGCGTAAATGAAGCAAACGTTTTAAAAAAAGTGTTTCGTAATTTATGGACGGTTTTCGGCGCGTACTTCGCACACCAAGCGATTTCGAGAAAAATTATTATTATATAAAATGTACCTTTCAGTTTTCTGTACAACTTTTATTTTTAAATATTTTTCGATTAGGTATTGAATATAAGCGGCATTTTGTCAAGTATACGTAGGCTACAGAGGTCAAGTGATCCTATTTTTCCTCCGAATTCAGCCAAAATCTTATCAAATTAAAGGTAGAACATACAACATTTTTATCTCGAATTTTAAATTAATTGCTACAATCGATTCTGAGAGCTCCCCAATAGTTCGAGTCACACTCATAGACATAGAGTCATCATCGCGCAAATGAGAATATCGTATATTCAGGAGACGTTAATACATCAAATACAATTTTCTTATACTAACAATGAATTTACAGATCATTGCACCCCTACTTCTCTTGAAGTCCTGTTATGGCATATCACTGTTTATTTTTTAATAAAAATATATTTTGAATTCGTTCCCATACGGCGGAGCGGTGCGAGGATATATAATAAAACAAACAAAATAAAATAAAAGTTAAGTTGCTACTCCAATTAACGCTCCTAAACCATAGGGGGTTCTTTACGGTGGACCACCTTTATAAACATGGGATAAAGGAAAAATAAATATAAAGTAAATATAGATAGATAGAATTAAAGTATAAATACAGAAAAGAAACTATACATTAAATAATAATAAACTATAACACAATTTCGGGGTTGAAAGTGACGATGGGGATGAACGGCGAGCAGCGATGAGGTAAGCGACAGGGTGAAGAGATGGCTGGCTCGTAGATGGCCCGAGCGGGGCGGGCTGAGATGTACAGATCCGACTACCGTTAATCTCCCGTCAGGTTTGTTATTGTTTTTTTTTTTTGTTTTTTTATTGCAATCTGTATACATAATTAGCAAATATGTGGTAAAAAGAAACAAAAAAACAATATAACATCACTTGATGGGAGATGCCAGCCAGCGCTGACACTCCTTCGAAAGTTAATTATCATTAATCACTATCCTCAGAGAGAAGATTGCGAGGTCATCTCCTGTTCAAGCGGCGGGGATGATTGTCAGGACGGGAATGAGAGGAAAGGTCTTGTGCGAGAGGATTTGAATGGGAAGAAAGATTTCTGTGGAATGATTGGAATCGACATTTGATTAATTCATTGACAGTGGGAATATTGAGATGTAGGACTTTATTGGCGACATAGAAAGGAGCGCTGACAATTCGCGAGAGAAATTATTAACTAATTAGAAAATAATAAAAGAACTGAACGAGGTGGTAATCTGATGGGGCTAAGTCAGGTGAATAGGGGGGCTGAGGAAGGACTTCCCAACGCTCATGATTTTTTGCTGAGTGAGTTTGGATGTGTGCGGTCCAATTGTTGCATGGGAACATTCGAACTTTTCTGCTAATTCCCTTAAAGTTTGACGAGGATCGCTCTCCACTACTTCTTTCAGGAAGTCATCGTCTAACACCTTCGAGATGAATCTGAAAGGCTGTAATCACCGTTGCGAAATTTTTCGAACCACCTACGGCACGTGCGCTCCTCTACTGCATCAGGATACACCGCACAAATGCTTCGAGCCGCAGCAGCACTTGCATTGTTACCGCGATTAAATTCAAAAAGCATTCTTTTGTCAGTTCCATGTTGAGTACTATTACTGTTAGAGATTATTTTGTTTTGTAAACAGGATTTAATACTCAGAACTGAAGCCAACAAATCCATGCCTTTTGAAAATTAACATAAACAAACACAGGGATGTAAAAAATTACTTTATTATGCCAATTTATAAACCGGACAGAACTTTATTGACAACCCATTATTTCATATAAAAAGTTCCTTTCATAAAAATAATTATAAATAAAAAATACACCAATAGAAATAAAATAGATGTATATATTCTGTAGCTGGAGAAGTAAAGAAAAGTATTTTTTTTTCATATAGGATTACACTATTTATGAGTCAATGAAGTAGAAACCTATTTAGAAGACGGTGAAAAGTTGGGTGGTTGAAAATGGGTCCCGAAGGGCATGGGCAGGGCATAGGGCCGGCGGAACGGGTTTATCCCACAACTTGGGGCATAAACCCAACTAGTTGACTGGAAAATGGAGACATAACCTCCAATAATAAAGTTGGCACGGGGAAAAAGAAAAGAGAAATAATAAGGAGAGAACTTTTTATAGGAGTTTTTAATGCAAAAATTAGAATAATTTTTATAGGAGATGCTGACTGTTAAGAAGACATTTTTATGAAGAAATCAAATTATCGAAGTGCTTATTCAGTTCCTTTAAACTTTGTCTTTTTCCATTTGAGACATTTTAAAAATATTTTGAGTATCTTGTTATTTGTTAATTTTTATTGGTTTTATTTCTCTTCAAACTCGTAATTTGTTTTATCATTTGAGCGCATTATCTTTCGGGTCGTTAAGCGATGGTCCGGAGCATGTTATGGCTGATAAGATGTATTTAGCTATAAGATGGAGGTCGATGATACTATGGTCTTATAGCCTTTCCTATCAAAAATAAGTGAAAAACAAAAATGATTTAGTATAAATTCTGGAAAAACGATGGGATATATAAAAACTGTATCTCGGATAAGGATAAATGTGTGTTGCGGTTGGTCTATGCTCTATCAGGAAGGAATTTCACAATGATTAATTTAGAAACAGAACCACAGAGATTTCAAGCACTTGAGATTTCACAAGCAATCCTGTAAATTTAGTCTTCAATTTTTCTTTATAGGTTTCTTAGGGATTACATAAAATTTTAATATACATAATTTACATAGGTATGAGTAGGCTAGCAAGCAAGATATAAGTTAGCGGGCGCCGATAGCTCAGTGGTATGCGTGCTTGTCTCTTGAGCTCAAGAACGTGGGTTCGTAACCCGACCGAGGCCCTTAGTTTATTTTATCTGGGAGGTAAAATAAACTTGGGCACGCCGTCATTTGGATGGGACGTTAAGCGATGATCCCAAGCCTGTACGATGTCAGGTACTCGTTAAAGACCCCTACCCTAGGTGAATAAGGATTTAGAGTATGCAAAATTTAGGACTCCCACAGTAGAGACGGATTCATGTCCACCAGAGTGACGAAAGAGCGCTCTGGTAGTAGGCGATATGACCTCGTAGTTAAAGCCCGGGCATGAGTCATAAAACCTAACCTAAGATATAAGTTAGTGCACTGAAATGACAAGGCAGGGGAAAAGGGTCGGCAGTGCTAGCAGTATTTCGTATTTAAGGGGCTCAAATTCTGGTCCTTATCCGGAAAATCTGCTCTGCTGGCCTGGGTCAACTGCCTGTTATCCAGTTGCTTCCGCTAACTAGTTATGATAACCGAAGCGTTCAACTTGCTCCAAGATTAGGGCATCTTGATAACTTGATCAAGTCCTATCTTTCCTATTTACATCATAATATGAAATGTTTAGTATGTATTATTTTTTATTTGGTAGGGGTGACTTTTTTGTAGCTGATAACATGATTTCTCATATATACAAAGGATTTGACTTCCTCAGCTATAACAAAGTATAGGGGACGTTATATAATTGGTTATTAATTCGATATTAATATATTCGGTTATTAATTCGATATTTATATAATCGGTTATTAATTCGATATTTTCACCGGAATTTCATGTTTTCCGGCCAAACAAAATTTTGTGTTGATACATTCATTCTATCGAGAGTCGATAACGAATGTATCGACACAAAATTGTTGTTGTGTATCCAGTACCATGTTTCAAGTGGGAGGTTGCAATTTGGGATTATAGTAAGTCACGGTTCCACCTCTTCAATCTCCTGGGAGGATTGTGTGGTGAAGATATGGATTTGGTTGTGAATGCAATTTGCTGTGGAAACGTCTGTAAAAGTTTTGGAATTGTGTCGTGTACTGTGTTTATCATGAGGTCATTGTGGAGTGTTCTATTACTTACATATGGTGGGCATTGTGTAATGAGTATGAGTGTCTTTGACTGGAAAACCTGGATACGTTTCAGGTTAGAAATTTTAGCCGAACTGGTGATTTGTGAGCCATACATCCCGAGTAGCTTTAATAAAAATGTAGCAGTTACGCTTTATACAAAAAGTTAAAATTTGAAAGTGTTATACTCAATAATTTGTTCAAAATCATGTTTTTTCCAGGTAAAAAGTATCTCAATAATTATTGAAGATACTTTCAAATTTTAACTGCTTATATAAAACATCCCCTTTCTTTTTGGCGGATTTGATTAAAAATCATTAGGTGTCGTCCTTATGTTATAGCAAAGGGTACTTGTAAAATTCACCGTGAAAGCCTTCACTGTAACTCTAGAAACCCTTTAGAGCAAATATGGTTTTCCGAAATGGTTCTCAACTCCTACAAACCTTGAGGGCGTTGAACACAGAAAATTGACACCTTTGGACCAGGTTTGAGTTGATGCAGAGCTTGACTCTAGACACTAACTTCAGTCGTCCAACAACCTGTAATAATTAATGTAATTATTCAAGTTGTCCTATTGATAACCCTCAACAACTAATATTGATAAAGTTATTGAAACTGAAATTTCACAAAGGCCGTTTCAATCGTCCTCAAACTGAGGTTAACTCAAAAACAATTGTGTTAGAACCCCCAAAGTTCTATTATTCCAAAGTCAGAATTGACATAAGGAACTGAGTTTCAATTGATTGCCGAGAACAAAGCACATTGTTACGTTACGATTGCTTCACATAATAGTTTGTATCGGTGTACTAACTTGGGTCAGTAAAACTGTTAACTAGTACCCAGTTTTCTTAGTTATTGATGTTCTCTAAGGGAAATTATGTATTTGATTAGAAATTTAAAAAAAAAAAAAATCCTGGCGACACGAAATTTTATATGTGTATCCAGATCCTCATAACAACGACACCTATCGTCTACTATTGATTTTCAATGGAATTGGCCGAATGAAAGAAGGGATCTGAGGGGCTCAACTCAAAAACCCCAATAACTGCCCATATATCGAATGAATTGACATGAAATTTTATTTTTAAATTCAAAACCTTCCGCGAGATCTGCTCAAGAGAGGGGGAGATAACTCAAAAATTCTGATATTTTTCGGTATAATGAATGTATCAACACAATTTAGTATGAGGATTCAAAAACTACTATGTAAGTCAACGTAAATAAAAACATAGAACTTGTTTAACTTAAAAGTTTACTTTCTGCACACAGATGGCGTAAGCCGAAACCGGTACGCTTTATATTTATACTTTTTCGAAATCAGACAATATAAAAGTTAAAAAAAGAGAGAGAGATTGATTATTTCTTGCTGAAGAAGTACAATGATCACTACATCCGCCATATTCACTTTAAAAATATCAATATTTACCAGAGCACCGGTAGCTCAGAAGCAGCGTGCTTGTCCTGCGGATGGGACCTTGAGGCTGTACGATGTAAGGTACTCGTTAATGACTTCTAGATGAATAAAAATTTAGGGTAGGCGAAATTTGAACATAATGTCCAAAAGTGACGAAACTGTATTCCTCAACACCTCCAACACACAGGATATGAGGCCGGCTCAGTCTCGTTGCTACACAATACCCAAAAAAGAAAAAAGTAGAAAGATGAATATCTTAGAAAGTATAGAAATTAAATTGGACAGGAAGAAGAGAGATTCCCCCCTCCTCAACTCTAGAGAGGGGGTGGGAGGTTTGTCCAGTCTCACGTACTCCGTTCTCCCAGTTGTGACTCAGATGGGGGACAGGAATAACATATCTGTCCCCATCCATGATATTTTATTTATTTATTTTATTATCAGGTATGATTATTTTCAAACTCCTTATATCAATTTTATTTTGTTACTTTATATTCATTTAATGATTTATATTATTTAACTCTTTATTGCCATTATATTTTATGGATTGTTATCAACCGAATCTGTTTCTTTGTTGCTTAAGGACTTTTTTGTAGACTGCCTGATGATGAACCTCGAAAGCCGGCTAGCAAATATCAACAAAATCTGTGAGAGATATATCTTATTTTAGAACCTGTGAAAAAAAGTGCACTTTGGTAGTAAGCAATACCTCATACAATCACTAACTCCATATTTACAAAGAGATAGGAGAAAATTCTGGGAAAAACAAGAAAACTAGTATGAGGTATGAAACAGAAGAAGTTTCTGTTACGATATTGGATGGTAGCTGTCGACCTGGGGAGGGGGGAGAGGGTGGAGGTAATATTGAGGAGATTTGGTAAACAATAAGATCTAGCTTCTCCAATATAAAGTTGACGAGGATCCTCTCCGGAGCCTTCTTCATGGTCGGAGCTCCTCAAGAACCTTATTGAATTTCATATTGGCAAGGTACAGAATTACATTTACATCGTTTAACTGGCAATGTTATTTGAAGCCCCTTCCGATAAAACACATACTGTACATTCCTAATTAAATTGCATAATTCAACTAAAGATTCAGTCATTCTCCTTACCCTTGTTTGTAGGTCCCAAGATGGGCATTAGAGCGAAATGAAAACAATAACAATTAGAGTGAGATGTTAGCGCTTATAGGGCCGAATTATCAAAAAGTTATTTATTTATTATGAATCATGACCGGGATCTGAGATCATATCGCCTACTACCAGAGCATAATATGCATATAATATACCTATATTATATACTATACCTATATTATATAATATTCTCTTCTGCACAGACATTCAAAATTACCCTTAACACAAAAGCGTAACTGCTACACATTTCTACTAAAGCCACTCTGGATGTATGGCTCACAAATCTACGGTTCGGCTAAAATATCTAACCTGAAACGTATCCAGGTTTTCCAGTCAAAGACACTCAGACTCATTACACAATGCCCACCATACGTAAGTAACAGAACACTTCACAATGACCTCATGATAAACACAGTACACGACACAATTCAGGACCTATATAGACGTTTCCACAGCAAATTGCACTCACACCCAAATCCATACATCCACTCACTTTCTTCACCACACTTGCCACACAATCCTCCCAGGAGATTGAAGAGGAGGTGGAACCGTGACTTAATATAATCCGAAATTACAACCCCCCACTTCTTGTAACAAAATCATAATATCGCTATTCATTGATGATATCCATAATATTCATTGTTTTAAATTTCGCCCTGAGGAGCTACCGCTGGGTGGCCTTCCTCTCTCACGCCAATCAAGTCATCCACATTCAATGAAGTCCTCTTGGTAGCTGGTTGTTGCGTCATGGTAACAGTTGCGACCAACATTATAAAGACAAAAAAAAAAAAATATATATATAATAAATCGGTATAATAAATCTCCCGAGGCCCTTAGTTTATTTTATCAGGAAGGTAAAATAAACTTAAGCACTCCATCCATCGGGTGGGACGTTAAGCGATAGTCCCGAGCCTGTACGATGTCAAGTATTCTGTGAATTTAAATGTAA
The DNA here is from genome assembly GCA_963662175.1 of Aradus depressus. Taxonomy (NCBI): domain Eukaryota; kingdom Metazoa; phylum Arthropoda; class Insecta; order Hemiptera; family Aradidae; genus Aradus; species Aradus depressus. The sequence goes on along the minus strand of OY759217.1, from coordinate 31,306,702 downwards.
AATTTCATGCAGATACATGCATTACTGCGGCAGTTATTGGCGGTTTTGAGTTGAGCTCCCTCCTTCTTTTCCAATCCTCATGGCATTTTGAATTTATAAATTAAATTATGTGCCGATATATTTATTACAACATCAGTTATAAGAGTTTTGTGTGAGCACTCCCGCCTTCTCTCAGGCCGCTTTGTCTTAAAATCAATAATACAAAATTTCTTGTCGATACAATCATTCTATCGGGTATTATTGTCTTCACAGACACACTCGCAGAAGGTCATCGTTCCTTTTTTTTTCGGAATCAGGGGACGAAAAACTATTTTTTTGACAAATCCCAGATTCCGCTCTGTCAACAGTGAAGTCAAAAAGGAATCAAACTGTGATGGCTGGTGTGAGCAGAGTTTGAATTGAAGTTGTCAATTCTGCTCAGAAGTTTTGTGTTTGACTAAATTGATTCAAACTTCCATGAAATGCCTTTTTTCCTGGCAAAAACTTTTCAATTTCATTTTTACTTTCTTATACCTTTAGTATAAGGACGTTATGTAATCATGCAAAAATCTGTGATGAAGTTTTCAACGTAATTTCACGTTTCAAGGTCCTCTGAACTTACTGAAAAACTCAGAAATGATTCTAGCAATAAACATGAATGTTGAAATAATGATTATGATCAAAACCACTGTACAACTTTATAAAATTTGTACAGAAACGGAAAGACACAGTTTATATAAAATATAATTTTTTAAAGGGCAGCCTATACAAGTTAAATGCCATAAACCGTTTTAAAATGTCATCAGGAAACAGCTTTTTGGCCGTTTCCTTTGATTTACTCGAAAACTATTAGTCCTATCGAACAATTGGTTCTTACCAAAAATGTTTTTTATTAAATTTCCAACTCAAAAAAGTTTTCAGGTTTGAGATAAGACCAATAGAACAAAAATTATAGCGCACTTACAATTTACAATAGTCGCTCTGGTGGAAATGAGGCTACAATGGGAGTCCTAAATGTTGCCTATTTATATATTAACCTAGGATTGATATATATATATATATATATATATATATATTAACCTACGATCTTTAACAAGGCATCTTACAGGCTCGGGACCATCCCTAGGAGATATTTCAAAGTAATGTTTAATTGTAACACAATGCAACGAATTTTAAAATAATTTTTGCTATTGGTAGTTTTTTATTAAAAAGGATTAAAAATAAAGAAAATAACAGGATTTTCTTACATCAACCATGTTTTCACAGATAACTCTTCCCCGCACTTTCTCTCTCTCAATTTTTTTTCAAAATGGCATTACTGGGTTTAAGAAAGTCTCTCAGAGTTACGCTAACACGTTACATTCTTATTCACTAATGAATGACTTTGAGAGCGGGAGTGATCTGTAAAAACTTTGTTGGTAAATGTAAGTCTTGTTATTATATTTAGAGGTCATATCGCCTACTACCAGAGAGGTCTTTCATCACTCTGGTGGACATGAGCCCGACTCTACTGGGGGAGTCCTAAATTTTGCCTACCCTAAATTTTTATTCACCTAGGGTAGGGGTCTTTTACGAGTACCTGACATCGTACAGGCTCGGGACCATCACTTAACGTCCCGTCCGAAGGACGGCGTTTTTAAGTTTATTTTACCTCCCAGATAAAATAAACTAATAAACTTCGAACCCACGTTCTTGAGCTCAGAAGGCAAGCACGCATACCACTGAGCTACCGGCGCCCTCGGTCTTGTTATTTCTTTTACTTCCTCAGCTATACTTAGTGTAGGGAAAGTTATAGAATCTGTCAGAAATTTGATGTAGTGTTTGTTTGTATATGTGAAAGGTTGTCATAAATATGAGTAGTCTGCCGCTCCATTTACCTGGGCTGTTACTTGGTTTGTATTCCCTTCAATTCCTGTAAATATCTAGCCACTTTCCAGGTCAAATATCAATTAGACGGAGTAAGACCAAGTCTATCTTATCAAGTTAAATATTAACACAGTCTCTGCCATGAAGGCCCCAAGGGGCTTACTGACTCCAGCATCCTCGAATTTTAAGTAAACTTCTTAGAGATAGTGGGCTATCCAGGGATATAGTGTTTTTTTTTTTTTTTTCTTTGGACGAAGAAGGAGTGGAATTACTACTTATCTGCCCCAGAATGTTTTTTAGAAATGATTCCAGATTCTGTGGAGCGCTACAAATTGTTTGTATTGGTTTTATCTCAAATCTGAGGAACAATTTTGTTAGGAATCAATTTTTCGATAGCACTAACAGTTTTTGCGTAAATCAAGCAAACGTCTAAAAATTGGCTTTTCGGCGATTATCTTTCAAATCGGCTACATTCAAAAATCATATAAATTGTGTATGAAGTGAATTTAAGAAAGAATAGGAGAGTGTTCTGTATTTGGTTGTTGGTGTACACAATATAATATTTATTCATGTCATCAACCTTATTAAGTCCAGCTTCCCAAACACTACAATCTTGACAATCCAGTTGCTCGATCCTACTCATCACGTTACCAAACTGACAACCCTTCCCGAAGAATGAGGCGGTGCTGGCCAGAGACCTGCTATACTTAAGATGTAAAATAGCAAGTTCCTTGGGTGTGCTGGCAATGTCCAATTTCTCCCCTCATTGTCCCCTCTTCAGCTGTTCTGTCCCTCTCAGTCTCTCAGTCTGCCTCCACTGCAAGCCTGAGATCTCCTCTACCTCCATTTAGTTGTGGGAGTAACGAAAGTATCATACGAGGGTGACTCGAGGCTTTCTGAGTTATACAGCTGGTTTTATTATGATTTATCGTATTATTTTGTAAATATATTTTTTTATTTTGTTTTACTTTATGTCTTATTTTTTTATTCTACTTTTTATCATAATTTACTTTATTTATTTTAATTTTTTATTGTTATTTTGTTATACATACATAATTATATAAATAATTCTTATTCTCTTTTCCTTTTCATCATTTTTTATATAAACACATATCAGAGGGCGCCGGTAGCTCAGTGGTATGCGTGCTTGACTCCTGAGCTCAAGGTCGTGGGTTCGTAACCCGACCGAGGCCCTTAGTTTATTTTATCTGGTAGGTAAAATAAACTTACGCACGCCGTCCTTCGGATGGGACTTTAAGCGATGGTCCCGAGCCTGTACGATGTCAGGTACTCGTTAAAGAACCCTAACCTAGATGAATAAAAATTTAGGGTAGGCAAAATTTAGGACTCCCAGAGTAGAGTCGGGCTCATGTCCACCAGAGTGACGAAAGAGCGCTCTGGTAGTAGGCGATATGACCTCGTTGTTAAAGCCCGGGCATGAATCATAAAACCTAACCTAACCTAAACACATATCATATGATCATATCAATTACGAATGAACAGATTAACCTCTAAATAAATACCAGCCCTATGATATAATATGTATATTATCAGTAATTATATTACTGTTGGTCATTTTTCAGAACACTACTGTTTCCATTTCAAAATCACAGACAGGTAGAACTATTGTTGTGAAAACGAGCTCTATAATGGGACTTTAAAGTTCTTTAGACGAAAACGTCTTACTTTCAACCCTTACATTATGATATAAGGGTTGAAAGTAGGACTTGTTTTCGTTGCATCCGTGCTCCTGATTTTACCCCTTACCCAGCGCGGGGAAAGACAGTTGTACGTTAAATTGACTTCACGAAGATTCTGCTTAGCTTTAGATGTCTCATGAGTTATCCCTTCATATTGTCAACTGTCTAACGACACGTGGTTCTAATTTGTTGAGAAAATTTATGACAGGTTCTGGTATGATTAGAGAGGCGTAGGTCAAATGAATTCACCCCTCGGGGAGCGGCACACAAATTGGATTGGCTGGAGGGTGGTAGGTCTCACATGAGAATTAGTAATAGGTTTCCTGGAGCCGGCTCTGTACACTTCCATTATACAAATGTGTCCATGTGGAAAATATAATCATTTTTCTAATAACTGCAGGCAATAGCAGCGGTCAATGTTTTAGCACCAAGCCTCAGATTAAATATGATTTTAATTAAATTAACTCTGGGAAAATTATAAATTCAACCCTTTGTTGTGATTTTTTTGTAGAAAATGTTTTGAAGAAAAATTAACGTTTCCATTTTGAACAGTATTTCGAGGTAACAGCCTAGTGATAAAGTTATCCATTGGCCGGTAGCTCATAAGCAGCGTGGTAGCTTACTGACCTCAAGATCGCTTGTACGAAACTTCTGGGGGCTGAAAAAAAAACGAGCAATTTAAGCTAGCTGAATAAACCCAGGTACGCAAAATTTAAGACTCCCACAGTAGAGTCGTGCTCATGTCCACCAGAGTGACGAAACAGCGCTCAGGTATTAGGCGATATCACTTCGTAGTTAATGTCTGGGACATGACTCTTAATTTTTATGGTATATTCAAACATCGTGCTGCCTGAGATTTTGTCAATAACCATAAGTAACCATTTTATGTTTTTTTGTGTTATGTTACTTATTTAAGTCATTGAGGAGGTTAGAAACATATGTATATGTTAACAACTAACGAATTGCAGAGGATGTAGTTATTGTAGTTACTCATGCCCGGGCTTTAAATTGGTCAAATCGCCTACTACCAGAAAGCTCATTAGTCGCTTTATATATATATATTTAACGAAAGAGCGCTCCGGTAGGAGTACTATAGTATATAGTACTATCTATAATAGTACTATATACTATAGTACCTTGTATCGTAATATACAAAAAAGTAATTTGTACTTAATCGTAAGAATATCCGAGATCGCATTCATCGGATTTTCACATCCACAAGGTCCCCTGAATACATGTTGAGCTGTGCGTGTATGTGTAAACAACAAAGCAACCATACTAAATTGTCATTATGGTGACAACAAACATCAGGCAGAGACTCATCGAGAAGGCCAATCTGGTGTTAATCTAGGATGTGACAATTGTTTGATAACTTCAGAAGTTTCACACAAAACTATTTACAGTTAAACGCTGAAAAATTCAAAGGAATGACCGGAAATAACCCAGTTACGTGAGTCCATCATAATATTAATAAAATATCAAACTTCAAGAATCGATGAGAAAACATGCTCATTCATTGTTAACTAACTTTCCTGGCGATTCTCATTGAAATAAAAGAGGTTGTCTTCTCAGAGTTGTATCTACATTCTGAACCGTCTTTCAATGCAACTGTGTCACCATCAGTGGTACATCTATGAAAACATTGAAAGTATAAATATGGAGAAGTAACTAGCTAGCAAAAACATTGAATCATCAGGGTACAAGAGTATAATAAAAAAATTAAAATTGCTTACCCCACTCCTATAGTATGGTGTCTAAAAAAGCACTGGTTGTTAGATGAAAGGGGTGGGGTGGGGGTGGATACGAGGTTTATTCACTCACTCTATATACAAGCAAATAAATTCTTAAACGAAAAACTAAATTAGAAAATAATATGATAGACACATATAAAATGGGTGTCTAGTATAATAATAAAATCAAAATAAGGGTCAAAACGCTTTAAGGATTAGCTTTTTGAGGACAGAGGCTTTTTGAGGACAGAGGCTTTTTGAGGACAGAGGCTTGTTCACAGCTCAGGATGTGCATTCTAGAGCAGGTATCTTCTTCTTTATTCTCCTTCTAATTTGCTGTCATATAAAATAATAAAAAAATGATGATGCCGACTTTATGGAAGGTCAAAACAACCACACTCGGGGACAGTCGGAACGTGCACACCTCGTGGAGCTAGACCAGCTCTCTCCCCTCCTCTCATGCTGAAGCCTTCTCAAAAATTAATAATTAATAATAATAATAATTTTTATTGTTCAAAGGGATCACCCCTATACAATTGAGTCAGTGACCATTACTTTTACAATATTGACATTAACATTTCCAAAAGTATATATTGGTCAGCTGCACAAAAATGACATACATAATTACAGGAACCTTTAACAAACTAAATAAATAACATAAACAAATAAAGTATAAATAAAATAAGTACTATACTATGGAAGTTAATAATAAGTTAATAGTAATATACTATGGAAGTTAAATACATTATTCATTAACAATGAATGATCTTAGTTTCAGAGCGCTGATTATATAATGAAAAATGTTTGAGATATCTTTCTTATTATGGGCCAGAAGTAATGTGTGAAAGCTGGATCGGTCTATACTGACACTCTGAGGCAGGAATAGTTATTAATTATAGTTTTTTTTTTTTTTTTTTTTTTTTTTTTTTTTTTTTTTTTTTTTTTTTTTTTTATATTTAACATTTATTTGGTACCCCTATTTTCAGACCGTTACAATATTTATAGTATACGAGGGTAGTCCCATAAGTACCCGACCTGACGTATAGATGGCGGTTGTTGTTTGAAAACAATTACTATGGTACAAAGTACGAACCTTGTAAAGCTTAAGTTTCAAGTTTGAAGACGCTACGTTGTTTAGTATTTGTTTGCCAGCCATCAGTAGTGAACGCTTTTAGTGAATTTGTAAACATGGAAAAAATTGGTCATCGTTATGTGATACAATATTTGATTTGAAAAGTCTCAGTCCAACCAATATCAAAGCCGAGCTGGGCGAGTCTGCTCCTTCGTGTACAACAGTAAAATATTGGGTGGCAGAGTTTAAACCCTAGGCCGTACGAGCTGCCAAGACGAACATCGCAGTGGTCGACCAAATGAGGTGACCACGCTAGAAATGGTAAAGAAAATCCGCAAAATGGTATTGGATGACCGTCGACTGAAAGTGTGCGAGCTAGCAGACATGGTAGGCATTTCAAAAAGTGCTGTACATTAGGGTGGAGTGAAAAAAATTAATTTTTGATTTTCAGAAACGGGTACCTTTCAATGACTGTGTATGAGGCTTAGTAACAATTCTGTAAAATATTTCATTTTTACGACGTCATCTTGAGTCTGCGCATTTGACTTAAAGTTTTGAAATTTTTGAATATTTTTAGATTTTTCAATAAAATGTTTAAAGTATTGGAAATGAAAAAATGATGACGGGGGGTTATTAAATGGCAGAACAAGGCCTTAAATATACAAAGAATTTTTTAAAACCATTTTAGATTATGGTTTCAGTCTGCGCATTACGCCCAAAGTTCATCAAATTTCCCGAAATTTCCGATATTTTCAACATTTTTCTAACTCAATATTCACTTAAAGTGTCTTCAAAACGTTTTCTTATTCCTTTTGTTATTACCTTGCATTGTGCAACACTTCGCTAGCTCAAGTGGAAGTACCCAGGACTCACCACGAGGAGGTGGTTGCACTTCGAGTTCCACCCGTGCCCCACCTTCCACCCAACCAATGAGAGCACACATTTACATTTCTTAGATAAGTCTTTAACAGTTAAATTGTTTCTTTGTGTCGTAGATTGGCCGGATATTCCTGGTTTTTACTAAGCTTTCACTTTTCTTGTGATCACAGACCAATTTTGAAGAGGCAGTGACCTCTTTGACAGCTCTTTCGACCGCTTGAGTGCATTCAGAAATCATATTTAAATTCTCAGCTTCCAGTAATCTTTGTAAATCCTGTGTTAGAAGTGGCTCTGTAACTTCCACATCATGCCAAGAAATCATATCGATGTATTCTGATGCTCCAAAATCTATTTTTGGGATCTGAAACATTCTCACTTGTTTTCTAGATCGAGCGTTGATAATACGTCTTAAAGCCAGTTTCTTCACTTTATTCCTGTCAATAACCACCTCATATATATATATATATATATGTATTCTGATATATATATATATATATATATTTATATAAGTAATCCTGGATGATTCTTCCTTTACTATAGTTTTTAATGTTTCATTACTTAAAGTCTTAAGGGGAATAGTAAAACAGAGGCAGGATTCCGAGGAGAGGAGCTAATTGGGATTTAAAAGACTCTAATGGAGCTTAGTGTGTTAGCAGCAAAGAGGACTGGAGTCCATTTGGAACCGGGGGACTCTCCTGAGACCGTAAGTCGCATAAAACAATTAAACAACTCCTTGCTACATCCCCTTGTTAAATCTTCAAGTTTGATACATTAATTTAAATTAGACACACCTAAAACCTGTTCTCTCTGAAACTTAGTTTGGACTGTCAGGTAGACTCTATACGAAGTTTGAGATCACCGCCTGGGGTTAGGTAGAGAGATACACGTTGTTCCTTAGAACCTGCTAGACATGTTCTCAACTGAGACGTTCAGTTCCTGAAGTTGGGAATACTTTTTATTTTATTCTTGTAGAAGTACGCAATTATACGCAGTGTTAGGTATGCTCCTTAATGTTCCTATGATCTTTCTCAGGAAAACCTGAAAATACTTTAAACCTTAAGAAAAGTGAATTATGAATGCAGTAACTGCATTGTTTCAGAAAATTATTAATTGAGAAACGCGGGCATATTAGGGGAAAATTATATTAAATAAAACAAAATTATTATTGATTTTCTTATTAATGTAGTATCAGGAAGTATTGTAATCGTGTGAAAATCGAAGATCGAGTTTTCAACAGATTTTCAAGTTCCAAATTACCCTGAATAACGTTTCCTTGATTTACTCGAAAACTGTTAGTCCTATCGAAAAATAATTTCTTAAGAAAAATGTTCGTTATAAATTATCAGTCGCTAATGTGTAAAACCCGAATTTTAAGTTGCCAGAATTTTAATTGCAGCGCGTAGACAGACAAATCCTAAGAACCAAAACTATAAGAACTACAAAGTTCTGAAAAAATCCTAAAATTTATCCTCGAGAACCTTCCTCACATTCCACCTCCCCTTGTTAAATACTACGTTATACTTCCTTTTTGGATATAAATATACAATTTAGTGTCGATATATTCATCCTATGCGGACCGATTTTTTTTTCTTTTTTTCATTTTTCGAATAAATGGGATGTGAAACATGATTATCAATTTTCTGACTACATAACTTCCCCTATACCTCATATAGCTGAGGAGGTAAAATGAATATGATTAGCAATGAACGACAAAATATACATCAAGTATACATCATTCTGAAGGTCTTCCCTAGATATTCCTAAAATTATGTGTATACGCCTTTGAGGGGAGGCTACAATTTATGGTCCGATTGTGGCGTACAAAAATACTTGGATGGGCAGCGGTTTTATGTATAAGCATAAATGCAACCTTTAGTAGCATGTGTGGACTGTATGGAGAAATATATGGAAAAGTTATGGTTACTTACCCAAAATTCCAATGATACTGTTTTGCAGATCAGGAGGATTCTCTAGCTGAAATAAACATGGGCCGGACAGACAGTCGAAGATTCCGACGTGGTGGGAATCCTAAACCTCAAAAGACTTAGGTTAACTAATATGAATAGTCAGAAGACATTGAACAGACACCTCAACACCATATAGGTGCAAACGTAGTCCCTAACAGCGACAGACGCGAAGACGTCAGCTCACTTCCCGATGGACGAACTTTCACAGAAATATAATCACAGAAGAAGAGTTCAGAACCTTGGATTTGGAATAATCCTTCAATTCTATTAAGAATGAAATATATTAGTTCTTCGCAAGATGCGGTAGTCTCTAAAAGGAGGAGCTTAACACGTCCGGGGAAGTGATAAGCGCGCAAGGTGGTTAGATCCTTTGGTCATCTCAACTTTTAAATCGAAATTCCCATGAAAACTCAACATCGAATTTCCGACCGATTACCTAGCTATACTTTGTAGCTGGGAAAGTAAAAAGATGTGTAGGGTCAGATATATCAAGTATACAAAACATTTCAAATTCTGTGTATTGAATTGAAATTTAAGAGATTTTTAGTTCAGAATTACTTAAATTGAACTGGTGACGCTGACCAAAGGCGAATAAGAAATTTTGGCAAATTGGGGTTCCCATCTATCTATATCGCGGGGCAACCACCGCCCTTCCTAGATCCGACAACCATAATACGTACCCTGACAGCATGCTTACCCTGTCGACCATAATACGTACTCTGACTGCATACATAGCCTGACAACCATAATTCGTACCCTGAAAACCATAATACATACGCTAAACAGATACCATAATTAATTCTCAAGAATTTTGCTTACATTGCCCTACTACCATTCATACTGTTCTGATGTCCATTTAGAATATACATCATAAATCCATTGTGGTTGTAATCCTCATAAAACAATTTAGCAACTCCTTGCTACATCCCCTACTTAAATCCTTAAGTTTGGTACATTAATTTAAATTAAACAAACCTAAAACCTGTAGAACTTACAGAGGTCTGGAGGGAGTCCATGTGAAGTTTGGATCAAGGGCTGGCGGTTGGGTTAGAGGTAGACACTGTTTCTTGTATCTACCAGACAAGTTCTCAACTGAGTGCTGAGTCGAGTTTTCTCCAGTTTGTGGACACTATGGGCTCCCGGCCAACCACATTAACCCGTCCTTTCTCTCCAGAGCCTTATTAAATCTACAGGCTATCTAGATCTCTCTTTGCCTTCCTATATTCCAATTTACTTTTCTTCATTCGCGAACGATGGTAGTCCTGAAAATGTGAACTGGTTTCGACAAATTGGGACCACCTGAGTCTTGAAAAGGTTTTCTCTCCCAAAGTCACTATACTTCCACAGGTATTTTAGTTTTTTACCTCTCCAGCTAAAGTATACGGGAAATTATTTAATTACTCAGGAATTTTATGTTGAGTTTTCTTCGGAATTTCACATTTTCCGGCCGCGAAATCGACCGAAGGGGAAGGGGGCTGGATTTAAAAACCCTAGTACTACCGATGTAGTGAATGTATCAGCACAAAATTCAGTATGATTCAGAAGGTTTAGTAGTTAGTTAATTCGTTCTGGGGAAGTACATTTTCAGTGTTTAACCGATTACTGTTTATTATTATTACTTCCATGTACCTATAAAGGTGTATAATTTTATTTTTAAATACATTTAATAAACATTTATTTGTCAAACAAGTGCGGAACTTTTCTCATGAGTGAGGAACATTTTTCCTGCGAGGACGCATAACCAGCTTGCATAAACAAAATCTTTTAAATTTTTTTTAGCTTACTTCTGTGTTTAATCCAGCTTTAACCCTTCCTGATTTTAATTAAATTCGTGTATTTTTTGCTTTTCATCCTACCTCCTAATAAGAAAAACAATTTTTTTTAAATCTTCAGCTACGCATTGTATTAAGGAGGGTTATTTTAATGGTTCAAAATTTCGATGTTGAGTTTTCAACAGAATTTAATGTTTAAAAAAAAAAATTCTAGAGGGTACTCAATCCTAAAACCTAATAACTACTGAGATATTGAATACGTCGACATGTAATTCCAAATATGGATTCAGAAGTAACCTCTTTATTTTCGCTCAAATTTGGTGAAAGAGAAAGAGATTTCGGAACCATATCTATTCAAAAAGTATGCATTTTACCTTCCCCAGCTATACGGAGTATTGAAGAAGTTATATCCTATACGGTGTATTGAAGCAGTTATATCCTATACGGTGTATTGAAGCAGTTATATCCTATACGGTGTATTGAAGAAGTTCTATCCTCATTGCAAAAATAAAAAATGTGTTTGTGTGTCTGTGAACACGAGAACTCCATAAGGTTTACATACATTATTTTGTTCAGTCAAATAGAAGGGGGGGGGGGGGGGGGGGGGGGGGGTATTAGTAATTTTCTCCGAAATCGAGGGGCTCAACTCATAAACACAAATAACTCCCGATGTAATGAATGTATCGAAATTTACTATGACGATTCAGAAGTCTCTGTTTAAGTCAACTATTAACTCGTGTTGGGTAAGTACATCGTGATTCACCAAAGACTTTTTTTTTACAACAATACACTGTTTTTGATCCTCAGGAATCCATGCAGCTCAGTTCGCCTGAGATCTTAATCGGGAATTCGTGGATTCTCTGTTTAAAATTAACGTGTATTTTTTGAATTTGAATTTTCAGGTTAATGTAAAGAGTTTGTATAAAGTAAGAAGGTAGAGATGGTGGGTAAATACCATGAAGTTAGTTAATTCAAATTACCTTATCTTCTGGATAAGTAACAATGAAATATTCATACATTTGATTAATAAAGTCAGTTTAATAAAGCATTAATTAGTCTAGCAATGAAGCCCCGGCTACATCCTAAGCAGTTTCTTCCTTTTTCTTCAGCGTATAATTTCCTTACATAATTTGAAAAATTAGGGATGGTAGCATACTTTTAGATTTATTATTTTTTTAATTTTTGAGAGATAAAAATAAAGAATAACGTATGTTTTTTTTCTGGCATTTTTTTCCAGTGGTCCTTCTTTTTTTCTTTTTTGACAATATTTCGCGACACTTTTACGTCCCTTCTGGTCACTGTGAACGTTACCTGATACTATTTCAAATTTTCCTTTATTATTAAGTTTTCAATTTGAGATACAATTTTATTTTTAATGTTTCTGAAATGGCTACCTCGAGCTCAATCGTAAATGCTTGATGTTGCACATCTGCAAGATGCAAAAAGTAAATAAAATAATAGTAATAACGTAAATAATAATAATAATACTTTTGCTATACTATAAAAGTAATAGAAACAAGTTTATTTAATCAATAATAGAATGTTCGTTGTTGCTAAGCACTCATCCAGGGGATAGCAACACTAACGACTCCCGATAAAGGTGTTAAGTACCCTTACCACACACCCGGTTTGAAGGGTGCTACCCATGTACCTACTAGCTTCCTAATCAGATTTCGTACACCACATGTTCGTCAGTTGAATAAATAATTCTGGGATGTATTGATTTAAAGGTTGGGATGACCAGGGGATCTAAGCACTACTATCACGAGGTGTTAAGCTTCCTGCTTTCCTTATCCCTTTCGGTCCAATCTGGATCCGCGACTACTGCACCTTCTTCTGTGATTATACTTCTGTCAAATTTCGTCCACCTATCTCCAGGAAGTGACATGTATCTGTCGCAGATAGGTTTGACGTTTGCACCTATGTGGTGTTGAGGTGTCTGTTCAATGGACTGTCTTCTGATTATTCATATTAGTTAACTAAGACTTAGGGCTAAGACACGTCGGAATTTCCCCCCAGGGACATCTTCGAATGTCTGCAGGCAGTTAGCTCTTCCACTCTCTCTTACTCGCACACACGCTCTCAAACTTACTCTCAAACTCTCACTATCACATTATTTCTCTCTTCCTTTTTCCCATACTCTCTATCACGTAAAAACTCGTTCTCTCTCACACTCACACTTTCTCATGCTCCCACTCTCTCATTTTCTCACACTCTCTCTCTTTCTTACACACTATTTCTCTTCAATAAAGATCAAAATTTTAACTCGGATACGTATAGGGCTCAGGAACCTCCTCTGTGTCAGTCCTGCGGGGTCGAACTGTCTGTCAGACACATTCTAACTGAATGCATGGCATATAGTCCCCAGCGTGAAAATTGCAACCTTGCTGAGGATATTTCCGGAATTCTATCCAATAATAGCTTCCAAATTACCCAATGTCATTTCTTGCAATTCACAAACCTCTTATCTAAATTATAAAACAAAATTATCTTCATCACGCCTTTCTATTCCATATACAGCAATCTTCTTTATTATTATTAATCTGCGCCTATCCAAATTAGCCCGCTAGGATCCCCACAGACCTGCATCTATCAGGCATCCATGACTCTCGTGGTCGAAATGCCTTAAAGAAGAAAAAAAAAAAAATGTGGCGACACTTTTTACATTGTTCGGAGTATACTTTTCTTTCCAAAAAATTCTAAAAAACATAATTTTAGGAAGAATACTTTTATATATACTTTAGAATGATGTATACTTTGTCGTTCATTGTGAATGGGTTCATTGCACTTTCCCAGCTATACAAAGTATAGGGAAAGTTATATAATCGGTCAGAAAATCGATTATGAGTTTCACTGGAATTACATGTTTTACTGACTCCTTGATTCCAAAAAAACAAAACAAAAAGTCCTATTCCTGAGCACACCAACTCCCGATAGAAGGAATGTATCAATACGATTGTATATATTTGCTTAACCCCTTAAGACAACTGTTGAATTTCAACCAAAGCGGCCGAAGAGAAGAAGGGGATTAGTGGAGGTACTTCAATTTTCAGCGAAACGGCCGTAAGTTAGGGAGGGGATTAAGGAAGGAGTCTCAACTAAAAATCCTAATAATGTAATAATCTTGCCAATGTAATGAATGTTTCGACACAAAATTTAGTGTAAGGATTCAGTAGTCCCTAAGTAACTCAATTAATTTTTAGTTCATGTGGTAAATTTGTTTTTGAATGAGCTCAAACTTATTTGATTCGTGCCTAGTGTTCCATCGCCAATGCAAAAGGTATGTTTCGAGCTTTCCTTAGGAAACACATTAGTGAACAAGATTCTTTAATAAATCAGACATCAGAACTAAGCATAAAAGCCCTGTTTCAAGACCTCATGTAAATAATTTTAGATGGGATGAAAGATGTTGTGAGGGCCTTGCTTGGACTTGACAAAGCCTTCGCGGTCCTGCTTTATGAATAATGTATAATTAGACAAAGGAAGTTATCGCAAAGCTGCTCTTGACATGGCTCCTTTATATGTGATCCGTGTAGAGGATGGGGGACTTGGCGACATGGATGTCTTCTGTGTAGTCCGCACAGTTGTCATGTAGACCAGGAACAAAGCCGCATGACAGCCTTTCTGAATAGCTCCTTTTAGATCCTACTCCACTCCTTCTCGCCTTGCCTTCAACTGATGTAGCCGGCATAGAACTATACCTAGAGTATGTGACTAGGGAATTCTGAAGGAGGTTCATATCTGTCTATCCGTAGGTGTGCCTGTCCCGATATTGTTTCTTGGTAAACATATATAAATGGTAAGAGAATGTCGAGATCATTAAGAAGAAACGTTTATAAATATGGGACTCCTTAAAACTAACATTGCCTGAACATGCGTCAGTCATAGGTGAGAAACAAACGGATTTCGACATCTTAAAAAATCCAAAGAAAACATAAAATACATTATACATATTTCCATTCTATAATTAATTACAGTTTATTACATTAGAGAGCTTCTAGTTAATATTTTCAGACTTCAAAAGAAAGCACTAAAAATAATAAATAATATTAATTAAAGTACAAGCTGCAGAGAGATATTTAATAAACTTAAAACCTGCCATTACCTGTCCTATATATATTTATATTTATATCTTAATGGTCATTAGAAAAAATATAAATATTTCAAAGAAGTATAACTCACAAAGGAATCAACTTCTTTGATGTCCTACCCCACTTCTTGAAAGCAATAGAAACAATAAAAAAATTTTTAAATTTAATTAAAAATGTTTAGGTTAGAGGAAATCCTACATTCGGAAACAGAATTTTTTTTTGACTGTTCAAAATGGAATATAGCTTCAATATTTTGCTTTCATGTTTATTTTCTTGTCAGAATACATTTCTGCGATCTGGGTCGATATAGTGGAAAATTAATGAAATAAATAAAAGCAAAGAACTTTTGTATTGTCTAATTCCACAGTTGCAGCGGTGTACTTCTTCTGCTCGAACCCGGTCACGATAAGTTCCGAATCCCTGTACTGAGGAGTGTTGTGCCTTGAATCCGAATTGGTGTGTTGGAATGACGTGTGTCTCTGATAAGTAGACTATCAGTCGTGAATGAATTATTTTTTCAAATACTTTAGAAATTGTCGTCACAAGGCATATGGGTCCTATAGCTGTCAAGATTATGCTTAGGATATCGGGGTTTGTGTAAGACTGTTACTATTGCATTTTTCCACTGGTCGGGAAAGTACCCTAATCTGAGGGAAGCATTAGATATGCTAGTTAGGAAGTATCGGGGAAGATTTTTTAAAACGATGTTCCAGATTAAGTCGTCTCCGGGGGCATGTGATTAGTAATAACTAAATAAAACAAACTTATTTTTTGAAATATTGTCTATTCCACTAAAGATATTTATAAAAAAAAAACTACCGGTTTCGGCCTCACACCATCGTCAGGACTAGTTAACTAGACCTGGAAATTCCACAATATGTCCGCGTTCCTCAACTTAGAAGTTATTAGTTATAACAACAATATTAAAAAATAAAATAAAAAAAATACCTTAAAAATAGGTTAGGTGAGGTTTTATGTACGAGGTCATATCGCCTACTACCAGAGCGTAATCGGTCAGAAATTCGATGTTGAGTTTTCACCGGAATTTTATGTTTGTCGATCTACTGATTCAAAAATGAAGAAAAAAGGTCCATCTGTGGTGTAGATTTTTTTATGTGTATCCAGAACCCAATAAAAACTATACATATTATTATATTTTCAGCAAGTCCGCCGAAATAAAGGGGGGATCTGAGAGAGGCTCATCCCTAATAACTGTTGATGTAATGAATGTATTGACTTAAAATTCAGAAGCCTCTATGTAAGTCAAATATTGATTTTTAGCCCAAACGATCGTTTGTTTGGAGGGAGAGCAACAACTTAATTGAATAATTCGTTCGGCGGAAATATTTTCCTTATTTGGAAAATAAGGGTACAAAAACATGGATTTTCATTCAAAAATCAACGAATATCAGACCGATTGATGAGAAAGGAAGGGATTAACTTAAAAATGTTTATACACGTAGAGAAACAGAATTAATGTATCAATACATTTATTTTTCTACTTCTTTTTAACCTACCAACAGTCCATACATTATGTAAGCTACTTACGGAGGAACCGTTCCAACATGAGGCTGTTTATTCGAAACATTACGGAATATCTCTCAATATGGGGCTGAATCCCTCTGAAAGGATTACATTTTTGCAAAAAAAAAATTAAAAGACCAAATACCCATTAGGCAAAACCGATGGAAACGGTTGTAAATCTTTCTAAAAACAAAGTGGAAAAATTTCATTTCATACTGGAATTACTGGATATATATAAGTAATGTGTTGGCTTAGAAGTAGTCTTTGTTTCATTGTTCAATAGTTCAGAGAGTAACTCATATACCCAGTATGAAATAAATTTGAGAGGGGGGAGAGTGATTGTACAAAAGTGATTGGTATAAGAAAGTCTTGTAATGGTCACATCACATATTTTTTCATGGCGTTAAGAACTAAGCATATGATTCAGAGCGTTACTTATCAGATTAATTTAAAATGTCGTGTTGTGTGATGTGTACCGTACTGTTTTCATGTTTTATTGCCCGTTATTAGAACATGCTTTCAACATTTTCTGGACATACTCTTAGACAATACTAAATTGATAGTTAGCGAGTTACTGTGGCTCATGCTCGGGCTTTAAACACAAAGGTCATACCGCCTACTATCAGATATACTTGAAAAATGAGATGAAAAAGATTGTACAATATTTGTAGGAATATTGAGGGTCAGTCAAAGATGGAAAAAAACACTATTCAAATGCCAACGTCGATATATTTTATATCATCATCAGTGCCTACAAACATGGGGGGGAAATCAAGATTAGAATCAAAAATAAACAAAAATTGAGTCAGTTTCAATTTTTAACTTGTTATAATGTATTTTTAACGTTCAGTAATGTTTATCAACAAAAAAAATTTTTGTTTATTTTTTATTCTAATCTTGATTTCCCCCCCATGTTTGTAGGCCCTGATGATGATATAAAATATATCGAAACTTTGGCATTTGAATAGTGTTTTTTTCCATCTTTGACTGACCCTCAATATTCCTACAATTAGAATCTACAGTCGCTAATCAACATCTACATTGTATAATATGAATATGCGAAATAATATAATAATATGAAATAAATATAATAACTGGCGATGTATTGAATATATCGACACGAAACTTCATATGAAAATTCAAAACGCCGTACATATGACACTTTTCAATTTTACGTAATATTGGCCGTTGTAATGAATGTATTTACACGATTCTCCCCATGGTGTCTCTACGGGATTTCATACCAATTAAAGTTGTCAGGCATGCATGACCCTTGTGGTTAATATTCCTATCTTCCCTTTGCCCGATTTCAATGAAAATTAATAGTTGTCCCTATGAAGATTTGAACATTCATTAGAACTGCAGTTATTAGAGTTTTTGTGTTTAGCTACCCCTCTAATCCCCCCGTTCTATTTGATCAATTTACCTGAAAATTAATAGGTGTTTTCCTTATGAGTTTATGGATACACATATGAAGTTTTGTGTTGATGCGATTGAGAGGTCTTGTTTTAACACGTTTCACACGGAAGTAAAGATGTCAACTATCGATTTTTAGTCAAATGAGTCGATTGATGTTAGAAGGAGACTGAACACTTACTTGATTACATGCTGGTGTATTGCGGGTGATTCACGGACGATTTTTTATTCTCCTGTAATCTGTTTTATTTGTGAAGTGGTAATGTTAAATATTTGAATCTCATTAGTGTGTATATTCCTCTGTCACAAAGTGGAAACGTGAGGGCAATGCCAAGGATAAATAGAGTAAAAAAGAATGTTCAAAGGCAAAAGGGAGAAGG
This sequence comes from Aradus depressus, assembly GCA_963662175.1. NCBI lineage: Eukaryota > Metazoa > Arthropoda > Insecta > Hemiptera > Aradidae > Aradus > Aradus depressus. The sequence goes on along the minus strand of OY759217.1, from coordinate 31,288,326 downwards.
GTGGAGGGAAAGGATGGGGGGGGGGGGGGGGGAGGGGAGGGTCCCTCGAGGGTGAAGTGGGGGGGTGTGGACTGACACGAAGCCGTCAGAGCAAATGGAGATGTTGGCGTTAGAGAGACTGGAGATAGTGCTTTACCTTGCTGAGCGACTCAGACACAGACTTCAGCCATACCATCCACTTTGTGGCCTCCGTGGACCGCTCCTCAAACCACAGGGGAAGACAACCACCATATTTGCCTTCCTAGTACTCTGCACCTTTTTCATCATCAAAGAAATTTAGTTCTTCAAGTGAACGGATCAGAAAAACGTATTCTCATGATGGTTAGGTTTGGGTTAGGTTTTATGCCCGGGCTTTAACTACGAGGTCATATCGCCTACTACCAGAGCGCTCTTTCGTCTGGTGGACATGAGCCCGACTCTACTATGGGAATCCTAAATTTTGCCTACCCTAAATTTTTATTCACCTAGGGCAGTAAGGGGTCTTTTAACGAGTACCTGACATCGTACAGGCTCGGAACCTTCGCTTAACGTCCCATCCGAAGGACGGCCTGCTTAAATTTATTTTACCTCCCAGATAAAATAAACTAACGGCCTCGGTCGGCTTACGAACCCACGTTCTTGAGCTCGAGAAGTCAAACACGCATACCACTGAGCTACCGGCGCCCTCCGTATTCTCTTGATAAATTTTTATTAAAAAAGCCAAAACGTATATCATCATTTTTGATATGTATTTCATCATAATTTATGTGGATGTTCGAGTAAGTTTTTACTCTCCCTCTAAAATCAATCGACCGTTTTGGCCGAAAATTATTAGGTGTTGCCCTTACAGGAATATAATACAATATAATCGTTCCCAGCTATACGAAGTATAGGAGATGTTATGTAAGCAGTCAAAAATTCGATGCAAAGAATTTTTTTTTCTTTTTTTGAATCAGGAAGTCGGAAAACATGAAAATTCCGATGAAAACTCAACATCGAATTTCTGACCTATTGCGTCAAAGTAATGAATATTTCTGCACAAAATGTTATGTATAAATCCAAAAACAATAAAGTGACGAAAGAGCGCTCTGGTAGTAGGCGATATGAACTCATAGTTAAAGCCCGGACATGAGTCAAAATAACCAACCAACCGACGCTATGAATGTTCAGCCAAATCGCCCAAAGAGAAGTGGGGGATCAGAGAAGGGAGCATAAATCAAAAATTTCAATAACTATCGTTGTAACGAATGTATCAACACGAAATTTAATATGTATGATGATTCAATAGGTGACTTATTTAGAGACTTCTCAATCATCAAACTAGATTTGTGTTGATTCATTCATTATATAGACAGTTTTTGGTGTTTTGGAGTTAGGCCCTTTCTTCCTACTTCCCTTTGGCTGAAAATTCATAGGTCTCGTTCTTATGGGGTTTGGGATTCACATATAAAATTTCATTCAGATTCATTCATTACATCGGCAGTTATTGGAGTTTTTGAGTTGAGCCTCCCTCTGACCCCCCATTAGCAGATTTGGCTGAAAAAGGATAGGTCAGGTATTTATGAGGTTTTGTGAACAAACTGACTATACACATGATGCTAATAAGACCTATATGAACTTCAATTATGGGTAAAAAAGAAAATACATATTAAACACATAAGAAAATACATATTAAATACATAATAAACACCTTCCTTACAAAATAGACTGCATTAATTAATGCATTTCGAACGCAGAAGCGTTCATCATCAGAGCTACATATAAACTGTAAACAATAGTTCGGAATCAAAACTGCTCTTAATTGAGTCTAACAACAATCGATTAGTAGGTACCAAAATTAGTATGAATATCAATAAAACATATTTTAAAAAATTAAATTAAAATTAAAATAAAAAAATTAAATTAAAATTTAAAAATATGTTTTATTGATGTTCATACTAATTTTGGTACCTACTAATCGATTGTTGTTAGACTCAATTAAGAGCAGTTTTGATTCCGAACTATTGTTTACAGTTTATATGTAGCTCTGATGATGAACGCTTCTGCGTTCGAAATGCATTAATTAATAAAGTCTATTTTGTAAGGAAGGTGTTTTCTTTTTTATTGGTTATCCTTACAGTGAGGTCCGATTGTTTATGTTCAATTATGGGGTTGTGCATAGCTATCTAACATCATATAGAACACATGAAGAGAGCACGGGCGGTAGCACCAGGTTTGTCACCACATGTTGAAATTGAGAAAACTGAAATTTAATGTTTGAAAGTCCATATCTATCAATTCCCCGCACGTCATATTTTCAGCTTCCGTTTTCGTAGTGACAAACCGTCTTTTTGAAGCCTGTAACGATGGTGAATCGTGAAATATGTTTAATATGCTATACTGTAGTGGCGATATCTCACATTCGAGAAAAAAGTGACAAACCTGGTTCTTTCCCCGTGCTCTTCATATGTATGTATCCACACTATGCATAGAAGAAAATTGTGAAAGAAAATACATTTTCCATTGTTACGAAAGGTAAGGGGGAAAATATGGTTATATCTGGGAGCACCTTAGTTCTATAACATCCATACAATATCTCGGAGCAATGGATATAATAATTCAAGATAAGTCTACCTTATTTGCAACTTTATTATCTCGTTTGTTCAACATAGGTATATGTTATCCATGACAATGTCTGGATTGACTTTGTAACACATTTATGTAGATATGTGAGGTTATTCGTTCCTCGTTCCTTTTTGTGTCTGATACTAATATTCTTGTGACATCAAAGAATCCAACCTCATTGATGGAATCCATTTCTAAAACTCTTGAAACATTAAACGAATGGCTGCTAATCAATAAGTTAATAATTAATAATTATCAAATTTGTTATTAGAAGTTAACAATCTTTCCATCATTTAAAGATAATATAAAATGTCTGGGTCTATATGAGTTAGTTATTGTGAATCATCTCCGGGCTTTAACTACGGGTTTTATAGCCTCCTTCGTCACTCTGGTAAACATGAGCCCGACTCTACTGTGGGAATCCTAAATTTTGCCTACCCTAAATTTTTATTCACCTAAGGTGTCCTTAACGTCCCATCAGGACAGCGTGCTTGGATTCTTGACGCGAAGACGGCTATGATGTCGCCTTTGATTCTATTTTTCGATTGTACGAAGGATCGACAAAACGAATAGCACCCCGAAGAATGTAAACTAAATGTCAATAAGGAATACTCGTATTTATAAGTAATTTTTAAATCGTAACTCATGGCAACGAACATTAAAATATGGTTTTTATTGGTGTTTTTTGAGTTCGCCGGGAGCTCAGTGGTATGCGTGCTTGGCTTCTGAGCTCAAGATCGTGGGTTCGAAACCCGACCGAGGCCCTTAGTTTATTTTATCTGGGAGGTAAAATAAACTTAAGCACGCCGTCCTTCGGATGGGACGTTAAGCGATGGTCCCGAGCCTGTACGATGTCAGGTACTCGTTAAAGACCGTTAAAGGTGAATAAAAATTTAGGGTAGGCAAAATTTAGGACTCCCACAGTAGAGTCGGGCTCATGTCCACCAGAGTGACGAAAGAACGCTCTGGTAGTAGGCGATATGACCTCGCAGTTAAAGCCCGGGCATGAGTTATAAAACCTAACCTTGGTGTTTTTTTTGTTTTTTTTATTAAGAAAAATATATGACGTGGCTATTACATGATTTTCTTATACCAACAACGCTTACAGATCCACTCTCTCTCTCCCCCTCCCCTTCTCAAAATCATTTCATTTTGTCTCTTTGTACAACGTTATCTTGAGAGTAGACATTCTTATACCGAGTAATGCCAGTATGAAATGATTTTGAGAAGGAGGAAAAAGAGTGATCTGTAAACGTGGTTGGTATAAAAACGTCCTGTAATGGCCACATCATATATTTTTTTATTTATTATTGTCACTAAAAAAACTTGCTTGGAAAGTCCTTTTTACTTTCCTGCTGCTACGTGGTCAGTTGATTTATGTTACGAGTATCTATAACAACGTATAGGAGGGCGCCGGAGGCCCCCTAGAGACCCCTGCCCTAGCTTAATAAACCTGGGTGGGCAAAAGTTAGAACTCTCTTAGTAGAGTTAGGATCATGTCCACCAGAACGTCGAAAGAGTACTGGTATTAGCTAATATGACGTATTTAAAGCCAGTGCTTGTCACACTAACTAACAAAGCATAATAGATTGACTTCTAATTTAACTAATAAAATGTATCAGACCAACATTTATTAAACCACGACTAGTTTCGTCAGTAAAATGTCATCTTCAGGTGGAATCTTGCTAGAGAAGAGGTCAACGGACACATACGAGTACCAGGGACTAGCTGAACATTCAGTGTCTTCTCAGTCTTCTCTAGCAAGATTCCACCTGAAGATGTCAGTTTACTGACGAAACTAGTCGTGGTTTAATAAATGTTGGACTGATACATCTTATTACTTATTTATTTAACAAGCAAGTCCACATCTGCTACCACCAAGAAATCTGATTTAACCATCATAAAAATATATATATTGTATCATGCCTACCCTATAGACAATTATTATCATTATTATACAGCAAGGACCAGTGACACTACGAGCGAATCGAGGCCACTTGGAGCTGATTTAAAGAGGATTTTATTAAGAAGATTAATGCTCGGAACTAGCGATGCCTGCGAGAGAATCGCGATTGCTAGGAGCGAAAACAAGAGCGAATTGTGAGTTACTTTGGAACTGATTTAAAGAAGATTTTATTTAGAAGAATATGCTCGGAACTAGCGATGCCTGCGAGTGAATCGCGATCGCTAGGAGCGAAAACAAGAAGAAAGAATATAGAGGAAAGAAAGGAAGCAAGATAATTGTTTATTTCCGGAGTTGTATGAACGACTAGGGAGGGCTGAGCTCCCCTATTTCTTAGAAGAAGCTGATGCAACCGATGATCGGTGATTGGCTGGAGGTGGATTTGGCGGGAAATAACAACCAATAAGATGTCGGGATCCATCCCCGACCCCGAGTTGTGCCCGGGAAGAGTTCAGTCCTTCTTCAGTCAACGTTGAGTCTTGGGGCCGCTAAGACCACGTCAGTTTATATTTTACAGTTTCAAATATGTGATACAAGTCAACGTTGAGTGTCGGGGCCGCTAAGACCACGTCTCTTTTATATTTGACAGTTAATTTTAAATAAGTGAACTTACAGTTTTCTGCCCTCCGAGTCGGACCCAAAGGGTTGTGCTAGTGCGAACGTGGCAGTTTAGACAGAGCTTTATTTATGTTGAAAATATGATCCAGTGAAAAATGTAACTTCATGTGTGGCCTCGAAACCAGACATCTTCAATGACTTATGAAATACGTGATTGGATGATTTCTGCGGGATGTCCAGATAAAGAGGATCGCACCGTCATAGCCAGGGATATCATTATCGAGGTACCTCGTAATTAAGTTATAATTAAGTCCTTCAGACATACGGCCAAATTATATATTAAATTGTTTTTTTTTGTAAATATGATCTCATTAAAATAAATATGTTACAGTTATAAGTTTGATTCATTCCATTCCCCCCCCCCCCCCCCTCCCCCCACTCATGCTTCTTCTAGTTGACAATAATAATTAATTACTGGTGACAAGTACACATTAGGAACTTGTAACCCGTGAGGAGTGTACTCAGCTATCCTAGGCAATTTTTCATTTAAAGTCGCGATTTAATAATTTTCGATTTTAATAATTTTCCGATTTTAAATTTTCAAACTACTAATTAAGTAATTTGCACTCCCACGCAGGACGAAAGGTTTACAATATATATATTTTTTCCTTTCAAAACATTGACTACTGTTCATTATGACTCCTAAGGGTTCGATTCCCACTTTATAATTTTCCTTGTTCCATCTCTGATCTCTGATGAAAAGACACAAGTTTGTGGATCAAAGTGCCCCCTCCTGGACTCAGAGAGAGGAGCCTGTATTTGGGGCTGGGATGTCCATTAGAGACATATGACCCCCCACCGCTCCATATAACGGTGTGTTATGCCCAGTGACCATGTCCGCCTTATGTTGGTCCCACAACTAGGCCTCTCATCTCCCCCCATATACATCCTTTCTAAGATGTTTGGCTCTGTAAAATCCCCTTTTTTCTCCCTCTACCAAGTTATATCTTAACCTAACCTAACCCCCATCTAAGGGATGTACATTCTATATATATTTTTTTACTCTATCCTTAGCTTGTAACCACAAACCATATTAACCTCTAAAAAGTCAAATCTCAAGGCAATATATTTTTTCCCAGTGCGAATTAATCAACTAGGTTTTCACTCTCCCTCTGAATTTATCTATCGATTTAATTGAGAATATATCGATATCTTATTCAGGGTTTTGAGTTGAACTTCCTCTGATGGTCTTCTTGCCTTCTTCTGATTTTATTGAAAGTCTTTCATATGGGACTTGGCATTCAAATATAAAATTTCATATTAAAACATTCATTATACTTGTATTTATTTTTTTCATAGGCACCAGAAAAATTTATTTTTCAACTTATATGAGTTACTAGGGGAAAAGTTATTACTTACAATTATTTCTTAATCGAACAATTGGGTTTACTAAAACTACTAATTACTTAGAATATGCTTGCTTTCCAATTTTTTTTTTGTCACAGTTTAATAAATTAATATTGTTATGAAATGATTCATTATGTCAGTAGGGTATTTCATGTAATCATTGTTTATCTAGAATGACCTCGGTCAAGTTTAGTAAACCATAGGTCATATACATAATCGGGTGGATTGAGGTAGTCAGTAAGCTATTTTTTGATTTAAGTTAATGTGCAGTTGGACTGTTAGTAAAATGTAAATATTTTTTCTTTGAACAAGTTTTCTAATAATAGTTTGTAAATTAATAACATTTTAAAGGTAAGTAATGTTGTTCCTTTAGAACTAGAGTTATTTTTAAGAATTATGTTTCCAAGGTAGTTTTAGGTTTCTCCTCATATTTTGAATTGGTCAAGTGTTCTTATGAACTTGCCAGCTCGTTTAGCATACTCTTTCTTTCATATTGGACTTAGGATTCAAATATAAAATTTCATATTGAAACATTCATTAGAATTTCTAATTTAGAAACGCAGTTATTATAGTTTTATTTATTTTTTTCTGTTAAGCCCAACTTTCTCTAAATCAATTGTTGTCGTCCTTATGGGGGTTTTACTTCCGAGTTGCTTATGACCCGATATTTCGGAAAAATTTGTGGGCTATAATGAGAAAATTTCAGAAAAACTCATGATAATGTTGGAAGTCATGTATCGAAGGGGCAAAAAGTAGAGTTAAGGTCCAAGGACTGCCTCTCCTTTCTTACGTTCAACCTGGACCTTGAACGAGTGATAAGGCAGGTGATGAACGAGGAAGGCAGTCAAATAGCCGGAAAAAACGGAGTTCTGGCGTACGCGTATGACATGGCTTTCTTAGCAAACATCCCTAGTAGTGCTGCAGATTAATGTCAACAAGAGCGAATACCTTATAGTTAGCAAGGATATCCACTTGGAGGAGGTGGACAGAAGACTTCAGGACCAATGAGCGTCACGGAGCATTATTCTCTGTCATCAAGCTACTATGACCCAGAGTCCTTTCGAGGAACCTGAAGTATAGGATCTATAGTTCCAGTGAAACCTGGAAGTTGACCTCATATCTCAAGAAGCGTTTCCAGACGTTTGAAAATAGCAGGTCCAGTCAAAGATAGAGAATAACTTTTAATGAGTATTTTACATCGCACAAGTATTATGCGTATTATGTACTACGTATATCAAGTATACAAGTATTATGTTAATTAACATTTTCTATAAATTAATTATTGTTTTTTTTTATCTTCAAATTCGCATGGTACTATGGAGAATCACACATCACTTGACCTGATGTTCTATGATTTTCATTTATTTTCTTTTATGTCTTCTGGGATCAGGCTGATTCGACGGCTGAACGGGGACATTCTTCTAGACAAATGGGGAAAGATGGACATCCGGAACAGACAGATAGGCACACTCCGGGACAGACAGACTGGCACACTCCGGGACAGACAGACAGGCACAATCCGGGACAGACAGACAAGCACACTCCGGGACAGACAGACAGGCACAATCCGGGACAGACAGACAAGCACAATCCGGGACAGACAGGCACACTCCGGGACACCTTGTTTTTTTCATGAACAAACATGTCAGACATTACTAATATTGAAAATAATTTGTAAAACGTTCTGAATATACATATAAAAAATACGAATCTAAGGCAGATAAACTTATTTCAAGCTTTTTAGTAGCTAGGTTTTTCGTTGAATTAGACTCATTTAACTTTTTTTGTTAAGTTCGGAGTTTAGTTTTAAACTTTTTTTTTTTATCCATCTTATATCCTCTAATTTCCTGTCTGTTTTCTTTTCCGTCTGTCCATATATTTTTCTGTATATTATCCTTGACATATACATATATATCGTGTATCCTTGATGTTTGTCTTCCTTGCGGAACAGACACGTGCCTTCTACCTACTTACACATTCCTATCGCCTACTTCACTGTTTTCCCTAACTCTGTTTCTTCTAATACCTTTCTGTCTTATCCTTGTTCTTATTGTCAGTATGTTCTAAAACAAATTGTGTTTCTTTTTTCTTTTATTTTCTTTTCTTATTGTGACAGGCTTTTTTCGTTTCAAGTTACAGTGAATACAATGGAGTTTTGTATTGAGAAAAAAAAAAAATATATCTTATTTACCAGAAATTTAATATGTCAGATATATTTTTACATTATCTCAAATTTAGTAATAACATCAGTTAATATATATTTTAATCAAACACTACAATCTTAACTGCTGCTGAATTTCACGTACATGCCTCGTTCTCATTACAACACCATCTCACATACATTGAGAGCTGGTGTAATACTTAGAAAATTAAAGATCGCCTACAAATCAGAACATATAACATTGACACTAAAACGAGATACATGTCCTCCGTTACCATTGTACAACGTAATTCTGAGAGTAATTATAATATTATAAGATTATAATTGAATAAAATATACCATTTAAACAATACTTAAAAATATTTCATACGGAAAGTATTGTACACACTTTGGGGTGCTATATTGGTCGTGGGGGCCATGGTCGCCGTGCAGGCTAAAGCGTTGGGTAGGGCTATGGTCGCATGGTTTCACCATGGTTTGCGGGTTCGAATCTCGTCCGGGAATGAGTTTTAATTCGTAGATAGAACTCCCTCCCGGGGATTATGTTGTTAATGCATCTTGTTAATAACTTGATAACACAGTGACAGGGCTAATATTCATAGTACATAAGGCAAAAAAAGAAAAAAATTGGTAAGACCGTGTTTTTGGTTGAATTAACTGTTTTCGCGTAAATCGGGAAAACGTCTAAAAAAAATGGGTTTCTAGACGTGTCATTTTAACAAGAATGATTATATTTATCATTACCTATTGTAGAAAAAATGATTTTCCTATACCCGTGGTACCGTTGTCATCATTACCCCGGTTTATCGGGAGTACAGTGTTTATGACCGTTATGCTTTATGACCGGCCTCCTCAATCCAAAAATGTTTTTTAAAAAAATGCTGTCAGTCTGTGTGTCTGGAACACTGTAACTCTCTATAGAATGATTTTATCGGCACGAAATTTCATATGTGTATCCAGAACCCCATGAAGAAGACACTTATTGATTTTCAGCCGAATCGGCCAAAGGGAATGGGGAATTAGAGATGAGGGTTAACAATAAAACGCTAATAAGTGCAGTTGTAATGAATGTAATGACATAAGATTTCTTACGTAAATTCAAACATCCATAAGGACGACACCTATCTTCAGCGGAATCTAACAAAGGAAAGAGGGGTGCGGCTCGTCTCAAAAACCCTGCCATAAAATACTGCCATTGTAATGAATGTATTGTAGATTTTTTACGACGACTTTTTTGTTTATTGCTAGCCTTGCTTTACCCCCTTCACTGCGGTCAACAAAACATCCCGAAAACCGATTTACCCCCCCCCCCCATCCCAATAGAACAATCAGTGCTTTCTGTCCCTTTTGTGTCACCTAATGAGATCTTGTTGGGGAGAGTGAGTGAGGGTTTAGGGTTCCCACTAACTGGACAGGGTTTGTTAAGAAGGCACCAGAGCGAGCCTGCTGCTTCTGGGTGCCAGGACATCCCCTAAATCTAATTTGTTGGCGCATGGTCGCTATATAATTATATGTAGACTGGGGGGGAGGTTCGGAGACTGACAGGTTTCTGATTGAAGAGCTGCAGTTCTTATCCTGATCAGGAGTCTACCCTCTTTTCAAGCACCGCCCCTCAAATATTCAGCCCTATTGTGTTTCCAGCCCCCTCGCTGTTTTCCGAACAGTACACCATTACTAAATATTGACACGTCAATTACTGATGTACATTTTGTCAACAACCATTACCAGAAAACGAACAACACCAAATGAAATTATTATTTGCTCATAGAAATAGGGAATTCTTAACAACCAAAATTTCCAAACACCGTAAATAATGAACTGGACTGACTCCACTTGGCTGAAATAAAAATTTACCTTTGAAATGATTTATGAGATTCATACTAGTGGCCGTTCATTTTTTGAGGTTATATAAAATAATAGGTGAATATAAATTCTGTATTGATACTTAACATTTTCTACAAATATATTGTAAAAATAAACTTAAGCACGCCGTCCTTCGGATGGGACGTTAAGCGATGGTCCCGAGCCTGTACGATGTCAGGTACTCGTTAAAGACCCCTACCCTAGATGAATAAAAATTTAGGGTAGGCAAAATTTAGGACTCCCACAGTAGAGTCGGGCTCATGTCCACCAGTGTGACGAAAGAGCGCTCTGGTAGTAGGCGATATGACCTCGTTGTTAAAGCCCGGGCATGAGTCATAAAACCTAACCTAACCTATATTGTAAAACACTTAATATAAAAAGAAAAAAACGTAAGCTTTTTAAAAATTTAGTTTATTTTCCAAAATATATATATATATATATATATAATATATGGGAGTACTTTCAGTATTGCTATCATCAATTATTTGATAAGCCGTGGCTGAAGAGGTTCGTAATACCGCTAACATCTTCAGCCACGGCTTATCAAATAATTGATGATAGCAATACTGAAAGTACCCCCATATATTATATATATATTTTGGAAAATAAACTGTATTTTTTAAAAACTTATGTTTTTTGAAAATGTTAAGTAATAATATAGAATTTATATTCACCTATTATTTTATATATCCGCAAAAAATCAACGGCCACGAGTATTAATCTCATAAAACATTTCAAAGGTAAATTTTTATTTCAGCCAAGTGGAGTCAATCCTGTTCATTATTTACGGTGTTTGGAAATTTTGTAGTATACTAGCTGCAGTACCCGTAACATTTTGGTGGCGATTCGGGGCAGGACAAAGTGGGGATGAGATAAAGAGTGCAACATTGCTTACCCCACTCGACTGTGACAAATCGCATATTAATAAACCAAATTGAAAACCGAACGTAAGTATTGAATGTATCAAAAGCACAATAAATGTGCAAAATTACAAACGCCTCTGGATGGTAAAGCGTGATGATATGTGGCCTAAAGACATCCTTGAAAAATATTTTAAATGTAGGTGAAAACCGCATCGAAATCTGTTCACGAGTTCCGAAGGTTATTGTATAAATCGCATTTATTTATTTTGTACATATTTTATATATTTATTTATTTTGTACATATTTTATATATTTATGTATTTTGTACATATTTTATATATTTATTTATTTTGTACATATTTTATATATTTATGTATTTTGTACATATTTTATATATTTATTTATTTTATATTTATTTTTGTATATATTTTATTATTTTCTACATTATTATTATTTTTTTTTTTTTTTTATATAGTCACTGTCATCAAATTTACGTATAGTTTTTTTTTATTTTAACTGATTGTAAATATACCAAATAAAAAAATAAACAATAAGAAATCGCATTTTATAGAAGTAGAAATATATTTTGTGAAATAGACAACATTTTTTGAAAAACTTATTTTTTTCTCTTATTTCTATCAATATTGTAGTTGCAGAGGGAAAAATGCACTGGTATTTTTACTTCTTCTGGTTTACGAATTATAGGGGAAAGTACGTACTCGAAATTTGAAATTTTCTAATATTTTCGATATATTCGATTTGTTTTCACCGGAATTCCATCTTTTCTGATCCCATGATTCCAAAAATTAAAAAAAAAAAATTGTTCTCTTTCTGTGTGTGTGTCTGTGGACCCGATGTTGTCGATGCATTCATTTTATCGGGAGTATATGACAAAAACCCCATAAGGACACCCACACATGGGATGATTTTCAGCCAAATCGGCAAAAGGGAAGAGAGTGATGAGAGGGGGGCTTAACTCAAAAACTCCAATAACTGCCGATGTAATGAATGTATCGACATTAAATTTCATATTTAAAGTCAAAACCCAATTAGGACATACTCTGTCAAATTTTATCTATATCGGCTGAAGGGAAGGGGGGATTCAGGGGGGGGGGGGGGGGGAAATTCAAAAACTTTTGACAAACATAAACTTCCCCACATGCAGTAGCAATTTAATAATATTGTTCTTTATTGGTAGGAAATATATTTTCAGCCAATTAGCATGCCCATTGAGGATGACATAGTTCAGAGTATCCTATTGAACTAGCCTCCTTAGACGATGTCTACCTAACACTGCCTCCTAGAGCGGGCCATACAATCAAGATTCAGGTCGACCCTATTGTGCCTTCAGATACCCCTGTCTTCCCTCTGTTATTACCCTTGTTACAGACATCTGCCCTTCCACAAGGATTTTTCTGTTAGAATTGCAAAGGACAACAAAACATATAATTATCCTTCATTTACTCCTCAAATTACACTTGTTTAATTAATGTTTTTCCTCGTTATTACAATTTTTTTTTTCCTTTTCAATGGCTTATTTTCCTTGTCTCATTGTACTGAACATATGACGTACACAAAAAAGTATTTCTTATCAGGGGACGTACCTCTTACCTCCAGGAAAAAAAATTGAGGCATGGAATTGGAAAAGAGTGTAAATCTGATATGAAAAAAAATATACAATTTTTTTCTAATTGTCACTATTATATTTATTTTTATTTTTTATTATTTGAGATTAAGTTAGGTTTTATGACTCATGCCCGGGCTTTAACTACGAGGTCATTTCGCCTACTACCAGAGCGCTCTTTCGTCTCTCTGGTGGACATGAGTGGTGGTGGCCCGACTCTACTGTGGGAGTCCTAAATTTTGCCTACCCTAAATTTTTATTCACCTAGGGCGGGGTCTTTAACGAGTACCTGACATCGAACAGGCTCGGGACCATCGCTTAACGTCCTATCCGAAGGACGGCGTGCTTAAGTTTATTTTACCACCCAGGTAAAATAAACTAAGGGCCTCGGTCGGGTATCGAACCCACGTTCTTGAGCTCAGAAGACAAGCATGCATACCACTGAGCTACTGGCGCCCTCTTTTATTATTTGATATTTACAATCGGTAAAAAAAAAAAGGTATTTGATGACGTTGGTGTAAATAATAATCTACACAAAAATGAAAAAAAAATATAAATTATTATCAAATTATAAATGAATTCAACAGGAGATCCCTCGAAACACCACCGCGTTGAGGCCTTCCTCATTCTTTCAATTTAATGAAGAAAGAGGAGGCCATGGTAGCTCGCCTGATCTCCCGTACCACTCCTCTGCCAGCTTCCGACCAGCAGTGGTAGCAGACCAAGGAGGATAGGAAGATCATCATCATAGGCGCTATAGTCCATCAAGAGCCTTGGCCTCCTCCAGGAAATGTCCCCATGCAGCTCTGTCCTGGGCCAGTCTCCATCAGCCCACCGCGCCAAACCGCCTTGCTTCTTGTTTAGCGGCTGGTCACCACCATTCGCCTCCTCAAGGGTCCTCAGGCAGCAGATCACGCTGCCAACGATGATTCAGTTGTCGAGGAGGGTTGCCCGGCATGGACCTTGAAAAGGGTTTTAGTGACAGTGAAGTTTTAATGAAGAAGGATGAAAAAGCCGGGCACTTTCTACTTTTCCCACGATCACACAAAGCTGTAATTGGTACCTTTACTTACAGCACTGGCTGACAATGGCGATGGCACTTACAGCCTCCTTACCCACAGACCCGTCTGGTGTCACCCATCACGCAATCTGTTGGCTGCTACAAAAACTAAAGGTCATTTTTTATTGCCCATTCCATAAAATATTTTTTTTTTAACTCCTCAGCTATACGATGTACATGGGATGTTATGTAATCGGTCCGAATTTCTGAGTTTTCATCAGAATTTCGTCTTTTCACCCTCTGATTCCAAAAAATAGGAAAGTTGAAAGCCCGGGCTTGAGTCACAATAACTAACTAATAATAATAATTTTTAACATCTGTTACAAAAGCTCTGTGGTGGCCGGACGGCCCGTCCTGAGCTGGTGATGACCGGGGCCGGCTTTAGTTTGTCCGATGCACTCTCGTGTTATTGTGGCTTGGTGTGCTATGAGGGACCATTCGCTGCCCTGGAGCGAGACGACAAGACGACTACCATCAACAGAAGCAAATGCCTACAAAGTCAACTATTGCTTTTTAGCCCAAACGGTCTATAGGTTTTGGAGAAAGAGCTAAAAATGTATTTTTTTTTTGTCCATAACTATCCTTTTAGTATCTCCAATATAACACTGCCCTGTCCGCCTCCAAGTTGTGCTCCTGTCATCTGAGATTCTGTCCCTGAGACTGACACTTCCCACAAATTAATTGCTCTCATTAGAAATACGTCATTGTCTGTCGTAAGGCTTATTGTTCCTTGGCCTGCCTCTCTAAGCCGTCTCTCCCACAATGCCCCTTTCCGACTTACCTTCTTTCTCAAAGGGAATCCTGCCTTTCGTCTCCTCTGGAGAATTTCACGATTTCCTGAGCATGGAAATTACACAGGCAGAAAACGAGAAAAAACAGAATGAGTAAAAAAAAAAAAGGAAGTAAAATGGAAAAAAGGTTTTATTATTTTCGCTGGAGAAATCTCCGAGAAAAACTCATCATTTAGTATATATATTTATTTATATTATTTTATTTATCCAGAAAAATAAGTATATTGAAAAACATATAAAATATGGACTTTTATATACTCGACCACCATCATACTGACGTTACTGGTACATATCTGTGCTGGCGTCAGTGGTTTGCTTTGTATCATGCGAGCGTGATTCCCAGAGCGACTTTCTTATACCGAGTAATGTCAGAACTAGAAAGGAGGGAGCGGAGAGAGAGTGATCTGTATAAAAGTGGTTGGTATAAGAGAGTCCATATATTTTACTAGCAGTAATACCCGGCGTTGCCCGGGGAACTTTGACTTTTCTCCCAATATCTCCTATAAGGCTATTCAGTTCCTCGACAGTATGATGTTATAATTTTCAATTATTCATACGAAATAAGGCTTATAGTTCTTCAACTGTAGTAACGCTAGCTTTGGAGCTAAAACTAATTTATTCAAAAAGATTTCTCATTAATCGTTGCAATGGTTTTCGAGTTACAAAGATTGCTTGAGTAGATGCTGGGATGGACCAGGGGTTGATTAAAAAATAGACCTTAACCTTCCGGTAAATAAAACTTATCTATTAAAAAAGATTCCTCATTAATCATTGCAGTGGTTTTTGAGTTACAAAGATTGCGTGGGTGGATGCTGGGATGGACCAGATATTGAGGTACTAATACACCTATAACCTTCCACAGACGATGAAGAACAAATTAAAAAAAAAATTAATCAAATTCATCAAGCCGTTCGTGAGTTATAACGGTACAACGCACAGACATTTTCAGCTTTATATATATGATGATGATTAGTCCTGAACCTGTACGAAGTGTGGTACTCGTTAAAGACCCCTACCCTAGGTGAATAGTCCTGGGCAGGCAACATTTTTGACTTCCATAGTAGAGTCGAGCACATGTCCAATAGAGCGACGAGAGAGCGCTCTAGTAGTAGGCGATATGACCTCGTTCTAAGATCCCGGGCATGATTCATAAAAATAAATAACTTTTTGAATAAGTATTAATTTGAAGTTAGTGTTAGATAATTCGGCCGTATACATGCTAACGATTAATTTTAACTGTTTAACTGTTTTCACATCCCGATAATGGTCAAAACGTATTCAGGGGTCCTTGAGACATGAAAACGATGTTGAAAACTTGATCTTCGATTTTCTGACGATTACAGTACTACCCTTACACTATGAAAAAAAATAGTAATAAGTAAAAAAAATTTTGTAAGAATTTTACCTTGGAACAAAGAAATGTTATTCATGAAAATATTTTATGCGAAGTAATAGTCCATTTGGGAAATCTGGTCCAGGTTGGCAAAATTTTGTTATTAAGGATTTTAGAATAATCTAACGAAAGTAAAGCAATTTTAGAGAAAGGAGTTGGTGGCAGGCATGAAGTTAATATTGCAAAATTCATAAGAACAGTGGTGTGGAGGAAGGTTAAAGATTCAATTCCCTTCTTGTGTTGGGGGACTGGAGGTGCGGGTACAGGAGGCTGAGTTAGGGGAAGCAAGGGCTCAGGGTTGGGGAATAATTAACGTCCCTTCGGAGGGGAAGCAACATGTGTCCTTTCTTATTTTTTTGGGAGGGTTTACCCCTTTGCGACTCTGATGAATTGGGACATGGCTCTAAATTTGTAGACAATATATACATAATTATGAAAAAGTCGTCGTTGATACCCGAATTAATCACTTAACTTTTCGCTCCCCCTCCAAAATCAGTCGACCTAAATTTTGTCTCAAACTCATTAAATCGGCACAAAAAACATTTCTAAATATAAAATTTCTTGTCTATACATTTATTCTATAGGCAGTTATTAAAGTTTTGAAGTGAATCTTCTTTATGCGCACTGGGCTACTTGGGAACGAAGCTAGTAAATGAGTTACGAAATTATGTGACGCGTGAGAACACCTCCCAGACTCCGCACCAGTCTTTTAATTCGTTCTCCAAAAAAGTACTTTAATGCGACCTTTTTTGAAAACTAAGTCTATAATCTGTGAGGGCACCGATTAAAGATTCCAAATTTAGACGAAATCGAACAGTTTGCACACAGGGATGAGGGAAAGTATTTAATTTTTTTGAATTCTGAGAGTGACAGTTGGGGATCGTTGGGTGGGCTAGTAGAGAGGAGCGCTCCCCACCCCGCCTCTCTCCTCACGTCACTCTCCCGCTTCACTCACCCCGTTGGTGAACCCTAAAATGGTCTAGGACCGTCGTCCAAAATGATGAAATTAAGTTCAGAAATTTCAAGTGTTGCATCATGTTCGAAGGAACAACATTTTCATATTAATACCCAATCTACTGATAATGAATCACAAAGGTGAGTGTACGTCTACTTAGCGTTGCTGGCGTCAAAAACAGCGTCTCTTTTTCTTTCTCAATTCTCATTCTCTATTCTTTCGCGTTCAAAAAACTACATTTCTGATTTCTCTTACCATAGGCCTAGTCTCTTTTTTTTTTTTAATATTTTTTATGCATATTTACAATCAGTAGACAGACCTTAGTAAATTTGTTGACAATAGGTAATGGAACAATTTATGTACAATGATAACTAAATACAAGAGAGAAAGAAAATATAAAAAATAATAATAAAAATGTCCCCGTGAAGTCATGAAATATGTACAAAATAATAACTTGTATACAATGAGAAAATAATTACAACGATAATAATGAATTTAATCTCTAATTTGGAATCAAATATAGTGATTTCTGATGTTCCTAAAAACGAAAATAATGTTTATTTAACAAATAAATAAAAATAAAATAAACCAATAAATAAAACTGTTTGATTGAAATAATATTTATTGATCAAAAAACAAAAAAATTGTGTTCCAAGCACACACTATTTTTATATCGTACTCCGGATCACGAAAATTAAGCCTCCCCCCCTAATTCCCCCATCGCTTTGATCGATTTGACCGAAAAACAATGTTGATCTTGACGATGGTGTAGCTGCAAGAGTAACTTTGAAGTTAAGCATGTTTACCCGTTATTAGTTGGCAAGTTTGCAGAGCCGCTGTAGAAGAGCCAAGTTGCTGAAGAAGCCAACCTCTCTGATGGCTACATGATGAGATTTGACTTATCCCCTCCCATATCTCTGTTTGCATAAAAACTTCTAATTACCCCACTTCTAACTTTTTGACCCCCCACTTAACCTAAATCCTGTAGACCCCTTCTACTTCTTCTCATCCTATTTAACAATTATCTAAACTTTTATTGATGTGTAAGCATTTCAACTCTTACGAGTCATCGGTGAATCACGGACAATATACTTCCCCAGTAAGAATTAATCAATAAACTTTTTGCTCCTCCTCTAAAACCAGTCAACCTAAATCCTCATACTAAATTGAGTTGAATCCCCTTCCCTTCGGCTGATTCTGCTCGGCTTTTCTTAATTTTCGCGTCGATACATTCATTTCAACGGCATTTATTAGTGTTGTTGATTTTTTTCCGGCACTTGTCCTAGAGGTGTCTTCTTTTTTCTTTTTTCCGACAATATTTCGGGACAGATACACGTCCCTTCTGGTCACTATGAACTATTATCTAAACTTTTCATCGAGTTCATAGTGACCAGAAGAAGGGACGTAAAGGTGTCCCGAAATATTGTCAGAAAAATAAGACACCTCTGGAAGAAATGCCGGTAAAAACCAACAATTCCCAGAGAAGTTTGAGAAACACTCATTTGTGTTTTTGTTTTAATCCTTTTTATTTTTGGAATTAGTATTATTAATAAATAAATTATTACTATAATTAGTAATTTAGAAATGAAATGAGTGTATCGTGAAACATGAAATTCAGTTGAAAGCTCAACTTCCGAATTTCTGACCGATTACATAACTTCTTCTAGTAATCTCTTGAAACTGTGACGAAAAATGGAACGGATATACATCATGCACAGCAAAGTCAATACGTATGAATGTATTGATTAGCAATAATTGAATCGGTTTTTGTATAGAAAAAATATTGTTACATTAACGCAATACTGACATTTCTTTCCTTCTGTTCAAGTGAAAATACCACACAAGAGCCTCCCGTGGTTCTTTTCGATTAAACAGCACAGGTTCTCCAAAAAAAAAAAAAAAAATCAATTTTAATATTTAAAATTTTAATATTTTTGAAATCTTTCTCTTCAATAGTAAATAATATTTTTTTGTTTTTAGTTCCAGAAAAAAGTATGGAGCTCTCCAAAACGGAGGAACCAGACGGAACTGTGACGGTCAAATGTATAGTTGAAGGAGTGTACCCTGAACCTAGCATGAACCTAACAGCCAAAGAAAGGTAACAACTATAATAATAATAACAATATTTATTTACGTTGAACCATAACATGGTAATATGATACGTCATAAGAATGTTTACATTATGATAGCTTATAAATTAGATTAACAGATATAACTCTTAAAGTCTGACTATATGGATTAGAATTAACAATACTACTAAAAAGTGAAAATATTAGTACAAAAGTAATAATATTATACCGTACATATATAATGAATATAGTGAATATAATGAATATAGTAGATACATTTTTTTAATTCAATTAAAATTAAGATATTTTTTTTAAATTTTATTTTATTTATATTTTGATTCAACATATTACATGCTATAATATAGACATGAAATAAATAACATTTAAAATAACAGATTGGCGTCATCTCTAAAATAATAATTTTTGATAAATTTTCCGATATTGTCTTTTTCACGATGACAGTAACAATTATAGTATACATATATTTTTCTTGGTTTTTCTCATTTTTGTATTTTTATTAACAGTTTATTTGTTTCTTTGTATACATATATACGAGTAACTCGTATATACGTTCAGTGGTCGCTCCAGCCCGTTACACAGCTTTTTTCTGATCTCGCCAGGATCCGACCAACCGGCTGAAAACTGGGTACCCCCGATCTCGCAAAACCAAGGAACCCAAAATGTCCACAACAATATAAATGATTTTCCGCATTAGAAAAATTGATTCTTGATCCAATTCATTTTTCAGAACTAAAAAATCTGAGTAGCCAGAAAAAGTGATTCTAGGATTATGACACTTTACTGACTGTTGTCCCCCTTTCGCCTTAACGTCCCATCCCTGAGCTCAGTAGGCAAGCACGCTATCTCTGAACTACCGACACCTTCACGTAAATGTAGTGTTTCTTCTGTATGTAACTATTAATCACGGGTCCGTCGGTCATTATTTTCTGTGGAGCCCCTTGGTTAGCCGTTCACTGCGACTGGCGTGCATGGAGTTAGTCATGGGTAGAACCCGGATTTTGTGCAGTAAAAAAATTTTAAAAATGTGCAACAACTAATAAAATCCTGCAATTAATTGTTTTTCCGAAAAAAAAAAAAAAAAAAAATGGATCTAATTTGAAAATTAAATAACTTGTTTCAGCATAAAATTGGGTAGGTTTTAAAAATAAATTTATAAAATAAAAAGCCTGAAGGAATTTGTTTATACAATTTATAAGAAATATTTACTGAAAACAGAAGTTCTTTTTTTCTTTTCTTTCACGCCCAATTGATTTCTCACATGACGGGCAGAACACAGACTTTCCATCGAACTTAAGTTCACGATAATTAATAATCCAACTTTTTTACTTTGATGAATAACTCGATCCCACTTTAGACATGATTGTTTTTCTTTAGAATAAGTAAAAAGGAGCGAAAATGATGGGGATTATTGGCTTTCCACGAATTTAAAGAAAGAGAGTCAAACTTGAAAATCTTAGTGAGCATTTCCCAGAAAAGCGGACCTTACAGTAAGTACGTTCAAACAGTCACGTAATATTTCACGAAACTTTCCTTTATGAATTTGTAGGTATGTATACATTTTCGAACTAACTTTCAATTAAATTTTCTAATTAAGACAAAATATGAAATTTTGTGCAGTTTTCAAGTAAGCGAAAAAAAAAAAATGCAGTTGCACGGGAATCCGGACTTTAGTCATGGGGTTAATGAACAGGGGTAAGTCCGCGCCTGTCTCCTGTGTGTACCCTCAGCCTTCTACTTCTTTGTTTTTCCTCAGAGAAGATTCAGGTTGTGCTCTCAGGATATTGCTTCACTCGGTTAATACTGGAAACCACAGTCAGTTCATAATACCC
Organism: Aradus depressus; assembly: GCA_963662175.1. Lineage (NCBI taxonomy): Eukaryota > Metazoa > Arthropoda > Insecta > Hemiptera > Aradidae > Aradus > Aradus depressus. The sequence goes on along the minus strand of OY759217.1, from coordinate 31,267,186 downwards.
AGTAATGGACAATCGGACAAGATTATACGTTTGTATTGATTGCTATCTAATTAAATTCCATGCTGATGACCAGCTCTCCTTTGAAACGTTGAGTTCCACTTTCCAAAGGCTCAATTCGTTGGAAGCAATCCAATGATAGGACAATAGTTGAATCCAAACTGTTCTCCATTGACTTAACACACATACAACCCCCTTTTGTCGTCTTCAAAATGAATTACTGCCTTCCTTTACAGTCCAGTTCTCTTTCAGGGGTTTTTATCAAAAGCCTAAATTTAAAGGCTGAAAGCCGTGTTAGCTTTAACTCGGTTGCGAAATTTGGGCCTAATCTTTTTATGAGAAGCGTCCATTTTTCAATGTAAACCCCTGTTTATTTTTTAGAAAATTGGAAAATTAATTGTTTTCTTCACCGAACTAACACAACCTTATTGACTCAATATCAACTCTTGAAAACCCAAGGCTATTATTATCTAAATAAGTCTGGTTGAATATAGAGATTTTCTCTGTGAAAATGTCAGCAAACTTACAAACGGGATGGTATAGACATTATATACAGGAAGCTTCTTAAGAATAGCCATTCGCGGCTATATTCTTTAATATGTATTATGTGGGAGTTAGTGCGTGCATTCTGAAGAAAGGCACTGACTATATATTTTAGACTCCGTAAGTCAGAAGACTGTAAAAGAAACCCTTATATCCTGACTTCAAATCCGATATCATTGGGAAGTAAGAACCTGCTGTGTTTCAGTAGAATCTGACGAACGATAGTTTACCAGTGTAGATAGATATATCGGCTGATTTTTACATCTAGGGACCTAAGCATCCAATGATCTTATCCTTTTCCTGTTAGCTCTATTGTGGTAGTCCTAAATTTTCCTAGATTTCTTTTTCAAGCATATGAGCTTCTGGAAAGACAAGAGGCGGCTCTCGAACAATTTCAATGGAGGGGGGGCACTTTTGCAGAAAGAAAAAAGTGATCAGTAAATCTTTACGTTCTTTACCATTGGCTGTTATGAGGATTTTCGAGTTGAGCAGCTCTCGTCCGATTTTCTTTTACTTTCGCCTGATTTTGTTATGGATCTACATAGAAAATATCATTTCGATACATTTATTATATCCGGAGTTATCTTCAGACACACAGAAAATTTTTATTTTTTTGAAATAGGGAGAAAATACTTAACAAACGAATGGCGTGGAATCCTCACATGAGACTGAAAAGACACGATATGAACAGACAATAATAACCGTTACTAAGACTATTATACAAAAGATCAAAATTATATTTGAGAACAAAACGGCTAACATACAACACAACACTCAAGCCTATGTGGACTTACTAACTTGAGCTGTGGGATTCTGCCAAAGCTTCCAGTCTTCATAGCATTCAATCCTTTCAATTCAAAATCCTTTGTATAATAGTCAGCTCTTTACTATGTTTACAATAAGACCCTCCATACTGACCTCAGCATTCCCTATGTCACCGTAGTAGCTAAATCGGTAGTAGGTACAAAAAAGGTTATTTTCCTCTCTGAGTTACTCCATTTTGCTAAACTTCCCCAATGACGCCTCAAGCGCCAATGGCCTAGAGAACATCTCAGATCAGGCAGTGACAGTAATTAAGCCATAAATGAGTGCAACTCAGTGCCTACCGAGTGGTTACCATTCGGGTGATGTCTCCTCTCTTCACATTTTGATATTGCCATTTTTTTTCTCCATTAGCACATTACTTGTTGTTGGGTTTGGGTACAGGTTAAATGAGAACTTCGAGTAGAACAAGAGATATATTTATTTGGACAACACCCTTATTACAAAACCGCGTGGTAACGAACACAAAGTCAGTTGTTCAATAATAAGTCCCATACCGCGTGGGAACTACACAAGTCACTCACTTACTGTGCTTGGTAACAGACGACTCACTTTATACCCGCGTGGTAATAACCAACTCACTTCCGCATGGTAACTAACGACTCACCTTATACCCGCGTGGTAATAAGGACGAATCCATTCCGCACACCGCGTGCTGGCTCAACCCAGACTCTCAGTCCACCCCGCGTGGTGACCAACTGGTCCCTCTCGTTGTTAAGAGACGACTCACTTTATACCCGCGTGGTAACAGCCAACTCAACCAACTCAGTCCAGTGGTGCCCAACTGCTTACTGACTCATGTAGTTCAAGAGTCCCGCCGACTCCTATCGATTGTCTCGGCGTGTTCCCGAATTCACCCACACTCAACTCGCGACTTAACACTTGTTGTATATGTTGCAGTCAAAGTGTGACTTCCAGTGAATGTATACACAAACTAGTCAATGTAAACTAAACTTCAAAATTTATTTTACAATATAAATATCTAGGAAAGATGCAACAATAACATAAAATATAACTATATAAATTTCATTAATAAATATATATAATATAATAATAATATAAATTTTATTATTTTAATATTTAATTAAAACAAATACGTAACTACAACACGAAAACTGTTTGTTGACAAGAAGAGGTTATACTACTGAAAGGTTATGTTATAATTTATAAAAGGTTACTTTTAACTGTTATTGTTAACTGGTACTGGTACTTTTAGGCTTACAGCGTTAATGAAATAATGACACTAACTGGTTAAAGTAACTGTTTTTGGTTCGTAACAGTTTTTAATGAACTGTTACTTGATTTTTTACGCGGCAAAAAGTTATTGCCGCCAAATGTACACTTTTACTAGTAAAAGTGTACATTATTAATGCTAGCTATTTATACTTTCACTAAGGCATAGACGTAAGTGTATACATCCACTAGTGAAAGTATGCATATTTTAGTTTATGTACACTTCGACTAGAGAATTCAGCAAATGTATACATTGACTGAATTCACACTTTGACTGCAACATATATATTCTTTATATATTTGTAAATAAAATAAAAAAGAAATAGGGGTCCGGCGAAAATTCAACATCGAATTTCTGATCTATTTCATAACTTCCCCTATACTTCATGTATCCGCAGAAGTAACGAAAAAAAAAAACATAAAGTCCTCAAAATCATTGTCAACTTTTCCACATTATAACCCTTCCTAAATTCTCTTTCACAAAGAAAAACAACAGATATCATCGTGGAAATGGACAGTTCATGTTAGGGGATACAGACCCTTTTTTCGCTGCAATCCCTTTTTTTTTTTCTCTCATCCAAACAATTCAATTGGAAAACACGGCTTTCCTTTCTTTACCTTTTAATATTTTATAATGGTAAAGTTTGAGTGTTTTAAAGTTAAACGAACTTGGTAAAGGTACCCAATTTAAAAGGTCATGCATATGTTTATCTTTGGCCTGGACTTAAATAAAATTAAAAAAAAATGTATTTCGTCATTTGTATTAGAATTTTGAAGGGCGCCTAATTTTAATAGTTTGTATACTTTTGAGGTTGTAGTTTATAGTTTCACCTATTTGTAATATTAGAAGCTGCAAATTGAATAGGAATAGTGTAGGAATGTGGTGCAGTTGTGTAGGGATTGAGGTGTGTAGGAATGTGGAGCAGATGTGTAGGGATTGAGGTGTGTAGGAATGTGGTGCAGTTGTGTAGGGATTGAGGTGTGTAGGAATGTGGAGCAGTTGTGTAGGGATTGAGGTGTGTAGGAATGTGGAGCAGATGTGTAGGGATTGAGGTGGGTATGAATGTGGAACAGCTGTGGAGGAATTGAGTTGCTTTGAATTAAAAAAACAAACAGTTTTGCTACATTTTATTCACAGGACAAATATTCATGGAAATATATACTCCAATTCCGACCTGTCATCAATAACAGACCGAAATATGAATATTAATACCTAATTTCAATAAAATCAATTTTGGTGAATGGCTCCATATATATAGAGAAAAAATATTCAAAATAAAATTTAAGATAATTGATTATATGAGAAAGTGAAGTGATAGAATAATTAGCAAATGAATAAGAATACTGAACCAATCGTAGTTCCTCATTTTCTCCATATCTCCTCTAAATTTCTCATCATCTCAATACCTCCACAGCTGCCAAAATATAATCGATAATCATGTATGAAGTACAAAGTATATATTTATTACATGAAATCAATACATTTTATATTGACATTTAATTGATATTTTAGAAGACGAAACTAGTGTGGACATACAGTTTGGAAATGTGATTCAGACAAAAAATACGATATAAACCATTAGAGTTTTCCACTTAAAATGCCCCAACATCCAGGAATTAATGCAATTCTCCCTCATTAACTTACCACAATCTTTCACCAACTTAACTATCATAAGTCCCATCCTGATTCGTACCTTCTAAGCCATCTGAATACATGATGGTTTCTAGGTATTTTTCCAGGAGGAATGAAATGATATTCAATTATTCGTATTTCCAGAATATCTGAATCATTGGAATAAACCGTATTCGAGTTCCTTCAATTATTTCTTGTTTTATTTAATTAATAATAATAATCATATTTATTTCCGTTAAACCATGGAAAATAGTAATTGGATACGTCACACAGTTTTATACATCAAAATAACTTATAAATATATACCAATATTAATACTTGGAAATGAGATGATTAATTATAATAATATAAAATATGAAAAAAATATAAATGTAAAATTCCGAATATATATATATATATATTGTGATATATCGCATATCCCAGAACGATTGTTAATTATAGTTATGAGAGCGACCACGAGAAGCGCACTAGTGGAAGATACATGAAGTGGAGGGGATGGAAATTGGAGGATTCCTCGCTGAAGTGCGGTATGAAGGAGAGTCGTAGTTGAAGTGTCAGAGGAGGTAGTCGGTCCTAGATGAGCTGTCGGGACAGACAGACAGAGTCGGTCTTCAGTTACAGAGGAAGGAGTCGTAGTTGAAGTGTCAGAGGAATTAGTCGGTCCTAGTTGAGCTGTCGGGACAGACAGACAGAGTAGTCGTGGCTGATGTGTCAGAGGAGGTAGACAGTCTTCAGTCAGCTATCAGAGGAGGTAGTCAGTCGTCTTCAGTCAGCTATCAGAGGAGTTAGTCGGTCCTCGTTCAGCTACGAGAAAGGAGTCAGAGTTGAGCTATTGAGGGAGAAGACATTCCTGGCTGAGCTGTGGGAAGAAGGAGACTCCTGTTTGACCGGACGTAGGAGACCGAAGACTCTAATTTTGCTGCTAGAGGGAACTCATCCCTGCTGCCTACTTCGAAGGGACTGGAAGTTCCTCAATCGTCGTGGATCCTGGAGGAGAGACCACCGACTTAAGTGTGGTTAGAAAAAGAAGACTTACAAGGTAACGGAATCATTTATTTTACATTTCTCCGACATCGAGACGAATGGCTGGCTGATCATCAATAGACACCTTTATGTTGCGGGAGTTACCAGAACATTTAAGTCTATATAATTTATTTCATGTTTGATAGATATTTTATTCCAGATGTGCGATTATGGAGGGACGCCTCACTAATATATGTCAATAATTTTGTTAATAAATGTATGTTGTCTTATAAATTGTTCTCTAAATTCTCTACAGCCTAGTTCACCTTCTGAGTACGCATGTTAACCCCAAAAGTAAAATCATTTTCATAGTAATTAATAAAAGTTTAAAGCCCCCTAGCAAAGGTCACTTCAATTTATGGTGGATTGTGCCGGGTACGAAAGAAATCCGGTGAGATAAGAGAACAATTTATAATTTATATTGATTTATATCTATTATATTATTTTGTATTTTAAAAATGGCTGAAGGGACAAGGTCAAAAATACGTGAGTCAATGACAAAGGGTGACCAGAGGGAGGACGAAGAGACGAATGAAGAATTAGTATTAGAGACAAACGAAACAACAAAAAAAACGACAGACAGAAACATAAGTAGTATAGACATAGAAACATTCATGAAAACAATGACAGAAAATAGTAAATTATTAATGACAGAAATAATATCAATTAGGACGGATAATAAGAAAATAAAAGAAAGTAATGAATTAAATAATAAATTGTTAATGACAAAGATGACAGAAAAAATAGAATCAAATATGACATCAATTAGGACGGATAATAAAACGATGACAGAAAGTAATGAATTAAATATGACAAAAATGACAAAGATACTAAAGACAGATATACAAAATGGCCTCCAAGAAATGAACATAAAAATTGAGGACATGACCAGTCATTATAAACAATTACAGACTGACATGGACATTCAGGAACAAGAATTAACTACGAAAATTGTGCAACAAGGGGTCAAGATAGAAAAAAATATATTAGACACGAAAACAGAACTGACAGACGAGTGCGTACAAAGGAATGAGGAGACAAAAGACAGCATGAAACAAAACATAGACAAAATCGAAAATAAAGTGACGGATATAGAAATAGAAATAGTAAACTTAAAGAAGTCAAAACAAATTACCGACGATTACAGAGGAATTACAGGACAAACAGAAACCATAATATATCGATCGGAAAACCAACCTGCAAAATTTACATTCAAAAACAGTAAAAAGGACTTACCGCTACAATTTTTGGAAGACTTAGTTTCAGAATATCAGTCACGCAGACCTAGTAATTTCAGTAGGTTTATTTTGGAACATTTAGAAGCAGAAGCACAGTGGTGGTTTCTAAGAAAGAAAGATGAAATAACAAACATAGACACTTTTATACAAACATTCAAAGACAAATTTCATGGGGAGACATACGATAATATAGTGTCCCTGGAATTGGACACGGAGACGTTCAAAGAACACATGGACCAGTCGCCGGTAGAATATTTTGTAAAGTTAGTCGCTAGAATCCGCGAGAGAAGTACAAAAAGTAGTGAGACTTACATCTGTCAAAGAATGGCCCGACATTTTGGGAAAACGGTTGAGACAAGCGTGATAGTACAAGGGACAAAAACAGTAGATGCATTCGCAGACATCTTAGAGAACGTTGGAGAAAAGGTAATTAAGAGAGAAATTCTCGGGGACAGACAATATAATGCAAACTTTAGACAGAGAGACCAATACAGACCCGACGTTAGGAGAAACAACAATAATTATCCGGAACAACAATTTAATCCAAGAAATAATTTTCAAAATACGAATGATCAAAATGATTACCATAGGAAATACATAGACAGGACAAGAGACTATTTTAACAATAGATTTAATAATAATTACCGAAGACCAGATAACCAATTTAGGACAGTACAACACGAACAAACTGGGCAACAGAACCCAGCACGGGACAGTAGATATTATAAAAAAGAAACTCAAACTAACTGCATAAATAGACAGGAGGAAGAAAATAGAGAAGAGACAAAAAACTAGAAATCAGACAGATTCAGGGGCGTGAGTCTGTCGATGTTCCACCAACGCCCAACATTCTTAACCCTACAGCAATGCCCTTCATACCAAAAACAAAAACGGACAGACAAAGTCGACTCTTGCCAACTAAAAACTCCATAGCATCATTACAAAAAGAATTTAATAAATTATTGACAGAAGACAACTATGAGGACGTAGACAGGAAAACTAAGTATCCGGAAATTAACATCACTTTTAACGACAATGAAATAGTTACCTTAATAGACACCGGATCTGAAATTAGCTGTATACAAGAGAGATATTTCGGTAAACTACGTGAACAAGAAAAACAAAATACAGACGGACAAAGAATTGACATACTTCCCGTACAAAATTTAGCAATAACGACCGCTACAGGCAAGAAATCGAAAGCCATCAAACATCAGATAGTAATAGAAGGAAATTTGACAGGACAAAAAAGGGGACGTTTTCATATTTCTCTTTTGAAAAGATATAAGAACAAAGGGTCAAAATTGACGCAGGGAATTGACCAGGGAAGAGCCCGGGACTAAATCAACGCCGCAGACGGAATTGACCAGGATTCTTGGGGTCCCACGAACCCCCGGCTAGTTGAGTGCAATTGGGTATTTTTCGGAATTCAGGAAAATATCCATACTGGGCATGCTTGTAAATAAAAATTGTAAATAAGTATTATATAGTTTTGCGTTTATATATTTTTCGTTTCGTTTTGTGTTAATATTATTTTGTTAGTTTATTTGGCGGGCTTCAGGTTTCAACCTGACAACAAGACGAAACAGGACATTTCGAGATAAAGTAAAAATCAAATTAATTTAAAACAGTATTGTTAAGATAGCGGCTGCAGGTTTCAACCTGACGACAATAATAGACAAAAAAGAAATCAAATTAATTTTAGAAGAATATTATGATAGCGGCTTGCAGGTTTCAACATGAACAGACAGGACAGAACATTTGTAGATAAATAAGAAACCAAATTAAGTTAGGGACATTGTTAGAATAGCGGCTTCCACTTTGGAAAGATAACTCAACAGAGTATTTTGATTCTTTTGACTGTCGGCTGATTAAATAAGATAGATAAATAAGGAAAACTTTATTAACATTGTTATTTTTGGATGCCTTGATGATTAAATATGGTGCGAAGTAAAGAAAGAATGGTAATGGTAATTATTATACAGAGAAGGATATTGACGATAAATAATGATATGAAAGTTTATGAAGAATTTTGTGAGCCGAAATAGGGCCAATCTACGATGTCAGGAAAGACATTCTTCGTCGATATTTGTGGTAGTAATTGTGGATATAGATGCGTTGAGAGCATATTTCGTCGTTATTAGTATTTTAATGCTGTGGAAGCATTCTTCGTCGATCGTCGTTAATAATTGATACCTAAGTGGGGTATTTGGAATGAGATATGATAGCAGGAAAATGAAGATTGATAGTTAAAAAAAAAAAAAAAAGGAATTTTATTACCAAGGCACATGTATCGATGAATAATAAAGAATTTAAGGAGAATTTGAGGAATAAATAATAAAGAATAAATAATTTAAAGTAATAATTTAATTAAATAAGCCGACAGTACAAAGCTGATAAAATATGAGACAGACAGACAGTACAAAGCTGATAGAATATGAGACAGACAGACAGGACGAAGTTGATAAAGTACGAAACAGACATTCAAGCCATTTTTAAATCCATCGTTATATATTGTAAAAAATTGTAATATAGTATAAAATTGTACAGTGTAGTATAAGAAGTGTTCAGAAGTGAGTGAAGTTAGAGCCAAGTGTAAAAAAAAAAAAAAAAAAAAAAAAATACGTCGCTACCTTAACTAATGTATCTCCGCAATTTTTTTAATCAAAGGGAGGCAATTGTGATATATCGCATATCCCAGAACGATTGTTAATTATAGTTATGAGAGCGACCACGAGAAGCGCACTAGTGGAAGATACATGAAGTGGAGGGGATGGAAATTGGAGGATTCCTCGCTGAAGTGCGGTATGAAGGAGAGTCGTAGTTGAAGTGTCAGAGGAGGTAGTCGGTCCTAGATGAGCTGTCGGGACAGACAGACAGAGTCGGTCTTCAGTTACAGAGGAAGGAGTCGTAGTTGAAGTGTCAGAGGAATTAGTCGGTCCTAGTTGAGCTGTCGGGACAGACAGACAGAGTAGTCGTGGCTGATGTGTCAGAGGAGGTAGACAGTCTTCAGTCAGCTATCAGAGGAGGTAGTCAGTCGTCTTCAGTCAGCTATCAGAGGAGTTAGTCGGTCCTCGTTCAGCTACGAGAAAGGAGTCAGAGTTGAGCTATTGAGGGAGAAGACATTCCTGGCTGAGCTGTGGGAAGAAGGAGACTCCTGTTTGACCGGACGTAGGAGACCGAAGACTCTAATTTTGCTGCTAGAGGGAACTCATCCCTGCTGCCTACTTCGAAGGGACTGGAAGTTCCTCAATCGTCGTGGATCCTGGAGGAGAGACCACCGACTTAAGTGTGGTTAGAAAAAGAAGACTTACAAGGTAACGGAATCATTTATTTTACATTTCTCCGACATCGAGACGAATGGCTGGCTGATCATCAATAGACACCTTTATGTTGCGGGAGTTACCAGAACATTTAAGTCTATATAATTTATTTCATGTTTGATAGATATTTTATTCCAGATGTGCGATTATGGAGGGACGCCTCACTAATATATGTCAATAATTTTGTTAATAAATGTATGTTGTCTTATAAATTGTTCTCTAAATTCTCTACAGCCTAGTTCACCTTCTGAGTACGCATGTTAACCCCAAAAGTAAAATCATTTTCATAGTAATTAATAAAAGTTTAAAGCCCCCTAGCAAAGGTCACTTCAATATATATATATATATATATATATATATATATATATATTTATTTATTTATTTATTTATACGTATATACTTTAGGGCGCCGGTAGCTCAGAGGTAGCGTGCTAGCCTACTGAGCAAAAGATAGTGGGTTCGAAACCTGGCTGGGTTTTTATCTGGGAGGTGAAAAAACCTAGAGCACGCCGTCCTTCTGATCGGGAGCGACGGTCCCGAGAGCCTGTACGATATCAGGTACACGTTAAAGGCCCCCTACTGTTGGCGAATAAAGAGAGAGTCGATAGAGTACTCTGGTAGTAGGCGATATACCCCGTAGTTATAGCCCGTGCAAACTAACTATATCCAACTATCCAACAACTAACTATAAATATAGTAAGTATTAGAGGGCGCCGGTAGCTCAGTGGTATGCGTGCTTGACTTCTGAGCTCAAGGTCGTGGGTTCGTAGCCCGACCGAAGCCCTTAGTTTATTTTATCTGGGAGGTAAAACAAACTTAAGCACGCCGTCCTTCGGATGGGACGTTAAGCGATGGTCCCGAGCTTGTACGATGTCAGGTACTCGTTAAAGACCCCTACCCTAGATGAATAAAAATTTAAGGTAGGCAAAATTTAGGACTTCCACAGTAGAGTCGGGCTCATGTCCACCAGAGTGACGAAAGAGCGCTCAGGTAGTAGGCGATATGACCTCGTAGTTAAAGCCCGGGCATGAGTCATAAAACCTGACCTAACCTTGTAATATAAACAAGCCCGTTGCCAAGGCAACGGATTTAGAAGCCACTATACATTTATTTTAAACCGAATTTAGAAGACGAAATCAAAGTAAAAGAAGAAAGAAAATTAAGAAAGAAGAAAAGAAAATGGAAATCTGAAGAACAAAACAAGTTTAAGAAGAAAGGAGGAGTAACTTCAAAAGGAAGAAAAGGTGGCTGTAGGCTTAACCTTACAGTTATCAACAAATATTTTAAATAATAATTACAAGATCCACCGACTTCAAAAGGAAACTAAATTTTCAGAAGGGATTAATTTAGCACCCAGAAACAAAATGAAACAGCTAAAAGAAGAAGAATGAAGAAAATTTCAGGAAAATATAAGCAAAATTAAGAAAAGGTCAATAATTAAAAAACGAGTCGGTAGAAAGTTGTGAAAATTTTTAGGAAAAGACAGTTAATTATTAAGAAAAGATTAAAGAAGAAAAAGAAGAGAAAAACTGCCCAAATCAGAAAGAAAAGCCAGCTCAAAATTTTGAAAAGGAAGCCTGTTCCAAAAATGATCCAATCATAGAGGACGGATCCAATCCAAGGCTGTAGAATGATCCGAAAGTGTATTTCACCGAAGTTTGAATACTGTTTTTGAAAAAAGTAGGAGTCCAATTGAAAATCAAAACCGCAGAAAATTAAAAGAATATTTAATAAGAAAGAAGAAAAAGAAACGAAGGAAGAAGACGCAAAAAAACTTTGTAAAGTTGAAAATTATCAAGTTCAAGAAAACAAAACAGCGACGGAAAGACAATATCAAGCTACCATTTCGAAGGTGTAAGGCAGTTGTCCTCCAGTCTTTGTATAGGACAAACCTGTGTTCCGAGGTGTCTAATTTAAAAGTTATAACTCTTGAAAAAGTGGTGGAAAGTGGAATAGAATGTAAAGTAACATTGAAAAGAGGCGAACTGATGGAGGATGTAAATTTTTTTGTTTAATATTTGTATGTAAATAATGTTAATTTTTAATTTAGTTCAATGGCGTCATGAACGTGAGTAACCTTTATATTTTTTTTAAAATGGCTGATCAGCAAATTATAAATAAATTTTTCCAATTTTTGTAAATTCATAACCATGTTTTAATTTCTTTTTAATTCCCCAAAATCTCTCTCAATGAAATTCACATTTCAAAACTCATAGGCCTTGCGAATCAACACCTTTGAGATAAGCGCCAATCGTTATCGGGACACAATATTTAATAATCTTAATTTTCAGAATCACACCGGGAGACTTTTGGATTTTTGGATTGGTGCAAGTAACGTAGTTTGAAAATTTTACAGAGTTATTTATAACATATGTTTTTTCATTTTTTTAAGAGCTTCACTCAACCATATGGTAGATTATTTTATTTTTAAAATTATAGAGTCAATTAACTTAAATTTTTTTTATTATTCAAAATTTTATTCATTTTTTTTTTATTTATTGTGAAAGGCAACAAGTCAATATATATTTAAATAAAACCTTTCATTATGGCATCTCCTTGTGAGGATAATTTCTTGTTTTTTTTATTTTTGCATTCTTTGACCAATAAATAACTCGCATAGAGTCACCGAAATATTTTTTTTAATAAAGAGTAAATATGCCTAAAAGATGCATTTATTTAAAATCAAGAAAAACAAGGCCATGAGGAGATTTGAGTTCCGTTTGGAGAGAGGGGAATATACTACATGAATTTTTGTTTATATACATATAAAAATATTGAACCAACATTTTTTTTTACAGTCATATTGATAATTTTTTTTGTTTGAATTCGAGATATTAAAGTTATTATTTAAGATGAAGCTCACTAAAGAGCAATCAGACAAGATGGATAGATTCATGGAATTAATGACCCAGCAGTTAGCAAATTTAAGTAGCAAGATGGACGAACAAAAAACAGACATGAACACAAAATTGACAAATTTAAGAGGGGATATGGGGAATCTTAATAGGCATATGGGGAATCTTAAAAGGGAAATGGGGAACACATTAGGAAACATAGAGACAACTTTAAATAGGATGATTGACGGAAGTAAAAATCACATAGAAAATATGGGGGAAAATTTAAGTAGGAGCGTAGGCAATTCCGAAAGAAATCTAAGTGTAATCGAAAGATGTGATAATAGTATAGAGAATATAGAAGATCAAAGTAATGTAGAAAATATTGAAAATAAGAGCAAAGAGAGAAAGGTTCAAACTGTAGAAGTAGAAAAAGAAACAAACTTAGAAAATTTAGTAGAGGAAGTCAAAATAGTCTCGCAAATTAGTTCTAGAAATAGCTTAGAAAGTGAAAGGACAGATTTAACAGTTAAAAGGAATTTCCAAAGTAGAGTAAAATCGGTAAGAAAATTTCTTTCCAAGGGAGAAATTATAATGAATTATCAGTTAGTGCAAACTAAGGTAGAATTAAGAAAATATGATAGTATAACTGTTGTGCATGAATGGAAAAATTATTTAAGAAAGAATTTACATGAGACTAGTTACCAGGTGGAAGACATTTTTAGAATACAATACAGAAAAACTGAAGTAAAAATTTATGAAATAAGGGGAAATGAGAGAAATGACGCAATACTGACAGACAGACTACGCAAAATTTTATTTAGTGTAAGGAGGAAGATATTTGAAGACATCATAAGGCGCGGCATTAAGAAGAAAGCAGGGGCTCCTCTAAGGCTCTGTAATTATTTAATTGCATCAGCCGAACTTACAGTAAGTAACTATTTTTGAAACTCGAATGAGTTATAGACAATAACAGACAGACGAACTGAGCAAAACTTTAGACAGAAAACTACGGATAAATGATATTTGCAATAGATAAATAAATAAATATATATTGTATGAATGAAGTTTATTTGAGATACATACTTGTGTTGTTGTTGAATTTATAATATGTTAATGTAAGGGCTTGTATTAGGTTAATAGAACGTAATCATGATGTTAATTTTATTTCGAAATGGTGTTTGTAAACAAAGGGGTAGAGAGAAGGTAACATCCCATGGAGAGGTTATAAACATGACCGAACTAGTTAGTTTATGATGAACGAGACCGAACTAGTACAGAAGGTGATCGACCTGGTTCGTAAAGTGAACCGTTCATTTAGTGACCGGTAACCGTACTTTTGGATAGGGATATCCGATTTTCATGTAATTAAACGTATATATAGGATTTTTTTTTTAGTAGATTTTTCTTTATTTAGATTATTAGTTTATTTAGTAACCGAGAATGAAAGAAGTAGGAATAAATGAAGTAGATTAGTCGTTTTTTTTTTTTTTTGTAGTAAATAAGCAAGCGGAGACTAATTGATCCCCTGCAAATAAGCAGGCGGAGACAATTTGGTCTCTTGCAGTATTTGGCGTCTGCACTTTGCCCAGCCTGGGGCCAGAGAAGGATTTTTAGCTGATCCTGTGGGAGCCGAACCCAGCCAATCTCAGGAACATTTAGACAAAGCTAATACACATAAAACATACATTATTACGGGGATTTATGATTTATTTGATACATTTAAGTTACACCGTACGGACAACACAACATTAAGAAACGAAATCATTTTACATTACTCAACTTACACAATACACAGGAGGGGATTTTGTATTATTTTGCATTTTTTATGATTTTATTTGTATATAGTGTAGATGTGTTAATTTAGGTTTAGAGGAATGTATGCTAGTATAAAAGGATTAAGAGTGGATGATCGCGATAGTATGTAGGAAATTGTTTACTTCAAAATAATTATATTATAAAATTTTTTTTGTGTTTTGAACTAAATATGTAACAATTGAATTAGGATTTAATGAAAAATGTAAGACCGTAGGAAAAGAAAGATAGGTGGATATGATGGCAAGTTAATATATACGGAGTCGACGATTTTTTTTTTAAGGGTAGAGAATGAAAAGATGATGATTATTCGCGGGAAGAATTAAGAATTTTATAAATAGTTTCATTTAGATATGTTTTGTTTGAGATAAAAGGGGATGTAATATGATTAATAATAAAATAATAAGAATACATGGGGATAATTTTTTCTTTGAGACTTACAAGACGTTACTGAAAACTTAGATTTTGAGGAAGTTATTGAGGAAGTTAGAGCTATTAGAGAATAGATAGCTAGATATTTATTTTTTTGTGAGATAGCCTACCCAAGGAAGGGAGGATCCACATTTTCTGCGACGATATATGAGAATAATAATCTACGATGATATAAGAAGTTATTAGGGATTTTTTTTTTGAGATTAAGAAGTTGAAGTTTTTTTTTGAGCTATAGGAGGAGTTAGGGAATGGGCGAAGGCCTAGGTAACGTCGAAATAATGGGATAAGGAATATTTATACTTTGTAGGGGGGAATTTTGTAACTTGAGAAGTTGACATAGGAAGTTGAATTTTATTTGAACCAAAGATATGTGAAGAAATATTTAGAAAATGATGATGAGGAATGAGAAACTGAATTTAGAAAAGCAACCCAATTATTATTTTTTATTTATGATTTGAAGTAGAATATAAATTTTTTTTTTGAGATTAAGGTAGAAAGAAAGATGGAAAGTAAGAAAAGATATTAAGTGGTGAAGCGGCAATATTATAATTAAATATAAATTTGGTTTGTTTTGGGACATATGTCCAAAGGATATTAATTACAGTAAAATTTGCAGTTAGGTAATAATATGTTCAATATTTTTTATATATGAAATTTAAAAGACAATTTTATTTGACTTCCGCTCGTCCAAATTGTAAAGGACTGAGCTCAATTTATAATTAGTGTGTAAAGAATTTTTTTTTTGTTTAATGTAAATTTGTTGTAAATGACAGTGGGGAATGAAGTGAAGTGACAGGTGCGAGATGAATTTTTGTTGAGGTGGTTTGTGAGCATAGAGACACCCAAAAGTGCCGGTTCACGACGACCAATTGGAGGACGACAGGAGTGGATGAAGGCAGAAAAAGGACCAGGATAAAACAGATGAAGAGGGAACCTTTGGAACAAAAATTGTGATTCTAGAAACACAATTTTCGTTCCAGAAAAAATAGAAGAAGGCAATGTAATATAAACAAGCCCGTTGCCAAGGCAACGGATTTAGAAGCCACTATACATTTATTTTAAACCGAATTTAGAAGACGAAATCAAAGTAAAAGAAGAAAGAAAATTAAGAAAGAAGAAAAGAAAATGGAAATCTGAAGAACAAAACAAGTTTAAGAAGAAAGGAGGAGTAACTTCAAAAGGAAGAAAAGGTGGCTGTAGGCTTAACCTTACAGTTATCAACAAATATTTTAAATAATAATTACAAGATCCACCGACTTCAAAAGGAAACTAAATTTTCAGAAGGGATTAATTTAGCACCAAGAAACAAAATGAAACAGCTAAAAGAAGAAGAATGAAGAAAATTTCAGGAAAATATAAGCAAAATTAAGAAAAGGTCAATAATTAAAAAACGAGTCGGTAGAAAGTTGTGAAAATTTTTAGGAAAAGACAGATAATTATTAAGAAAAGATTAAAGAAGAAAAAGAAGAGAAAAACTGCCCAAATCAGAAAGAAAAGCCAGCTCAAAATTTTGAAAAGGAAGCCTGTTCCAAAAATGATCCAATCATAGAGGACGGATCCAATCCAAGGCTGTAGAATGATCCGAAAGTGTATTTCACCGAAGTTTGAATACTGTTTTTGAAAAAAGTAGGAGTCCAATTGAAAATCAAAACCGCAGAAAATTAAAAGAATATTTAATAAGAAAGAAGAAAAAGAAACGAAGGAAGAAGACGCAAAAAAACTTTGTAAAGTTGAAAATTATCAAGTTCAAGAAAACAAAACAGCGACGGAAAGACAATATCAAGCTACCATTTCGAAGGTGTAAGGCAGTTGTCCTCCAGTCTTTGTATAGGACAAACCTGTGTTCCGAGGTGTCTAATTTAAAAGTTATAACTCTTGAAAAAGTGGTGGAAAGTGGAATAGAATGTAAAGTAACATTGAAAAGAGGCGAACTGATGGAGGATGTAAATTTTTTTGTTTAATATTTGTATGTAAATAATGTTAATTTTTAATTTAGTTCAATGGCGTCATGAACGTGAGTAACCTTTATATTTTTTTTAAAATGGCTGATCAGCAAATTATAAATAAATTTTTCCAATTTTTGTAAATTCATAACCATGTTTTAATTTCTTTTTAATTCCCCAAAATCTCTCTCAATGAAATTCACATTTCAAAACTCATAGGCCTTGCGAATCAACACCTTTGAGATAAGCGCCAATCGTTATCGGGACACAATATTTAATAATCTTAATTTTCAGAATCACACCGGGAGACTTTTGGATTTTTGGATTGGTGCAAGTAACGTAGTTTGAAAATTTTACAGAGTTATTTATAACATATGTTTTTTCATTTTTTTAAGAGCTTCACTCAACCATATGGTAGATTATTTTATTTTTAAAATTATAGAGTCAATTAACTTAAATTTTTTTTATTATTCAAAATTTTATTCATTTTTTTTTTATTTATTGTGAAAGGCAACAAGTCAATATATATTTAAATAAAACCTTTCAACCTATAGTAAGTATTATATACATACATAAATATATATATATTTTTTAAAAATATTTTTATATTTATAATTTCTTTAAGATTAATCTTCTTTAGAATGTTGGGCGATTACGCGTTCCTCCCTCAGTTCACAAAAAGCAAAATATAGAAAAAGAAAAAAAAAAAACCGGCCGAGACCCTCCCTAATAAAATAAACTTAAGCACCCCGTCCTTCGGATGGGACGTTAAGCGATGGTCCCGAGTCTGTATGATGTCAGGTACTCGTTAAAGACCCCTAGCCTAAGTGAATAAAAATTGAGGTTAGAACAAAATTTAGGACTCTTATAGTAGAATCGAGCCCATGTCCACCAGAGTGACGAAAGAGCGCACTCTTAGAAGGCGATATGACCTTGTAGTTGATTCCTGGAATGAATCATAATAACTAACTAGAAAAAATAAATAAAAATATAATAATATGTATAGTAACAGAATATTGGTGGGAAAAAAATAAAAATGAAAGCATATATGAATTAAAGCTTTTTTATGCGAAACACGACTTTTATATTATGGATTTTTTTTTTTTTTTTTTTGAAGAATGGGAATAAAATATTGTTCCCGAATTTTCTCTGTAACAAACATTTTTAGTTGAATTTTATTTGAAATCTATTGCTTTCAAGAAGTTCTTTCATTTGTTTTATTTCTTTAAAAAAAAGAGGAACAACGTTTAGGTAGTGAAATTCTTCTTTCAATCTGGTATCATGACTAGTATTGTATTTATGCATGACTAGTGTCACTAGTATTGTTGAGAATAGAAAATATTTATATGTATTTCTAATGACCATTAATGCTCAAATATCAACAGCGCAGGTAACATTTTAAGTTAGATTTGGAACTGGAGAATTTATATTTTTTGTACCAGCTTAATGAGAATTGACCATTTGGATGCGAAACAAAGAGTGTATTTTATAAAAGCTTGGATGGGATCAAACCGAATTACTCAGAATGTTTTTAGGGGGGCATTCCATTGTTCCACCTTTCAGAATGCACCCATCCCAAATTATTACAGGCACTAGAATTTTAATTAAAGGAGAGACGATAGAAGTTTTTATGTTAATGCAATGAGATGATTTAGGTATAGTCTATTTTTTAATTTGTGTGGTCCCTTATTACCTATGGCTGCTTTTTTTTTAGCAGTTGATAAGAATTATTGTCATCAGTTATTCTTACAGGTCGGATTCACCACTTTGGGGCCCTCATCTCGAGACCGAAAGTCAGAGTCGTGTTTCCAGACAGGAGTTGGGTCTAATTGAATTACCTGCGAATGCGGGGAGACCTATGTAGGCCAGTCAGGACGAAAAAGGGAACGTTAGCCCAGCACTAGTAGAGTTTTCGAATTTAAGGAGTATCTGATAAACCACAGGTCCACAGTTTTCTGGCCAAAAAAATTGCCGATTTTTTACTTTTTCTAGTTTGAACGGCTATAATTTAAACAACATGTCATTCACCATTGAGAAGTGCCAACGAAACAAGATTCTAGCAACAGAAATATTTAAATGTATGTTAATTCTTTATAGTCAATAGAGAAATGATAAAAGAACTCCAAAAAACAAAATAACAACTATAATTCATGATGGAGAAGAATGAAACATTAAAAAGCGCTCTGCCCAGTGATAAGGCTTATCAATACAGAAGTCGTCAATTAAAAACTGAATTGATAAGAAATTATGAAAATAATATGTAATAAAGGAAGAATAATTACTTAGCTTCAAGATAAATGGGAAAGAAATACAAACAAAACAGTTTAACAAGAAATTTACTAATGAGCGATGCAAAAATATGTGGCGTCACAAACATGGTCAAGCATGAAAACGTGAGCAGACGTCTTTTATTACTATAAGGAACCTATAATGAATTATATACCTAAAGAGTTTTGATAAGAAAATTAAAGAATGTAATCGAAGAAAAACGAAGTTAAGGGCATAAAGGTAAAAGGAGATAAATAATCGATGTTAAGGACGATAATCGATTTATTCTATAAAAATGCATTGTTAATAAAAGTATTTTTAATTAAATAGACATTTTTATCGATAAGAAATGACGTAGAAAAATAGAATATAATTTATAATAACAAAACGGGTCAAGGAAATTAAGAAAAAGTTAAAAAAAAAAAAAAAAATTAATAAGTGAGGCAGCGGAACAGATGGATCATGGTATTTACAGGAGAAAGGGGATGTCTGACCATTTTAGTCGGCATGTTCTGTCCAGAACGCAGGCATATTGTGTTATATTTTTTATTTATATTTTTTATTTAAATAGATATGTCCAGTCAGTGTAAAGTTTGACGGTGCCCAGAACGTACATTGTTCGGTGCTGTTTTTTTATATTTTAAAATTGACCTACAAAAGGTGTTAATATAAACTGGGTGAGGAAGGAATGAAGGAGGAAAAGTGTGAGATGCAGTGAAGGTGGAACGAAAATAAAACACAAGTGTAAATTAAATTTCAATGCGAATATCTGACGTCAGAGGGAGAATATTAATGTTTATTATTTTATACTATTTTTTTTTCTTTTTAATCTGAGGTTAATCTCCATATTTTTTTTATGTTTTAATGTATCTAGTATTACATTTTTAAAATGTCGAAACTTCAGCGGATCTAATCGCCTTATATATATTTATTTATCAGTTAAACTATTAAACAAAAATTCTTTTACTACAATTTGGTATATCCCTCGTGAAGATATTCAAATGTATTTATTTATTATCTCTTTTGGTCTATTACACTGCAGAAGACAGAGTTTTTATGCAAAACTTTTTATTTCTTTTGTTAGAATTAAGGTGTCAGTCAGAAAACATCTAATTTATTCGGTTACCTAACTTCCCTTATACTTCATATACCTTGGGAAATAAACTGGAAAAAAAAAAATATTTGAAACAATTTCTATGACGAGAATTTGTCTCCAGCCTCACATCCAGTAATGTGTCAAACTTGGAAATATTTAAATAGGGGATGCTTTTTGGCCTCTGTTTGTCGGGGGGTTAAAGTTTTGCGGTGCCCTAAAAAGGAGAGAAGGGAGCCCTTAGGCCATGGTATTTACGCGAGTGTATCAACATGAAAGATGTAATGGGAGGTTTATAGGGCCCCGGGCCCTATGTTGAGGCCCCATTTGGACTGTAATAGTCTCTAAAGACTGTCAAGTCCTTACAGTGCCCTTTTCCTTTTCTCCCCTCCACATCACATTACATGCTCCAGTCATCAAAATCCACTTTTATCTGAGACACATTGAATAGTAAAACTCTAATAAAATCCCTCTCTCCTTTACCCTATTTCTTTAAATAAACACAGAAAGAGGGCGCGTGAAGCGAAAAATTGCCAAGTTGATAGAGCTGAATCAATTACATTATTTACTCAATGCATTAAACTTATAATAATAACAAATATATGATGTGGCCATCACTGGACTTTCTTATTCCAACCACTTCCTCAAGTCACACTCCTTCCACCTCCCATTCCTTTCATATTGGCGTTACTATGGTATATGAAGGTGTTGGACACACATAAATGTATTTCACATTCTTTGTTGCGCTGTAACTTTGTTCTTATTGATACTATCTGAGCTATTATAATAAGCGGTTGAAAACTGAATATGAAACATTTTTGGTAAGACCCAATTTTTTCATAGGACTAACTATGTCACTAAAAAGTGTATTTATTTATTTTATTTTATCATCATCATCATCATCATCATATATATAAAGCTGAAAATGTCTGTGCATTGTACCGCTATAACTCACGAACGGCTTGATGGATTTGATTAATTTTTTTTTTTAAATTTGTTCGTCATCGTCTGTGGGCGTATTAGTACCTCAATATCTGGTTCATCCCAGCATCCACCCACGCAATCTTTGTAACTCAAAAACCACTGCAATGATTAATGAGAAATCTTTTTGAATAGATAAGTTTTATCTACCGGAAGGTTAAGGTCTATTTTTTAATCAACCCCTGGTCCATTCCAGCATCCACTCACGCAATCTTTGTAACTCGAAAACCATTGCAACGATTAATGAGAAATCTTTTTGAATAAATTAGTTTTAGCTCCAAAGCTAGCGTTACTACAGTTGAAGGACTATAAGCCTTATTCCATATGAATAATTGAAAATTATAACATCATGAATGTACTGTCGAGGAATTGAAGTTCCCCGGGCAACGCCGGGTATTACTGCTAGTTTATTATATTTTATTACAACAAAAAATTTCCTTTGGCTATACGGTGAGAATTGTTTATATTATGTTACTATTATGTAGACACTTGTTTTAGTTATTGTATATATTAGAATGAATGGTTTTGCTTGTAGAGAGAGTGAGTGAACCTAGCTACTCCCACCCCTTAGAGCTATGCCAATTGTCCTTTAACCGCAGTGCTGTGTGGGTGGGGTAAGTTTATAATTTTTATCTCGTTACTCTGTACCCTGATGTTTTAAGAGTAATCTATACTTTTCATTATTTGTATATTTTATTATTCTATCATAGATGAACCACTGATGATGACGCTGTTGCGTCGATAACTGATTCTGGTCTAAAATAAAACAGTGGGAAGACAACGTCTATTATTTCTATGTAAAAAAATTAGTTTCAAAACGACATGTTAAGACGATTTTTGGTATTTATCTCGTAAACCGGGTGATCTGCGAGAATATTTTTTGATAAAAAATGTGATTTTTTTTTTTGTACTGCTTACATTTGTAAAGAGATTAGATATGATCATAAGTATAAACAGAATTGTTTTAAATGTGCTTATGAAGGTAGTTCATGTGACATCATCATTTTAATTTTGAAGTTCATTGCTACACTTGTGTTGAGTTAGAGCGCACACAAAGTTCTAATGATGTACACGCATACCCACAGAAAAACATCATCGCGAAGATGGTCAAAATGGGGGACTGGAAATCTTTAAAAAAATCCTCGAGTTGCCATGATTCTCATAGTTATTACACTGGTTAGTTATTGTGACTCATGCCCGAGCTTTAACTTCGAAGTCATTTCGCCTACTACCACAGCGCACTTTCGTCGCTCTATTTGATATCACATGTGAGTTCGAATTTTTGCATAACCTAAATTTTTAGGCTCAGGGCCATCGCTTAACGTCCCATCCAAAGAACGGCGTGCTCAACGTCTTTTCACCTCTCAGATAAAAAACCCGCGATTTTCAAGTCAGTAAGCAAGCACACATCCCACTGAGCTACCAACGCCCTCGGCTTTACACTAAATGTGTCAGTAAAAATGAGAAATAAATAGTTAAGGAATATGTGCAGCAGTAGAATAATAAAGACAATTATTTTTGCATGTAGAGTACAGAATGGGGGGGAGGGGGTCAGCGGGAGGATTAACTCAAAAATCGGAATATCTGTAGGTTAGGTTAGGTTTTATGACTCATGCCCGGGCTTTCACTACGAGGTCATATCGCCTACTACTAGAGAGCTCTTTCGTCACTCTGGTGGACATGAGGCCGACTCTACTGTGGAGGTCCTAAATTTTGCCTAACCCCTATTTTTATTCACCTAGAGCAGGAGTCTTTAACGAGTACCTGACATCGTACAGGCTCGGGACCATCGCTTAACGTCCTATCCGAAGGACGGCGTGCTTAAGTTTATTTTACCTCCCAGATAAAATAAACTAAGGGCCTCGGTCGGGATTTCGAACCCACGTTCTTGAGTTCAGAAGCCAAGCACGCATACCACTGAGCTACCGGCGCCCTCGAGAATATCTGTATGAAAACGAAATCTAGCATGTGTAAGACATATTTTGCTTTTCTAATCGGTAATTAGTTTCAGAGGGAGAGCAAAAACTTAGTTGATTAAATCGTGCTGGGGAAGTAGATCGGTGGTGATTCATCAAGAATTTTGATATTGATTATAACCGGAGTATTCCAAGCACAAGCTAAGAATCATTTTAAAGCAGAACTGGAAGTCTGAAATCGACCCTCTAGTCCATTTCAGCAGTAACTAACTTCTAACTCTTAGTTTGCTAACTCGACCGACCACACTATCTGTCCAGCTGAGTTAGAAGTCTGGAATTAAGTAAGTACATTACAACATTAACAACAGGTTCTCTCTCTTTTTTACATAGTTTAGTAAACAGAGAACTATGTAATATTTATATATGTATATATTTATTACATAGTTCTATGATTACTAAACTATGTAAAAAAGAGAGAATCTGTTGTTAATGTTGTAATGTACTGTAATTTATTTGTAAGAGGTTAGGTTTTATGATTCATGCCCGGGATTTAACTACGAGGTCATATCGCCTACTACCAGTGAGCTCTTTCGTCACTCTGGTGGACATGAGCCCGACTCTACTGTGGGAGTCCTAAATTTTGTCTAACCTAAATTTTTATTCACCTAGGGTAGGGGTCTTTAGCGAGTTCCAAAAATCCGAAATTACGACAATCCGAAACGCAGACCAGCATGGGTGAACCCGGTCCTCGGACGCAAAAACGCAACACCCTAAATAATGCTGTAAAGGTCAAAGATAATGCTCTGTATCTGGTGGGACCAGAAGGGCATAATTATGAGCTGCTGCAACCATCTGAATATATTACTAAGCTACCGGCGCCCCAAAATACTAGCCACTATAAAATGATACATTTTTCGCTCACCGTTTTTCGAAAAAATTTCCCTAAGATACCAAAATGATAAGTTTTCACATACACACTGAAGGTAGAATGAGGTGGTGGTATAATCTCATCATCTGTTTACATACAAGGTTGAATGACCTCTCAGACGCTAGCGATTTTTTCGAGATATCAAAATAAATGTATAAATGATATGTTTACATCTGTTTGACACACTCACTGAAGGTTGAATGAGGTATAATCTCGTCGTCTGTTTTCATCAAAGGTTGAATGACCTCTCAGACGCTATCGATTTTTTTGAGATATCAAAATAAATATATAAATGATATGTTTACATCTGTTTGACATACATTTGATACACTCACATACATTTTACACGGGGCCCCCTTTAAAACCTGACCTACAATCGTCCCTTTAAGCCTGGGCACTACTAGACCAGCATAGGCCCCTTTAAACGGGCCCAGAACATGACTTTTTACCTCTACTGGTGTAGGAAATTAATAAATATATTAATGATAAAAATGATCAACCATCTTCACATTACCTATAGATTTTCAGTCAAATCGGGCGAAGGGAAAGGGGGAGATCAGAGGAGTTACGCTCAACTCAAAAACCCTAATAATTGCCGATTTAATAAATATATCGACACAAAATTTAGTAAGAGGATTTAAAAGTCCTTATGTAAATATTGATTCTTAACTAAAAAGGTCGATTTTAGATGGAGAACAAATACTTAATTGATTAGTTTGGTAAAAATGACTTCACCATTTATGAGGATCTCCTGGTCTAGTGAAGAGTTAACCCCCCAGGTGCTGTAAACCACCTGATGCAGTAGACATGGTGGAGGACCGAAACGTCGATGTCTGTTACAATGGCGGCACACTTTGCGGCCTCTTTAATATAACGATGCCTCAATTTAACAACCCCCCCCCCCCCTCGTTAACCCTGACGGCCATTAGCTCTATCTGACATTCGATGTCATTTTCTTCGTCTTTGCCCAACTTTCAAGCAGCCCAGAATACTAATTTTACTAATGTTTTGGTCGTTAATGAAAATTACAATTTCTTTAATTTTTTTGTTTTAAACTTTTGTTTCTTTATTCTTCTGTCCATCTTTTATTATATTTCAGTGTTGTTCTTTTAACGCTAATATATTAACAAAAAAGTCGTCGGTGAATCACCGTCAATGAACTTCCCCAGAACGAATTAATCAATTAACTTTTCGCTTCCCTTCTAAAACCAGTCGACCGTTTGCGCTAATATTTCATTGTTGACTTACATGGGGGTCAATAGGTGTCGTCCTTATGAACTTCTTCACGTATAAAATTTCATGTCGATGTATTGATTCTATCGGGAATTATCGTGTTCACAGACACACACAAGCAGGATTTTTTTTTTCATGGATTCAGGAGGTTGGGAATATTGAAATTTCTCATCGATTACTTCGTGCAGCCCAACGTTGATGTGTGAAGCATAGAAACGAATATGCAATTGCATATAAATCCTGGCCCTAGTGATCAGGGGGGCAAAAACCGAAATTTTTGGATAATTTGGTTTCTAGCATAGGGATGAACGACATTCTTTTAAGACAAAAAATACTTTTTGGAAAGGACTTTCGCCTCTTTTACCCCTTGCCCTGAATCAACTGTTTCAAATTTCCGCTGTAAAAGTCATATGAGGTTTGAAATTTAATTGGTTCGTTAGAAGAGCATATACACAATTTTAATGTATTTTTGCCGGAGGCACAGTGTATAAAAAATTGATGTCAGTTTGTATATTCCGAGTTTTAATTCCCCGCAGAGAATAGGACCAGCCCTGTGTAAAGTAACCAGAAACCCTTTCATTGACTAATGGAAAAGCAGGATATGGGACCAAGTGTAAAAAGGCAAAATATCAAATGTATCATTTGGCTTTCGTTATGCTTTCACCTCACCGCTTTCAGTTCTCTAGAATATAAAATCTATGTTCTGTAATTATTGAGAACGATTTGACTCTTTCTGGAGGTTATCCATAAATTTTTGAAGTGAAGCTTCGTTATTTAGTTACAGCAGGACGTTTTGAGGTTAATTCAGCGTTTTCGCTTCCAAAACGCAAACGAAAACATTCGAAACATTCTTGAATTTTCACTTTTGATGCTTTTTAATATATTTATATATATCGTGTCAATGGTTATTCGTAAAAAATAATTAATGTGATAAAATTTTTGTTTAAAAAAATCTAATTTAACGTTGAAAATTGATATAATTTGAAAAACGGTGAAGGGTTAGAGACTATATGTGATCTGTGGGCTTTGGGTTCTAGACTTAGGCATGTAGTGCCTGAGAAACTCTGAACTACACAGTTTATTTCATCCTCAGCTCTTGTTCACGATAGATAAAAACTTTTTATCTCTTCATCTGTTTTTTTTTTTTTTTTTTTTTTTGAGAGTGCAACGCTTTAAATTAACTTATACATCGTATGTGTGTACTTATTGTGTTAAATTTATTGTGTATCGCATAAAATGTACACAATATAATAAAAAAAAAAAAAAAAGTGAAAATGGAGATAAAAATGGTAAGTAGTTGATTTTTGTTTTATAATCGTTAAATAAATTTAATCAGAGCCAAATGTACAATAGACTTAATTGATTAATTTATCAATATTTATCATATTTATAATATCTTTAAGGCAATATCTATAAGTTAATAAATTAATGTAACCTTAACTGTAAATAGAAATTCTTACCAACATATTATATGCTTGAAAAAATTTTCTGAATTAAATTATTTCCTACCCTGTATCAATGTTAATACTTAAAATAAACTAGAAGAGTTAGGTACGGAAATTACACTTCAAACCTGTGTACTAACTGCACACAGTTTTTAATTTTTGTAATAATTTGAAAATGTGGAAACTCGGACTTAGAATTGACTATGACCAAGGGATACACTCGACCCTCCCATGGCCGGGCTTTTACAACGTGATCATATAGCCTACTGCCAGAGCGCTCTTTCATCGCTCTGGTGGACATGAGCCCAACTCATAGGAGTCTTAAATTTTGCCTACCCTAAATTTGTATTCACCTAGGGTAGGGTCTTTAACGAGTACCTGACATCGTGCAGCCCTCGTACGGTAACTATATTTACACTGAAATACATATTTCATTATTATTTCTTTTTCTATTTTTACCCTTCAACGTTGTGCAGAGATTTGGAAGCTTCATTCATTTTTAATATTTTGGGGGAACGGACAGACGTTAAGTAAACTCGTTCATAGGGCATCAACCAACGAAACCTTGAAAAATAATCTAAGAAAACATTTTTAAAAGTCTTGGAAAATAGAGGTTGGTCGAGGGAGGATGTCTTATGAGGACGGGTTATGTATAGGGCCACAAATAACCCGTGGCCAGAGGAGGGTTAATCAAGCCAGCCGGCTGATGAATGTCCCCATGGCTCTCCTTATATTCGGTGCTAAATTCTTGGAGTTTCTCCCTCAGGATCAAGTTAATCCTAGGAGCCTGTTTGCCCTTCTTCCCTATTTACCCTTACACTTTACACCCCCTAGGGCAAACACACCTCACAAATATATCACTCTTTCAACCCCTTACCCACCATCCCCCACCTCACATTGATCTTCCCTTCAACCCCTATCCTATCTCTCAACAATTACAACTGGAAGAAATTTAATTATTTTAAACTCTCAGGAAAATATGTGATATGGCAATTACCCGACTTTCTTATACACTTTTGTACAGATCACTCTCCTACTCCCTCAAATCTATTTGATTTTGACATTACTGGGGTTAAAAGA
Source organism: Aradus depressus (assembly GCA_963662175.1). Taxonomy (NCBI): domain Eukaryota; kingdom Metazoa; phylum Arthropoda; class Insecta; order Hemiptera; family Aradidae; genus Aradus; species Aradus depressus. Next base: position 31,239,406 of record OY759217.1, on the reverse strand, counting down.
GTTGTTTTATAATATACCTTTAGAATAAGGAAGTACTGTATTCGTGTGAAAATTCGAGATCGAGATTTTACGAATTCTCATGTTTCAAGGTCCCCGAATACGTTTTGACTATTTTCGCGATGATGAAAAGTTGTGAGCTCTCTATCGTGAAAACTATGTGACTTGACTAATTTGGAATGAAGATTTCACATACCTAACTTAAATCTTATTAGTTTATGGCCGAAATCGGACGAAATTTGAAACTACTTTACTTTTTGGTACCTTGCAAGTTACCGCTTATGTTTATGACATTCAAAAATCTTTTCTCGTAAACGTTGTAGAGAAGACTAAAATACAGATTTTATATGAATTATGATTTTTTGCAGGTCTTCCAATTGTCGAGATAAATGCCGAATACTGTCATGAAATGTAGATTTGAAACACATATTTTTGTTCGCATCCTTGATTTACCAGAAAACGGTTAATCCTAACGAAAAATTGATTCTTACCAAAAATGTTCCTTATGAAATTTACAATCGCAAGGTTCAAATACGACCAAAGTTATAGCGACTCAAGGAATGAAAAAAACTTTTTTCCGTAGGAAATATTTCAAAATAATATTTCACTTAGCAACGAATTATAAAATAGGTTTTTATTATTGGTAGGGCGCCGGTAGCTCAGTGGTATGCATACTTGCTTATTGAGCTCAAGATCGGAGGTTCAAAACCCGGCCGAGGCTCATAGTCTATTTTATCTGGGAGGTAAAATCAACTTAAAAAAGTGATTCATCGACGACATATTATTTATTTTTTTTTTTTTGGAATTTCTGACCGATCACATTACTTTCTCTATACATCGTATAGTTACAGGAAGTAAAATGAGAATATTGTCACTATATTTTGGACATGATCGATGTACACTAATTTTTACACTGTTGTTCACAGGCCGGAGACAGTTGCTGAAGTAATCCCCAAAACACGAGACAATGTTTATGACATTGAAGCCACGATGCAACTGAAATTGTCCACAGCCACAACATTCGATTGCATCCTTCGAATTCCAGCTGTTAATTACACAGTACACAAAACTGCAGTTTATTATTCAGGTATGTCAAATTCATTTTTGATATTGTCTTTTGTGTGTGTTGTTTTGTTCAGTGTGTGACAGCTTGATTTGCACGTTAATTCCACCAAAATGGCGACCCCGGTTGTCTTATTAACGTCATATGCATATTTGAAGAGTGTTCTCACTAGATGCATGTATATAGATAATATTACACTCTCTTTATGTGACGTTAGTGCTCATCCATTTTGAAATATTAAAGGTTTGAAACGGATATAAAACTTTTCCGCTCTGGGCTACATTGATTTTGCCTTCATAGATAAGTGGATTAACAGTGAATGAAGGCTAAATGGGAGACAGAAGATAGAGAATTTTATTCCCCTCTTGAGTGCGACAAAAAAAAAAACTATTTTGGTTTAAAAAAATTTCTGGTGTGGATTTTCTTTTATAATATGTGTGTATTATCTAAAATGTTGAATAAGAAATTGTGTGTATTGTCGTCCGTACGAATTGTACGGAACATTCGTCGCCTAATCTACTGTGGGAGTCTTAAATTTTGCCTACCTAGGTTTATTCACCTAGGAGTCTTCAACGAGTACCTGAAAAGATGCAAGAAATAGTTTCGAAAATCCTTTTCTCTGTTTGCTGTTTTGTTACCTTCAGGTACCAGTTGCTACTTTAGACTTTTTCATTCTCCACTTTTTAAATTTTTTTTTGTACTCTGATTTTTTGTTTATTTTTTATTTATTTATTTTTATCTAATATTTTTAAAATTTAAAGAAAAAAAAAAGAATAAGAGTCCTTGTTAAAAATGTGTTTTTTAAATTCATAACCGGTTTCGCTTTTCTCCATTATTCAGTTACAACATCAATCCCAAATGCATCACATCTTACTCCTTAAGGCGGGTTGCGTCTTTGCGTAGTGAGCTGAAGGCCGCGGGTTCGAAATCTGGCTGAGGCCTTTAAGTTTTTTTTTTTTTTTTTATCTGAGAGGTAAAACACCTGGGACGTTAAGGGATGGTCCCGATCATATGCGGTGTTAGATACTCGTTAAAGACCCCTAGTTACCATAGGTAACTAACTATACTTGGGTAGGCAAAATTTAGAACTCCCACTATAGAATCGGATCCACCAGAGCGACCAATGAGCGCATAGCAGGCGTTATGACCTCATAGTTAAGCATGGACACAAAAACATAAACTTGTTAAAAATTACCATCATAGACACAAAATTCAATAAATAAATTTATGCAAATCATTATTAGACTCGTTAAGATAAAAATTTATTATTAAATAAATAATAAATACATTGTTTTGTATGTATGTAATTAATCGTTCATCTGCTAGATGGCAGTGATGCATGACATCCTCTCCCAGGCTGGATGGTATGAATCTACATCAGTCTAATCCAGAGGTCATCGTCTAGAATCAATCTATATATTATAGTGTACTTGTCTGTCTGTGGTCTCACCAATTTATTAATTTTTTATATATGTCATTATAGTTGTGTTTTGTCTTCAGTGAGTCCTGTGTTCTTCCATTCGTAGTCTGTCATCCCGGCGCATGCAATCCGGTTGCACACATTTTCAACTGGAATAACTGTTATTCAAATGTTTTTTTATCAAACATTTGATCTTCCTAAAATGAAATTTTGTTCTTAGATATTAGGTCCCTCAATTTTTTCTACCCCTGTTAACATACATTACATGTCTTACCATGTAATCTCTCTACTCATCATAACCAACCCTCTGGTGAACTATATGCCTTCTCTCTCAACCCTTAGCGAGTCTCTCCCCTCTTCTACATACTCAAAAGAAATGAAATCAGAGAAATAGAAAGAAATGGTTCAGAGTAAAAATTATGTGGGGAAAGAAATATTCTAATGTGAAAGGTAAAAGATGGTAGAAGGTGGGTGTAAATGTGGTTATGTGAAGTGTGGAGTGAAAGTAGGTTGAGAATTCATGAGGGCCCATACCAGTCGAGGGAAGTGGGAAAAGTTTGGGGTGTTAAAGAAGGCTGAAGGGAGCAAACTGACTCAGTAACGAGGAACAGTTCTCCAGTTGGCCGTGTAATTTGTAAAAGCTACCCGCTTAAATAGGCTAATGTGGGTCCATGTACCGTAAGTCAGGGCCTCCATGAACCTCAATTGTAATTAAAACTGACCTACATATTATCCACCTAAATGCCTTTCTGAAGCGTTTTACTATAAAAATTATTGTTTACTGTTGAACGATGTCCTCCAAGAACATATTGATATCAAATGCAACTGTTTTGGGCAACTGTCTTCAGTACTTTTTTTTCTAATGAGGTAAATAAATGCACATATAAATAATGTGTGTAAATAATATATTAAGAGTTGTCAGTTGTTGACTTTTTGGGCAGTTCCTAACCAATTAGAATTTATAGAATAGAGTCGGGTTCATGTCCACCAGAACGACGTAACAACGCTCTGGGTAGTTAGCGATGTGACTTCATAGTCACAATAACTAACTGTGTCCAATTAGTAAGGTAAAAAAGTTAATATTTGTAAATAGTTCTGTTTTTTTTTTTTTTTTTTTTTTGAGCCAATTTTTTTAGTATTTGATTGAGAATTGACTTTTTAAAACGTAGGTAATGTTTCACAGGTTGTCAAATAAAATATAGCATGACCTCTCATATATTTTTATTGGAAGTAGCTAGCCGGCTTTCGAGGTTTCCCTCATCATCAGGCAGTCTACAAAAGAAACCATCCTTAATATAATCTAAAGGCAACAAAGATAAAAATATAATTTTAAAAAATAAAAAATTTAAAAACAATTCTTTGAATAAAACTAAATAATTTTATAATAAAAATAAATAAATAAAACAATCTAAAAACTGTAACGTGAGTGAGGGAACATTTGAGGAGGGGCGACTCTGAATTTTTCCAACACCTCCAAAACACAGGACATGAGGCTGCATCATATCCAAAGAAGTAGAAAGATGGATACATTGGAGAGTGTAGAAATTAAATTGGAAAGGAGGAAGAAAGAATCCCCCCTCCTCCACTCTGGAGAGGGGATGGGAGGTTTGTCCAGTCTCACGTACTCCGTTCTCCCAGTTGTGACTCAGATGATGGTCAGGAATAACTCGTCTGTCCCCATCAATGATATTTTAAATTGTTAAAGTTCTTTGATTGTTTTATTTATTTATTTTTATTATAAAAGTATTTAGTTTAGATATGGTTATTTCAAAAAATTGTTTTTATTTTTTCAATTTATTATATTTATCTTTGTTGCCTTTATATTATATTAAGTATGGTTTCTTTTGTAGACTGCCTGATGATGAGGGAAACCTCGAAAGCCGGCTAGCTACTTCCACTAAAAATCTGTGAGAGGTCATACTATATTTTATTTGACTACCTGTGAAATAATCACTTCTCACTACATCAGCCATCTTCATATTTAGGTAATGTTGTTTCTTTCGGACTAGAGGGATTTCTATTAGTTATAGAAAGACTGTTGTGTTTTTGGTCCACATTTTTAGTTTGTCAAGCTTTCTTCTGGATTAGCCGGGTCATTAAGTGAGTACAATTGGAAAATAGTAAATAAAGATTTACTCCTTGTAGTGTGGATTATTTATATATATATATATATATATATATATATATATATATATATATATATATATATATATATATATATATATATATATATATACGTATATATAAGTCATTAGAATTCTCTGACAGGTGTTGCCAAACCGTGTTGTAACAGGCAGTGAACGAATTGGCAACACTGCACCTCATCTCTCTTTCAGGAGGCAAGTTCATATATTCTAAGTTGGAACTATAGGAGCTTCCATGTAAGTATTTATTTTTAGGGTTCGCTAGGTTGAAGACAGCATATATTACGTGTGTCGGTGTTTTTCTTATATGTATGTATGTGTATTTTGTCTTTTTTATTTTTTGTTGTTGCATTTCGTATCTCTTGTCTATGGTAGAGTCAACTTGAAAGAATTAGTTTTTTTTATTTATTTATTTTTTTAATTATAAGTTGTTAATTGTTTGCAAGTGTGGAGCACGAGTACCCCATCTCCTCATGTTCGGTCGACGAGGCCTGCCCCTGCGACTCCCATCCTGGCTGAAGTTCCCCAACACTATGACCCGGACGTATTTTTCATCCGTGACCACGGTAAGAAGATCTGGTGAAGGGAAAGCACACAAATCTCTTTGTACTGTTTGTTTGATCCACACTTTCCGTCTTGCTATCTTTTGTTATCTTTCTTTTTTTCTTCTTATTCACTATTCGTTTCGTCTATGGTATGTATGGTTTGTGGTTTTGAGTATTTATTCGTTATTGTTTTTTTAAAAATTACCTATGTATTTTGTCTTATGGAAAAAAAAATGGTGTTATTACGTTACATGTAGCAGTGTTGGTTTAAATCTTAATTTGTATTCCGTATTTTACTGAGAGTTTCGAGACGCTAGCCACTCCAGTCCAGGACAGTCATCATAATACACACACACTTCTATGATGATGTTGAAGCTGTTTTATTGGAAAATTGTTTAGAGCAGCGGTTCGCAAATCACTTATGGCACGCGGGTACTGCGAAATATTTTCATTTTTGCACTGAAGAAAAATAACTATATAATTATAAACTTTGTGTCGATACATTCATTACATCGGCAGTTATTAGGGTTCTTGAGTATAGAACCCTTTCTGATATCTCCCTTTCCTTTGTCTGATTCCGCTGAAAATTGATAGGTGTCGCGTCCTTACGGGGTTAGAGATTCACAATACGCAATATACAATTTCTTGTCGATACACTCATTCTATCCGGAGTTATCATATTAGAAAAATATGAAACTGGTGAAAACTCTTTAGTCACACTCAGTTATGGCTAATCATGTCCAGTCCCTGAACTGAGAAGGTCTCTAGGCCATTGGCGCTTAAAGGGCGACGTTCGGGAAGTGTGGCAGAAGGGAGGACAAGGAGTAGAGGATTAATCTGGGTACTAAAGGAGGAAAATAATTTTCGCTAATTCGGTGACAAATGTAATATTGAAATAAGTGTAAATGGGATGAAAACATAGAAATTCTGACCTCTTACATAACTTCTCGTTTTTCGTTTAGAGATATCTTCCAGTTTACCTAAGTTATTCTAAATGTACGGGCTTGTCTCAAAATATGTCTATCCTGGACTAAATTGTGAAATCATCAAATATTGCTTGTGCTGTTGTTTCCAAAGCTTGTATTCAGTCGGAAAAAAATTGCCCCATTGTTGTTACTGATATTGTTTGAGATTTTGGAATTTTTTGAGTTTTAATGTTGCAGACTTCGTAAACATTGTACTGTGTGTTAGTCCTCTTATGAATGGATTTAGCATGGTCTGTTGATGATTTTGAAATTTATTAGTTTTAGAATTCTCTAGGATGTGTGTTGTACTCTTGAAAAAAGTTACGATTTCATATTTTGTGTGAGGATTGAATTATTGAAATCTATAAATTCTTTGAAAAACTAGTCCTATCGTCGGTTCGTTGAGAAGTGGTAATAAAGGGCGGGGGATAAAGCCAAACTCATTATATATATTACAAATACTATAATATACTTCAAGGGAACTTCAAAAAAAAAGACTAGAAGTAAGTAAAAGACAGTAGCTCAGATTGTAGCGTGCTTGCCAATTGTGCTCAAGTACGCGGATTTCAAAGGTCATGAGAGGCCCTTAGGGTTTTATTAACTGGGAAGTAAAAAACCTTGAGCACGCTCTCTTTCGGATGGAACGTAAAGAGACGATCCCGAGCCTGTACGATATGAGGAATTCGTTCAAGAACCCACAGTTAACTAGGGTAGGGTAACATTTAAGACTCCCATACCAGAATCGGGCGCTCGCCCACTAAAGCGACGAAAGCGCGCTCTCCCGAGTCACAGTAACTAACTAAAATGACCGCGACAGGAGGATCAACATTTCATCCTTTTGGATTCTTGATATGACTTGTATATGATATGATTTGTTCTTTTCATATCATATATCCGAAAGTATAAAATGTCGATCCTCTTAGCGAAGCAGTGCAGGTTCTCATGAAAAAAATACGTAGAGAGTAAATTCTGGAAAAGTTTCATATTGTATACCTTGATCATTACAAATCAATGAACTAAACCTGCGCGGAAAAATTTTGTCAGAAAAACAATAGCTAACAGCTGCCTGGATCCCGTCTACTCAAATTTTTCAAAAAGCGGGGCAACAATATTTTTTTATTTTTAATGGAGTTCTATGCTCCGCTCTTGAATAATAATAATCTTAAAATTATATTTCATTATAAGTTATTTACTGGGATTCATGCCCGGGTTCTAACTAAGAGGACTTATCGCTTTAATATCGTCCTAAATTTGCTCAAGCCTCCAACTTAGGGTAGGGAATACCTGATATCGTATAGGTTCAGGACCATCACTCAAGTCTCACCTGAAGGTACTTGTTCTCGACGATTGTTTTTCTGGGATCTTGATTAGGCACAGTAGTACCTGCTACCTATATATTACAAATATATATACGACAAGAGGTAAATAAAAGACGGTATCTCAGATTGTAGCGTGCTTGCCTAATGGGCTCAAGCGGATTTTAAGGGTCAAGAGGTTGAGTGGCCCTTAGATTTTTTTAATATATATATATATATTTTATTTTTATTATAAGTATTATCCATTTTAGTAGGTAGTATTAACCATTTAGTTTAATAAAAAACAATAAAAATATTAAACAATTATATTTTATTGATCTTGTACTTCACTGTTACTTACAAATGTTACCAGTGGTTTGCGATAACTAAAGTGCGATATAAATATTCTTGTATCAACTTTGTGGAGATATCTTGTAAAAACAGTATCTATATAGTTGTACCATGTTTGGTTGTAGATTGCTTTGAGTCGTTGGAAATTGTTAAATCAAATTTTTCTTTAAAATAATTTTAATGAATTTAAATTATTTAAAAACATAAATGGAGCGTAATTATTAAAAATTACCTTTATTTTGACTTTCTTGTTTCTGTATTTGCTTTTGTTTTGCACGGTATTTTCGAACCCGTTCCATTGAAGTTTTGGACATTTTTAACTATTTAACACTATCTCAGAATAATACTAAATGTACTAAATTAATAATCAAACGTATTATTTTAACGCATAAACTGTATACAAACACATCGCACACAACAGCTGATGCATCGACACCTAAACTCGTAGTTGACTTGTACGCATGTGCTACTCATCCCCTCTACTTAGCGTTACATTTTGATTTTTTATGTCGATATATTCCGATTCACTAGTCTCGCTGAAGAAGTTTCACTGGGTAAATAGGAAAGAACATAAGCTATGGTATATACTATTATATTATTTATGTATGGAGGTATAGCAATATCCATTTGCCACTATTTTGTTTTCTCTTCTTCATCAATATCTTTCCATAATGAGTTTGAAAGACAATGTTTTGACAAATTTATTGTACATACTGAAAATAACTAATTTATGTTTAATTAACGTAATTGAAATTCTTCAGCTACCGTAGCTTAATGATCTGTAACGTAATAACTAGTGTTGCCGGATTCTGTAGACTACTCATTAAAAATCAATCAATGCCTTTTATACTCTCCCCTTCATTAATTAATTGAAAATAATAATATTTTACTCCTCTTCTAGTAGCGCTACTCCCAAAATAAATATAGGAATGGTACTGTCAGCAGTGTGAGAGACCTCGATGGGTAAGTTGATAGCGAGCTTGCCTTTTAACCCAAAGAGTCAGGGTTCGAATTTCAAAGTAAGCAACAATGAAAGCTAATAATTTATATTCCTGTCAACGGATGGTTAGACCACGAGATAGCCAGCCCCATTAAAATCTAAGAAAAAAACACACAAAAAATAGAAAAATTATTTGAGAAAAAAACTAGGTACTGTACCTACTACTGATATTTATACTTTTATTTTCCAGCTATATGAGGTATAGGGGAAGTTATGTAATCGTCCAGAAATTTTATAGTAAGTTATCCACGGAATTTAAAAACCCTAATTCCTGAAACAAAAAAAAAAAAAAAAATCTGTTTGTGCTACTGTGACTGAACACAGATAGATTTCTTTATTTTATTTAATATAAGATAAAGAAAAGAGAAAGAAAACATTGTAACAATAAGAAGTATAAATAAAATGAAAAATATATATAAATATAAATTTTTAAAAAGAAATTATAAAAATGCATAAATGAATATACCAAGAGAAAGTTTTCTGATAGACTGCCGCATCTATGCCTGGCTAGCTATTTGGGAGGTGTTCCGATAGATGTCTCTCAGCAGAGGGCACATTTCCACAACTTACTATTAGTTTCAGATGAACAGAAGCTTCATCATATTTATTTGTTTATACAACAAGCGTGAAGTTAAGAAAAATTCTAAAAGACTAAAGTTACATGTGGCTTTATCTTTATTATTATTATTATTATTATTTTTATTTAACCTTTTTATTAGTATAAGTATTTGTTATCAGTTATTGAATCTATGTATTTATAATTCTGTATCGAACTCCTTGCTGTAAGACAATTCTTTATAAGCAATAAAGTTATTCATTCATTTAAATAAAATAAATTACTCTATAATTAATGAAAAATAATCCTTAAACATAACTTAGATTCGTCGGACCTTAAAGGAGGATTTATATGGATTAAATGCATTAAATAATGTTTTTGCTATAATAATCTCTTTTGGTTGTTTCCGGCATTTTTTCTCCAGAGGTGTCTTCTTATTTTTTCGTTGGACAATATTTCGGGACAGTTGCAGGTCCCTTCTTCTGGTCACTATGAATATTGTTCATAGTGACCAGAAGAAGGGACCTGCAATTGTCCCGAAATATTGTCCAACGAAAAAATAAGAAGACACCTCTGGAGAAAAAATGCCGGAAACAACCAAAAGTGGAACATCCCAGAGAAGTTTAAGAAACACATATAATAATCTCATAAGAATCATGAATAATACTGCCTACTTGGACTGGACATCAGGAAAAAAAATATAGATAATGTCTTGGATGTTGGATAATGTCTATTGACGCAGAAGACTTTTTTTTTTCGAGTGGGCTGTAGGGTGGAGTACCTCTACTATAGAGGGGTTGGATCACCCTCCGGCTCTGTTGCCCGGGCAACTCCACTCCCAAAAATAATACCCAGGGTAATTGTCTACCTCGGCTATGACCTTGCCTGGGGAGGGGGCCTAACCCTGTATTGCCTTCATTTCAACCTGGGGCAACTTGTCTGTAATCAGCTCTTTTAGTTTGACCCCTTACTTGGGGGAATTGAAATTTCATCAATAGGGATCCTCTTTTTACTTTCTCAAGTATACGAAGTATAGGGGAAGTTAAGTAATTGGTCAAAAAATCGATGCGGAGTTTTCGAAAACTTTTTGAAAAAAAAATGCTATCTGTGAACGCAATAACTCCCGATAGAATGAGTAATAATAAACTGTCTATTACTTTGCCAAAAATACAATTACAATTCAAAATTATGGATAACTTTTTGACAGATACCCCTGGTAATATCATGGGGGGAAGTTCAAAGGCTATAATTTTTACTTTATTTTCTATGAAAACAGTCTTATCTCTTATGCTTTAGGCTGAGGATGGTAGAAATACCGAAAGTACTCCCATGTATATATAGTTAGTGAAATTAGACAATATATTAAATAAACAAGTTTTATTTTATTTTTCAAGTCCATTTATTTTCTATATATAACAAAATATTCAAGTAGCATAATTTAAAAAATAAGAAAGTAAATAACTAAAAATAAAAACAAAAATTATCCCTGCCTTTACATTTTAAGTACAAAAAATAATATTATTGAAATACTCTACTCATAACTTTCAATTAGTAAATTTAAGTCTAAATGACGAGGCCGCCTTACAGTACTTCAGAACAACAGACCAGCTTTCACCATTCAAATACCGCAACAATTCACATTTCGACAAATAATCATGACTAAAATATATAATCCTATATTTCCGCAAGGCCGGACAACTGCACATAAAATGAAAAACTGATTCTACTTCATCTGCAGCACGCAATGAACATATTTGTTGATCCACTTTGTTGTGCTTTTTATAATTCAAATTTAATAACTCTGTTCTTATTTTAAATATCCAGCTAACATCTTCAATCTTTAAATTATTATATGATAGAAAGAGTATGACACAAAATTTTATATCTGAATCCAGAACCCTATAATGACGAGACCTATTGTTTTTCAGCCAAATCGACTAAATGGGAGCGGAGGGATTAGGAGGGAGGATTAACGTAAAAACTCTAATAACTGCCGATGTAATGAATTTATTGACACAACATTTATTATGAGAATTAAGGAGCCTCAATGTAAGTCAACTATTGAAAATTAGCTCAAACGGTCGACTAGTTTTAGAGATGGAGCGAAGTTAATTGATGAATTCGTTCTGGGGAAGTACATTGGCGATGAAAGCCGAAAGTAAGCTCTGATATGCCCTTGGCAAAGGAACTGTTGAGCGTTCGGGAATCTCAATCAAATTAAAAAAGTGTTTCTGTGGAGACGAAAATATTTCTTCTTTTACATAACCTTGTCACTTAATGAAGTACGTAGTCGGGTGGGTGGTCGATCTGTCCATCCCCTCCATTTCGTTTATAATTTTTTCCCCTTCCTCTAGTCTTCCCAATTTTATTTCCATGTTTTCCTCGCGGGTTTTCGCTCAGTGGGGCAATTTTTATGAGAGTTAACTATCTTCTAGGAAATTCGTTATGGTTTTGTGTGTGTGTACCCGAAAATTGGGTAAAAATTATTATATCCATCACATTCTACTTGCATTTGAATAACGCTCTGTTTGTCTATCTTATAAAATTAATATAATAAAAAATACAGGTCATGGTATATTTTCTTTATTTCTTATAGAGGGTATAACAATCTAAAACATACATACGAAATGTATTATACTTTGGTATACAAGTCCTTGGTATATTATACAAGTCTCAGTGCATTTTAAGTTTGTGAACGATTGAATGATCGGCTATAAACACCGTGTTTAACCTCATTTCTATTCTATCAATTTAGGTATTTATTACTACAGACTACACGGTAAAATTTTTTCCAAAAATGATATAATATCCATTAGATGTTTTCTTTAACATATATGTTAAAGAAAACATCTAATGGATATTATATCATTTTAAATATATTTAAAATTGAAACTCCAAAGTTATTCTTTTGATAAGTATGGAATATCCTTAATATTATTTTACGACAATACTTTATTATTATTATTATTATTATTATTATTATTATTTTTCCTTAGTTTTTATTTAACGTCGCATCGACTTTTGTCCTCGTAGAATTTTGCGTCTTGAAGGAACTGGATGAGTCCGTTGTATTCTTCGTTGGGTGTTTTTTCATGTCAGTAGTTTTTTAACGTCAGTCGGCACTTCGTATTTGTCTTTTAATGTGTTGTAGTTTGTGCAGTTAGTCAGTATATGTTGTACTGTGAGCTCTGTGTAGTCTTGGTTGCAGGAGCATGTCGGCTGTTCAAGTCCAAGAAGTAAGTAGGAATGTGTCAGTTTCGTCCAAGTCTTAGTCTTGTGATGATCACCGTGTCTCGTCCGTTCATGGTGCTTGGCGGTTTCCACGGCTTGTTTTATTCTTTTATTTTTCGGAGTTTGTTGTCTTCCATCTGTGTCCATTCATTCTTCCAGTATTGTTTAATGTTTCTTCTGAAGTAGGTAGTTGTCAAAATGTCTTGTGCTGTGTTAACTGTTTGTTGAGCCAATAAGGGGGAGAGTGCAGCGTCTTTTGCGGCAATGTCTGCTTTCTCGTTCCCAGAAATGCCAACATGGGACGGGATCCAAATTAGTTTTAATTTTTTTCTGTTTTTTAATTAATTTTGAATGCCTTGAGTGAATTTCTTGAATGCTTTTTTCAACTGACCATAAATTTTGAATCGACAGAATCGAGCTAAGAGAATCCGTGAAAATAAGAAATTTCTAATTTTGTGATTGGGATGTGAATATAAAGGCTTGCAGTAATGTGAAAAGTTCTCCTGTGAAAATGCTCCATTTTGGATGGATTTTGAACGTTTTATTGTTATGCAGAAAAAATATATTTTTTATAATTAAAAAATTTTATTTTTTGTAGAATAACTAAGAAATTTTTTACTGTGCAGATCGTAAAATTTACGGTTTATATTTTTTCCTATCCGTACTGTGAAAAGTAGGGGTTGATTCCTCATCATAAGTCTATATTTAACTCCTCCTCAGCTCTGGTGCAGTATAGTAATTTTTACAGTGATTTTCAGCATAATTTTTCCTAAACTGGTTCCGCGTGTAATCGGTTTAATTAGGGATAAGTTTATAACGACTCTTCAGCAAGAAGTTGGGTCGAGGCTCAGAGTGGGGGGGGGGGGGGGGGGGGGAGGGATGTATCCGCGCCTGTGTGTAGGAAAGGACTATATTTTTCTTTTCTTAAGATTATAAAAAGTGTTGTTTATTACTGGGTGGTGGGATGTTAAGTGGAGAAAGAGGTGGATTAGGTCGGGAAGATCGGACAAGAACCGTTTGTGTCTGGTAATTAGCCAGCCTTTCTATTACCTTGTTTTTGTGGGTCCGGACCCTACCCGGACACTGCTACCCATTTCCAAGTTTCTGTCTCTCTCTCACTACAAAAACTTCCCACTGAGGGCATGGTCCTCGGATCGTCATCCCCTTGGGTATTTCATTATGGGCATCTTCCAGATGAGAGCATTCTTTACGCTGGAAGTGAACCCTATTAACTTCTCCCCACCTGTGCTTACATAGTGCACATGTTTCCAGGTCGTGACATGAAACTCTGGTCGAATGATACTCTAAGACTGAAAGGAAAATTGTTTTTTTCGGCCGATCTCCCATTGAAGACCGTTTTATCTTGGATCATCCATTTTACATATAATACAGCAAGGGGCGTACCTAGGGAGGGGGGGGGGGGGGGATATGAGGGATCAATCCTCCCAAAATTAAAAAAAAATTGTCATTTTTGTAAATAATAATACTATTTTTACTTGAAGGGGTCACATGTGCTAATTTAGATCTGATTAGATTTTGCCCGAAAACAGACGAAAAATGAGACCACTTTCTCTAGGGACCTAGCTAACTACATTTTACAAGATACCGCCTATGTATGTGACCAAATTAAAAATATTTTAAAGTAATAGTTGTAGAGAATATAAAATACATAATTTATATGAAATATTATTTTTACAGGTCGTCCAGTTTTTGAGATACATGCCGAAAACCATCTTGAAATGTAGTTTTGAAACATATATTTTTAGACGTTTCCTTGATTTACCCAAAAACGATTAGTCCTATCAAAAAATTTATTTTTACCAGAAATGTTCCTTATAAAATTTCCAATCGCTAGTAAGTCCTCAGATTTGAGACAGGATCGACAAAGATTATAGCCGCTAAGAATGTAAACTAAATGTCTATAAAGAATATAATATAGGTATTCTTTGATCTAATATATTCTATGAGTTACGATTGAAAAATTATTCTTATATATTATATAACAATAATTTTTCAATCGTAACTCATAGCAACGAACTTTATGTGTTGGTTTATGTACTGGTAGTTTATTTGAAAAATTAAGAAAAAATGTATGTGATATGGTCATTACAGGACTTTCTTATACCAACAATGCTTACAGATCACTCTGACTCCTCCTCCCCTTCTCAAAATCTTTTTCAAAAAAATTTGTTCCTTACAGTCTTTTTCAAGTTTACTCTGGGGCCTATGTACATTTTACAAGATACCGCCTTATAATGACTTTTAATTTAATCAAAAATCTTTTCAAGTAGTAGTTGTAGTGAAACCTAAAGTATATATTTTATATTAAATACTATTTTGGAGATGCATGCCGAAAACCGTCTGGAAATGTAGTTTTCAAACACATATTTTCAGACGTGTTCTTGATTTACCCGAAAATGGCTAGTCCTTTTGAAAAATTGATTCTCACCAAAAATGTTCCTTATAAAAATTTACAATCGTTAATATGTCCTGACATTTGAGAAATTACGAAAAAAGTTATAGCGCCTTAACAATGAAAAATTTCAAAATATTTAAATTGTATCCCTTAGCAACGAATTATTAAATATTTTTCATTATTGTTACAGTTTGAGGGCGCCGGTAGCTCAGTGGTATGCGTGCTTGTCTTCTAAGCTCAAGATCGTAGGTTCGAAACCCGCCCGAGGTCCTTAGTTTATTTTATCTGGGAGGTAAAATAAACTTAAGCACGCCATCCTTCGGATGGGACGTTAAGCGATGGTCCTGAGCATGTACGATGTCAGGTACTCGTTAAAGACCCCTATTCTAGGTGAATAAAATTTTAGGGTAGTCAGGTAGTTGGCGATATGAACTCGTAGTTAAAGCCCGGGCATGAGTCTTAAAACCTAACCTAACCTAACCTCATTATTGTTAGTTTTTATGAAGAATTACTCCTGATTCCAAAAATGAAAAAAAAAAATGTCTATGTGTGTCTTTGAATACGATAACTCCCGATAGAATGAGTGTATCGTCACGAAATTTTGTATATGTATCCAGAACCTTCTAAGGACAACATCTATTAATTTTCAGTCAAAGGGAAGAGCGGGATTAGGTGGAACGCTTAACAATAAAACTAAATAACTGCCGTTGTAATGAATGTATTGACACGAAATTTCATGTGTAAATTCAAAGCCATATAAAGACGACACTTTCCAAATCGGTCGAAGAGATGGAGGGGATCAGAGAAGGTACTTTGTCTCAAATACACTAATAACTGCCAGTTTAATGAATGTAATTAAATAATTTATGCTGAGGAAGTACATAACTGGTGATTCCGAGGACTTTAAAAAAATACAAACCGGTTTAAAATGTTATATTGAATCAGTAAATGTTCCTGGAGAGTATGTAAGCTACCCTAAAAAACCAAAATGGTTCGTTTGACATATGAGTCTGTTTTCCAAACCAGTGTTTACTTGAATTACACAAAGTACATATTGACACTGAGAATAGAATTGCAAATATTAAAACAGCCAAGTCTTTCTGAGGGTAGTCAGTGAGATTCATGTTTTTACTAGCAGGTTACACGGCGTTCCCCGAGAATAAATTTACATTATAATAATTTATGCGGCGGCCTCCAGATGTGAAAATATTATGATATATCGAACAATGTGTTTCGAACTAAATTAATACTTTATCCACAGTTGAGTTGGAATTACCAAGATATATATACAGCTGAAAGTCTGAGTGTGGTTTACGTGCGATTAAGAAAATGGTTGAATCACAGGAAGCGCACTTCCTCAGGACGTATTAATCGACTAAGTAATCGACCATTAGGGCTTGTCAATAGTTGATTTACATAGGGTTCCGAGCCTGTGCGATGTCAGGTACTCGTTAAAGATCCCTTTTTTTTTCTCTTTTTTTTCCGAGGGCTGATTGTGTCAGCGCGGCCAGAGTAGGCCTATTGTGTGCCCTGTGTGTGTTGGTCTCTACAACATCCCTTTATCTTTAATAAAGTACAGGATTCTTCTGCAGGTTCCTTCCATTACCTGCTTCGGTTCCGTTATGGCAGACCCGAAGCAGTGAAATCGTCTGCTTTCTATTACCCCCGCACCGGCTTAGAATATGAACCTGAGTCTCATTTTCCTCGCCACATTAACTGCACAGAGGGCTTCTAGCGATGCCCATATTGTGTAGGTGTTTGTTCATATGGCAGAGTCCTATGAAATATCCCTTACCCTTAGGTGAATAAACCTAGGTATGCATTTAGGACTCTCACAATAGAGTCGGGCTCATGTCCACCAAAGTGAATAAAGCGCTCCGGTAGTAGGATGACCTCATAGTTAAAGCCCGGGCATGAGTCTCAATAACTAACTAAAATTCTGAATCTATCATAATTCTAACTTCTGAATCCTCATAAGTACTAAATTTTATGTAGATACATTCATTATATCGGCAGTTATTAGAATTTATGAGTAAGAATTTATGAACCTCCCCCTCTCTCTTCTGTTCTTTTCTTTTCCTTCGGCTAGTTTCGCGAAAAAAATTAATAGTTGTCGTTCTTATGACATTTTAAATTTAAATATACAATTCCCTAGAGGCCACCAGTAGCTTAAAGGTAGCGTGGTGCTTGTCAACTTAGCTCAAGACTGTTCGAAGCCTTTATCTGGGATGTGAAAAAACCTTAAGCCCATCGTTCTTTGGTTGAGACGTTAAGCGATGGTACCGACCCTATACGATGTCTGGTACTCGTTAATGACCCCCTTACCAAAGGTGAATAAAAATTTAGGGTCAGCAAAATTTAGGACTCCCATTGTAGATTCAGGCTAATGTCCAACAGAGATTTTTAGTTTAATTTAAATGATGGTTCACTCAAATTCTCTGGTCACACCGTCATCGTTATTGATTAACTTAATTTTAGCTCATTATTATCTCATTTTATCTGGATTCTGAAAAAGATTTTAAAAGGCTTTCATTTTTATTTTTTTTCCTTTTTTAAGTATTGTTATTATCAGTTTTTTTTCAGTGGAGACATTATCCAAAAGCTTTTTTATTTTAAATAAAAAAACTTTTATCTCATTTGTTTTCCGTCTATCTGGCTCGGGGCTTCTCTCCTGACCCAGATAACAGTATAACTGTGATACCATTTTTCTATTGTGTAAGCAGTATTTAATATGTGAGCCGAATTTAATAATATTTATGGGTTCACCGCGGGCCATATTTGTACAGTTACGCAGAGAAAATTGCCAAAACGTTTGATTATGAAAAACAGATTAATTGGTCGTTGAATCACTGGAAATGTATTTCCACATTAATAAATTAATTTTTCGCTCTTTCGATTGACAGTTTTTTGTCCAGTTGGCGACCTCCTGTGGAGGTTAAACACCCGTTCGCCGAGTCGTCGGAGAAAAGGGTCTATCCTCTTTATTTATATTAGACAATAAAATATGTTGCTGTGATCGGCTGGGAGCGACCATCTGCACAATCGGAGGTCACTCTACCACCTTAACTTGAGATATGTCGGGATAAATATGGGGCGCTGTTTAGCTGTGGGGCGACCACCGACGCACAGTGTGAAATTTATGAGTTTTGATTTTCAAAAGTCGATCCCCCGCTCAATTTTTAATCAATTTGGATGAAACTAGGTGCAAAATATTTGTGAAAGCTGGCTTTTTATCAGGTAACTGCGGGTTTCACGATCCAAGGTATTATATGTCAATTGACAGCTGCCAAAACCCCGCGAACATTTTTAAAAAATTTAATTTTTTTTGTCCAAGTTTTTTTAAACGAATTTTTACAACTTAAATGAATGTTTTTTGGGTCGCTGATTACGAATTAAATGTTTATTTTAGCCAAAAGTGGTCCTAATGTTGTCATTTTGGCCTAAAGTGGTCCAAATTCAATATGTTGGCTATTTTTGCCACTGGCATACCTTGATTGTGAAACCCGCAGTTATCTGATAAAAAGCCAGCTAGCACTAATATTTTCCACCTAGTTTCATCCAAATTGATCAAAAATTGAGCTGGGGCTCGAATTTTGAAAATCAAAATTCATAAATTTCACACTGTGCGTCGTGCCTAGCTGGCGCTTTCTTCTTTCTCAACCATTTTGGCTTAGGGGAAGGGGGTTTAGGGGAGAGGCAACACAAAAACCCCAATAACTTCCGATGTATTAAATGTAACTACATGAAATTTCATATTTAAATTTAAAACCGCACACTTACTAATTTTCGGCGATATTGGCCAAAGGGAAGGGGCTCTTTTCGAAAATCCTAATAACTGCCGATGTAATAAATTAATCGACACAAAATTTAGATGTTTGCTAGCGACTGTAGAATTCAAGATTCTGGGGGTATTGAGGGTCAGTCAATGATGAAAACACTATTCAAATGCCAACGTTTCGATATATCTCATATCATCATCAGGGCCTAACAAAAACAAGACAAACATGGGGGAATCAAGATTGGAAAAATATAATGGGGGATCGATTAAAATTATATATAGGTACATAAATATACTCTCACAACACACATATCACAAATTTAAGTCCCGTTAACTGGGGTTTTCCCCGTTTTTATTATCTGTTACCCTCGACCCTTCTGTACCCTTAGTTGAACGTAAGACTTCACAGTCTTCATGCCTTCTCCTCAACCATCTATATTCATAGTAAGTTTATTGTTGTTTCATCAATCTGTGTATGTATGTATATGTATATGGATGTATAGTTATGTATATATGTATTTATGTGGATATGTGTATGTTGTGAAAGTATATTTATGTACCTATATATAATTTTAATCGATCACTCATTATATTTTTCCAATCTTGATTCCCCCATGTTTGTCTTGTTTTTGTTAGGCCCTGATGATGATATGAAATATATCGAAACGTTGGCATTTGAATAGTGTTTTCATCATTGACTGACCCTCAATACCCCCAGAATTTTAATATTACAAAATTTAGTATGAAGTTTTAGGAGCCCCTATGTAAGACAACTATTGAATATTAGCACAAACGGTCGACTGGTTTTGGAGGGGGAACCAAAAGTTTATTGTTTAATTCGTTCTGGGGAAGTAGATTGCCGGTGATTCACCGACAAGTTTTTGCTATTATATAACTTCCTCTATACTTCCAACAGCTGGAGAAGTAAACAATGAGAGTCTAGCTGTAAAACTTGAGGAACTCTTCTCACCTCTTTGTTGGGTGTGGTCAAAGAAGGTTAAGAACCTCCAGTTTAAGGGATCGTTACATGGCTATCTAGTGGCACACCCCTGCTAAATGGCCTGTTGTAGGCAAGGAACAAACAGTGAGCTGTTCTTGTAGGGGAGTCAAGCCATCAGCCATCTCTTGGTCATATTACACTCCAATGTAACATCCGTTTGGAGTATTATGTTGCTATCTTATACCCATTACAATTTTACTGATCACTCCTCCCCTCTTCTTCTCAAATTCATTTCTTCCAAATTTCAACTATTACTGATCAGGAAATCATATGAAAGTTATGGTAGATCAGATGTAGCGTGCTAGCCTATTGAGCTCAAAATCGGGTTGAAAACCCGGCCGAGGTTTTTATATCTATGGTGAAAAGATTATGAGTACGCCGTCCTTCGGATGGATAATAAAAATTTAGGAGTCCATTTGTAGATTCGAGCTCATTTCAACCAGAGCGACGCAAGAGCGCTCTGGTAGTTGACGACATGACGTCGTACTTAAAACTGGGGCCAATGAGTCACAATAACAGTTATTGTGACTTTAGATAGTTACTATCTAAAAGTTATAGATTATAAGATTTTTTCCAAGAGTATTTGTAATTTTTTTATTTTCATACTTGGAATCTGGAGGTTGGAAATCATGAAATTCCGTTGAAATCGCATCGAATTTTTGACCGATTACATAATTCCCCTGTACTTCGTATATCTGGAGAAGTAAAAGATGTTCCTTGCATCTTAGTTTTCTCAGAAAGGACTGAAACGTAACTGAATGTGATCCACACTTCAATGACATATATACGTTTTTTCTGTTTTTTTTGGATCTTTTCGGTTATGTGTCAGGGATTCTAAAAAAAAAATTATTTGAACTAGGTATATGTTTCTCTTATATCAGATGAATCTGGACTGTATCAGTAAAAGGACTGACGGAAGGGTCAACATTTTATTTCTTCGGATACATCAAGTGGATTTACAAAGAGTAAGTGGTTTCGGTAGAAAATTTTCAGAATCCCTGACACATAACCGAAAAGATCCATTTTTTTTTCTATGTGATACCAGAACCTCCCACTTGGCTACGCCACTGGTTGCAATAACAAAATCTGAAACCAGTGTCCGTTCAGTGGAAAGAAATTATTTGTCCCCGAAGGACAAGCAAGGATGGGGGGTGGGAAAAGGGGGAGGGGATGAGGAATGGAGGCCATGTTTTATGTATCCCTTGTCCCCTCAGTCGGAAACCAATTTACTCAACCTATTTTATCGGCAAACAATAATTCAAAAATCCGTCCTTCTCTTTTTCCTAGGATACTTTCAACCGTTTCGTTCAATGGAAGTGTCTTTCCGTCTCTGATTAAGAATTTACATTATGAAGAAAAATTGCATATAAAATTCAGTTGGATAGGGTTGCATGTAGTATACCAAACACGTTTTTACAGACCTCCCATCCTTTCCTCGTCTTTAATTCATATGATACTGGCGTTATGGGGCAAAGAAAAATAATGTGTTTTCTTCGTTTCTGAGTGTGACTTCCTTTTATCCAGCAATGCTATTCATTCTTTGGAGCGCTATAACATTGGTTGTATTGGTTCTACCTCAAATTCGTTCACGAGACCTATTGGACATTTAATAAGGAACATTTCTCGTAGGAACAACTTTTTCGATAGGACTAACTGTTTTCACGTAAATTAAGGAAATGTCTAAAAATATGTGTTTCAAAATTACAATTCGACAGTTTTCGGCATGTATCTCGAAAACCGGACGCCCTGTGAAAAATTGTATTCTATATAAAATATGTACTTCAGTTTTTTCTACAACTATATTTCAAAACTATTTTTGATTTCTTAAACATATATACACAACACACAATAAAGTTCCGTTAATTTTTGGGGGATTTTGGCCAAAATCTTATCAGATCTAAGTTTGCCCATGTGACATCTTCATTTCAAATTTCACGTTTATATGCTTGTGATTTCGAGTGCTCACACATACACACGGACATAAGACTTAAGCACGCAAACGCATGTATTTTGATATTCCGCTGTTAAAAACTAAGGCTGTCGAGAATTTTTAGTGCCGCGTACCCGTTACTTCAATAACAGTTACCAGTAATACATGTTCTCATAATAAATTTTGTGTTGGTGTAGCAGTTAAAAAGTCAGTTATTAGCGTTTTTGAGCTAAACCCCCTTTCCCTATTATCTTATGTCCATATTATCTTGATTGATCTTGGACACCCTCATAAAATGTAGATTTCAATGTTATGTGGTTCTGGTTCCACATATTAAATTTCGTGTCGACATAATCTTTCTATCGAGAGTTATCGTGTTCACAGACACTCAGACATAGGAATTTCATATATATTTTATGGTTCCCTACCCTCTGATCCCAAGTCATATTTGTGTGGCCAGAAAGGTCGATTGAGCTGAGAGGGAGAGCGAAAACTTAATTAATTCGTGCTGGGGAAGTGCATTGCCTGTGATTCACGACTTTCTTATTTATTTATTTGCTGGCCGTTATTACAATATTACAGTACGAAACTCCATTACATATCAAATAAAATAAAATGATATATACTTATATTGTCTAATCCCACAAACATATACTTAAATGTGTACCGTTTTAGGCTTACGCCATCGTCAGCACAAGGTTCAACAACAATAAATTGTTGTTGAACCTTGTGCTGACGATAGCGTAAGCCGAAACCGGTACACATTTCAGTATATGTTTGTGGAATTAGACAGTATAAGTGTTCAAAAAAGTTTTTTGTCTATAATTTTATTTTATTTATTAGCATTTCCACTATATCAACACAGAACGCAAAAAATGTATTCGGACATTAGATATCATCTTTCTAGAGTCTTAATTACGAGATCATATCGCCTATTACCAGAGCGCTCTTTCGTCGCTCTGGTGGACATGAGTTCGAGTCCTAAATTTTTCCTAGGTTCAGTTTCCTGGGATAGGGGGTCTGTAACATCTGACAACGTACAGTCTCGGGGAGCCTGCATGCCCAATGTTTTTTCATATGCCAGATAAAATACCTAAAGGCCTCGGCCTGGGTTTGGAATCTTGAGCACATTACGCAAGCACGCTACTTCTGAGCTACCGTCGCCCTTGATCGATGTATATATTTATATTTAAATTTGTTTAGTTGATTTTAAATAACTTTTTTAATACAAACCTAGATAAAACATTATTAGCCATGGATACAACTTAATACAAATTTCATTCAACTTTGAAACCCCGAAAAATAATGAGATGAACAATATGAAATTACTTTTAATAAATAAATTGAATCAGGGAAGACACGTTATTCATTAAAAATTCATAACTCCATTGGTTTAGAAATCTATTAGAATTATTAACGTTTTTATTTTCCTTTTCATTTGTCTGTTTCCTATAAAGGGAGGATTTCGTCACGCGATTTTTTCATGACCAAATGACACTAATATTAGGTTTTCGGGAGAGTCACGGAAAGTGTAGATATTTAATCATACACCGTTTCCTATTCTGTGTAAGCCATTATTTCTCCTATCGTGTTGTAACTCCAATACCTGATATTATCAAACTGACAACTTTGTTAGGTATATTTTGATCCATAAATTACGAGCCTAACATTTAGATTTCTCTCCTTTTGAGGAAGTGACATTCCATTGTTCCAAAAATTGAATAAAAATTTAAGTACAGTGGAATCCGCTTATTAGAATCACATCGGGACCACCCTACTTTGAACCTAATACACGGACGATTCTAATAAACGGATGGGGAGGGGGGGGGGGGGGAGAGAGAGAGAGAGAGAAGAGAGAGAGAGAAAGAAAAATATAAAAATTAGGTATTCCCATGAAAAGTATTTAAAAAATCGAGGTACATAATACGAACAAAGTAGGTCAAAAAATCGTCAATAAAGAAACATAATATGTATTATGTACATATTTACGGTAAAAAGTTAAGGTTTTGAAAAATACTTGTCGATTTTACTTTGCGTTAGATCGTTCGAAAGCATGTTTCGAATGTACCCCTCGTATCTATAATGATCGGCAAAGGTCTGACCATAATGTTGGACGCCTCTTCTTAGCAAAGCTAGTTTTGCAGCCTCTTGTTGCGTCATTTTAGGCAGGGCATCATACGATTTTAAAATGTCAATTTTTTCCGACAAGGAAAGATCGCGTCGTTTGTGACTCATCGCACCTTTTTAACAAACAACACGCACTCCACAATGACCCGAGTACAACTGAATAGCTTACTGTTTAAAACTCGCGGGGGTTCGGTTCAAAAATCAAAGTCTTCTGAGAATAATGTAATTATGGCTTTACTCCTTTCCGTTTTTCAGAGAATAGCCAGAAACTAAATCTGTTTACGCAAGTGTTATTTTTCCCCGAATACCGACCTTCCGAGAAACATCCTATTTTCCTATCTCGAAACCTCATTCTGTGTTCATAATTGAACCCTTAAACCGGACATTCATTGCTAATAAGCGGACAAAACTCACTGTATTTTGCCGATCCGGTCCGTTCCAGCGTGTTTTGATGCTAATGTGCGGATATTCCTATTAAGCGAATTGCTAATAAGCGGATTCCACTGTATTTCTTTTGGGTTGTGTTTCTTCTTTAATGTGTTTCTTAAACTTCTTTGGGATGTTACTATTTCATCCAGTATTTTTTTTCCAGAGGTCCTTTATTTTCCTCTTTTCGACAATATTTTGGGACTTTTCCGCGTCCCTTCTTCTGGTCACTATGAACAGCGTTCATAAAGGAAAAAATGCCGGAAAAAGATCCTTAATTAATATTAAATATATTATTCCTCAAAAAATAACCATTGCAGACGTTTAGGGAAGCACACCCGTTATCAGAATCTATAATTCATCTGTTCTTTATGTTTAACTATTCCTTCGGTCAATCAGAATTTTTTTTTTATAGAACTTATTTATTGTGACTCAGGCCGGCGGCTTTAACTACGAGGTCCTTTTTTTCTATGTTGATCGTTGTTGCACCGTAGCAACAGTTGCTTCTTTATAAATAAAAGACAAAAAAAAAAAAATAAATAAAAAAAAAATAAATAAATACTTTTCCGAAAAATTACTCTCCCTCCATCTACCCGAAATTTATTTTATACTGATGTTAATGAGTATATAAAAGTCACTCTGAGTATTACGCTGTTCAATGAAAGAAAGAAAACTGCTGATTCCAACAAATTTCTTACATATATTATACCCAGTAATGCCAAGAGAAGGCTAGAGGGAGTGATCTATTAGAAAGTTGTTGGTGTAATGAAGTTATATCATTTTTATATAGTCTGACATTAAAGTTTCATATATTTAAGAATACAATTCTTAAAGTCAAAAATATTATATCATAAATATGTTAGATCGGCTCACAAATAGATGCAAAATAATGCTTATGATTTAAGAAATGGTACTTCATTTGTACAATTTTTACTAACTGGAACATTTTACGGCCCATAATAAATAGATTAGGAAAATGTATAAAAGTATGTGAGTACAGTGAATGAAGGGCGTAATGTAATTTTGAAAGTTAAAGGGGTTTTATAGGTACTTGTCAGAAACTTGGAAGTGTAATGTAATAGAGAAGTGATGTCGGGGTTAAGAGGGCCATTTGATGGGAAAACTTATCTCTTCAGAGCGATCTCCAGTCACCTAGTTACATGTAATAGCCGCTTGAAGATGAGGGACATTGGGTGCTTTTACCAGGTGTATGGGATCTGTGAGACCTCTCAGATCAAACAGCTAATGGAACAGATACATTTCCTGTTGGATACACTACCCTCAAACTCTAGGTGGGGATAACTTAAGTTTTGTTGCTAATAGGTTAAATGTCTTTGCCATGTAGACACTTGAAGATGAGGGACATTGGGTGCTTTTAACAGGTGTATGGGATCTGTGACACCTCCCAGATCAAACCGCTAATGGAACAGATACATTTCCTGTTGGATACACTACCCTCAAACTCTAGGTGGGGATAACTTAAGTTTAGTTACTAATAGTTAGGTTAAATGTCTTTGCCATGTAGACACTTGAAGATGGGGGTCATGAGGTGCTTTTACTAGGTGCATGGGATCTGTGAGACCTCCCAGATCAAACAACTAATGGAACAGATACATTTCCTGTTGGATACACTACCCTCGGACTCTAGGGGTACACTACCCTCATACTCTGTGACACCTCTTTGATCAAACAGCTAATGGAACAGATACATTTCCTGTTGGATACACTACCCTCAAACTCTAGGTGGGGATAACTTAAGTTTAGTTACTAATAGTTAGGTTAAATGTCTTTGCCATGTAGACACTTGATGATGGGGGTCATGAGGTGCTTTTACTAGGTGCATGGGATCTGTGAGACCTCCCAGATCAAACAACTAATGGAACAGATACATTTCCTGTTGGATACACTACCCTCATACTCTGTGACACCTCTTTGATCAAACAGCTAATGGAACAGATACATTTCCTGTTGGATACACTACCCTCAAACTCTAGGTGGGGATAACTTAAGTTTAGTTACTAATAGTTAGGTTAAATGTCTTTGCCATGTAGACACTTGATGATGGGGGTCATGAGGTGCTTTTACTAGGTGCATGGGATCTGTGAGACCTCCCAGATCAAACAACTAATGGAACAGATACATTTCCTGTTGGATACACTACCCTCAAACTCTAGGTGGGGATAACTTAAGTTTAGTTACTAATAGTTAGGTTAAATGTCTTTGCCATGTAGACACTTGATGATGGGGGTCATGAGGTGCTTTTACTAGGTGCATGGGATCTGTGAGACCTCCCAGATCAAACAACTAATGGAACAGATACATTTCCTGTTGGATACACTACCCTCATACTCTGTGACACCTCTTTGATCAAACAGCTAATGGAACAGATACATTTCCTGTTGGATACACTACCCTCAAACTCTAGGTGGGGATAACTTAAGTTTAATTGCTAATAGTGAGGTTAGATGTCTTTGCCATGCAGACACTTGAAGATGGGGGCCATGAGGTGCTTTTACCAGATGTATGGGATCTGTGAGACCTCCCAGATCAAACAACTAATGGAACAGATACATTTCCTGTTGGATGCACTACCCTCATACTCTAGGTGGGGATAACTTAAGTTTAGTTACTAATAGTTAGGTTAAATATCTTTGCCATGTAGTCACTTGATGATTGAGGGACATTGGTTGCTTTTACCACGTGCATGGGATCTGTGAGACCTCCCAGACCAAACAACTAATGGAACAGATACCTTTCCGCCAACTCCAGATGGGTTAACTGAGTTTGGTTGTCAATAGTTACGTTAAATGTCTTTGCCATGTAGACACTTCAAGATGAAGGACATTGGGTGCGTTTGCCAGGTGTATGGGATCTGTGAGACTTCCCAAATCAAACAGCTAATGGAACAGATACATTTCCGCCAACTCCAGATGGGATAACTATGTTTGGTTGTCAATAGTTACGTTAAATGTCTTTGCCATGTAGTCACTTGATGATTGAGGGACATTGGGTGCTTTTACCACGTGCATGGGATCTGTGAGACCTCCCAGACCAAACAACTAATGGAACAGATACCTTTCCGCCAACTCCAGATGGGTTAACTGAGTTTGGTTGTCAATAGTTACGTTAAATGTCTTTGCCATGTAGACACTTCAAGATGAAGGACATTGGGTGCGTTTGCCAGGTGTATGGGATCTGTGAGACTTCCCAAATCAAACAGCTAATGGAACAGATACATTTCCGCCAACTCCAGATGGGATAACTAAGTTTGGTTGTCAATAGTTACGTTAAATGTCTTTGCCATGTAGTCACTTGATGATTGAGGGACATTGGGTGCTTTTACCACGTGCATGGGATCTGTGAGACCTCCCAGATCAAACAGCTAATGGAACAGATACATTTCCGCCAACTCCAGATGGGATAACTAAGTTTGGTTGTCAATAGTTACGTTAAATGTCTTTGCCATGTAGACACTTCAAGATGAAGGACATTGGGTGCGTTTGCCAGGTGTATGGGATCTGTGAGACTTCCCAAATCAAACAGCTAATGGAACAGATACTTTTCCTCGGGAGCTTTCCTTGTCTTGTCCATTAGATAGACATTTTAGGATAGTCTTATTTCCAATTAATAAATGGAGTAATTCTTACTTCTCATTAATTGAACCTTCATCAAATAATATAAATATTGGAAACAGATAACCCCATCTCCCTACAAAACATTTGTTCGGATTTTATCTGAAACAATTTCCTTTGAAAGTTTTCCCTCGGAGAAAAACTGGTAGAGCAGACCAAAACCCTCTGTTGAGAAGCTTTTGTCCAAATCCGACAGTTCTGGAGGTTAGTTATGAAGAATATGGAGACTGGATTTACGATAGTTTCCCATTACGATAATAAACCCATTCAGCTCCATATCCTCTACTTTGATAATTTAGAAGGAAAATAAAGAGCACTTCGTCCAATTTATTATTTAACCAGACTCTGTTACACAACAAAATTTTCGTTGTACATTTTCCTGAGCTATTGTTATCTTATATCCTTTATCTTTTGTCTTCCCCGTATTTATCCTTCTTGTTACCTGGCTCAAGTTGTTATATAATTCAAACAGCTTCCAAAGATAAACTGAGAATGTCGTTTCAGTATAATTTATAATTATATAATGTCGGCAAATATAGGTATATTCACGGAATGAATGTGTAGACATGAAATTTTATATTTAAATTCGAATTCCAATAAGGACAGTGCTTGTTAATTTTTAGCAAAAGAGGCCGAAGAAAGGCAGGTTTAATGCATTTATTTTTATTTACAAATAACTTTTGTACAACTCTATAAAAATAAATACAACAAGCAAATGTGCTAATAGAGAGATAATGGCAATGTCAAAAGGGGAGAAATCACCCAGTGGTGAAACTCCCTAGTCATTGATTTTCTCTCATGTGTAACTAATCACTGTCACTGCTGCTGCTAAGGAGGTCTCTAGGCCATTGACGCTTAAGTCGTCGTTGGGGAAGTATGACAGATTGGAGGGCTCGGACTAGAGGATTATTGTGGGAACTAGTATGGGAAAATAATTTTTTTATATTTGGATTTAGCGACTTCGGTGACAAAAGGTACGTTAAGGTCCGTGTGAAGAGTTTTGTTGGAGACGTAATAAGGAGCATTGGCTATTTTACGAAGGATTTTGGATTGAAGAGATTGTATGCTCTGCAGATTGGAGGTCAGTAATTCCGCATAGGTTTGAGTAGTGCGTTGAATAAAAGTCGTTTTGTTTTCAAAGTTAGTTTGGATCTTTTGTCTAGTAGTCTTAGTAAAAGTTTATAACGTCTGTTAATTTCTTGTCTTTTCAGTCTCGTGTGAGGATTCCAAGTTGTTTGTCGAGTATGAGGCCTAGATAGCGGACTTCGTTTTTTTAAGAGATGGGATGATTTCGTGTCGTTCAACTTCACTCTCCACTTTCAGGTGTTCTTGGAGTTGTCTGGAAGATAGGACTGGATCGGGATGAGGATAGAGGATATCAGTCATCTGCAAAGGTGTGGATTTGTGTTGATGGATGGTTGGGGAATGAATTTATAGACACAACATTTTTTATGAGGATTCAGAAGCCTCTTTGTAATGTTAATGTTACTGAGCAATGGCTTAAGCCATCTAGGGCTCCCACAATTAAGCTAACTGGGAAACGATACGAGCATTGGATGCTTAGGTTCCTAGGCGTACCAGCCCTACCAAAGTATATATATTAACTCAGGCCACTACTGACAATGACAAATCCTGCTTGCTATGTTTGCCCCCGGTGAGGACCACTGCAACTTATGCATTCATTCTTCAATTCAACAAATAAAGCCAGATGCAGTTAACAAGTTGCACACCCTCTCAGACATTAGTTCTTCCTCAACTCTCCAACTAATTTATCCCGTCCTTCCTTCCTACGACCCCGCCCTACCCCCTTCCCTTGAGGACTCGTCCGATTCTCGATTCTAATGAGAAAACTGGGAGCAACCCAGGACCGAATAAGTTATAATTTTAAATTGGATCCATCCCCCAACTAGTTGGCAACTACAGTTAACCTCTTTAATGTTATTTTCTAAGTTATTCAAAGTTCTAGACGAAGATTCTAGCCTGGAATATATTGTTTCATTTAACTTATTCGATTCTACCAACTGTTTGTTTCATTCTATCGTTGGAAGTTATGTTACAATTCATTTAGCAACAAGCTTCTCAGACAATTTACCAAACATTGAACAATTTCGTAATTGTTAACAACGAAATGCATGTACATCAGAGACCCGGCCCATTTTTATATATTTAAAATGCTTAACTTGAGCTCACTGTCAAATATTATCTCTTTGTCAGTTAAGATAACATAGTGTTATTCAAATACATTCAAATAGTTCTAAGTTCACAAACGCAGACATATTGTAACTTATAATTAATTAATAAAAAATATTTATTTTTTTTGGAATATTCTAATTTTCACAAAAAATACGAAACCACTTGTAAATTCATGACCCCATGACGATCTGTTTTAATTATTCACAAAATCGGCCGAATGCATCAGAGGTACAGGATTCAAATCATTGCCGATGTAATGAATGTTACAAAATAAAATTGATGAAGTGTGATGTATAAAAAAAAATACACACATTAAAATGATTAATTATTAATATTAAAAAATTAATTATATTTATTTTTCTATAAAAAGCAATTTTCTTTTAAAACAAAAGTTGAAAACGAAACACGGCCATCAGCTGTTTTTTTATGTGAGTAGTGTATTGTCGAGGTTTGAGCAATGGAGACGGTCTGAGTGAAGGTAGAGAGTAGTGTTTAGGCTTAAGATATAATGAACTAAATAGAAGTGAATTTACCGTGAAATTGATCCGCAAAGAAGGTACTGTTGTATGTTTATATGTACAGCATATATGCCCAGAAATATATAACTTAAATTTTAAAGAATGGCCAAAAAATATAAAACAATAAAGATTGAAATAGTGTTAAGAATTTAGTTTGTAAGATTTTTCTTTTGATTTTTGTTTGTTTCATTGTTCAGTTTTTTATTTAATAATGTAGATGATTTAAGAAAATAAACCCAAATTATTTGTTCTCGTAAATTTTATTCTATTAATTCTCCCAGTTGGCCCAATAAGATAATATTGAAAACTTTTGGATTAGATTTAATATTTTTACAAAACTTAGAAGGCAAGATGGCATCCCTTTAGAAATCCATATGAAAAGTTTGTTTATTGAAATTTAAAAAAAAAATTACGTGCACTTTCTTCAAAATTGCACTTCTTGAACTTTTGATATTTTTTTTAGGGCCCTTCTCGGAAATTACTGTAGAAATCAAAATTAAATAGAAGACCAGTTATAAAATGTCTACAGGATATTTATTGTTTATTTCATTATTATTAATTCAAATATATTACTTATTATTTATATTTTTATTTATTTATCATTTATTTAAGATTAACACATAACTTTTTTTTATTATCACAGAAGATTGTGGAGTTCCTGTGTAAGTTAACTATTGATTTTTCCCCAAAACGATCAATTAGTTTGAGCGGGAGAAGGAAAACTTAGTTTATTATTTCCTTTGAAACATATGAGAACACAATCAACTGAATCATTTTTGAGTTCCTCTCTCAGTGATGAAGCTTACTACGGAAATTCGTCTTCACACATGAAGAAGGGAACGAAGAAGTCAATACAATTCAACCATTGAATAAAAGTCACCTATTCTTCTGGACTTGTTATTTAGTCTGGAAACGTCAGTCAGTTTACCTTCGAGACCAGTTTCCATCTTATAGAAGAAAAGTCAATTTAGATAGAGAAAATTGTACTGGACTTATCGTGCCACCATTTCAATGCATTAGAAGGTCCCACAGAAGATTCTGTTCCGTACTCTGATGGATTTTTCATTATTTCTTCTCCTTGCCAATAACTATTGACCTATGAGGGATTATAAGGATATTTTTCTCTTTTATTTATCAGCTGTCCGAAGAATAGGGAAAGTTATGTAATCAGTCTGAAATTGGATGTTAAGTCCTTTACGGCATTTCATGGTATCAAGCATCAATTAATCAATTAAATTATTTGCCCTCCTTCCAAATTAATCGACCATTTGGGCTGAACACATACAAAATAAATACGGGAAGTTATGTGATAATAATGAATTTATTTCCGTTAAACCAATACATAATAATAGAATATGTCAAAATAATTTATACATTAAGATAACTTATAAATTAGATTTATAACTACTTGAGTCTAACACACATATGATTAGTAGTAATAACAAAACTATTAAAAAAAGTAGAATGAAATTAATAAAACTGAATAAATAAATACTTAAAAATATATGAGTATAAAAAAAAATTAATACATAGAGGTTAGGTTAGGTTTTATGACTCATGCCCGGGCTTTAACTACGAGGTCATATCGCCTACTACCAGAGCGCTCTTCGTCACTCTGGTGGACATGAGCCCGACTCTACTGTGGGAGTCCTAAATTTTGCCTACCCTAAATTTTTTATTCACCTAGGATAGGGGTCTTTAACGAGTACCTGACATCGTACAGGCTCGGGACCATCGCTTAACGTCCCATCCGAAGGACGGCGTGCTTAAGTTTATTTTACCTCCCAGATAAAATAAACTAAGGGCCTCGGTCGGGTTACGAACCCACGTTCTTGAGCTCAGAAGTCAATATCTAATACATTTATAATAAATAGACACATTTTTCAATTTAAAAATAATTAAGATAATTTTTTTTCAAAAAACTCTTCGGAAGTGTCTTTATCCCAACGAAGTTTCGGGACGTCTTACGTCCCATCATCAGGTCCCAATGTGCGAGATATAGAAAAGAAAAGGAAGCAATGTATATATAACAATATATAAAAAAAAATAAAGTAAATAATATATCAATCAATTATAAACAAAAAATTATAAATGAATAAATAAAACAATAACGTTGTTATCCGACTGGCCTTTAAGGTGTGGAGGAACTCTGTCAAAAAAATAAAAATGAAAGCTTTGTATCAGATAATGTTTTTTGATATGAAACACGATTTATATTGTTAGAATAAAATTCCGTTTTCGTGTAAAGGGTTTCCTCTAACATAAACATTTTTAGTTCAAGTTGAAATGTTTTTATTGTATCTATTGACTTCAAGAAGTGGGGAAGGGCATTAAAAAAATTAATTCCTTTATGAGTTATACTTTTTTCAAAAAGAGAAAAGAACCATGTTTAGTTATTCGAAAGTCTTCTTGTCGTCTGTAATCGGCCGAAAATTCGAAGCAGAGTTTTCAATGGAATTTCTAGTTTTCCGACCTCCTGATTCCAAAAAAAAAAGTCTGTCTGTGTTGTGAACACGATAACCCCTGATTAAATGAATGTATCGACATGAAGTATGTGTTTTCAGAACCTTCTAAAGACGACAGCTATTGATGTTTAGGCAAATCGGCCAAAGGGATTAGGGCGGGGGGTTACCATCAAAACTCTAATATGGACTTGAAAAATAAAATAAAACTTGTTTATTTAATATATTGTCTAATTTCACTAACTATGTATCTAATAACCTTTGTAATGAATGTATTGACACGAAATTTCATATGTAAATTCAATGCTCCATAAGGACGACACATATTAATGTTGAGCAGAATCAGTCAAAGGGGAAAGAGGGCTCAGAGAGGAGCTCAACTGAAAAACCCCAATAACTTCCTATGTAATGAATATATCGACATGAAATTTTATATTTTACTTCAAAACCCCCATAAGCAGCACTATTATTTTCCTCCAAACCGCTTGAAAGGAATGGAGGGACTAAAGAAGTGGGGCTCACTTTATAGCCGGTGATTTCGGTGATCGGTGACTCACCGATGTCTTTTTTTTTTTCAAATTGTAGACACATTTTTCTTTGCGTAATTCGAGATAGTATTTTGTTGGGTTTCATCCTCAGTTGTATTTGAGGATGATAATAACAAGTAGTGTTTTATAGACAAACTAGCAACACTAACGGCAAAAGGACATTAAATGCTACAGTAATATTGAATTAACGATAGTTTTAAGAGCGATAAACTGCATCACTGCTGCATTCATCGCATATTGCAATTCCTGGATAAAGCGGAATCCAGTCAGATTATCTCAGTGTAGAATGGATTATTACAGTGCTGTTATTGCTTCTCATTTTGACACAATGTCAGCACAATTCTCCGCCTTTTTCTTGATCGAACAAATAATGTATTGATGGATGTGCAAAATTCCTCTCCGTTATTATTAACTGAAATAAATAAATAAATATCTTCGGTGATTTTATATCTTACGTTGAGCACAAGATCACGGGTTCGAAACCCGACCAAGGCCCTTAGATTTTTTTATCTGGGATGTGAAAAAACCTTGAGTCTTCCTTCGGATTGGTCGTTAAGCAATGGTCTCGAGTCGACTATGTCAGGTACTCGACAAAGACCTCTAACCTAGGTGAATACATATTTTGGGCAATCAATTTAGGACTCCCGTAGTAGATTCGGGCTCATGTCTACCAGAGGGACGAAAGAACGCTCTGGTAGTAGGCGATACGACCGTGTAGTTAAAGTCCGGGCATGAGTCATGATAGAACAGTAAAACCTACAAAAGAGTGTTGCAATTTAATAAATACTTGGGAATATTTTAAATATTTTTTTTGGAATCAGGTGGTCGGAAAACATGAAATTTCGTTGAAAACTATATCTCAGATTTTTGCACTATTTCAATAGGTACTTCCTTATACTAAAGGTGTTAGCAATTAAAAATCAAATTTCAATCATAAAATAAATCATAATATGTGTAATATCAAAAAGAGAACAATGCAAACGGAGTTCTATTGAGGTGCATCGAAAACAAAGGGATCCTTCTGTAGAGATGGTTGGACTACCCTTCGGTAATGTTTGCTAAACGGTTACTGCTTGGACACATAACAAAACCACTAACTTGATGTAATTTCCTTGCCAGAGGAATTTTATCTTTTTAAGCGACTTCATTACTATACTCTGTACGTAACATATAAATGGTTTTAGAGGTCCTTTCCAGATAAAACAACACACTGGTGGAAACTAATTTTCTCAGAGAAAATGAATTGTTTTCTATTTCCCATGTATTTGGTATACGTTTCTTTGTTTCATCATTTAGAACTGGTCACCGAATGGGTTGATTTGATAGAAAACTCATTTGTAAAAAAAAAACTGTACTAATCGACCGTTTGGGCTAAAACTCCTTATTTGACTTAGTAGTGGCTTCTGAATCCTCATACTAAATTCCGTGCCATTTCAGCCGAATTGACCAAAAGGAAGAGCAAGTGGGATTTAGGGGAGGGATAGGGAGGGGGACTTCACATGAAAACATCAATTTGTAATGAATGTATCGCATGAAGTGCAGTATGTTGGTTCAGAAGTCCCGGAATAAGACTCCTATTGAATTCGGGATTTTTTTATTAATAAATTATTAATTACACATATTCTGATGTAACAAATCATTCATTATGGCGTACATCATACTGATTTTTTTTACATTTTTTTCTCTAGGACCATGAATAAAAAAATTACTAAAAAAAATTAATTGAAATGGGGTCGGGTTGAGTTACCTACGTCCCTGAAACGGCCCGTTGTGTGTAAGGGTTGGTGTGTTAATGTTAGCAATAGCACGGTTGAGTTGCGTCTGATTGGTTAGGGAATATTCACACACGGGATTAATAGGAAATCGGTATACAAAGGACGTAGGTTTACCGGCCCGATAATTAGGAATTGTCCAATAGTCAAAAATGATCAGGGTACCTTTTGACGTTAATGTTTTATGGCTTCATAGATCAAATGCATAAAACTATTGTAACAGTGAAAATGTGTTCTTGCGGATAGGCTAGAACTGTTGGTTTGCACCAGTTTACGCTGTTGGTTAGACAGTTGTTCGCCAGACGCCGCTGAAACTCTTTTGAACAGTATTTTTCAAAGCATTAAGGAACCGACGTCAGACACTCGTCGTGAGGTTTTCGACGTAAAAATATCTAAAAAATACATTACCTTTTACACATTGTTTTCCCACTGTTCTATTTGCTACTACTGACTGGTCTTTTATACTCTACACTGTACGGGTGAGATATGCCCACTGATGATGCCGCTGTTGCGTTGAAAACCGGTTCTGGTCGAAACAGTGGTAAAACAACGTATTAGGTATATTTCTAGGAGAAATCTCGTCCCACAACATCCTAATTTACATTGAAACGGATTTTATAGTTCATATCTAATAGTAAGATGTGAGAGGAGATTTCTCATTGAACTATATATGTGTCATCATCAATGGCACATCCGAGGAATCTGAACTCCTGAATAAATAAATCAGGGTAGTATAGAATAGAATGGACAGGGTCTTCAATATTATACTATTCTTGCATAACATGATCTTTATGTCCATATTGAACGCACAACTTCGTCAAATAGGTTTGGAAAAGGCCCAAAGTTCAAACATCCCTTTTGATGCCAAAAACATAAGTGCGAATATCCATGAGCCATGAGCCCCTCATCCGATGGACGGCGTGCTCAAGTTTTTTTCACGTCTCAGATACAAAAACCTAAGGGTCTCGGTCGAGTTTCGAACCACCGATCTTAAGCTCTAGAGATTATGAAAAATATATATATTTAAAAAAATTAATGAAATGAATATCAGAAGCTTTCCCTATCTATAAAATTACTAAATGAATAACGATTGTAGGTATAAATTAAAATGATAACGAAATAAAGAATATCAAAAAATGATTATAAATATTGATATTTTTCCATTTTTTTTTAGTTTTACCACTGAAAAAAAAAGGGGAGTAAATAGTTCAGAAGAAACAAATTCCTAACACACGGGGATTTTTGAAATTCCAACATCTTCAATACCTACCTAGAGGGCGCCGGTAGCTCAGTGGTAAGCGTGCTTGTCTTATGAGCTCAAGATCGTGGGTTCGAAACCCGACCGAGGCCCTTTAGTTTATT
The DNA here is from genome assembly GCA_963662175.1 of Aradus depressus. Classification (NCBI taxonomy): domain Eukaryota; kingdom Metazoa; phylum Arthropoda; class Insecta; order Hemiptera; family Aradidae; genus Aradus; species Aradus depressus. Next base: position 31,202,675 of record OY759217.1, on the reverse strand, counting down.
TTATCTGGGAGGTAAAATAAACTTAAGCACGCCGTCCTTCGGATGGGACGTTAAGCGATGGTCCCGAGCCTGTACGATGTCAGGAACTCGTTAAAGACCCCTGCCCTAGGTGAATAAAAATTTAGGGTAGGCAAAATTTAGAACTCCCACAGTAGAGTCGGGCTCATTTCCACCAGAGTGACGAAAGAGCGCTCTGGTAGTAGGCGATATGACCTCGTAGTTAAAGCCCGGGCATGAGTCATAAAACCTAACCTAATACCTACCTGATTTACATATAAGAACCATACGCAATGACCAAACTTTTCTTCGTTTGTAACTAAATCCGACGATGTTGCAATGCCGGTAGTTTATGTATACATTTTTTTTTTTTTATGGCATGGACAATATTTAAAAGATGGTCCTTATTTCCACCTATATTTAATCTTTAAGACCTACTTTTCTTCCTACATAAAACATTGTTGTAAAGTTTTATTAATTTTAAAACTGAGTTTTCATAAAATAAACAAATTTATTATCCAGAGTCGGTGAAGAAAAGTTATTATTTTTGTGAAAAGAAAAAAAAAAAAGTTCTGTATTTACTTAACCTAACTTCGTTTTATACGATTTTTAAGGCTACAGTTTTTACTATTATGATTATTACAATTTTTTTTAGAACATATTTTCATTCTTGTTCATAAAAAAATAATAATAATAAAAAACAGTAATATTTTTTCTTTTTTTTGTGTGAGAGAATGATACCTTTGTACAGTCCCAAACATGTTTTATTATTATTAATTTTTTTGTGGGGCCTCCCTTTATTTCAGATATTTTTCTTTTTTATCACATTTCATCTCTTTGGGATTTAAAAAAGAAATGTAAATATTATCTTGTGGTCTTATTTTTCGGAGGAAATTGACTATATATATATAAAAAAATATATGTATATATTTTATTTTCCGAAGGAAATAAATCAATCATGTTTAAATTGTAATGGATACCAACGAATTTTAAAATATGTTTTTATTAAAAAGGATTAAAAAGAAATAAAAATTAGATTTCATGTGATTTGGCCATAAGAGGATTTTCTTATACCAAACACGTTTTCACAGATCACTCTTCTCTCCATCCATACTGGCTTTACTGAGTCTAAGAAAGTATTGAGTTGGTGTCAGCGGTATTTTTATGTTTGACAATGATATATTTCTACGGAAATTTATTTTACATTCTTTCGAGGCACAATGTTGTCGTATAGGTTATGTCAAATCTAAGGATACATTAGCGATTGAAAATTTAACATTTTTGTAAGAAACTATTTTTGGATAGGACTGATAGTTTTCGGGTAAATCAAGAAAATATATAAAAATATGTATTTCAAAGCGAAATTTCAGTTTGGTTTGGGACAACCTACAAAAATCGTATTTCATATGTGTCTTTCAGTTTTTTCTACAACTTTTACTTGAAAAAATTTTTGATATGGTTATAAATATAAGTAATATTTTGTAAACTATAGTTAGGTCCCAAAGTAAAGTAAGCTCAATTTTCGTCTGATTTCGGCCGAAATCTAATCAGTTTTAAGTTAAAGCGCCCACAGCTTTCCATCACACACACATACCCACGCACACACACAGACATAATTGGGAACGTGTTCAATATGTACTCAAGGGATCTTGAAACGTGAAAGGCCGTTGAAGACTCGATCTCTGATTTTCGCATGATTACAATACTTTTTTATACTATAGGTATAAGAAAGTAAGAATAGAATATTAGAATGTGACCATAAGGAGGACTTTCTTACACCAAACACGTTTTCAATGATTATTGTCCCTCCCCTCCTTCCTTTCAAAATTATTTCATATTCATGTCACTGGGTATTAGAAAGACTCATTTAGCATATACTGTTCAATGAATGAAAGAAAACCCCTAACGCCAACATATTACTTTTATATACTTATCCTTGAATGCCATTATAATAATTATATTATATTATATAATTTTAAGGAATTTGAGAGGGGGCGTGAGAGTGAAGTAAAAACGTGTTTGGTATAAGTCCTGTTATGGCAACATCAATTTAGTTTCAGGAATGGTGGCGTAAAAGAGGGAAATGTGTGTCCGAAATTCTGTGAATTGCCTAATAGAAGAAACGAATTATTTTTTTAAAATTTCTTTTATTTTAGGAGTTTTCATTAATAAGAAGTAAAAATATTATATTTGATAATCATTTTTAGTGTATGTTAGCGTCTTTTCTGTTCCAGAAATCAGCTTTTTTGATATTTTCCCCATGTATGTAATATTTTATTTGACTGGGCTATCTCATCTTCAGCTCCTTATCCTGAATAGTCCCACTATACTTACTATAACTATAGATTAGAAGGTGCTGGTAGCTCGAAGGTAGCGTGTTTGCCTTCTGAGCTCAAGATCGCGGGTTCCGAACCCGGCCAAAACCGTTAGGTTTCTTGTCTGGGAGGTGAAAAACCCTTGAGCACGCTGTTGTTCGGATGGTCCGTACTATGTCAGGTTTAAAGGTCAGGTTCATGTCTACCAGAGCGTCAAAAGAGCGCTCTTGTAGTAGGCGATATGACTTCCTAGGTAATGTTCTATAGCGAATCCTGAAACACGGCTTTCCTGGTATAGTTTTCGCCCCACAAGAGGTCTAGCTTGTAGATTTGATCTGGAGGTCGGGTCCGTAGTCTCCATTTCATTAGATAACACAGGTCCCCAGTCTGCCGTATCCTTGCGAGGCTCTCATTTAAACCCATCCCCTTATCTTTGTCTAACAGTCAAACCCACAATACTCCCCTACTACTATAATCAGGTTTTCTATTTTCCCCCTCCGCTTCCCGTTTGAAATAACAATATTCGAACGGGAATATTAAATATTTGCTATAATCTTTTAACTAATTTAGCGTAAGTTATAAAAAATTCGATTCCGAGATCTGCGAATGATTGAAAATTTCAATTTTTCGTATCCTCCATCGAAGACTTCTTTGCTAGGACGTACAAATATAGCCAGCCAGAATACCTCCTCTTCCAGGCATATCTACAGTCCAAATTGAGTTGAATTTACAGTAGTGATTTTTCTTCAAATTGGCAGCCTCGGACCAGACTGTTATATTTTTAGAGGATTAGATACCATTTTCTTTTTTCGAACATTTGGTTAAGATTCAATCTTGAAAGGTACATGGAACGTTAAGCGATGGTCCCGAGCCTATGTTAAGTATCTACTCGTTGAAAACCCCTTCCGTAGGTAACTATACCTGGATTCATTGCTGCTGTGACCAGATAGTAGTTTGAAGGGGTTCCAATTTTTTTCTCCCACTTTCTGACGCTGACATTTTTCTCTTTATAAAATTTATGATCTGACGGTAACCAGTTACATATTCATGAATAGATAATCGCATATTGCTCAGATAATGTTTTCCATATTTTTAATTGTAAAAGATATTGAGTAAAAAATATTTTTACAACCCTTTAACCTTGGTCCTGACTAGGGAAGGAAACATTTTAGGGATGTATATAAACGGGACCACCGTCGTGATATAACGTGATATGCAGAAGATTTCATTGAATTTGCCTAAGCCAATCCGGAGTAATGAACAAAACTAAAAAATACATACACGTTTGAGAACATTCTCTTTTTTTTTTGAAGTCGGTTAAAAAGAAGGTAATATTTCCTGAAAATCTTCTTTTCCAAGCCAGCAGTCCCCGCATAAAATATGGAAGATTGTCCCACATAACATGGCTGCCGCAGATCCGGATTTATGTGCGACACACAAATCTAACTCACATAAATCTTCATCAACGACTATATATTTCGTTATAGAATAGTATATTTCTTTTAATACTTGAGAATATATTTTTTTTAGACAAAAATTCAGGTGTATTTAATTTTATTCGTGGAACTATTCATTTGTACTCTTTCATAACTTTTAAATTGAGAAACGCAGACGTATTGTGGACATTTTTAATAAATAAAACAAACTTATTTTTTGAAATACTACCTATTCCACAAAAATTGTCAAAAAAGACCGCAGACGTATTGTGGAAATTTTTAATAAATAATACAAACTTTCCACAAAAATTGTCAAAAAAGTAAGAATCTAAAAATCAGTTTCTTAGACTTACGGCAAATCTTCTTGAAGTGTCATCTTTCACGACAATGTTTTTTGTCATCTTTCACGAAAAATCCTAGAATAATAAAAGAAAATGATAAGAGAAAAGTGCAATAAAATGAAACATAGCTTCTAATTAATAAATAAAATTATTCTCGTAAAATTGTATTCTATTTAACGTCCTCTAATTTTTAACGCCATTACTATGTGGAACTTGATATTATTGGTATCAATATTGTAGGTCGTCTTGTGAGGTTGTGGGATGGTCAGTGCTTCTCCCAGGTACTTTTTTCTCATTTGGCTGAAGGCAGGACACTCCATGAACAAGTGGTGGATGTCGTCAGGTCGGTCTTCATTACAGACTCCATAGCTGTTCTCCCTGTTAAGGGGTAGGACTCCCATACCTGTGTGTAAATATGGACGTATATTTAACATGGTTTAGATGTTATGTTACTGGACTCACATTTCAGGAACTAAAGATTTATAATTATAATATAATATAATAATAATAATTATTATTATTTTTCGATCAATGATAATTTTGTATTTTAAGAGACCGTTCTCTCATGAAGCAACCAAAAATTAGAAGAAAAAAGTCGGTGATTTTACCGCCGATGTACTCCTTCAGCATGAATTAATTAAATGTAAGCTCTCTCTTCAAAACCAATCGAGCTTTTGGGCTAAAAATCTATAATTGACGTACATAAGGGCTTCTGAATTCTCATACTAGGGTTTTTGAATTGAGCCCTTTCCCTTGAACCCTCTCCCTTCTCTCTGATATCGCTGAAAATTTTACAGGTTGTCCTCATTGGTTTTTGACTTCAAATATGAAATTTCATGTCGATATATTCATTACATTGGCATTTATTAGGGTTTTTGAGTCGAATATGTGTCGAAATAGGCTAAAAATTAATGTGTGTCGTCCTAATGGGGTTTTCATAACTTCACTTCTTCTATGCATTGCATAAGTGAGGAAGTAAAACTTTTTCATTTTTCTTCTCGTTAATTTGCAGTTGTAGGTGCAAAAAAATGTCACTATTCTTTTTTTGAAATTTCGATTGGATACATTCATTCTATCGAACGTTATAATGCTAACAGATACACACAGAATACAGACATACAGCGAACATCCATTTTCTGACCGATTCCATTACTTCTCTTATATCCTTTCTAAGTGTGGTGAATTAAGACTTCATTTTTTTTTTTTTTTTCGTTAATTTGCAGTTGCATTTGCAAAAAGTCACTTTTAATATTAAAAAAGAAATTAGTTGCATAAGTTCTTTATTTATAGAATATAGATTTGTTTGTGCATACTCACAGTCCAAATTGAGTAAAGAACAGAACATATTTTTTCAATTTGGCATCTTCTGAACAGGATATTACATATTAAGAGGCAACATTTGGCGAAACCCTCAAAATTGCTATTTCCAAATTACTTATTTGAGTTCGTTCCATTGTTACCCCTTCATTCATCTTTTCCAAGCCTTTCTTGTCGTCCCAATACTTTCTTTATATTCTACTCGTCTTAATATTTTATTTTTCTCACTTCGATTTTCATCTCAAAGAAAAAAAAAGTGATGTGGCCATTACAAGACTTTCTTATACCAACCACTTTTTTACATATCACTCTCCCTGCACTTCCCCCTCCTCAATTCATTTCGGACTGGCACTACTGGGATATATGAAACTATTATGTTGGCTTTAGCTGTTTTTTTGTCTAAGTTCATAGCATAATTCGGAGAGTGAACTTATAACCCTGTAATACCAGTTTGAAAACTGTATACTTTCAATCAACAGCAGTATAACAGCAATAAAAACTGTGCGTTGGTTAATTATTGTGACTCATGGCCAGGCTTTAACAACGAGGTGACATCTCCTACTACCAGAGTGCTCTCTTCTATGGGAGCCCTAAATTTTTAATCAGCTAGGGTGGGGTCTTTAATCAATCAACCAATTCTTTATTAGCCTTTGAGAAATACATCTTTTAGGGTCAGGGTTCGGCCTGATATATACATTATTCAGTTAAAAAAAAAAGAAATAAATAAATGAAAATAGAAAATAATAATAATAATAAAGTACAAAGTAATAGAACGTAACTGTTAATTAACAAATGAAAAAAAAAAAAAATAGTGAAAAAACTTCTAGTGAAATAGTATTTTATTTAAAAACTTCAATTTCTCTGATTTTTAGCGCCCTTACTATGTATAGTATGATATTATTGAGGTTTTGGTTGTTTGTAATGTTGAAAAGGGTCTTATGAGGTTGCGGACTTCTCGATGCTACTACCAGGTACTTTTTTCTTAATTGGCTGAAGGCTGGACACTCCATGAAGAAGAGGTGGATGTCGTCCGGTCGGTCTTCGTTGCAGACACTACAGCTCTCTTAGGGGTCTTTAACGAGTACCTAACATCGTACAAACTCGGGACCATCGTTTAACTTCCCATCCGAAAGACGCCGTGCCAAAAAGGCTTTTCTCATCCCTGATAAGAAACCTAAGGGCTTCGACCGGATTCGAACCCGCGATCTTGAGCTCAGTAAGCAAGCCATACAAAGAATTAACCATTTTTGCATAAATCAAGCAATACATCTGCAAAAATTATACTTAATATTTTTGCAGAGAAATTCTAAAACAATTAATTTATTAAAATAATAATTAATAAAAAACATACGTTTTTCTTTATATTTTTCATCTGCAAAAACACATGCTATGGTAACGGATAAACGATAACCGTTGGACTGATCTGGCTGAAAATAATATACCTAATGTATTATCACCAGATTGAGGCATATATACCAAGTTTCTGCATTCTATCATTATTTAAAGTGACTCAAAATGCGATCAGCAGATTTGACGACACCAAACCGAATTAATATAAGGTATATAAAAAAGGACTGAGATGGTTAAACATGGTCTGAATAAGAGCAGTGGGTGGAGTAGAGGGGGCGGAGGAAATGGAGCTTGGAGCCTGACCCCGCATTGTGTCCCCGCATAAATCATTTATCGGTATTAAATACAGGGTGCAAACACACCCCCACCATCAACCCCCTTTCCCCCCTCATTCACGAATTTCACTGTATTTACAATACATATTCTTTAAGCATTTTTGAGGGATTTCATCAAAATATTACAATTACAAAACCAATAAACAATTTTATTGACTCTATACCTATCGACTATTTTATCTAAATATGAATAGTTGACTTACTAAACTTCTAAATCCTTATACGAAAATTTCTGTGGTCACAGGGAATGTTGTTAACTCGTAAAATGCCCAAAATGAGTTAAGTGTACCGTGATCATGTCCCAAGCCATCTGCGCACTGAGAAGAAGTTGGGAGCTCGGAACTCTAATACTTTCGGAATTATAAAGATTTGGTTTTCTTGGTATCTCCTAAAATTGTGTATGATCTCGGTTAAATCAACTTACTATACTTCTTTGAGAAATCATTCACGAGATAACTGCATTTTAACCATTTATTCAACTATTCCAAGTGAAGAGGGTGTTTTCAGTTAAATCAACTTGCTCAACTTTAGAGAGGCATCATTCACGAGTATTTCAAAATGTGTGGTTAATAATTAGGTAAGTGTGGTCAATAATTAGGTAAGTGTGGTCCATAATTAGGTAAGTGATGGGGAATGATTATGTAACTAAGGGAAAATCTAAGAAAGGATTAACAATAAACATTTTCATTCACTCCTATAGATTTAGAAGGTATATGATTAATAATGATGCAAACATAATTTATTTATTCCAAAAACTGGATTTACACGATTAATGCAAAAGTAAAATAGTGCTGAAAAGTTACGAATTTAGACTTACCAATTTATTCCCTGTGACCACAGATTTCACGTCGCTACATTTATTATATTGGCGGTTATTATTATTGTTATTTTTTGTATTTCGTGCTACTTTTTACTTCCCTAGTTATAACGAAGTTCAGGGGAAGTTGTGTAATCGGTCAAAAATTTGATGCGGAGTATTCAGTATATTCTCCGACCGATACACTATAACTCCTGATAGAATGAATGTATACGATACGAAATTTTATAATGGTGACCAGAACCCTCTAAAGATAACACATACCGATTTTCACCCAAATCGAAGGAAGGGAAGAGGGGATTAGGGAGAGGCTTAACTCAAAAACTCTAATAACTGCAGTTTTAATGAATGTATCGACAAAAAATTTCATATTTGATGTCAAAACCTTATAAGGACGACACTTATTCATTTTCAGCGGAATCGGCAGAGGGGGCTCAACTGAAAATTATTTATCGACAGCCAATTTAGGAACCGCTAAGAAGACCAGGTTTGAAGTCGGGCACCAACATGAGCGCCGCCTAGCCGTGAACTTATGAACAACAGCAGGTTAATTAATTTTGGGATCGGTTGATGGTGAAACCAATCACAAAAATCACTGAGGTACCGCATGGCCGTCATTAATTGAAGGTGAACTGAGGTTGCCATGGTCGAGGGATACCATCAAAGATGGATTCCAAAATAATGATTGGCTGGTGGGCGGACCAATCATTAAATTACTCGGACTTGTTAAACAATTAGTTCTTGGAAGAGATTGATAGAGACCGCCACAGTCAAGGTTTTGGCTATAAAAAGGAGAGTCTCCAGGAAGAAAATGTTCATAGTGACCAGAAGAGGGACGTGAAAGTGTCCCGAAGTATTGTCAAAAGAAAGAAAAAAAAGAAGACACCTCTGGAAAAAATCAACATATCAAGAAATGAAATGAAATGAAAAATAATCTTTATTCTGGGACTTTCGTCCCTTAAGAATAATAACATAAGAAATACTCAACAGAGTACAAGTATCGACCAATAGAGACAGAATAAAAATAGAAGAAAAGAGGTATCTAGTAATAAATATTAAATGTTAAAGAGAGGCAATGATTAAAACAATAAAATAAACTTGTGAAAATTAATGGAAAAAAAAACAAATAATAATAATAAAATAAATAAATAAAATAAAAATAAGAAAAAACAAAGTATGAATAATAATGTAAAACATAATAACAATAGTGAGTTATATATGAATTTAATCGCTAAAACTGGACAGATGAAACAGGAGAGTGACAATCTGTCCTGTGGAGTGAGATACTTATAGGAAGACGAGAACTATCTCATTGGAGTCCGCCTTAGGAATCAGAGGTTTGCTGAGTTAGGAGATAATGGAAAAGTAGGTACTTGAATGAATGAAGAGGAGCATGGCGCATATGGAGAGGGAGAGAGTTCCAGAGGGAGTAAGCCTGGATAAGGAAGGAGTTGTGGTAGGTTGTTGTCCTGTGGGAAGGGAGGTAAAGATCAGAGGATCTAGTGACTTTCTGGTGGATATGGGATTTAAATTGGAGCATTTGGAAGATGTAGGAGGGCTTTTGGGAAGATATGGTTTGATAGAGGAAGAAGGAGCCTAGGAAATATTGTCGACGAGAGGACGGGAAAACCCATTTTAGGTCTGTATAGGAACTGGTAATAGAGGAGTGTCTGGGGAGCCCGAAGATGAATCTTAGAACGGAATTCATGACTCATGACTCGCTTTAGTTTCATGTCGAGCTCACCAGAGAGTCCTCCATATGCGAGACAAGCATAATCAAAATAGGGGAAAACAAGGGAGAATACCAACAGCTGATGGGTTTTAGTGGGGAGGTGACGAAGGCGTTTGAGGAAGTAGAGGGTTCTGAAAGAGCGATTGGAGATTTGGGAGACATGGTCTTTCCAGGAGAGGGTTTGGTCATGGATCAATCCAAGATTTGTACACTGGTGCAGTATTCAATATCGGTGTCTATATATATCGGTAATCTTGTAGTCTTAATGGAGGTAAGTCAGTAAGGGAGTTAAGTGGTTTATTGTTACCTATCACAATGGTTTTAGTTTTCTCAGCGTTCAGTGTCAGTCCATTCTTAGTAGCCCAGTCAGTGAGAGATGCCATTGATGTCCTCCATCATCTTGTCGTAAGCAACAAGAGCGGTGGAGGGGTGGAAGGAGAGATAAATTTCCCCCCTAGGGAAAGTATAAGAACCCTGTTTATTGGCACGAACGGTCGACTGGTTTTGGAGGGGGATCAAAAAGATAATCGATTAATTCGTTCTGGGGAAGTACGTTGCCGATGAATCACCGACGACTTTTTTTAAACAGTGTAATCACTTCACTGGTCCGTCAATGTCCTTGATTTGTGCTAGTGAACCTGTTCACCAGGCCACACAACAGTTGAACGAAGTTATCTATTCAATTTCGTATCTCTACACTAAAACCCAGGTGTCAAAGTTGATTCAAACTTCCATTTGAGGTTGAGAAGTTGTCAGATAGTTCCTGACTGGTAATCTTCAGTCTCTTGTCAGTCATTCAGTTCCTGCAATACATCTGTCAACATTCATCAATAGGACTCTAATGGTCCAGATACTAGGATTACTTTAAACTTCTCCAGCTATGTTTTAGAGAAAACATATATTCCTACGAATTGAATCATTCATTGTTGAGTTTATGTTCATTCAAATGACGTTTTCGTTCGTTCTGTGTTTAAAAGTAATTTTATTTTTATTTAATTTATTGTTATTCATTGAAACAATTTTTTTAGATTTCTTGTATTCATTTCCAATTCATTTACATTCTGACCAATAAGAATTTATGGAATGTTCTGGGTGTGCTTGCTTAATGAGCTGAAGTTAGCGGGTTCGAGACCCGGCCGAGGCTCTTAGTTTATTTTATCTCGGAGATAAAATAAACTTGAGCATGCCGTCCTTCGAATGGGACGTTAAGTGATGGCCCCGAGCCTGTACTCGTTAAAGGGGTAGGCAAAATTTAGGACTCCCATAGTAGAGTCGGGCCCTTGTCCACCAGAGTGACAAAAGATCGCTCTGACAGTAGGGATATGACCTCGTAGTTAAATCTTTATTAACTAAATAACCTAGGGTGTCAGTCCAACAATTTTATTTATTCCACAACTAGTTTAGACAGTTTGCAATCCTACGGTGGTGAACAACATACATAAAATAAAAAAATATTTTAAAAATGACTATAATTGATAACTGTATTACTTATTTAACAAGTCCACTACATCCAAGACCTTTTAAGGAAAATTTATTCTATAGTTGAGGGTTTGAAGAATGACTTCATGGAAACTTGTGATATGAATAAGACAGGCGATTTGAAGATTAACACAAACTTAGTCTGATAATAGACAGGGGTACAGTACTAGAGTACTAACAACATTATGTCGACGACCACTCCTGTAGGCTCCTAACAGGCATGTACAAAGTTTAAATGGCACAGCTCACTTCATCTTCAAACTTTACCCACCCTAACTTACATTTAGACTTTATTTAATTAAGTCCAACCTTAAATATCTTCTCAATATCTAACATACTTGGAAACGTGCAACAAGTTTATATTAACTAATTAATTTAATTTTGTTTAGTTATTAAAATTACTTTTTAAACATACTTTCAAAAAGTTCTTAATTTTTAATTACATTAAAAAAGTCTTCAATGAATCATCGGTTACGTACTTCCCCAGAACGAATTAATCAAATAATTTTTCGCTTTCCCTCCAAAACTAGTCGACTGTTTGCACTAATATTTAATAGTTTACTTTACATAGAGGACCCTAAATCGTCAACTTTTTTTTAGCTTTGAATCTGGAGGTTGTAAGACATGAAATGTCTTTGATAACTCATCAAATGTAATATCTTTATTGAATATCTATTCTTCTTATCGTAATAAATTATGATTATTTTATATAAGGGTATAATATATCTTATGGTTGAGGAAGTAAAAAATAATGCTTATATACCATTCTTCGAGTTGAAAGGCTGACTTTGAAACAGTTATTGGAATAATTGGTTAATCAAATACATATCTCAAGAAAGAAAAAATAGTAGGTTAATCACCGGCAATGTACTTCCCCAGAACGAACTAATATTTCTTTCCCCCTCCAAAACCAGTCGACCGTTTGCACTAATAAATTCAACAGTTCAATTTACATAGAGACTCCTCAAAAAAAAAATGTATTTATACGAAAATCCATATGTGAATTATAGCAAGCCCCTTAGGGATCCAAAAACTCTAATAATTGACGTAATGAATGTATTGACATTAAATTTCATATGAAAATTCGAAGCCCTATAAGTGATGTCATCTATCAATTTTCAGTAATGAATGTATCGACACAGAATTTATTATGACGATTCAGAAGTCACCACGATGTATGTCAAATATTGAGTCGATTGCCTTCGGAGGGAGACTACTACTTGTGATCAGGATGAGAGGGCGCCGGTAGCTGAGTTGTATGCTCAAGATCGCGGGTTCAAGACCCGGCCGAGGCTCATAGTTTATTTTATCTGTCTGGCAAGTCGGATGGGACGTTATGTGATGGTCCCGAGCCTGTTCAATGTCAGGTACTCGTTAAAGACCTTTAATCTAGGTGAATACAAATTTAGAGTCGGGCTCATGTCCACGAGAGTAACGAAAGAGCGTTCTGGTAGTAGACGATATGAATTTGTAGTTAAATCCCGGGTCATAATAACTAGAGGGAAGATGGGTTGGATGCGCAATCTCGCCAGGGACAGGCCCTATGATATCCGCGCATTTAGGCTTATTCCAAAGGGACGATTATGATAAATTTTTGTCGAATATCAGGTAGTATTCAGGTATTTCGGTTATTCTTTATGTATTTGGGTATATTTGAGCTTCAGAAGGATGAAGAATTCTGTGCTCTGTTCTCTTGGATTTATTAGCCTTTTTCCATTAAACCTGACCTGTTTTTCCATCTCTGACTACAATTACTATTTTTTTTTTCACAAAAGAAACTCTTCTCTTTTGTCAAAATGGCTATTTTTCGACTATGGGATTGGCTCCTTTGATCCTTCCAACATATTTCTCATAACCTTTTGTCATCTCCTACCTTGAAATATTCTCTGTGTATCTCCTCTGAGTAGTAATCAAAACTAAGTGAAGCTTCGTGTGAAATTTCCTATTGTTTTCTACCATGTTTGTATATGAAGATATCTCTTTCCTGTCCAAGGCACATAGGGGCTTTCCTCAAAGAAAATCCCTTTGAAGATGTCCCCCATTTGCTTATTCAAATTCCCTTTTGCCCCTTCCCTGAGAGAACGGGGGGGTAGGGGTAGAAGGAGCTCGTTTGCCGCCCTCCGGCTAGGATTTACTTAAGGGTAATTGTTGAGGTTTGCCCCTTTGTTTGCCTCCCGATAGCGCCCTCACATTACCCCTGACCTAGTCCCTTTGTCTTATACAAAAGAACCGCATGGACCGTCTTTGTTTCCAGTGCCCTTTTTCTTCCTCCGTTCTCTTTATGGGTTGGGTCAGCCGTTCTGCCCTTTTTTTCCAGGTCCTATTGTCCAGTTCTCTCTTCTTATTACAATTACAATTCTAAATTTCGCAGTAATCTGATAAAAATAGATTTATACTGAAATTAACCGTCTCCTTTTTTCCGTTTTCCTCTGCTCCTATAATCCCTTTGAATTCCATTATTTTTTAAAATAAACTTTTCTTACTTCACTCATTCTAAGTACAGGGAGAGTTATGTAATCGGTCAGAAATTCGATGTTAAGTTTTCACTGGAATTTTATGTTTTCGAAAAATGAAAACCATTCAGTATTATTTTTTTACATTTTTGCACTAATTCTATTCTAATTGTGTTTGTGAACACAATAACTCCCTTATCCAGAACCTTAACTCGCTCGACCAAAGAGAAACGAAGGATCAGAGAAGGGGCTCGACTCAAAAACCCTAATAACTGCCGATGTAATGAATATTGACGCAAAATTTAGTATGAGGATGTAAGCCCTATGTAAGTCAACTATTGTGTGTTAGTCCTTACAGTCGATTGGTATTGGAGGGAGAGCGAAAACTTAATTGATTCACTGACGACTTTATGTATAAGAAACACGAATTTTAAGTCATGGTTATTTTATTCTTTTTGAACAATAAGAAAAAAATTCCGTTTCTGAATAGAGTTTTTTTTTTTGGCCTTATATGTCTCTCTACAACGGTTTTATTTAGTTATTTACAAAGTACATTGCCCCGGAGTTGTATCTACGATATATATCTCTCTCCCGGACGGGATTCGAACCCGCATCATGGTGAGACCACGCGACCAAATCCCTACGCTCTAGCCCACACGGTCACCATGACCCCAGGTTTTTTTATTGAAGTTTTAATTATTCAATTGTCTTTTAGACGTGAGGAAGGACATTAGAAAATAATTCCTTTATGAATTATAATTTTTTCAAAAGAGTAGAAACTACGTCAACTGACACTATTTTTATTGCACTCTCGCTTACCTCCTACGTCATTAAGGTATTCTGCGAAGGACAACTGAGGTATGTAGCTTGAGGCACATTCGCTCTGATATTTTTTTTTTCTCTCGATAAATTCATTCTGATAGGAGTTATCGTATTCAGGCAGACATAGATATGAATTTTGTAACCAGGGGGTCAGAAAACATGTCTAGTAAATATTCAACATCGAATTTCTGACCGTTACATACTATAACACCCTTTACAATTTTCTATTTTTATAGGTACAAATTTAAATTCTCTACAAACAAGAGAGTAATGAAATTGTGAATTTAATTAGAGATGAAACAGTTCATTGGTAAATTTTAGGAGTGACATTTGTTTTCAATAAATTGTGTTAAATGCTGGTTTATTATTCAGTGACAACATTGATCTGAATCAGAAGTCCCGACATTGCGGCCTTTCTCACTGTTGTCAGCCTGTTCTCGTTTGTCTGTATTTTAGTCAATGAAACCTGCCTTTCGGTGATTTGTTGAATGGGTTAAAATGTCCTTCAAAAAATCATAGTTGGGACAGCAGGAAGACTTGGAACCCTGAGACTCGACTGAAACGCCAAGAACAAACGATTTGGACAATTGTACAGACTCCTTAACAGAAAATTTTAACTGTCTAAAGAAAACAAACACAGTGGTTGGAAAGACAGGTTGACGCTCATGTGGAGACTTCTCGGGACAGGGACAGATATGTTATTCCTGTTCCCCATCTGAGTCACAACTGCTTTCTAGTTAGTTTTTATGCACGTTTATTTTAATTTTTTAAAATTTAATTATTAAAAAATTTTAAGAGAGCCATGGTGGCCGTGTGGGCTAGAGCGTAGGGCTTTGGTTACATGGTTTCACCTTGGTTTGCGGGTTCGAATCCCGTCCGGGAGTGTGTTTTATTTCGTAGATAGAACTCCCTCCAGTGGCATGGATGTCGAGAATAACTAGGTAACACCATTATACGATTCATGACTAACATGCATCGTATATGAGGCCAAGAAAAAAAATATATATATGTTATTTCCAAAATTATTTTATCAGATTGCCTTATGATGAGGGCAACCTTGAAAGCCGGCTAGCAAATGTCAATAAAATCTGTGAGAGGTCAGACTATATTTTATTTTACAATCTGTAAAATAAAGATTTAGAGGCTCTTATTACTGATTATCATTCAATTACTGATTATTAGCTCGAACATTTGAAGGGGGAGCGAAAAATTAATTGATTATTTCGTTCTGGTGAAGTACATTCTCGGTGATTCACCGACGACTTTTTGTATTGGGTGGAGAGTGGGGAGGTATCAGGAAAGGATATTCATGTTTGGCTTCCACCGGTGATAACCCCCCACCACCACAGCCTTGCGCCTCCTAACATCACGTTTTTGAACTTGCCTGCAGAACAGGTCAATACCGGTCACCTCCTTCCTGAAAGCTTTCCTGGTTTACGAGCGACACCACTCACCCCTGATGTTCCTATAACCCCCATTTAAGTCTTCATAATTTCCAATAGTCCCAGAAAGCCCCCAAGTTTCCCTTCTTTATCCCCTGTCTGCTCTACGAGCTCCTTTCATTTCCAATAAACCTCTCCCATTTTTCTTCATGTCTCCCTTCCTCTATGTTCAACATTGTTTCCTTCTTTTCTTTTCTTTTTTTTTTTGTTTTATTTTCTTCAGTGTACAAACGTCTGCGTATATTTATTAAGTTTGCTAGATAAATTATTCGGATGTGCTCTCTCCTTTTCTTGTATCATGCTACTTCTTAAAAACAAATTGTCGACGATAAATCAACTAGAACGAAAATATCAATTAAACTTTTGCTCCTCCTCCAAAACCAGCGCTAATATTCAATAGTTGACTTACACAGAGGCTCCTAAATCCTCATTCAAAATTGATATATTGATAAATTCAATACATCGACAGTTATTAGGGTTTTTGAATTGAGCCCCCTCCCGTGAACCCCCCCTCTTCGATAGGGGTTCTTCCTTATGGGGTTTTGGTCACACATATAAAATTTCCTGTCGATATATTCATTCTATCGGGAATTATCGTGTTCACAGAAACACACACAAACTTTTTTTTTCATATTTGGAATCTAGAGGTCGGAGACATGAAATTCCGTTGAAAACTCCGTATCGAATTTTTGAGCGATTACATATATACTCCTAAACCTAACCTATAAGTATAGATATTTATACATAAATTACCAGTATTAGGATTCATGTCTGGGCTTTAAGGTTATATTGCTTAATACCAGTGCGCTCTCTCAAACTGCGGACCCGTCTCGTTACGCTTCCTCGGCGATATGGCAGTCTATTGGCATGTGTGTCTATATCGCTCGACCACGAGGAACCGGGGATATGACCCTTCAGAGCCCGACTATACAGTTTTTTTGTTTTTTTACTTGGTTAGGTCGTCTCCAGTGTACAAGCTCTGCGGTCAGAGCGATTTGGCCTGGGGTAAAACTCTACTGTGGTAGCATCAGATTTCCGCACATTGACTTTCAGAATGTCTGGCGACCTTATGCTCGTCCCAGTTCCACTCTTTAGTTGGTGACTGGCCCTGGACGAAAAAAGGGCATACCAGCCCCAATAGGTGGAAACTCCCTTATTTTCAATCCCTACGTTTTTCCCACCTTCAGGTAAGCCCCTAGTCTATCTTAGACCGTTCCCCTATCCGCAACCTGGGGACTTGTCTGGGGGCACAAGTTACGCATTCTGTCCAAACGTTGTGGTAGCCGATTGGACAGATGGTCATACCCGTTCGAACAGAACCCGACTCTACAGTAGGAGTACTAAATTTTGCTTACCAAGGTTTAGCTACTAAGGGTAAGAGGTCTTTGAAGAGCACCTGACATGGCACTGGACCATGACGTCCAATCTGCAGGACGGCGTACTCTATTATTATATATTATAATGTTAATACATTTCAGTACCCATCAATGCATACACTATGCTGTTATCGTGTACATGTATTTTAATTGATCGGTCAAATGTATAAAGTTTAATTAACCTAAGTGAGTGTAAAATGGTGCCCAAGTTTGGTTAGAAAGAGTATAAAATCAGAAAGTTGGCAAACATAGCAGAGGTTGGATGCTCTGATATGACACATTTGAGAGGTTTCTGACAAGTAATCCTCTTTCATAGCCGACTCAACTCAAACAGGACCTTCCCTTCAGGATTCACTCGAGTAGAAATGTTCTACCAGACACACAAATGGAACATGGAAACACAAGTTAGTAGCCACTACCCGCTCTTACTTCCATCATACTGATTTGAAAAGTAAACTAATTTTAAACATTGAAATAAAAGGCACACAGTGTTTCCATTAGACCACTGATGATGACGCAGTTGCAACCGGGAAGACATCGTCTTATATTTCGTTCCACAACCTCCTTACTAACACATAAAAACTGATTTAAAGTTAATATGTGATAGTGATATGTTGAATGATGTGAATCGCTTCTGCGTCATCATCAGTAGTACACCCCAATCTGGACTGTACGAGTGGGATGATGATGACGCAGTTGCGTTGAAAGTTCTGGTCTAAAATCAAACAGTGGTAAGACAACATATTATATTTCTATGAGAAATCTCGTTCCATAACATCCTTACTATCACATAGAATGTGGACAAAATCGAAGTTCATATGTAATAATAAGATGTTGTGAGACGAGTTTTCTCATAGAATCATATCTACGTCAACATCAGTGGCACATCCCAGTCTGGATTTCACACTATACGGGAGGAATGTGCCACTGATCTGTGAATGGGTGGCATGTATATTGAGTGAGTGAATAAACGTCGTATCCCCTCTCCTGTGAGCTATCAACCAGTAATCCTTTAGACATCACAATATACTGGTAGCGTGATCACGTTTTATATTATTTTGTTGGCGTAATAATTTTGCTAGTAACTTCACCATAAATATATTTTATATTTATTCATCAATGTACCATTGATGATGACACAGCTGCGTACGTTGGATTAGGTCCTGGTTGGAAACCCAATGTTTCCCATCTCATACATTATTCCTTGAGTTCAGCGGGCAGGCCGCATAATATTTTTAAAAAAATTTCGCTCTCCCTCTGAACCTAATTTAACGATTTCTATGAAATCAATACTAAATTTTTTCATACTAAATTTCGGGTAGATCCATTCATTACTTAGTTTTTAGGGTTTTTGAGTTAAGCCTCATCCTCTAATATTCGATTTGGCTAAAAATAAGTCCATAAAGGGTACTGGATTCACGTATAAACTTTTGTGCCGATAACTTCATTAAATATTCGGCAGTTATTAGGATTCTTAAGTTGGGCCTCCCCTTCTTCTCTCCGTCCCATCTCGCGGATCATTACCTAATATATTGTGTGTCAATACATTCTCATACATCAGCAGTTATTAGAGTATCTGTATTTGAGTTAACTACCCCTCTCCCCCCCCCCCCCCCCCCCCCCCCCCCCCAATCCCTCTTTTCCTTTAGACGAATTTGACTGAAAATCAAAAGGAGTAGTC
The DNA here is from genome assembly GCA_963662175.1 of Aradus depressus. NCBI lineage: Eukaryota > Metazoa > Arthropoda > Insecta > Hemiptera > Aradidae > Aradus > Aradus depressus. Next base: position 31,183,782 of record OY759217.1, on the reverse strand, counting down.
CTTCTGGATACACATATAAAATTTCGTGTCAATACATTCATTACATAAGCAGTTATATAGAATATATATGTTGTAAACTTTTCTCCTTTCTTATACGTGAGAGAGTGGGTGAATTATTTAATTAATAAAATAAAAATTTAAATCGAAAAATTTACTAAAATCGAAAATTCTTATATCGCGACTTTAAATGAAAAATGCCTTGGATAGCTGAGTACACTCCTCACGGGAAGAACGGTTACTTTATTATTAATAATAATTAATTACTGTTGTCAACTAGAAGAAGCATGAGTGGGGGGAAATGGAATGAATCAAACTTAGAACTGTAACATATTTATTTTAAAAGGAACATATCATATTTACAAAAAAAACAATTTAATATATAATTGGCCGTATGTCTGAAGGACTTAATTATAACATAACTACGAGGTACCTCGATAATGATATCCCTGGCGATGACGGTATGATCATCCTTATCTGGACATACCGCAGAAATCATCCCATCACATATTTCAAAGTCATTGAAGATCTGTCTGGTTTCGAGGCTACATTAGAAGTTACATTTTTCACTGACTTTACACCGTCCGAAATACACTATAATTCACTGACTCGTTCGAGTGGCCTGAACGGCCCTAGCATGCAAAGAGACTTGAATTCACTTATTTAAAATCGAACTGTAAAATCTAAAATAGAAAGATATAACTAACACGTAAGCCTCTTCTAAGAACAGCAGGTGTACTAGCCCGCCTTGCTGTTCATGCAACACCGGATGTAAACAATTATCTTGCTTCCTTCCTTTCCTCTATATCCTTTGTTCCTTGTTTTCGCTCCTAGCGATTGCGATTCACTCGCAGGCATCGCTAGTTCCGAGCATGTTCTTCTAAATGAAATTATCTTCAATTTAACTCGAAACAACCCACAATTCGCTCTTGTTTCGCTCTTAGCGATCGCGATTCCCTCGCAGGCATCGCTAGTTCCGAGCATGTTCTTCTAAATGAAATTATCTTCAATTTAACTCCAAACAACCCACAATTCGCTCTTGTTTCGCTCTTGGCGATCGCGATTCCCTCGCAGGCATCGCTAGTTCCGAGCATGTTCTTCTAAATGAAATTATCTTCAATTTAACTCCAAACAACCCACAATTCGCTCTTGTTTTGCTCTTAGCGATCGCGATTCCCTTGCAGGCATCGCTAGTTCCGAGCATGTTCTTCTAAATGAAATTATCTTCAATTTAACTCCAAACAACCCACAATTCGCTCTTGTTTCGCTCTTGGCGATCGCGATTCCCTCGCAGGCATCGCTAGTTCCGAGTATGTTCTTCTAAATGAAATTATCTTCAATTTAACTCCAAACAACCCACAATTCGCTCTTGTTTCGCTCTTAGCGATCGCGATTCCCTCGCAGGCATCGCTAGTTCCGAGCATGTTCTTCTAAATGAAATTATCTTCAATTTAACTCCAAACAATCCACAATTCGCTCTTGTTTCGCTCTTGGCGATCGCGATTCCCTCGCAGGCATCGCTAGTTCCGAGCATGTTCTTCTAAATGAAATTATCTTCAATTTAACTCCGAACAACCCACAATTCGCTCTTGTTTTGCTCTTAGCGATCGCGATTCCCTTGCAGGCATCGCTAGTTCCGAGCATGTTCTTCTAAATGAAATTATCTTCAATTTAACTCCAAACAACCCACAATTCGCTCTTGTTTCGCTCTTGGCGATCGCGATTCCCTCGCAGGCATCGCTAGTTCCGAGCATGTTCTTCTAAATGAAATTATCTTCAATTTAACTCCAAACAACCCACAATTCGCTCTTGTTTCGCTCTTAGCGATCGCGATTCCCTTGCAGGCATCGCTAGTTCCGAGCATGTTCTTCTAAATGAAATTATCTTCAATTTAACTCCAAACAACCCACAATTCGCTCTTGTTTTGCTCTTAGCGATCGCGATTCCCTTGCAGGCATCGCTAGTTCCGAGCATGTTCTTCTAAATGAAATTATCTTCAATTTAACTCCAAACAACCCACAATTCGCTCTTGTTTCGCTCTTGGCGATCGCGATTCCCTCGCAGGCATCGCTAGTTCCGAGCATGTTCTAAATGAAATTATCTTCAATTTAACTCCAAACAACCCACAATTCGCTCTTGTTTCGCTCTTAGCGATCGCGATTCCCTCGCAGGCATCGCTAGTTCCGAGCATGTTCTTCTAAATGAAATTATCTTCAATTTAACTCCAAACAACCCACAATTCGCTCTTGGCGATCGCGATTCCCTCGCAGGCATCGCTAGTTCCGAGAATATTTTTCTAAATTAAATCCTCTTCTAATCAGCTCCAAAGTGGCCTCGATTCGCTCGTAGTGTCACTGGTCCTTGCTCTATAATAATGATAATAATTGTCCATGGGGGACATGCTACAATATATACGGGTTCACAGACAGATTGTTTTTCTTTTGCGTTTTCTTTTACATTTCTGACAAATTACATAACTTTTCTTATACTTCGTACAGCTGGGGAAGCAAAATAAATAAATGAAAGCTCATAACCAAATCGTGAAAAGCTCATTTGTTCTTTTTCATAATCATAAGACCCAATTATTGCAAAATTCCACGAAGAAATGACTCCTCCATCTCTTATATAATTTAAAATCATGAAATATATTTCTGGAAATAATGATGGAAGTAGAACAAAAAATGTTATTGAGAGTAACGAGTTTGTTAGCTGACAGATGAAAAAAAAATTGGCTAATAACCATCTCAAATATGTAAGAGAAAATAAAATATCATCCTTGGAACATATTTTCCTCGTTGAAACATTTATAATTATGACGCACAGTGGAGCAATTCACAAACTTAGCACGAAAAAATTCAAATTATGAAACTCTGACTAGGAAGATGGGAACAATTGGTATTGGAAGTAGACTAGTAGACATTGAACCCAAGAGGTGGGCCTCGGTTGTTTACAATAAGTGTGCAAAGCCGGCATGTAAACATAGGAAGGACACGTCATTATCTTCTCACATCAGTTACAATTCTGATAGTGGTAGGCCTCATTCAGACGAGTGACTTTTGTCACGGTGACTTTTCTGAAAATTTCGCCGTGACATTGAGGTATTCACACGGTGAGGCGACTGTCACGGTGACTTTAAAGAAAATCTTGAAACCAGTCTAAAAATGGATGTCGTCGAGGTTGCAGCTATTTGTGCTCTGGTTATAAGAAATCATAAAAAAATCGTGTCAGGAAATAATTTTTCACATACTTCTGTCCAAAGCCTTTTCTTGATGACAACATCAGAGTATTCTTTCAGATTTTTTTTTATAGAGCTGCCCGTTTTTCTATTTCTTCAATTAATACCTCGTTTTGTATATCTTCTTCACATACACTGATATTAGAGTCATTCATTGTAGAAACAAAATGCACAAACAATTGGTAATATTTACAAATAATATATTATTTATTGAAATACAAAAATAAAATACTTTTATCAAGTTTTTTTCCAAACAACAGAAAAAAATATAACCAAATTACAACCTTCCTTGGCGACAACTGTCACTTTGCATGTGAACAGGACGGGAGTGACTTTTTTGTTACGTCGAGTCACCTGCTCAAGGTGACTTGTCAGCACAACAAAGTCACTCGGCTGTCACGTCGCCTCGTGTGTACACCACCATTAGGCTTCAATACTCAAGGTGGAGAGTGACAAAATGTTGCGTGACAAAAGTCACTCGTGTGAATGGGGCCGTATAGTGCAGTTTATTTATTTTTCAAACCTTAGCTAATATGTCTGATTCAGGAGAAGCTAAGTGAATACACTATATTGTTTATTTTGCCAAAATAGTGCATACATTAATTAAATTCAATGCATATAGTTGTTTATTGGAAATTTTACATTCTGAAAGCCGCCCAAAAAATTGCAGGCGATTGCATGTGTTCTACTTAGCATTTTTCTCTTGGTAATTTAGTATTCTAATTGTTGTAAAAGAAGCAGAACCTTAGCTCTCCTTGATAAGCCGCAGTATTTTTTTTTCCTTTTACAGGAAGTTCTAATGTAGTGAAGAACTCTTACATGTTTTCACTATGGTTGAAATTAGAAAAAGAAAAGAGTCTTAAACGAAACCGATTATCCAACAAAACGATTATCCAACAAAATCGATGAGAAAGCTCCATGAAAATTGAATAATTTAATAAAAAGTCCGGCATTGCGAAAGTATCGTTCTACAAGAAAATATTTTCCGACGGACGTGTTATCGCTGCTAAGAGAACCCAACTTATCGGATGATTCATCGTATTGTTTTTAAAATTATTTTATTTTATTTTCATTATCAAACTGCTATTGTACAAACAAGTGCTTTTTTAATTTTTTTTTTTTTATCTCAATGACATGTATCTCTATAATTATAATCGTTTCCTATCATATAGATGCTTGTAAAATATGAGAGCTGTACTTTATAATTTTTTCGTGCTAATTATGCGTTTTGCCCCACTGTGTGACGTTACGTTTGTCATTATGATAATATTAGAACCTCGTTAATGACATTTACATTTCATTCAGATAAAAGACACAATCTTCAATTTCTACCCTTGAGATTCGAAAAAAGCTATTTTTATTGATTCCCAAAAAAAATTAGTAAAATTGTTTTTCGTGCAAAAATCCGAGATCGAGTTTTCAAAGGAATTTTAGGTTCTAAGACCCCCTGAGAACGTTTAGACCATATTCGCAAAGTTAGTTGTAGAAGAAACATAGTTTTTTGTAAACTCTATTAACATCATAATATTACCCGTTGAGGTTTTTGTAAACCGATGGTGAGGACAACCTGGAAAGCCGGCTATCATATTATAATAAAATAAGTGAGTGTTCTGACTAATTTTTGATTTTGCAACCTGTGAAATAATCATTTTTCAGTACATCAGCCATCTTCACATTACTAAGTTTTTTTGGTTACAAGCGTGTGCTTTAACTATGAGGTCATATCGCCTACTTACGAGGGCTTTTCGCTGCTTTAGTGGACATGATCTAGACTACTGTGGTCCTAAATTTTATTTATCTAAGTTCACGTAGGGTGGGTCTTTACCTGACATAGTTCCAAACTTAGTTAAGCTCACCTCTAATCCTCCTTTCCTTTCGGTCTATTTGGCTGAAAATCAATACGTGTCCTTATGAGATTCTTGATACACGTATAATATTTTGTATTCACACGTTCTATCTAGTTATCGTGTTCATAGAAAGTTTTTTTTTTTTTTTCCTTTTTTTTTTAATTTTTATAACAGAGGTCAGAAAAAAATTATGATTTCGTTGAAAATGGTGACCAATTACATAACTTCTATATTTTGTATAGCTTGTGAAGAGATACATTTGCATGCATTTTTTACCCAGGTCATTTTATGACCTTTTTTTTTTTTTTTTTTTCCAAAGAGTCACCGTTTATTATGCTTTCTGCTCCCCCTGCCCCCCGGATTCGGAATGCAATTTTGCCGGCCCCCAGAGTTGGTTGCTAGCTCGTTAGTCGACCCTAACAACCGAACACCTCTATTAGTGTTCGTTAGTGTTGTGGTCATTATTTGACTCTCTTCCTGGTTTAGTTGGAGGCTTCTCTACTGCTTTGTCACAAACAAATCTCTTTTACTCGCCACTATGTTATAATTTGAAACCTCTCTAACGATCTGTAACTCTATAACACTCCACTAATTACTAAGCCCCCATCCGAGCCAGTCCCTATAATGAAGTTAAATTTTGTAATTTTAGAGGAAGCCTTGCTTCTCATCCTCAAGCACGGTCAAAGTAACACGAGTGTACAATTTGTTTTACCACAAAATGGCGGCACAAGATTTAAATTGTGAAACAATTTCGGAGAATCGGAGAACATGTTTTCAGAGGTTATAGGCGAATGTCTTACAAAACACTAAAAAATCGTCAGTGATTCACCGCCTACGTACTTCCCTACGTAGTCAATTCGTTCTGGGGAAGTACGTAGTACGTATCATTAACTTTTAGCTCCCCCTCCAAAACCAGTCGACCGTTTGCGCTAATATTCTATAGTTGACTTACGTAGGGGCTCCTAAATCCTCATGCTAAATTTTGTGTCCATAAATTCTATTATAGTTATAGGGGTTTTTGAGTTGAGTCATCCCCCTGATCCCCCCTTTCTTTCTGCCGATTCCGCTGAAAATTCATAAGTGTCATCCTTATGGGATTTTAGAGTTTTTGTGTTAAGCCTCCTCCCGTTAGAGGATTCTGAATTCACTTCATTTTCTGTCGATATATTAATTCTATCAGGAGTTATCATGTTCAGACAGACAGACAATTTTTTTCATATTTGGAATCTGGATGTGGGAAAACATGAAATTTCGTTAAAAACTCCGCATCGAATTTTAGTCCGATTGCATAACTTCCCCTATACTTCGTATAACTGAGGAACTAAAAGTATTTGTTTGATCAAGATAATTCCATTAAGTCAATATGTTCATATATATAATTTCATCAAAAAACTCTTCAATTGTAAGTTGTAAGCGAAAACCTAAATGCATATTTAATACGAAATACTATTTTTTGAGCTTTTTAAGAGCCTAAGTAACACAAGTGTACAAAGTTATATGCCACAAAATGGCGGCCATCTTAAAGAACACGCTTTCAATGTTTTCGTAGACCGAATGAATTTTTTACAGAGTGCAAGAATATATATGTCTGTGGACATGATAATTTCGATAAGTGAATATATATCCAGTCATATTGTTCACTCTGAATAATATATGTGAATTATTCATATTTATTCGACCACCATTCTGTTTCTTATACCTTCAATATCAGTATTGTAATAGTGCAAAAATTTGAGATCGAGTTTTCAACGAATTTTCTCCTTCTGTCTGTGTATGCGTGTGATTAGAACTTTGTGAGATCTTTAACTAGCTATGAACTCGAAATTTGAAATTAAGTCACATGTGCGGCCTTGTCTGACTACATTTTCCAAAATACCGCTTAAAAATCGTTTCAAATAAAAGTTGTAGAGACAACTAAAAGACATATTTTTTTTTAATATTAAATAAAGGTCACTCCATTTGTGAGATACCTACAGAAAATTACGTTTTAAAACTATTTTTTTTAAAATGTTTGCTAGATTTACGCTAAAAGGATTAGGTCCTATCGAAATATTGGGTTCTAGCTAAAATGTTCTTTACTACATTTCCAATCATGAAAATGGGATGGGACGTTAAGCGATTTTCCGATCTATCCGCCTGGATATGCAAAATTTAGGAGTCCCACTGTAGAGGTGGGCTCATGTCAAGGAGGAAAGAGCGCTCTGGTAGGCGATGTGACCTCGTAGTTGTCCGGGCATGGGTCACAAAAACGAACCAATGATTAAATAAATAACATATATCTTATTTAAACGTCTGGGGCACTGTTTCAACCTACGCAGCCCGAACTGTGATATCCCAAACAGTATTGGTATCAATTTATCAAGGACTTTGGGAAATAATAGTAATTATGGTTGAGTTTACCTCCAAATCCTCCCTTCTCTTTGGCCCATTTGGCTGAAAATCAATAGGTGTTCTACTTACAGGATTCTGAATATACGTATAAAATTTCGTATTGGTTCATTCATTCTATCGGAAGTTATCGTGTTCATAGACCGGTTTTTTTTGTGGAGCATTTTGGGAATGATGGTTCGGAAGTAATGACCATCGGAATGGCAGAGTGCGACCTTGAGTAGGCATGCATGCTACCCAACAATACATCAGAGCGCACTGATGCACTCAATGCAATATCCACCTTACTACCAGTACAATGACCAATGACTGATGTTCCCAATGTACTGAGTTCAGTTTTGTTCTGGTTGGATCGGCCCCCCGATCCTTGCAGATTTGAGCCCCCTTTCGTTTTGTGTTAGTACACGGTTTGTTTGGTTCCAAAATCCACCCCTGCTAATCGAGTGGAAACCTGCTAAACTTCTATATCCACACTCGCCTGTCGTGTACCCTTCAACACTTTGCCTTCATTTTTTTCAAAATAAATATTGGAGTGAACCAGTGGTTTAATAAGTGGTTTCTTGTTACATAGACGTTTCGGGCTGCAAGCCCATCTTTAGTACCTATACAATTTAAAAATGTATAAAAAAAATTCGCCTGTGAATCACCGTTTATATACTTCCCCAGAACGAATTAATCAATTAACTCTTTGCTCCTCCTCCAAAACCAGTCAACCGTTTGCGCTAATATTTGATAGTTGACTTACATAGGGGCTCCTAAATCCTCATACCAAGTTTTGTGTCCTCATTGGGATTCGGCTTCAAATATGAAATTTCATGTCGACACACATCGGCATTTATTTGGGGTTTTTGAGTTGTCCCCCCCACCTCACTGATCCCCCCTCTCTTCTGCCGATTTCGCTGAAAATTAAAGTTTCGTTCTTATGGGTTTTTGAATTCACATACGAAATTTTGTATCGATAAATTCATTACAATAACGGATTAGGGTTTTTGTTATTAGAGTTTTTGAGATGTCTCTCCCCTAATTCCCCCTTCCCTTTGGCCAATTTAGCTGAAACTCGATAAGTCTTGTCGATAGATGGTTTGGGATTCACATGTAAAATTTTGTGTCGATACATTCACTCTATTGAGAGTTATGTTCGCAGACATACACACAGACTAGTGTTTTTTCATATTTAGATTCTGGAGATCGAAAAATATGAAATATCGTTGAAAACTATTCATAGAGTTTTTGACCTCCATGACTTCCCCTATGCTTCGTATAGTCCCTTAATATAGTCACTTTTCACTATATCAGACATATTCTTATTTCTGTCAATATTAATCACTTTTGTTCTCATTATTAGTTAATTACTAACATGACTAGGAATGAAGAAGTGATTTCATTTCCGAAAAATTAGAATTGCATTCATCTCAATATGTATTTCATGGTAACAGCAATATTTGTTTCATGGTAATTTTACATATGCTAATACAAGAAATATCAATTGTATGCTATCACGCAAACCAATTCATAAAATGACGTCTAGATCATTGGGAAGAGAGCTGTATACAATGAAGAGTTAATTCATAGATGGCAAACTCCGTGTCGTACGATGACTACACACGATACGATAAGGCTCAGAAAATTGAAAATCTCCCTTTTGTGTAAGGAGATTTTGAATTCACAATAATATATTTTTCAGTAGCTATATTTACTTCTATTTATTTTTCTGTTTTTTACAATCTAGCAAATATACATACAATATACATATCAGGCATCCCCGCCCATACATCAACACAACTCTACCCCTTTGCAGATGACACTCCTATCCTTTCTTCTCATCCCAACTCATATCATCCAGACACCTCCAAGAACACATCCCTTTAGTCCTGCTACAAAAAGTGAAGTTGAATGATATGAAGTCAGTTTGTTATTGTCACAGTCTCTTCTCTGATTATATGTGTATTTAACTTTATTCTTTGTAATACAATCGTCCGGCTTGGTTTTCTTTCATTGCTTCAGTGGAAGGTCTATTAAGTGTATTTTAGGTTAGGCTTTATGACTCATGCCCGGGCTTTAATTACGAGGTCATATCGTCTACTACTAGAGCGCTCTTTCGTCACCCTGGTGGACATGAGTCCGACTCTTCTGTGGGAGTCCTAAATTTTGCCTATCCTAAATTTTTATTCATCTAGGGCAGGGGACTTTAACGAGTACCTGACATCGTACAGGCTAGGGATCATAGCTTAACGTTCCATCCGAAGGACGGTGTGCTCAAGTTTTTTTTACCTCCATACCTCCCAGATAAAATAAACTAAGGGCCTCGGTCGGGTTTCGAACCCACGATCTTGAGATCAGAAGACAAGCATGCATACCACTGAGCTACCGGTGCCCTCTTTATTAAGTGTATGTTAAAGCTATTTTGTCCGAATACAGAAAATACGTTTTCATTAACTTTGTCATAATCCAATATTTGCTATTGTTACTATTGTTCATACATTTTTGGCAAAAATATGCTGACTTTTCATTTTTATTATATTTTAGGAAGAAAGTGAACTAGATATTAATTATTAAATCAAAATACAATTTTACATATATGTTTGTGAAATTAGACTATATAAGTAATAAAAAAGTGCTTTATATATATTTGGTGGGAGGCAATACCAGTACAAGTCAAAAAAGTTTCAATTTTTCAGGGGAACAGAAAATGTCTTTTGCCACTGGACACATTTTTTTTTAACTGCCAAAAAATTAAGTCTACACTACGTCAGAGACATTACCGACTTGTCCTCTTCTCACCACTTCTAGAAATGCCATTTTTAATAATTTTAAATAATATTAAATCTAATCCAAAGGTTTTCAATTATCTTACTGGGCCAACAGGGAAAATGAATAGAATAGAATTTACGAGAACAAATATTGGGTTTATTTTCTTAAATCATCTACATTATAAAATAAAAAAACTAAACATTGAAACAAACAAAATTCAAAAGAAAAATCTTAAAAACTGAATTCTCAAAACCATCTCAATCTTCTTTCCGCTCCGTATTTTGGCCATTCCTTAAATTTAAGTTATATATTTCTGGGCATATATCCTGTACATATGAACAAACAATTAGTACCTTCATTTAGGATCAATTTCACCTTCAATTCACACCAAATTCTATTTAGTTCATTACAATTTAAGCCTAAAACCACTCTCCATCTTCACTCAGACCGTCTCCATTCAATCCTTGACTCTACTCTACACTCACTAAAAAAACAGCTGATGGTCGTGTTTTGTTTTTTTACTTCTTTGTTTTTAAATAAATGGTTTCTTATTATTTATTTACTAATTCAGTTTCTTGTTATAGAAAAATAAATATAATTTTTTTTTTTTATTATCAATAATTTAATGTGTGTATTTTTTTATACTTGTACTCTTTTTCCCGTCCATCAAAGATATCATCTTTTTAATTTTATTTATTGATTTTTATTCCAAACGCTCGATTCTGTTTGGAGAGAAAGTGAAAACTTAATGATTCACCTACGAATTTTCTATATTTCTTCTAGAACCTGGACAGATAAATACAGAGATCCGGGGGGGTCCTCCTTGGCGAGATTGCCCATCCAAATCCCCACAGGGTGGCTGCCCCTTATATATAAACTAAGTTTGTTCCGCGGAGTGACACTGCATACGCCATGAGAACACGCAAACCATTCAGGAAGAGGAAACTGTCAAGGAAATTTTCCAGTAGAGTGGTACACGCAAGGATAGGGGGAGAGACTGATCAGGGGAGAGTGCGTGCTCTGTCAGAAAGTCAAATACATAACCTGTCAAAACTTTGAGAAGTTGTCTTTTGATAATTGTAACTTCATAGAGGGTTCTGTAATGCATAACACAAGAGCACTTAAAAGGTAGCAAATCATTACACTAACACATTTCACTTCCCCTGCTAGACGGAGAATAAGGGAAATTATGCCAATCAGTTAGAAATTCGATGTTGATTTTTCACCGAAATTTCATGTTTTCCAACCCCCTCATCCCAAAAATAAAAAATAAATATTTGTGTATACTTTATCAAGGACGACACCTATTGATTGTAAATAGTCAAGGTCCACGCCGTAGATTTTCCGTGAAAACGTTGGGATAAAATCATTTTTCATTTTCTTTTCAATGCTGCCGTAGCTCTTGCATTTGCTCGGCACTAGACTTTTTAAGACTTCTTTAATTTTTTTGCAATTTTCAATTTAATATAGATTTTTACATATATTTCGGCGAATATTTTTTTCATTGTTTCACTTTGAGTTCTAGTAGTGCTCCTCAAGCTCTTTACAATGACACCCGAATCAACGTCCTATCTAAAGGTTATCACGCTACACTAATTTCTAATTTTACACAACGCTAATTCGCAACAATCATCCGCCGGCTCCCACACTAGCCCGATAACGTCACAGGCAAAACAAACACTGCACAACAAACACGTACAGACATGCTCTATCCATTGTGACCTCAACCGTTGTTATCGCATCATTAGTCTCGTCATTATTATCGATTGAAATCTGACGGTATTTTGTATCACAAGACAGTTAAACCGGCTATCACTGTGCTTAACGAGCGAATAGACGTTTTCACGTCAAAAAAACTCAATAACTGCCAATGTATGGCACGAAATTTTACATGTGAATTCAGAACCCCACAAATACAACACATATTTATTTTCAGTTGAATTCGGCAAACAGAACTGAACACGTTACTCTTGAAAATATATTAATATTGCCTAAATTATTGGATGTTGAGGTAAATTTTATTTTTTTTTAAATTTTTTTGTTTACAACGACATAACAATTGTCATTAGTAATAGCGATATGTTGAGCAGTGTCAAGTGCTTGGCTGTATGCTGAGTTACGTGACCGAGTTGGAGTCCAGGCTAGTCCTGGAGCAGGTCCCTCTGCCATGCCCGCTTAAGACGTCGGGGTGAATTTGTGGGGAGAGTGTTTGTGGATAATTAGCAAATTGGCAATTGTGGATGAGGCAAATTTAGTTCAGATTTCTCACTGTGGGTATTGATACCGATCTGCATTATATAAAATAAAATATATATTTTTTTAAATCCATTGAATTTTCAAAATACTCATTTTATTTATACGTATAATTTTTGGCACCTATTGATTTTCAACTCAAAAACCCCAGTAACTGCCGTATGTATTGAATTTATCGAGACAACATTTAGTATGAGGATTTTGAAGCTCCTATATACCTAAGTCAATTATTGAATATTAGCGCAAACGTTCTACTGATTTTGGAGGGAGATCGATTTGATTAATTCGATTAATTCTTTCTGGGGAAGTATATTGCTGGTGATTCATCGACGACTTTTTTATTTTTCTTCTTGTGACGTTGGTTGTAAAAATAAATCCAATTATATTTTATTATTTTAATTTACAGTAAAAAAGGGAGGTTAACTCCAGCCTTCCTCTATGTCATTACTCGTGTTAGTACTGGCACTCATCAAGGATGTCATCCATGACGAGCGGTAACGATCCTCAAAGCACCTAAAGTCTTGGAGCTCCTCTAAAAAGCACCTTAGGGGGGAAACCCTTTGCAACCCTTTAAATTGAAGTTCTCGGTAAATCACCGCCGGACTGTCGCTCAGTGGTCAAAAACTGACTTTTTTGAGACAAAAGTCTGCCCAGGCCGTTCTACTATCATCATATCACGACGATACCAACGTAATTTTATTCACAAATGAATTCGCTTTCACCTCATTCATTCAAAAAAAATTTATCAGCTTATAAAAACAATATTTCATAAAGGAAATTATGTTTTTGGAACATTTCAGAAAATACGCCGCCATTCAGTAAGTTTTTGCACATTTTTGACCAATTTTTTTTTTGTTCGATTCAGAATTAAATTTGGTTACAGCGGTAAAAATCAGGAATAAAAATAAATAATTTCAAATTTTTCTGAAATTTTCCAAAAACATTATAATTTTTTTTATAAAATAATGTTTTTATAAGGCTGATTTTTGTATAAATGTGGTGAAAGTGAATAAAATGTCGTTGGTCTCATCTTGATACGATCAGTAGAACAGCCTGGGCAGACTTTTGTCTCGAAAAGTCAGTTTTTGACCACTGAGCGCTGGTAGCTCAGAGTCTGTCTATTGAGACCACGGAGATTCAAAATTCGGCCGAGACACTTGGGTTTTTTATGTGAGAGTTGAAAAAACTTTGAGCACGCCTTCCTTCGGATGGGACGTTAAGCAATGTTCTGGAGCCCATGGCAGGTACTCACACATAAACATACAACGCGACAGTCCGCGATTGAAAGGAGGGACAACCACCCTTCTTACCAAGCTACCAGCCATTACCTAATCTGAAAACAAACTTGTATGACATTCCCACCTTTACGAAATATACGGGAAGTTATATAAACAATCGGAAATACAATATTAAGTTTTCACTAGAATTTCATGTTTCCCGATCCCCATCACAGTGTATGTACGTATGCCTATGTCTATGTCTCTTATGTATATGAACCCAATAACTCCCGATAGAATGACATGAAATTGTATGTGTATTCGAAACACTATAAGGATGACACCTATTCATTTTCAGCCAAATCGGCCAAAAGGAATGGGGGGGGGGGGGGGAGGGGGTGTAACACCCGAGGTCGATTAGTTTCAGAGGGAGAGCGAAAACATAATTGATTAATTCGTGCTTAGGAATTAGATTTCATTTTGCTATAATTTTATATCATTCCATAGACATTTATTTTATCATTATTATAAATATTTATTTTATTTGTATCGAATTATTTTCGAATGACTGTTTAAGTATTTATTTCTGTATATAGAGTATAGTATATAGAGTGAGTAAATAAACCTCGTATGTCCCCTTTGAGCTATTAGCCAGAGTTACTTTAGACACCACACTGTATATATTGGGTAAACTAGTTTCATTTTATTTTGTTACTCTATACTCTGATGCTTTAATGTTTATGCTAGTTGCTTCTCTATGTTTATATTAGGTATGGGAATTAAAAATGGGGATTTTCTACAAGGGGGTATTAGTAATACTGTTTACTTTTTTTTTTATTTGCTAAGATGTTTATAAACAAGTATTATAGTTATCCCCTTTTATATTTAGTATAAAGCATTTTTTTTTTATGACATGCCCGGGCTTAACTACGAGGTCATATCGCCTACTACCAGAGCGCTCTTTCGTCACTCTGGTGGACATGACCCCGACTCTACTATGGGAGTCCTAAATTTTGCCTACCCTAAATTTTTATTCACCTAGGACAGGGGTCTTTAACGAGTACCTGACTTCGTACAGGCTGGGGACCAGACCATAGCTTAACGTCCCATCCGAAGGCGTGCTTAAGTTTATTTTACCTCCCAAATAAAATAAACTAAGGGCCTCGGTCGGGTTTCGAACTCACGTTCTTGAGCTCAGAAGACAAGCACGCATACCACTGAGCTACCGGCGCCCTCTATAAAGCATTTGACTGAGGTTTTAACAACTATTTTTAAAATAATTTTAAAATGGAAAATTTTGTGCCGAATGAATAAAGTAGATTTGCGGGAAGTGATGTTGAATTATTTTCTTTCTAAAGAAACTGCAGCACCAACCTACCATTTGCTATTGGAAGTCTATAACGAACATACTCCTTCTCAAAATACTTGTAAAGGTGTTTTAAGAGATTCAAAAACAATGAATTTGAAAGGAACATCCAGGGCAGCCAAAACAATTTGAAGACTCGGAGTTGGAAGAATTACATGGTACTAGACAATCCACGTCAGACAATTGAAGTATTGGCAGATACATCAAATGTTGATCATATGGGCATGGTTCAAAAACTTGGAAATTGGCTGCCAAATGAGTTAAAAGAGAAAATTGAACGACGAAAAACCATTTGTGAATTGTTGCTGCAAAGGCAAAAATGGAAGGGATTTTTGCATCTCATTATTACGGGAGATGAAAAGTGCATTTATTGCGATGATCCGAATCGCAGACCAGCAGGTGCCAAGGTTGTAGATTGTGATGGGGCGTACTTTGATTAACACAACAAACAAATAACTGTAAATAAACATCTTTTTTTAATAAAAAAAATCATGTGCCACTGATGATGACGTCGTTGACATGAAAACGTTCTGGTCGGAGTCTATGTTTTAACATTGAGTAATAGAACACGCACCCATTGAAATCATATAATGATTCCCACTCCTCATGTTCCCCAATTTACTCCCTACGCGCTTTCCCATCGTTGACAGACAGTACATATGTCGCCCTTTAACCTACCTAATACATTTTTCAATACATTCTTCATTATTACTTCTTCTGTTTCAGTTGATCCCAATTCGAGTAGCTGGTGTTCGCCATCCCTATTATGGATCGTTCTCATAGGACTGGTCATAAGGCTATGAAGTACCAAAGGTATGTAGACACTTAGTCACTATAGTCTTCCAAGCCATTTCTACACTTTTTTTTTTTTCTTTTCAGCTATACGAAGTATAGGAGAAGTTATGTAATCGGCAAAAAATTCGATGCGAGTTTTCGATGGAATTTCATGTTTTCCGACCTCCAGATTACAAATATTTCTAAAAAAAAGTCTATCTATTTGTGTCATGATCGTGTGATGGAATCGACACGAAATTTTTTAAATGTATCCAGAACCCTCGACACCTATTGTTTTTCAGCCAAATCGACCAAAGGGAAGGGGGGATTTTGTGGATTAACACATAATATAATTACCGATATATCGATATGAAGTTTCATATTTAAAGGCATAACCCCATGAAGACAATACATGTTAAACGTTAGCGAAATCGGGAGTTCAGGGGATGGGACCCAACTCCAAAACCCTAATAACTGCCGATGTAATGAATTTATCGACAAAAAATTTAGTTTGAGAATTTTGGAGAAGGAACGAAAAGTTAATTGATAAATTCGTCCTTTAGAAGTACATTGCCAGTTTTAAATTTTTTTAAAATTTTTATTTATAACATTATTTGATATTATACATATTAGTTAGTTGTGTTATGTACTTTCTGAAAAATAAAGTAACCATTACTAGAATGATACTATTCTTCCTTAGAGATGACGATCTGAAGTATGTCATAGACATGCCATACCACAGTGGTAGGTAGGCATGAGGTACGGTGCCACTGTTCTTGAATGTCCCTCTCTATCTGTGACACTACAGATACCTATCATTGTCCATTAGTTGAATACTGTATACAGTCCTTCGTATTCAATACCTTCCATTTGGTTATTTGGTTATTAGTTAGATATTTTGGCTGGCCGGGCTTTAACTCTGAGGTCGTATCGCCTACTACCAAAGCGCTCTTTCGTCTTAGTGGACATGAGCCCGACTCTACTGTGGGAGTTCTAAATGAATGAAGGATAGGGATCTTTAACGAGTACCTGTATTCGGACAGGCTCGGTACCATCGCTAAACGTTCCATCCGAAGGCCAGCATACTCAACTTTATTGTCTTTATCTCAAATCTAAGGGCATATTTCGATAGGATTCACCGAGTTGTAAATGGGTTTCGAAGTGTCATTTCAAGACAGTTTTGGGCATATATCTCATAAATCGAGCGCCCTTCAGAAAATCGTATTCTATATCAAACGTGTATTTTCTCTACAACTTTTGATGTATGTGATACTTCTTCAGAGGACCTTAAGCGTGTAATTCCGATGATAATTTGATTCCAGATTTTCGCACTTTACAATGCATTCTTATAAACATATATAATAAAAAATAGAATAGTTGAACACATAGAAAGCATACGTATTTGTAAACTACGAGTTCCAAATGAATTCTCCAATATTCCTGAAAGTGCAATATTCCATTTTCATGATGAGGCTTCCCATAATTTATATTTTCTTTTTATCTTAAGAATCGTAAAACTAAATGTATTTTACAGTGTGACATATGATAAAATTTAAAAAAGCTCTTTTTTCACAAGCTTTCAACAAGATAATTTGGACCAAGTAAACTTCATAAGATTCTTTTATAAACCTTTTATCATAAAATAAACAAAAAAAGTTTGATGTTAGCCCAAAAACAAGCTAAAAGCTCATTTTAAGCCCAAGTTATAAAGAACAAGATACACTCTTATTCTGTTTGTTTTGCGGTCCTTATATAAAATTGTTCTTAAAACAAGAAGGAATTAGCAAAAAAAAAAAACGAAAATGTTTTGAAGAAATGTGAACTAAGCAATAACACAATAACAGAATTAAAATTTAGGGTAGGCAAAATTCTGGACTCCCATTGGGCTCATGTCCGCCAGAGCGACAAAAGAGCGCTCTGGCAGTAGGCGATATAACTTCATAGTTAAAGCCCGGGCATGAGTCATTATAACTAACAATAACAGCTGTTTTATTGTATTACCTTAAAGGTGTGGGAAGAAAAATAAAGAAACGATAAATGGTCGATGTTTGCGCCTAAAGAACCGGGCCGAGTAACCTCCTAGTATAATATATACATCACCATCTGCCTATATTCCTTGCCTGGACTTGAAGATACGAACCGGGCCGAGTAACCTCCTAGTATAATATATACATCACCATCTGCATATATTCCTTGCCTGGACTTGAAGATACGAACCGGGCCGAGTAACCTGTTAGTATAATATATACATCATCATCTGCCTATATTCCTTGCCTGGACTTGAAGATACGAACCGGGCCGAGTAACCTGCTAGTATAATATATACATCACCATCTGCATATATTCCTTGCCTGGACTTGAAGATACGAACCGGGCCGAGTAACCTGCTAGTATTCATTAGCATCTGCCTACACTCCTTGCCTGGACTTGAAGATACGAACTGGGCCGAGTAACCTGCTAGTATAATATATACATCACCATCTGCCTATATTCCTTGCCTGGACTTGAAGATACGAACTGGGCCGAGTAACCTGCTAGTATAATATATACATTAGCATCTGCCTATATTCCTTGCCTGGACTTGAAGATACGAACTGGGCCGAGTAACCTGCTAGTATAATATATACATCACCATCTGCATCTATTCCTTGCCTGGACTTATGTAGATTTCCTTCCCCGTATACTCCCTATTATTTCTCTGGTTCAGTATATGTCATGGTATTGAACCCGAGGTGCTCCAGATCTGACAGGGAATTGGAGAGAAGGAAATGGCTTCCAACCACTGCTTGTGGTTTTCCCTGCTTCCCTATGCAGAAGACGGTCCACGTTCGCGGTTTTGGATAATTTAGGTAGATCCTCAACCATTCCTATTAAATTTAAACATTATATTATAAGAATTATTATTTTTATAATAATTATATACTTATCTTACGTCATTAAACATATTACGAAGCTGTGATCACCGACACACAGAGGGCATAGCTCGTAAGCTTACTGAGCTCAAGATTGTGGGTTCGAAACCCGGCCGAGGGCACGCCGTCGTACGGGTGGGGTGTAAAACGATGATCCCGAGCCTTGTGTGGTGTCAAGTACTCGTTAAAGACCCCTACCGTAAGTAACAAATTCATTGATTAAGAAAACTTTGATGTAGTCATATTAGACTACTTCTAATTGCTATTTTTCTCTCATTATCTAATTTTTTGCCTCTAACGTCTTCAGATATAAACGGACTATATATAATAGCCAGTCTTTTGATGGCAAACACTCAAGAACCAACCCTATCTACAAATAATTGTCGCATCCAGTAAACAATCTGGAAAGGAAATGTTGTGATAACATAGTTTTGTCTGAGTCCTCATTTAAGCAGATATCTCAGGCTCATGATAAGCTGACCCTCTGCAGTCGAAAATAATTTTATCTGTGAAGGGAAAAGCCCTACGTCTCTTATGGCCTAGGAAGACTAGTTGTGAAATCACTAGTTACCCTTTCAGAATAAGGCTCTGGGTTCAGTCGAAGTCAGACAGGCGTTAGTCGACATCTAAGTGACAAATACTTGGTAATTTACATTTCTTTGTTTATTCTCAAATCCCAAAGGTACGAAAGTACCTTCATAGTTTGGCCCTGGTTTCAAAAATTCTTAGTTCTGAAATATATTTAGGTTCTTCTACTCTACTGTTTTGAATATTATGCTATTCCATGGTTTTGAAAATCATTTCTCTGATATAAATATTGATTTGATTTGTAATAGATATATCAGGAGACAGATGGACGTAATACACGTGTTACAGTCTTCGACCTACGAACCCCATCCCCCCCCCCCCCCCACAATATAATATATATATAAGAAATAAATCTCGCTTCGCTCTCAGCGTTTTAGATAAATAATGTTTATCATTAATTGATGGAACATGAAAAGAAAAAAGACGTCGGTGAATCACCGTCAATGTACTTCTCCAAAACGAATTAATAGAGTTAATGTCCACTAGAGGGGCAAAAGAACGCTATGACCTCAAAGTTAAAAGCCCGGGCACATTAACTAACTACTATATTACTTTGTCCTATATCCATAACTGTCATGGGATTTAAATATGCTCAATTACTACGTTTTCATGGACGTTCAAATCGATTTGAATCCCAAATAGCGTGTTCGAATCGATTTGAGTTCCATGAAAACCCCTGTTTCAAACCGATTTCAAATCGTGTTATCCCAAGGTCAATTCGCTAATTTCTGGGATCGTATCGAAAGTGATTCGTATTGAAGTCATGAAAACCCTCAACATTAGTATTAAGTATTGAGGCATGCGCAGTTGTGGCGCTCGACTCTCCTGGCGGATTTTTCGTATACTGAATAAGAAAGGATATTTTTTGCAAGTTATTGAGGTTAGGTTTTTAATGGTTTTTATTTGTAAAAAAAAAACGTGACTATTTAAAGAGACTGTTTTTATTTATTTTGTGACTACATAGTGAACAATTTCATTTAAAGCTAAAACTGTCCCCTGCCCCAAAAATGAAAAAAACGACTCCCCATTTCTTGCGGAATCCTTCATTCAGTATACAAAACAATTAAAAACACTGTAATTATTAATATTTATATTAACAAATAAAACACTTTTAAAATAAAAATAACAAATAATCTAGCTTATCAGCGCAAATCACTTGTTTATAACCTACTCACATAAAACCTAGGTGAGGTTACTTTTGACAGTTTTTTTTTTTTTTTTTTTTTTTTTTTTTTTTTTTTTTTTTTTTTACCTCTTGGCCTGATGTTCCGTGCATATTGGCCATAAAAAATTTAAAATGTATTTAATTAATTTTTGTTTATATTTTTTTCGCCCGATAAGAGCCAAGAAGAACTAGCGGGACACAGCCCAAGCCCCCCCGGGGACCCAATGAGCCATCCGAGGAGGCCCGAAAACGTCACCACCGGATCACTCTATTTGACTAATTTTATATATATATATATATATATATATTTATTTTGATTGGAATTGATATTTTAATAGTTGGAAGAAAAGAAAAAATGTATTGTCAATCTTATGGTTACGCTTGATGAATTCAAATTTTTTTATTATTGGTTTTTATGTAATTGTAGAGGACTTGCATAAGATCTATCCTCTTGTGTGGAAGCATGAGTAGCCGGGAGATGTCTGTGGGAAGGGAAAGTCCTTGGTTCACTATTTGTCTGTATAGAAGATGTCTGTCTTTGGAGGTGAGGGGGCAGCCTAGGAGGACATGGTTGGCGTCTGCGAGGGAGGCTCCGTCGCAGCCACACCATCCACCCTCTATCAGTCCTATCTTGTAGAGGTGGGATGGCAGGAGGTTGTGGTTGAGTCTTAGTCGTATGATGGTGGTAATGAATTGCCTTGAGTGACTTAGTGAGTGGTACCAAGGTTTGGCAGGAATGGAGGCCTGTACGTTACTGTAAAAGGTACCTTTGACTTCCTTAGACAGATCGAACTCTCTCTGCCATTCTTTAAAGATATATTTTTCCAAATAACTCCGGATGTCTGAGGAAGTCAGGAGGTTCACTCTGTCTCCAGTCAGGACAGCTTGCTTTGCCAGTTCATCAGCTTTGTCGTTATGGATATTACCACTGTGACCACGAATCCACAATAAATAAATATTTTGCTTTGCGTTTTGTACTTCTGTGAGAAGTCTATGTATTTCTCTTACCATTGGATCAAGTTGCCTATGAATATTTTTCAATGATAATAGGACACTTTTGCTATCTGTAAATAGGACGCCAGTATTAATATGTTTGTGCGTAGTTAGTAACTTTAAGTTGGATGTTTTAGAAATAAGCGAACATTTTCAATGAAAATGGTGTGTCATTTGTATCCTTGCCAATTCCTGAAAGCTGAAATTTGGCAGATAGTTGGTTGTAGCTGATTACTGTTCATCCGATTATTGATCAATTAATTATTTATCAGCTCATCAATGTTGGGCAACAATGGTAACCTCAACTAGTATGTACCGGGCAATGAAAAAAAAAAACTCGCTGTAATCATCGTCAACGAGAATTCGTTATAACTTTTTTCCGTAATCAATTTTGGAAAATGCTCTCTAGACTTTTTCTCAGCTAACATTCCAGATCTGTATTCACCATTGAATTTTACGACCCACCAACTCTTTTTAATTTTTTTTTCTTTTTTTGTAGAAGTGTCGGCTAGTCGGTGGACGGATGTCTTCCACAGTCTGGAGGGATGTTGAAGAACCAGTGCTGATCCGAGACAACGCAACTAACTAGACTAAACAGTTGGTCATCTCAACTAACAGGGTCATCAAACTCATGTTTATTAATTATTTCTGTGTTATTTAGATGTGTTATTTCTTCATTAGCATGTGTTATTTTCTTATTTTCCATTTCCTGTATTTTTTTTTATTATCGTTTGCACCAGCTCAAATACAGAAAAAAAAATATATGGGATAGTTTTAAACTGTTTGGCTTTTATTTTATTTTGTTAATTTTTAATTGCTTTCAAAGTAACGATTTTGATAAAAATTAAACAAATGAGAAAATTCATTTGAAAAAAAAAACAAAAATACGAATTAAAATTAAAAAAAAAATAATTAAATCTAATTTTAATAGATTATTTGTTGGTAAATCATTATTGCAATTATCTTTTTGCAGAGTTTATTGTAAGTTTATATAATATATATTTATATTCTAGTTTCTTTTTCTAGTCTCGTTGTAATTATGTACCACATTGTATAGATTAACAGTATTTTCAGAAAAATATATAGTTATTTCATGTCAAATCATCCAAATATTTGGAAAAATTATATTTCATCTTTACGTTTTTGACAAAAAGGTTTTTGAATGTGTTTTATCTTTAAAAATAATATGCAGGCAGACATTTTCCAGAGTTGGTCACATTATGTATCCTGACGTCTTGAATACATGAAATACATATTATGTATTTAGAATGAGTACCTATGTTACCAGCTTTCATTTGACATCCATTATACATTTATATGGAATATGGAGTGTGCGGGTTAGCAACACCCATCTCTGGTCAAAATGTTACGTATCAACAAGAAACGGTTCGAAAGTTATGAGGCTGTGACAAACTGACATATATACAACCGACCCGTGTTTTCCCTATTTTGGGTTGTGTAAGGAATTTCTAAAACTATATACTAATATATATATTTTTCCACAATTTATTCTTCTCCCAAAATTTATTTTTTGGTATTTACAACCTAGCAAAAAGACACTTCGGGAAGAACTCCCATCATCTGTATCTTAATTTATTTGCTGATCTTTATTGAGGATGGCCATTTTCTGGAAAAGTGGGAAAAGTTAGAGAATTTAGGTAGTCAGGGAAAGTCTTTTGGTCTTGAGAAATAGTGGCTACCATGTAATTGTAATCATATATTGTTCATAATATTCTTTATGCAGAATATATTTTACGTGCTCCACCACTGGGTTAATACCCTTAGTAAGTTTTCTCCCCAAAACGTCTATTTGCTATATATATGTTTTATAGACCAAAAATAAATTGGAAGAATAATAAAGGTGTGAAAAAAATATATTATTTAAGTATATATTATTATGTTTATTTATCTTTCAAGATACGGTAACCTAAATAAAAACAGGTATAATGGCCAGAGGTCCAATTAAAAAAAAAAAATTATATTTTCTACAATATTGCGAAAAGCGATTCAATATTTACAACAAAATAAAGGACCACAAAAAATAGTCAAATATTTTTTTATTTTATTTTTTTTTTGTATTTATTTATTTAAAGCCACAACTATGTAAAAAAATGCACAACCAGCGGCTGGGCTGACATGTAGGTACTATACAAAAATAATAAAAATAAAATAAAATAATAAAAATAAATATGACATGAGAGGCTTGAGAGAGGAAAAACAGCCAGCGGTGAACCCTCATGACATCACTTCATACCAGGAGATCTCTATGCCAAACTCTCTTTAATCTTCTTGGGGGATTGTGGATTTTGCGAACTTCCGTATTGGTGTGTAAGTAAATTTTGGTGTAGAAACGTTGGTATAAATGTTTAATGGTTGTGTCTATGGATGTGATGTTCAAGTCGCGGTGTAAAGTCTTGTTGCTAACATATGGTGGGCATTGCGTGATCAGTCGAAGAGTCTTGGATTGAAATACCTGTATTCTTTTGATGTTCGAAGTCTTGGCTATATCATATTTGTAAGCCATAGGTCCAGAGAGGTCGGAGAAGATAGGTATAACAATTCAGTTTTTGTCGAGTAGATAATTTAGAACGTCTATTCAAAATACTGTACAATAGTCTAAGTCGCCGGTCTAGTGTGAGTTGTGTCGTCCGAGTGAGGGTTCCAGGTCAGTCTACTATCGAGGGTTAATCCTAAATATTTTACGGAAGAAGTATGAGGTTATGTCTAGTTTTCAATGAATACCGGGGGGGCAGTCACCACGGCGGAGAGCGAATGTTACATGTTGACATTTTGTGGTGTTAAATTTAATTTTCCAAGATTTACTCCAAACTTCAATTTTGTTGAGGTGTTGCTGTAGTATGAGTGAAGTTGTATGAGGATCTGTGTGAGAGGCTAGAATGGCGGTGTCATCTGCGTATGTGGCTGTTAATGTGAGAGGGTCGGTGGGTAAGTCGAAGGTGTACATGGAGTATAATAGGGGGGCTAATAGTCAAATATAAAATAAAAATATGTATTTAATATTAAAAGTGCAATATAATCCAAATTAAATATGGGAAAGTAACTAAAGCTTAAGAGGACAGAGTAATAAAAAAATAAAATGAAATTGATTTACTCCACATATACAGTGTTTAGATTCTATACTGTACGAGTGGAGTAAGCCAGTTTTATTCATTTTTTTTTTACTTTTTGTACCCTGAGTTACTAGTTTCGTTTCCATATTTATATTTTAAATGTATTCATAGATGTGTCACTGATATTGGCGTAGTTGAAACCCGGTTCTGGTCGGAAATAAAACAGTGAGAAGAGAACGTATTTTATTTCTAGAATTATAATTATCTTCAATGTGAGCATATATTTTCACAAATTGTTGAAATCGATGAGATGACTATTTTTTATCTGGATAATTTGACCTGGAATTAACTCATATAAGAATTAATAATTGTATAATATTTATAAATATATATGTCTTTTAAAAAATTGTATCTATAATAATATATTTGGATTTGTGAAATTTTTGTTAGTTCTGATTATTTTATATTGACTGGTTTTTAGTGCAAAAAAAAAAGAAGTGTTTTATAATAAAATAGCAGTCAAAACTATTTTTTTAATATATTTAAAAAAATGTACGTATATTTTTATTGATACTAGTATTTAAATTTTAATATCACGTCATTATTTGAATCTTCAAATTTTTATTGTAATTAAACGTTTTTCCTTTTTACCAAAAAATTATTAATTAATTTTTAGAAATAGAGGGTGGGGCGAAAATAATGAAGAGTCTGACGTAAATATAAATTGTAAATAATAAATTTAATATCAATTATGTATCAGACAAAATAGCTAATGACAGAGCCAAAGAAAGTTTAAATTGTATATACGTGTATAACGAAACCAAAGAAATATGTTTCGTCTTTACCTAAGTAATTCTTAATTAACTCAATCCAAAGAGAATTAAATTTTGCTTTAAAAATATGGTTAATTATTTGTAAAAAATTTATATTACCAGCTTTGAATTATATCTCTATTTCAATGTGTAAATGTATGTATATGCAGGATATCTGAAGAGAGGATACCGTGACTGCGAGGACTTGTAGGAAAATTGAAAAGAGCTATATCATGCTGTCTCTTAAAATTAAGCATATTTTATAATTTGTTCAGATTTTTAATTAACAAACTTTCTGATGCAAATGCAGTACGAAAATTTTATTCAAAGCTCGCATCACTGATGTGTAACAAGATGGTACATTTTCCTGAAACTACTACAATTGCCCACATGTTATAGGGGAGCTGTGGAGATTGAAATTTTCTAATAATGGATCTACCTTTGATTTCCTATAACAATATGTATGAATAGTGCGTCGAGCGACATAAATTTTTGAAAGATACTAATATTCCCCCCAATTTTCACGAAAACAACCAAATACTATCTTTCGCCATTCTTGTCTACCCCAGGCCTGTCTTCTTCATTCCCATCGTACCGAGGCCATCCTCCAGCCAACCTGAGCGGTCTCCCTATTCTTTCTGTCCTCCCGGGTGATCCTCCAGCTTCTTCTCGGTGATCTGTCGTGTCTCTATCCTCTTTAATGTCCCAACCATCATAGCCTCGCCTGCTTCCTCAGCTCTCTATTGAATCTGTAGAGATTAAAATTTCCTATCGAAGGTCGTACCATTGATTTCCTACAACGAATTGAGCGCCGAGCAATAGACATTTTAGAAACGTATCTATATTCACCCAAATTTTCGCGAAAGCAGCTATACTTAAGCAAAAATTATATTTTCAGAATTAAAGAGTATTCAACTTACAAGGAGATTTTTTTTTTCTGTTTCTAATAATTTCGCAATAAATTACGGAGAAGATACAATCTCCTGAACAACCCTTCGTTGTAAGTGCAGTAAAATAGTGAGTGAACATTTTTTCTGTATTTTGATTCATGTAATTTGTCAAAATATTGTTGGTTGAGATTTTGTATGGTGCCAGTAGATCAACTTGCGATCGTGTCCAAATTAACTTTTTAGAAGAAATATTCCGCGTCCTGTTAGATAGAGGGAATTGTTACATTTACGTAGCTTTCATTGCCATGATGATTTCTCTACATGTACATAAAGGAAATTTATTTTACACCCCATTTATAAAGAGGTTGGCCTGGGATCAAATCAAATAGAACAACATGGTGCCTCCATTTTTCATTCTATTATTTTATGGTTGCCTTTGATCTACAATTGAAGTAAGCAATGGTGAAGTTAAAGAATAATAACAACCATATTTATTTCCGTTGAATCATAAAATGGTTATTGAATAGTTATACAATTTTGTACATCAAAATAGCTTATAAATTAATCTTTCAATAATTGTAATTTGAGGCAATTGAGGTATATTTATTTTAAAACAATAATTCAATCAAGTTGTAGAATATATGATTGAAAGCGTAAATTATGGATCATTCTGTATTTAGAATTTGTATTTTTAGAATTGAAAATGACATGAAGTCGAAACGTCTAATGAAATAAAGAATTATTGTTTTAAAATAAATATACCTCAATTGCCTCAAATTACAATTATTGAGAGATTATAAAAAGTAAGGTAAAATAAATTCAAATTGATCTTATAAATTAAATAAATCTTAGAATACAAAGACATATGAGATGAATAATAATAATTATAAAAAATAAATAAATAAAATAGATACTATTTTTATAAAATGTTTAATTAGAAATATTATATATAGGTAATATGTCTTCTATCACGATAATATTTTGGGCGATTACACTCCCCTTCCCCAGGTCATAAAGAGCGACACAATAAAATAAGTAAAAAAATGGGGGTTATTTTCTAACTCTTATTTACTGGTTATAATTTGGTTATACACCTACAAGGCCAATTGGTTAGTGTATTTCCTTCAAGGACCACCTTCTATATACAAATTTCAAGCATGTACAAGAGAGAAGAGATATTCTTACTCCCAATTTATTTTTCCTATAAGACCATTCGGTTAGGGTATTTCCTTCAAAGACTTTTTTTTATATACATACATTTATTATTTTATGATCACTTAGAATGTAAGAAAAAGAAAATATTGTAAATAAAATGTTCTTTAGATTCACAATATGCATATCGTTTTTGAATATTGAAGCCTGTGAAATTGTTTTAAAAATATTAAAAAAAAAAAAAAAAAAAAAAAAAGCTATTTTAAGTTAAATATGAAAGCATAAAGTTTATTCGTTCCTGTAAATGTTTCTCTAAATCTTTTCAATGTTTATAATAAGCTAAATGGCTTGAAATTTTATTAAAAAAATTCTTTCAACACGAATTTCGGATTTAATAATTTAGAAAGAATAAAACATTTATGTTTGGCCTAATACTAAAAAATTAATATATTTTTTTTTTTCATCTTGTTGTCTTATGCTCACTGTTTGTAATAACTACTTAAAATTAAATTACACCTTTGCCAATTACTGTTAAAATATTTTACAAATTAAAAAGAGATTAATAATAGAAAGAAAAGGGAAGAATATACATCCTGTGATTTGCAGGAATATTGGATATTTCTTTTATAAAGATTCTAAAATATAAAATTGCTGTGTATATGTGTATAGCAAATATAAAACTAATTTTAAAAAATATAGAAATTTGTGTATTATTTTCATATTGATAACCTCCATTATTATTGATATTCCTAATGTAATATTGATAGATACATATATAGTTATATGTTTATAGAGAAATTGTTTGTATGCATGTGAATGTATTGAAATGAGGGTGAAATTTTATTTTTTAAAGTCTAATGTTTTAGGTCTCGTGAGAAGATGAAATTCGGAAATATATTTGTGTTATGATGTCAACAAGAGATGGGGCAAAGCAAGCGTTTCATGCGATATTTTTCCAATCTAATGTAATATCTGAGAAATATCTTACCAATAATAAAAAAAAGTCGCCGGTGAATCACCGGAAATGTACTTCCCCAGCACGAATTAATCAATAAACATTTCGCTCTTCAACCAATGGGGCGTTGAATCCTTATATTAAATTGTGTGTCGATACATTCATTACGTTAGAAAGGTTTTTGAGTCTGATCCAATCAGTCGATTCCGCAAAAAGTCAATAGGTGTCATGTTTCCCCCCAAGGACGACCGAACACCTTCTGGATACTTATGAAATTTTGTGTCGATACATTCATTCTATCAGGGCTTACCTTGTTTACAAACATACACACAGAAAGACAGTATTTTTTTTTTTCATTTTAAGAATAGGGAGTCGGAAAATATAAAACTCTATTGATTACTCAACATTGAATTTCTGACCGATTACCTAACTTTACGTATAATAATAATAATAATAATAATTATAAAGTTATTTCCGTTAAACCAATACATTGTAATAGGATACGTCAAAAGAATTTATACATTAAGATAGCTTATAAATTAAATTTATAACTACTTGAGTCTAACACATCTATGATTAGTAGTAATAAGAAAACTATTAAAAAAAGTAAAATGAAATTAATAAAAACTAAACAAATAAATACTTAAAAATATATAAGTATATAAACAAAATTAATACAAGATACGTTTGTAATAAGTAGGCACATTTTTCAATTTAATAAAAGTTAAGATACCTAACTATATCTCAAAAAAAAAACTTCGGAAGTGTTTTTATCCCAACGATGTTTCGAGGCGTTCTCTCGTCGCATCATCAGGCCCAACGTGCGCGATTTAGAAAAGAAAGAAAACAATGTAACTATAACAATATATGAAAAATAATATATATATATATATATATATATATATATATATATATATATATATATAGATTAACCAATTATAAATGAATGTATAAAAAAGTCTAAATAAATAAAAAATTATAATTGAATAAATAAAACAATAACGTACATTGGACTGACCTTTAAGGTGTGGAGGAACTCTGCCCAAAAAATAAAATTGAAAGCTTTGTATCAAATTATGTTTATATATTATACTTCGTATACCTTAAAATGTCAAATAGTGATAATAAATATTGATTAGGATAGATGATATGTTTAGAAGCCTGTGCTATTGTAGGAACCTTTCTTATGTCGATTCCCATCCTATATATTATTTAATTAAGTTATTTAGGTATGCTATTAAACATTTTTTTTTAATAACAAGCTAAATTCTTGAATGCACAAAGGAGAAAAAAATATATATATGCCTACACAACATCAATATAACTCTTTCAAGAGGCTTCCAAAAATATGTCAGTATTTTTTATTTTTCCTTTTTACACCAACATGCAAGCAGCGAAGTGTAAAATCGACACATCCACCAGACTTGTGTTTCAATAGAGAATCCATGCGTTAAAAATTCTTTCAGCCTTATTCGTTGTCTATTTTTTGAAAAAAGAAAAAAAAAATTAAGTTTCAAAGCCTCTGAACTTCGAAGACCATGTCAATTTTATGAATATTTTTTTTTAGGATATGATGTTCAAAGGCAATAGGAAGTTATTATTATTTATGAAAAAGAATATAAATTATTTTTAGATTGTAATCCACTTTAAAAGGAAGTTGGATTCTAAGGAAAAGGAAAATATAGTCCTTTCCCACACAAGATATATATTTAGGGTGAGCTCTTTCGGTTGTTCCACCATCCACCCTTTAAAAAGCACATACAATATACAACAATGTACCAATTTACATATCATTATTTTATATTATGTATTTTATAATATAATTTGTTTTAAAAATCTTCTGAAAAATTAGGTATATATTTAAGTTTATCAGAAAATAATAAAAGCAGACATTGCTGCAAAAGACGCTGCACTCTCCCCCTTACTACCTCAACAAACAGTTAACACGGCACAAGACCTTTCGACCTACTTCAAAAAAAAAAATTGAACAACACTGGAACAATCAATGGACTCAGACGGAAGACAACAAACTCCGAAAAATAAAAGACGAAAACAAGCCATGGAAACCTCCAAGCACCGTGAACAGACGAGACACGGTAGTCATCACAAGACTAAGACTTGGACATACGAAACTGACACATTCCTACTTACTTCTTGGACTTGAACACCCGACATGCTCCTGCAACCAAGACTACACAGAGCTCACAGTACAACATATACTGACTAACTGCACAAACTACACCGCATTAAGAAACAAATACAAACTACCGACTGACATGAAAAAACTACTTCAAACACCCACCGACGAATACAACGGACTCATCCAGTTCCTTCAAGACACAAAATTCTACCAAGACATATAGAAGCAATAGTCGTCGCTAATGGCCCTGCAGTCGATGCGACGTTAAATAAAAACTAAGAAAAAATAAATAAATAAAAAAAAATAATAAAAAATTAAAAAGTTATAAAAATTGGTAAATATAAAAAATCCTATCTATCCAACAAATTTGTACAAAAAAACGGAAGGAACGCGATATTGACCATGGAGGTAGACAGAAGTTTTATCTTTGTGCATATTCTTAGACTTGCTAAGGAGAATAAGAGACTTATTCCTTCATGAAGAAGACTAGGAAAAGAGGAAGCCCAGCGCTTTTAGGTAAGGAGTAAAAACGCTGGATGCTTAGGTCCTTGGGTGCCTGCACCAGCCCTTGTTTATCTTCTTACTTCCCCAGTTATACGAAGTAGAGGGGAAGTTCGGTAATCGGTGAAAAATTCGATGCGGAGTATTCAACGGAACTTTATGTTTTCCGACCGCTAGATTCCAAATATGAAAAAAAAAGTGTGTCTGTGTGTCTATGAACACGATAACTTACTATAGAATGGATGTACCGACACTAATTTTATATGCCAATCCAGAACCCTCAAACGTCGACATTTATTGTTCTTCTGCCAAATCGACGGAAGGGATTAGGGGGGATTCTTAACATAAAACTAATAACTGCCAATAGAATGAAAATATCGAAACGCAATTTTATATCGATGACTAAAACCCTATAAGGGGAACACCTTTCGATTTTCGGAGGTGGGATTAGAAGTGGGTTCAACTCAACAACCCCAATAACTGTCGATGTGTAATGAATGTATCGACATGAAATTTCATATTCAAAGCCAAAACCGAATGAGGGCATAACCTGTCAAATTTTAGCGATATCTGCTGAAGGAAAGGTTTAATTAATTTATTTACACCACATTATTTATGGCGCTTTCACATATTACCAAAAAATTAAATTTAAGAAACCGGAATTTTTAAAGAAAAACATTTTTTTTTAAAGATTAAGTTTTAGAAGTATCAAAAATTTTGGAAAATATCATATTTTGGTGGGGTCACCCTGTTCGATAGAAGAGATGGAGGGAAGTTTAAGACTTCATTTTAATGGCTCTGAGCTGCTGTTAATGCCTACTTTTTAAAGCTTTGGCCATAAATTTGTTTTAGTAGAGCCATCTTAAAAAGTTAAGTCATTTTGAATAATTTTCCCTTGTTCCTTTTTATGGGTGACATTTTTATTCCCTTTGGACGACACTTGATGGGCAGTTAGTAAACAGTTTCTTAGAGAAGTGTAAAGGTTAATAATATTTGAGTTAATACATAAAAAACTGTATTAAAAGGATAATGAGAGAATAACTCTAACATTAAACGTGACCGTATCATCAAAATAATTTTTTTTTTCAGTAATGAACAGTGAATATTTGAGTATTTTAAGGCTGAACGCCGTAGATAATTGTCCTATGTTTGATTCACCTGCGTTTTGTGAAAAAACGTTCTCCTTTTTTTATTCTGCTATTTTTATTCTCTTACAGCTTTATAGTATAAGTATTGTAATCGTGCTAAATTCCGAGATCGAGTTCCGATGGGAATTGCACGTTTCAAGATCCCCGTCTGGGCGTATAAGTAGACACTTTGTGAGCTCTCCAATGCAGAAATGTTTGTAGGAATGAACTTGAAATTTGAAATAAAGATGTCATTTGTACTAACATAGATTTGATTGAAATCAGACGAAAATTAAAACAACTTCATTTCGAGGACTAAGTACATTTTCTCTTGTATTTATGCCCTCATCAAAAAATTTCCTCAAGGAAAGTCGTAGAGAATACTAAGAGGGACGTTGTATATTACTTTCTTCGAAGGTCTCTCGGTTTGCGAGATACATCCCGAAAACCATCTTGAAATGAGATCCCAAAAAAAAATTTTTTGGACATGTCTTTGATTTATGCCAAAACGGTATATCTTTTTTTTAACCTTAGGTTTTTCATCTAGTAGGTAATGAGAAAAATTGAGCACATTGGATGGAGGTCCCGAGCCGGTATGATGTCAGATACTCGTTATAGAACCCTTACTCTAGTTAAATAAATTTTATTTACTTCGTTGGCCAGCCGCTTTCAACGTTCTCGGTTCTGGGTCACCCTGGGATTCCATTTGACAATATGGAATTCGGTCTAGTCTCTCTTGATGATGTCCGCCACCGGAGTTTTCTTGGTCTTCCTGGAGGTCTCCTTTCCTGGATGCTGACCTGAAGGACTCAGTTCGACAGTCTGTGGGAGCTGCTCCCCGCTCACTGAAGTCTTCGCCCCTTCATCTCACGTCTTCACAGTCCCAAGGAGAGTCACCTCTTGCTTTTAAACTGATGTATCTTCTTCAGGAGTCGTGGACCAAGTACCGCAGCCGTACTGCAGCACGGCTTTACTTTATACCTTAAGTGGCTGAGCAGAGACCTGGATTTCAGAAGTGTGAGGACCGATATGTACGCTCTGTTGCCACTGGATGCAATAAATTAGTTAATGATTATCATGGTCGGGCTTTTAAATTTAGTTAACTACGGTGTCATATTGTCCACTACCAGAGCATTCTTTTGTCGCTCTGGTGGACATGAGCACCTTTCTTATGTGAGAATCCTAAATTTTGCCTACCCAGGTTTAGTTACCTAAAGTTCTTTAAAGGTCCAAAGTTATTAAAGGTATTTAAAGAGTATCTGACATCGTACAGGCTTGGGACCATAGCTTAACATCCCATCCGAAGGACGACGTGCTTAAGTTTTTTTTACCTCCCAGGTAAAATAAATTAAGAGCCTAAGCCGGGTTTCGAATCCGCGATCTTGAGCTCAGTAGGCTAGCACGCTACCTCTGAAATACCGGGGATTTCTGGATGCGTTGATCTATCGTTTACTAAACCTGGTATGGAAAATTTAGGATTTCCATAGAAGAGTAGGGCTAATGGCCACCGGAGCGACCTATCTGGTAGATGTGACCTCATAGCTTAAAGCCAGAGCATGAGTCAAAAAACACTGCTCATATACTCAAATAGACATTAGAAAAAATTATTAATATTGTCTAACTACTAATCTAGGCGTAATAATACAATAGCAGTTAATCCATAGTAGTTAATTGGAGTGGTCAGGTGTTTGGTGTTTGGGCAGTCGTTTGTCTTCGTTGATGCTGACCACTTGTCATAGAATGACGGCTACATACTGAATCGGCTTACGTCTAGATATATCACTAGGGCATTTGGCAATAGGCAAACTCTAATTCATTACGTTGATTGTGACCCTTTCAAAAATTCCCAAAACATTTAGTAAAACGTAGATTGCTTTTCTGTTAAAAATGCGTTTTAATTCACAACGGGTTATTCGATTTTTGTGTTAAACTGCCCCCTCCATTTTTAACAAAAGACAATCCTTTTTATTTTATTTATTTTTATTATCAAATATTGTTCGCTTCATTCATGTACGATGCATATTAACGTTGTTATTAGTTATTTACACAACATCCATGGGAAGGAGTTCTTTCTATAAAATAAAACACTTCCCGGACGGGATTTGAGCCCGCGAGGTGAAACCATTGAACCAAAGCCCTACGCTCTAGTCCGCACGGTACCACGGCCCCAAATCACTTTTATTCACCTTATACACTCATTCTATCGGGAGTTATCGTAGATATACACTGTGATAATTATTTGAATTACCACATTTCCTGTAGAAATTTGATCTCTTTCTTTATTTAAATTTTGATTTCTACAGTAGTTTTCGAAAAAGACCCTAAAAAATTATTATCAATAATTTAAGACGTGCAATTTTTAAGAAAGTACACGTATACAACAAAAAAATTCCATTTAACAAACTTTACACTTGGATTTACAAAGAGATACTTATTTTTTAATAATTTTAAATAATATTAATTTCTAATCCAAGGTTTTTCAAATGATATTACTGGGCCAACAGGGAAGATGAATAGAATAGGATTTTAAGAGGACAAACAATTGGGTTATTTTCTTTATTTACACATTATAATAAAAAATCTGAACATTGAACAAAACAAAAATAAAACGAAAAACAAAATCATTAAACTAAATACGTAAAAACTATTTTTTTTTGTTCTTTTTGTTTGGGCATATTGAAAAATATATATTATTAATTGTACCTTCTCGACGCCTCTACCACACAAACCAGACCCCGACAACTCTTCACACTTCAATTCCACCCCAGTCAACTTTCATCTAATTGTTCAACTTCACTATATTTAAAACATATCAATTTACAGTGCACCGTTCCAGAGCTAGCTCACGACTCAACTCTCTATTTGCTTCACAGCTGTTTTCATTTTATTATGTACCTTGTTTTTTTTAAGACCTTGATATATATATATAATATATATATATATATTATATTATAATAAAAAAAATTACTTTTTATTCATAAAAAAAATGTTCAGTAGTTTACATCACAACACAGATTAGCATAGAGACTAAAGTAGATGTAGAAATTAGTTTGTACTATTTTTATTGTAAGTAATTAGATTTTTTATTTCATACTGATATTTTGATTTTATTTGTAATTTAGGTTTAGGTAAATAAACCCAATATTTTTTCTCTTATTCTATGCTATTCATTTTCCCTGTGAATTTATACCTTTGAATTAGATTGAACATTTTTGAAAATTTAGGAAAACAATATGGCATCTCATTATTATATTTAGATATTTTTTTAGGACCCTTTTCGGAAATTACTGTAGAAATCAAAATTTAGTAGAAGACCTTCATTATCACACTGTGTCCGTATGTCATTAACGACCAACTGTCATTAGAATGAATATGCAATGTATGAATATCAGTTTTTATTGTCGACTCAGACCTTCCTCAGTAAGATGGGAACCACCTTCATATTATATACTAAATTAGAATTAATACTAATATTAGTCTATATATTATATAATACAGATAGTTTTGCTCAAAACCTAAATATGTTTATGATTCAATAAAAAATGTTCATCTGTCAACCATCGTTTGTTTTGTTGAATACATTTAATTTAGTTAAATTGTTCAAGTTTGATTAAAAGTTGCACGGAGTGGTGGGTGCGTACAGTTTGACCGAAGTTGTGATGTAATGTAATGGTTGGTTCGAATTAACTTACAAGTCCCAAGGTTGGGGTTTGTGGTTCTCTGCCGTACAACTTGATGAGACTTCAGGATTTCCCTGAACTATCGCAACCAATGCTCTGCCTTGGAATTTTTGGAATACTGACGTGGCCCAGGATAACTAACAATAGATTAATTGATAATATATCAAATGGTTCCCTTGAATGTATCTGTATTTAACTGGTTTACATGAGAGAAGTTAGACCGTGTTTTTTTTATTTTTTGTAATTTGTTCCTCAGCTATACGAAGTATAGGGGAAGTTATGTAATCGGTCTGAAATTCGATGTTGAGTCTTCATGGGAATTTCGTATTTTCCGACGCTCTGATTCCATAAATTAAAAAGTTTCTGTGTACGTGTGTTAGTGAACACGATAACTCCCGATAGAATTAATTTTTCGACACCAAATTGTATATGTGTATCCAGAACCTTCTAAGGACGACATCTATTGAAAGCCAAATTGGGCAGAGGAAAGGGGGGGGATTAGGGGGAGGCTTAACTCAAAAACACTAATAACTGCCGATGTAATGAAGCCTCGAGATATTCGAGAGAAAGGTTCTGCGGAGGGTCCTAGATCCGGTCCAGAAGAACGGCATGTTCAGGATTAAAAATAATGCCGAGGTCGCTGCGGAGTTTGGAGAGCCCAAGGTCACGACGTGATAAGACTGGCGAGGCTTAGATGGGCGGGCCATGTGCAAAGGATGCAGGAGGCTGAAACCCCACGAAGACTGATTGTAGTCATCCCGGAGGGAAACAGAGGACGAGGAAGACCCAGGAAGAGATGGATGGACGCACTGCACTCATGGGGACGCAAGGAACCTTCGGCTGCAAAACTGGAGAACGCTGGCGCTGGACAGGAATCTTTGGGGGAAGTCTCTGGAGTAGGCCAAGGCTCGAATGGAGCTGTAGTGCCGAGCATGTAAGTATGTAATGAATGTATCGATACAATGACAATTTAGTATGAGAATTCAGAAGGCTTTGTGTCAAGTCAACTATTGATAATCACCCCAAATGGTCGATTTGTTTTGGAGGCAGAGAGAGATCGAGTTTTCAAAGGAGATACATGTTTGAAAACCCTTTAACACGTGTTGGCTATTTTGGCGATGAAGACTGTGTGTAAAAGATTGGAACTTGTGAGCGCCTCAAAACAAAAACGATGTTGCAATAAACTTGAAATTTGAAATGGAGGTGAAATATGTGCTAACTTAGATCTCGGAAGAACATTAAGACCACATTATTTCGGGGCTTAAGTACATTTTACAAGATGTGACTTATATTTATGACCTAATCAAACATCTCACAACATATAAGTTGTAGGAAAAAACTGAGGACACATTTTATATATTTTTCGTTTTATTTTTTATATTCTCCATATTTTTTATTGGCATTAGGTATGCACGATGCATATTAGCCATGTCTCTATAATGATGTTATGTAGTTATTTAGAACATCCATGGCCCCGCCCCGGGAGGGAGTTCTATCTTCGAAATGAAACTCTCTCCTGGACGGGATTCGCACCCGAAACCATGGTGAGATCATGCGACTAAACTACGCTCTATCCCACATGACGACCATGGGCCCCGCATCTAATTATAATATGTATATATTTTGATTATTGGTATTTTTTTAATTTTATTATTAAGGATAAAAATAAGATGTATATGATATGGCAATTACAACACTTTCTTATACCAACCACTTTTGTACAGATCCCTCTCTCTCCCCTCCCTCCCTTCCAAATTCATTTCAATGAATGTATTGACTTGAATATTTATGTGTATCCAGAACCCTATTGATTTTCAGCCAAATTTATCAAATTATGGAAGGGTGAGGGGGCTTAACACATTAACTCTTGTAACTGTCGATGTAACGGATGTATCAACACAAAAGTAAGTATGATGATTCAAATGTCGTTGAGTTATTTTATATAACCTATTAATTTTCGACCATATCGATAAATATAGCGACTAGTTTCGTGATGCCCAAGAAATCGCCATGCGGTTTTCTAGTGTCCATCTGATTCTTTTCATCGCATCTTTCCTCGATTTCTTCAACCTGTCTACAATCGTTGGTTATGATGAAAGCCCGTTCCTCTCCACATCTGCCATCAATTTTGATAGAGGTGTTCTCAGCATCAAAATAGATCTATCACTGCTAAACTTCTACAAAACATTATAATTGACCACGTGTCGCTTACACAGGGCAGATCTTCAGACGTACACGTTCTCCTCCATTCCATTAAAAACCTTTATCTTAGCTAAGTAACTAAATCTGGGTAGGCGAAATTTCGAACTTCCAGAGTGGAGACTTTCCACAATAAGTTATTCATTCATAGCTGTGCCACTGATGATGACGCTGTAGCGTTAAAACCCGGTTCTGATGAAGCTATGATGGAGTTGATTTTTTCATAGTTTTTATTATTTCTTGAATAAAGTGTTGCATTCCTACACTTCTGAGAACATTGTGAGCCCAAATTTCTCCCAGGACAAAGCACTACTATCTGAAGCTTCTCCTAAATCTTATCCGCAGTTAGAGGTTGGGGCGGGCGAAGAGCCCCTCCGGACGGACTAAAGGGCTAATTTAATCTAAGACGCGGGGGGCGGGGTGCATAGTTGAGCCACTGGCCACTTCACCACTAGGGTCCCTTTGTAAACAGCATATTGGAGCACCATCCACCGAGGAATGCTCCATCCATTGTTCAGGTTTGGAGGCTCCCATTCAGAGGCAAACATCAATACCAACCCTCCAATTGTTTATTATTAATGTAACTTTGTTTGATAAATTAGTATTTTCCTTTTGTATATCGCCGTTCTTGGAGATGGTGACCCGTGAAATGAGACCTCACATTGCAGAGGGTCCAGTCCATTCTGTTCCTAGTTCACTGAATGTGGCGGGGTCGCCGTTTTTAGTTCCTTGAACATATATTATAAGGAAATATTGAAATTCGAGATCATGTTTTTAATGGATTTTCACGATTTAAGGTCCCCTGATTATGTGTTGAGTAATTTCACGATGATGTCTGTTTGTGTATGTGATTGGAATTTCGTTCGTAAACGTAAATATTATTTCACTATTTCCTAATATGTCTGCGAATCCGATATTGTAAATAGTTTATGTAGAGAGAAAGAGAGAGAACAATTTCATCTATAATAAACTTACGAACTGAATAATTTATTTTTGGTCATTTCGTTGTTCATTTTTTGTTGTTGATTTTTAATGGCCCGGGACAAGTTCCATCTTGTAACCTCAATATTATAACTTACCCCCGTTCATTTAATAATTTTTTATTTAAATTACTAATATTTTTTTTTTACATACATTCATTCAAATAACGTGTTGAGGTCAGCTTTCAAAATGATTTTAATTTTGGGTATCGCGGGGTTGAAAAGTGACTCAGACTCTCAGATTTTTATCTGAAGGTAAAAAACCCTTGAGGATGGGACGTTAAGGGATGGTCCCGAACCTATACAAGGTATTCATTAAAAACCTTTATCTTAGCTAAGTAACTAAACCTCGAGTAGGCGAAATTTAGAACTTCCTGAGTGGAGTCAGTCCACAGTAATTTATTCATTCATAGCTGTGCCACTGATGATGACGCTGTAGCGTTGAAACCCGGTTCTGATCGCAAAAAAAAAAGCAACTGTTGGAAGACAATGTCTTTTATTTCCATGAGTATTTATACTTCATTTTTGAATAAAAGGGTAAGAAAGAAAACATCAAATCGGTTGCAAACTCAACATCGAACACAATGTGGTCAACTTACGACGACAGATCGCGGTGCAGAAAGCTGGTGTAGGCGACTAAAGAAAGAGTCCGTCGATGGAGTCGGCCTCATGCCCACCAGACCGACGAAAGAGGGCTCTGGTAGTAGGGGATATAACCTTGAACATTAATAAAGCTCAGAGTATAGTTTATAAATGCAAAGTGTACACAAAGAGGCAATTCCATTACTCTTTATAATATAAAGTTAATTTGAACAATTTAGTTGGATTTGAACAGGGACAACAGCTGTTTGCATATGCACAACCTGTTCTGAATAATTAAGGGAAGATCACTGTTGGATGTTATGAAGATAAGGTCGACAAATATACAATACAATGCACATTTAATGTGAGTGTAATGAATAAATAAGATAAATATAATTCGAGTAATAAATACAAGTGAAGAATAAAGGGGAAGGGCGCAATTATTTATTTTCTAAAAACAAATTTCTCCAATTTGAAACTTTTTTTTTTTTTTTTTTTTTTTTTTTTCTATTTATAAAGATACACTTGGCGCTTATGACCACGTTGTTGAGCGCCAGATTCAAAACCTAAACCTAAACCTATAAAGATACAACTGAAATATTGAGATATGGTGGCGTGATTGGCGTGTGAGAGGAATGTTGAAAAATATTAATAACGAAGATTATTCAAAGTGGCAATAAGTTGCGGTTCTACCTGCTCTTCAACCTTCGTTATGTGGTAAGTTTTGTGAAAATAATGTATTTGTGTATATCAATCGTCTAAGTGTCCTTAGATTTGAAATAGGACCAATACGTCCAATTTTATAGCTTTCCATAACATGTAAAATAAACTTTAATAGGAAATATTTCAAAGTATGTAATGTTTAAATTGTAACGCATAGCAACGAATTTTAAAGTATATTTTATACACCGCCATCTTAGCTGCTGCTGAACTTCACATACACGCCTCATTTACACTACAACACCATCTCACACAAATTGAAAACTGGTGCAACACATGGAAAATAAAACGTAATACAGAAAAATCACAGCACATCACATTTACACTTCGACGAGAAACATGCCCCTCCGTTTTCATCTACGACAAGCCCCTCCCTCAAACTAATACTGTATGGTACCTAGGACTGATATCAATCGAAGACTGACATGGAACCCTCACGTCTCACACGAAACACGCTGAACCTTCGACTCAAAATACTCTTCTAAATAGACGACACTTGTTACACTTACTTACTGAGACCATTATGAACATACGAATCACAGATATACGGTTCAGCAAAAACATCCAACATCAAACGAATTCAGGAGTTTCAGTCAAAAACCCTCAGACTGATAACACAATGCCCCCCATACATAAACAACAGAACACTTCATAACGATCTTATGATACAGACAGTACCCGACACAATACAAACTACTTACATACGGTTTTTTAGAAAACTTTACACACATACAAACCCAGAAATACGTACTTTATCTTCACAACACTTACCACAAAACCCCCCACGAAGGTTGAAGAGAAGATGGAACCGCGACTTACTGCCACCTTAAATCATATTCGTTCTTAATTTTTTTTTTTTTTACATCATTTTCCTTTACTTAACCATTTCTCTTACCCATCCGTCATAATTATCTTTCAATTCCTTTTTATTTATTTATTTACTTACCTATTTATTTTATTTATTTATTTTTATTTTTTCTGTTCTTGTCTTAATAATTAAAATAAATTTTCGTCCCGAGGACCTACCATTGTGTGGCCTTCCTCTCACATGCCCTTTATGCCAACATATCAATACCATCATAGATGCTGGTTGTTGCACCCTAGCAACGATTGTATCTTCATAAATAAAAGACAAAAAAAAAAAAAAATGATTGGTAGTTTATTATTAAAAATTATAATAAAAAATAAAACAATAATATACATGTGATGTGACCATAACAGAACTTTCTTATATCAATCACTTTATTACTCATATCAATATATCATATACTCGTATCAATCACTCAAATTCATTTTACAACAGCATTACTGCGTATAAAAAATGTTACTCTTAGAATTACGCTGTTCAATGAAATAAAGAAAACCGCAGACGCCAGCACATTACTTTCACATGCCCAGTAATGCCAATATGAAATGAATTCGAAAGGGTGAGGGATAGTGACCTGGAAAAAAGGGGTAAAAATGTCCACATGACATATTTTGTCAATTGAGTCTAGATATCTTATATTTATTAAGATATAAAAAAAAATAAGACAAATATTTATTTATTTTCATTATATATCTTCCTGGAAAATAAACTTGATGTCTTTTCGAAATTATATTTTTCCATTAGTATAAATTTTTTTTTTTTATCTTTTGAATTAGAAGTTCAGATAAACTTGAATTAGAAGTTTGAAGAGGTTTATAAAGAATATTAGGCTGACTGACTTATCTCAAGAGGATCGTCTGAATGGGAAGAAAAGATGAAACAGTCATAACGGACATTGGCAGGAAGTCTGGGATAAAATGGAATGGACTCAAGTGGCCCGTGATACCAGCTCCATTTTTGTAAGAGGTAATTACATCAAAGTAGCCATTTGGTACCAGCGTTTAGCTAGAGATAGAGATAAGGTTGGTAAATGAGTTGGAAGCGCCTGCTTCACAAGGCTTATACCATTCCCCAATGCTTTTCTGTATTACAGGTCCAATTTCTTGCAGGGGCTATAACCTTTTATAGCTTCAATGATATTATTTGGGTTTAAATGAAAGAAAGAACTTCTTTTATTTGGTTTTCGCTTCAGGTGTAATTCGATCAGTTCATTAAAACATTTCTACCAATAAACAGTGAACTAGAAATGATCTCTTAAAATCTCTCTCTCTCTATAATATATATGAGATTTTAAGAGAACTATATTGTAACGGTCTGTATTTAAGGGTAGATAATAATAAAAAAAAAAAAAATTACAGAATAAATAATAATAATTAAAAATCAACGAAGTATTAATTTTGTATCGTGAAGGCTTTGCATGGATGGAAGAGGGAAGGCTCATCTGGCGCTCGATCAGTCTCGCGAGGGTTTTGGAAGATTAGCAGAACATTTCATCCAACCATACGCAGAGTTACCATGTGTATCTCAGGACAGCTTCTGCATCCTACATCGAACACGTGATCCGCTGAAAAAAAAAAAGTATAATAGCTGAAATAGAAATTCAAACATAATTTATAAAAAAGCGAGCAGATTCTGATAATATTTTTGCGCTTGGTTTCGAACACATTGGTCCGAACCTTTTAAGGACACTTCTGAAAGAATTATAAAAAATATTAATCATAATTTAAATTATACTTGAATAAAATTATAATATAAAATAAAATTGTTTAATAATATTAAATAATAATAGAAGATGCACGAATATCGAATGTTTTCGCACTCCCACCAAAACCAATCAAGCTTTTGGACTAAAAATAATTGACTACATGATGGATTGACTTACAATCGTCATGCTAAATAGTGTCTCGATACATACATTACATCGGCAGTTATTAGTATTTTTGGGTTGAGCCCCCTTCATGTTTTCCGACAACATGATTAGAAAAATTAAAAGAAAAAAATGTCTAACACGATAAAATGAATAATTCGAAACGAAATTGTGTATAAAAGAATTTCATGAGGGCAACACTATTGTTGTTGAGGGCGCCAGTAGCTCTCCGTCCATCGAATGGGACGTTAAGCGATGGTTCCGAGCCTCTGTGATATCAGGTACTCGTTAAGGGTAACCTGGGTGGGCATAATTTAGGACTCTCACAGTAAAGTCAAGCACATGTCCTTCCAGAATGGCCTCTTAGTTAAAGCCCGGGCATGTGTCCATAGTAACTAACAAACCTATTGATGTTCCACCAAATCGACCAAAAGGAAAAGGGGGATTAGGGGGAAGGCTTAACTCAAAAACTCTAATAACTGCTAATGTAATGAATGTATCGAGACAAAATTTAGTATGAGGATTCTGAAGCCCCTATATAACTCTACTGTTGATTAATAAACGATAGATTAGTTTTGGTGGGATCGATCTAGGGAATACTAGTTTTTATTTTTCTCACAAACAATGTATATTTCTAGTTATGTATAGGATATGTTCTACATATTAAAAGGGGTCAAAATGTCTCTTGGAATAAATTCCTGGATGTGTAGAGAAGTTTGCCAGGCTATGTAGAAGTTACCCTGAAAGTCCCATGAATATAAAAAAGTTGAAAGACCCTTCTGATTTATCTAGTGGTGGAGCGAGACGATACGAGCACAAGATGCAAGTTGTTGGTTTAGAATCCAATATGGGAGGAGAGGGCTCGCTGGTT
This sequence comes from Aradus depressus, assembly GCA_963662175.1. NCBI lineage: Eukaryota > Metazoa > Arthropoda > Insecta > Hemiptera > Aradidae > Aradus > Aradus depressus. Next base: position 31,139,881 of record OY759217.1, on the reverse strand, counting down.
ATATTGGACCATGTATCTTGTGGTGGGATTCATGTAATCTTGTTGTGTATCATATCAAGTTACCTAACTTTAAGTTCCTTCTATATACCTACACTCTGTATATTCAGTTTAGCTGAGTATTAACTTAAGCTTGCACTACCTACCTACCACTACTGCCCAGAAACTAGATTTTATTTTGAATTTAAATTACAAAAAATGCTTACATTAAACATATAGTCAACAAAATGTATTCATATTTTCATGTACTCTGTAAATTGTGTAACATGAATGTTACCTGATAAAATAAAAATATTTATATAGTGAATTTTAAACATTTTAAATAAATAAATTTTAATAGTTTGGTTGATGTATTAAGGTTTTCGACTTCTTGGTCATTACACCTATCTGTTTATTTTTATTTTTTTATTTTCTCCCTTTATATATGTATATGTATATTTTTTCCCCTCATAAAGTCTAGGCAAGGAGTAGCTAAGAGGATGTTTGTCCTGCTCCAGAACAACGTCTCCTGTTAACTGAGGATTTCATTCGGGTGGAGAATTCGAAGAGAACTCTGGAAAAAGATAATGGTTATGGAGGGGTTTTTTTTTTTTTTTTTTTTTTTTTTTTTTTTTTTTTTTTTTTTTTTTTTTTTTTTTTTTTTTTTTTTTTTTTATCTCAGTTATGGCCTTATGCTGAGGCATATCGGCCAAATGGAGGGGTTCCATAGGTGGGTTCTCTTGCTGACTTGCGATGGTCTAACAGTTTTCAACTTGGAATGGTCTTAGGTCTATCTATATATATATATAGGTATATTTATTCACTGGACATGTGGAGAGCATCTATGGAACATTTGGCAAGGAAATCATTCAGATATTGTATGTTTGTATGTATATATATTTTTTTTTTAAACTTTGTTTTATAACTTTTTATATATTTTTTTAAATTTTCATTTAGTTTCGTTTATATAAAACACTTATAATATTTATAAAAATTAAAAATATTTATATAAGTCCAGGTTTTCCAGTGAATGACTCATTACATAATGCCGATAATAAGTAACAGAACACTACACAATGACCTCATGATATACACAGTACAGTGATACAATCCAGCACTTTTACAGACTTCTAATTTTTCAAATTATGACGCCACGACATACATTGACAGCTAAGTACGTCGATGACACTGCCATCTTAGCTGCTGCTGAATCTACCACACATGCCTCGTTCACATTACAACATTCTCACTCAAATTGTGAACTGATGCAATACTTAGAGAATTAAACTCAACACGGACATATTCACACTAAGACGAGACATTTTATCTACATCAAGCCCGTCCCTCAGAGAAACATTTAAATCTTACGATGGACATGGAACCCTCATACACGCCTCAGCCGTAATAAACTAAACAGGCATTTTAAAATGCTTTATTCACTTCTACACAGACATACAAAATTAACCTTAACACAAAAGCGTAACTGCTACACGTTCCTACTCGAACCACTCTGGTGAAAAGGCTCACAAATTAAGGGTTTTGCTAAAATATCTAATCTAAAACATATCCAAGTTTTACAGTTCAAAACACTCTCAGACTCATTACACAATGTCCACCATACGTAAGTAACAGTACATTCCACAATGACCTCATGATAAACACAGTACGCGACACAATTCTGGACCATTACAGACGTTTCCATAGCAAATTGCATTCACACACATACCCATCCATACACTCACTTTCTTCACCACACTTGCCATGCAATCCTATCAGGAGACAGAAGAGGAAGTGGAGTGTTGAGTTGCTATAAACCCAAATTTTAATTCCCCATTTCTTGAAACTTAACCATCATAATATCTCCCTTTATTGTTTTTATATTTCGCCCAGAGGAGCTACCACTGGGTGGCCTTCCTCTCTCACGCCTCTCAAGACATCTATCTAACTACCATCAACTGGGGTGACTTTGCCCAATTTTAAAAAAATTGTTTTTTTGGGGGTGTAAAAATTACTTAGTTGATCGTGTAGGGCGCTGTGGTCGTCGAGGCATTCATTTTACATGTAGAGGAGATGACCTTGTGTTTTGGCTCGTTTTCTGAAAAGTGATATCGCCGATCAGCTGTTTTTTCAACCTGATTCAATATCAAGGACAATTTGAAGTCTTCAAACTTTAATTTGTGCTGCCTTTTTGACAACGAGGTGAGTCCCATCAGTTATTATTATTATTAGTTGATGTAATGAAGATTGTGAAGCAATTAGAGTTTTGGTTTTGAACCTTACTTGGTTTTTATTTTAGTGGCCAATGTCACCCCAGGTTCCATGGGAAATTTGGGGTCACTTTGCCCATTACCTAATTGTTATTGTAGTACCATTTTTAAAAATGTATCATGAGGTTTCTTCCAACTATTCTGATTAATAATGAACGGATTGAATGAATCTATCCCACTTAGCGCTTTATTTTGTTTCAGCCATGATAACTTATCATCCGAAATTGGGTCACCGTCCATATATTGGGTACTCTCCCGAAACATTAAGAAAAGCAATGGAAGATGTTTTGGTCCAAAAAATGTCCATAAGAGCTCCTGCAGAGAAGCACAATGTTCCAAGGAAGACCCTCGGGAACAAAATCAAGGGTAAACATACTACCAAACCAGCTGGAGACCAGACTTCCTTGTCGCTACAAGAGGAAACCGAAATTTTAAATCAAATTTTGGTATGTGCCGATTAGAGTTTTTGAGCCCCCCTCCCATCCTCTGATCTTCTCTTAAAGTGAAATGATTGTTTTGGACGCATTTAACAATAACTCATGTTAAGACATATTGTATACACTCTTGATATATTGAAAGACCCAAGTTCACAACTAAGAATGGTAGTTCTACTGTTCGGGTAGAAAAAATAAGATATGTGGTGATGAAGTATCTGTAAAGGGTGGCCGGCAAGAAAATGATCATTTCTTATGTAGAAAAATAGGTTCACTCTTCCTGAAAAATAACGTAATTTTTTTTAGGAATTGAACCAAAAACCATTTTGGTAATTACACATCATTAGTAAGCTCCCTTGTTACCTTGCTTTCCACTTTTTCAACATGTTTACAAGGAAACTCCGTACAAATAATTAAAAAAATAGACATTTTTGTCACTTTGAAGTTCATCTTAATGATCCTTTTGATCCCAGCTTGTCGAACAACTAACTAGCTCCATTGTATTGAACTGTTCTCTCCATAAGTAAGAAACACAAGAGAAAAAACATTCAAGTTAACAAGCTCGGTTGTAAAAATACTGGCTCATTATTTTCCTTATATAAAAATAATATTTTTATCAGATATTTTGTCTTGTTCAAAAATAGTCTTGTACAAAACCCAGTATTGGACTTTATAGCTCGGAAACATGGACCATTTTGAAGGCAGATGAGTCTTCGAAAGGAAAATTCTTCGCTGAATATATGAAGAACCAACTGCTGTATCTATTCGAAGATGTGGACGTAATTAGGATCATAAAGTTGGGAAGACTGAGATGAGCTGAGTTATTTACTCAGTTTTTAGTTATTCACTTTATACTTAACTGATATTTGATCATTTATTGAATAACTGAAAAATTGATAATCATATAAATATTAAATAAAATTAATTACGGTAGAAATTTTAGGATATCAATGGATGAATTGTGTCAAGAAAATGAAATAAAAAGTTAAAACTTTTAATAACTTTCTTCTTCTTACTTTTAACTTTCGGGATTCGAATCCTTGATCTTCAGCTCAGTTAGTTTTCATCAATAAACTTCTGCTACCTACTTAAAAGTTTTTTTTTTGTATTTATTTAGCTGAAGCCACAACTATACAAAAACTGCACAGCCAGTGGTTGAGCTGACATATATACAAAAAAAAAAGTAAAGATGTACAAAAAAATAATAATGAAATAAAGTAAAAATAAAATAATAAAAAAATTACATGAAACGTTTGAGAGAGGAAAAACACTTAACTCTCTTTAGCCTTCTTGGGGGATTGTGGGGTGGATTTGGACGTAATATTTAGAGAACTTCCGGATTCGTGTGTAATTTTTGGTGTAGAAGCGTTGGTAAAGTGTTTGATGGTTGTATTGTTCAAGTCGCGTTGCTATTGTACGGTGGGCATGGCGTGATCAGTCCAAGAGTCTTGGATTAAAATACCTGTATTCTTTTGATGTTCGAAGTTTTGCCTATACTAAATATTTGTAACCTGGACCTGTGGCGAGTGGTGTAACAATTTAGTTTTTGTCTTGTAGATTATTTAGAACGCCCATTAAAATATTGTACAATAGTGTAAAAGTTGCCGGTCTAGTGTGAGTCCGTTTGTGAGGGTTCCAAGTCATTTACATTTTGAGGTGTTAAATTTGACTTTTCCAGAATTTACACTAAACTTCAATTTTGGTTTGAATAATTAATTTGGTTTTGGTTGCAATAGTATGAATAACGTGGTTTGAGAATCTGTGTGAGAGGCTAGAATGGCGGTGTCATCTGCATATATGGCTGTTAATGTAGTGGGTAAGTCGAAAGTGTGTACATGGAGTAGGGAAGCTAATATTGAGCCTTGAGGCACGCCGACTAGTTAAATTAATAAATGAATGTAGAAAATCTTGGTAAGCTAGGCAGACCGCCTACTACTCAGTGGGGGAGGTCCCATGTTGAAAATTAAAAACCATTTATTCTCTTTTAATTAAATGTCACTGGCAGGAAGACTCATTTGCCATGGTTTGTAATTATTTATTAACGTTCAAGTTGAGCGTAGAATAATATCTAGTGAATAGTAGCGGATAAACTAAAGATTATATTGATTACTAGGAGGTTATCAAGCTTCTCCGGTAACTTTAATGTTATCTGGCGGTTAGTTACTTAAATTACATAATCTATATTAATAAAGCTGAAACGGGGTTTGTTTGTTTGTTTGTTTGTTTGTATGTTTGTTTGTATGTTTGTTTGTTCCAGCATCACGCCCAAACCGCTGGACGGATTTTTATGAAATTTCCCATGTAGCATTCTTTTGAGCCCGATTGAATAATAGGCTATGTAGCGTCCCAAAATTTTGATCGGGAGGGGGGGTTGTAAGAGGGGCCTAAGTATATAAATAGTGCTAACTCATTAACTAATGGGCGAATCGTCATGAAACTTCACATGTAGTATTTTTAAAAGCCAAATAGGAAAAAAAGGTGTGTGGCGTCCCAAAGTTTTGAACGGGAGGGGGGGTTGTGGGGGGGGGGGGGGCCTAAGTATAAATATAGTGCTAACACATTAACTAATGGTCGATTTGTCATGAAATTTCACACGTAGTCTTTTTAAAAGCCAAACAAGAAAAAAAGGTGTGTGGCGTCCCAAAGTTTTGAACGGGAGGGGGGGTTGTGGGGGGGCCTAAGTATAAATATAGAGCTAACTCATTAACTAATGGGCGAATCGTCATGAAATTTCACATGTAGTATTTTTAAAAGCCAAATAGGAAAAAAAGGTGTGTGGCGTCCCAAAGTTTTGAACGGGAGGGGGGGTTGTGGGGGGGGGCCTAAGTATAAATATAGTGCTAACACATTAACTAATGGTCGATTTGTCATGAAATTTCACACGTAGTCTTTTTAAAAGCCAAACAAGAAAAAAAGGTGTGTGGCGTCCCAAAGTTTTGAACGGGAGGGGGGGTTGTGGGGGGGCCTAAGTATAAATATAGAGCTAACTCATTAACTAATGGGCGAATCGTCATGAAATTTCACATGTAGTATTTTTAAAAGCCAAATAGGAAAAAAAGGTGTGTGGCGTCCCAAAGTTTTGAACGGGAGGGGGGGTTGTGGGGGGGCCTAAGTATAAATATAGAGCTAACTCTTTAACGGTTGGTCGGATTGTCACGTAATTTCACATGTAGTATTTTTAAAAGCCAAATAGGAAAAAAAGGTGTGTGGCGTCCCAAAGTTTTGAACGGGAGGGGGGGTTGTGGGGGGGCCTAAGTATAAATATAGAGCTAACTCTTTAACGGTTGGTCGGATTGTCACGAAATTTCACATGGAGTATTCCTGAAGGCCAAATAGAAAAATAAGGTGTGTGGCGTTCCAAAGTTTTGATCGGGAGGGGGGGTTGTAAGGGGGGCCTACGTATATAAATAGTGCTAACTCATTAACTAATGGTCGAATTGTCATGAAATTTCACATGTAGTATTCCTAAAGGTCAAATAGAAATATTAGGTGTGTGACGGCCCAAAATTTTGAACAGGAAGGAGGGTTGTGGGGGGGGGGCTAAATATACATATAGAGTTAGCTCATTAACGGTTGGTCGTATTGTCACGAAATTTCGCATATATTATTCCTGAAGGCCAAATAGAAAAATAAGGAGTGTGGCGTCCCGAAGTTTTGAACGGGTGGCGGGGTTGAGGGGGGGGGGGGGACTAAGTATAAATATAGAGCTAGCTCATTAACGGTTGATCGTATTGTCATGAATCGGGATTGTCATGAATTTCACATGTAGTAGTAGTAACTATGTATTCGCTGTGGGGTTCACTGTTGCAAGACATTTACTAGCTGTGATGTCTAGCGTTCCTAATATCGTACTAGCTGTGGGGTCCGCTGTTGCAAGGTACCTATAAGACATTTACTAGCTGTAATGCCCAGCGTTTCTAATTACATACTAGCTGTGGGGTCTGCTGTTGCAAGGCGCTAGCAGTGTGGCCCAGCGTATTTCACTCGTAGGTACTATCTGTGGGGTTCGCAGTTGCAAGGCACCTACTACCTGTAGGGCCCAGCGTTCATAAAAACGTACTAGCTGTGGGGTCCGTTGTTGCAAGGCATTTACTAGCTGTAGTGCCCAGCGTTCCTAACTTCGTACTAGCTGTGGGGTCCGTTGTTGCAAGGCACTTACTAGCTGTAGTGCTCAGCCCCAGCGTTCCTAACTATGTACTGGCTGTGGGGTTCGCTGTTGCAAGGCACCTATAAGACATTTACTAGCTGTAATGCCCAGCGTTTCTAATTACATACTAGCTGTGGGGTCTGCTGTTGCAAGGCGCTAGCAGTGTGGCCCAGCGTATTTCACTCGTAGGTACTATCTGTGGGGTTCGCAGTTGCAAGGCACCTACTACCTGTAGGGCCCAGCGTTCATAAAAACGTACTAGCTGTGGGGTCCGTTGTTGCAAGGCATTTACTAGCTGTAGTGCCCAGCGTTCCTAACTTCGTACTAGCTGTGGGGTCCGTTGTTGCAAGGCATTTACTAGCTGTAGTGCCCAGCGTTCCTAACTATGTACTAGCTGTGAAGTTCGCTGTTGCAAAGCACTTAATAGCTGTGATGCCCAGCGTTCCTAACTTCGTACTAGCTGTGGGGTCCGCTGTTGCGAGGCACATACTAGCTGTGGTGACCAGCGTTCCTAACTACGTACTAGCTGTTGGGTCCGCCGTCGCAAGGCACATACTAGCTATGATGCCCAGCATTCCCAACTACGTACTAGCTGTGGTGCTCAGCGTTGCAAGCCACATACTAGCTGTGGTCACAAACGTTCTTAAGTACGCACTGACTAGGACGTCCAGCGATGCTAAGTATTCACTAGGTGTGGCTTCCGCCGTTGAAAGGCGCATACTAGCCCGGGCAACGCCGGGTATAACTGCTATAGATTTAATATTTGTTAAAACTGATAGAGAACGACCGGATTATCTGAATCCTACACAAAAATCAAAATAAAAATGTTTTTCAAAAAATTCACGCTATTTAACGGTTTATAGGCTTAATAATTGTTAAAACTGATACGACAGAATCAGATATATCCGAAAAGTCCCATCCGACGGACGACGTGCTCAAGGCTATTTTCAACATAAGTGAAATTTCACTTAACCAGGTTTATTTACATAACATACGTCTCATTATCGAGTACTTCACATTCGAAAAAGCCCTGGATCATCGCTTAAAGTCCCATCCGAAGGACGACGTGCTCAAAGTGTTTTTTAACTTCCCGATTGAAACATCTGACCTAAGTGCCTCAGCTAGATTTCTAAGTGGCGATCCTGGGCTCGGTAGACTCCATTCTTGAAATTTCTCGCTTTTTAACGGTTTATAGATTTAATATTTGTTAAAACTGATAGAGAACGACCGGATTGTCTGAATCCTACACAAAAATCAAAATAAAAATGTTTTTCAAAAAATTTGCGCTATTTAACGGTTTATAGGCTTAATAATTGTTAAAACTGATACGACAGATTCAGATTTATCCGGAAAGTCCCATCCGAAGGACGACGTGCTCAAGGCTATTTTCAACCTAAGTGATATTTCACCTACCCAGGTTTATTTACATAACATACGTCTCATTATCGAGTACCTCACATTCGAAAAAGCCCTGGATCATCGCTTAAAGTCCCATCCGAAGGACGACGTGCTCATAGTTATTTTTCACTTCCCGTGACATCTAAGTGCCTCAGCTAGATTTCTAAGTGGCGATCCTGAGCTCGGTAGACTCCATTCTTCAAATTTCTTGCTTTTTAACGGTTTATAGATTTAATATTTGTTAACTGACAGAGCCATAGAGTGTGCTGGTTTCGGATTGTGCCAACGTCAGCACAACGTTCAGACTGACTTTAAATATGGTGACACCGATCCACTATGGAAGAAAAATGCCAAAAAAAAAAAGATGTATGTATAGATATGAACACAAATTAAAACTCATGAATGTACTGTCGAGGAACTGAATAGCGTTATAGAAGATATTGGGAGAAAAATCAAAGTTCCCCGGGCAACGCCGGGTATAACTGCTATAGATTTAATGTTTGTTAAAACTGATAGAGAACGACCGGATTATCTGAATCCTACACAAAAATCAAAATAAAAATGTTTTTCAAAAAATTCACGCTATTCAACGGTTTATAGGCTTAATAATTGTTAAAACTGATACGACAGAATCAGATATATCCGAAAAGTCCCATCCGACGGACGACGTGCTCAAGGCTATTTTCAACCTAAGTGAAATTTCACCTAACCAGGTTTATTTACATAACATACGTCTCATTATCGAGTACTTCACATTCGAAAAAGCCCTGGATCATCGCTTAAAGTCCCATCCGAAGGACGACGTGCTCAAAGTGTTTTTTAACTTCCCGATTGAAACATCTGACCTAAGTGCCTCAGCTAGATTTCTAAGTGGCGATCCTGAGCTCGGTAGACTCCATTCTTCAAATTTCTCGCTTTTTAACGGTTTATAGATTTAATATTTCTTAAAACTGATAGAGAACGACCGGATTATCTGAATCCTACACAAAAATCAAAATAAAAATGTTTTTCAAGAAATTTGCGCTATTTAACGGTTTATAGGCTTAATAATTGTTAAAACTGATACGAGAGATTCAGATTTATCCGGAAAGTCCCATCCGAAGGACGACGTGCTCAAGGCTATTTTCAACCTAAGTGATATTTCACCTACCCAGGTTTATTTACATAACATACGTCTCATTATCGAGTACCTCACATTCGAAAAAGCCCTGGATCATCGCTTAAAGTCCCATCCGAAGGACGACGTGCTCATAGTTATTTTTCACTTCCCGATTAAAACATCTGACCTAAGTGCCTCAGCTAGATTTCTAAGTGGCGATCCTGAGCTCGGTAGACTCCATTCTTCAAATTTCTCGCTTTTTAACGGTTTATAGATTTAATATTTGTTAAAACTGATAGAGAACGACCGGATTGTCTGAATCCTACACAAAAATCAAAATAAAAATGTTTTTCAAAAAATTTGCGCTATTTAACGGTTTATAGGCTTAATAATTGTTAAAACTGATACGAGAGATTCAGATTTATCCGGAAAGTCCCATCCGAAGGACGACGTGCTCAAGGCTATTTTCAACCTAAGTGATATTTCACCTACCCAGGTTTATTTACATAACATACGTCTCATTATCGAGTACCTCACATTCGAAAAAGCCCTGGATCATCGCTTAAAGTCCCATCCGAAGGACGACGTGCTCAAAGTGTTTTTTAACTTCCCGATTGAAACATCTGACCTATGTGCCTCAACTAGATTTCTAAGTGGCGATCCTGAGCTCGGTAGACTCCATTCTTGAAATTTCTCGCTTTTTAACGGTTTATAGATTTAATATTTGTTAAAACTGATAGAGAACGACCGGATTATCTGAATCCTACACAAAAATCAAAATAAAAATGTTTTTCAAAAAATTTGCGCTATTTAACGGTTTATAGGCTTAATAATTGTTAAAACTGATACGACAGATTCAGATTTATCCGGAAAGTCCCATCCGAAGGACGACGTGCTCAAGGCTATTTTCAACCTAAGTGATATTTCACCTACCCAGGTTTATTTACATAACATACGTCTCATTATCGAGTACCTCACATTCGAAAAAGCCCTGGATCATCGCTTAAAGTCCCATCCGAAGGACGACGTGCTCATAGTTATTTTTCACTTCCCGTGACATCTGACCTAAGTGCCTCAGCTAGATTTCTAAGTGGCGATCCTGAGCTCGGTAGACTCCATTCTTCAAATTTCTTGCTTTTTAACGGTTTATAGATTTAATATTTGTTAACTGACAGAGCCATAGAGTGTGCTGGTTTCGGATTGTGCCAACGTCAGCACAACGTTCAGACTGACTTTAAATATGGTGACACCGATCCACTATGGAAGAAAAATGCCAAAAAAAAAAAGATGTATGTATAGATATGAACACAAATTAAAACTTGTGTACATTGTGATATAATCTATATTAATAAAGCTGAAACGGGGTTTGTTTGTTTGTTTGTTTGTATGTATGTATGTATGTTTGTTCCAGCATCACGCCCAAACCGCTGACGGATTTTTATGAAACTGCCCATGTAGCATTCTTTTGAGCCCGATTGAATAATAGGCTATGTGGCGTCCCAAAATTTTTATCGGGAGGGGGGGTTGTGGGGGGGCCTAAGTAAAAAATAGTGCTAACTCATTAACTAATGGGCGAATTGTCATGAAATTTCACATGTAGTATTTTTAAAATCCAAACAGGAAAAAAAGGTGTGTGGCGTCCCAAAGTTTTGATCGGGAGGGGGTGTTGTAAGGGGGGCCTAAGTATAAATATAGAGCTAACTCATTAACTAATGGGCGAATCGTCATGAAATTTCACACGTAGTATTTTTAAAAGCCAAGTAGGAAAAAAAGGTGTGTGGCGTCCCAAAGTTTTGTACGGGAGGGGGGGTTGTGGGGGGGCCTAAGTATAAATATAGAGCTAACTCATTAACTAATGGGCGAAACGTCATGAAATTTCACATGTAGTATTTTTAAAAGCCAAATAGGAAAAAAAGGTGTGTGGCGTCCCAAAGTTTTGATCGGGAGGGGGGGTTGTAAGGGGGGCCTAAGTATATAAATAGTGCTAATTCTTTAACGGTTGGTCGGATTGTCATGAAATTTTACAGGTAGTCTTTTTAAAAGCCAAACAAGAAAAAAAGGTGTGTGGCGTCCCAAAGTTTTGAACGGGAGGGGGGGTTGTGGGGGGGCCTAAGTATAATTATAGAGCTAACTCATTAACTAATGGGCGAATCGTCATGAAATTTCACGTAGTATTTTTAAAAGCCAAATAGGAAAAAAAGGTGTGTGGCGTCCCAAAGTTTTGAACGGGAGGGGGGGTTGTGGGGGGGCCTAAGTATAAATATAGAGCTAATGCTTTAACGGTTGGTAGGATTGTCACGAAATTTCACATGGAGTAATCCTGAAGGCCAAAAAGAAAGATAAGGTGTGTGGCGTCCCAAAGTTTTGAACGGGAGGGGGGGTTGTGGGGGGGGCCTAAGTATAAATATAGAGCTAACTCATTAACTAATGGGCGAATCGTCATAAAATTTCACGCAGTATTTTTAAAAGCCAAATAGGAAAAAAAGGTGTGTGGCGTCCCAAAGTTTTGAACGGGAGGGGGGGTTGTGGGGGGGCCTAAGTATAAATATAGAGCTAACTCATTAACTAATGGGCGAATCGTCATGAAATTTCACGTAGTATTTTTAAAAGCCAAATAGGAAAAAAAGGTGTGTGGCGTCCCAAAGTTTTGAACGGGAGGGGGGGTTGTAGGGGGGCCTAAGTATAAATATAGAGCTAATGCTTTAACGGTTGGTAGGATTGTCACGAAATTTCACATGGAGTATTCCTGAAGGCCAAATAGCAAAAAAAGGTGTGTGGCGTCCCATAGTTTTGAACGGGAGGGGGGTTGTGGGGGGCCTAAGTATAAATATAGAGCTAACTCTTTAACGGTTGGTCGGATTGTCTCGAAGTTTCACATGTAGTATTCCTGAAGATCAAATAAAAAAATAGGCGGTGTGACGGCTCAAAATTGTTTACGGGAGGGGGGGTTGTAGCGGGGGGGCCTAAGTATAAATATAGTGCTAGCTCATTAACGGTTGGTCGTATTGTCATGGAAATTCACATGTAGTATTCTTAAAAGCCAAATAGAAATATAGAGTGTATATGTCACAAAATTTTGAACGGGAGGGTGGGTTGATGGAGGCCTAAGTATAAGTATAGTGATAAGTCATTAACGGATGATCGGATTGTCACGAAATTTCACATGAAGTATTCATAAAGGCCAAATAGAAAAATAGGGTGTGTGACGTCAAAAAATTGTGAACGGGAGGGGGGTTATGGGGGTAGGCCTAAATTTGAAGATAGTGATAGGTCATTAACGGATGATTGGATTGTCACGAAATTTCACATGTAGTATTCTTGATGGTCAAATAAAAAAATACACTATGTGACATTTTAAAAATTTGGGAGGGGGGGCTAAGCATAAAAATAATGCTGAATCATTGAAGGGTAATCGGATTGTCATGAATTTCACATGTAGTAGTAGTAACTATGTATTCGCTGTGGGGTTCACTGTTGCAAGACATTTACTAGCTGTGATTCCCAGCGTTCCTAATATCGTACTAGCTGTGGGGTCCGCTGTTGCAAGGCACTTACTAGCTGTAGTGCTCAGCCCCAGCGTTCCTAACTATGTACTGGCTATGGGGTTCCCTGTTGCAAGGCACCTACAAGACATTTACTAGCTGTGATGCCCAGCGTTCCTAATTACGTACTAGCTGTGGGGTCTGCTGTTGCAAGGCGCTAGCAGTGTGGCCCAGCGTATTTAACTACGTAGGTACTAGCTGTGGGGTCCGCCGTTGCAAAACTCATACTAGCTATGATGCCCTGTGGTTCTAACTACATACTATTTGTGGGGTCCGCAGTTGCAAGGCACCTACTACCTGTAGGGCCCAGCGTTCCTAAAAACGTACTAGCTGTGGGGTCCGTCGTTGCAAAAGCATACTAGCTGTGATGCTCAGCGTTTCTAACTACGTACTAGCTGTGGGGTCCGCCGTTGCAAAACACATACTAGCTGTGATGCCCAGTGGTTCTAACTTCGTACTAGCTGTGGGGTCCGCTCTTGCGAGGCACATACTAGCTGCGGTGACCAGCGTTCTAACTACGTACTAGCTGTGGGATCCGCCGTTGCAAGGCATATACCACCTCTGGTGCCCAACGTTCTTAACTACGTACTAGCTGTGGTGCCCAGCGTTGCAAGGCATATATTAGCTGTGGTCACAAACGTTCTTAAGTTCGCACTGGCTAGGACGTCCAGCGAAGCTAAGTATTCACTAGCTGTGGTTTCCGCCGTTGAAAGGCGCATACTAGCTGTGGTGCCCAGGGGTCCTAAAAACTTACTAGCGTTGCTATAGTTGAAGGACTATGAGCCTTATTCCGTATGAATAATTGAAAATTATAACATCATGAATGTACTGTTAAAGGGTAAGCGGATTGGCATGAATTTCACATGTAGTAGTAGTAACTATGTATTCGCTGTGGGGTCCGCTGTTGCAAGGCATTTACTAGCTGCGGTCAATAGCGTTCTTAAGTACGCACTGCCTAGGATGTCCAGCGATGCTAAGTATTCACTATCTGTGGTTTCCGCCGTTGAAAGACGCATACTAGCTGTGATGCCCAGGGGTCCTAAAAACTTACTAGCTGGGGTGTTTGACGTTGAAGGACTATAAGCCTTATTCCGTATGAATAATTGAAAATTATAACATCATGAATGTACTGTTGAAGAATTTAAAAGACTTTTAGGAGATATTAGTAGAAAAGTCAAAGTTCCCCGGGCAACGCCGGGTATTACTGCTAGTTTAAAAATAAGTTGAAGTTTTAAACGATTTTGAAACCGATGGTTTGTGGCTTAGCATTGGAAAAAGAGAAAACTTGCAGGAGGAGATTAATTGGATTTAAAATCAGGATAAAAAATAGTTAAGTGGTGCAGGTTTCGAACCTCCAGAGCGTTCAATACAAAATCCTTCGTACTATAGCCAAAGCTCCTTATTACGTCTCCAACAAAATTTTTCACACTGACCTTAAAGTACATTTTGTCACTGAAGTAGTTAAATTCAAATCCAAATACAAAAAATGATTTTGCTCTCTTAGTTCCCACAGTAATCCTCTAGTCCGTGTCCTCCATTCTGCTAAACTTCCCCAACGACATAGTGTCCGTGATTAGTTACTCACTGACTAGGGAGTTTCACCACTGGGTGATTTCTTGCCCCTTCACATCTTGACAGTGCCATTATCTCTCTCTTAGCACACTTTGCTTGTTGTATTAATTTTTTTATACAGATGTAAATATTCAGTTGTAAAAAAAAAATCACTACTTGACTTACATAGGGGCTTCTGAATACTAATATTAAATTTTGCTTCGATAAATTCATTACATCGGCAGTTATTAGGGAGTTGAGCTTCCTCTTCTGAACATCCCTTCCCTTCGGCCGATTTTTCTGAAAATTAACATGGGAATTTGAATTTAAATATAAACTTTGAGTTCTATACATTTATGACATCGACATTATTGGGATTTTTGAGTAGAGCCCCTCCTGTGATTCACCCCTTTGACTGATTACGCTGAAAATTAATAGCTGTTGCCTTTATAGGGATTTGAATTGACATATGAAATTTTGTGCCAATAAATTCATTACAAAGGCAGGTATTAGAGATTTTGTGTTAAACCTCCCCTTTTCTTTGGCCGATTTGTCTGAAAAGCGACAGGTTTCGTTCTTAGATGGTTCTGAATACACATATGGTGATACATTCATTATATCTAGAATTATCGTGTTCACAGTCACACAGACAACTTTTTTCTGTCATTTTTGGAATCAGGGATCGGGAAATTTGGTTGAAACTCTCGAATTTCTCGGTTTTTTATAACTTACTTCGTACCACTGGGGAAATATATAAAAATATATCATGTTTATAACTGAAAATATGGTGTACCATTGGAGTTAAGCCAGGCTGTACACATTTATGTGGGATTGGAACCTCAGTTCTGAACTCCAACTGGACAAGTAAGTGTATCTAAGCTTAGATGTCAGGGCGTAACCACTTATAACCTGCGTTAAAAATTATAATAATCAGAAGAAAAGACGTGATAAGAAGGGATGGTAGGACCAAGATGAAGTGATAATTTTTTCATTCTTAATTTCTTCCTTTTTTTTTGTCCGTCTTATTTTATCTATCATCCACGGAACATTAAATTCATAGCATTACTCACAGTACATTTCCTGCGTCCTAGTCCGCAAGACAGTATTAATTTGAATAAATTTTAATCTTAAATTCGTATTCAGAAGAAAAGTGAAGAAATAAGACGAAATAAAAAAAGGGAAACTTGTGAAAAGAATTAGATGGTAAATTCACAGTTTTTATTCGCTCCATCTTTACAACTTTTTATTTTCGTTAATATTTCGTATATTCTAATTTTACTTCACTTATTCACATTTAAAAATTGGGAAAATTTGGTTTATAGTTTAATTTTTTTAACCGAATTTTTTGCAAAAGAAAAATAATAAGGTTTTCTGCGGAAATAGGACACATATTTAATTGTCTACTATTATTATCATTACGATGTTGAGATAGGTTCTGTTGTGTGAGTAAAAACAGAACAGTATTTGTGCAACGTTTCGGAATCTATTTATTTCCTTACAGAATTTTCAATCTTTATTTTCTTACAGAATTTAACCTTTATTTCTTTACAGAATAAATTTGTTGATTTTTTCCCCCTTTATTCTCACTCTCACAGTTCACCTTTATTATTGCTCTTTATTGTTTCGGGTGCATTTTGCTATGTTTCTCACAGTTTACCATCAGACAAACATTTTCACCACTCAAGTCATAATAAGATAATCTTTCTTCTCAATCTTGTGTTAATTCCCATGCTGTACGAATAATAGGGAATGTTATGTAATCCAAGGCCAGAAATTCGATTTTGAATTGTCACCGTAATTTCATATTTTCCGATTTCCTGTTTCCAAAAATGAAAAAAAAATCCTGTGTGTGTGGACACAATAACTCCCGATAGATCGAATTTTTATGAGTATCCAGAACCTCATAAGGACGACAACTAAAGATTTCCAACCTAATCGGCCAAAACTCAAAAATCTATATTTGTTATGGGAAAATTACCTTCCAAAAAACTCGGGAGAACACGTTGCCGAGTTGGTCGGTCATATTATTAGATATTGTCACCCATGCCCGGGCTTGCACTACGAGGTCATAGCGTCTATTACCAGAGCACTCTTTCGTCGCTCTGCTTGACGACAAGAATCCGACTCTTGAAAATTTAGCTTACCTAGGTTTATTCACTGACTGTTTGTTATATAGAATTTAAACATTTTTTTTTTGGTTGTGTAATTCTTAATTAATATAAAATATATTAGTACATAGAGGGCGCCGGTAGCTCAATGGTATGCGTACTTGCCTTCTGAGCTCAAGAACGTGGGTTTGAAACCCGACCGAGGCCCTTATCTGAGAGGAAAAAACAAACTTAAGCACGCCGTCCTTCGGATGGGATGTAAAGCGATGATCCCGAGCCTGTACGATGTCAGGTACTCGTTAAAGACCACTGCCCTAGGTGAATAAAAATTTAGGATGGCAAAATTTTGGACTCCCACAGTAGAGTTGGGCTTCTGTCCACCAGAGTGACGAAAGAGCGCTCTGGTAGTAGGCGATATGACTTCGTAGTTAAAGCCCGGGCATGAGTCATAAAACCTAACCTATTAGTACATCATCATCCATTTATTTTTTGTCTTCTAAAAAATAGTGATTACAAAACGTTTCGAATGTTCCTTAGATTAACTATTCTTTTTGTTAAACAGAATCTTCATTTTATGAAATATTATAGTATTTTCTTCCATCATCTAACACCCAGTGAAAACTGTTATACATTTAGGCTATATGCAAGGTAGAAATACCTAGTCTAGCTCTAAATAAGTGTATAAACAAGAAAATAACAGATAAGGGTGATGAAAATCCCAAATGAAAATATAACAAGAAGGAAATTCCCAGTGGTGTAAGTTTATTCACTTAGGGAAAACCTTATATAAGTCAGAATATAAAAAACAAATGACATAAGGCATGGAACAACAATCCCAAATATTGTTACCTTTGGGATACAAAGTTAGAGAAGAGGGTGGGGTTCTTTTTTATAACTTTATCCCACAAATAGGAGATTCCTTTTTACATCCGCAACAGGATTACAGGAAAAGGGATTTTTAAGGATTTGTGGGCCTGATGGATCGTAAACTGCTCCCACCGTAAAAAAAAATATCAGGGCTAAACGAAATGATCAAAATATTTTATTACCTTTCTTATAGCTATTATAAAAAAGAGAATATAAAAAAAAATTGTCATATCTCGTATTATTATTTATTAACCGTAGTTTTGAGGCTTTTGTCAGCGAGAGATGTTATTATTAAACCAATAATTTTGACTTTATCACAGAGTTGCTGTTTTTGAAAAGGAGTAACTACCAGTGTTATCTTTAACAACTCATTCAGCAATGTAAATCAAAAACTGCATAAAAATATAAATATGTCAAGTATGAAGTATAGAGGGGAAGTTATGTTTTCTTCGGAAATTCCTTGTTTGACGATCCCTTGAATCCAGGAATAAAGAAAAATGTCCTATCTCTGTGTTAGTTATTATGACTCATGCCCGGGCTTTAACTAAGAGATCATACTAGCAGAGCGCTCTTTCGTCGCTCTGGTGGACATTCTTAAATTTTCTTCCTTGGTTTATTCTCTTAGGGTAGGGGCATTTAAAGAGTATGTGACATCGTACTCGAGACAATCGCTTAACGTATCATCCGAAGGACAGCGTGCTCAAGTTTTCATCACCTTCTATATCAAAAACCCTGTCTCTCTGTTTGTTTATGCGTGTATATGCCTGTGAACACGATAACTCCCGATAGAACGAGACTAATTGATTTTCAGCCAAACCCAAAAAGTTTAATGACTGATGATGTAACGGATGATTCGACACTAAATTTCATATTTGAATTGAAATTTTATTAACTTGAGCAAAATTGGCCGACGGTAATGGGGTTCAGAAGGGGATGAAAGAACTCAGAAACCCTTGTAACCGGTATAAATGAATGTATAAATAAATAAAAATAATTGTGCACAAGGATTCAGAAGTACGTATGTAAGTCAACTTTTAATTTTTATCCCAAACGGTTCGATTTGTTTTGATGGGAGAGCAAAAACTTCTTTTTAAAAGTCTAAAACAAAAAACAGAAGATTCACCGGCAATTTGATTTTCTCGTTGCCGAAAGTATAAGAAAGTAAAAAAATAAAATATAATATAAACAAAAGTTGACAAGTAATTTGGATATATTAACATAATGAATGTATGGAGGTGTGTCAGGTTTCCGTCCTCATGTAGTTAAGCCACAAAGCCAGCTGAGTTATTCGTATGGATAGGGTGTAGAGAGGAGGTTCTGTCTGCGGTCGGTGTTAGTGTCAGTGATTGGAAAGGAGTTGGCTGCGGTTAGAGAAGAAAGCTCCTGTCGAAGGCCGTTTTCATGCCAGTTTGACACTTCTACACTAGTGGATGGCCAGAATGAAGTAAATGATACTCGTACGAGTAAAGGTACTTGCTAATTGAGTTCTATTTAGAGATTGATAAACATTATAGTTTTCATGGCACTTTGACACTTTTACACTAGTGGATGGTAGAGGGCGCTGGTAGCTCAGTGGTATGCGTGCTTAGCTTCTGAGGGTTCGAAACCCGACCGAGGCCCTTAGTTTATTTCATCAGGGAGGTAATATAAACTTAAGCACGCCGTCCTTCTGATGGGACGTTAAGCGATGGTCCCGAGCCTGTACGATGTCAAGTACTCGATAAAGACCCCTACCCTAGGTGAATAAAAAATTTAGGGGAGGCAAAATTTAGGACTCCCACAGTAGAGTCGGGCTCATGTCCACCAGAGTGACGAAAGAGCGCTTTGGTAGTAGACGATATGACCTCGTAGTTAAAGCCCGGGCATGAGTCATAAAAACCTAACCTTTGTATTGTGTTGGGTGTTTTATGAAAAAATTATAAAAATTAAGAAAAATATATAAGGAATGAGGTATCTTCTCACAATTCCTGGTATCCTTTGACTGCAGTAATTCACAGTAGTGACTGATGATCATAGGTCTCTATAGTGACTGATGATCATAGGAAACATGACCCTTCTCAACGAACGTGGATGCAAGCTGATTTCACATGAAGATGCAGTTTGTTCTTTCGTCATCTGCACATTGACCCAAACTGATATGGCTCAACGTCTGGACGCTGCCCCTCTCTGTACGACTGACTTTGGGCCAACGTCTGAACGTTATATACTTGTCCCTTTATGTACGACCAACCTTGGGCCAACGTTTGGAACCACCGTTTACTTATACGAATTCTTATTACGAAATGGAAAAATGTTATCATTAAAATCCACAGAGTAACAAAATTCTCAATGCTGATTTTTCCTCTTTTCTTTTCTTTTCTTTAATTTTTTTTTTCTCTGACCCATATTTAAACTTTTGTCTTTCCTCATCATTTAAAACGGAAGATAACTGTTGAAGGAAACAAGTTGGAAATTTCTTTGGGTATTTTAGCATAGAAGTTTCTCAATTCGTTCTTCTTTTGAATGTTATTTTTTTTTTTCCTCAAACTGAAGTTCATACTTTTTTAACAGAATACTTTTAATTTTACATTAATGGAATGGAGAAAAAAAAAATCTCAAATTATAATAAAGAACGAATTTAAAATTTTCCAAGAAATAATTTTACGCAAAAAAAAAAAATCGTCGGGTCACCGCAAATGTGTTTCCCCTGAGCGAATTGTTGAATTACGTTTTCTCCCTCCTTTTGAGTCGATACATTCATTACATTGGCAGTTATGGGGATTTTTGAGTTGATCCCTTGATTTCTGATTCCGCCGAAAAACAATTTCGTGTCAATAGATTCATTAAAACGGCAGTTATTAGAGTTTTTGTGTTAAGACTCTTCCATAATCCTTCTTATTATTAGCCAATTTGACTGAAAATCGATAGGTGACGTCTTTAGAGGGTTCTGGATACAGGATACACATATAAATATTCGTGTTGTTAGATTTATTCTATCTGGAGTTATCGTGTTCACAAACACACACGGACAGAGTTCTTAGTTGTTGTGTGTGTTCCCTGGAAAGAAAGAAAGGTATAAACATTTTTGGCATTATGATAGTAGTGTAATTACAATATAAAATTAGAAAATCAGAAATAATTTTGGGAAAATTAAAAAACGGAATTTACGGCTCACTTGTTGACATTATTTCAGAATGACTTTTCACATCACTTGATAGAATAGCTTATAATCTTGTAGCACGACAAAGAATTAAAGACGCCATCAGAACTAGAGTTTAGTCTCTAACTCATCCATCCCCTGCGCAACTTAGCCCAGGTATGCTGCGCATGATCCGTTCGCTTTCTCGTCACAGTTTCACGAGATTACTACACTACCAAATGTTTTTTTTCTTTTTTGGTGAGGGATGTGATCTTATACCAACCTCTTTTGTACCCTCTTCTCCCCCCCCCCCCCCCCCCCCCTCCCTCCTTCCCTTCTCTCCAATTCATTACAAACTGGCTAATTTGAGAGCATGCAGGGAAAGGAGAGAGATCTGTACAAAAGTGGTTGGTATATGATCGCATCCCCCACCAAAAAAAACACATTTGGTACTGTAGGAATCTCATGAAACTGACGAGAAAGCGAACGGATATAAAAATATCATGCGCAGCACATCCGGGCTAAGTTGCGCAGGTGATAGATGAGTTAGAGACTAGACTCTAGTTCTGATGGCGTCTTTAATTCTTTGTCGTGCTACATTACTGATGTCACACAAGATTATAAGCTATTCTATCAAGTGATGTGAAAATTCATTCTGAAATATTGTCAACAATTGTTTAATAACAAGTGAGCCGTAAATAACCTAATTTAATTTTCCCAAAATTATTTCTGATTTTCTAAATATTGTACCCTACACAGAAGTGGTTCGTGTAAGTCCTCTTATGGCCACATAATACATATTTAAAAAATAATAAATAAAACCGTGTCAAATTTATTTAATGCTTCATCTGTGGGGGAATAAGTTCATATCGAACTGGAGGAGACGAAAGTTACGAAGATGAAAAACTACCCATGAATATCGACACCCCATGACTCAAATTTCGTATACCTATTACTCTGTTAAAAATAAAAAATAATATCCTAGGAGAAAAATGTTGAAATATGTTATATAACATGTCACCTCCTGTTTTTGTTGGGATGAAATAATTCAATAGATACATGTGGCGGTAACAAACGACAGAAATAAAATTTATGTTTTGTCTGTATATGATCGGAGAGATTAATAGTAACTATGGAACAATTGATCATATATTCAGATAATACACTAATAATAATAATATGTACTAATATTAATATGTACTAATAACATTATATACTAATAATATAGTGAAAATTGATTGTTATTGTCCTTATTGGGTCCTATACATACATTCAGTACTTTGCCAGTTACTTGGGATTTAAGAATTTATCTAATACCCCTCTTCCGCTTCGTAAATTTGGCTGAAAAACAATTGTTGTCGTTGTTATGGCGTTCTGCATACACATATAAAATTTCGTGTCGATATGTTCAATTCGTTCAAAAAATATTTTTTTTTTTTTAATTTTTAGGATGAGGCGTTTGTAAAAATAAAATCCTGATGAAAACTCAACATATTTCTAACATGCTTCCAAAAATTACAAAATAAAAAGTATGTTTCTGTTCCTCAAATAACTAATAAACTAATATAATAACTGCTATAATGAATGCAGGGCCGTGCTACAAGTATTGGCTATGTCAATAACCATAACGCCTCTCCTCCACAATTAGAGTAACCGAATGTTTTTATGTTTTTCGACTTTACATTTTGAATAAGGTAATGATTTTTATTTTCTAAATAAATACTTGAGCAAGAAAATTAATAATTTGCGTAACGAAAACAATATTTTATTTTCAAACATTATATTATGAACTATTACACATAATTATTACCTATGAACATGTAAAGATAGGTAATAAAATTTAAATATATCTACATATAAAATCTAATATAATAAACTTTGATATAGTTATTTATTTTATTTATAATTATTAAAAAACATAATATATTTTTTTTAAGAACACAACTTAGTTTAGTAAAGTAGTTTTATAGCAACACAAGTCAATTTTTTTTCAAACAAATAGTCATTTATTAAATAAAAGTAAATTGAAATCAAAGCATGGCTCTTCTGGCCTTAATGGAAGCAAAATTTTCTACAGCACGTTTTGTGTCAATACAATTCAAGATATCATTCAAGATGGATAAAAAGAGAGGGCGCCGGTAGCTAAGTGGTATGCGTGCTTGACTTCTGAGCTCAAGAACGTGGGTTCGTAACCCGACCGTGGCCCTTAGTTTATTTTATCTTGGATGTAAAATAAACTTAAGCACGCCGTCCTTCGGATGGGACGTTAAGCGATGGTCCCGAGCCTGTACGATGTCAGGTACTCGTTAAAGACCCCTACCCTAGGGTAGGGGTCTTTAACGAATAAAAATTTAGGGTAGGCAAAATTTAGGACTCCCACAGTAGAGTCGGGCTCATGTCCACCATAGTGACGAAAGAGCGCTCTGGTAGTAGGCGATATGACCGCGTAGTTAAAGCCCGGGCATGAGTCAAAAACCTAACCTAACCTAAGAGGGATAATAACGGAAGGCCCGTCAGTCTCTCTACAAAAGCAGTGTGCCAACTGCAGTAGGTACTTTCTTTTTGTTCTCTTGTCTATATTTGGCTTTGTCAACGATAGATTTAAAATAAGGAAAAGAAAATTAGGGCGGCCTAGCGGCCCGGTCGCCCCTATTATGGGCTTCAATTTGGCCGCCCGTGACCCTCGCATGCCTTCGCCATAAGGTCTGCACGGCTCTGAATGAATGTATCCACACGAAATTTCATATCTAAGTTTGAAGTCCAATCATGACGTCATCTGTTAATTTTCTAGATAATTGGCAGAAGACAAGAGGATGGTCAGTGGAAAAAATCGTAATAACTGCCGATGTAATGAATATATTGATACAAAATTTAGAATAATAATAAATAATGAGAATTCAGAAGCCACTATATAAGTAAAATATTGATTATTAACCAAAACGGTCGATTAGTTTTGGAGAGAGTGAACACTTAATTGATTATTTTTTTGCTGGGGAAGTACATTGCCGGTGATTTACCGACGTCACTTATTGATTTTTAATCAAATTGGTTCAGAAGAAGACCGAAAACTTGATTCATTAATTCACCCTGGTGAATTACGCAGCCTCATTCATTTGACAATGTCAACACTAGACGAGGAACAAATGCAATTGCAGTACAAGACTCACTTTCTTTAAATAGTTCACTGGAGGGGAAGATATTTCAATGATGAACTCTGTCTATCATATCTTGATGAAACTTTCTCCACAAAACAATCAACATTGAATAGCACTGATCCTAATTACAGATAAAAACTTGGCAGAGTCATTTAGCTCAAAGTTAAGAAAGTCGAAAGAGGACCCTATTTGGGTCCCGCGAGTCACTGCTCAGACGAACGCTGAAGACTAAGTGGATACAGGGATTTGTGTCAAAACATCGTCTATAACACTTTTCATTCTCATCGCTCAAAGACAAAGAGCACTTCTCCAGCTGTTTCAAGTATAGGATAAGTTCGGTCAAAATTTCAATGCAAATTTTTTAAGGTTATATAAGCTTAAACCCCTCCTACCCCATACATATTATCTTATTCTTCAGTCATACTTAACGGATAGGTATTTCGCCGTCCGTCAGGGCTCAGCTATTTCCTCCTGCCACCCCATACTGGCCGGCGTGCCTCAGGGCTCAATATTAGCCCCCCTATTATACTCCATGTACACCTTCGACTTACCCACCGACCCTCTCACATTAACAGCCACATACCCAGATGACACCGCCATTCTAGCCTCTCACACAGATCCTCACACCACTTCACTCATACTACTGCAACACCTCAGCAAAATTGAAGTTTGAAGTAAATCA
Organism: Aradus depressus; assembly: GCA_963662175.1. Classification (NCBI taxonomy): domain Eukaryota; kingdom Metazoa; phylum Arthropoda; class Insecta; order Hemiptera; family Aradidae; genus Aradus; species Aradus depressus. The sequence continues at coordinate 31,115,537 of OY759217.1, read as the reverse complement.
TAAATTTAACACCACAAAATGTCAACATGTAACATTCGCTCTCCGCCGTGGTGACTGCCCCCCCAGTATTCATTGAAAACTAGACCTCATACTTCTTCCGTAAAATATTTAGGATTAACCCTCGATAGAAGACTGACCTGGAACCCTCACTCGGACGACACAACTCACACTAGACCGGCGATTTAGACTATTGTACAGTATTTTGAATAGACGTTCTAAATTATCTACTCGACAAAAACTGAATTGTTATACCTATCTTCTCCGACCTCTCTGGACCTATGGCTTACAAATATATGATATAGCCAAGACTTCGAACATCAAAAGAATACAGGTATTTCAATCCAAAACTCTCCAACTGATCACGCAATGCCCACCGTACGTCACGCCCATAGACACAAGCGTTAAACATTTATACCAACGTTTCTACACCAAAATTTACTTACACACCAATCCGGAAGTTCGAAAAATCTTAAATACAAATTTACCCCACAATATCCCAAGAAGATTAAAGAGAATCTGGCATAGAGATCTCTTGTTATGAAGTGATGCCATGAGGGTTCACCGCTGGGTGTTTTTCCTCTCTCAATCCTTTCATGTCATATTTATTTATATTATTTTTGTATAGTATATGTCAAGCCCAGCCGCTGGTTGTGCATTTTTTACATAGTTGTAGGTTAAAATAAATAAATACAAAAAAAAAAGGTTTTTAAGGTAGTAGACAAGTGTAGAAAAATATCTTGAATTAAACACACTTTCCAGGCCTGAAATTGGTTGAGTGAGATCAAATCTAAACCGGTTTATACGATTTCAAAGAAATAATTGTTGGTCGCCCGCGACAATCAAAACATCTCTGGGTCAATTTACTCTGATATCTTATATATTTATATCTGCGTTGTTTTTAGAAAATGTAATGTGAGCCTCCTCTCCCCTTTCCTTCTGATTCTGCTGACAATCAATAAGTGTCCTGGAGATACATACATATAAAATTTCGTGTCGATATATTTGTTCTGTAGGGAGTTATCGTGTTCACAGATACACACAGGCTATTCTTTTTTTTTTTTTTTTTTTTTTTTTTTTTTTTTTTTTTTTTTTTTTTTTTTTTTTTTTTTTTTTTTTTTTTTTTTTTTTTTTTTTTTTTGGTGGTAGGGTGTTAGATAACATGAAACTCCGCTGAAAACCCAGAATTACGTAAAAAAACACGATTACTTAACTACCCCTATACTTCGCATAGCTGAAAAGTAAAAATCATCAAAGATGAAGCATCGAAGACTTTCATAGGATACAACTTGATTTGTGTACGTCATATATTATCATAAAGACACTGTTTCCATGATATTTTCAAAATATTTGAATAAAGACAGAAGTAGGATGGAGATAAGGTAGAGAGAGAACGGTCCGTGTGGAGGTTAAGGTTCTCCTTTCTCCTCGCAAATCTCCTCCTTTAGTAGTCCTTACGATATTAAAAGGACCCTTAAAGAGATTTAGAGGGTCTAGGACGGTCAACCGCCAGTAGGGGTAAAACCTCAATTCAATTTTAGTCTTTTCCGGAGACTATTATCCAAGGGAATACTGAAAAACGGATCTATTAGCTATTCGTGTTTCGTATATAAAAGATTTAATTCATACTTAGCTTTCATTTTTATTTTCTTGAAAGAGGTGCTTCATTTTTGTATAATATTTTTATTATTATCATTATCTTTATTATTTATTTTATTCTTATTTATATGTGATAGTAAGATATTGTGGGATGAGATTTCACTTGTAAATAAAAATCGTTGTCTTCCCACCGTTTAAGAACCGGCTTTCAACGTAACTATGTCATCATCAGCGGCACATGTAGAGTACGATGTCTGTTCCTTTACCCACTAATACTGTACGGGTGAGGTTCTACTGAAAGCTTGAAAGCCGCTTCTGATCGGAAATAAAACATTGGAAAGACAAAGCTTTTTATTTATATTTTTGTTATTTGTTAAATGTTTATATATATAAATTAAAATATAACGAAAATAGAAATAAAATTCCACTCTTTTACTTTCGACCAGAACAGGCTTTTAACGCAACTGCGTCATCATCAATGGCACATCAGATATATTCTCTAGAATATCTACTGTTATATAAAAATATATATTTTTACTTCCCCAGCTATATAAAGTATAGGGGAAGCTCTGTAATCGGTCAAAAATTTGATGTTTGCACCAAAATTACACATTTTCCAATCCCCTGACACCAAAAATAAATTTATGTTTCTCTGTCTATTGTGTGTGAACATGATAACTAATGGATATAATGTATACTTAACGGCACGAAATTATATATGTTGTAACGCTTGTTATTAGTGCTACTTGATATTTTAATTTAATTATATAATTTAATAATAATTATATGAAATAACGATTATGAGAGAACCTGGTTATGTATAATTTATAAATAAAAATAAAGACTTTAAAATAATTTGTTACATTTTTCTTTTATTTTAAATTTCATCATGACATTTTTATGGGTTAGTATCACATAAATTTTACAGACATAGAGAGTTTTCTTTTTTAAACACACATTCAACTAAACCTGCGGGGCTTGCATGCTGTATTGAGTTGATGATCGATGATTTCGTTTTTTACCACTGATGAGATGGGATTGTTGGTAGACCTCTGACGTCCTCTGTCTTTACCAGTTGATCTTCATTATTATGGGATACACACTTTTTCTTCTATGTCCTCAGACAATCAAACTTACACCACTGCACATCTTTCCACAGATCCCTCCACAGACACCCTCTCACATCTCACTCTGAACAACGACTCCTTTCCACAGACACCCTCTCACATCTCACTCTGAACAACGACTCTTTTCCACAGACACCCTCTCACATCTCACTCTGAACAACGACTCTTCCCACGAGGGGACAGACCACTTCTCTCCTGTTTTGGATTCAGCTCCGTCATTGGCCCACAATTTTTACAGCCTTTAGCACTAAACATCTGGGTTTTTTTATATCACTTTCATATTCCCGTATACAATCCTAGTTGCTTACATTTATAGTTAACTAATTATTAGCCTAACATTTAATTTTATGACATAATTGAAATAAATGATTTGATATATTTTGAAACTATATCGACCCTGGTACAAATCGATTAGATAACCCCCAGTAACCTTCCTTAGGTCTACTAACTGATTATATTTACGTATCTTATTTTCCATTTCTTAAATATTACATGTAATGGACAATATAGAACATTACATTGCCCTCTGCTAAAAATATCAAAATATATCATTCATTTGCTTATATACGTGTTTAGTACCAAACTATTTCATAATCTTATGGTTATATGTACCACTTGGCGACCCAAAAATAACATGGTGACCCAGTTTCTATACTTAATTAATTACACACAAATTTTTTGTCTATTATGGAATACATTCTTCTAGGTAACTCTTTTTAATAATATTATACAACAATTAGGTAACAAATCCAATTCAATTAATTTATTTACGTCTTATCATAATGTTATATTAGATTTATTTTCTTATTTTACTTTATTTTCTCATTTCTTCTATTTACCACTACTCTATTCTCCATACGCAAATTCTACATTCAAAATTCCAACACTAATCATTAATTTGCCATACAATTTACCCACACTCCTTAATATAATCTAAAATTCTTAAATAATCTCCCTGGTATCTCTTAACCATCCTGATCTCCTTGGATCTTCGCCTACTACCATAAAATACTCATAATCCAATTCCTTCCCACCTATAGGCTAAGCCTAAAAAATTTTTAATAATCATTCTTTAATCCTTCCTTCTATTTAAAAGTACAATTCCCTCTCTCCTTTCAATTATCTATATTTTTTTTATTTATTTACTTCCTTCATTACCATATTTATTTATTATTTAATATTCCATTTATTAATAACATCACTGTCACAATTAGACATAACTCAGATAATTATTTATATTTTACTACTTTTATTTACGCTATCTCGACTTACTTTCCCTATTGATTTACTGCACTAATTTTTATATAATGTTCTTAAGATGATATTCTTAAAAAAAATATTCTTATAACATTTTCCCCGTTTCACTTACAAAATTTTTTTTATTTATTATTATTATTATTATTATACGGAATTACTTTCAAGGTTATATTCCAATATTATATGTTTTTATTTTTTTTATTATCCATTTTAGGATAATTCCTTTTATCAATCTATTATTCTGAACCTACGAGCGATTATCGCTCTCAAAAACCATTTGTGGGTTAATATAACTCGTTTCCGTAAGGACGCTAAACTCCTTAAATCAACATGGCCCACGTTGTTGACAATTACGGTTAATAACACTAACAAACCCTTTAAACTAATATATTTTTTTTTTTTTTTATAAATATTTTTATTTTATCACCAATACCATAAAAAAATGCATGCATAAATACCAATAAATAGTTCAATTCGAGACTAACCCTTATTATAAAATTTCCCATAAAAAATAACCACCATAAATATAATATTACAATAAATAAATATGTTTTTATTTAAAAACATTTAAAATCAAAAATATTCTGTACAGAGTGCAGAGTAAACTAAACATTATTTACATCTAATTTTAATTATATAATTTTTATTTTATTTTATTTTATTTTTTTTTTATTCTTAGACAGAGCATCACCCACTCTCATATTTTTAATCAGTCTCAGACCCAATTGGTCATTATTACCTATTTCATACTACAACCACTCTAATAAAAAAATAGCATACATCATATTAAAAAAATAACAAGACATATCATAAAATAAATACACAATCAATATTAACATTCTTTGACGTGTTTACAAATATCAGTTGTTTATCATAAAAGACTCTAACAGCTGTTCCATCCTTTATCCATTTATCAGTTCAACTTGCAAATACTTAGTTTCCATATCATTTCTCTTACGCTCCATATTTTGTTATTTTAGTTTTTACTTTAATTTCAATTATTTATTAATTACACACAGCTCAAATACCGAGTGATACCTTCTTTGTTTACATTTATATTATTCATTTTTATTGATTTTTATTAACTCAAATTTTTACATGCAAACAATTCTTGACAGATAAAATTGTGATATCAAATCTCAGGTACATTTTTCATTAATTAATTATATCATTTTATTTTGCAATTATTCATTTCGACATAATTTAACATCTTGACTGATACTTTCTATGTTTAATTTTTTTATTAATTTTAATGTTACATTTTATAGTTCCAGATCATAATCCTAGGACAAGCAATTTTCAATATCCAAAATTTCATCGGTTAAACACTTATTATTTTCTTTCTCTTATATTTATAATTTAGTTTTCGATTATCTATTTTTCTAAATTTGTTACTAATGTTTAAACTTATCTTTTTCTTTATTCGTTTATTTCTTTGACGTAGATATTTTGTTTTCGAATTTTTCAAATTATTTTTATTATGATTATTTTTGAACTCAAGTTTTTTACACTTGTTATAGTTATGTTCATTTACACATCTATGAAAATTTGTTTTTCGATATCCGATTTTTCTAGGACTTTTAATTTTATTTATCTTATGTTTTGTTAGTTTCTCTATCTTATTATTATGTTTCTTTATAACAATACCATTAGCTATTATGGTTTTAATAAATTTACATTTGTCTATCTTCTTATTGAATTTTATTTTCTTCTGTGTTTCATTATTTTCCTTTATTTCTCCATTTTCCTGTCTATCTACAATCATATTATTTAATTGTTCACATTTATGATTTATTTCTAAACCTTGATCACTAACTTTCAGATCAACAATTTTATTAAATTGATCGAAACGTTTGTTTAAATCTTTATTTAAATTTTCAAATTCTATGCTTACGTCTTCCTTTAATTCATCCATTTTTGAATTCATTTCATCAAAATGTTTTAATTGTTGCTCGAATTTTGAATTCATTTCATTAAAATGTTTTGATTGCATTTCAAATTTTGAATTTATTTCATTAAAATGTTTTGATTGTTGTTCAAATTTTGAAATCATTTCCGAATGATTTGCGTTCATATTTTTTATTATCATTTCCATCATGGTGTTTAAACTTATATTTGTCTCACTCTCCGGCTGAAGGCAATTATCATAATTTATTCTATTTTGTCCGCCATTATTGTTCGGATTCGTTCTCTGAGAACCTCTATTATAGTCGGCCATTTTGGACGCTAACTTTTTATACAGATTTAAAATTAATTTTTACAAATATTTCTTTCTTTTACAAAATCATACATAAGGTCCTTTTATAATTTTCTTTTCGGGCGCCATATACAAATTTAATATTTCAAATCCTTAATTTTTCAAATCCTTAATTTTTCAAGTCCCTGTTCGAAGCGACATTTGTAACGCTTATAATATTGGGTTACATTTTACATTTTAATGTCCCTGTTCGAAGGCGACATTTGTAACGCTTGTTATTAGTGCTACTTGATATTTTAATTTAATTATATAATTTAATAATAATTATATGAAATAACGATTATGAGAGAACCTGGTTATGTATAATTTATAAATAAAAATAAAGACTTTAAAATAATTTGTTACATTTTTCTTTTATTTTAAATTTCATCATGACATTTTTATGGGTTAGTATCACATAAATTTTACAGACATAGAGAGTTTTCTTTTTTAAACACACATTCAACTAAACCTGCGGGGCTTGCATGCTGTATTGAGTTGATGATCGATGATTTCGTTTTTTACCACTGATGAGATGGGATTGTTGGTAGACCTCTGACGTCCTCTGTCTTTACCAGTTGATCTTCATTATTATGGGATACACACTTTTTCTTCTATGTCCTCAGACAATCAAACTTACTCCACTGCACATCTTTCCACAGATCCCTCCACAGACACCCTCTCACATCTCACTCTGAACAACGACTCTTCCCACGAGGGGACAGACCACTTCTCTCCTGTTTTGGATTCAGCTCCGTCATTGGCCCACAATTTTTACAGCCTTTAGCACTAAACATCTGGGTTTTTTTATATCACTTTCATATTCCCGTATACAATCCTAGTTGCTTACATTTATAGTTAACTAATTATTAGCCTAACATTTAATTTTATGACATAATTGAAATAAATGATTTGATATATTTTGAAACTATATCGACCCTGGTACAAATCGATTAGATAACCCCCAGTAACCTTCCTTAGGTCTACTAACTGATTATATTTACGTATCTTATTTTCCATTTCTTAAATATTACATGTAATGGACAATATAGAACATTACAATGTGTATAATGATTAATAGAGTCGACAGTATCTTTTCAATGTTGAAGGAAATCAAATTTCACTCCCTACACTGGACACAAACTCACAACACCGTCACCGCACACATCCACTCAAGTCATTATAAGGCCCTGAAGAAGAAAATAAATAGTTTTCGAAATGTTGGCCAAATTTTGCATTTTTTTTTTACACGACAGAACCTCGATTTCCTTCAATATAATATATTGAAGGAAATCGAGGTTCTGTCGTGTAAAAAAATCAATATTTGTAATGTAGGGTTCTGAATACACATATTATGTGTATTCAGAACCCTACATTACAAATATTGATTTTCAGTTAAATCGTCCAAAGGGAATGTGGGGATTAGAGAGGGAAATTATAATACTCAGAAATTATAATAACTGTCGAAGTAACGACAGTAACTAAATTTAATTATCGATTTTAATTATCGGAATTCAATTATCGATTTTGCTTTGATCTAAATATCGACGCAAAATAGATCGAAGATAAGGTTGATATAATGAATGTATCTACATAAATTTAGTATGAGTACTTAGAAGACCTTTTGTAAATCAACTATTGATTTTGAGCGCAAACGTTCAATTGGTTTTGAAGGAAGAGCAAAAGCAGCTAAATAATTCGTTCTGGGGGCATACATTTTTTTAGTTAAGTATCAAGGAACGTAAAAATATATTCATTTGGTAATTTCTAAGTATGGTTATTTTTTTTAAGTTGCTCATAACATTAAATGCTCTATTATTTTTAAAATGTTGCTCCTCTCTCGCTCTCAACTGTTATTATTTAACTTCTAATTAGGTTATATTATGTTTATAACAACGATTATTCAGAAGGAGGCTCTAATGAAAATAGCTAATGGTGTGAAAATTTAATAAGGTGAGATGGAAGGAGAGGCAGGCCTTCTGGGAGTCATTCAAACAGTTCTCCGGGCTTTTATCATTGTTTATACAAGGTAATAACGACACAATTATTTGAAATGTCGACTTTAAAAATTAAACTATTTTTTTAAATTAATGGCAATGTTCCGCTCCAGACCGAATTCATCAACTAATTTTGTGAATCTCTCTCTACAAAACCAATCCACCGTTAGGGGCTAACAATCAATAGATGGCTTCTGAATTCTCATATTATAAAACTTTATATATATATATTTTTTTTTTTTTGGCTTTATGTACAATGCATATGTCACAGTTTATTTACGACATCCATGGCCCCGGGAGGGAGTTCTATCTACGAAATAAATTTCACTCTCGGACGGGATTTGAACCCGCAAACCATGGTGAAACCATGCGACCAAAGCCGTACGCTCAAGGCGCCCAACTTTACATCGTTACTCCCTTTCCCTAATCCCTCCTTTTGCTTTGGCTGGTTTGACTGAACTTCAATGGGATCTGCCCTTATGGGGTTTCGTATATAGAATTTCGTGTAGATACATTCATTATATCGGTAGTTATTCGAGTTTTATGAGTTTTATTTTTTTGGCTAAGATCCTCCATCAATATTCTATAAGGTCTATCATAATAATTTTTGTTTAATATTTTTATATAAATAGTTCACTATATCTTTGTGGTCCGTGGAAGGGGTATGTAACCTCGTGAAAGAAGATTCATCCTTCTTCCCCTTTGGCAGATTTGTCTGAAAATCCATGGATATCCATGTACAATTTCGTCTCGATAAATGCATTCTTTTGGAAGTTATCGTGTTCACAATCACACACAAAGACAGCAATTTTTTTATTTTCATTTTTGGAAACTAATTTCGCTAAACATAAAATTTTGGTGAAAATTCAATATCGAATTTCTGACCGATTACATAACCCATTATGGTTTGCATAGCTGAGGCATCAAAATATGACAATATACATTAAGATGGCCCATATTTGTCGTCATCGGAAATTGTTTAAGTTTTACCCCTTAGGGTTTTCCTTACCGTTCAGTAGTTACGAGAAAAATGCTATAACCTTTCCTGTAGGAAATTTTATTCCTTACGAGTGAGTTCGTCATCAACTATTTCGCAATAGAGAGTCTATAGTCGGAAAACGGGAAAAGGTGCCTGAGCAGCCTTCAAGTTTGGCCATTTTAACATAAAATTGCAAAAAATGGTTCTTATCTACAACACTTGCCACTACGAGAAAATTGCATTGATATTTTCTTGTAGGACAATTATTGCAGAAATAGTGGCGGAAATTCATATCTGACATTTAGTTAGGCTGAGATGTGGACAACATCTAACCATACCCCACCCCATACGAATCAAAGCGGAGGAGAGACGAAGTTTATTCACTCACTCTATATACATGCAAATAAATACATTAAATCGTAATTATGTACACAATAACTAAAATAAATATCTATAATAATAATAAAATAAACATCTATGTAATAATATTTGTTTTAATATGAGTTCGCGCCGATTTACCCCGTTGATACCGGCAACTAACCACAGAACGTTCATAAACTTTAAACTGTAAAAGCTACATTTTAATAACTTCCGAATATTGTAACCAAAGACATATACTTTAAAGCTGTATAATTATATTTTTTTAAATAACCGTTTTCATCTACGACAAGCCCCTCCCTCAAACTAATACTGTACGATACCTAGGACTGACATTGGATCGAAGACTGACATGGAATCCTCACACACGTCTCACACGAAACACGCTGAACCGTCGACTCAAAATACTCTACGGACTTCTAAATAGACGATCAAAATTAGACATGACACAAAAACGGAACTGTTATACTTACTTACTTAGACCATTATGGACATACGGATCACAGATATACGGTTCAGCAAAAACATCCAACATCAAACGAATTCAGGCATTTCAGTCAAAAACCCTCAGACTGATAACACAATGCCCCCCATACATAAACAACAGAACACTTCATAACGATCTTATGATACACACATTACCCGACACAATACAAACTATTTACATACGTTTTTTTAGAAAACTTTACACACATACAAATCCAGAAATACGTACTTTATCTTCACAACACTTACCACATACCCCCCACGAAGGTTGAAGAGGAGGTGGAACCGCGACTTACTGCCACCTTAATTCCTATTCGTTCTTAATATTTTTATTTTTTTTTATTCTTTTACATTATTTTCCTTTACTTTTATCATCTCTCTTACCCATTCCATCAAAGTTGTCTTTCACTTCCTTTTTATTTATTTATTTTTTTTTAAAATTATTATTATTATTATTATTATTATTTTTTTTTATTTTTCCCTTGTCCTTATAATTAATATAAATTTTCGTCCCGAGGACCTACCACTGGGTGGCCTTCCTCTCACATGCCATTCACGCCAACGTCTCCATACCTACCAACATAGATGCTGGTTGTTGCCCCCTAGCAACAGTTGCATCTTTATGAATAAAAGCCAAAAAAAAAATAACAAAAAAAATTTTGAAATAAAAATTGTTTAAAAAAAAATCTGAAATTGCGCCAACTAGCCCCTGTCTTCCCATGGCCTATATATATCTGTAATATATGTTATATTATTACTCAACTGTCAACTGAAGGATCATCAGTGAATATGTTATAATAATTCATAATATACTTATTATAATTAGGTATACTTATACATATATACCGATGCCCAAAGAAATGATGAGGAGAAAGCAGATTGATGCCTTATAAGTGGTTTGATTATGTTAGCTGCCTTTTAAGAACCGGTTTTTATTTTTGTTTTATTATGATAATAAAGATATTCTGTAACATCTATCTGACAAATGAACATAAAGATTTTTCAGTATGTTGGCCCACTTTTACATAAATAAAATTGTTCAATTTTTTTTTATTTACCACTGGCTTTTATTTCCTCGGCTAGGCCGACACCTATTAATTTTCAGCCAAATTGATTTAAGGAAATGGGGGGATTTAGGTGTAGTCTTTAGAGAATTCTGGAAACATATATAAATGTGTCGATACATTGATTCTATCGGTAGTTGTAGTGTTCACACTCACAGCATTTTTTTATTTTTTATTTTACTTCCCCTGCTATAAAAAGAATAGGGAAAGTTATGTAATCGGTCAAAAATTCGATGCGGAGTTTTAACGGAATTTTATGTTTTCCAACTTTCAGATTATAAATATGAATAAAATAATTGTTTGTGTGTCTGTAATATAATGAACGTATCAACATGAAATGTTATATGTGTGACCAGAACCTCATAAAGACAACACCTTTTAATTTTTAGGGAAATCGGCAGAGGAGAAGGGGGATCAGAGGGAGCCGGGGGAAGAGGGCTCAACTCAAAAACCCAAATGACTCCAGATGTGATGAACGTATCAACATGAAATTTCATATTTGAAATTACAATCCAATGAGGACATTTTCGCAATATCGGCTGAAAAGAATGAGGGGAGGGGGACTCTCAATTCATAAACCATAGTAACTGCTGATGTAATGAATTTATCGACACAAAATTTAGTATGGAATATAGGAGCCCCTATGTAAGTCAACTAACTATAAAATATTATAGGCCCAGATCTGTTCCCATGGTTACCTGGGGGCAGTGGAGTACATGGTCCACTTCCTGGGGGTCTGTCCTGTCCTGGCAGAGGTACCAGTGAGTGGAAGCTGAGGTACCTGGGCAGGGCTAGCTTCTCTCTGGAGGAGTAAGTAAATATTAAATTTTATCTGGGAGGTAAAATAAACTTAAGCACGCCGTCCTTCAGATGGGACGTTGAGCGATGATCCCGAGCCTGTACGATCATCAGATACTCGTTAAAGACCCCTGTCCTAGGTGAATAAAAATTTAGGATAGGCAAAATTTAGGATTCCCACAGTAGAGTCGGGCTCATCTCCACTAGAGTGACGAAAGATCGCTCTGGTAGTAGGCGATATGACCTCGTAGTTAAAGCCCGGGTATGAGTCATAAAACCTAACCTGTAATTTATTGCTTCATTTTATTACAATTTTTATTGCTATTTCTATTTTCTGCCTATTTGTCTTGTTGTTATTATTATTATTTATCTTTTTACTTTATTTATTTTATTTTTATATGTTTTATTGGTACAATTGTACAGGAATTTTCTTTGTTTAGAATGAACTTTTATTATTTATTTTTGTTTTTTATGACCCTCTCTCCTCACAGACGGCCATGGCCATTGTTTACTCGATATTATAATGATTTGTAAGTGCATGTGTAAATAAAGTTTATATTTATTTCATATAGGATATTAGCGCAAATGGTCGAAGGCGAAGAAAGATAGTTACCATTTAAATTTCAACTAATCCATGAGAAGATCACCAACTCACTGGAGTAAATGGAAACCATCTAACGAACCCATGGGAAAATGTGAGATAATTAAGGGGACAAGATGCAAAACATGAGGTGAAGAGACTGAGATAGATGAGGATGGTAGAGCGGAGCAGCTGGCTCGGCCATTTGGAGAGTGGCGTGGGAGTGACTAGAAGAAGAAGAAAGCTAAAACCGGTTCACAGATTTAGGACAAATCCAATCCTTACCTCAGCTAGCCCTTCCTTCATCCTCCCTAACTTTCTGTTCTCTTCTCTCATTTCTCCCATTTGCATTTACCATAGATCTTCTCAAACAGAGCCCCACAAGTACAACCAGAAATTGTGTCTATATTCGTAGGTTGATGTCCACTGAACTAAGTTGAACCGAACAGATGTAGTGGGATTCAGCCCCGCCGCAACATATATCAGTGCCCTAGGCGAAAATCTACCTTGCGCCCTCTTGTAAGGGGAGAAAATTTCAATAATTAAAAAATAAAACTTCATAAATATTTTTTTAATGTTTAAATTTTTTTATAAAAAAAGAAAAAAAATATATATATACTATATATAAAAAAATTATAAAAACAACATATATTATCATAATATATCTGAAAAAATCATTGAAAGACATCAAATTGTATCAATTTTTGGAAAAATTCAATTGTATTTTTCGGGCTTTAGCATTAGCAAATTCTTCAATTACATCCTTGAAATTTATGTTCTTGGCCAGTTCGTTTTCTATAGCAAGAACAGCAAGAGCATCGAGTCTATTGTGTCATAGTTGATCTTAAATATGTTTTTATTAATTTCAATTTGCTAAAACTCCTTTCGCAACTGGCTACTGATACTGGAATCGTTAAAAGTATGCGTAACGCAATCCGCAAATTCGTGAATAAGTTGCAAGTATTAGTTTTTTTTTTCAATTCTTTCAATCAAGGTCAAAGAGTCAACAACTCTTGTGCCCCTAACATCGAGGCGCCCTAGGCGATCGCCCTTCCCGCCCTGGGCTGGTGGGATTCCATGAGGCGGCTGGAGTGGACTGCTAAGGATCTTCAGTATCGGTTACCAGTCCAAGTAATAAGAAATACATTAAAAAAATGTAAAACTTAAAAAATCTCCTTCAAAAAACGATGTTCGTTGTCTAAGCATCCTATTCGACAACTTGGAACCCTCTCACATGAAACTAAACGTCCTACACAAAGTCTACACCCTCTTTTTTTTTCGGGTGGTCCAGACCCCTGTGAGGCCACACCACCCTTCCGCCACGAAGAGGGGAAATATGATTGATAATTTGTATTTATTAAACGATAATCTTGGTGCGACGGCCGGTTGTAGGATCCCGCCACCAGAGAGAGCTCGGGATCAGGGCATCTATGTTTCATGGCTGTGTGAATGGTCCCGCGGTCATCCTCGGAACCACGTTAGACTGCCGTCTTTTCCGTCCGCCAGAAGGTGACGAATCGACTGAATTCTGGGTAATCACCCTTACCCGTAAATCGAACCAACATCTAAAAAAATTGTTTCAAGAAACTAAAGCTTGCATTAATACTGCTTGAAAAGAAGTAATCCTGAGGTTGAATGCTTTAAATAAATAAATTCAATAATAGGAAAAGTGAAGAAAAGCAATTTATTCTTTAGTCATGAACACCACTGCATTTTGAAAATAGCATTTTCTCTACTTTTCCTCTAATTGAATTTATTTATTAAAGCGCTCCCCGCTATTAAACCCTAGGACTTTCTCTTTTCAATGTTATAGAAAATGCTAAGTAAAAGAAAAAGTCGTCGGTGAATCACCTGCTATGTACTTCCCCCGCTCGAACTAATCAAATAATGTTTGCTCTCTCTCCAAAACCAATCGATGGTTTGGGCTAATTATAACTAATTCCCTATGCAAGTGTAGCTTCTGAATCCTCATATACAATTTTGAGTCGATATATCGACAGTTATTAGTGTTTTTGAGTTGAGCCTCCCCCTAATCTACCCCCCATTTCGTAGGTTTGACTGAAAAGCAATAGGTGTTGTCCTTATGAGGTTCTGGATACACATATAGAATATCGTGTCGATATATTCATTCTATAGTTAGCGGTTTATCTGGGGGTATTCTTGTGCCAATTTAAAATGTTTAAATAAATGAGATTCATGAAGGAAACTTCATCCAAATGAAGAAAATAAGCAATTTCGCTTGTTAACATAAATTACAACACCGCAGGGAAAGGGAGGACCAAAGGCGGGCTCAACTCAAAAAACCCTAAATCTGCCGATGTTATGAATGAATCGACATAAAATTTCTTATTTAAAGTCAAAACCACATGAAAACATTAACACATGATAATTTGCAGCAAAATCGGCCGAAGGAAAGGGAGGGTTTGGGGGAGGGAGCTCAATTCAAAAACTCTAAAACTGCCGATGTTTATGAATGTATCGATACAAAATTTTATATGACGATTCTAAAGACCATATGTAAGTCCACTAAACTAAGATGTATAATTGGCATTGCAATATTAAGGAATGAATGGCGTAATTATTCAATGAAGGATTAGCAAGCCCATCAACATACTTTCCTTTGAGAAGAATGCGTGGGAAGAAAAAATGTGGAGTAAGATTCCTGTAAGTGTAAAGTTCCATTCTAATGGATGAACATTTCTCAGCCCTGGAATCTATGAGTCCATCTCGTCATAATTTAACCCCATTAACCCACATTTCAAAAGAAAAACATACATGTTTTGATGTAAAGTTTTTCTTGGATCAAAATTACCGGGAGTTTTGGGGGTTGATTTTCGGGTGATTCCCCTACCTTCAGCTGGAATTAGTGCATCAATTTCAATTAACATTGCTTTGATTTTTCTGGAACCCCGAGCAAGCTGGGCTGGGACAACGTATAGAAAGATTCCAACTATTATTCCCTCTTAACCACAGAGCTGCTGAGAGTGCGAGCCGATCACTCTCCAGTTTGATAACAAGCTTTAATAATAATAATCATAATAGTTAATTATTGTGTCTCATGTCCGGGCTTTAACTACGTCATATCGCCTACTACCAGAGCGCTATTTTATCGCTCCAGTGGACATGAGCCCCACTCTACGGTGGGAGTCATTAGGCCAACCTAGGTTTATTCACCTAGGATAGAGGTCTTTAACGAGTACCTGACATAATACAGGCTCGGGACCATCGCTGTCCGAAGGGTTCAAAGTTCTTTCAGTTCCCAGATAAAAAAACTTACTTCCTCAGATATACAAGGTGTGTGGTAATTTATGTAATCGGTCAGAAATTCGAAATGGAGTTTTTACCGGATTTTGATATTTTCCGACACCCTGATTCCAAAAATGAAAAAAGGCTGTCTGTGCGCTTGTCTGCCTATAAATACGTTTGATTTGATATGCGTTTCCAGAAATCCGTAGGAACAAAACCTATTGACTTTCAGTCAAATCGTTCAAGGGGGGAATTGGGGGAGATTTAACACAAAAACTCCAATAACAGTCATTGTTATAAATGTATCGTCACAAATTTGCATACCTATGTGAATTCAAAAACACCACACTATATCTGCTGATGTTATAAATGTATCGACATAAAATTTCATATTTAAAGTCAAAACCTTAACACCTGATAATTTTCAGCAAAATCGGCCGAAGGAAATGAGTGGTTCAGAAGGGAGCTCAACTCAAAAACTTCCGATGTAATGAATGTATCGATACAAAATTTAATATGAATATTCTAAAGCCCATTTTTTTGAATATGAAATATGGTTTGAAGATAGAGATCTGATGGTAGTGACCACTTAAGGTGAACATCGTGGTACTCGCTCATATTATCACTCCGGTTGATCAGGAGTATAGTGTAGTAGTTTAGCAACAGTAGTTTTGGTGCATCTACTGAAATTATGCATTCACATACAACGTGAAGTTGATAATGCGGTCTATACTAAGTTGTAGAGGCCTTCCACTCTTTCTCAGGACAAACACTTTCAAACTCTTTTATTATTCACCAGATGAAGTAACTTGATGATAAAAACCTGTTAAATTATAAATATAATATCAGAAACAAGAGACCTCCTTTCCTGACAGAGTTCTAAATAAACTTCAAAAAAGCTCAACTTTTATGAGGATATTGGATAAAAACTAATGTTTTTCTTCCAGGAGAGTCACAATTTCCATCTATTTTCTGTATTAAGGGTAGATCTGCACCATCGCAGGTCGCAATCAAGAGAAGCCTCTCATCCTGGATCCACGAATTCCCACAAACAGACCGAGGGACTACTGTAACATATAATATTTTATGACTTCAAACGAAAGTAATAAAAATAATAAGGTTGCCGACAGCTCAGCGTGCTCATTTTCTGAGCTCAAAGGTCTTAAGGTTTTTACCTCAAAACATTGAGCGTGACCTCCTTCATATAGCGGTGAAGCGATGGACCCTAATCTGAACGAAGTCAGGTACTCGTTAATGACCCCACCCAACCCTAGGTGAATAAACCTAGGCAGGGAAAATGTATGACTCCCACTCAGGCTCATATCCAGCTCTGGTAGTAGGCGATATGACCTCGTAATTATAGCCCGTGCATGAGTCACAATAACAAACTTACATAATAAATAATATTAATAAAAGAACAAGCTGTAAAGAGATATTTAAAGAACTTTAAATTTTGCCATTGTCATTAGGAAAAGTTCAAAAATTTGCCTTTTTAACACAATAATAATAACATATAAACATTTTCCCTCTTTTTTTGAAAAATTATAACTTATAAAGAAATCAACTTTTTTAATGCGCTTCCCCACTTTTTAAAAGTAGTAGACACTTTAAAATTAAAATAAAAATGGTTATGTTACAGCAAACTCTACATTCGAAAAAGGAATTTTTTCTCATTGATTAAAAAAAAAATCGTCATATAAAAGTCGTCTATTGTCTATAACAGCTTTAATTCATACTTTGCTTTCATTTTTATTTTTTTGGCTAAGATCTTCCATCAATATTCTATAAGGTCTATCATAATTATTTTTGTTTAATATTTTTATTACTATCTTCAATTTTATTTTACTATTTATATATATAAATATATCCACTATATCTTTGTGGCCCGTGGAAGGGGTATGTAACCGCCCTGAAATATCGTAGTTAAAGAAGATTTATCTTAAAGAAATATAAATAAATAATAATTATAATTAAAAAATAAAAATAATAAAATCTGTTAATAGTAAAACTTTATTATTCATTTAACTTTATGTTTTTTTAAAATATAATTATTATTCGTTTCACATTGTTGATGCATATTATTCATAAGGTATTTTGATTGTACGGAAATAAATATAATTGTTATTATAATTCCATTCCCCCGCCGCAACAATTTGTCGCATGCTAACCGGCAACGAAGGGGTCCCAAAAGGCCCTGAACGACAGACCCACACCCCATAAATCCACCTCTGTACACAACACATCAGTCCATGAACTTGTCCACCTAAAGAATTCAATAAACTCCTAACAATGCGCTACACAATGCGAAAAACAGTACGCACACATTTCCTACACTTTCTTGCTAACGCAGTTACATAGGCGAAACGGAGAGAGACACAATTGAAAGAAAATATGAGATCAACCTCTTAGAAAGGAATCTTGTTATGGCACAGCGTGTAGTGGGTCAAACTGTATCATGATAGCCAGCCAACTAGCGCAAACTGTAATAAAAAAACTAGGTATGGTAGTACACAGAATTCGCATGTTCGAAGTAGATTGATGTTTTGTTTACGAAAATTATGGTTTAAATTGTATTTACTGGATCCTCCTATCTTTCATGTGTTGCTTTTATGCAGATAGAAGTTACCTATGCAGTAACTCTTACCTTCGGAACATTTCAATGTGTTCCTTGTACCTACGTAACACCTCTTTTTATTTCAAACTAGCAGTAATACCCGGCGTTGCTCGGGGAACTTTGACTTTTCGCCTAATATCTCTCATTCGAATCCTATTCAATTCTTCAACAGTACATTCATGATGTTATAATTTTCAATTATTCATATGGAATAAGACTTATAGTCCTTCAATGGCAGACACCCCAGCTAGTATCTACTTTGCAGCGGCGGTCAGAAGAAGAGAGAACTACATGTGAAATTCCTTCAGCATTAATGCACCGCCCCTTAGGTTCAAAAAGTTGAGACGTCACAACCAATTTTCAAATTTCGCTTTTGAAACTACTACATGTGAAATTTCATGACAATCCGATTATCCGTTAATGTGTTAGCACTATTTTTATACTTAGGTCTACCCCCACAACCCCTTTGGCTTTTAAGAATACTTCATGTGAAATTCCATGATAATCCGAATATTAGTTAATGAGCTACCACTTTATTCATGCTCAGGCCCACCCCCACAACCCCCCCTTCCGTTCAAAATTTTAAGATGTCACACACCCTATTTTTCAATTTGGCTTTTATGAATACTACATGTGAAATTTCGTGACAATTTGACCATTAGTTAATGAGCTAGCACTATATTTATACTTAGACCCCCCTACAATCCCCCCTCCCGTTCAAAATTTTGGGACGCCACATAGCCTATTATTCAATCGGGCTCAAAAGGCTGCTACATATGAAGTTTCATGAAAATCCGTCCAGCCGTTTGGACGTGAAGCTGGAACAAACATACAAACAAACACACAAACCCCGTTTCAGCTTTATTAATATAGATAATTTTTATTTGTGTGTAATTTCCGTTGCGCGTTCGTCACGAACGAAATCGGAGCTCTGGTTTCCTGATGCACAATGATAGAAAAGAAGTTTCAATTAAACTTCTCTTGTCCTGTTTCATATTACGATTCACCCAGGCATTTTATGCATCTTGAGTTAGATAATTAATTGCAGTGTAAACAACCTTCTCTTGTTGTCATGTTGTACAACCAGTTTGGAAATTAGACCATTCCTCATAAGTGGTTTTCCTAAACTGGTTAGATACAACCTCTCCACTGCACTTGACTTCAGGTTTATGTTCTTTCAAGAGAGAAAAATATCTGTCAATTTAAAAACTAAGCTTGGAACTGGACGATATTAAAACTGGTCCAACAAAACAGAGAGGAGAAAATTATTATCACATATATATTTCTTTTGACAGATACTGTAAATGATGTCACAACATTATAACCACCAACAATCTTGTTGTAAAGAACCTTAATTCATTTATCAAATTGCATTTTATGTCTCGGAATTTTTCGAAATTTGGTCAAAGATATATATAAAAAAATTACTGTCTGTGAACACGAAAACTCCTGTTAGAGTGAATATTTCTTCATGAAATTTTATATATGTATAAGGGGGTCAAAAATTTCCGATTTGACCAAGTTTATTGCTCCAATCGCTCCTTAGTTTGAGCGCCAACACACTCAAATGTATAAAAAAAATGGATTCAAGACGTAAATTTAAGACGGTTTTGTATCTCTACAGCTTTTTTTTGAAGGATTTTTGGTTGGATTATAAATATAAACAGCATCTTGTAAAATGTATTTAGGCCCTGAAATAAAATGGGCATGACATTCATCTGATTTCGGCCACAATATAATCAGATCTAAGTTAGGTTAGGTTAGGTTTTATGACTCATGCCCGGGCTTTAACTACGAGGTCATATAGCCTACTACCAGAGCGCTCTTTCGTCACTCTGGTGGACATGAGCCCGACTCTACTGTGGGAATCCTAAATTTTGCCAACACAAATTTTTTTTCACCTAGGGTAGGGGTCTTTAACGAGTACCTGACATCGTACAGGCTCGGGACCATCGCTTAACGTCCCATCCGAAGGACGGCGTGCTTAAGTTTATTTTACCTCCCAGATAAAATAAACTAAGGGCCTAGGTCGGGTTTTGAACCCACATTCTTGAGCTCAGAAGGCAAGCATGCATACTACTGAGCTACCGGCGCCCTCAGATCTAAGTTAGCACATGCGACTTCTTATTTTCAAATT
Source organism: Aradus depressus (assembly GCA_963662175.1). Taxonomy (NCBI): domain Eukaryota; kingdom Metazoa; phylum Arthropoda; class Insecta; order Hemiptera; family Aradidae; genus Aradus; species Aradus depressus. The sequence continues at coordinate 31,095,042 of OY759217.1, read as the reverse complement.
TTATGTGCAATTTTATAATCATTTTTTAGTTAGAGTGCTCACAAAGTTCCGAACACGGTGCTATGTACGTGATATACTTGTGTATATCGCAGCCAGAACTTAAAAATTGTCAAACCGTGTTCAGGAGACATTGAAACAATAAATTCCTTTGAAAACTAGATTTGAAATTTTTATTTTTAGATTTCTATACTTCCTTATATTAAAGTATAAGAAAGTAAAACGAAAGAGAAAAAATTATTAAGTGATAAAAATTGTAAAAGATACCTTTATGAATTATACAAGTAAGTAAGTTTACGACTTTAATATTATTGAAGCAATCAACGTTTATTGTGAGATTTGTTCCTGACTCTCTCTTTCAAATGTGCAGTAACATAGTTGCAGCTTTGAGACTAACTGCAATAAACTTGACGATAAACAATGAATAAGGCCCACTCTTAATCTAAGACTTACAGGATGAATGAACAGTCATCGTTCCGATTTCCCTTCCCGAAGATAAAAAAAAAAATGGTACAAGAAAATAAAAATTCACTGACAATTCCTGGGAAAATAAGAAAAACTTGAGAATATCGTTTCATTTTCACTTTCTACTCTAAATCAGTGGGTGGGATAGTATTGATCTTTTGGGTTCACTGTACCAATATTTCAAAATAAACTTCTAGTTTTCTAGACGAACTCCTAACTTTAATGAATGGGAGTGTGCGGTGCAGGCCACATTTTACAAAATCAATATTGTGTCACATAACATCAATAAAGTCACAAATTAATCAACTAAATTTTCCCTCTGACTCCATATACAATCGACCTTTGGAACTAAAGGTCACGGTAAAAGAAAAACCATTAGTTAATTTGATGACAATTTTTCAAAATAAAATAATGTAAAATAATAAATGAAATATGTACAAAGCAAGGAATGTAAGAAGAATTTTTGAAAAATAATAATAATTACGAATATAAATTAAAATGGTGGAGGATATGTACAAAATAATATATACACAATAAGTAAAATATATACAAGGATAATGATAATAAAAAATAAATAAATATGTACAAAATAATAAATAAATAAATTCAGCTCGAGATCCCCCGAAGTACCACCGCGATGAGGCCATCATCATTTCTCCAATTTAATAGAGGTAGAGGAGAGCATGGTAGTCCGGGTGATCCCCGCACCACCTCAATCTGCAAGCCTCTGAACAGCAGTGGTGGCAGACCGAGAGGGATAAAAAGAGTTGAATATGAGTGGACATGAAGGGAGAAACTGGACATTGCCTTACCAGTTCTCCTAAATAGTAACTACATACATTAATGTAACAGGTTTCTCGGCCTCACTACCTCTAGGGAGGATTGTCGGGATGGGAATGGGATGACCGAGATTGGGCAAAATGATTTTTGTGGAAGGAAAGTTTTGAGTTTCGGAAAGAGGACTTGATGAGATCGTTAACAAAAGGAATTTTAAAGTCGTTGTGGAGGGTGAGATTGGAAACATAGAAGGGTCCATCTACAATTGTTCTTAGGACTTGGGATTGGAAAGACTGGATACAACCCCTTAGTTCAAGTCCGTATGACTATTTAGGTCTTGTAGATAGTCAGTTTGTTCTTAACAGAAAGTCTGGATGTTCGAGCAAAATGAACAAATTTCTGGCAAAATTATGAAAGTTATATACTTTATGTTTTTTGGTGTGCTGACCACGAAACAAATACTTAAAAAATTCCCCGACCCCCATCATTGAGTACTGTATTTTGACAAATACATCAGCTCCTCAACATGTTGTAGATCATACATCTTATGAGAAATATACAATTCATATTAATTAACTGAAATTAGAAATTGTAATAGCTTCATTTTCATCGAAAATTGGCTACAATTAAACGTCTGCGTCTTCTTCGGACGAATTTATAACTTTAAAATTAAGTTTCTCTCAAATTCGCAATTTTTTGCAAAAACGGATTTCATTTTATGGTTATCTGATGAAAATACTTTAAGAAGGTGAAAGAGCGATTGGCAATGGCCGACAAGAACAAAAAATGATTTTCAAGAGTTTTTTATTAAGCTGTGACGCTAATGATAGTAATTATAATTCAGTACACTTACCTTGAGAAGAGATATCTATATTTAAGACAATAAAATAATTAAAAAGATTGGATTTTAATTTAACACGTTATAAATATAGACTGAGAGAGTATTAAAAGGCTGCAATGGTCTTGTTTATGTTAGTACAGGTGTACGGAAGTAAACACACCTTCACTCCCTCCTTAAAATCTGCATCTGTTTTTTGTATTTTGGTCAAGTTTTGAGGCCCCTTGCCCCAGTGTGCGTCGGTTCAGTTCTTGTCGTTCCTGTCGTCTGTGAGGATTCCACGTCAATCTTCGGTATAGATAGTACCCAAGAAAGTGAACTTGATCAGAAACAGGAATCGGGATTTAGTTGAAAGAAACTAGAGGGCAGGAGTTGACCTAAATAGAGACTTCCGAATCTTTATATTAAATAATGTTTCGATAACAGCATCATAAGTTCAAATCTTTCACTATCGGAACTGAAAGTTCTTTCATAGTAGCTACATATTAGGAGTGTTTCACATCTGTACCATAGAACAAAAAAGCACTCTATCATTTCCTCCATTCTTTCGATCTTAACATCGTAGCAGCCACCTCTATATAAAAAATTTATTATGAGAATTCAAAAGTCCCTATGTAAGTCAAATATTGTTTTTTTTAGCCTAGAAAACCCTGTCCTGGGGAAATTCATTGCCGGTGATTGTGACAACATTTTCTCATACTTTCTCTAATTTTCCGGAAAATGGACACAAGCCACATTATCCCAACATTCACGCCATTTCAACTACCTAATTGAAAAATGCATAACTCCTTATCCTTGAATCAATGAAGTGCAACACCTGTTTACTGTAATTATAATCTTTCACTTCGGCAGTACTAAAATAATTTAATTCAAATTAATTCAGAATAAATAAATAATACTGAAGAAAGGAATTTTCAGTAGAAAGTGCGAGGTTGTAATTCAATTATTGAGTATAATATTCAATACTAGTGTCTGTTATGTAAAAATGAAAGTTCAAATCTTTCACTATCATAACTGAAAGTTCTTTAATAATAGATACATATTAGGTGTGTTTGAAATCTGTACCGCAGAACAGAAAAGGTGTACTATCATTTCCTCTTCCGCTGTTCAATTGTGTTTCAATCATTTTAAATGAAGTTTCCCGCTTTTATTATTGTTATTATTTAATGCCATTTTAATTGTTTTTTGTTTTTTTTATCTGGGAGGCAAAAACTCCTTGAGCATATCGTTCTTTGGTTAAGGAATGGTCTCGACCTTGTGCAATGTCAGGTATTCATGAAAGACCCCAAGGTAACTAGGTGACTAAACCTTGTTGGCAAGAGTCGGGTTCATATTCTCCTGAGTGAAGAAAAAGAGTGCTTTGATAGAAATGATGACTTAATATAACAATAATAATTGTTATAAAAAATATATATTTTTTTTTTACTTTTTTCTACTTTAGTATAAGAAAGTATTGTAATCGTGCAAAAATCTGGGAAATATGAAATGAAGATATCGCATATCCTAACTTAGTTCTGATTTTTGCCAAACTCGGATGAAAAATATCTTTACTTCGGATCCGTAAATAAATATCTCCATGGCCTCCTTGGGTTGGAGGAGTGAGGATGGCCTCATCGCTGTGGCATGTCGGCGAATCTCGAGCTCAATTTATATATTACAATTATATTTTATTTACTTTTTAAATATTTTTATTTGGATTCTTATTATTTATTATATTCTTATTTATTTTTTTTATATTTTTATGTATTTATTATATAAATATTTTTTAAATATTTTTATGTATTTATTATATAAATATTTTTATGTATTTATTATATAAATATTTTTTAAATATTTTTATGTATTTATTATATAAATATTTTTTTAACCTAATTTTTTATATTTTTTATTAATATCGTTGTAATTATTTTCTCATTGTATACATAGTTATTATTTTGTACATATTCTCCATGACTTCACGAAGACATTATTATTTTAATTTTTTTTATTTTTTATACATTTATTTTTTATTATTATTTTTTTTTTTTTCTCTCTCGTATTTAGTTATCACTGTACATAAATTGATCCATTACCTATTGTACAAACTTACTTATGGTCTATACTGATTGTAAATATGCATAATAAAATATTTCAATAAACTTCGGAGCCGTAGTATATTTCACAAATGACCTTATATTATTAGTTTATGACAAAAGGAAAAATCTTTTTGAGTAAAAGTAGTAGAGTATAATAAGTGACATATTTAAAAAAATACATTTTTTCGAAGATACCCCGGTTTGCGAGATAAATGCCGTAAACCACCCTAAAATGTCCTTCTGAAACCAATTTTTTAAAAGTGTTTGCTTCACTTATGTGAAATCGGTGAGTCTTACCGAAAAAATGGTTCTTATCAAATTAAATTAAAAAAATATATTCAAGAAATTTTTTTTGGTAATTCGATCTTGGATTTTTGCACGATTCCATTACTTTCTTATACAATAGATAAAATTAAGTGAAAAGGATGTAAATCAGCTGCGATTTATTTCCTCATGATCAATTATCTATAGTAAACCAGCCAAATATTGGTGGTCTTACCCCACGTAATTGTGTGTCCACAAACCAAATTTTGAGACGGAACATTCACTCCAGTGGGAGTAATTTGGATCTTTTAAGTTACTCCTACCGATGTATTCAAGCGGGCCAGCCACAAGTTAAATTTAGAAAATTTTTGGAAAACAAATATTTTCAGGACATATAAACGGTGCAAAACATGATCACAGTTTCTTTTTTGAGAGAAAAAAAATTGTGTGTCTTATATAGTTTTTTAATAAAGAACAATTTTTTAAAAATACTATTGAATTTTTTTTTTTTTTATTTAATAATTTGTCATCAATATTTCACCAGAAAAATATACAATACAAAAGATTTCATCAATTTATGAACCTAATAAAATGAGACAGCTCCAAATAGAATGTAAATCCCAAGACTTAGGGAAAATGTATTTGGAATATAAAATATGTCTTTTAATTTTCTCTTCAAGCATTTTTTATTTATTTTTTTTCCATTTATATAACGATCTACAGTGAATTATCCAAATGATGGAAGCATTCAGGAAAATGATAGTAATAACAATAATATAATAATTATATATATATTTTTTTTTCGAGGGCGCCGGTAGCTCAGTGGTACGCGTGCTTGCCTTTGAAACTCAAGATCGTGGGTTTGAAACCCGACCGAAGCTCTTAGTTTATTTTATCTGGGAGGTAAAATAAACTTAAGCACACCGTCCTTCGGATGGGACGTTAAGCGATGGTCCTGGCCCTGTACGATGTCAGTCACTCGTTAAAGACCCCTGCCCTAGATGAATAAAAATTTAGGTTAGGCAACATTTAGGACTCCCACAGTCGAGTCGGGCTCATGTCCACCAGTCTGGTAGTAGGCGACATGACCTCGTAGTTAAAGCCCGGGCAAGAGTCATAATAACTAACTTTTTTTTTTCACAATTTAATAGGCAATTTTTAACTGTGAAAAGATATGATAATATGAGATATATAAGATAATATGAGCAAAAGAGTAGAATAAAGTTGTCGGTGAATTATCGGCATTGTACTTCTCGAGCATAACTTAATTAATTATGATTTCGCTCTCCCTCCAAAACTAATTTTGTTTATATTAAGAATTTTATATTAATTTATTTTCTACTATTTATTTATTTTTTTTATTATAACTATTCATCTCATCAGTTAGTTAGTTTGCCCGGGCATTAACTACGAGGTCATATCGTCTCGCTGTTTCGACGCTCTGGTGGACATGCCCTATACTTACTCTTACTCCGTTGGCGACGAACCCTGAAGATCCTTAGCCGCCCACACTAGCCTTCTCCACCGCGATCTGTCGTGCGCCACCGGTCGCCAGTTCACCACGTGGTGTTCCACAGCATCCTTCTTCACCAGGTCAGCCCATCTCAGCCGTGGTCTTCCTCGTGATCTGGCTCCCTGGACCTGAGCGTCCATGATGGGTCCTATGGCTGTCCGCTGTCCGCTTCTCACCACCCATCTTAAGCACCGTGATTTCATATCTGCAACTACGGTCGGGTGTTGCCAGCAGATGTCCCTCAGCTCCCTGTTGGTTCTGATCCTCCACTCTTGGGTTTCTCTATCCTTGACCGGACCTGCTATTTTCCTCAGCACTTTATTTTCAAACGTCTGGAAACGTTTCTCCAGATGTGAGGTCAGGGTCCAGGTTTCACACCCATAGATCAGAACGGGCTTTACCATGGAGCTGTAGATCCTATACTTCAGGTTCCTTGACAAGGCTCTGGACCGTAGCAGCTTGATGACAGAGAAATACGCTCTTTGGGCCTGCAGAAGTCTTCTGTCCACCTCCTCCAGCATCGAGTTGATGCTAGTTACCGTGGACCCGAGATATCTGAAGTTCTCAACTCTTGGGAAGGAGGAGGTCCCCACATTTAATTCCTGCTCCAGAGGGATATTCTTACTGACTATAAGGTAGTCGCTCGTGTCGACATTAACTTCCAGCCCTACTCTGCAGCTGTGCTTAAGTAGTTTGCCCGCCTTACTTTTAACTTCTTCTGGGCTGTTTCCTAAGAAGGCCACGTCATCCACATATGCCAGGACTCCGTTTTCTCCGGCTATCTGGGTGCCTTCCTCGTTCCTCATCACCTGCCTAATCACTCGCTCAAGGGCCAGGTTGAACAGGAGAGGGGAGAGGCAGTCACCTTGCTTACATGCCCTATGGGAGTCCTAAATTTTGCCTACCCTAAATTGTTATTCACCTAGGGTAATAGTTTCTGACGAGAACTTGACATCAGGCTCGGGTCTTTCGCTTAACGTCCCATCCAAATGGCTCAAGTTTTTTTCACTTCCCAAATTAAAAATTACAATCCTAGAGCCTAGGCCGGGTTTCGAACCCGCGATCTTGACCTCAGTGGGCTAGCACCTGAGTTACGGTGCCCTCTTTTTTCATTTCATATGTGATTGTATTTTAAGATTTAATATGTCACGGTTAAACGGAAATAAATAATATTATAATTATTATACTACTTTTTAAGATAATATTAACAAAAGGAGGCCAACTTATGAACTATATTTCTGTACCAATGGCTAATATTGACTTTGGAGATACCCGATGTTATGAACTTTGTCCATAACAGCACACTCCTGAGTTGTAAATAGCATCTCGATGTGTTCATGTAGCTACATAGAAAGTTAGAGATATTGGTACTAATTAGGGTTGAGTGTGGTTTTGGTCTCGGTCTGTGTACTATATACTGTGTACTATGTTCTGTGTACTGTATACTATGTTCTGTGTACTGTCGTATAAGACGCTCCTTCCTTGCATAGCCTTTTGTTAACCGCCGCTTATTCAGAAGTTATCGGGACTCAATAAGAATAGAATACTATCTTTCCATGTCCATCCCTTGGGAAACAACCCTATCTTTGCTAACCATGCCCTCTAGCAAATAACTTAGTTATGTACAAAAGAAACGGAAGATTGGATAGGTTGACAAAGCCTACATTGTAGAAATATCTCATATCCAAGATAATTCGACACTCCACAGTGGGAAAACAGAGTAATCAGCTAAGGGTAAGGTTCAGGGACTATTGTATGTAGCCAAAGAGGAGGGTTGTGATAGGATAAACAATAATATCTTTGATATAAGAACCCTCTTTCAGCATAACTCAGAGTTCAGTAGTAGTTCAGTAATTCTAATGTTCAGTTGAGTCTAGTCCAGTCGGTTGTCGAAGACAGTTAGTCAGTGGTTCGCCGGTGTAGAGTTCGGGTAGATTCAGTCACGTCTGTTAAGTTGTATTTAGTTTCCGTCTGGTCCTCTCATTATTAGGGGATATTGTCTTTGCTTAAATAAACCGTTGGGATTTTACATCGTCTGTTTATTCTCAACACCCAAGGTTCGGAAGCACCTTCATAGCTTGCCCTGTTGTCAGAAACTCTTCTATAAAACCACACCAGAAACACCGTCTCTGCTACGACAGAAACATATTAATTTTTCTGGTGTCAGAAGTGGGATACTTCCAGCCGCCTCGTCTCATATTGGGATACCCCCCCTGGAGACGAAGAGGATACGTCACGTTCAACTGGTAAAGAGCCCTCCTTCATCCTGTCAACTGCATCGACCATAGACGGAAAACAACCTACGGAATCAGACGGAAGAACAGAAAGTAAGTCTTGAGATCATTTTCCATAGATATACTTATTACTGTCCTTTCCTCACAATGTCTAACCCTGAAAATGATACCCTATCCCTATCCACTGGAAACCCTGCCACTAACCCTCTTCCTGTAGGGGAGAGTTTATCTTTAGAGGTTTTGTTTAGGTTCATTAAGCCATTCGACGGCAATAAAGATGACCTCTCCACCTTCTTAATTAACTGTAACAATGCTATACACTTTGCTCAACCCAATCAAGTAGATTATCTTTTTCGATATATTATTTCACAATTATCTAGCAATGTTGTAAACGAATTAAATTTGTCAGAAATAACTTCATGGTCTGAATTGAAGAAACAATTGAAACAATATTACTCGCGATCTAAGGATATTATCCAGCTCCATGAAGAGCTCGAAACAGCTGCACAAAGCACACACGAATCTGTTACGGAATTTTTCAAACGATTAGAAAGATTAAAGCATACATGCATTACCGTAGAGGCCGCTAACAGCTCAGAAATGGAACTTATAGGAATCAAATCTTCCATTCAAAGAACCGCCCTGAGACGTTTCATTCTCCACTCAAAACCGGAAATATCTCGAATGTTACGAGCAAGAGACATAAAAAACATAAATGACGCATTTTCCCTAGCCCTTCAAGAGGAAAAATATATTAACTATATTAATTCAAAAAATACTCATTGTTCCTACTGTAACATGACAAACCATTCATCGCTGGATTGTCGGAAAAAGCCTATTCACTGTTCAAATTGCAATATGTCTAATCACACAACAAGAGATTGTCGGAAAAACTTTAATTTTAGCAATAAAATCCCACCCCCCAATCGGGAACCTAGGACACCTTACGATCCTGGCAAATTTTGTAATTATTGCAAAAATAAAGGTCATTTAATAAACGAATGTCAAAAAAGACAATACCGGAATAGTCAAAACCAACACCCAAAATCTAATCCAAAAATTAATTCTTTAAACTTCCAAATGACCTCGCATCCGAATGCCCGTTCAGAGGTCATGGCATTAAAGGACATTCATTACCGACCTAGAACTTTAACTGTGGATCCTGACGAAAAAACACTAAGTTTCACTAGCGAAAATTCCAACCACACGTTAACCTTTTTAGTAGATACAGGATCATCCATATCTCTTATTAAACATGACGCATTGAATCCTACTAAAACCGCCCTAAATCCTACCGCCTCCGTCATAATAAACGGTATCAACCCAAATTCACCCATAAAAACCTTGGGTAGGACAAAAATTGAGCTATGTGTAGGAAATTTAAAACTGTCATCTAAAATGCAATTGATCGACGCTTCGAAAATTTCTACTCCCTATCACGGTATTCTGGGGAATGATTTCCTTGAAAACGAAAAAGCCGTGATCGATTATGCCAATAGAGTGATAAAAATTCAGAATCACATAATTCCTTTTAATAATACAGACCCAAATGGGACTTTCATCGAATTAGCCCCTTTACAAGAAACAATAACTCCTGTTAAAGTATTAAATCGTGAAATCTCCACTGGACTAGTTCGTGAAACAAAAATAGGCGAAAAAATAATTATCCAAAATTCTCTTGTAAATTCTTCAGACGGATTTGCCCAGTGCATCGCCATAAATCAAAATGAACATGAAGTGTTTATCGAACAACCTAAAGTACTTTTGGAAGAAATAATAGAGGTAGCTCATACTACATCTAACCTGAGTCATAAAAATTCTAAAATTAACCGAATTCCTACACTAATGGAAAACTTGAGAACGGAACATTTGAACGCGGAAGAAAAAGAGTCCCTAACAAAACTTTTATCCGATTTTAATGATGTTTTTCATTTACCGGGAGACCAACTAACTAATACTAATACAGCGTATCACGAGATACCAACCACATCGCAAATCCCTGTCACTTCCAAATTGTATAGATATCCGAAAATTCATGAACAAGAAGTAAGAACTCAAATTGAAAAGATGCTGAATGATAACATCGTTCAAAACTCAGCCTCCCCCTGGTCGTCACCAGTTTGGGTGGTCCCCAAGAAACTTGATGCCTCCGGTCAAAAAAGGTGGAGAATAGTAGTTGACTATAGAAAGCTAAATGAAATTACGATCTCAGATAAATATCCCCTCCCTAGCATCGAAAATGTCCTGGACCAATTGGGCCAAGCAATATATTTCACGACGTTAGATTTGGCATCCGGTTTCCATCAGATACCTGTTCACCCTGATGACGTACCTAAGACAGCTTTCACGACCCCCCACGGCCACTATGAATTCTTAAAAATGCCATTTGGATTGAAAAATGCACCAGCTACCTTTCAAAGACTTATGAATTTAGTATTGATGGGTTCTAGATCATTTGTCTACCTTGACGATATAATAGTGTATGGGCGAACTTTGGAAGAGCATAATGATAATCTAAATGACATTTTTGTTAGGCTTAGAAAACATAATCTAAAACTTCAACCCGACAAATGTGAGTTTCTTAAAAAGGAAGCCAATTATTTGGGGCAAATTGTTACTAGCAAGGGTATAACCCCCAATCCTGATAAAATCAAAGCGATTTCAGAAATGAAACAACCGAAAAATCCCAAAGACATCAAGTCATTTCTCGGCCTCGTCGGATATTATAGGAAATTCATCCCCTCTTTCTCTGCTATTGCGAAACCCTTAACGAATCTTTTGAAAAAGGATAAAGAATTCAACTGGTCAGAAAAATGCCAAGAATCATTCCAAAAATTAAAAAATTGCCTTATCTCGGAACCGATCTTGCAGTATCCCAATTTTGAAGAACCTTTTACCTTAACTACTGATGCTTCCAACGAAGCCATAGGCTCTATCCTATCTCAAAACAAATCTGGAAAAGATTTACCTGTGTCTTATTATTCTAGAACGTTAAATACAGCAGAAAGTAATTATTCAACAATCGAGAAAGAGCTATTATCGATCGTTGAATCAGTTAAACATTTCAGACCTTATCTCTTCGGTCAAAAGTTTACAATTGTTACCGATCACAAACCCCTAACTTGGTTGATGAGTTGTAAAGACCCTTCCAGTAGATTAGTCAGGTGGCGACTAAAACTTATGGAATATGAATATGAAATGAAATACAAACAAGGTCAATTAAATAGAAACGCTGATGCATTAAGTCGCCCCGTAATGCAAATCACCGACGATCTAACCTTCGCGGACATGACGAGATTCATAGAGCAAAACCCGGTTGTCCCAAATGTCCCAGTCGATTCGACTAGTATCCACAAAATCAGAAACCTAGTAGTGCCAATGTCATGCAAAGTTTCGGATGCGGACAAATATTATAAATATCTAAATGAAAACTACCCCGACCGCGAATTTAAAAATCCTAAATTACGGGACATGGTCCAATTTAAGAAACAGAATCAAAATATTTTTATCTTGTTCATTAAGAGGTCCAATGAAGACAATGCAAATTCCGAAGACGTATTCGAAGCTCTAAAAGCTCTAAAAAGCAAATTCGAAGAAAATAAAACACGCTCTCATCGCTCTTTCACCATCGTAAATTTTGAACACTATGGAGAGAACCTAAAATTTAATTTAATTCTACAATTCTTATTTAACGGATACAATTATAAAATCTTGAACGAGGAAATAGCCGAAGTTACCACTGAAGAGGAAATAGAGAGAATTTTGAAATTATATCATGACCACGTAATAGCGGGACATCAAGGAATTGATAGGACTTACTCGAGTATCAAAACGAAATACTACTGGAAAAACATGAAGGATAGTATTTCGGAATACATAAAAAAATGTCCTACCTGCCAAATTGCTAAAACAAATTTCAAACCAAACAAAAGCCCTATGATCATCACGACCACCTCTAAAACTTTCTGTGAACAAATTGCGATGGACATTGTAGGCCCCCTCCCGGAAACTAAAAACGGAAATAAATTTATCCTCTCCTTACAGGATGACCTGACTAAATTTATACAACTATACGCGATTCCCGAACATAGTGCTTTGACCGTTGCCATACATTTTCTAAAATTTTGCACACTATTTGGATTTCCCAGTAAAATCCTGTCTGACCAGGGTCCAGAGTTCAATTCTTGTACCCTGAAAGAACTGAATAGGATGCTCTCAATAAATCACAAACTTGCGAGTCCTTATCATCCCCAGACTAACGGTTCTTTGGAGAAGACACACTTAAGTTTAAAAGATTATTTAAAGTGTTACGTAAACAAAGATAAAGACGATTGGGACGAATTCTTGACTTTCGCAGTTTTTTCGTACAATACTCACGTGCAAAAAGCAACACAAACAACCCCATACGAGTTAGTCTTCGGTCAAACCCCAAGGATTCCAGATAAATTTCTTAATCCTAAACAGAACAAGACCTACTCCGAATTGGCCAAAGAAGTCGTTAACAAAATGCAAAACTTACGGCAAACAGCTCGGGAAAACCAACTCAAAGCAAAACAGGGTTATAAGAAACATTATGACAAAACCCACAAAAAACAATATGACTTTAAGGAAGGCAAAAAAGTTTTAGTATATAACATGCTAGCAAAACGAAATTACAAAAAGTTAGAGACAGACTTTAAAGGTCCTTTTAAAATAATTCAAGTACATGACAACAATACAGCGACCTTAGAAATAAGTAAAAATAAACTCAAAACCTATCATTTTAATTTGTTGAAACCTTATGTTTCAGATGAGGATGAGTCATAGGATACTGTTCTTTTCCCTTTTTCTTCTCAGTCCTCCCATGAACCTTACCCAAGAGATAATTCCAATTAATTCAACTAGTGGAATACTATACGACCATCTAGGTAGAGCTAAAGTAGCTAACCGTAAAGTTTCTCTTATTACCTATGCCAACTTAACCTATGTACAACATAAAATAGACATATCTAACGAATTCTACGTTAAATTAGTAGGAATGTGTCACGAAACATCAAGATTGTCTCACACAAAAACATGTCAGAAACAACTAGAATTTCTAAAAAACAAATTATCATCCATCAAACGAAATTATGCAATACTAGCCCACCACATTAGAGCAAAAAGAGGCCTCATTAACGGAATCGGCGAAGGTTTGAAATGGCTCTTCGGGACTCCAGACGCTGATGACGCACAGTTCTATACAGACTCTATTAATTTAATTTTCAACAACCAAAAACAAACTGAAACCCTCTTACAACAGCAAATTAAAATAATCTCCTCCACTATCACAAATTTTAACTATTCTATTAGACAACTAAATGAAAATACGAGATTGTTAAACCTAAATATTGATAAATTTAATAATTTCATACAACAAACCTCTAGAAACGAGAACGCTCTCAATAGCGAAATTTTAACGAACGAAAATATTATAATCCTTTTGGAGATGACTGACGAATTAGAGGAATTGTTAGAAAATTATCTCAATAGTCTCACCCTCATTAGGCACGGGATAATAAGCTATCATGTCCTTCCGCCTAACACACTCTTTGAAGAATTAAACCATATAAAAACTCAAAATACTCTGCCAATTGAGCCCTCCTTCTCTAATACCTACTTATTCTATAAAATCATTGATGCCAAAGTAGTCATAAATAATAATCTATTAATAATAATATTTGAAATCCCGACAATAGACACTACGGAATTCGAACTTTATAAAATGTATTCCCTCCCCTCTCCTCACAAAGACCATCCCTCTTTCTATTCCTATGTCGAACCCTCTAAACCTTATCTCCTTATCTCCTCCTCGAGGACAGTATATACTATGTTAAATGACCTCAAGAAGTGCACCGAACTTCAACCAGCCGTCTGGAACTGTAAGGAAATCCCTGTCATCCAGCGGACAGTCCACCCCGTATGTGAAGTTGAACTATTCTCAAAAACCACGTCAAGAATCCCCGAGACCTGCGTGACGAAAAACGCCTTTGCTGAAACGGAGATCTGGCATAAACTTAGCGGAAAGAGATGGTTATATGTCCTTTCTCAACCCACCTCTATAACTACCCTATGCAACGGGAAGAATTCCCAAGAAGAAGCTATTAAAGGAATTGGCATACTGGAACTGGAAGAAAATTGCAAGACTTATAGCAAATTCGCTATCTTAGAAGAATCATCATCGATACGCGGCCGAAATCTCACGAGCAGAATTCCCCTGACGGATATAACATTAGACGACTGCTGCATCAACATGTACACAAGGATTAATGCGAGTCCCGAACAACTCCAGCCTCTAAAATTAACGAACATGAACCTAGAGGATTTGGAAAATGCTCGCCGCCAACTCAATGAATTCGATCAAATTCTTCAAAATCAACTAAAGAAACCCTTCATTATCCAGCACTCTAACTGGATAATGATTATATTATCCATCACAGGAGGGATTATTACAATAACATTCCTTTATAACGTTTTGAAATGGCTGGGAATAACTACTATCTTGAGACGACTCTTATGTTGCACCAAGGAACCGAGAGAACCCATCAGGAGACTCAGGTCAATCTGTCTGCCGTGCCCCGAACCATCACCACCCTCGCTCCAAACCGCAACCCTACCCCTAGAGGAAATTCAACTTGAATACGTCCAGCCGCCATCCCAGCCTCAGCCTATACGACCGCAGGGAGATAAGCCGAGACCTTCTCACCCTTCTACCAACCTCACAACTTAGAGACTTATTTTTTTTGTAAATGAATAGATATTATTTGCCTAACCTTATATTATGTAATCTACCAATTTCCAGCTATAATTCAAGCTATTAAGGAAGTTAAAATATGTAATTCTTATTATTCTTTTTCCAGCTATAATTTTAAGCTATTATTATTAAGAAAGTTAAAATAAGTAACTCCTATTATCCAAAAAAAAAAAAAAAAAAAAAAAAAAAAAAAAAAAAAAAAAAAAAAAGGGGACTTATTTTTTTTTTATAAAAACGAATAATATTTGCCTAACCTTGTATGTAATCTATTTGACAAAGAACATAAAGAACATTAATTATTTAATTTCCATTAGCTATTCCCCTTTAAAAACATCAATTTTTGCCCCCCATAAAACTAATGCTATATATATAATATATTTTTTTCTTTCAATGTTATTAATTATATTAATGTATTATGTATAATTGCCCTCTAATTACTTTATAATTCATTTTGTACTTTGTTATTCTATTCTAGAGGTATAACGTTACAATTAATTATGTTCATCTTATAATTCTATTTACTCCAATCATTTGTAAGAGAGACCAGAACGGAAACGCGAATCTTAATCCCACATTTTAATTAAAAACCCAATGTGAAATTTGGAAAACCCCGGAGGTGTCGTATAAGACGCTCCTTCCTTGCATAGCCTTTTGTTAACCGCCGCTTATTCAGAAGTTATCGGGACTCAATAAGAATAGAATACTATCTTTCCATGTCCATCCCTTGGGAAACAACCCTATCTTTGCTAACCATGCCCTCTAGCAAATAACTTAGTTATGTACAAAAGAAACGGAAGATTGGATAGGTTGACAAAGCCTACATTGTAGAAATATCTCATATCCAAGATAATTCGACACTCCACAGTGGGAAAACAGAGTAATCAGCTAAGGGTAAGGTTCAGGGACTATTGTATGTAGCCAAAGAGGAGGGTTGTGATAGGATAAACAATAATATCTTTGATATAAGAACCCTCTTTCAGCATAACTCAGAGTTCAGTAGTAGTTCAGTAATTCTAATGTTCAGTTGAGTCTAGTCCAGTCGGTTGTCGAAGACAGTTAGTCAGTGGTTCGCCGGTGTAGAGTTCGGGTAGATTCAGTCACGTCTGTTAAGTTGTATTTAGTTTCCGTCTGGTCCTCTCATTATTAGGGGATATTGTCTTTGCTTAAATAAACCGTTGGGATTTTACATCGTCTGTTTATTCTCAACACCCAAGGTTCGGAAGCACCTTCATAGCTTGCCCTGGTGTCAGAAACTCTTCTATAAAACCACACCAGAAACACCGTCTCTGCTACGACAGTACCCGTCCAGATGTCCCTGTGGTCTGCCATTCCCCCCCCCCCCCCCCCCCCCCCCCCGCCCTCGAGATCATTTAAAATCTACCACTTGTTGTTTGTTAAAATGGGCCGAAAAATGATTTTTTTTTTTTAATTTCGATTATGGGTAATGCTCATAAGTTCTCTGACCTGTAGTAGAAGCACACAAAGGGATTTTTAAACATTTTGAAGTTTCACCAGGGCTTCAGGACAAAAATGGACAACAGTAAAAAACAAATTAGTCAAATACATTATTACTGGTCCTTTTTTATGCAATTTACTCAACAGAGAAATTAACCTTAATTTTTCTCGTAAAAAAGATTGTGGGCCAATAATAATGTATTTGACCAGATAAAAAAGCCTCCATATATTGTTGTACTAATTCACTATAATGAGTATATATGACACAACAAATCAGTCCCTTATATAAAAGGCCACCTGGTTATTAAATACATTTAAGTCCCTTTAGGCCATCTAGTTATTAACAAAACTTATTGAAGACATTTAAATCCTTTTAGGCCACCTGGTTATTAGCAGTGGTTGTAAATTACAATAATTTTATGTCACTTTTTTATTAAATACATTTAAATAAATTTAAATTTAAGGTATTTAAGTTTCTTTAGACTACCTGGTTACTAACAATGGTAATGATAGTAGACATTTAAACGTCCTTTGAGACATTTAAGTTTCTTTGGACCACCTGGTTGTTAATAACGGTTATTGAAAATTTGAAAATGGCGACCAGTAACATAGTACACCTTGACATCTTTTTCTTTTTCTTTTTATTTTGGTGGTTGAGGGTTGAAAAGTATTACATCGAATTAGACCAAAGTTTACTAGATATCCTGTGGAAAGTTTCATGCAGCTCCGATTTACTATTTTAAAATGAATTATTCAAAAAAAATAATAATGTTTTGTATCATAAAAGTTAACTTTCTAAAGTGCTTAAAATTTAACACTGTCGCTTTCACTGGGGTTGTTCGAAATACATCAAGGGATGTAGCGCCACTGGGGATAGGATAAGAGGGGGGAAACGAAAGGAGTGGACAAGAGAGCTGGGGGCTCGGCTAGTTGGCTTTCATCGTTACAGGGATCAGATCCATAAATATAGAGATCAGGTTCACATCCCGGGGGCATATCAAGCTTCCTATATATCTATACTGAAAAAAAAACATCAAAAAATATGATAATATATGGTAAAACTAAATTTATGAATATTTTGATCTCTATACATGACTTTTTTGAACAATATATATGAAAGTAAAAATATAATTAAGTAAACATAAAAAATAGTCGGTGAAACATCGGCAATCCTTTTCACCAAATCAAATTATTTATAATCAAGTACAAAGTTCGTTCGAGTGTGTAGAATACATGTATCATCCGTATCTATACTGGAGTATTTGAGGCTGTAGCAAGGCCCTGCTGAGTAGTGACACCACCCCACGAAGCGGCGACGCGTGATCCTGGTCCAAGCCCAGAGAGCAACCCTTTTAAGGGTTACAGAGGTCTATCGGCCTTGTTTAAGAGGAAGAACAACCCGAACGGTTCGTGCGGGGAAGTTGAGATTGCAGAGCATGTGGTCCTCGAATGTCCACTGTATGGCCAGCCAGCGCCCCACACTTATCCCGAGCTTTCTCGGTGCGCCAATCAGCGCCGCCAATAAAATTAATGTAAGCTGGGGGTTTTGCTTCTAGCCGAAGAGAGCAAAAGATTTTTATTAAATAAACTTGTTAGGCCCTCTTCCCCGACGACTCGGAGATCAAATGTCGTGGCCTCCACCGGCAACCAAAAATAAAAAAAACAGAGAACTAAAATTTTTAATTTCCCGTCAAATCGGCCGAAGGGAGGGGGGAACTGGAGGAGGGAGGCTCGACACAAAAACTCTTGTAACTCCCGATATAATGAATCTATGGACACAACCTTTAGTATGAGAATTCCCAAGTTCCTATGTTTTTTTAAAAAAACTATAGATTTTTATCCTAAATGGACGATTGGTTTTGGAGAGACAGCAAAAACTAAATTAATAAAACAAAATTATTTTTGAAATATTGTCTATTCCACTAAAGATATAAATATATATATATATATAACTACCGATTTCGTTCTTACACCATCGTCAGGTCTAGTTATGAACTAAGTTAGTTTGCAGAGAGCGACCCTTGAAATACATCTCAGGTGAAAGGGTGCTATTAAAACTTGTGAGTCCCCCGGCTGTACCGTTAGCTATCTCATGAAATATTTCCTAACAAAACTTAGTTCTAAATTTACATAAAACAATATCACTAGACTAATACGGGGAAAATAACAAATAAATAAGTAAAAATAGAAATAAATAAAAAATAAAACTAATAATAACTAAATCTTAATATTATTATTAATTTTATTTATATTTTTGATTTTTTATTTATTTGCATTTTTACCTACCTATTTATTTGTTATTTTTCCATGTATTAGTCTAATGATATTGTTATATGTAAATTTGGAACTAAGTTTTGTTAGGAAATATTTCATGAGATAGAACTAGACCTGATGATGGTGTAATGCCGAAACTGGTAGTTATATATATATATTTATATCTTTAGTGGAATAGACAATATTTCAAAAATAAGTTTGTTTTATTTATTTATTACAAGTTTCCACAATATGTCCGCGTTCCTCAGCTTAGAAAAACTAAATTGATTGATTCGTGTTGGGGAAGTAGATTGCCGGTGATCCATCAACGTCTATTTTTATTATTAGGAATTGGGTCAAAAACCAAAAATTCAACATCGAATTTTTGACTGGTTTCTGACAACGCTGGGGAAGTAAAAGTGGAAAATTTTCAGCTAACGTTTAATTAAAAACAATGGACCTTTGATTGAATTTTGCAATTGTCAGGATCCTAAAATTGCAGATCGACCACTGCATATTATAGGTTAGGTTTTATAACTCATGTCCGGGCTTTAACTACGAGGTCATATCGCCTACTACCAGAGCGCTCTTTCGTCACTCTGGTGGACATGAGCCCGACTCTACTGTGGGAGTCCTAAATTTTGCCTACCCTAAATTTTTATTCACCTAGAGCAGGGGTCTTTAACGAGTACCTGACATCGTACAGGCTCGGGACCATCGCTTAACGTCCCATCCGAAGGACGGCGTGCTTAAGTTTATTTTAACTCCCAGATAAAATAAACTAAGGGCCTCGGTCGGGTTACGAACCCACGTTCTTTAGCTCAGAAGTCAAGCACTCATACCACTGAGCTACCGGTGCCCTCTACTGCATATTATATCTAAACCACTTGAAAATTCCAATTGTCTTATCTCTCACTCTTGACAAAACTGGCTATACTTATTAAATACTCAAAAATCTAACATTATCCATTGCTCTAATTGGCTTCCTTTCTAAGACCCGATAATTGGTCCATATTACAATTGTAAATTGGGTACGCCATTACTGAGTCTTTATCGACCTATGAATATGAAATTCGGACTTTGTCGCCCCTTGAACGGGCTTAGTTAATGAACGAAACAATTACGTCTTACAATAGACTTCTATCTGGTAATTGAGATCTTTTCTGATTTCGCTGAAAATTAATAGGTGTCGTCCTTCTGTGGTTTTGAACTTACCTCTGAAATTCCGTGTCAATACTTTCATTAAAACGGCAGTTATTTTGTGTTAAACCTCCCCTCTTAACCTCCTTGTCCCATTGGTCGCTTTGAATGAAAATCTGTAGATATCGTCTTTATGGGGTACTGGATAGAATATCGTGTCGATATATTTGTAGCAGTCATCACATCACTGCAACTGTCATCTGTAACCTTCCCATCAATGACCCAGTGTTGCCAGTAATTAGGAAGTGTAATTAGGTGTGTTGAGAATTTTTTTTTATTTTTTTCACCTTTCGATGCATATTAGCCATGTCACTGTGTTATCTAATTATTTACGACATCCATGGCCCCCTGGAGGGAGTTCTATCTACGAAATAAAATTCCCTCCTGGGCGGGATTCGAACACGCAAACCATGGTGAGACCATGCGACCAAAGCCCTACGCTCTAGCCCGCACGGCCACCATGGCTCCCATTTGAGAAAAATTATAGTGTCCATATGCACTGAAAATAGTTATTTTGTTTTGAGCTAGTATTTACGCAATCTGGACAGAAAACCTATTATTATTTCGTTATTTATTATTATTTTGAAGTGTGGTAAATAGTTATTTTGATTTTGTATTTGAATTTATATTATTTATTTGTTTATCAACAATATAGTGAGGCACATCAACGTGAGATTCCTATGGGTACCCGGCACTGTGGCATAGAAGGAAACGAAATTATCGACAAGGCAGCCCAACTTGCCGCCCGAGACCAACAGAGTGCCGTCGCCATACCATGGACTGACACTAAACCCATGATTATGTAATGAATCAATGGGAGTCATCCTGCAAAAACGAGATATGTAACAAGTTGCGGATGATTAAGGACATCGTGAGACCCTGAACGAGCAGCCAAAGGGCCAGAAGAAGGGAGGAGGTGGTGATCTGCCGCCTCCGTATCGGCCACACTAGGCTCACCCACGGACATCTCATGGCCCGGGAACCACCCCCACTCTGTTCAACGTGCATCCAGCCACTCACGGTCGAGCATATGTTACTGCATTGTCGCCGTTACTCAGCCGTGAGAACCCGTTATAAACTTCCCTCCTCCCTGCCATTACTGTTGGAAAATTCTCCCGAAACCCTCACCAAACTCCTTAACTTGCTCGAACACATCGGAGTCATAAACCGACTTTAACCATTTGTTCAATTAAGTTACAATGTTTCATTATATCAAGCGATAAATTTCCTTAAAAGTGGTACTACTACTTGTTCCTGCCTGGCTTCTACGTCTCGCACCTGGTGAAGAAGATTAACATTGATTATTGACACCTGACCAAAAGATCGTCGTACCGGGCACTCATGACTCTTTGCGGTAGAAATGCCCTCCAAAAACAAAGAAAAAAAAAAAAAAAAAAAAACTGAACTTTTTATTTTCATATTATTTTTATTTAAACATCTGTACAAAACTGTTTGGGATAAGCAAATTCTATTATGCCCATATCACATATTTTTTAGCAATCGCAATAAATCCAATGAAATAGTCATATTTTTCTGGAGTCTCTTCTTCTGGAGGTCACCGCTCGGTGGTTGGGTCGCCCATAGTGCGCATGGCGTTTCTGAGCTCTCTGGGCAGCGTTATGTTCCAGGCTTGCGAGGGTGTGGACTGCAGCTGACTTATGCACAGCCTTACTGTTTCAATTATGTGAAATGCGTAATGCCTGCCTAGAGAACCCCGAGGGAGTTTCTTTGCAAATTATTTTTCTTATAAACATATTTTTCTTTCTTTTTTTTCATTGGATGTCGATTATATGAACTTTTGATTACCGGAACTACCTATTTCCCCAATTAGTTCGGTTAATCGACGCTCTACTTTAGTTAGTTATTGTGACACATGCCCGGGCTTTAACCATATTACTCTACGATGAGAGGTCTAAATTTTGCCTAGCCTAAATGTTTATTCACCTAGGATAGGGGTCTGTTACAAGTACCTGACTTCGTACTGGCTAGGGACTATTGCCTAACGTTAATCCGAAGGACGGCGTACTCAAGGTTTTCTCACAACTCTTGAGCTCTGTAAGCAAGCACGCTACCTCTGAGCTACCGATGCCCTCTATTATACATATATGCTTAAGAACTATTAATTCTGAAAAAATAATAATTCAAAACCATAGTACAGATTTCCTTTCACTTGGAAAGTAAGTGAATGCACCTAATGGGTGTTCCTTTCTTTTTCTACAATTATTAATGCTTGCAAGGTGGTCAAAGATAATCTAATTAACACTTTTATGACACATGAACATGGAGAGACTGGCTCCAGTTTTAAAGATGGAATGAAGCAAGACCTCGAGAAAACAAGTGACTTATCGTTTCTCACGGCATCATAACAGTGACTTCGCCCTGGTGAAGGTTCTCAAAATGTACCTCATTTTAAACCTCGCAAAAAATCATTATTCTTTCTCACCCTAATTGAAAAATAAATATTCATGTTTCTAAAAGCCCTTCAAATAAATTTTTAAATTACGAGGGATCAAAAAGTTCCAAGTTGTGCCACCAACAGAGCATCGGAGAGCGACGGTTGGCAGCATTAGTTGTGATTTTCTGAGCTCAGCTGTTTTTGTGGACTCTCTACAACCTGCTTTGTTGTGAAGTAACATACGTTTTTGTGAAACAAATTTGTCGTGTTTGGCTATTTTGTAATCTTTTGTCAAATGAATCAAAAAGAAGAGCAACGCGTTTGTGCCAAGTTTTGTAAAACTTTTATAGAAACTTTACAGAAGTTGCAAGAGGCTTTTGGGGATGAATGTCTGGGTCGATCACGGTATGATGAGTGGTACAAGAGGTTCAATAAGGCCGGACATTGTCTGAAGACAATCCTCGTTCAGGACGCCCATCAACTTCGACTGACGACGATCATGTTGCAAGAGTCAACGTTCTCTTGCGATCAAATCATCGACTGACGTGAAATGGCAGAGGAACCCTGAGACATTTGCGCGAGGCTGTGAGGAGGACGACCCATGGGGTCACCCATACCATCACTGTGTCCCTCTATCTTCACTCTGTGGAGTTGAGCCCCATACTTAGTAAGCCTTCCATCATCCCGTCCATGGGGCCACTGTGTCCCCCATCTCTATATCCCCTCCTCCCGTGCTCATGTAAACAAATTGAAATAATAATTTGTAGCTGCAAAATTTTTTCTTAAATATACATTATTTTTAAAAGTCATTTTACACAGCTTTCGGCTACGCGCTCATAACCAATTTTTAAATCACTGTTTGCTTGCGTGAGCCAATCTATGCAGATGTTTTTAAATCAATGTATTTATTTATTTTTTTTTTTCACTTCCCATCTATACGAGATACAGGAGAAGTTATGTAACCGGTCAGAAAGTCTATATTATTTTCCAACCCCCTGGTTTCATAAATATAAAAAACAAATTCTATGTGTATGTCTGTGAACATGATAACTCTCAATAGAATGATTTTATCGACACCAAATTTTATGTAACTCCACGAGGACGAGAAGAGGAGGGCAAAGACGCCTTAATAATGTATCGACGATTTAACGTGTGGGTTCGGAAAGTGTGTAAGTCAAAAATTTAGACCAAACAGCAGATTGGTTTAGGAGGGAGAGCGGAACCTAAATTTATATCATGCAGGGGAAGTACATTATGGGTGAATCACTGACGACTTTTAGTTTTTTTGGTGTTTATGTTAGATTCCTTAAAGATCGTCAGGAATGATTCTATAAATGGCTCAACTTTCTCAAGGATCTTCCTTTCCCCAGGTTAGACGATCTCTGCATTCTCCTCTTGATCTCATACGGAGTTTTTTCTCTTATTAAGTACTTAACATTTGTTTCATTATTAAATCTATTTTTTTTTTTTCTAGTATTTGAACGTAACCTGAGTACTCGCATGGGCTAAAGCTCCCTTATCAGTACCTACTGTAACAAAATCACTCTCAGAATTTCGCTTTACAATGAAACAAAGAAAACCGCTGAAACCAACACATTACTTTCATATACCCAGTAATGACAGTATAAAATGAATTTCAGAGGAAGGGAAGGGGATAGGTAAAATAATGATTGGTATAAAAAATTTCTGCTGTGACCACATCACATAGGGGGCGGGGGGGGGGGGGGGGGGGGTATAAGCTTAATGTTACTAATTCTTACTATACGGGAGGGGGGTAAAGAATTTGATCTCATAATGTAAGTTTTTGAATTTAAAATCTACTACTTTCGCGCTAAGAAATGCCGCTATTAGATAGCGCCATATGTACTTAGTTCTCAAATTCAGTATTGTATCCTACAGAAATCATAATGGTCTCAATACCTCTAGACATTTGTTTATTCTATTGTCTCGCTGACTAGGGATTTCCCTATTGCTTGAATTTTGAAAAATAATTGTCATTTTAGTATCATTTATTTATTATACCTGACATGTGTGGATATTTACATCCACTATTATTTAAAGCTTGGATACAAGCTTTTCCACGTAAAACTTCAAAGATTTGTTAAGAAGAGTCAAACTTGTTTTGGAAAACTAATAAAGAAATTTTTAAAAATAACTCCAGTGCTTTAGATCATTATTAGATTAATCGAAGTATAATTGCAATAAATAATATTTTTTAATCAAATTGTCTTTTCTTTTATCAATACGATCATTTCTTACGAAAATTTCTTATCAAGGGGTAGAAGGGGGGGTATCACCACTGATTTCTCCCCTTTTGACATTTTGACAATGTCATATTGTACACTTTGCATGTTTATATTATTCAAAGTTGTGATATTATTCATATTTGTAGATTTAAAAAAAATATATTGAATTATACTAACAAATAATTGTTTATTTATTTATTAAGAACATTCTAGGGGGAAAAGTTATGAGTTTACTCTTGTATCATAGCTGGGTTTGAGGGGTTCGAGAGCTCAAATCCCCCTCTTTTGTACTTATATCCCCCCAAAAGGGCTTCAGTTCCTGGAAGGAAGATACTAAGAATTTCAGGCCCGCCGGAAAGTATTACCTTAATTTCCAAGAAGAATTCGACTCTGATACATATGAAGAGTTTACTTTCAAATGGGCTTATATCCATTTTTTACATTTTGTGTTTTTTTTACGGAATCTGAATCTTTGGGATGAGGCCTATCATCTCACGAGTCGCTTTCTTTCCGAAATGGGTTTGATCCCCCATTAAAAGGCCGTATCTTCTCCAAAACGTAAGACAGATTTTCGAAATTTTATGGTAAAATAGACGAATCTACATACAAAATATTTTGAAAATTTGGGAACCCTAGAAAATTTGCTTCATATCTCAAATTGTTTTTCTCAATTTTCCGAAAAAAGTTCTAAGTGGATATAAGCCCATTTGAAAGTAAACTCTTCATATGTATTCCACCCGAGCAACCTTAATACATTTTTTTCTCCTCACAATATAACTTTTTTTTGATTAGGAGGAAATATAATAAAATAGAAATTCATTAGATTTCACAGGTTACAAAATAAAATATAGTCTGACCTCTCACAGTTTTTTTATTAATTTTTGCTAGCCGGCTTTCGAGGTTCCCCTCATCATCAGGCAGTCTGTTAAAATAATTTTAAAAAATAACATAAAATGTTTTAATGAATAAGACTTAAAAATTAAAATAAATTATATAAAACTATTTAAACAAGCAGGTTCTCGGATTTGTGAGTTTCGTCTCTTTGCAATAACGTACAAAGGTGGCGTTTGTAACTAAGTGCGGCCCTTGACGTCGACACGGCTAACTTCCCAGCATTATATGAATATCAATAATAATAACACAAAAGTAGGCATTTTATTCTGTACAGAATTATTTGTTAATTTAATTAAGTTTAATCTATACATAGCCTTTTAATTGATATGCAAATGCACATATGTCATATAGCCTATTTTTTTTTTTTTTTTTTTTGCTTTTAAAACTGAAGAACTAAAAATGAAGATCGGGACACACTCCTCCCGAGGCTTCGTATACCTGGGCTCATACGTCAGCTTCGACAACAAAGTGAGAGAGGAGATAGACCGGAGAGTTGCTGCGGCCAATCGAAGCTATTATGTGGCCCAGCGTCACTTCAGGTCTCGACTGCTTACCAAGCCAACAAAGGTGCAGCTCTACAAAAGTCTGGTCAGGCCTGTCCTGACTTATGGGGCAGAGACCTGGACGATGACCAGAGCAGACGAGAGAAGCCTCGAGATATTCGAGAGAAAGGTTATGCGGAGGATCCTAGGTCCAGGAGAACGGCATGTTCAGAATTAAAAATAATGCCGAGGTCGCTACGGAGTTTGGAGAGCCCAAGGTCACAGACGTGATAAGACTGGCGAGGCTTCGATGAGCAGGCCATGTGCAAAGGATGCAGGAGGCTGAAACCCCACGAGAACACTGATGGTAGTGACCCCGAAGGGAAACCGAGGACGAGAAAGACCCAGGAAGAGATGGATGGACGCAGTCGATGGGGACGCAAGGAACCTTCGGCTGGAAAACTGGAGAACGCTGGCGCTGGACAGGAATCTTTGGGGGAAGTCTTTGGAGGAGGCCAAGGCTCGAATGGAGCTCTAGCGCCGAGGATGTATGTAAGCGCTTTTAAAACTACTACATGTAAAATTTCAAGAGAGCGCTCTGGTAATAGGCGATATGACCAGGCATAAGTCACAATAACTTGTAACTTAATATTAATAAACCCGTATTATTTTGTACACATCCTGTACATTTCTGTAGGCCAGCTGGCAAATCCTCACAATTTCTTCAAATATATTGGAATACTTCCAACTTTCTGAAGATTGCAAACGGTTCCAATTCGATGAAACTTTCGATATTGTTGGAAAATAAGCTCAAATTACCTCCATAGTTTTTTTGCATTTTTTCATTAAATGTATTATTGAAATCTAAAGAAAATAGAAAATTTTAAAATATTCATTGAATATTCTCTATATTTTATTAATTCTGAATATAATAGAATTGTTCGATGCTCTACCCTCTGTCTCTTTTTCATTCATTTATCTTGATTTTCTTGATAAATTTCGAAGTGGAAGCCTTGGTATTTTCTTATTCATTAACTTTCAAGATCAATATACCAGTCAGTGGAAGAGTCTTATTATACAAAATAGTAATGAAAGAAAATTAGTTAATACTAATACGTTGATGGTATAGTCTCACAAAATGAAGACATTTTTGCAGAGGGAGGGCTCATAAAGACTCTTCGGATGAAATAAGTAACTCAATTTTTTCCTTTTCCTTAGCTATACAGAGTATAGGGGAAGTTATGTAATCGGCCAGAAATTCAATGCGGAGTTTTCAACGGAATTTCTGATTTCTGATTCTAAAGTGACAAAAAAAACTTAACTATGTACTTCCCTAGTAAGATCTAATACATTTCTTAATTATGATTTTGAATCGAGTAGGCTTCGGCATGAGGGGAGGGGAGAAAGCTGGTCTAGCTCCAGTTGTTCACGTCCGTCTGTCCCCGAGTGTGCATGTTTGTCCGTTCATAAAGTCCGCATCATCATTTTTTCATTTTTATATGGCAGCGAATTAAGAGGAGAAGAAAGAAGAGGATACAAGGTCCAGAATGCAAGAAATATGCTGTGAAGAAATATGTCCCGCTTCACGCCTCCAAGAACATCAAACCACATGAACGTCGCAACAACCCATAAACAACATCAAGTAGAATATGTCTGTATATGTCCACAATTCTATTTATTAAAAATACAGATACAAATTAAAATATTACAATTAAAAAAAACTGAAATTTGACTATAAATTTTTAAGAGGCGTATAGACACGCGAGCAACGAGCCGAACATTAGTCAGTGCGCATGCCTGGGGATGAAGTGCGCAGGCACTCGACGAACAAGGGAGGCTCGGGGTCTGCCCCACCTGTTGTCGGTTTTTTGACGAACCATCAAAGGAATGTTCGGTTCGGGCTGCGGTGTGTGGACTGGTACCAAGCCAAACCGTCTCGACTTGACCCAAGCACTGTTGTTTATAACCAATATTATAACCTTCTTAAATATTTAGGTTTTTGGATGTGCACGTTCTTTTTTTTTTTTTTTTTTTAATTAAATATATATTTAAATATTATTCAATAAATTATATTTTATTATGGCTTCTGAAGACTGGTCTCAGGAGCTTCAAATTCAGTTTGCTCAGGCTATGAGACAGTACCGAGTCATATGGGATTTAAAACACAAATTACATTTTAATAAAATAAAGAGATTGGATGCTTGGGAGGAATTATTCAAACACTTTTCCTAAAAAAGTGTTCATTTTAAACAATTTACATATAAAAATAAATTACGTATCATAATAAATTCGTATCCGTATTAATTGTACTACAAATATGTAAATTAATTACGTAAGTAGCTACCTACCTTGAGCATTTTCTGATTGAAGATTTTGAATAGTAATAAAATGATATACAAATAAACGTAAATTTGTTATCTGCAGGTTAACTTGTGCAGGTTATGTTCGTTAGTATGGTTGTGGAGCATCCAAATGCTCGGCTCGTCTCTGTTCGGCTTGCAGTGTGTTCGTTGAAAACTGAAAACGAGCCGAACAGTGCTCGGTTCGTTGCTCGCATGTCTGTACTAGCCTTTAAAGTAACCCCAACTCACAACCTCCACAAATTCTACGATGAATGAATGTTGACTTACATAGGGGTTTCGGAATCCTTACTATTAATATTGTTTCTATTGATTCATTATATCGATAGTATTGTGGCTCTGGTTACACATATGTCGTGTCGATACATAATCATGTTCACATATATAGACTCATACATTCGTAGTTTTCATTTATGAACACTATTATCGGAAAACATGAAATTCCGGTATTGCTGGAGAAGTAGAAAAGTTGTGAATGCACTCCATGGAATTGCATTAACGGATTTTTTTTTTATTTGATAATTCAAAATTCTGGTCACATTAGGGCGACTGTATTTGTTAAAGCCATTCCAGTCAGATAATTAATTATATACGTTGGATGACATTGATGATTGTATAGAATCACCAAAAAGATAGTGAAACTAGCGTCAATCAAGTATGATGAATGTGAAAATGAGATGTTACGGGGGAAAAAAATTGTTTTTACTAAGATTATTCATTTCTTTTAATAAATTCGCGAACAGGACGCCGAGTCAATAAAAAAAGTTTTTTTTCTTAATTCCAATGTATAAAGTAGGGGGGGAGTCTGTATTGCATCACTAAGTGCATTTGTGCCATTTTTGTGATCGCAGCGCTTTCTATGTATGAACTAAATCTGACAAAATTCACAGAAAGTCTACATGCTGTATGGTGCTTCTATTTTTTTAGAGTTTATTATAAATATGGTTTATAATCCCTCCAGAAGTGTCGGTGAGGAATTCGCGAATACACCAGATGCTTTTTTTTTTTTATTTCTCCAAGTATAGAGGTATTTATGTAAACGGTCAGGAATTCGATGTTGAGTCATCACCGGAATTTCAAGGGTTTTCAACCCACTGATTCCAATTGTTTTTTCAAATCTATTAATTAGACCGTAAATTTGATATAATACAAATAAAAGAAGAAAATAAAATTATTATTAAAACATGTAATTAATTAATTAATAATAATAATAAATAAATATAAATAAAATAAAATCAATAAATAAAAAAGATAATTATATACACCGAATACAAAATAAATGGTCTATAAACAAGACAACATATAAAAAACAAAATAGAATAATAATTGCAAAGATGAATAATAATAAAAATAAAATAAATACATAAGCATCCCTGGAAACGCCCCCGGTTCTATGTCATCCCCATCCATACAACTTCCAACACTGCCTCAGTCTCAAGGGGGATTATCTGGGGGTGGTATGACAAGAGTCGAAGTGAAAGAAAGGTTTGAGTGAAATTTGGAGAAGGTGGACTTGGAAGAGGTCAATAGCAAAAGGAATTTCTAGATCATTATGTAGGGTAAGTTTGGGAAAATAGATGGGTGCGTCAACTATTGTTCTTAGGACTTTGGATTGGAAAGAGAAATGTTAGATGGCTTAGCACAACCCCATAATTCGAGTTCATATGTCCATATAGGTCTTATTATTGTCTTGTGAATGGTCAGTTTGTTTTCAATAGAAAGTTTGTATTGTCTGCTGAGGAGTAGTCGGTAGAGCAACCAAACCATCTGTTCACCTCGTGTCGTTTCAGTAGTGTATGGGGGTTCCAAGCCGACTTGATTGGAGGCAAGAATTGGAATATTATTGAATTAAAATAGAAAACTCGATGTGAAGGAGAATTTGGGAAGCTGTGGTAGATTCTTGGCTGGAGGCAAGGGATAGCTGTATCGTTGGCATGTGTATGCCCTTGCTGGTAGAGTGTAAACTGTGTAGAGGATGGGACCGAGGGGTGATTTCAAATATGAAAAAAAGTTTTTGTTGCCTGTCGAATCGTGTTGAAGGAGTTTATTCCTGTCCTCCAGTTTCCTTCAACAATGTCCGCATCCCTGTCTCCGATCAACTTTGCTATCTTCTCTATCTAGACCGAAGACTGACTTGGAATCCCCACACACGACTGAAACGACAAGAACTGAGCCGACGGTATGAACACCTCAGCCCTGACTGCTGAGAATAAACTGACTATAAACAAGGCAATAATGAGACCGGTATGGACTTACATGTGTGATTGTGCTAAAGCATCTAACATGAAGCGTATCCAGTTCTTCCAATCCATAGTTCTAAGAACAATTATCGATGTACCCTTCGGTTTCTAATCTCATCCTCCACAATGACCTTGAAATTCCTTTTGTCAACAACCTCATCAAGTCCCGTTTCCTAAACTTCCAATTTCTGTCATCCCATTCCCATCCAGACAATCTTCCCCAGATTGAGGCGGTGTTGGCCAAGAGCTACGTCGGGTGTTTTCAAAGGAATTTCATGTTTTCCAACCTCTAGATTCAAAATATAAAAATGTCTCTCTGTGTGTCTGTAATCACGATAACTCCTGATAGAAGAGGCTTAACTCAAAAATTTTAATGACTGCCGTTCTAATGAATTTATCGTTTATCGACACGAAATTTAGTATGAGGATTTAGGAGCCCCTATGTAAGTCAACTGTTGATTATTAGCGCAAACGGTTAACTGGTTTTGGAGGGGGAGAGAAAAGTTAATTAATTCGTTCTGGGGAAGTACGTACTTTGCCGGTGTTCACCGACGAACTTTATTTTTTCTTTCTTTCTTACGTTTACTTAGCGTTGTGCATATTGTCATTTATTATTTATTATATTGAGCCTGTTTGAATGATGAAAAGGAGTTTAACCTTAATAATAATAAATTTATTTCCGTTAAACCAATACATGATAATAGGATACGTCAATACATTGGCATATTATACATTAATATAGCATATAAATTAGATTTATAACTACTTGAGTTTAACACACCTATGATTAGTAGTAATAACAAAACTATTAAAAAATAGTAAAATGAAATTAATAAAAACTGTACAAATAAATAGGTACCTACTTAAAAATATATGAGTATATAAAAAAATTAATACAAGATACGTTTATAATAAGTAGACACATTTTTCAATTTAATAAAAATTAAGGTAACTATTTTCCAAAAAAACTCTTCGGAAGTGTCTTTATCCCAACGTTCATACGTCCCATCATCAGGTCCCAATGTGCGAGATATAAAAAAGAAAGAAAACAATGTAACTACAACAATATATGAAAAATAATATATTGATAACCTTTCCCCTTCCTTATACGTGAGAGAATGTGTGTGAATGAATTTAATTAGTAAATATAAAATTAAATATCGGAAAATTATTAAAATTGAAAATTATTAAAAATGAAAATTATTAAAATCGCGACTTTAAATAAAAAATGCCTTGGATAGCTGAGTACACTCCTCACGGGAAGAACGTTTACAAGTTCCTAATGTGTAGTTGTCACCAGTAATTAATAATAATTAATTACTGTTGTCAACTAGAAGAAGCATGAGTGGGGGGAAATGGAATGAATCAAACCTAGAACTGTAACTTATTTATTTTAAAAAGAACTTATCATATTTAAATGGGAACATATTATATTTAAAAATGAAAACAATTTAATATATAATTTTGGCCGTATGTCTGAAGGACTTAATTATAAGTAAACTACGAGGTACCTCGATAATGATATCCCTGGCAATGACGGTGTGATCATCCTTATCTGGACATCCCGCAGAAATCATTCGGTCACATATTTTAAAGTCGTTGAAGATCTGTCTGGTTTCGAGGCTACATTAGAAGTTACATTTTTCACTGGCTTTACACCGTCCGAAATACACTATAATTCACTGTAGTTCGAGTGGCCTGAACGGCCCAAGCATGAAGAGGAGTTGATTTACTCACATATTTAAAAATCAACTGTAAAATCTAAAAGAAAGATATAACTGACGTGGTCTGTCTGGCCCCAACTCTCAACGTTGACTGAAGCTCTTCCCGGGCACAACTCTTCATTTTCGTGGGGTGGGGAATGGATTCCGGCATCCCATTGGCTGTTGGTTCCCGCCAAATTTACCTCCAGCCAATCACCGATCACTGTTGCATCATCCGCAATTCTGAGAACAGCAGGTGTACTAGCCCGCCTTGCTGTTCATGCAACACCGGATGTAAACAATTATCTGTTTCCTTCCTTTTCTTTATATCCTTTGTCCCTTTTTTTGGCTCCTAGCGATCGCGATTCTCTCGCAGGCATCGCTAATTCCGAGCATGTTCTTCTAAATGAAATTATCTTCAATTCAATACCAAACAACCCACAATTCGCTCTTGTTTCGCTCCTAGCGATCGCGATTCACTCGCAGACATCGCTAGTTCCGAGCATTAATCTTCTTAATAAAATCTTCTTTAATCAGCTCCAAGTGGCCTCGATTCGCTCGTAGTGTCACCGGTCCTTGCTGTATATTAATGATAATAATTGTCTATAGGGTAGACATGCTACAATATATATATAGAAAATCAATTATAAATGAATATATAAAAAAGTCTAAATAAATAAAAAATTATAATTGAATAAATAAAACAATAACGTACATTGGACTGACCTTTAAGGTGTGGAGGAACTCTGCCCAAAAAATAAAAATGAAAGCTTTATATCAAATAATGTTTTATGGATATGAAACACGCTTTTTTTTTTTATTGTGGTTATTTTATTCTTTTTGAACAGTGAGAATAAAATTCCGTTTCCGAGTACTGGGTTTCCTCTAACATAAACATTTTTAGTTGAAATTTAAATTTTTTTATTGTATCTATTGACTTCAAGAAGTGGGGAAGGGCATTAACCCTAGAATACTAACTACACGTCTCGGAGACGTATTCAAGATTTAAAACGTCAGCTGCTTCGCTTGACCTTGAAGTGTTTCCCCGTCCTTCCAGCTATGCTTCGTTTGAGTAGCCTCGGGTTGATTTAGTTGGGTTCTAGCCGCCGGTCTTCATATGTCAGCGAAGTACTGAATTTTTTTCATAACACAGTGCGTCTCAGAGACGTAGAGTTAGTATTCAACGTAAATTATTCTACGTCTTTTGGACGTGTTGTTCTGAATGATTGGTGTATTTTTCTACGTCTCTCAGACGTATTGTTATGAATAAAGTTGCTTATTTATACTTATACGTCTTTCATTCATAACTCTGATACACGGTTTTAGGATATATTTGTATTTTATATTAATTATTTTATGAACGGCTTTGTTTCAGAACGCAAAAATATTTTTTAGCTTTAACTAAAGTTATAAAAGTGGCAAAAAAGTTGGTAAAAATCAATTTTTGAAGAATGTGTTTGTCACATACCTACTATTTGTTCTACTTACTCTGATTTATTCGAATTCGACTCCTATTTTTTAGTTTAAGTTTTTTTTTTTATAGGTTCTGAACAGAATTTACCTATCAATTGTGTTTTTTTGCTTAAAAATAAGGAAAGAGTTTTAAAAGTTGTCAAGGAGTTATTAAAAATATTTTTAATGAATGTGTTGGTCGTTTAAAATACCTTTTAGCATAATAATTGAACACAATAATACGCATAACTTCAATACAAATCATTTCTGATAGCGAAAATGGATTTTTAATGCCATAACGTCTGAGAGACGTATAGTTAGTAACAAATATATCAAAGTTTATGTTAGTATTCCAGGGTTAAATAAATTAATTCCTTTATGAGTTATACTTTTTTCAAAAAGAGAAGAGCAATTTTTAGATATTCGAAAATCATCTTTCTTCCTGGTATCGTAATCGTAGTACTGTTGAGAGGGAAAATATTTTTATTTTTTTTAATAATCATTAATGTTTCAAATATAAACAGCGATGGCAAAGGCAGGATTTTAAGTTGCTTGTTCTTTGAGTAATATTGTTTATAATTCTTAATGTTTTTTTTTAAGTCTGAAAATAATAATAGTGGAGCTACATGAGCCCCAATCTATTATATTACTTATCAACAGGATGGACATTTTCATAACAATATTTCTATATAGGGTGGTCTCAAGGGGAAGCAGAAAAAATAAACAGGTAAACAGATGTGTGAGAGGACGAGAGTCAGTCGGATTATTAAGTTATGGATCCTGCCCACTTTCTGTCTGTCTGGGAGACGTAAACAACTTGGTCTGCAACAAATCAAATTTGAGTCTCTCACACATCCTCTCTCGTCTCTATCACTTTGGTCTTCACAAAATCATCTGACAGAGGATAACATATTTATCCATATTTATTTCCTTAGCAACACGGAGTATAGGGAGTGTTATGTAATCGGGCAAAAATTCGAAGTTGAGTTTTCCCCGGAGTTTTATTTTTTTCCGACATCCTGATTCCAAAATTGGGATAAAAAAAGTTGGCGAATCACCGGCAATGTACATACCCATCACGATTTAATAACGTTCTTGCTCTCCCTCCAATGTCAATTGACCGTTTGGGCTATATATAGCTAAATACACTAAATTTTGTGTTGATAAATTTATTACATCGACAATTATAAGTGCGAAAAAATAATAGGTGCTGTCCTATAAAATTTCATTTCGATACATTCATTACATCGGAAGTTATTGAGTTGAGCTTTTTTTCTGATTCTTCCTCCCCTCTGGCTATTTCGCCTGAAAAGTAATAGAAGTCTTCCTTATGCGGTTTTGACATGGATCTCAGTCCTCTCGACACCTCACCTCCTGGTCTTCCTCCACTGCTGGACAGTGGTTGGTTGGGCAGACTGGTGGCAGTTCCTCCTGCGGCCTCCCCCCTCTCCTCTAGTTGGGAGTCCTACTGGTACTCACCTCGTCAATTTTTTTATATGTTTTTATTCATTTTATTTATTTTATCCCCTTTATTTAATGGTTTATTTTTATTCACAAACACCATTTATTTTGTACAAATTTCATTCATATTTTTATTTTTCTAAACATTAACTATTTTTTTCATACATTTTCTTTCCTTTATTGCTTCTTACTTTTTATTACTGTGTGTGTGTGTGTCGGACAGTTGCGCGCGCAGCGTACACAACTACACACTTTTCTTTATCTGTGCTGGTTATTGTATTTGTACATTTTTGATCATATTTACCGTTGTAGTGAATTTAACTAAAATATCAATATTACGAACAATAAAATAATCTTTAGATAAGAAACTTTTAGGTTAAGATGCTTCGTTAGCTTAAATTTGTCACAATAAATAAAATTTGTGGTAAAAGAAAGTAATATAGCAGTGTAAATCTTATATAATACTGTTATTAATAACTTCTAAGTTGAGAAACGCGGACATATTGTGGAAACTTGTAATAAATGAATAAAACAAACTTATTTTTTGAAATATTGTCTATTCCACTAAAGATATATATACATATAACTACCGGTTTCGGCTTTAAACCATCGTCAGGTCTAGTTATGAACTAAGTCAGTTTGCAGAGAGCGACCCTTCAAATACATCTCAGGTCAAAGGGTGCTATTAAAACTTGGGAGTCCCCCGGCTGTACTGTTAGCTAACTCATGAAATATTTCTTAACAAAACCTAGTTCTAAATTTACATAAAACAATATCACTAGACTAATACGGGGAAAATAACAAATAAATAAGAACAAATACAAGTAAATAATAAAAATTTGTTATTTTCCCCGTATTAGTCTAGTGATATTGTTTTATGTAAATTTAGAACTAGGTTTTGTTAAGAAATATTTCATGAGTTAGCTAACGGTACAGCCGGGGGACTCCCAAGTTTTAATAGCACCTTTTGACCTGAGATGTATTTGAAGGGTCGCTCTCTGCAAACTGACTTAGTTCATAACTAGACCTGACGATGGTATAAAGCCGAAACCGGTAGTTATATGTATATATATCTTTAGTGGAATAGACAATATTTCAAAAAATAAGTTTGTTTTATTCATCTGTTATTAATATATAATAATAACAATAACTACTGAAAATATCGATCAATAAATAATATATTTGTTGTTATATTATCACAACAAATAATATAATGTTTTTATCCATTTCAGGAGATACCAAACAGCTTATTTCTTTTTTAAATGACAAACTTAATCTACTAATGATGATACACAAACCTATAATTTCATGTATAAAAGAAATTGAAGAACAATAAATTTGAAAGTTTAGTTCCTCATACTACTTTTCTTATTGTAACATTATAAAACAAATTTTAATTAAAATCAGTGCACGACAACAAGTTTTTGAAACTAAAGCAGATGTTTACACATCAACTCTAGTGAGTAAAGCGTCACTCACATATTTGCTTTTTTTTTATATTACTTATTATGTTATAATTTATTATTATGTAATAAAAAACTATTCATTCCTGGATAATGTTTTCGCAAGTATTGACTAACATCCAAGGTAAATTGAAAGTTATGTGCAAGCGTTTCATTAAAATAATTAAGTTAGAAACTCGGACACCGTGACTATCTATTTACATAAGTGATACCTTCTGAAGCAGCACATAAATCGGAGAGCATTGTTTTTGTATTGTGGCATATGTTGTGTAAGATGAAGGGTACCAACCACGGTGTTCATAGTCCACTAAGCTTCAACGCTCATCAAGACACAAAAAAAGCCATCTTCCTTCTTCTCATGCACATCAGTCCACTTCCGCCATTATGAGTTCCTTCCTCCTTATGCCCACTCACCTTATACACCATAACGTAGTTATTCCCCAGCTGTTCGAAGTATAGGGGAAGTTATTTAATCGGTCAAAAAT
Organism: Aradus depressus; assembly: GCA_963662175.1. Lineage (NCBI taxonomy): Eukaryota > Metazoa > Arthropoda > Insecta > Hemiptera > Aradidae > Aradus > Aradus depressus. Next base: position 31,058,018 of record OY759217.1, on the reverse strand, counting down.
TTCATGTTTTCCGACCTGTGTGTCTGTGAACACGATAACTCTCGATAGAATGAATATATCAACACAAAATTTTATATGTGTGACCAAAACCCTATAAGGGCAACAGCTATCGATTTTCAGCCAAATTGGCCAAAAAGGGAGGGTGGATTAGGGGAAAGGCTTAACTGCGAACTCGAATAACTGCCGATAGAATGAATGTATCGACATGACATTTTATATTTAAAGTCAAAACCCAATGAGGATTTAACTTGTCAAATTTCAGCGATATCGGCCAAAGGGAAAGAGTTTCAGGGGGGAATTCAAAAACCCTTATAACTGCCAATGTGATGACATTTTCGACACAAAATTTAGTAACTTCTATGTAAGTATGTTAAATATTAGCGCAAACGGTCGTAATTTTTATCAGGAATTTGAAATGAGAACATACATCCCCAGCTTTACGAAGTATAGGAAATTTCACAGGATATCAAATATAAGATAGTCTCACAGATTTTTATTGGTAGTAATATCTAGCCGGCTTTCAAGGTTTCCCTCATCATCAGGCAGTCTACAAAAAAAACCACCCTTAATATAATATGTAATATAAATAGCAAAGATAAATAATTAAATTGAAAACACAATTTTTGATTAAACATACCTGATAAAAAATTAAAAATTTTGAAAGAACTAAATAATATAATAAAAATAAATAAATAACAATCTAAAACATTAACAATTTAAAATATCATGGCTGGGGACAGACGAGTTATCCCTGTCCACCATCTGAGTCAGTCCCCATCCATGATATTTTAAATTGTTAATGTTTTAGATTGTTATTTATTTATTTTTATTATATTATTTAGTTCTTTCAAATTTTTTAATTTTTTATCAGGTATGTTTAATCAAAAATTGTGTTTTCAATTTAATTATTTATCTTTGCTATTTATATTACATATTATATTAAGGATGGTTTTTTTGTAGACTGCCTGATGATGAGGGAAACCTCGAAAGCCGGCTAGCTATTACTACCAATAAAAATCTGTGAGAGGTCAGACTATCTTATATTTGACATCCTGTGAAATAATCACTTCTCACTACATCAGCCATCTTCATATTATTAAGTATAGGAATAGTTATGTGATCGATCAGCAATTCTGTCTGTCTGTGTTTGTGTGTGTCTGTGAACACTCGATAGGAAGATCACAACTAATTTGTATATGTGTATTCAAAACCCTCTAATTACAACTGATGTGGAAGGGTAGTATAATGAACTGGCCAGCACAAAATACACCGGAAGGCGTGGGGGGAGTGATGAGGTGACTCCCTTGGCTTCACAGCTGGATAGGATAGATTGGAGACTGGTTTTCCTTCACTGGCGTTGTCCTCTGCACTCTGCTTCATTTTTTTCAATATATGTCGAACCCCAAGCGAGCTGGGCAGGGCCCACTAGTTGGACCAATTGAAGACCTTGCTGCAAGAAGGATGCAGCTCCAAATTTTTAAAATGTTGAGAAATTAAAAAAAAACTGCGCTATTTTTTTTTTTTTTACGCCGTTAGATCAATACAATTTTAAATCTTTATAATCTACGTTTGTATGAACACCTTAGAACTACTATTGCTCGAAAATGAGTTTTCTGTTAGCGTGGGCGAATTTTCAAAATTTGGAGCTGCATTCTTCTTGCACCAAATTTGAAAAATATACCCATTTTTAAGGAAAACAATCGTATAAATGAATACAAAAACGTATTTTTAAACTGTTTTTTTTTATTAGTATGTTTTAAAAAGGTTATTATAAAAGCAATAAAATAGTTTTCATTCGTCAAAAAATACATTTATCTGTTTCTTCCACCAGATTAATAAGGATGCAGATACAAAACCCACTGTATATAAGAGTTGGTTTGAAGGAGCTGCATCGTTTATGAACCAATCGATTCATAATTTTTTTTTTACTTACAACGCCATCTGTTGCTCATTTTATGAAAATCATCCTTCTTGCAGCAAGGTCTTCAATTGTATTAACAGTTTCCAACTAGCTGCCTCTTAATCCAGAGCTGCTGAGGGAGCAGGAGCCTAGGGTAACACGTATGCCCGAACGCTCAACAGCCCCGGACTGAACCCGCGCTCGCCAGGGGCCTAAAAAGGTTTGGGGACAGTGGCGTAATGGTAGTGCCACCTAGTAACTTAAAGATGAACTACCATCACGTGAAATCTTTCCAGGGGGGAAGTTTCTCGGCTCGTGCGAAAATGTCACCGGATGAGAGTTGGTATCACAACACCTACTGACCTTTTTTCAGCTAAATTCGCCATTTTGTTGTAATGAATGTATTCACATATTAATATGTAAATTCAAAGCTTTATAAAGACGACACTTATTAATTTTTGGCAGAATCAGCCGAAATAGAGGTGAGGATCAGTGGGCGCTCAACTCAAAAAACCCAATAACTGTCGATGTAATAAATGCACCAACATAGTAGTTGGTTTAAGAAAGATATGACCACATCAAATATTTTTTACATGGAGGTAAATTTAATAAATCCAAATGCTCTAATATTAATTTTATCGCAAGTTCAAATAATTAATGTACCAATGTTCCTTCTCCCTTTTGGCCAGAGTTTCTTGATTTCCCGAAGGAGGATATTTCTTTTTCTTATTTTTCGTTTTCATTTAGTAGATATGACTTTTGTCTTTTTGTGAGAAAATTGGTATTTCTGTTAAGCTTTTAATTAATTTTAGTAATTTTTCCACACTTAGGTAGTACACACATATTAATAAAAAAAAAATAATAACTAATAATATAAATTAATAACTAACTTAATTGATATCAATCCACATTTTTTACTTTCTTATAGGTTTAGTTTAAGGAAGTATTGTAATTGTGCGAAAATTTGAAATCGAGTTATCATCGAAATTTCACATTTCAAGGTCCCCTGAATAAGGTTTGACCATTTTCGGGATGTCTGTCTATGCGTGTCTGTATGTGATTGGAAAGTTGTGAGCTTTCTACCGCTAAAACGATTGTAGCTATGAACTTGAAATTTGGAATGAAGGAATCACATGTGCTAACTTAGATCTACCGAAAATTGAGACCACTTTACTCTGGGGTCTAAGTACATTTTCAAGATACCGCTTATGTTTATGATCTAATCAAAATTCTTTTCAGGTAATAGTTGTAGAAAAAACTAAAGTACATATTTTATATAAATTACAATTTTTTGTAGGTTTTTGAGATACATGCTGAAAACCATCTAGATATGTTTTTAGGCGTTTCCTTGATTTACCCGAAAACAGTTAGTCCTATCAAAAAAGTATTTATACCAAAAATGTTCCCTATAAAATTTCCAATCGCTATTAAGTTCTTAGATCTGAGATATAATCAATAGGACAAAAGTTATAGCGTCCCGAAGAATGTTAACTAAATGTCTATAAGGAATATCTATCGATCTAACAATAAGTAATTTTTAACTCGTGACTCATAGCAGCGAAGTTTAAAATATGGGATATGTATTGGTAGATTTTATGAAAAATTATAAAAATTAAGAAAAAAATGAAATATAAGTGATAAGCCAATAACGGACATTCTTATACCAACCACAGTTACAGATAAGTCTTTTTCCCCTTTCCCCTAAGTCACTCTCAGAACTACTTGTACAAAAAAAAACAAAAAAATACTGCTGACACCAATTCATTACTTTCGTATACCCAGTATGCCAGTAAGTCAGACACAGGGGGACGTGTCTGAGTGCCTGTGTCTGACTTTACTTGATTGCAACTTAGTGATCGCTCTAACACAAAAACGATTGTAGCTATAAACTTAAAATTTGGAATGAAAAATCAGAAGAAAATTGGAAATTAGTTGCTCAGTTTACTTTATACTCTACAAGATATCGCTTTTATTTATGACCTAACCAAAAACGTTTTCAAATAGAGGTTGTATAGAAAGCAGAAGGTCACATTTAATATGAAATACAATTACAGTGGAATCCGCTTATTATAATCACATCGGGACCACCGTACTTTGAACCTAATAAACGGACGATTCTAATAAACGGATTGGGGGGGGGGGGGGGGGGGGGGGAGAGAGAGAGAAAGAAAAATATCAAAATTAGGTAGGCATGAAAATTTTTCCATGAAATGTATTTAAAAAATCGAGGTACATAATACGAACAAAGTAGGTCAAAAAATCGTCAATAAAGAAACATAATATGTATTATGTACATATTTACAGTAAAAAGTTAAGGTTTTGAAAAATATTTTTCGATATTACTTTGCCTTAGATCGTTCGAAAGCATGTTTTGAATGTACTCCTCGTATCTATAATGATCGGCAAAGGTCTGACCATAATGTTGGAAGCCTCTTCTTAGCAAAGCCAGGGCTACCAACTGAATAGCTAACTGTTTAAAACTCGCGGGGGTTCGGTTCAAACATCAAAGTCTTCTGAGAATTATGTAATTATGGCTTTACTCCTTTCCGTTTTTCAGAGAATAGTCAGAAACTAAAACTGTTTACGCAAGTGTTATTTTTCCCCGAATACCGACCTTCCGAGAAACATCCTATTTTCCTAACTCGAAACCTCATTCTGCGTTCATAATTGAACCCTTAAACCGGACATTCATTGCTAATAAGCGAACAAAACTCACTGTATTTTGCCGATCCGGTCCGTTCCAGCGTGTTTTGATGCTAATGTGCGGATATTCCTATTAAGCGAATTGCTAATAAGCGGATTCCACTGTATTTGGAAGTCGCCCGGTTTGCCAGATAAATGTCGAAAATTGTCCTGAAATGTCGTTTTGAAATTTCTTTAGACGTTTGCTCGATTTACGCGAAAATGGTTAGTCCTATTGAAAAATGTATTCCCACAAAAAATGTTTCATTTTAATTTTTCCAATCGCTTCTTTATTCTCAGATTTGAGATAGGACGTATCTCATAGCACCCCGAAGACTCCCTACACCTCTCTCCATTTCAAATTAATATATCATAATGGCATTACTGGGTATAAGAAAGTCACTCTCTAAATTACGCTGTAAAATTAAATAAAGAAAAATGCTGACTCTAACATATAACTTTTATATAATGAAAAGAAAAATAATCTTTATTCTGGGACATACGTCCCCTAAGCATAATAACATAAAAAATAAACAAGAGTATACATGTATCAACCAGTTGAGAAGAATAAATATAAAGTAAAATAAAAGAGGTCTCTAGAAGTAAATAGTAAATGTTAAAAACAGGCAATCGGTAAAACAATAGAATAAACTAGTGGAAATAATAAAGAGGAATAAAAATAGAAAAACAAGTATGAATAATAATGTGAAACATGTTAACAATAATGAATTGTATATGAATGAATTGTAAAAAACTGGACTGATGAAACAGAAGAGTGACAATCAGTCCAGTTGGAGTGAGAGACTTATAGGAAGACGAGAACTATCTCATCATATATATAATTCTTTGATGTGGATATAAAAGCTAATCTCACCCGGCTTCTCCCTCGGATTAACTGGAATTAGATCGAAGATATTGACATAGAGGACCCGACATCAGATGGAGAGCCTGTCGTCATGAGCCCCTCTAACGTCAGACATATGTCAAACTTCCGTTAGTCCTTCGCAAGACTAGCAATTTATTTCCTTAATTATACCAAGTATAGCAGAAGTTATGTAATCTGTCAGAAATACGATGTTGAGTTTTCCAATCCAGAAAAAAAAAGAATAATTTGCAATGTACTTTCCCTGCAAGAATAAATCGATTAAGTTGACGCTCTCCCTCCAAGATGTTTGAGTTTAGCCCCCTCCTCTGATCCCTTTCTTTTCTTTGGCAAATTTGAGTGCAAATCAATTATTGGAAATTTTCGTGTTCCTCAGACAAGGCTTTTTTTTTCTTTTTTTTATATTTTTAATATGAAGGGATAGGAAAAAGTGAAATTCCGCTGAAAACTCAACATCAAATTTTTGACCGATAACTTGATATCATTTAGCTGGAAAAGTAAAATTCCTGTCGGTCTGTGAACCCGATGCAATGAAAAAATCGACGCAAAATTTTTCGATGGGCTCAACACAAAAATGTCAATAACTGCCGATGTAATGAAAGTATCTAATATAAATTTTATATGTGAATCCAAAGTCCCATAAGGACGATTCATATTACCCCCCCCCCCCCCCCCCCCCCCCCCCCGGGTATAACAAAATATTTTCTGAGAGAATCAAATAAATTTTGATATGAAAACTTGCTGCGACTAGATATGAATTATTTATATTTATAATTAAATTCAATGTCGTTTTGGAACCCATTTTTTCAGACGTTTCCTTGATTTACCCAAAATGGGTTAGTCCTATCGATAAATTGGTTCTTACCAAAAATGTTCCTTATTAAATATAGGGTTATAATGAGTTTGAGATAGGACATATATAACACATACGTACCAAGTTATAGAAGTAATGATTATATAGCAAGGCACACATTTTAAAAAATAGCCCATAACAGGAATTTTTTATGCCAACTCCTTTTTTACAAACCACTCCCCCTTCCCCTCTTAAATTCATCTATTATTCAAATAAACTTAAAAATACTTACACAGTGAAATAGAGTTACACTTAATATTTAAACAATAAACGAAGATAGGTCTGTGTGACGTGACAAAAAGTGAACGTGATTTGTAAGTGGGAACCCATTGATTTGGGTGGCTTGTAAGTTCCATAGATCCGCCATTGTCTACACTAATACTCAAAGTATAGCTAAAGGCTGAGAAGTGAAAGGATGGTAAAATGTAGAGAAGAGAAGAAGAGAGAGAGAGAGATAGAAACTGAAGATGTTAAATATGTAAATGACAGTAATGGATAGAAGAGGATTACTGAAATTTGATTCTGATTTAGGAAACGAAGGCTATCCCCTACCCGGATTTACATATCTCTACTGTTTAATACGATCATTTTGAAATTTACTCACCGTGTAATTGGAAATAAATTTGGATTTATTCAGTTTGGTCCGAGTGTCCAAGTGGGGTCGTGACATTCTGGTCTGATTCTTGTCTGGCGTTGATACGCTATAGCTCCGTAGATCTAAAAATAACTCAAATTTCAGAAAAAAGTACAAAAAAAAACAATGAAATAGTAAGAATAGCATTTTTCATATGTGATAGTAAGATGCGGGACGAGATTACTCACAGAAATAAAAGACTTTGTCTCCCTAATATTTTATTTTCGACCAGAACTGGCTTTCAAAGCAACAGCTTCATCATCAGTGGCACACCAGATAGATATATAGTTAAACTTTTTATTGCACTCAGAATACATATTCTGATAGTTATATAAAATAAAATAAAAGAAAAAATATCTATACATAGAATTATAGTAACGCAATGAAGTAACTAAATAAAAATATAATAAAATTGAAATAATAAATATGGACATGCTCTTTGATATTAATAGAGCAAGCAACTAGGATACAAAAACACTTCAATATTATATAAAAAAAAATATGACCTTTGATAAGGGAAAATAGTAAACTTGTAGTAGCCATTACACAAAAATAAAAAATGAATAAAAAAAAGGAAAGAAAAATCAGAAAAAAAAAAATATATATCTATCTTACAAGCAATAAATTAAATTATATTATTCTCAATTTTCAAGCTTACAGTAAAAAATACAAATAAATTGTTAATTTTTTTAACATCCATGTTATCAAAAAAAGAACAATTGTTTCTGAGTCGTATTCTGGTCTATTGGTGAAATAATTGTGGAGAAATGTTTGCCTGGGGATACACAAAGAGGGACAACAGAACAAAAAGTGTATGAGGTCGTCCTTTTCGTCTAAGGTACAGAGCCTGGAGACACTTTCAGGACAAAACTCCAATCTAAACCCTCCAAGTAATAACCTAAAATTTCTATCGCTATTACTGAGCTAGTTGGAGTTTTTCGATATGGCAGTTTATTGATAGTTTATTTGACACCCTAAAGCACTGACCAGTTGGAATTATAAGCGAATTATATTTTGAATTTAATATTGTATTTATATCCAGTCAGACCAGATGATTCCTCACGGCTGCTACTTTACAACTCAGTGGCACGTTTTTTATGAAATATTGTTTATTTCAAAAGAAATTTATTTAAATAAGGAGGTTTCTGTATTACATCATCGTCAGGTTTAGTTATAAATTATCTTCTCATAGAAACTGTCTTATTTGTGACAAATACCGGTTTTCAATGCAATAGCTCATCTTTGGTACATCCCATCCGTTCAGTATAGAGCCAATATTCCTTGAGTCCCTTCACAGTAAGTGTGGTATGAGCCACTAATGACGCTGGTTCTGACACAAATAAAACAATGGGAAGGCGACTCCTTTTGCTTCTATGAGAAATTTCGTTCCACAACATCTTACTATCACATCTTTACCATTTCAATTCATACCTTAATTGTTGTTCATTAAGTTATTTTAAAGATAGGAAAAGCTTCTGATGTTAATATTTTCATTAATATTTTTTTACCTCTTGGTCTGATGTTCCGTGTATATTGGCCAAAAATTAATGTTCCTCCGCAACCCTCTCCAGCCCTGCAATGAACCCAATAAAAAGAGTGCAGTCGTTAGTAACAATATGATAGAAATTGACAATATATAAGCCTTAAGATCTTATTAAAATTATGAACAGAGATTGAAGACAATGGTTGACAAAAGTGATAGTCTCTTTTTCTTGATACAATCCATATCTACGATTTGGTTTGTAACGATTGTAAATATGCCTAACTAAAAAAAATTATTGAAGTTTCTTTGTTATTCATCAATTTTCGTCATACACAACAATTCAATTCTTATTTTGGTATTATCTCTACTGGAAGGATACAACACAAAGTAATTGAAAAAAAAGGAAGAGATGTTTTTTTTATGGAATGAGTAAGAAGTTCATTAAATACTCCAAGGACTTCTTTAATTCCGGATCCCTATATTAATGTTCTAACGCTATCAATAATCGTTTTGATACTTAACATTTTTGCAGAGATATTGTGAAACACTTGATAAAAATAAAGAAAACGTATGTTTTTAACACATATCAGAAATAGGGCTAAACACCGACGCATCATATAACTCAGTAAAATCAACATTCGCACAACACATCAACGAAAACAAACACCATTTCGACATAAATACAGGCATACAATACCTTCATTTTTGTGACAAAGGTACATTACTCAACTCACTGGAACAACTAGAAATAAACAGAGCGCTACAAAAAGGAAATTGTATGAACGATCAGACCAATCTCAAATACTCACCCCTTTTATCGCCAATAATATAATCCTCCAGTCTCTGTGTATACGTACTTACTCTCTCAAAAAACTGTATATTTTATTTTATAAAACTTTTTATTTTATTTTTATTCATATATTAACAATTGTTATCTTTAATTCACTTCATATATGCATTTAATCAACACACAGTATTTCAAATTTTTTATTTTTAAGATCCCAATTTGGGACGAAATGTCATTTTTTATGTTTTTCCATATTTCAAATATTAACTGTACAGAAAGGATAGGAAAACCACGTAGGGGCTGAAAAAGGATACCTACCTACCGCTTAGATTGTAAACTACCTACCTAGTTGAACTTCAATTTAGTATTTGTTAAGTCGTGGCTGAAGATGGTAGCAATACCGAAAGTACTCCCATATTATATATTATTTGTGAAATAGACAATATTTTTTAAAAACATACGTTTTCTTTATTAATAATCGTTTTGTTAAATACACAAACATCAGCTCACTAAAATTTCATGAAAATTAGTTTGTCTTATTTGAATATAATAATTGTATCTTTAATTTTGATTTTATCACTGTTATATAAAGGAGAATAAAATATTTCAAAACAAAGACATTTCTAATTGTTAAGACGTTAGAGCATTTCCTAGTTGGTTAGGTTAGGTTTTATGACTCATACCCGGGCTTTAACTACGAGATCATATCGCCTACTACCAGAGCGCTCTTTCGTCACTCTGGTGTACATGAGCCCGGGATCATCGCTTAAAGTCTCATCCGAAGGACGGCGTGCTCAAGGTCATTTTACCTCCCAGATAAAATAAACTAAGGGCCTCGGTCGGGTTTCGAACCCACGATCTTGAGCTCAGAAGACTAGCACGCATACCAGTGAGCAACCGGCGCACCCTATTCACTAGTTGGAAGTTCTTACCTAACTGATGTACCTAGGATGTATCCATGTATCAATCGCACTCAGCAAAATTGTCTTAGTTTATAACAAAACCTGAAAATGGAGTAACGCCGAAAGTTTTTAATAAACTATTGGTAATAAAATTGTTTTACTTTCACTAAACCTTTCTCTTGAATATTATGTAAAAAATATTTTAATTATTTTTATATATAAAGATTCTATTTATGTGTTAAGTTTTATTATTTCCTTTTTCTATTTGGAACAATTAACAATAAACGGAATTCCGGTTTTCCTATAAATTTCAGCTAGGAGCACTTTCTAGATTTTAATTATCATTCCTAGCTATGTTATTGCTATAACAGACTTTATGGCCAATAAATAGTATAACGTAATCCATGGAAGCAATTAATGGGGGAAAAGATGGTGGACGGTTTTATAATTATCAAATATTTCTGCAGTATAAAAATATTTCGGTGCCATCAGCATTTAATTGCTAATTACATTGGAACTGGGGATTGTTGGTAGTGGCCAGTGTCTCCCCTCACTATCCAGTGTCTCTCTCGGTCTGCCTCCACTGCTATTGAGAGGCTCGGATGCAGAAGAAATTAGGATGGTAGGGCGCAACAACCAGCATCTACGATGGTACTTATAGATATGGTGGAATGAATGGCATGTGAGAGGAAGGCCACCCAGTGGTAGGTCCTCGTGAAGAACATTTATCTTAATTATTAGGACAAAAAAAAATAAAAAAAATAAAAAAAAATAAATAAATAAAAAAAGGAATTGAAAGACAGTTTTGATGGATGGATAAGAGAGATAATAAAAGTAAAGGAAAATAATGTTGAAAAATATTAATAACTAATATGATTCAAGGTGGCAGTAAGTCGCGGTTAAATCTTCTCTTCAACCTTCGTGGGGTGTTTTGTGGTAAGTGTTGTGAAGGAAATGTGCGTATTTCTGGGTTTGTATTTGTGTTAAAGTTGGCTAAAAATCCATATGTAAATAGTTTGTATAATTTCGGGTACTGTGTGTATCATGAGATCGTTATGAAGTGTTCTGTTGTTTATGTCTGGGAAGCACTGTGTTATCAGTCTGAGGGTTTTTGACTGAAACGCTTGAATTCGTTTGATGTTTTTGCTGAACCTATACCTGTGATCCGTATGTCCATAATGGCCTCAGTAAGTAAGTGTAACATGTTTTTGTGTCTCGTCTAATTTTGATCGGGGGATCTTGGAGCTGTATTAATTAAATTATTAGTTAAGAGCCCGGGCAAGAGTCACAATAACTAATTAGTTATGCCCGGACTTTTAACTATGAGGTTATTGAGTTTTCAATGGATCTTCACGTTGGAGGTCTCCTGAATACGTTTTAACTACTGAAAATATGAATGGAAATTATGAAATTCCTGTGATAACTGAACATCGAATTTCTGGTCAATTACATAACTCCCTCTATACTTCGTATAGCTGGGGAGGTAAAAAAATTCATGGAATATCTCATAATATCCTAACCGAAGGAGAGGAATTCATCCTCAGATATTCTCCCAGTGTCTCCTTGGGAACACCTCTACTACTCAAAGGCGGAAAGAGCCTTTACATCAAGTGAATAGAACTTCTACCCAAAAGACGTTCTTTTAAAAAATTGAATAAATAATATTAAAGTAATAATAATAAAGTAATAAAATGAATGAATTATAATTAAAAGGGGGAGGGGGAAGAGAATACATGAACATTTGTACAGAAATACGTATATTTTATTTATTTATTTTTGAATAAGTATGTTTTTTTAAATGAAATTATTTCCATTTCTTGAAATTAAAATTTATATTTATTTCATGTATATATACATGAAATAAATATAAATTTTAATTTATTAATTTAATTATTAATTTATTATTATTTATAACTATTAAAAGTTTAAACTGTTTTCTTTTTTAAAATTGAGAAACATGAATATATTGTAGAAATTTATAATAAATAAAAAATACATTAGTTTTATTTAATTATTTAAATAAGTTTCCGTAAATGCCCTCTCTTTTAATAAGTTAATTTAATTAATTTCACAAATTATCAAACAAACTGATCACATGTACTACATTTTTTTTAATATGATGTTTTGTCAAGATCTGATTTTTTTACAATTTTTTTATACTTTATAAGACGTAATACATTATCTCATTGATTTGTGAAGAAAAAAGCCTTTTCCTTTAGCACAGATACATTTTAAATTTGTTTATTTAGGAAATAGTTTCCTTTTATGTATTCACGTATAGTAAAACCTAAGGAACCTGATTTCACTTGCTTGGGACCGAAAGGGTGACGAATTACAGGATGTAGAAAAGGAAATGACTAAGAAGAAAATTTTCCGCACTAAGATATTATTGAATTAATTATTTTACAAGCAAATATTAGAAATATCTGTTGAGCCTTCTTCTAATGGGGAATTTTGAAGTTTTGTAAAACTAAATTCATTCATAAAAATGTCTGTAGTAGTGAACTGTGTGGATCTTGATATGGACGCTATGGTGAGGAGAGGGAATCTACGATGGTTGGATCACGTGTACAGAAGAAGACCTCTGGTGGGCCGATCGGACGATAATGCAGCCTAGGAGGAAGTGGCTGGACGATGTGGAGACGACGGCTTACAGGCTGTTTTGTGATATCAATAGTAGTGAACTATGTGGATCTTGATATGGTCGCTACGGTGAGGAGAGGGAATCTACGATGATTGGGTCACGTGTACAGAAGAAGCAGGCCTCGACATAGTACCGGGCAGTGAACATAATAGTTAACGAGAAGCGTTTTTACATGCCACAAAATTATCACACCAAGAAAAAAAATGTTGAAGCGAGACGATTATGTAACGAATTTTATAGGCCCTAATGGGGTCTAGTATATTTTCCCCTATAAAATAATTAAAGTAAACAATCCATAGGTCAAAAACAAGAAATTTCAGATCGCGGTAAGCACCTCAAATATATTTCTTTTACACCCCCGATTTTGACCACTAGTAGGTAGGATTTCCTAGTAGGTAGGATGTGTCTAATCTATGTCCTGGGCCGGATGTGACGTCATTGCGGTGGATGCATGGAGAAAGTCTAGCATACTCTGACCAGCTCTAACCATTGAAACCTAGCCTTAACCACCGCCCATCACCTTTCCCCACGGCTCGCGCAGCTCCCTCATATGTACATCTCCAGCTCTAATGAGCACCCCGTCCTTCGGCCACATGCCCCTCTGAGCAGCCCCTACCATCCCCCATTCCCCTCCCATTCCGGCGATAAGGACGCTCCGTGACTAATATGGTAAATTGTTGTAAATATATATGGGTAGGAGAGGGGAGGGGGAAGGGAATAGAGGGGAGGGGCCGAAGGAGGGGGTGCTCATTTGAGCTGGGCATGTACATATGAGGGAGCTGCGCGAGCCGTGGGGAGGTGGTGCGCGGTGGTTAAGACTAGGTTTCAATGGTTGCTAGACTTTCTCCATGCATCCACATCATGACGTCACATCCGTCCCAGGACAGAAATCCTCCCACTTGTTAAAATGGTAAATAAGCAACCAATAGTGCTAACACTATTAGAAACCAAATTTGAGTATGATTTTTCTTTCATGCTCACTACTGCACTACAGCTGTATATCTTACAAGTTCCAAATTAAAAGAGTAGTCTGCTCTTTCACAGATTTTATTATTTTGTGCTAGCCGACTTTTTAAGTTGCTCTCATCATCAAACTGTCTGATGAGACACTTTTTTTAAACGTAACTAACAATTTGAAAAGGTATAATAAATACATCAAATGAAACTATACAATACATAAATAAATAAATAAATAAAATTAACAATTTAAAATTTCATGGTTTGGGAACAGGTTCGTTTTCACTGTCCCCCACCTGAGTCACAACTTTGCTCCCAGAAAATAGTTTTATTTTATTTATTCATTTCACATTTTTAAATGTTTTTTTTTTAAAAAAAAAGAGAATCGAAGGGACGCAATATCAACTGCTGGTAACTTGTTACCCTTTGATTTTTTTATCAGATATAAAATGTGCAATTTACGACGTATGTAATAAACCAAAATAAAGTAGATCTAAATTGTTTATAAATTTTTTTAGATAAAACAAATTGATGAAGAATATCACAGACGTCCGTTAGCACTGACCGTCAGCGAATCACTTACATTATAGGTTAGGTTTTATGACTCATGCCCGGCCTTTAACTACGAGGTCACATCGCCTATTACCAGAGCACTATTTCGCCACTGTGGTGGACATGAGCCCAACTCTACTGTGGGAGTCCTAAATTTTGCCTATCCTAAATTTTTATTCACCTCGGGTAGGGGTCTTTAACGGGTACCTGACATCATACAGGCTCGGGACCATCGCTTAACGTCCCATCAGAAGGACGGCGTGCTTAAGTTTATTTTACCTCTTAGATAAAATTATTTAAGAACTGTTTATATATCTAATTTATAAGCTTGAAATATATATAACAATAATGAGGTTAGGTTAAGTTTTAAGACTCGTGCCCGGGTTTTAACTACGAGGTCATATCGCCTACTACATGAGCGCTCTTTCGTCACTCTGGTGGATATGAGCCCGACTCTACTGTGGGAGTCCTAAATATTGCCTACCCTAAATTTTTATTCACCTAGGGTTAGGGGTCTTTAACGAGTACCTGACATTGTACAGGCTCGGGACCATCGCTTAACGTCCCATCAGAAGGACGGCGTGCTTAAGTTTATTTTACCTCTCAGATAAAATTATTTAAGAACTGTTTATATATCTAATTTATAAGCTTGAAATATATATAACAATAATGAGGTTAGGTTAAGTTTTAAGACTCGTGCCCGGGTTTTAACTACGAGGTCATATCGCCTACTACATGAGCGCTCTTTCGTCACTCTGGTGGATATGAGCCCGACTCTACTGTGGGAGTCCTAAATATTGTCTACCCTAAATTTTTATTCACCTAGGGTTAGGGGTCTTTAACGAGTACCTGACATTGTACAGGCTCGGGACCATCGCCTAACGTCCCATCCGAAGGACGGCGTGCTTAAGTTTATTTTACCTCCCAGATAAGGGCCTCGGTCGGGTTTCGAACCCACGATCTTGAGCTCAGAAGACAAGCATGCATACCACTGAGCTACCGGCGCCCTACTTACATAATATAATATATATAGGAAATATTATTTACTATTAACCTAAATTCGTACGGCGAAACGAAAATTGTATGAAATTTAGCTTAACTTTCTAACGCTACTGTATGAGTGTTGAAACGTGTTTTGTTATGAATGGAACTCTATAAGCTATCCATTCATGTATTATTTATTACTTTACGATTATTAGTTTCAAAGATATACGAGTTTAAAGTGTGACATGATTTCGTTGCAACTGTGCTACGGATGTAATCCGCTACCCAGCGCAGGGAATGACGTAGTTCTATACGTTTTTCAATATATTTGATCAAACAGTCTGATGAAGAGGGCTACCTTGAAAGCCGATTAGCCCAAAATAATTAAAATCAGTGGAAGGTCAGAGTACGTTTGACTTCCCCAGCTAAACATAAGTATGGGATCGATTATTTAACCGATCAGTAATTCGATTTTGACTTTTTCACCGGATTTCGGACCCCCTGATTCCAGAAATTAAAAAAAAAAGTCTGTGAACACAATAACACAGTATAGATAATGTAACATCACGAAATTTTATAAGTAAATTTAAAACCACATGAGGACAACACATAATAATTTTCCGCAAAATCGGCCGAAGGGAAGTTGGGATAACTGCCTATGTATTGAATTTATCGAAGAAAAATTTCGTATGAGGATTCAAAGGTGCCTACCCTATTCAAAGATATAAGAAACACTTTTTTATTGAACACTTATATTGTCTAATTCCACAAACATATACTAAAATGTGTACCGGTTTCCGCTTACGCCATCGTAAACACAATATCGTTGAACCTTGTGCTCACCATGGGGTAAGCCGAAACAGGTACACATTTATGTATATTTTTAGACAATATAAGTGTTCAATCAGAAAATGCTTTATTTGTCATCTTTTTAATTTTATTTATTAGTATTTGATGATCCAGTGACAATTTTATTATTTACAACCTATGAATCAAACTACACCGTTTTAGAGACATGGTAAATATGAATGGTAGCAAGACAATCGTGAAGGCCAATAAGAAACACTATTTGAAGAGCACGGGCAAAGAACCAGGTTTTTCATCAGATGTTGAAATTGAGAAAACTGAAATTTAATCTTTGAAAGTCCGTATCTATCAATTCCCCGCACGTCATGTTTTCAGCTTCCGTTTTCGTAGTGACAAATCGTCTTTTTGAAGCCTGTAACGATGGTGAATCGTGAAATATGTTTAATATGCTATACTGTAGTAGCGATATCTCACATTCGAGAAAAAAGTGACAGACCTGGTTCTTTCTCCGTGCTCTTCATTTGTACTTGACCTTGACCATGTCGGTCGTTCTTATTCCATTACAGGGAGCGTCAATTTTCTCTGATATCGTAGTTTTCTGTTTCGGACAAAACTACTCATCCGATTTTTTATGTAACAATTGTGTTGAATTTAGAATTTCTTATGTTATCTGCACAGTACCTCGTATTTTCGGTAAATATAATACATAACATTTTTTATCAATAAGAATTTGAGTAAGGGGATATAGTTTTTAAAAAAATTGATCGACCTATTAATTCTGTTTATGAATGTGTACCAAACCATTTTTCAAACCCAAAATACGATCATTTCTGTGGGTTTGAGAGTGGGGATACATTTCACTGTTTTCTGTCTCTGTCACACTAGGCGTCTCATTTAGCTTCAACCCTGTGTAAACTCAAGACAGAGTCCAAAAGATTGTTCCTAAAAAATGTATTTTCTAAAAAAAATTTCAATTTTTCTCACGACAATAATCGTGATATCGAGCCACGATTCGTGATAAAAACGGGCAAGGGAGAAAATGAAGGTGGAGGTCAGTGGTATATGACCTTGGTGGGGACGAAGGAAAGGGAAATGTGGTATGGAAGGATGTGGCTTTCACAGGTCGGGGAGTTGAGAGAAAGGACGGACGTCATCAATAACTGGGGCTCCTCTGCAGACAGCCGGCTATTAGAAGGATGAGTAGGGAGCAGACGAGTCGGAGGCAGGAAGCGAGAGACAGTAGCATGCAGGACCCACTAATCTTAGTATGATACCGGCTGGTCATCATGTGGTTATTGCTGGCATGACATGTTACGCATCACAAATTCGATGCGAAGTTTTAAATGGAATTTCATGTATTCCGACCCCCTGTTTCCAAAATTGAAAAAAGTGAATCACCGGATATCTACTATTCCATCACGAATTAATCAATTACGTTTTCGCTCTCCCTCAAGACCTTAATTTTATATGTCAATACATTCATTACATCGGCAGTTGTTAGGGTATTTGATGGGGATGTAAAACTATCGATAGTTGACGTTAACGGTAGTTTTGATACTATCGGCATAAAACTATCGATAGTTTAAGGACTTTGTATTTCTGGGAT
The DNA here is from genome assembly GCA_963662175.1 of Aradus depressus. Classification (NCBI taxonomy): domain Eukaryota; kingdom Metazoa; phylum Arthropoda; class Insecta; order Hemiptera; family Aradidae; genus Aradus; species Aradus depressus. The sequence continues at coordinate 31,040,344 of OY759217.1, read as the reverse complement.
CCTCTGAATCGAAGGAAGGTTACATTTACTGTTGTTGTAGGGTGTTTCGTTGCTTTGAACTGAAAATTTACTATTCTTGTAGCGTGCTTTGTTGTTTTGAACTGAAAAATGAGTCGTAAACTGAAGTGTGGGTTTACTTCGATAAGGTTGTGGGTCCAAAAAAACTGGCGTTTGTAGTTTAGTTCCTAATTGCTTTAATGAACAGAAGAGGGCGCCGGTATCTCAGTGGTATGCGTGCTTGTCTTCTGAGCTCAAGATCGTGGGTTCCAAACCCGACCGAAGCCCTTATTTTATTTTATCTGGGAGGTAAAATAAACTTAAGCACGCCGTCCTTCGGATGGGACGTTAAGCGATGGTCCCTAGCCTGTACGATGTCAGGTACTCGTTAAAGGGGTCTAAAAGGGTACCCTAGGCGAATAAAAATTTAGGGTAGGCAAAATTTAGGATTCCCACAGTAGAGTAGGGCTCGTGTCCACCAGAGTGACGAAAGAGCGCTCTGGTAGTAGGCGATATGACCTCGTAGTTAAAGCCCGGGCATGAATCATAGAACCTAACCTAACCTTAACGAACAGTTCTGATCAGTTGAAGTACGTATATTGTTGTTGAGCTCTTTGCTACTAAAAGAAATATAGCTACTAACATTGTACAACATCTTGTTTATTTGTTTTCCTTAAATTACTTACATGGGGTATTGGTACATGTTAAGTCGCGAGTGAATTCGGGAACACGCCGAGAATCGATACCTACGGTGTGTTCCTTGAACGACCTGTGGTGAGTGACTTGTTGATTCTTTGAACTACAGGATTCAGTCGTCTCTTAACAACGAGAGGGACCAGTTGGTCGCCACGCGGGGTGGACTGAGAGTCTGGGTCGAGCCAGCACGCGGTGTGCGGAATGGATTCGTCCTTATTACCACGCGGGTATAAGGTGAGTCGTTAGTTACCATGCGGAAGTGAGTTGTTTATTACCACGCGGGTATAAAGTGAGTCGTCTCTTAACAACGAGAGGGACCAGTTGGTCGCCACGCGGGGTGGACTGAGAGTCTGGGTTGAGCCAGCACGCGGTGTGCGGAATGGATTCGTCCTTATTACCACGCGGGTATAAGGTGAGTCGTTAGTTACCATGCGGAAGTGAGTTGTTTATTAACACGCGGGTATAAAGTGAGTCGTCTGTTACCAAGCACAGTAAGTGAGTGACTTGTGTAGTTCCCACGCGGTATGGGACTTATTATTGAACAACTGACTTTGTGTTCGTTACCACGCGGTTTTGTAATAAGGGTGTTGTCCAAATAAATATATCTCTAGTTCTATTCAAAGTTCTCATTTAACCTGTACCCAAACCCAACATGGTTTTTACCGGGCCGGATTAACGCAAGTACATACAGTCCATTTTATTATTTTCATTTGAAAAATGTCGCGAAGAAAGTCAAATTAGTCGACCTAGAAAAAACAAGACCCCGCGGCACCAGCGCCGACGCCGTAGATCTTCTGCTGCTGAGAAGACTGCACCTCCCGCTACCGCGAACGAATCCACCTGCGACGCCTCTTCTGCGCAAACTGAGCCGAGACCCGCGACTTCAGCGCCTCCAGCCTCTTTGGATGAAGCCTGCAACCCACGACCTCAACTCACCAATTGGCCTACTCATCGTATATTGTTGTTGAGCTCTTTGCTACTAAAAGAAATATAGCTACTAACATTGTACAACATCTTGTTTATTTGTTTTCCTTAAATTACTTACATGGGGTATTGGTACATGTGTGCATATACATGAGCATAGAGTGACTGGATCTCACTTCTACTTGAAAAAATATTTCGATAGTACTATCGATAGTATCAAATACTAACGATAGCCACGATATTTTAAAACTACCCATACTATCGACATCGGCATCGATAGTTTTATACCCCTAGTATTTGAGTAAAGCCCCCTCCTCTCTTTCCCCCTCTCCTTCGACCGATTTCCAGGAATATTAATAGGTGTTATTCTAGTAGGGCTTTGAATATGCTTCGTGTCAATACTACGACAGTTAGTATAGTTTTTGTGTTAATCCTCCCCATAATCCACCTTTCCTTTTGACCAATTAGGCTGAAAAATAATGTGTGTCGTCCTTAGAGGCTTCTGAACACACGTATACAATTTCATATTGATCGATACATATTATATCTGAAATTATCGTATTCCCAGACTGACAGGAAATTTTTCTCCCCCAGCTATAGAAAGTATAAGGGAAGTTATTTAATCGGCCAGAGATTGTTTTTCACCGGTATTCCATGTTTTCTGATCCCAGATTTCAAAAATTAAAAAAAAACTTCATGTCTTCGTGTGTACCTGTAAGCACGATACTTCCCGAGAGAATGAATGTATCGACACCTGCGTGTACCCAAAACCCCATAAGGACAATACCTAACAATTTTTCGCCGGTAGCTCAGTGGTATGCGAGCTTGCCTTTTTAGCTCAAGATCGTGGGCTCGAAACCCGGCCGAGGTCCTTAGTTTATTTTATCTGGGAGGTAAAATAAACTTAAGCACGTCGTCCTTCGGATGGGATGTTAAGCGATGGTCCCGAGCCTGTACGATGTCAGGTACTCGTTAAAGACCCCTACCCTAGATGAATAAAAATTTAGGATAGGCAAAATTTAGGACTCCCACAGTAGAGTCGGGCTCATGTCCACCATAGTGACGAAAGAGCGCTCTGGTGGGATAATATGCCCTCGCAGTTAAAGCCCGGGCATGAGTCATAATAACTGACTAACCTAATAATTTTTAGCTCGTTTGATTGGTGTTGGAGGGAGAGCGAGAACTTAGTTGAATAATTCGTTTTCTGACCGTTTACATAACTTCTCGTATACTTTGTATACCTGGGGACGTAAAAATGGCATACCAAAGGTGTTGCTAATTTTGTTCCAGTCCATGGTGGGTATGCTGCCATATTATCATATTAAAGTTATGATTTTCTCCAGGAAGCTTCTCCCTATCTCTAATTAACTCGTACAATGTTCACTGAAGAATAATATAGACTAGAGTTCTCAGTAGCTCCGCTCTTAGACTCCATTCCACTGTGTAGCCTAAATTTCATTTAGAGTTTTACTTTCAAAAGCCCCTTTGTGAAGATCAAGTTTCACACCATGAGCCCACTATCCGTATAACGGCTTGGTTCCTGAAAGGGGCTTCATATAATGAACTTCATAAAATTTTGTTTTAACAAGGCTGTTATGAAAGAAACGATTGTCTTATAGTCTGTAGCCTATCTTCCCTTCCTTAAGATGCAAGAAACCCATTAACTAAAAATATAGTTAGTTAATAATACTTATTTATTACATGGTCTAATTATCACATATAAGAACATAAGAAAACATTTTTTTTTTTTTTACTTTCTTATGCCTATAAGGAAGTATTGTTATCATGCGAAAACGGATTTTCGCATTTCTCATCCCCTGAATACGTTTTGACCATTTCCGTGGAGATGTATATCTATTTGTGTGTGTGTGTGTGCGTGTGCGTTTGGAAAGTTGTGAGCGCTCTACCATAAAAACATTTTTGAATGAAAAATCACATATTCTAACTTTTATTAAATTTTGGCCTTATGTACGGTGCATATTAGCCATGTCAGTGTGTTAATTAGTTATATTTACGATATCCATGGCCCGGGGAGAACTCCTCTATATACTAAATAAAACTCACTCCCGGACGGGATTCGAACCCGTAAACCATGGTGAAACCATGCGACCAAAGCCTTACGCTCTAGCCCGCACGGCCACCATGGCTCCCAATATAATAAAATGTCGCTTATGTTTATAACCTGATCAAAAACCTTTTCAAGTAATAGTTGTAGAGAAAACGAAAATACATATTTCATATGTGATAGTAAGATGTTGTTGGACGAGATTTCTTATAGAAATAAAAGATGTCTGGCCAGTTGTCTTTGCTGTGCTGCGTGGGTGGGATGAACCACTGATGATGACGCTGTTGCGTCTAAAACCGGTTCAGGTCTAAAATAAAACAGTGGGAAGACATCTTTTATTTCTATGACATATTTCATATGTACAATTTTCCGCAGGTCGTTCGGTTTTTGATGCCGAAAATCATCTTGAAATGAATTTTTGAAACATATATTTTTAGACGTTTCCTTGATTTACCCGAGAACGGTTTGTCCTATCGAAAAATGTTTTCTCACCAAAAATGTTCCTTATTAAATTTTCAATCGCTAATAAGTCCTCAGATTTGAGATAAGATCAATACGAGATTATAGCGCCTCAAATAATAAAAAATTATTAACTAAGTCATACTAACTCTAAGGGAGTGTCAGCCCTGGCTGGCATCTCACATCAATTGTACATTTTATTTTGAATCATGTTCATGATTGTCCATATCCACCCATTGTATATTTTTCACAAATTGTAGAATAAAAAATATATAAAAAAATCTTCAAAGCAAATAAAATTATTAATTTATTATTAGTAAAGTTTATCATTTATACAATACATTTTTGAATAAAATATTTGTACTGAAAGTTTTAATATTCAAAGGCCTCTGTGATTTCCCGACAATTTGCTTAGTCTAATGGCCAAATCATTATGAAAAAATTCTCTTAGATATTTTGGCCTCGGGGAATAGAAGACTTAATTACCAACAAATATTTAAGCAATTTCAAACATTCGAAACTTATATGAAAGAACTAAATTGGAAGAATTTTATCAATTTGGTTTTCACAAATGTGACAGGAAGTACAGAAATCTCGTATAATAAAAATATTTTTTTTTTTTTTTATAGACATTTTAGAAGATTTTATTTTTTGGTTGGTAGGCGGATGTAGTGGACTGACTTGCGAAATAATTAATATGGAGGTATCCAGGCCAAAGTTTTTACATCTGTGTTACTTCGTTATTAAGTTACTAGGTTTTAGGGACACTCATACCCAAATATTTTGCAAAAATGTGTTGTTTTTTTTTTTTTTTTTTAGACATGTAATCTGGCCTCATGATTTTATTATTTGCTAACCTGCTTTCGAGGTTGCCCTCATCATCAGGCAGTCTACAAAAACATCCGCTACAATGAATAAATAAAAAAAAAGGTGAATCACCGGCAATGTACTTCCCCAGAACGAATCAATAATTTAACTCGCGCCCCCTCCAAAAGCATTCAACAATTTGCGTTAATATTCAATAATTGAATTACATAGAGGATCCGAAATTCATTAAATCGACAAGTTATGTCCTTATTGGGTCATGAAATTTAACGTCGATACATTCATTATATCGGGAGATATCATGTCCATTGACTATTTTTTTTATATTTGGAATTCGGAGGTCGTAAAATATGAAATTCCGTTGAAAATTCGTAATAATTTTCCGGCCGATTACATAACTTCCCCTATACTTTGTATAGCTGTGGAAGTAAAAATTATTAACCGCAACAGTTACTAAAGGGCAGGTAACGTTACTAATCTACATAAAGTTATTAACTGTACAACGCCGGGTAACCAGCTATTCATCTACAAATTACGTACAAGATTTACTTAATCGGGTGAAGCACCTAATCGTCAATAACAATTTATATTTGATGTATTTTCATTGATTTTGACGGAGAAAACTTTTAATTAGTTTCCCGAGAGTCATTCATCGAGGCAAACTGGTTAAAAGTTGTGACCAGACCGCTGAGGGCAAACTGGGGTAAGATGTTTGCCTTTCTTGGTTACACAGGTATAATTGGTTGAATACAGAAAGTTCCTGTTCCTTTTTAGGTAATTAGTAAAATAGAAGAACTTCACAAGTATAAAGGTACTTTTTATGATTTACTAGTTCAAAATGAAAACACTTTATTTTGTCGTTGTTGGATCCATCCGGCCAAATTGTAATCCCTTCAGTTCGTATACTTTTTACTTCCCCAAAGTATAGGAAAAATTATTTAATCGGAAATTATGTAACGGAATTTAATGTTTCCGACAGATACACACAATCTGTGAACATGTGAACAGGATAACTTCCGATACAATGAATGTATCTACACGAAATTCTATATGTGAATTCAGAACGCTCTAACAATAATACCTATTGGTTTTCAGCCAAATGGGCCAAAGAGAAGGGTGGGATTAGGCGAGTGGCTTAACATAAGCTCTAATAACTACTGACAGAATTAATGTATCGACACGAAATTTTATATGTGTCTCCATAAGGACGAAGTTTATTACTTTTCAGCGGAATCTGAATATTAGCGCAAATGATTAATTTGTTCTGGGGCCGTATGAAAATCCGAGATCGAGTTTTCCACCATATTTCACGTTTCACTTGATCTCACTCCGTTGGCGACGAACCCTGAAGATCCTTAGCCGCCCACACTAGCCTTTTCTACCGCGACCTGTCGTGCGCCACCGGTCGGCAGTACACCACGTGGTGTTTCACAGCATCCTTCTTCACCAGGTCAGTTCACCTCAGCCGTGGTCTTCCTCTTGATCTGGCTTCTTGGACCTGAGCGTCCATGATGCGTCCTATGGCTGTCTGCGGTCCGCTTCTCTCCACATGTCCAGCCCATATTAAGCGCAGTGATTTCATATCTGCAACTACGGTCGGGTGTTGCCAGAAGATGTCCTTCAGCTCCCTGTTGGTTCTGATCCTCCACTCTTGGGTTTCTCTATTCTTGACCGGATCTGCTATCTTCCTCAGCACTTTATTTTCAAACGTCTGGAAACGTTTCTCCAGATGTGAGGTCAGGATCCAGGCTTCACACGCATAGATCAGAACGGGCTTTACCATGAAGCTGTAGATCCTATACTTCAGGTTCCTTGACAAGGCTCTGGACCGTAGCAGCTTGATGACAGAGAAATACGCTCTTTGGGCCTGCAGAAGTCTTTTGCCCACCTCCTCCAGCATCGAGTTGATGCTAGTTATCGTGGACCCGAGATACCTGAAGTTCTCAACTCTTGGGAAGGAGAAGGTCCCCACATTTTTCACGTTTCAGGTCTTCTGATAATATTTTCGTGATGATGTGGAACTTCCTGGGCGCAGGTACTATTGCAGTTAGGAACTTGAAATTTGAGGTAATATTGTGATATACATGTGTGTGCTAACACGGTCAGAATCAGGCAAAAACGAATACCCCCTTGCTTCCATTTTTGCAATCAGGGTGTCAGAAAACAGCAAATACCTTTTGACCGATTGCATAACTTCCTCTATACTCCGTTCGGCTGGAATAGTAATAACTGAGAAGAATAGACGCCGAAAAACAAATTAAATAAAAATTTTTTACACAACCCAAAACAGAAATTAATATAGTAAAAATAAATGTCAGAAACGTGATGTTCATGAAATTTGTTTTAAATGCATTTTGAATTTATTGATTATACGTTCTGTTATTCTCATCGAGCCAGGAGGGAGAGGGGACTTATCCCTCCACAGATCCGCGCCTGAGATACGTCTTCCATTTAATTGACCGTGCCTCCAACAAGGGATCAGTGCAAGCCATCAGCCCAGCCTCCGAAGCCAGATTTATCAGACCGGGGCAAGGATGAGGAGATTCATAGCTAAGATTTGTTGATAGGTCGCTGTTTTCGTTACGGTACACGGAATATGAATCATTTTTTAATATAAGGGAAGATATTTAATCTGTCAGAAATTCAAAGTTGAATTTTCACTAAAATTTTATTATGTTTTTCAGCACTCGGATTTCAAAAATGAAAAAAAAAATTCTGTGTGTCCGTGAACACGATAACACCGGAATAAATGTATCACTACGAAACTTTACATGTGTATACAGAACTCCATAATGACAACACCTATTTATTTTCTGTCAAATCGGCCAAAGGAAAGGGGGACCTAGGGAGGAGGCTTAACACAAATAACTGCCGTTGTAATGAATCTATCGAAATGAAATTTCATATGTTAACACGCCATAAGGACCACATTTATTAATTGTCAAAAGAATTGGTCGATATAATGAATTTATCGACACTCAATTTATTATAACGATTCAGAACGATTACGTAAATCAACAATTGATTTTTAGCTCAAATGGTGGACTGGTTTTGGAGGGGGGGGGGGCGAAAATTTAATTGATTAATTTGTTCTGAGGAAGTAGCAGTGTTCAAAAAATAATGGGAATTTTCGGTTTTTGAAAATAATTTCATTTATTCGTCATCAATGTTATCTCCTTCAAAATAGTCTCAGCGCTTCTTCCAATCCCCGAAACCCTTCTGAAACTCGATCTTTGGAATAGCATTTAGCTCTCAAAGCGATGCGCTTTTAATCTCATCTATGTTTCTGAAACGACGGCCCTTTAAGGTTCTCTTTATTGTTGGGGACAGAAAAAAGTCACACGGAGCCATGTCTGGTGAGTATGAAGTGTGAGCAGGTGCATTATCGTGGTGCAAAAGCCATGAATTGTTTCGCTACAAATCCTGACGTTTTTTTCGGATTGCTTCACGCAAACGGCATTGCACTTGTAGATAGTACTCCTTATTGATAAATAAAAAGCAAAAACTCATGGTGCACTATGCCGTTAAAATCGAAAAACAGCGAGCATGACCTTCACATTCGACTGCACTTGTAAAGCTTTTTTCGGTCTTGGCGATCCAGAATGCCTCCCACTGGGACTATTGAACTTTAGTTTCGTACATTGCCGGTGTTTAACCGAACTTTTTTTTTTTTTTTTTTTTTAGGAAAAACATGAATTTCCGGTGAAAACTCAGCATGGAATGTTTTAGCAATTACATAACTTCCACTATACCCCTGGGGGGGGAGAGTGAAATATGGATTGGTTCTAAATAATGTGTGGTCGGAAACAAACATTTCTATCGGAGCTTACATGAGAATCATATTAAAGGTCAGTCGAATGTATGTGTTTTATTTATTCATTTATAATTTTTTATTTATATATATTTTTTTTATATATTGTTATAGTTACATTGTTTTTTTTTTATTTTCTATATCTCGCACATTGGGACCTGATGAAGGGAGTAAGACCGTCCCGGAACATCGTTGGGATAAAGACACTTCAGAAGAGTTTTTTGAAAAATAGTTATCTTAATTTTTATTAAATTGAAAAATGTGTCTACTTATTATAAATGTATCTATGTATTAATTTTTTTTATATACACATATCTTTTTAAGTATTTATTTGTTCAATTTTTAATTATTTCATTTTAATTTTTTTTATAGTTTTGTTATTACTACTAATCCATACGTGTGTTAGACTCAAGTAGTTATATATCTAATTTAGAAGCTATCTTAATGTATAAATTCTTTTGACGTAGGTACCTATCCTATTACCATGTATTGGTTTAACGGAAATAAATCTATGATTATTATTAGTATTATTATTATTATTATTATTATTATTATTATTATAGTATAGGCATAATAGAGTAAAATAATACTTCAGTAAAACACGGGCTATGTACTTCCCCAGCACGAATTATATGTTTTGCTCTTACTCCAACGCCAAACAGCAATTTGGGTTAAAATTTAATATTTGAACTACATAGTGGCTTCTGAATCCTCGTACTAAATTTTGTGTTGATAAATTCATTACATCGGGAGTTATTAGAATATTTGCTTCGAGTCTCCTCTCTTTCTTTCGACCGATTTCATTAGAAATTATTAGGCGCCATTTTTATGAGATTTTAAATTTATATATAAAATTTCATGTTGATATAGATTCATTATATCGACAGTAATTGGGATTTTTGAGTTGAATCTCCCTCTGATCCTCCTCTACCCTTCGGCTGATTTCACTGAAAATTGATAGATTCATTCATTAAAAACCTTCCCTTTAGCCGATTTGACTGAAAATCAATGTGTTGACACATTTTTTTTCTTTCATTTTTGAAATGAGGTGGAATTAATGAACATGACATTATATATTTAAATTCAAAACCCCATGAGGATAGCATCTATTAATTTTCCGTAAAGCCGAAGGGGAAGAGGTATCACATTAATTCTTGACAATACGTTGAGCGCCATATGTACAAATATGATACATTTCGTGCCTACTACCTGGGGCCATATGTATAAATATGATGCAAATATCAATTTGATACAAATAGAGATGAATGGTTTAGGGTTCTAGTATAGATCTAATACAAGGTTTTCAGGCAGTTCAAATGGAGAGTTGACCTTGGATGGCCTCCCCACCACAAACAATAATCAGCATTCAAAATTCCCGCAAAAAACAAGTATAACCTCTTTCATTGTTATATCCATCTTCTTGGCTGAAATCATCGACCCTTAGATTTACTCAATTTAAGTGTATACATTTTATTATTGTATAAATTTATTGTTGTTTTTTAGTTCTGGAGAATTGTTTTTTTCATATGTGATAGTAAGATGTTGTGGGACTAGATTTCTAATAGAAATAAAATACGTTGTCTTCCCACTGTTTTATTTATACCAGAACCGGTTTTCGACGCAACAGCGTCATCATCAGTGGTTCATCCCACCCACACAGCACAGCGGTTGGAAGATAACTGGCCTATTAGGCCAGGCCTAGGCCAGTTATCTTCCAACCGCTGTGCTGTGTGGGTGGGATGAACCACTGATGATGACGCTGTTGCGTCGAAAACCGGTTCTGGTATAAAATAAAACAGTGGGAAGACAACGTCTTTTATTCCAATAATTGTTTTTTTGTTTTATAAATACAGGCCACATGTATCAATTTGATATAGCGCTGAAAATTAAAAATGAGCGCTAAAACTTGCATAAAAATTGTAGAAAACATTTATTTTGTGGTAATTTATATGAATAAAAAAAAAACAGGCGCGGCCTGGAGGAGTGAACTAGATCCAATCGGCTTGGCCTGGCAGCGTTGCTGTATGAAACAGCGCTGGCAGTCAACGTGTTAAATATCCTAATAACTGCCGAGGTATTGAATGTATCGACACAAAATTTAGTATAAAGATTCAGAAGCCATTATGTAAGTCAAATATTAAGTTATAGGCCGAACGCAATTTTTTAAGCAATAGTAAATAGTTTTATTAACCATTTTGCAAGCAAACTGCAGTTATGTTCATATTTTGTAATACTGCCCCATCCTCGGATGCACAAATCCATTCATATGCATGATCCCTATTTACATTTTTTTTCTGTGTCTGGAATGTATGGAGTAGAATGAAAAAAAAAACAATATAGTAAGCCAATCTTTTTGAAAAAACTTAATCATACATTTTTTTTTTTTTTTAATGGAAAAAGAAAAAAAATAGTGAAAGCCAATCAGGGGATGGGATATGCTGTAAATCCACAATTCAGGATTATATAATGATTAAAAGGAATTAATATTCATTCTGATTGGGAGTCCCCCCCGATATTGGGATCATCAGCTATGGGAATGCTAATGAAGAATTTTATCATGAGTTAAGTAGCCAATAGAAATTCCATTTAACTTTATATTGAACTTTTTTTTCTTAAAATTAATATTTATTAAGACACTTCCATTTATTTCGCTATATATTTCTCATAATTTTTTTTTTAATTGAATATAAAAAAGTCATTGGTGAATCACTCCAGAACGTATTAATCAATTAACTTTTCGTTCCCCCTCAAAAACTTGCGCTAATATTCAAGTTGACTTGAATAGGGGCTACTAAATTCTCACACTAATTTTGTATCGATAAATACTCTGGTAAAAAAGTGAATGTTATTGTAAAATTATAATAAATCAAAAAATGTAAGTAAAATTAATAATAATGAAATAATAATTAAAACAAAAAGAAACAATAAATTACCACATTTCCTGTAAAAATTTGATCTCTTTTCTTTTACTAAATTTTGATTTCTACAGTAGTAAAGTATCAAAAATTCAAGACGTGCAATTTTGAAGAAAGCGCACGTATATTTAAAAAAAAATTTCAATGAACGAACTTTTCATTTGGATTTCTAAAGAGATGCCATCTTGTCTTCTAAATTTTGCAAAAATATAAACTCTAATCCAAAGGTTTTCAAATAATCTTACTGGGCCAACAGGGAAAATGAATAGAATAAAAATTTCGAGAACAAATATTAGGTTTATTTTCTTAAATCTACATAATTAAAATAATGTAACTAAACAAAATCAAAAGAAAAATCTTAAAACTAAATTCTTAACACTAATTCAATATTTTTTCTTTTATATTTTGGCCATTTTTTTAAATTTAAGTCATATATTTATATAATAAATAAAAATAAATACAAATTTTTTAAAAAATATCACATTTAATTATTTTATTACTATGTATCCTAATGCTTCAATAGGTATGTTTATTCTATCATAGATGTACCACTGATGATGACGCTTTTGCGTCGAAAACCGGTTCTATTTAAATTTAAAACTGTCCATATTTTTTTTATATTTTTTATTTAGAAGCAGAGGAAAATCTCTCAATAGGCTCACCCTTAGAGTGTTCTATTCATTCAACTAATAATTTTCAGCGGAATCACCAGAGAGAAGGGAGGATCATAAAAAGGCTCAGAAACCCTAATAACTGCCGATATAATGAATGTATCGATACGAAATTTAGTATGTGGATTGCTAATGATTTTAGATAGATAGCAAAATTGATTGATTCGTGTTGGGGGAAATGAATTGAACAGTATTCAAAGGATAACAATCAAATTTCAAAATATAGTAATTTATTTGTTTCATGTCTAAATGACGAGGTTAAAAAATAATTTGGGAGAGTACGTCAAATGAACAGTCAGTTGGATGTCAATTACATTATTACACCGAACCTCTGAGGCTTTATAAAAGTACTGTATAATCTCTCATCAAACAGGTACTTTTGATGGATGTAGAATGCTTTCAAAGGAACGTCTGAACGAGGGGAAACCCAATTGAGATCAACTGTCATTTTAGTAGCCATGCAAATTAGATTAAACCACTTTTCGTTTTTTTGATTAAATGTTTCAAACATTATTTTGTAATCAAATATTGCAACCTAATTTGTGTTGTTTTACAGCTATACAAAGTATAGAGGAAGTTATTTAATTGGTTAGAAATTTGTTGTTGAGTTTTGAATGGAATTTCATGTTCTCCAGTTCTCTGTCCACCAAAAATTTTTAAAAAAATCCTGTCTAGTTGTGTGTTATTGTGTTTGTGAAAACGATAACTACAGATAGAATGAATGTATCCACGCGAAATTTTATAAGTGCTCTCTAAACACTCTAAGGACATCTGCTGATTGAAAGCCAAATCGATCAAAGGAAAGAGAGGAGGTACATTATTTATGTATAGGTTAGGTTAGGTTTTATGACTCATGCCCGGGCTTTAACTACGAGATCATATCGCCTACTACCAGAGCGCTTTTTCGTCACTCTGGTGGACATGAGCCCGACTATTGGAAAAGCGCCTTGCTTTTGTGCAACATCACCCGTCGTGTTTGCAGAGGGAACTCGGAATCTGACTAGTGCTTAAAGTGAGGATATGGTGAGCCGGGGGCGACCACCGGTCGACCAAGTGTGGCGGTCGGTGTTCGCCTCAGCCGGTCACACCGCGTCACGCCGTCACCAGTTGCAACAGATCCAGTCCCAGGTATGATCCGGTCCCCGCGAATCAACTCCACCCTGGCCTGGTCATACAACGGGCAATCAAGGACTGCATGTTCTTCGGGGTAGATTGACTTTGACGCGCAGAGTTGCCGAGGCCCCACTGCCATAACTGCCTATGTAATGAATGTATCGAAATTTAGAATGAGAATGTGGAAGTACATACTATACATTGTTTGGCCAAAACAGTCGTTTAATTCTAGAGTGAGAAAGCAAACTCACCTGTGTGTGACGCACATCTTGATTCTGAGTAAATTCAACATGATAAGTCATTAACAATTTTCATAAAATATTATATGCAGAATAGAACAACAAAGCGCGCAGAGCTGCTCCTAAGAAGTCTGCCGCTCAGTGCAATATCGTATGTTATCTGAATGAATGTATCCCCCCCGCATCATTAAATGTAGAATGAATTACATAGTTTCAAAAAGTGAGGGGTTGCAATTTAGGATTAATTAAGTCAGTTCCCTGTGAGAATTGTGTGGTAAGGGTGATGAAAAAAGTAAGTCTATGTATGGATTCGAGTGTGTTTGTAATTTGCTGCGGATATGTCTGTAAAGATCCTGGATTGTGTCATATAGTACCTACTGTGTTTATCATGAGGTCATTGTGGAGTGTTCTATTGCTTATATATACATAGTAGACTTCGTGTAATATGTCTGAATATCGGAGGTCGACAGGAAAGCCTGACTACTTTTTAAATTAGATGTTTCTACCGATTCATAAATTTGTGATCCGTATAAATATCTCACGGTGTTTCCTTGGTGCTCGTAGATAAAAACGGCGGGACATGTATCTTAAATAAACTTATATTACTTATATTTACACTTGTGTAAATGTGTGTTGAACGTAATTTTTAAGGGTTACACCAAGCTCTCAATTTGAGTAAGATGCAGTCGTAATTTGAAAGAGACACTTATGTGAGATTCAGCAGCAGTTATGATAGTGTCATCGACGTATGTAGCTGTCAATAAAGAAGTCGTGGGCATGTCTGAGGTGTAAAGCGTGTATAACATAAGTAATAGAATAGGCTTCTGTGGCACGATGCCAACATGGGTTGCAACGAACGAACGATTAAAAGAAATATATAGTTATATTACTTGTATGTAAATAATACTGAACATATGTAGACCTCCGTTAAATCACAAACGTATATATATTTTTTGAATAGAATATATAAATACAGTAGACTCACCCTTATCCGGCGTTGTCGGGAGCGACGTGACGCCGGATAACAGAAAACGCCGGATAACGAAAATCATCAATTAATGAGAAAGAATATATCAATCAAAGCATAAAAAAAAGTTTGTGTGAAAAATAAATAGGAGGAGAGGGTTTCTGTGGAAAAAATAAAACTTTGACTTGACTAGTTAAATGTTCATTTCACAAGACGATATTGTTGTGCCACGGACGGGACGGTACCTTTGTTTCTCTATTCTAGGAAACATTTTTTATAAATTATTGATTTTCACCTATGTATTTATTATAATTTATTTATAGGATATTAGTGAAGTACCTAATAAAATATTGTATTAGCGTTCCCTTCATTATAAATACAATGTACATATGTACAATAAAAATACATGAAAGATTCGTGAGTTACGGAATTATTATGTGCTCGTAAATAAACGTGGCTCTATATATAATTGATAATCTAATAATTGAATGTTAATTTTAGTTTAACAAATTTGATATTATTTTGCGAGCGCCGGATAAGGGAGCGCGCCGGTTAACAGAACGCCGGATAAGGGCGAGTCTACCGTATTAGTTTTGGTTAGTTACGACTTAATTTTTTTTTTTTTTTCATTAAATAAAAGAGATTAAGTGAGGGGGCTGACCCGATTCCCTCGGGTGGGACGCTTTCTCCGGTCCATCGGATTTCAAGTAAGACAACATTGGGGCGGGTCGGTGCGGCGTGTTGAACAGAGAGAGAAAGGGAGGTCGTGGAGTTGGGTCGAAGAAAAGTAAATCTGGTCGACAAGGGCTCTCAAGAAGAAAGTGAAGGCCAAGAAGGAGGCAGGGGGGGCCCGACAAGACGAGTGGGGAGTCCACAGTCTCTGGCGCTGAGGAAGGGGAACCTCACCCGAAAGTAGTCTGGTTTGTGCCGCCTCCACAGCAGCCGTCATGATCAGGATACATCATTGGGTGAGTAGGTCAACATTACGTATCTATAGAATAGAGACCTCCCAACGTCAACAACCATTATCTATTTAAATTGAATACACCCTGCCACAGTACAACAATGATTTTTTCCGGCATTTTTATTGTATTGTAATCGTGCGAAAATCCGAGATCGAGGTTTCAATTGATTTTCACGTTTCAAGGTCCCCTGAATACGTTCTGGATTGAAAAGTTGTAAGCTCTCTACTGGAGAATATTAAAATACATAATTAATATGAAATACGATTTTTTATAGGTCGTCCGGTTTTCGAGATACATGCCGAAAACTATTTTGAAACACTAATTTTTAGACGTTTCACTGATTTACCCGAAAACGGTTCGTCCTATCGAAACATTTGTTCTTACCCAAATTGTTTCTTATAAAATTTACAATCCCCTAAAGTTCTCAGATTTGAGGTAGTGTCAATACGACAAAAGTTGTAGCCCCCCGAAGAATGTAAACTATATGTCTATAAGGAATATATCTAATGTACTTACATTATATACTTAATTAATTAATTTTTAAATCGTAACTCATAGCAACGAACTTTAAAATAGTAGTTCATAGTGACCAGAATAAGGGACGTGTGCATGTGTTCCGAAATATTGTCAAAATAAAAAAAGAAGACACCTCTGGGGAAAAAAAGCTGGAAAAAATCAATTTAATGACACCCCGGAGAGGCTTAATAAACACCCAAGTACAACATGATCATATCTTCAAAACTTAAAGAAAAGTAGTTTTCCGCATGGCTAAAATTTCCCTTCTTTCACGATAACTTCTGTAAAAATTCCACCGGTTTTAATTTGTTTTATGGCCTCTTTATTTTGATACCAATTGGATCAATGGTTGGTAAAATATATATTTTGTTTTTTTCGTTCATGATAATTTCTGTAAAAATGCACCAATTTCAACGTTCTTTTGTTCGAAATATTTCCTTTAGAGACGTATGAACTTTCATTATTTATTTTTGCTTTTTATTACCCTCTCTCCTGACAAACGGCCCTGGTCATTGTTAATATTGTATAATCGATATTACAATGTTTTGTAAATACATGTGTGAATAAAGTATATATATATATATATATATATATATATTCATTCATTCATTCAAGTGTTCTTGTAAACCTGGAAAAGCTATTGGAGACTTCCTAACACAGCATATATATAGATGAATAGTGACTCTAGCATAGGTTAGGTTAGGTTTTATGACTCATGCCCGGGCTTTTAACTACGAGGTCATATCGCCTACTACCAGAGCGCTCTTTCGTCACTCTGGTGGACCCGACTCTACTGTGGGAGTCCTAAATTTTGCCTACCCTAAATTTTTTATTCATCTAGGGTAGGGGTCTTTAACGAGTACCTGACATCGTACAGGCTCGGGACCATCGCTTAACGTCCCATCCGAAGGACGGCGTGCTTAAGTTTATTTTACCTCCCAGATAAAATAAACTAAGGGCCTCGGTCGAGCTACGAACCCAAAACCTTGAGCTCAGAAGTCAAGCACGCATACCAGTGAGCTACCGGCGCCCTCGGAATGTATTCAATATATAACTTACAGTAAACATAAGATCTGTATCATATTTTCATAAAGTATCCTTATGTTATGACTCATGCCTTCTAACAACGAAGTTATATCGCCTTCTACCAGAGAACTCTTTCTTCACTCTACAATATGAGTCCTAAATTTTGCCTACCCTAAATTTTTATTCATCTTAGGTAGATGTTTTTAACTAGTTAGGTTTTATGACTCATGTCCGGGCTTTAACTACGAGGTCATATCGCCCTACTACCAGAGAGCTCTTTCGTCACTCTGGTGGACATGAGCTCGACTCTACTGTGGGAGTACTAAATTTTGCCTACCCTAAATTTTTATTCACCTAGGGTAAGGGGTCTTTAACGAGTACCTGACATCGTACAGGCTCGGGACCATCGCTTAACGTCCCATTCCAAAGGACGGCGTGCTTATGTTTATTTTACCTCCCAGATAAAATAAACTAAGGGCCTCAGTAATCAAGAAATGAACTGTACTATGTGTTCCCTACTTTAGCCTCAGCTGATATTTTACAGTTTTATAAAATACTAGATCTAACTAGAACTAATTCTATCTATGAATTTATATGTCAGATCTGTTTCTTACATTCATTTTGCCTGGGAGAGTTACTTTTTATATAAGT
This sequence comes from Aradus depressus, assembly GCA_963662175.1. NCBI lineage: Eukaryota > Metazoa > Arthropoda > Insecta > Hemiptera > Aradidae > Aradus > Aradus depressus. Next base: position 31,022,504 of record OY759217.1, on the reverse strand, counting down.
TATAACTATTTTACTATTTATTTGTATATTATTTTTATTACCCTGCATCTTTGTTTTTCAAATGCATTTTATAATATTTTCTCTCACCACGATTAATTGTGATCCAATTTTTCAAAATTATTATCTATTTTTATAGGAAGCTGTTTATTAATTTTTTATTTCTGTATATCTTCATTTCATTTTATTATTATAATAATTTCTTCTTCAATTTTTACTATCTTTTTTATTTTATTTTTTTCTCTGTTTAATTATAAAAGGACGTATCTATTTAGCTTCAACTCAGAATATAAGTATTCATTTTATTTCTATTTTTTTATATTTTATTTATGAAGTCTGGCTGAACTCCTTCCAATAAGATGTATCTTAGATGGAATGAATACATTAAGTACCTCATTGCTGAAAATGTTTTCTCTCTAGAATAAAGCTGCACTCAAAAAGCTACACGCGTGTTTGACCACTAAATATAAATGCAAAAATAGTGAACGGGTATAGTGAAAACTTGGTAATTTTTATGTAAACTCATTTTTTATTTGCAAGAACCTGTCAAGATGTACTCCACTTTGCAGGTATAGGTGTACCTCTGCTTGTATTCTTTGTGTGTTGTCTTTATGCCAGTTGAGTATTATTTTGTTATTCAAACTGTAAGGATTGTCTTTATGACAAAATGATTTGTTTACTTTCGTTAATATGCCTTGAAAGATATTTCCATACGACCGAGAAAAATTATCTATACTATTTACATTTGGATACGCTAATTGGTAGGAAAGTAGAGGGCGCCAGAAGCTCATAAGTAGTGTGCTTCCCTACTGAGCTAAGATCGCGGGTTGGAAGAGATTTTTTATCTGGGGGGGTGAAAAAGCCTTGAGCACGCCGTCCTTTGCATGGGACGTTAGGCGATGGTCCCAAGCGAGTGTGATGTCAGGTACTCGTTAAAAGCATTGTTGAATAGACCTAGGTAGACTCCCACAGTGGAGTTCGGCTCATATCTAACAGTGTGACGAAAGAGCGCTCTGGTAGTTGGTTGTACTTTGTAGTTAAATGCCCGGGCATGTTTCACAGTAACTATCTTAGTAGGAATGTAGAATATATTCGTCACAATGTGTACTACGCACAGCTAAACAAAAGTTATCTCTTTTAATGAAAACATAGGATAGTTAGTTATTATGACTCATGACCGGGCTTTAATTACAAGATCATGTCGCCTACTACCAAAGCGCTCTTTCGTCACTCAGGTGGACCTGAGCCCGACTCTACTGTGGGAGTCTTAAATCTTGGCTATCCTACATTTTTATTCAAAAAGGGTAGGAGTATTTAACGAGTACCTGACATCGTGCAGGCTAGGGATAATCGCTTAATTTCTCATCAGAAGGACGGCGTGCTCAAGGTTTTTTCACCTCCCAAAAAAACTAAGGGCCGTGGCTGGGTTTCAGTAATCAAACACGCATACCACTGAGCTACCGCCCTCCGAAACCTAGGATATATATAAACAGTATGAAAAAAGGCAAAAAAATATGCATGACTATAATGAATATGTATTACCAGCATATAGTCATTTTTGTTATGACAATTTTTGATTCCATTTGCTCTTTATCATATAAATGACTTATTCTTATTTTTTTTCCATGGTTCGCAATTAATCTATCTACCAGGGGCGTAGCCATGGGGGGCAGAGGGAAAAAAATTAAATAAACTAAAAAAATGGTTTTTATTAAAAATGGATTGCTTGCCAATAGGATCTTCAAATTACCCGTGCGTCCGATTCCTAAATCAGCAATCAGCTGTTACATAAATGTACATGTACAAAACAAGTCATATTACATTTTTTTAAATATATATGACTTCGATCATTTCTTTTCCTCGCTCAAAATTGTCATTTATGTTATCCTTTATACTCTTGAAGCTGATTTTATATTCGCAGTAAAAATGCAAAGCGCAGCAGCAGCAAATGCAAGCTATTGGATGTGAGTAATTTAATTTTAATCACAGAAGCCCCAGCGTGCATTTTTGCTGCTCATGTAAAGTCAACTATAGCGTTACTCCTACCACGTTCTCCTATCCCACCAAGCTCCTGCATATATTACACGATCAATAATCTATTTATGTACTAATCCTATATCTATACTTAATGATATATCCCTATATATAGACACACTTAATTATATATTGTACATTATATAATCTACATACTAAATTATATATCACTTGTTTCTACTAACCTATTGTGGAAAAGTTAATTTGTGACTAAATAAATAATCCGTGTAACACTTTATTCACTATTTTGCAATAGTAATTTTTGCTGACATTGTAAATCTGGAAGAGAACTTGTAAAAAATATAGTTGGAGGAGGATTCACACTACTTTACATAACAGAATTAAACAAATCATTTTGTTTCTTTTCAATTAAATATTTTCTCTCCCTTTAAAGCCAATCGACCATTGGGCTGAAACTCAATAATATTATTTGACTTGCATAGTGGTTTTTGAATCCTTATACTAAATTTTCTGTCGATACTTTCATTACATCTGCAATTACTGGGGTAATTGAACCAAAACCCTTTCCTTTTGGTCAATTTCGCAGACAAATTAATAGGTGCCATCTTTATGGTGTTTTGAATTTATATATGAAATGTTGTGTCAACTGCAGTTTTTAGAATTTTTTGTTAAGCCTCCCCTAATCTCCTCTTTTTTTTTTTTTTGGTAAATTTTGTAGAAAATCAATCTTAAAGGGGGGCGGATATCTGGATATGAGTATCAAATTTCGTGTCGATTCATAAATTCTATCAGGAGTTATCATGTCCATAGTCACAAAGAATGACTTTTTTAAATTGATTTTTGGAATCAGGAATTCGGAAAACATGAAATTAAATTGAATACTCTACATTGAATTTTATATCCATTATATAACTGCCCCAATACCTCGTATTGTTATGGTTTCGGCGATGTTGATCTGAGTCATATACTCAGGAACGAATTTTAAATAGAGGCATTCAAGGCACTTGCCCTGGGCGGCATGACTTAGGGGCAGCAAAGTTTCAGATTTTTTTTTTTTCACATACATTTCACTGGATTTTTCCACTAAAATTGATTTTTTAAAGTGACTTCTCATCCACTACAGATATCCCATAATAATTGTTTTAAAATCTTAATAACAATATTTAAGATTAAATTAAGAAAATTTTCTATCTAAATAAAATATCGTCGGCCTAAACGTGATACCTCGTAAGCAACATTTTTCCAAAAGTCGTTTTTTTTTTTTTTCAAAAATAAAAAAAGAAAAAAACTTTATTGTTCTAGTGGGACCTCGTATACGACATAAAACGAAAAAACCATGAAATACGGTTTGAAGTGATACCTTGCAAAAGAAATGAGAACGAAATTCTGGTGATAACTCGTAAATACGTAAATTCTTTACTTGGATTTGCAAACTAGCTTAAAAACAATTCATGGCATGCATATACATCTCACTTAATACAAATGTCGAAAAAATTTAGGTTTCCTATAAAGAATTTTTTTTATCAGTTTTTTGTCTCTCCTGTAAAGTTGGCTTTTTGCACATATGAGGTGTCACGTTTAGACCGACGAAATGTATTTCTCTTTCCTTAAGTGGGCGGCCTATTTTTTGCCTATGGGCGCAACAAAGTGCATATACTGAGTGTTTTTGTCTGCACTTCTCCGAAATTTTATAATATTGGCTTATTTTATATTTTTTATAATTTTCGGGTACATCTTGAACGTGTAGGTACATCACCCGTCTTTGTAGAGGGGTGCTCGGGATCTGAGTAATGCTAGTGAGGCTAGCGGGCTGAGGACGAACATAAGCCGACCAACCTGTGGCGATCGGTGCTTTTTGTGCTCTCGCCGACAAACTGGAGGAACACTGGGAAGCCGGCCCTCATCACAAGCTGCCGCAGATCCAGTCCCAGGTATGGATCCTGTTCCGCGATCTCCACCTTCGCCTCGTACAGCGGGCAATCAAGGATGTACTGCAGTCTTGATGCCACCACAAGAAGAGTCTCCTAAATTAGAAGAGATTGGAGTTAAAATTTCCGTGACCTGATAATATTTGGGACATCCAGTGGTCAGACTGTACCCAGGTCGAATCGAGGCTCATCTGAACTTCTTGACCAAAGTTGTTGCCATGTCCCCACTATCCATTCCTGGGCAACGCTCTGTAGTCGAGGGCAGTTTTTACCTTCGAACCCGCCTAGAATGAATGGATTTTCATGAAATTCTTTCATTGAGTTTCTAATCGTAAGGACTTTAATCTTTCAGATTAAAAAAATATTTACTATATATGATACCAATAATTATGAATTTTCATGTTTTTCACAATAAAATTGATAATTTTCAATTCTGTTTATCCTAATTAGTCACAGAAACACAAGAGACATACTTTTCACAAAAAAAATGCAAACATTTTTCGAAAAAAGTGATACTCTGGAAGAAATTAATGTTGAAATGTAAACATTTTTATAATTCAAATGTGATGGTCAAAAAATTGGATTCTTATGGTTTTCGGGACTGCGTGAATCTATGTTCAAAAAATCAAAATTAAAAATTACTGATACAAAATGGCGAATACAATGTCAAAAAAATATATATAATTTGATTAAAAAGTTGGGTGAAGATTACATTAAGGCTAAAGAAGTGTTCAAATGAAACAATATGAAATTTCGATGATAGTGAAATGGTCTGTGCTTTCTGCGCTGAATCAAATGTCTAAGACCACAAGTTTATGGGAATAATAGTTTTCTACATTTTGACAGAAGTGTTGGTATTTCTGACCCCATTCCGTTGTCGGAAGTTGGTCTATATTTTTTTGACACATAATGCAACCCCCTATGGTACTCCATAGGGGTCCTCAACAGAAACTTTCCAGAAATGACCTCTTTTTCTGGTTTTTTTCTATGGAAAAACAACAAACGGTACTCTGATATTCCTTAACAGAAAAATAAAATATTTTTTTCGAAGTAGGTCTCGTTGTTGGTCACGTTCTTCTTCTCACTTCTGACGTTGTCTTACCCACCACAAACTTTTTTCTTATAAAAATGACATATTTATTTTATAAGAAGATTAAGGAAGTTTACATGATGTCTTATGCAATATGGCTGCTAGGTACATTTGAAGATGGCTGATGTGAGAAATGATTATTTCGCAGGCTGCAAAATAAAACATAGTCTGAACTCACACGGATTTTGTTGTGTGTTAGCCGCCTTTCGGGTTTGCCTCCCATCATGCTATCTGATAAGATTTTTTTTTTTTAACATAACAATTTTATTCTGTAAAATTAATAAATATAATAATACTAATAAATAAATAACCACTCAAAAAAGCAAATAAGTTTTTCCTGTTCCACATTCAATTCACAACAATTTTTTAAAATTATCTTTGTGGCCATAATAGGAATTTCTTACACCAATCACTTTTTTACAAATCACACTCCCTTGCCCTTCTCTTCTCTAATTGAAATTGATTCGAGACGTTATTTTAAAAGGTTTTCGGTATGTATCTCGCAAACCGGGCGTCCTTCGAAATATTGTATTTTGTATGAAATTGTTTTTTTAATTTTCTCTACAACTGTTATTCGAAGCGATTTTTGATTTGGTCATAAATATAAGTGGTATCTTTTAAATTGTACTTAAACCCTGGTGTAAAGAGATATGACGTACATAAAGTACACACATTACAAATATTAAAAAACTGTTAAAATATTTTTTTTTAACGATGAGAAGTGCCAAAAGTTGAAATTTTTATTTTTGTGATTATAAATAGAAAAAAAGTACTGAGGGCGCCGGTAGCTCAGTGGTATGCGTGCTTGCTTACTAAGCTCAAGATCGCGGGTTAAAGCACACACAAAGTTTCAATCACATAACGCAGATTGACAGACACACATCAGAAAATGGTCACAATTGTTCAAGTCACTTAGAAACTTGAAATTATATTGAAACCTCGGTCTCGGATTTTTGCACGATTGCATTACTCTGTTGAACTAAAGGTTGAAGTCGGTTAGAACAAAATAATACAATTTTTGAGAGCTCAACGTTTTTATTTTGCAGCCTGTGAAACTGCGAGTTACCTTCACCGACAAAAATATCAAGAATCGATTTCGGGAATTTGGAGAATTTGGGTAGACAGGAAATGGATTCTACGATGAGGCTTTTCTGACTGTCGTCCCCTTTCGCCTTAAGGCCTTAACCTTGGTTGGTGGGTGTTGTGGGCCCCTCATCCTAAAGTTTCTACACTGACTACGTTTGGACCTGGTATAAATCAGGTCTTCTCTGCCTAAATTATGTTGTGTCGAGGTTCTTTGGGGCGAGTTCCCTTCACAGGCATTCCAACAACCACTACTCAGGGCAAAAACAGTACTCACAGACAGCATCCTAAATTACGGTAAAAGACGATGTTGGATAGAAAATTTTGTCAGGCCAGGGACAAGTCGTTCTGATAAAAACAAAATATATGAAGTAGCCATGTTCCGTTAACTGTAGAATTTTAGGGGATGTTTTTTTTCCCCCTCTAAACTTTTACCCTAACACAAGGACCTCAACACTTTCTCCAGAATTTACCCGCCACTTATTTTGTTTACTTTTTTAACGTAATGTTCTTGTCCGCTTGCCTTCTGAGCTCAAGATCGTGGGTTCGAAACCCGGCCGAGATCCATACTTTATTTTATCTGGGAGGTAAAATAAACTTATGCACATGAATTACGCATTTATTAGGCGATGGTCCCGAGCCTGTACGATTTCAGGTATTGTTAAAAAGCCCTACCATAGGTGAATATAAATATAGGTTAAACAAAATTTAGGACTCCCATAGTCAAGACCACCAGAGTAAAGTTAGAGTGATCAGATAGTAGGCGATATATGACCTTGTAGTTGAATTGGGCATAAGTCACTATAACTAACTTGTTGTGGTCCTATTCCATGGTGTCGAAAGACCCAGAAAATTGGTCGTACTTGTGGGAAGTCGACCTCTAGGTTAGGTTTTATGACTCATGCCCCCTAGGGCTTTACTACGAGGTCATATCGCCTACTACCAGAGTGCTCTTTCGTCACTCTGGTGGACATGAGCCCGACTCTACTGTGAAAGTCCTAAATTTTGCCTACCCTAAATTTTAGGCAGGGGTCTTTAACGAGTACCTGACATCGTACAGGCTCGGGACCATCGCTTAACGTCCCATCCGAAGCACGGCGTGCTTAAGTTTATTTGATCTCCCAGATAAAATAAACTAAGGGCCTCGGTCGGGATTCGAAACCACATTCTTGAGCTCAGAAGGCAAGCACGCATACCACTATGCTACCGGCGCCCTCAAGTCGACCTCGAACGGCCGTGCCTAGAGTGCGGTCCTGTATCTCTGAAGCATCTACGATGACCAATTGTGTGAGGCACATCCATTATCCTCACCCCTGAAGATAATTGTATCCAAGTCGAAGACCTGACCACCTCGTATTCGGTCAAATTGGGTATTTTTCAAGAAATTATAATAATAACATTAATAGTAATCATTAAAAACAAAAATAGTATAAAAAAACACATTGCTGTAATATATTTAAACATTACGTGGAAGTTCTTCCCAAATGTAATGTATTCTCATTCTTTGGGGTGCTATACTCTTTTTGTATTAGTTCTATCTCAAATCTAAGACATTTTGTTAGTTAGAAATTTAATGAGGAACATTTGTGGTAATTACCAATATTTTGATACAACTATCTGCTTTCAATAAAGCAATCGTCTAAAAAATGGTTTTCAAACGGTTTCCTCGAAAATCAAGCGACTTTTGAAAAACTTTTGTCTTATAAGATGTGTTAGGTTAGAGCGCTCAGAAACTTCTCATTACTTTGACACACACCGAATTCATTCCGAGAATAATCAAACGTACTAGTAAAAATTTGTTAAAAACTTAATCTCGGATTTTTCTATAATTATACGTCCTTATATTATAAGTAAAAAATAAAAATAAATAAATCAAAAAATGTGGAAGACGAATCAAATTTTAAATCCTTTGACGATGAGCAGCTTCAAGAAGATTCATATGCAAATGTTTTAAGAAACTTTCTTCTCTCTTTAAAAAGAGGAAAAAAAGAATGTAAAGAAGTCTGCAGAATGAAAACAAAGAAAGAGATGGATCAGATCTTTAAAAAGAAGTCGGAAAATCTATTAGAGTGTAAAATTTGGATCTTAAGACTTTCTTTATTGCTCTTTGGATAAGTTACTTTCATTTTGGAAATGTTCCTAAGTTCTTTGTTTTTAGCTTTCATTCTAGCGACAATACATGAAAAGTGTAGGTTTGCAGTATAAGTACAAAAAGATCAAACGAAAAATTTCTTGTCTTACGCAGGGTGACTGTGCGATTTGATAACCAAAAATGTGAGAATAATATTCAACTAATTGTCCGTTTTCATAAAATTTGTTAGTAACGACAAGCTGAGCGCATGTCCTCTTAGGCCCATCCCGACAACCCTCCTTGCCGCCTAAGATGACGCTGGCCTCATGTAATGGGACTACCTAAGGAAGTGACAGCATTGGCTCGCTTTTTTCATTGTACATTTTATTTGATCTCATATTCATTTATATCCATTTTATATGTTTTAAAAATAGTGTAGAAAAACAGAAAAAAAAAGTAACGACAAACCTTATATTAAAACATTACAGAATACAGACTAGTTTACTTCCCAGCACGAATAAATCAATCAAAAAAAGTATTTGCTCTCCCACCAATAACTAACGACCGTTTGGGATAAAAATATGTAATTTACTGATAACGGCTTCTGATAATTATGTAAACATATTATGACTATATTAAAAAATGTATTTCCATTTTTTGTATCTGAATAGAACACTTAGTACATTTACATTCAATTTAAAGTTATTGATTAATTTAATATTTATATAGATATTTACAACGACATTCGTCATTAGTAAGTGTGATAAGCTGAGCAGAGTCAAGTACGTGGTAGTACTGCTGAGGTACGTGACCGAAGAGGAGCCCAGGTCTCCCTGCCATACCCGCATGAGGCGTCATGGTGGATCTGTGAGGAGGGTTTGTGGATAATTGTTGAATAAGTGGATTGACTGTATGATGGAGTTTGTCATGAAAATGTTGATAGCGTATCTTGATAAAAGTGGGTACAAATGGGATGTTAAAATCATTATGCAATGAGTGATTGGAAACGTAAAATGGCACATCGGCATGTTTAATTTTTTGCTAATTCCCATATCTCGATACCGTAAGTACAGATGGGTTTTAGTATAGTGTTGTATATGTGAAGTTTGTTTTCAAGCTATAATGTCGATCGTCGTCCAATGAATGATTTCAGTCGTTCAAATGCGATTCGTGTCGGGCTAGTTGTTAGTGTAAACTAGTGGACAGGTTTTGTGTCTGAGAGTGAATGTAGTTTGCAGAGATTGTCTCTATTATTTCGTTACGCCTACAAAAAAACGCCTGGTCTATTAAATAAATAGATTATGTACATCATGGCGCTGCAGTCCGGACTTCAATTTTTTCAATCTAGGATTAGACCCGGTGAGCTGATAAAGCTGTACGGCTTTATCGTGGGAAGGATTTTCATTTTGGAGGAAAATGGATTTTCTTTAAAGGAGTTTATTGGTAGTTTTAATTAGTTTTTCTTCATAATTTAAAAAAAAAAGTAAATAGATATTTTTTGTTTTTATTTTATTTTTTTGCTCTCGTTCTACTTTTTATCCCAATGCCAGATTAAAATAATAGTAATATTTATTTTCGTAGACAGATAATTAACTCTTGGAGTCTTACAAACATGGTTTAGACAACACTACTAAAAAATAAAATTAAATAAATACTTGAAAATATGAGTACAAAAATAATAATATTAGTAAATACTGTGGATAAATTTTATAACTTAATTAATATAATAGTTTTTTATAACTTAACTTTTCCAGACGACCTTTTTCAGGACTAGATTTCAGGGACGATCTCACGTCCCTTCATCAGGTCACAATGTGACAAAAAAAAAAATATATATATATAAAAATATGAAAAAATCGAATAAAAAATAAATTAATTTTAAGGGGAGGAGGGGTGTGGCGAGGGTGATCGAAGTAAGAGGGAAGTTATGTAATCGGTCAAGAATTCGATGATTTTCACCGGAATTTCATGTTTTCCAACCCATTCATTTTCAGCTGAATCGGCAGAAAGGAATGGAGAATCAGAGGGGGTGCTCAACTCAAAAACCCTTGTAACTGCCGAGTTATGAATGTATCGACACAGAATTTGGTATGAGAATTCAGAAGCCCATATGTAATTCAACGGGGGCGTATCCAGGGGGGGGGGGGACACTCGCCCCCCCTGGCCAAAGCAAAAAATCAAATAAACTAAAAGAAATTTTAGATTAAAAATTCCGTCTCAATGGTCTCTGCATGCTAAGCTCGAACAGAAAGTTGCTGGAAAATGATCGAGAACACTTCAAAGAGGAAGTTCTTTCACGATTTTCGGAGGATAAACGAAAATTGTGCTTTACCTAAATATACATGTACAAAACAAGTCATATTACATTTATTTAAATATACATGAATTCGATCATTTCATTTCCTCGCTCCTAATCTTCATTTATGTTATACTTTATACTCTTAATGCTGATTTTACAAGCGCAGTAAAAATGCAAAGCGCAACAACAGCAATACTCGCTACTCGATGTGAGTCATTTAATTCTAAAAGCACAGAAACCAAAGCGTGCATTTGCTGCTGCAGCGCTTTGCATTTTTGCTGCTCATGTAAAGTCAGCTTAAGTATTACAGTCAGTTACCTCAAGGGCTTCTAGGGGTCTGAGTCTCCCAAATTAATAACAAAAAGTCTGCAACGCTAACCCGGGAGTCTATGCCCCCCCCCCCCCCCCTCTGCTCAAAATCCTGGCTACTCCCCTGAATTCAACTATTGATTTTTAACACAAATGATCGAATGGTTTTCGAGAGCAAAAACGTATTTGAATATTTGTTCTGGGCAAGTACTTTTTTATAAGGAACTTAAGCTCCCTCCAAGTATAGTAACAAAGCCCTAAGGTCTAACTTCATGCACCATACTGGGATCATAATACGAGAAAGTGTAGGTTTGTTGTACCCTTCCTTTTCCTAAATGGTGAGTGTTGTCTGGCTCCGACTGACTCCAAGAAGCATGTATCTTTGTCTGATGCTGTGTGGCGAGGGGACGTGCTTCACAAGTCCGGTTTCCCCCGTCGACCCGGATCACGAACCTAGAGAAACGCAAGTAAATGTGCCCGCATGAAATGAAGCGTTGTTGCCACTGCACAGGGTCAATGCAATCCTCATCATCATCTTTTCACTTTCGGCAGCCTTCCTGTCGCCTTTTATCATTCAACAAGACACTGGTCCCCCGCTTCGTCACACCTTTTCCATTCATATTCGATCCTATCACGTCTTGGATAACTCATTTCAACTTTCTTTCTTTCCTCAAAAAATTACTTATTGTTTTTTCCTTGAATTCGCAACATAATATTTTTTTCGAAATTGGTGAAATAATAAAGAAAACAGGCCAAGTATTGCATAATAATACGGGCAAACTTAGATGAAAATTCATGCCAGATGCCTAAAAAAATGTAATTTTTCATCAAAAAATGAGAATGTAAATATTTCTGATTTTTTACTTTCTTATACCTGGTATAGTATAAGGAAGTACCTACCTATTGTAATCGTGCGAAAACCCGAGATCGAGTTTTAACTGATTTTCACGTTTCAAGGTCCCCTGAATATAATAGTTTTGACCATTTTCGCGATGATGTCTGTTTGTGCGTGTGTCTGTATAAGACCTCTACCGCAAAAACGGTTCTAGCCATGAACTTGAAATTGGAATGAAGAGGTCACATATTCTAACTTAGGTGTGACCAAAAAAAAAAAAAAAAAAAAAAAAAAACTGCCCAATTGTCCTTTAACCACTGTGCAGTGAGGGTGGGATGAACCACTGATGATGACGCTGTTGCTGGTTGAAAACCGGTTCTGGTCAAAATAAAACAGTGGGAAGACAACGTCTTTTAACTACATTTTACAAGATACAGCTTATATTTATGACCTAATCAAAAATATTTACAGACATTTTTGTAGAGAATATTAAAATACATGGTTTTCGAGATACATACCGAAAACCATATTGAAATGTAGTTTTGAAACACATATTTTTAGACGTTTTCTTGATTTACCCGAAAACGGTTTGTCCTGTCGAAACATTGCTTCTTACCAAAATTGCTCTTTATAAAATTTCCAATCGCTTATAAGTCCTCAGATTTGGGATAGGGCCAATACATCAAAAATTATAGTAATTTTTATATATATAATTTTATGTGTTATTTATTTTTTATGGACATTTTAGCGCATAATTAGTATTATCTATTTCTTTTAGCCCTTGGACTTTTTTTTTTCACATTTTCGCTAAATGATGATGGATTTTTTGTAAACAGCCAGTTAATGAGGACAACCTCGAAAGCCTGCTAGTACAAATAATAAAATCTTTTAAAGGTCAAACTAAGTTTTTATTTTCTAAGCTTCGAGAATCAAAAAATAAAGTATTTTGTTTGGGTTCACACTGTACTCGAATGTATGTGTAGTCAATTAGCGATGGTTCGTTGAAATGAAAGATAAAATTTCCCAATTAGTCTTCTTTCTTATTAATTAGAAGGTGTTTCTTTGTGATGGGAAAAAAATATAGAGAATAGTGTAGAGAGCTGTAAAGTTTCACAGTGTAAAAAAAGTACAGTGATGTGAAACTAGAACGAAAATTAAAATCAGTGAGCTACCTGCTATAAACATCCCCACATCGAATTTATCAATTATGTTGTCGCTCTCCCTCTAAAACTAATCGCCCCTTTTGACTAAAAATAACAATTTATAACATTTCGAAATTTGGAGAAAAAATATAAGTTATGCTTCACGATCAGACTCCATTTATAGGAGACGTTAATTGGGGTAAATTATATATGAAATTTCAAAAGTAAATTTCATGTTTGAGCTAAAAATCAATAGTTATTTGTACTTTCTTATACCTAGAGTACTTATAAGGAAGTATTGTAATCTCATCGCGATGATGTCTGTCTATGCGTGTGTATGTGATTTTTGCTGAAATCCGCCCAAATTTGAGACCACTTTATTCTGGGGTCTAAGTACATTTTACAAGATACCGTTTATATTAATGATCTAAGCAAAAATATTTACAGGTAATAGTTGTAGAAAAAACTAAAATATATATTTTATATAAAATACAATTTTTTGCAGGTCGTCTGGTTTTTGAGATATATGCCAAAAACCATCTAGATATGTTTTTAGGCGTTTCCTTGGTTTATCCGAAAACAGTTAGTCCTATCGAAAAAGTAATTATACCAAAAATGTTCCCTATAAAATTTCCAATCGCTATTAAGTTCTTAGATCTGAGATAGGATCAATAGGACAAAAGTTATAGCGCCCCGAAGAATGTTAACTAAATGTCCATAAGGAATACGAGTATATGTAACAATAAGTAATTTTTAACTCGTAACACATAACAGCGAAATTTGAAATATGGTTTATGTACTGATAGATTTTATGAAAATGAAGAAAAAAATGAAATATAAGTGATGTGGCCATTAAAGGACATTCTTATACCAACCACACTTACAGATCAGTCTTTCTGCCTTTTCTCCTAAGTCACTCTCAGAACTACTTGTACAAAAAAACAAAAAAATACTGCTGACGCCATTTCATTACTTTCGTATACCCAGTATGCCAGTATGACTGGTATGATTTTGAGAAGGGGAGGAGTCAGAGTGATCTGTAGCGTGGTTGGTATAAGAAATTCCTGTAATGGCCACATTATATATATATTTTTTTAAATATAAATATTTAATATATAAATAGAAATAAGGAAAATAAATTCCGACATAATATAAGGTTTGTACTTTATGTTGAATTGATGATGATCTTGTCTGTAATCTGCCTACTACTGTCTCTGCAACATAAAATGCAATACCTTATATTATGACAGAATTAATTTTTTTTAATGTCTATTATTCGTATTGCCACCAGAATGTATACATTCTGGATTTCAACCAGAAAAAATGTTTATTTTATACTTTTCAGTATACTATATTAATTACTTAGTTCACTATACTATAATTGAAATATGGGTATATTATTGAAAAATTCGTTTTTATATTATTATTATTTTTTTTTAAACTATTATGGTTTTTTTTCATTTAATACAAATATGAATTTGGCTTTTGTGTGTTTTCCCTTCTCAGTCTCTTTTTGTTACATCATTACGGGAAAGTTGTTGAGAATAATGTGTTGCCATATATATATATACTGTACACATATTTTGAATCTATTCAGAAATAACATTTAGGATACATAATATTTCGCTATACGTGTACACCGTTCCCTCACGTATGTCTATATCCGTTATATTCAATTAATAACATACTTTCACGCAATCATTGCCTACCCATCATCAACTAGGTTCAGTATCCATGTAACATTTATGAAGCTATTTGCAAGACTTTCCTCACTTGGCTTAAGCAAAAAAAAAATTATTAAAGTGATTATGGCATCAAATATCTGTATTTAATTTGAAAGAACAGTTATTGTTGCAATTGTGAATTCTAAAGGCTTTGTAGATGTATTTAATAAATGTTTTAAAAATATTGTTGGAGAAATGTCCTCTAAATTGTAGGTTGTTTCATTAGTAGACTGGAAAATTCTTCATATGTACAATGTGACTCTTTTAGAGAAGTAACTAAATATGATAATCAAATTTTAAGTATTTTTGCCGACTACATTATGGGATGTTCAAATCTATAATTTGATTACCAAATGTAGGAGAATGTAAGAACAAGCTCAGATTTATTGTGTGTTGAACTGATGAGAGAAGTTTATTTTGAATTTGTCCAAACATTCATACTGTGTCGCTTAGTTGCCTGGGATGGAAGTAAGTAAGCAACATTAGACACTCATATAGTCTCAAAGAGCAATCGTTGGAGCAATTTAAAGAAAAAGTAAAACTGCTCATTGCAAACAGCTTTTTGGCAGGTTCTAAGCCAAGAAACTTTTCTGAAAAAAATGAAAATAAAATTAAAAAATGTCTTTGGTGAATCGTCGGGAACGTACTTCCTCAGCTCAAATGAGTCAAGTAAGTTTTCGCTATATCGACATTAGGATTTTTGTGTTAGGTCCTACTCTTCTTTGGCCGATATGACTGACAATTGATAGCTATAGTCCTTATCCTAATAAATATAGTATATATTTATAATTTAGGAAGCTAATGAGGTTTTTGAGTTAAGCCCCCTTCGATTTGTCCGATTAGGCTGAAAAATTTATATGTGTTTTCATTATAAAGATTTGGATTTACTTATAAATTTTTGTGCAGGTACATTAATTTTATCAGGAGTTATCGATCATACAATACACAAACAGGCAAGACTTTTTTTTTACTGTTGACAAAAACATGAGTGTCTAAAGAAGCCCCACTTTTATAATGAGCTCATAAATATCGCCTACTACCAGAATGCTCTTTCGTCACTCTGTTGTACATAAATCCGACTCTTCTGTGGGAATCCTAAATTCTAACAATCCAGGTTTAGTTACCTTGAACGGGGGTCTTTAACGAGTACCTGACATCGTACATAATCTGAACCATCGCTTAAGGTCTCATTAGAAGGATGGCGGATTCAATTTTTTTTTTACTTCCCAGATAAGAAACGTAATAGGCACCTATTTATGACATCAGAAAAATATATGTGCTTATGTTTATGACCTAATCAAAAATTTTTTCAAATCATAGTTGTAGAAAATATTAAAATACATAATTTATATAAAATAACATTTTTTACAGGTCGTCCGGTTGCGAGATACAAGCCGAAAAGCATCTTGGAAGTTTTGAAACACATATTTTTTTGGCATTTCCTTGATTTACCCGAAAACTAGACCTATCAAAAAATTAATTCATACCAAAATTGTTCTTTGTAAAATTTCCAATCGCTAATAAGTCCTCAGATTTGGGATAGGTTCAATACGACAAAAGTTATAGCCCCCCGAAGAATGTAAACTATACTATATATATATATAAGTCATTTTTAAATCGTAACAAAGCAACGAACTGAAAATTATGTGATGTGGCCATTACAGGACTTTCTTGTACCAACCACGCTTACAGATCACTCTCCTTCTCAAAATTATTTCATACTGGCATTACTAGGTATAAGAATGCCTACTCTCAAGATAACGCTGTACAATGAGACAAAATGAAATGATTTTGAGAAAGGGGAGAGAGAGTGAGCTTTTAGCGTGGTTGGTATAAGAAAGTCCTGTAATGGCCATATTCAATTTTTTTATTATTTTTATATTCGGCCATTAATGGACATTATAATAAAATTATTTCCTAAGGAAAGTCAAAAATATAAGTTGAGTATCTTTTAAACAATAATTTTCAAAACTTCTTCAATCTGCCATCATTACAGAAGCAAAGTATAAGATTGATGACTTGGGGAAAGTAAAAAATGAAAATAAGAATATCTTGAGACTCGAGGGCCCGTAATACTTAATACTGTTTTTGAATTAGCTCTACGAAGTATAGGACAAGTTATGTAATTGGTCAGATGTTCGATGTTGAGGTTTCGCCGGAATTTCGAGTTTCCCAATCGCCTTATTCCAAAAATGAAAAAAAAAAAAAATGTCCATCTCTATGTTTGTGAACACGATAACACGATAGAAGAATGTATTGACACGAAATTTTATATATTTATCCGAAACCCCATAATTTTCCGCATAATTGGCCGAATGGAAATATGGGTACAGAGGAGGCTCTACTCAAAAAACTAATAATTATTAGTTTTTTTGTTTTTTTCTCAATTTACGTGGCTAGAATTTTAGCGCTATGACCTACACACACAATCCATAGTTTTTGTAATTTCGTATTCTAGACATCAAAATATGTCAATTGCGTCATAAAATCGAAATCTGAATTGTTGATTTCACGATTTCAATAAATTCTCTACCTGAGAAGAGCGATAGATTTCTCTATCTTCTGTCTCTCTCACACATTTTTCTCCCCATTTAGTCTTAACGAAGAGGCCATATCGCCAACTACCAGAACGATTTTCGCGACGCTTTAGGGATATGAGGCCAACTATACTATTGGAATCCTGACAAGTTTCATAAGAATGAAAACACGATTGTAATCTTTTGTGATTTTAATTTTTCATTTTCTTAAATTTTTTTTTTTTCAAATCTTTATAAAAAAAATAAAATCACTAAAAATCAAGTTTTATAATATTTTATTAATAGTTATTATGGGGCAATTTTTGGGAGAGGTATTTGCTAGTTAGGTAGAAATAAATTATAACACATGGACACGCAAGAATATGTTTTTATTTTGAATGAGAGTAAAATATAGGATGTGAAGTGCCATATATTACCTCTGTCGAGTCATATATTCATAGGAATACAGCGTCTGGTGTTGAAGTATTTAAACGGTAAATGTTAAACGAAGCTGGATGGCCTATTTACACTAAACCGGCTATATACCATCTTTAACATTTAATATGTTAATTCCTAATTTCAAGATCTTTGATACAATCGTTTTTGAGTTAGAGCGCTCAAATGTTCAAAACATACACACGCAGACAGACATAATCGTAAAAAGGATCTAAAACGTTTTGAGAGGAACTTAAAAAGTGAAATTCCATTCTTACAACAACACTTCTATATTAATGTGAAGATGACTGATGTAGTGAGAAGTGATTAATTCACAGGTTATAAAATAAAAATGTACTCTCACCTCTTAGTAATTTTCTTATAATATGCTAGCCGGCTTTTGAGGTTGCCCTGATCATCAACAGTCTATAGAAAACCCATCATTTACTAAAACAGAAAGTAAAAAAGATATACATTCTAGTTCTAAACTAAGTACTAAAACATATTGGCTATATGCGCTAAACAGATATAAATGTATATATTTTTTTTATTTATTGAATTATTTATTTATATTTATTTATTTTAGCCCATAGCCTAGACTTGTACGTACTTTTACTAGCAATTAGAATTTTATACCTTATTATTGTATTTTTAATAAATGATGGGGTTTTTGTAGACTGCCTGTTGATGAAGGCAACCTCGAAACCTGGCAATCATATTGTGATAGGTCAAACTAC
Organism: Aradus depressus; assembly: GCA_963662175.1. Lineage (NCBI taxonomy): Eukaryota > Metazoa > Arthropoda > Insecta > Hemiptera > Aradidae > Aradus > Aradus depressus. Next base: position 31,004,343 of record OY759217.1, on the reverse strand, counting down.
ATAATTATTTTGAAACCTGTGAATTACTAAATGTATATGAAGGCGACATGGAAAAATCTGTTTTCAGCAGATTTCTTTAGACACGATGGAATGTGCCACTGATAATGACGCAGATGCGTTGAAAATCGGTTCTGATTGGAAATAGAACAGTGGGAAAACAAAGTATTTTATTTCTTTGAGAAATCTCGTGCCACATTTTCCCCCGAGGGCTGAAGGTACCATCGCGGCCAGAGTAGGCCTATTGTGTGCCCTCGAACATTAAGCGATGGTCCCGGGTCGGTGCGATGTCAGGTACTCGTTAAATACCCAATGTGAATAAACATAGGTAGGTAAAATTTAGGACTCCCACAGTAGAGTCGTGCTCATGTCCACCAGAGCGAAACCAAAGAGCCCTCTGGTAGTAGGTGATATAACCTCGTATTTAAAGACCAGGCATCAGTCTAATTAACTAACTAAAAACGTTTTTTCTTTATCCTATGCCCACCTTTGGCGTTTCAGCCATGCAATATATATTTATAGTAGGACAAGTTAGCCAGGTCTTAGGCAACGTGAAGCTGTTCAGAGCAGGTAGGAAGGCCATCCCCGTCATTTCCCTATCTTTACAGAGCGGGCATACCCTGGGTGCTCTTGTTCTGTTCAGGTGTTTCTAGAGGCAGTCGTGGCTGTGAGCCACTGCCACCCTCCTTGACGTGTCACCAGCTATCCGCTGTTTCTCACAGGCAGTCGAAGATGTTCCTGGGAGGGGTCCAGAGTTCTGAAAGACGGAATCCTGAACCTCAAAAGGAACGAGCTTAGACAACTGACTGGAGTTCTCACAAGACATGGTCCGTTCAATAGACACCTACACACTGTGGGAGTCAAGGACAGTCTTACTTGCAATAGATGTGGGGAATAAGACGAAACGGCGGCACACTTCCTGGGCATCTGCTCGGGATATGCGCGAATGAGATTCCACATATTTGGTGGAGATGTAATCGCAGAGGAGGACTTTAGAAGATTGGACTATGAGAGCATTCTCAGGTTCATTAAGGAAAGTGGGAGACTGAGCACTTCATGAAGGGCTTGGTTCAGGTAGTAAACATACAGTTAATATAATAAGGGGGAAGCCCAGCGCTTCCAGGGAAGGGATAAGAATCCGCCAGCTATCCGGTATTCTACTCCAGCAGGACTTCTCATCTTTTGCTGCCCTCATCAGGTGTTCCTTCAGCAGATCTCTGTAAGCCTAGTCAATCTGCTTCTTTGCAGTAGCCAGGTTGGTGGAGATGGTTGGCTGACTAAAAACAGTAGTAGATATATTTGTTAGATCAGAGCTTTTAATTTTCTCAAGTTAATTATTAGTAGGGTTGACTAGGCATATGGGTAAAGTTTTAGCAGTAACTATGAGGCTGTCAGATGCGATGATGAGAGAGGATTGGTGTGTGGCAGTGTCAGGACGGTATAAAACTGAAATGTTCCCCAACTTGATGTGGAAGAGAGACGAGCGTGTGCCTAAACAGAGCCCTGTCTATGACAGAGGATATGTGCTGACACGGGGGGACATGTCCCCACAACTTTCCAACTGTCCCTTCTGTAATTATATGCCTGACATGGGATCAGCATAGTGAAGGAACCCGTTTGACACCATGTTCCTGTTCCCTCCATACTCCAGCCCAAAACTGTCATAGTTTTACAATTCCTCTCGTACAATAAAATGGAAATCTTTGCAAATTGTTTACAATGTACGATCGTATTGCGGATTTTTTATTCGAGGACTGGATAGGGTCATTTTCACTTATAGAATATAAATTTATTAACTTTAGATACAATTTTTGTATTCAAGTTGGCTTCATTAACCTAATTATAACAATCAGAACATAAAAGACTTTTTGAAAAAAAAAAAAAAGTCGTCGCTTAATGAAGTAATAATGAATCACCAGTGTATATCCCCACATTGGATTAATCAATTAACTTTTCGCTCCTCTTCCAAAACCAGTAAACCGTTGGAGCTAATATTCAATAGTTGACTTACATAGGGGCTCCTAAGTCCTCATACTAAATTTTTTGCCGAGAAATTCATTACATCGGCAGTTACAAGGGTTTTTGAATTGAGCCCCCTCCCCTGAACCCCCCTTTGAGCCTATATAGCTGAAATTTGACAGGTTATGTCCTAATTGGATTTTGACTTAAGATATTAAATTTCATATCGATACGATCATTACATCGGCAGTGATTAAGGTTCTTCAGTTGAGCCCTCCCCTCAGATTCCCCTTTTATTTTTTTTTTCTAATTTATTATGTAATAATTTCCAACTGTGAACATCATAACAAGGAAATATGAGCTGAATAACAATAAACATATGATACTCTTGATGAAGCGGCAGGAGGTCATCAAGGACGATTTGGTTCTTGAGGGGGGCTTCCCGGCAAGGACCGGACCGACATAGCATGCACCAGTGTGTTCGGATGTGTCGTGAACTTCTTGTGCAAAGTGTAAAATTGTTGTCTAACTTCGTTTAAGAATGGTATGTTCAGTTCACATGATGTAACGTAGCCTGGGCACTGTATGATTCTTCGGAGGATGTTATTTTGAATAGCTTGAATTATTTTGGTGTGTGAGGGCTTAGCAGAACGCCATATGTCCAGATAGGTCTAATAACGGTCTTGTAGACACTCAAGTGGAGCTTAAGACGAAGTTGAGATCGTTTGTCAATCTACTTTTTGAGCAAAAATAGAGGTACAGTAGACTCTCCCTTATCCGGCGTTCTGTTAACCGGCGCGTTCCCTTACCCGGAGCTCGCAAAATAATATCAAATTTGTTAAACTAAAATTAACATTCAATTATTAGATTATCAATTATATGAGCCACGTAACTCACGAATCTCTTATGTATTTTTATTGTACATACATACATATGTACATTGTATTTATAATGAAGGGAACGCTAATACAATATTTTATTTCTTCACATTAGTGAAGGCTGGATATTAATCCTATAAATAAATATAAATAATAAATACTGTGAGAAGGCGGTGAAGGGGACTTTGTCAGAAAACTCGAAAGAGTTCAGGAAAAACAAATCTTTGTTCCCCGTTTATTGAGATTGGCTCGGCCAAGGAACCGCGATTGTGACATCGAGAGTGTTGACCCGTAAACAGGATATTTGATCTTGACCAAGGTAAACACTTCCGCTCCTCAAAGGTTAAATACCGATGAGGAGATGCGTTGTGGTCAGATTCTGGAACCTGGTCAGACGTGTGGACTGCTCTCTCTCTACTTCTGGACGTAAGTCGAATTCCTATTGTTTATGTTTCCAAGTGTTAAACTGTTCTTGTCATATCTTATTATCTGTCATGAGTTCTGACATTTAAAATACATTCTCTAAGAAGTTATTCAACAGCCCAATTGGTGTTATTATTGAAACCCCCTAGAATTAACAAGTACCATTAAGTTAAGATCCCGGTTTGGTGAGTGAAGCACCATACCTTAAATTAAAGTAAAGACAGTCATTCTTATTATTCACCTAACATTCTCTTAAATTATATTATTTACAAATACAGTCTTTTTTATTCTTCACAAGTAGTGAAGGCCCCCTTTTATATTCTTCACAAGTGGTGGAGGCGCCGTTTTTTTAACTTCTTGAGAACTATTAAATTCAGAACTCATATTTTTCACCATTAAATTTCTATTTTTATTGACTGCTATCTCACATATCTCTCCGGGTATAGATGACATTGTGGGAAACGTTCCTTCAGAACATATCAACCTCTGAGGAGGGGAAAACGCAATTTTACTCAAGTTGGATTTATTCATTACAAAAGCGACAGGTACTTGAATTGCTAAAGATTTTAAATATAGTTTTTTCTGAGGAAGATAATGCAAATATTTTGAGTAAAAGATTAAGGGATTATTGTGTAGAAAACGTGGTCCAACTGAAAGCTCAATTAGATTTAGAAGACATAAAAACTCCTTTACAAGAATTAGATTACGCGTTAGAATATTGTAATTAAAAAAAAAAAAGGGTCAATTATTTTCTTTGGTTGGATTTTGTTCTTAATAGACACTTCAGACACCTTAATAGACAATATTTATAATTCAGTTAAGGTTAGGTAACTGCTTCTCAATGAAAACAAAAAATATTCGAGATGAAAAAAAAAAAAATATACCTATTTGAAAACATTTTCTGTGTAGAAGGGAAGTCAAGTCGGTCAATGAGACAAACTGGGTTACAATAACTATGCTGACATCTGGGAATGTGCAACGAAGGCGGATGTATCCTGCCCCATTTAACTAATCACACAGATTGTATTCGATAAAATGGATTCATTTTAATTTTTTTTTAATAATCGTTTCATACTTTTCATTTTGGGTAATGCTCGGAACTAAGTAGGTACATGAGATTTTTTTAAAGTCATTCGGGACATCACACGGATTTATGAGCTTTAAATCGGTAATTGATGGTCCGCACTTAAAGCGGTCAATGAAATAAAAATAATAAATATTGCGAAATTGCAAAAATTAGATAAATTTTGTTCACAAATTTACCAGGCCTTGACGGACAACGAATTCGGCGATAAATCAATACGTCGTAAATCGCGAAATTATGTATTAAATTCGGACGACGATATAATTTATTACAAATACTTTACCCCTAAGGAACGAAGAAATTTAATTTTAGTGCCTGATTCTTTAAAAAGAGAATTGTTGCACTCTTGCCATGACGATTTAGGACACCTAGGTATCGCTAAAACTTATGGTAGATTACTAACTAATTACTTTTGGCCCTCTATGCTATCCGAAATTACGACATACATACAATCGTGTGACTCATGTCAAAGAGAAAAAATTCCAAAAAGTTTGCCCCAGGGGGATCTCAGCCCCATCATTCCATCCACGACCCCTTTTTCACATGTAGTTATAGATTACTTGGGGCCATTAACAAGCTCTCATGGGAACAAGTACATTATAGTAGCAACTTGCACAACAACAAAATTTGTCATGGCAAAAGCCACTAGGTCTGCAGATGCCAAATCTACGGCAAAATTTTTATTGAATATGGTAAATCGTTTTGGGGTCCCGAGTATAGTCTCATCAGACAGAGGGACACATTTTTTGGAGATGTCCTTGTTACAATTTAAAGCAGCCTTGGGAATTTATCACAAAAAAAGTACGGCTTTTAACCCATGCGCTCAAGGCATTGTAGAACGATTCAATCACACACTTATTCAAATGTTGTCACATTACGTTAATAAAAATATAAATAATTGGAGCACCCATTTGGACCATGTTCTCTTCTCTTATAATACGTCTAAACAAGCAAGTACGGGTTACGAACCGTTTTTCTTAATGCACGGTTATAGGCCTAAGATTCCTTTGGACGTCGTTCTAGTTCCGCACACTTATGAGGCGGACGTAATTAAAACTATAGAGGAGTTGCAAGTTATAAGAAAAACAATCCCGGAAATTTTAAAAAAGCCTCAGCTAATTCAAAAAGAAAATTACGATAAAAAGCACAGCTTTGTGGAATTTAAAGAGGGCGATCTAGTTCTATTAAGAGAATTTTGTTTTGATCCGAGTAAATCAAGAAAATTACAGCCGAAATATAAGGGACCTTTTGTTGTCCAGAAGCGCCTAAACAAGTTGAATTATGTTATTCAGGTTTATAAAGCTGGGAAGTTAGTGGACGATGTTTTTCATATAAAAAGGATGAAGAAATACTACCACAGATAATGTTTAAATTAAAGTAAAGTAGCCCATGTATCTATCCTTTCTCTCTTTTTCGAACTACCGTGTGTACATGAAGGGGCACACGTTAGGATAAGAGGCATACAGCGCCAAGGAGAACCCTTCCTCCTTGTCCTCTGATATGACCTTCTTGTTAAAAAGGGAAAAAGGAAAGATTTCAAACATTGTGCTAAAGAAAGAAAATATTAAAAAAAAAAAAATAATAAAAAAAATAAAAGAGGTAGATAATTACGCGTCAAAGAGAATAAAAGTGAATATGGGATATATATATATATATATATTGAGCGCAAATTAAGGGAGATTTTAATGATAAATATAAATATTGTGCGCAATTTAAGGAGATTTTTGAGAGAGATGATAGAGATATTTAAGCGCAATTATGGGAGAATTTTTTTTTGGAAGATATATATACTATGCGCAAATGTTAAGTAATTGGTAGAACAAGGAATTTAGCGCAAAACGTCGCGCGGTGGAAAATATAAAATGTAAAAGAGAGTAATTAGAGAAGCTGAGGTTTCGTGTTAGATAAAGCACCGGTTGAGTTTGAAAACGCGGTCGCCTGTTCACGGAGCCTTTAAAAAAAAAAAAAATAATAAATAAATAAAAGGAAGTTATTTGAAAAAAAAAAAAGAGAGATAAAGAGTTTAGCACAATTAAGGGAGATACTTATATTAAAACAAAAAAAAAAAGAGATAAAGAATAAGACGCAATTTAGGGAGATTTTTGGGAGATAATTGCGATATTTAAGCTCAATTAAGGGAGATTATAGGCAAAATCCACGTTAGGGATAAGAAATTTAGAAATAATTTTGGAGTTCATTGACTGGACACATCCGTGTTTTGGGTTTGTCAAGGATATTGTTGAGATAGGATGCAGTTTACAATAACAAAAGTGTGAAAACAGATACAGGAACAGATTGAATGGAAACTGAGTGGAGGGAGTGAAGACTAGCGCTTTCTTGAGAAAGGCAGGTCCAGAATTTGATCACTTCCTTCCATGAGCTATATACAGGTAACATACATTGTCTTTATTGCTTCTATATATTTTTTTTGAAATGTTGGTAGCCAGATATTTTAAATCTACAAGACAAAAAGAAAATACAATAATGTTAGCCCCTAGAAGGGCCTCTGTGTAACTTTAGTTGAATAAATACATTACACAGCCCATAGCTCATGGAACGGAGTTTAGTCAATAGGTTAACTTTATTATAGATATTGTTTTTTTTTTTTCTCTTTTCTTTCTGTCAATAATTTATTTAGAGTCTTAGTTGTTCGTTAGCAACATTATGCAGACTGCATAGGAATACAAAATAATAGTTTATTAAATAATTGATTGTGTTCAATTTTTTTTTTTTGTTATTAGTAAATATTGGAAGAAGAGTCCATTGTTCTCTTCTATATATTTTGTTTTTGTTTTGATTTGTTTTGTGATTCGTTAAGTGAATTTTTCGAAGTGTTTATAAAAACATTTCTGTTGTATTCAATAATTTTTTTTATTTGGTCTCATAGAGGAGTATAATTAGATGTACCTATAACTATTTTATAGCGAGAATCTCAAAAAAAAAAAGGAATGTGTTTCCAATCTATTTTGATTTTTTTTATAAACTTATTTATTTATTTTAATTGTATACATACATATTGGTTGTTACGTCGTTTGAAAAAAAAAAAAAAGGAATGTTTCCAATCTATTTTGATTTTTTTATGTTATTGCAAATAGACTTGTTTAGTAATATTCATTTATTTTAAGTTGTATACATATATATTGGTATTTACGTCATTCGAAAAAAAAAAAAAAAAGAATATACATATAAACATTGTTTTATACGCCTTAGCATATCACTAAATCTTTTACAGTATACACATTATTAAGTTGGTTTGTTATGTTAACTCATTTATTTTTGATTTTGTTGATAAGTTTTAAGTATAATTTTGTTTTGTTAATGAAAATTGAAGTTTACATTTTCTTTTTCTCAGAAAGTAGTCGATATATGTTGTACTTTATATTTATATATTTATCTGTACTAAACATGAATTTAACACTTGGAATCAGGACTTTAGGAGTTTACTTTAGTCAGAGAAAGAGAGAGGAGAAACTACGAGAACTCTACAGACGAACTTCTAGAAATAACAACAACATTCCATCAACTTTGTATGCAGCGCTTTGCAGATTGGCAGCTCCTCCCGGTTGTGTCTCGTCACGAGGGCGTGACTTCTGGATTGCAGGGGGAAGTATGTGAGAAGGCGGTGAAGGGGACTTTGTCAGAAAACTCGAAAGAGTTCAGGAAAAACAAATCTTTGTTCCCCGTTTATTGAGATTGGCTCGGCCAAGGAACCGCGATTGTGACATCGAGAGTGTTGACCCGTAAACAGGATATTTGATCTTGACCAAGGTAAACACTTCCGCTCCTCAAAGGTTAAATACCGATGAGGAGATGCGTTGTGGTCAGATTCTGGAACCTGGTCAGACGTGTGGACTGCTCTCTCTCTACTTCTGGACGTAAGTCGAATTCCTATTGTTTATGTTTCCAAGTGTTAAACTGTTCTTGTCATATCTTATTATCTGTCATGAGTTCTGACATTTAAAATACATTCTCTAAGAAGTTATTCAACAGCCCAATTGGTGTTATTATTGAAACCCCCTAGAATTAACAAGTACCATTAAGTTAAGATCCCGGTTTGGTGAGTGAAGCACCATACCTTAAATTAAAGTAAAGACAGTCATTCTTATTATTCACCTAACATTCTCTTAAATTATATTATTTACAAATACAGTCTTTTTTATTCTTCACAAGTAGTGAAGGCCCCCTTTTATATTCTTCACAATACATAGTTGAAATATGTATGTAATTAAACGCAGATTTCAAAATATCTTTTTAGTGCTTGGATAAATATACATATGTACGTACATATAATAAATCAATGTTCAGTATGTACATATTTGTCAATTTAATAAATGTTATCAACAAAATACATACGTGTTTTATTCCTTAGCTCACCTAAAAACAATTTTTTTATGCTTTAATTGATATATTTTTTCTCATTAATTGATGATTTTCGTTATCCGGCGTCACGTCGGTCCCGGCAACGCCAGATAAGGGAGAGTCTACTGTATTTAAAGCCTTCGGTTGTGTCTAAAGTGTGGTTACGTTGATACTAAGATGAGGTTTGAATCCCTAAACTGGCAATGATTATATTGTTTTACTTGTAAAATAATTCTTATTTATGTGCTAAAGGTTTGTCGCTAATGATTGAAATGGCTGAGTAACGAAAAAAAAGGGGGAATGGAAGAAAAAAAATTCTCAAAAAGAAAAATCAAAGTAGGTATTGTGTAGTAATGACAGCTGAGAAAGGACTTAGTACGGTGTTAAGCTTTGACTTTGACGGAAGATTAAAGAAAGGAACCTCTTTCATTTTCACTTTGACGTAGTAGGCAAAATTGTAAGGTTTCTTAAAAATGAGCCCCTGACAAGGATCAAAGAGATTTTAGCCTCTATTTAGTGCTACGTCCTGAAGCCCCTCTTTCACTCTTTCCAATCCTCTCTCTCTGAAACGTCAAAAAAAAAAAAAAAAAAAAGAATCTGATGATAAATGCATAAGCAATTAACTGGAGAGTCGAAGTAGGATTAGTACTAAATGTATCCTGTATGTTAGTCGTTTGTAGTAGCCCAATCAGAACAAACGCAAGAAAACGGCACTCAAAGGCGAACAACCGAAGAAAACACACCCAGACATTTAGAATTTTGTATAGTAGTAGGCAAAAATGAAATCACCAGCAATGAACTTCCCCAGCACGAAATAATTACAATTTTTTATCTCCCTACAAAACCAAAAGACAGTTTGAGCTAAAAATCTGTAGTTCAATTTTTGACGTAATTAGGGTTTTTGTGTCGAGCCTCCTTTTTTGCGGAAAATTAGTAGTTCCCGTCCATACTGGGTTTTTGAATTTAAATATATAATTTCATGTCGATACATTCGTTACATCTGCAGTTATCGGAGTTTTTGAGTTATGCCCCTCCTTATGAGGTTCTGAATTTAGGTGTCTATCGCAGGGTCTTGGCAATCCTTATATTCTGTCTCGATATAATTAGATCGGCAGTTATGAGTTTTTTTTTTTTTTAATTTTTATCCAAATTTGTCGATTGATTTTAGGAACTGGAAGGAGAGAGACGGTCGAGAGTGATCTTGAAAATGAGAGTGATAATCAAGCAAAAATGCCGTAAAAAAATAAGGTGTGCCTCACCCACATAAGCTCACGGTTGAAGTGAAACTTTTTTCGTCTTCATTAACCATGCGAATTAAATATATACATTTTAATGAGGGCGCCAATAGCTCAGTGATATGCGTGCTTGACTTCTGAGCTCAAGGTCGTGGGTTCGAAACCCTACCGAGGCCCTTAGTTTATTTTATCTGGGAGGTAAAATAAACTTAAGCACGCCTCCTTCGGATGGGACGTTAAGCGATGGTCCCGAGCCTGTACGATGTTAGGTACTCGTTAAAGACCCCTACCCTAGGTGAATAAAAAATTTAGGGTAGGCAAAATTTAGGACTCCCACAGTAGAGTCGGGCTCATGTCCACCAGAGTGACGAAAGAGCGCTCTGGTAGTAGGCGATATGACCTCATAGTTAAAGCCCGGGCATGAGTCATAAATCTAACCTAACCTATACATTTTAATAGATTTTTTAAAATTTTTATTGTAAGTAATAACCATTTTAAATTAAGTAAATTTTAGGTTAATATAGGACATTAAAAATATTAAACCTGAAATAATAATATAAATTATAACAATTTAATCAATAAGAAATCAACAATTTTAATAATTTAAAAATATAAATGGAGCGCAATTTTTAAAAATGACCTTTATGTTGACTTTCTTGTTGCTGTATTTGCTTTTGTCTTGCACGGAATTGTAGAACAGGTTTCGTTGAGGTTTTTTGGTATTTTAACTATTTAACACTAACTCAGAATAAAACTAAATCTATTAAATTAAAAATGAAACTTATTGTTTTAACGCATAAAGCGTATACAAACACGAATCACACAACAACTGATGCATCGACACCGACCTAAACTCGTAGTTTACTTGTACGCATGCGCTACTCATCCCCCTCTCCTTAGCGCTTCATGTTTGATTTTTTATGTCGAGGTAATTTCGATTCACTAGTCTCGCTAGTCGCTAAAGAAGTTTCACTTCAAAAATCCTCACCATTTCACTGTCAAGTTTCACCGGTCTTAATGGGATGATGTTTTCTTGAGTTTATTCGTGCAATTGCCTTGTGGTGGAAGAAAATCAACAAAAAAACGTATTTTTCCAAGACGGGATTGGCTAAAAGAAGTGTCTAGTGAGATGGGTCAAGGAACTCCAAGACATTCTCCTTGATGGCGGTGTGTTGTCTCTCACCACGAACTATCAAGAACATCGAAGAAGATTGGTCCAGTCAATACACTTTCTTTCTACTGTTGTTGTTTCTATAATCCTGGAAAATGTATGTTGTATATAACTTCTAGCATTTATTATGTGTAATTTTTTATACCACACTCATTCAGATATTAAATTTCATTAAAAGCGAAATCAGTTTCCTACAAGAAAAGTTGATATGTATGTTGGACCTTCTTAGGACCATAACTTCACCAGCAGTGATATTTAACATTATCGCAGAGATATTTTCGAACTGGTATGTGAACTTTTTTTTCTTTATTTTTTAGTACATCAGTGTTTAGATGTTAATTTAACTCGGGAAGAAGATGACTCTGGGCAGTATAAAATTCTCTAATAATTTCTTCAAAAACCCTTGCTCAGTGGAACAATATATGAATCAAAAATTTTTAAAGGGCGCCGCACAGTGGTCAAAAACTGACTTTTTCGAGACAAAAGTCTGCCCAGATCGTTTCTACTGATCGTTTCAAGATGAGACCAACGTCATTTTATTCACAAATAAATTCACTTTTACCTCATTTATACAATTTTTTACTTATAAAAACATTATTTTATAAAGAAAATTATATACCAATATACCTGCAAAACTCGCTGAATGGCAGCATATTTTCTGAAATTTTCCAAAAACGTTATAATTTTCTTTATACAATAATGTTTTTATAGGTTGGTAAAAAATTGTATAAATGAGGTAAAAGTGAATTTATTTGTGAATAAAATGATATTGGTCTCATCTTGATACGACCAGTAGAACGCCCTGGGCAGACTTTTGTCTTGAAAAAGTCAGTTTTTGACCACTGTGCGAGTGGTAGCTATTGAGACCACGGAGATTCAAAATTCGGCTAAGGCACTAAGGTTTTTTATTTGGGAGGTGAAAAAACTTTGAGCACGCCGTCCTTCGGATGGGACGTTAAGCAAAGTCCATGCAAGGTACTCACACATAAACATAAGTAGAAAAGAAATGTATTGAATACCCTAAAAGGAGAGTTAAAAGATGATTGGTGCCAGTCACAAAAATGGGGAAAAAACTAAAGATCTCCTTACAAGGAGAACGGATAGGGGAATAAATTTATCGTTAAGTTAGAAAGTGAAGATGGAAGATGGAGTGTTGGAAAGTGAAGGGGCTGGCTGGACACCGTCCTGTTTCCTAGATCTGCAAGAACAGATGGTTGTTATATAAATCTGCTAGACTGACCTAACCTAGTTGCAGGAGTGTTCCTGACCAACAACAGTTTGCACGGCTACTAAACAGCTGTTTGTCAAAGTTGGGTGGTTAGTTTTTTCTGTTGGTATGTAAAATGAAAAATAATAACTTGTTTTTTTTTAGTGGAATGAGCTAAATAAAAAGTCGACCCTAATAACTGTCGATGTAATTAATGTATCGATATGAAATTTTATATTCAAATTCAAAATCCCGAAATCGGAAGAAGTGAAAAGGCGGGATCGACACAGAAACTCTAATAACTGCCGTAATGTATTGACACAAAATTTACAAGTTGTAAAATAAAATGTAGTCTGACCTCTCACAAATTTTCATTTATTCCTCATCAGTAGGCAGTCTTGTAAAATAATTTTGAATAATTTAACATGCTTTAATAAATAAGATTTAATAATTTAAATAAACCTATGTACTTAAAACTATTTAAAAACAATTTAACAATTCATGGAATCAGGGAATCGGAACACATGAAATTTCGGTGAAAAGTCAACATCGAATTTACGATTACATAGGTTTTCTCCTATAGGTAGCACATAATATGTGCTATATTATAGCAGGAGAAGTATAACTAAATATACTGTCTGTGGAATGCAGCAAATAACAACACAAAAAATTGTTAATTGTAAATATGTCTTGGGGGTCGGTTTTCTTCGGTCGTTCATCGTTTTTTTTTTTCTATCAATTTTAGAATTGGGAATTCGGAAAACATAAAATTCCGTTGAAAACTCAGGTTCGAATTTTTGATTGATTACGTAACGTCCTCTATACTTTGTAGCTGGAGTAAGAAAAATATATGAAGGATGAGTAAAACTGCCTTAATAAAGACCTAGAGAGAGACCATGTTACACATTCATAAAGGCACATAATTATAATTCCATGGTTTTAGAGGAAAGTGGAAACGGAACAAAGAATGTTCACTCCAAGAAATGTTTTGAATTCTCAACCCCCCCCCCCCCCCACCACCACTCCCACCCCTCCCCGCCATCCTGTTCGCAGCCTCCTCCTTTCTGGAATTCGTGTTGAGACTCCTTCTGGGAAACAATGATAAAATTTCTAAATGAATTTAAAAGAGTCACATATGTGATAATACGATGTTATGAGAAAAGATATCTTATATAGAAATAAAAGACGTTGACATGCCACTTTTTTTTATTTCCAACCAGAACCGGCAATGAACGCAACTGCGTCATCATCAGTGGCATACCATGTTTTTATAAATACTTATTCATTCGAAACTAATATGATCTTCAGCAACGACTGAACAAATACTGATATTTATTAAGTTCTGGCTGAAGATGGTAGCAATACCAAAAGTACTTCCATATATTTTATATATTTCGTAAAATATACAATATTTTTATAAAATATCTCTCTTTATTTTTTAATATGATATACAATATACAAAATAAATATCTATAGTAAGTTATTAGGGCGTATGCCCGGCCTTTTAACTACGTCATATTGCCTACTACCAGAGCTCACTTTCATCACTCTGGTAGATATGAGCCCAACTCTACTGTGGGAGTCCTAAATTTTCATTCATCTAAGGTGGGACGGCATGCTTAAGTTAATTTTACTTCCCAGATAAAATAAACTAAGGGCCGAGTTTTGGACACGCGATCTTGATTTCGGTAACCAAGCACACATACAACTAAGCTTCAGGCGCCCTCAAATATCTTTAACGTTTGGCTGTTTGTCGAATATATTTTTGCCTTTGATATTTATTTGAGCGTCGCCGGATTCCTCTCCAATTAAGAGCAGTGGGGGAACATTCTAATCCCCACATCACGATTCCTCTTGGACGAAGTTGAGTGCTCTCAACCGAATGGCAGGATTCCTCTCAGTTGTGTAGGGAATAAGTAAATAATAAAGTTCAGATCACATACTTAATATAAATTGTAGGGGCGTAATAGCCGGCGGGACGATATATCTGCCCCTCTCCTTAGTTTCTAAGCTATGAGGACAATTCAGGTTAAATAATTTTATTATATAAATAATGATAAATAATAATGTGAACACTGACCTTGACACTGGGACACTGAGCAAGGGATGATTTCCAGACGGATGCGTGAATGGTGAGGAAGGGGTGGTGACGGAAAGTAAACAAGTTAAAGTAAACAAGATCATAGGTGAGAGGAAACCTGCCATGGGCTAAACGCAATCAAAACTGCACGTAGAGGAATCGTGGAGGTCGGAGAGGAATCGTGGATCTCCCATTTATTTTATTACTATTATAGAAATCTATTTTATTATACTATTGATCCATTAAATAACTTTAGAAGAGTGAGTGAGTTGACTCAGATGGTGGACAGCAATAACTCGTCTGTCCCCGTTCATGATATTTTAAATTGTTAAAGTTTTTAGATTGTTTTATTTATTTATTTTTATTATAAAATTATTTAGTTTTCATTCAAAAATTTTTAATTTTTTATCAGACTGCCTGATGATGAGGGAAACCTCGAAAGCCGGCTAGCTACTTCTAATAAAAATCTGTGAGAGGTCATACTACATTTTATTTGACAACCTGTGAAATAATCACTTCTCGCTACAGCCATCTTCATATTAACTTTGTTTATTTCTATTAGCCACATTGAAGAGAACAAAATTTATTTTATTTAGTGGATCGAGTTGTTTTTTCAGTTTGTTATCTAGTTGAAATCATCTTTAACAAAACTTGAAAGCTCCCGCAAGCTGTGAGAGATAGCACCGGAAGTTGTGAAAAACATTCCTCTCAACAAAAGATGAAAATGGAACTAACAATTTAACGGTGTTAGTATTGTACAACGAAACTTTGTTAGCGAACAGTCTGGTGGGTTTGAGTGACGTTACAGTATCCCTTGACGTTGGACTAGAGCGAATGTCTGTTGGATTCATGTTTGACTGACATTCGCTATAATCTTATTAACCATCCAGTTCTTCTTTCACTTATGCTAGAATTTTTTTTTTTTTCAATGGAATTGACACTATTTTTTTTTTTTTATTGTACCAGCAATTAAAATGTTTCAGAATATGCTAACATTTTTTTTTTCTTCCCCAGCTATACGATAGGGGAAGTTACGTAATCAGCCAAAAATTCGATGCCGAGTTTTCAACGGAATTTAATTTTTTTACAACCTCCTGTTTCCAAAAATTAAAAGAAAACTTCATCGGTGAATCACCGGCAATGTACTTCCCCAGAACGAATTAACTTTTGCCACCTCCTCTTTCTAATACCAGTCGACCGTTTACGCTAGTATTCATTAGTTGAATTACAACGAAGGGCTCCTAAATTCTCACAATAAAATTGTTGTAAATAACTTGATTCATAACTGCCGATGTAATGAATTTATTCTTAACTCTTTATTAATAACTCAAGTTTTTTGAATCGAGCCCTCTCCCCGAAACCTCCTCTTCCCTTCGGTGGATATTGCTGAAATTTGACAGGCTATGTCCTCATTGGGTTTCGATTTCAAAAAATAAAATTTCAGTTTTTTTGTTATATTTTAAATTTAGCATAATGAGGGGGAAGGGGTTTAAGATGGTTTTCGGTTTGTATCTCGCGAGCCGGGCGGCATTCGAAAAAATGTATAATCTATAAAATGCGCTTTTTATTATTCTGAACAACTTTTATCCTTCAAGATTTTTGTTTAAGTTATAAATATAAGCAGTATCTTGTATTATACTTAGGCCCTGAAGTCTATCTAATCAAATTAATGTTACCACGTGACATCTTTATTGCTACAATTGTTTCTGAGTTAATGTGCTCGAAAAGTTTGTATATACACATGCGCACATACAGACAGATTGTGAACATTGTCAGGCGAACTTGAAACGCGAAATTCCGTTACTTTGACAATACACATCCCTAGTTCATACATGAAGGTTGATTTAAACAGACGGACTGTCACCGAAACCTAATGGTAGACTAGAGATGAGCTTATGAGAGATTTTTTGTGAAGAGTGAACTTAGAGGATAATTAACAGTCACGATGATTTAATCACGGTTTAAATAAGAGTTTACTTTACGATTGAGCATATGTTGATCAATCCACTCATACCGGTAGATCTGAAATTAGTTGATTTCGGCACAACAGGAGTCGACTCTTCTTCACAATGGTAAGTAGCAGAGGTGGCAAGGACAGTTAGATGCATCGGGATGAAGCCGATACAATGATGAGAAACTGTGACCACAAACAAAGAAGTGACCATTAGATAACAGTTACCAACAGTTAATATAGTGGTTAAATAGAGCCACTCACGCCACTGTCACCACAATGGTCGTCCACACACGTGACTCAATTAGGAAGAAAAGAACTTACACGGAAGTAGTTGACAACAATTTGTCATAAGACTCTCACACTGCACTCCCCAGGAAGTGTACACTTTTTTTTTGACATATCTTGGAATTTCAGTTGGTAGGTTCTGTTCACTGTTTAACGACGTGGTCTTATGTAGAAGAAAGACTGGGACCTTGATCACTGTTACTAAGAACAGTGCTTTCTTTGTATGGAACGGAGAGCAGTTGGGATTGCTTTTGAACGTTCCTGCTATATTAATTTTAAAGAGACACATATGTAATAATACGATGTTATTAGAACAGATATCTTATAGAAATAAAATACGTTGACATGTCACTTTTTTATTTCCAACCTGAATCGACCTTCAACGCAACTGCGTCATCATCAGTGGCATATCTTAATATCATGAATATGGAGGTTACTAGCAAAAACCATATAACATCATGATACTATAAATAAAACTAGCTAACCACCAGTTTAGTATGTTTAGTAAAGGAATACTAGCTAATAGCTGAGGGGAGGAAATTTACGAAAAATACTTATTCATTCGAAACTGATATGATGTAATGATAATTAGCATTTCTGCAGAGATATTGTGAGACATTTAATTAAAAATAAAGGAAACCTGTGTTTTTAAAATAATTGACTATTTCAGAAAATATATGGGAGTACCCACAGCGACAATTTAAGAAATATTACTATTTGTTGTCGTAGCAGAAGATAGTAGCAATACCGTAAGTACTTCCACTTTTTCACGAAATATGTAAAAGACAAAATTTTTATAAAACATACATTTTCTTTATTGTTGCTCTTTGTTTCGCAAATTAAACATATACGGTAAGCTTCTAAGTTGAGGAACGCCGACATATTGTGGAATTTGTAATAAATAAATAAAACAAACTTATTTTTTGAAATATTGTCTATTCCACTAAAGATATTTATAAAAATAAAACTACCAGTTTCGGCCTCACACTATCGTCCACGATTTTACTATATAACTAGACCTGACGATGAGTGTGAGGCCTGGTGTGAGGCCGAAATCGGTAGTTTTATTTTTATAAATATCTTTAGTGGAATAGACAATATTTCAAAAAATAAATTTGTTTTATTTATATACGGTAAGCGCAAAGCAATACAAATTAATCAATTAAGTTTTCTCTCTCCCTTCAAATCCATTGAATCGACAGTTTTTGTGTCGATCCCCCCTCCTACGACCTCTTTTTTGCTGAAAATTAATATAACGTCCTTGTGGGGGTTTAGAATTAAAATATAAAATTCCTATCTCATGTCCACCAGGAGGATGAAAGAGGGCTCTGGTAGTAGGCGATATGAATTCGTCGTTAAAGCTCAAGCATGAGTTACAATAACTAACTAAAATGCATATTTTGCAGTTCTCAACTGATGATTACCGCTAAGCATGAAATATGCTTTTCAATTATGTTACATTATTATCAGAATATATAGCCAGTTAGGATACGGCCTGCAAATGGATGCTATTGTGTTTTTTTTCCTCTGAGAGTGCAATTGTTTTAAAATAGCCTGCAGCAACACATGTCAAGATCAGCATGGTCTCGATTTAAAACCGTATTATTTTCAAGTTCTGAGTGCAGTTGTCATGTTCCTGGAAATCGTTCTTAGTTTGTTAATAATATTTTACATATATAAAAAGAAAAAACAAGTTTTGAAAAAAAATATACCTTGAATCTCAATTACAGTACCCGGAAAAGTAGAAAATAAAATGTTTTCAATGGAAGAGATGGAATACTAACCACACTTGATTCCGTTGTAATTCAAGATGTCGCATTATATATTGCCGAGACTGTAATCAGGATCATCAATGCAACATAAATAGTCGTTGCTAAATCACCGGCAATGTACTTCCCCAGAACTACGAATTTGTAAGTCTCTTAAACTGAATTAATAACAACAACAACTTGAATAATACTCTTTTAATTATAAATACTAATAATCAATGACATAACATTTTGACGCCACTTTGTAATTCTCTTGAATATCGACAACACCTTGAGTAATACACTTTTACACGCGGTCAGTTTATTTTTTTTTTAAGATGGCGATCACTATAATGGGGAGCTCAGAGGGAGGTCTCCACACTACTCTCCTTCCAGTGACTGGATCACGATACACAAGGAAATTTAGACACAATGTGTGAGACAGGACTAACAATGTCAAATAAAAGAACACGAGAAGGTGAAGCTAACTTCTATGAATAATTGACTGTGGCACTATCACTTTCTTACTGGAAGGAGATACCGTGATGGAAAACGTACGATGCGGCCGTGCATACGGCACTCGAACGTGTATACGGCACTCGTTTCAATTCACTTTTGGGGTCACCAATTGTAAGTCTCTTAAACTGAATTAATAACAACAACAACAACTTGAATAATACACTTTTAATTATAAATACTAATAATGACATAACATTTTGATGCCACTTTGCAATTCTCTTGAATATCGACAACACCTTGAGTATTACACTTTATCAGTCAGTTTATTTGTTTTTTTAAGATGGCGATAACTATAATGGGGAGCTCAGAGGGAGGTCTCCATAAATTCATCAATTATCTTGGCTCCCTCTCCAAAACCAGTCGACCTTTTGCGCTAATTTTCTATAGTTGACTTACATAAGGGCTCCTAAATCCTCATACCTTTTGTGTTATTAGGGTTTTTGAATTGTGCCCCCTTACCTTTGACCGATATCGCTCAAAGACAGGTCCCCATTGTGTTTTAACTTCAAAAATGAAATTTTATGTCGATACTTTCATTCCATCGTCAGTTATTGAACCCCCTCCGATCTCCTCCCTTCCTTTGGTCGATTTGGCTGAAAATCGTTTGGTGTTGTCCTTATGGAGTTCTAGTCACACATATAGAAGTTTGTGTCGATACATTCATTATATAAGGAGTTATCGAGTTCACAGACAGATTATTTTTTCATATTTGGAATCTAGAAGTCGGAAAACATTTATTTCGTTGAAAACTACTCAACAAATATTTGACCGATTACGTAACTTCCCCTAAGCTTCATATAACTGGGGAAGTGAAATCGACAAAACATATGCATAGTTTTTGTCATGCGAGACAAAAGCAGGGGGGGAAAAAACAATAAGTTTGTTCCGGGAAATTTCCCGTTTTCATCTAAATCTACAAATAGGGTATCAAATGAAAGGGATTAATTACCTCAACAAGAATGTCAATTTTGTAATTAAAAATTATTAAAATACTGGTTGATATAACAAAAAAATGATGTTATATGAAATTACTAGTAGAGTAGTGACGCATCCACACACTTGTCCAACATTGGTTGTTTGTTTCTTGTCAGTAGTGTTTTGTATATTCCTTTTATCCTGTAAATACTATAATATTTTATTTTATATTATTTTATTTTATTATTATAAACTACAAATACAAAATGCCTACATGGACAAATGATGAAAGTTTAAAATTTTTAGAACTGTACCAAAATGAACCTACAATTTGGAATCCGAAAAACCCTCTTCACAAAAATAAAAATATGGTCCACCATCTTCTTTGTTTCCATTTGTTTTCAACCATGTTTTTTTCAATAATATGTAAGTAACAATTATATGCCGTAGCTAAACACAAAGCTGCAGCAGCGATTTTCTCGATATCCATCCCGGAAATAGGGTTCAAGCAACTGAGTGCTGGTCCAAGGTTTGGCCATGATGCTGGGCCAATGGCTGGCCCAGTATGTGGAGCCAAGGTCCTGGCCAGCGCCGCCATTACGCGCCAATGCATCGGCCTACGTTGGCCCATAGTGTAGAGGGGGCATATGAGTTTAGTACGAATTTCGATATTTTTTGAGTTGTGACAGTCTTGTTCTGAGGTAGCGATATATAAATATAATAGGCGGAGCCCTAATATATAAATAATTACAGAAATAACACATGTACAGCTCGTCTAGTTGCGGGTTAAGGTCGTCTACATACGGACAAAATGTAAGCAATTGTGTAAGGATGCCATTTTTACCAACTACAAATTATTTGTTGTAAAGACCCCTAAAAAAAAAAAAAATAGTCGATGAATCATCGGCAATGTACTCCTCAAGCGCAAATTAACGAACTAAGTTTTTGCTCCCCCTCTAGCCCCAATTTATCGATTTGCTATAAATATATAATTTCTGAATCATTATACTCAATTTCGTGTCGATACATTCTTTCTATGGGGAGTTATCGTGTATATAGAACACACAAACAGATATATCTTTTCTTTCATTTCATGAAATCAGGAGGTCGGAAAACATAAAATTCTCCTGGAAATAATATAGAATTTTTGTTTGACTACATAATTTCTCGCATACTTTGTACAGCTGGCTGAGAAAGTTAATAGCTAGTGAGGATCGTTATGAAAATACATGGGTTTCTAGTTAATAACTAGCCCTGGGCCCTGAACTTCCCTTAGTACAGCCCTAATTTAATACGATTCTTATCATTAACTAATTAATTTCACTGAATACTTTTGAAAAAGAAAATACAATTTTTACATAAAACGATTCAATTAAAACACACTATAATTTTGTTCATGGCCTGTAAATTGGCCTGTCAACATAATTCATTTTTGACTGTAAAATACCCTGTTTAATTGCATGCAAAAAAATAAAATATGTAGTTAGATAATATATGGTGGAGGTACATTATGTAGTGCTAATTGAAGGCTTGGTCTGTAAAATAGTGGTCTAACTGGGGGTTTTATGACCGCTTATCTAAATTGTCCGGTTGGCCGGTCGAAGCAGTGGCGGAAATAGGAGGGTGAGGCCATGCCCCATGAGGCCTACATCGGCTACTGTGACTTATTTACTTCAAGGGGCTAAGGGGATTTTTTTTCATTTTTAGATTCTAGAATTCGCAAACATGAAATTTCTTTGAAAACTCCGCATCAAATATTTCACCGATTACATAACTTTCCCTGTACTTCGTTTATTTGGGGAAGTAAAATCGAAAAAAAAGGTACATGCATAATAATAATAATAAGAATTTTATTTCCGTTGAAGAATTACACGTAAACATTAAGATTATTATAAATTATATTTATAATTATTTGAGTCTAATACACATATGTTTAGTAATAACAAAACTATTAAAATAGTAAAATGAAATTAATACAAATTTAATAGATAAATACTTAAATATATATATTATATACAAGTACAGAAAGGATAATATTAATACATAGATACATTTGTAATAAGTAGATAGGTATATATTCAAATTAATAAAAATTAAGATAACTATTACTTAAAACTCTTCCTGTGTCTTTATCGATATTTCGGGACGTTCATATGTCTCTTCATCAGATCTCAATTTGTGAGATATGGAAAAGAGAAAGAAACAACGTAACAATAACAAATATAAATGGATAAATAAAGAAATATATAAATGAATAAATAAATATATCGAAGAATGATCAAAAAATCATAAAAAAATAAATAGATCAATAAAATAATAATACAAATAAGAAGTAAACAGAAAAATTATAATATTAAAAAAATAATAATAATACACTATGTATTATTATTATTTTTTAAATATTATAATCAATTATAGGAATACCTATAGGTATATTCTTTCTGAGTATAATATTAAAAAATTTAAAAATTGAAGAAATAAGGTTAGGTTAGGTTTTATGACTCATGCTCGGGCTTTAACTACGAGGTCATATCGCCTACTACCAGAGCACTCTTTCGTCACTCTGGTGGACAAGAGCCCGACTCTACTGTGGGAGCCCCCGCGTTTACAACCTTATAATAATTAATAAGGAATATCGATTAAAAGCCTGGTTTATAACTAAATATGTATACATTTTTTGTGGAATAGACAATACTTAAAAAAGAAGTTAGTTTTATTCATGTACGTGACAAAAATCCTACCTCGTAGCACTGGGACTAAATGACGTTCCTTGTGATTGAGGGAAGTAAGAAAACTTCCCTGAACATTTCATAACAGAATCCCGGGGGCGGTGTAAAGAAGGAGGAAGTGATGGGGGTCTTCTTGGGAATCCTTTTGATGTTGGGGCAGAACTCAGAAGGACAGTACATCTAGTGACAATGCAAGTCTCCCTCCAGAGGTGGAACATGACTCGGCCCAAAACTCCAGCATATAACACTGGAGCAGCTATGCTAATGAGAGGAACCAGGGTGTTACTTGACAAAAAACTCATATCTGGAACAATGTTCTATGACAAGAAAATGTTCAACTATACTCATGGTCTAGTAAATGTGTATGCCATTCATTCCATGTCACGTTTTTTTACTTTCTTATACCTTTAGAATAAAAGAGTATTGTAATCGAGCAAAAATCCGAGATCGAGTTTTCAACGGATTTTCACGATGATGTCTGTGCGATGTTTATATGTGATTGAAATTTTTTTTTTCATCTTAAGACATTTCGTACAGTTTTTTTTTAGAGGGCTGATGGTGTCACCGCGGCCAGAGTAGGGCTTTTTGTGCCCTGTATCCCTCCATAAACTGCTCTGGTTCTGTTATGGCAGACCCGAAAGCAGTAAAATACCTTGCTTTCTAGTGCCTTACACTGGCTTAAAATAAGACCGGAGTTTCATTTTCCTCGCCACATTTCCTGCACAGAGGGCTTCTAACGATGCCCATATTGTGTAGGTGTTTGTTCATATGACAGTGTTCTGTGATCAGCCCTATCATAGTTCTTAGATCCATTCTGCTCATATTCAGGAGCTCTCGGCTCCTTTTCTCTGAGGGTTCCGCAACAAAGAGTTTTGAATGTCTTTGCTTTGGGACCCCTCTCCAGAACTGGATGTGTTCCCTGGTCAGCCAACGATTTATTGCCGCCCTTGCAGCGCTCTTAAAGATACCGCAAAAGGGTTCCGGTCCAATAGGTCCTCTGTAAGTTTCTGACCTGGCTAGTTGATCAGCCCTTTCGTTGCCCTCAAACCCCTGATGGCACCCATCTCTACTCTATTTTGGTCCATCAGGAACTCCAGTGCATAAAGGCATTCCGCTTGCAGCGCTGCTTGGTTGTCAGACGGTACTAAGATTCGACCTCCCCTGATGTTCCGTCTCTTGATGAGCCAAGCGCACCCTAGGATGGCATATACTTCAGCTTGGAACACAGTAGGATACGCACCTAGGGATATACTAGTATCTCCTCCCATATATTTCAGCTCCTCTCTCGGTTTTTGAGCCGTCTGTGAACCAAATCAGCTTACGCCGATCGTGGGTCTCAAGGTTTTTAGCCTGTAGGCTCCCCTTCTTGCCTCTACTTTCACTAACAAAAAGATGATGGGAGGTTCAGAAGAGTTTCTTGGGGTGGTGCTCATGGCCCCAGTGATTCCCAAGCAGGCAAGTCTTTGGACTTCGTCCAGTTCCTCCTTTGTCCTATATCGGCTTTCTGCCACTAGACTAAGTAGATACGTTATTAGGGATCTCACTACAGTTGTGTACATCCAGTATACCATTTTGGGATTTTGACCCCATGTTTTGCCAAAGGAGCTCCTATAGGTTGCTTTCTTTGTTATTTTCTCTACGTGTGGAGTCCATGTCAACTTAGTATCTAAAATAGTTCCCAAGTATTTGGCCTCAGGGGTTATGGATGAAGGTGTATGGCTAATTTTTGATGGGCGCATATTCGAAATAAAGGTCGAGATTGCTGCATGCGGAATAAAAAGGCTAGGTGATGAAGACAATTTTGTTTTATAATTTAGATAGGAGGTTTGTGAAGTGCAGAAAATGAAATAGTTGGTAATTTGGGAGTAGTCATCAGATAGGATTTCGGAAATTCGGGACTATATGTTATGCATTCTTTAAGGAGGTGTCTGACAGGCAGTCCCACCCCGAGCCATCAGAAACTTTGTGAGCACCCTAATTTATTAACGATTGTAGTTATGGACTTGAAATTTGAGATTAATATTTCACATGGTCGAAATCAGAAGAAAATTGAGACCACTTTACTTCGGGGTTAAGTACGTTTTATAAGGTTAAATTTTATTTTAATAAAAAAATGTGGAATTTCTGCCAAGCTCTCGGCACCAAGTGTGTCTTCTTCAAGGCCTGTATTGATTATAATTATTTTTGTTTTAGTTTAGATATAATATTTCACTTTGTTTTGGTGTAAATAATTTTAATGTTATTTGTTGATTTAGTCACAATTAGTCATTACTTTTACTCAATTCTAGCATACATCAACATTAATAATGTATAGATGTCAATACAGGCCCTGAAGAAGGTACACTCAGTGCTCGCCAGAAATTCCACAAGTTGTTTTATATGACCACAAGCCTAATCCTTCTTTTTTCATCGTTGGTCAATCTCTAATTAATATATAATAATTTTTATTATTGCTTGTTTTTTATTGAAAATAATTAAAATTGGTGATGTGTCCATAATAGGACTTTCTTTATTCCAACCACTTTTCTACATCACTCTCTATTTCATTTCATACTGGGTATAAGAAAGTCCACTCTCACATTTACATTGTATAATAAAACAAAGAATATCTTTGACAACACATTACTTTCATAGAGCCAGTAAGGGCAGTTGGAAATAAATTAGATATTGTAAGTGTAAGATAATCCTATTATAGCCAAATCACATATTTTCCATTTATGCTGGTTAGTAGAGTAGTGTTTTTCTCCTAGTGTATTATCACCTAGATAATAATAGTTGAGTGCAGATTGTTATCAATATATAATCTCATGGTGTACTGGTCACTAGTTCTTAGAGCGGAAAAAAACGTGGTTATACTAGAGGAGCTTCAATACCAGTTAGTATTGTCAGAATAATAGTTATTCTTGCATTTATGACATGCATTTTGATTATCTCTTAAAGTTACTTTAGATAGAATCATATTCCACGTATTTTGTATCGTTAAATAGTTCGGTTTATATTACAATACTCTTCACCAAATAAAACCTCGGCCTCACTGATGAGAGGGAAACGATCCTCGGACGGCAAATTAAGATTCTACCTGTTTATCCTAGGGGTACTGCAAAAGATGATGCCCCATGTTGTTGCCTGTAAGGAAAGGACGATTAAATGCCCTGAGCCGCCTAGTCCGCGCGACATAGTCTCCACGCGTGTTAGACAATTTACTCCGTAGTCAACGTAGCCCTGAAAATAGAGTTCGAACGCATATTTTCCGGACGTTCGGGTACTCCTCGACTCTTCCAGATATTATGAGGTCATGGAGATTTTAACTCCAAACTCTTCTTCTGTAAGAGGGAGAACAACCCAAACTGTCCATGCCTTGAGACTACAGAACATGCTCGAATGCTCGCTGTACGACCAGGTCAGGTGAAGTTAACTCACGAGACAAGAATGGGAATGGGGCTGAGACAACTGGTGACGGAAACCGGCTACCCAGTATTCCGCCGGTTTGTCAGTTCGGGGCTCTTAAATTAAAAAAAAAAACTCTTGAGTACGCCGTCCTTCATTGTAATATGTCAGAAACTCAAAGATCCCTATTCTAGAAAATTAAACCAGTTTAGGCAAAATTTAGAACTAACACAGTAGTCGGTCTCTTATCCATCAGACCGGCAAAAGAGCGCTCTGGTAGTAGGCGATATTATCTTGTAATTACAGCCCGGGCATGAGCTACAACTGACCTGTCTCTTCCATTACATACCTACTTTTTAGATGTTCTTTTTCGATAACTCCCGTTAGAATGAATGATTCTATCAATCTTGAATATTCACAATTAAATATTTCTTTATGTTTTATTTCAGGTGAGTGGAGTGTTGTCTACGATTTGGCGTAAAATTCACCGCCACAAATGTCTATTATTACGAGAAAACAGGTACCATAATATTATTATTAAATTTTTAGTCAGAACTAACTTTCATATCCGTAAATTTCCTTTTCCTCCACTTACATTATAAATTAAAACTTTTAAAATTTACACATCACCAGGACCATTACAAAATATAAATAAAATTTTGATCGGATAAAAAGGAGATAGTATAATTTATTTATTTGGAATTTTGTTGTCTATACGTAGAATCTTTAGTAATCTATAGACATCAATATCGGAGCGAACGCCTTCTTATTTGAGATTTGAGAGCACTTTATAGAAAAAATAAAATAAAAAAGAAGAGTGCTTTCTCTTTTTATAAACTGAGTAAAAAGTTCCAATTAAAACTTATTTAATTTGCTTCAATATTGTCCAATTTGTAACATTTCTGAAAGTTCTTATCGGAAAGTTTTCGAGGATTATGGATTCATCTTCCTTACTTTTTTCCCCGTACAGTGTAATTACTTGTAGAAGCTTTAGTTTTCATCAAGCCTTGAGTGAAGGAGGCAAGAAATGCAAATTGCCTTGGTCATGGGGCTTTTGACTTTTCTTAATTATTTATAATATTTTTCTGCCATCAATGGGCATATAATTATTCAGGAGTAGTTTATAGTACAACGTAACATGTATTTAAGGGGGCCCCTATTGTAGAATAATACCAGAAAGTCCCTTCAAATTTTCTATGAAACGATACTACCGAAAATACATTTTGAATAGTTGAAAAGCGTAGCGTACCAAGCTAAAAAGTTTGTATCAATTAGGAAATGATTGACCAACGATGTAATGTGAAGGAGGAGAGATCTGCCAAGTTTTCATTTCCCCAGCTATACAAAGTATTGGGGAAGTTATGTAATTGCCAAAAATTCGATGTGGAATTTTCAACGGAATTTCATATTTTGTGAGCCCTGGATTCCAAATATGAAAAAAAAAAAATTCTGTTTTTGTGTCTGTGAAGACGATAACTCTCGATGAAATGATATTTAACATTTTTGCAGAGATATTGTGAAACACTTAATAAAAATAAAGAAAACTTATGTTTTTTAAAAAATATTGTCTATTTCACAGATAATATATAATATGGGAGTACTTTCGGTATTGCTACCATCTTCAGCCACGACTTAACAGATGCTAAATTGAAGTTCAACTAGGTAGTTTACAATCCAAACGGCAGATAGGTATCCTTTTTCAGGAATTCTTTTCATTTCATTTCGTATATATATATGAAATTATATATATATATATATATATATATATATATATATATATATATATATATATAATCAATTATAAATGAATGTATAAAAAAGTCTAAATAAATAAAAAATTATAAATTAATAAATAAAAGAATAACGTACATTGGACTGACCTTCAAGGTGTGAAGAAACTCTGCCCAAAAAATAAAAATGAAAACTTTGTATCAATATTTGGATATGAAACACGAATCTTTATTGTGGTTATATTATTCTTTTTGAACATTGAGAATAAAATTCCGTTTCCGTGTATAGGGTTTCCTCTAACATGAACATTTTTAGTTGAAATTTAAATTTTTTTATTGTAACTATGGACTTCAAGAAGTGGGGAAGGGCATTAAATAAATTAATTCCTTTATGAGTTATACTTTTTTTAAAAAGAGAAGAGCAATGTTTAGTTATTCGGAAAGTCTTCTTTCTTCCTGGTATCGTAATCGTGATTAATATTGTTGAGAAGGAAAATATTTCTATTTTTCTAATAACCATTAATGTTTCAAATATAGCTTGGGAAATAAAATAATAAGCAGAACAATGTTGAAATATTTTATACGACTTAGCTAATTTGTGTTGAAAACTTGCTTTCATAATTTTTAGCGTGAGATTGTCCAGCATTGAGAAATAAGTGAAATCTTTTAGAAAACGAAGAGATTACCGTAAAATTCTCCTTTGTTGAGGAATATATTAGAGGTGACATTGGAATATTCTTTTCTTCTTCTTAAATGTAAATATCAAGTAGACAAGATCAATCGAGTAGGGTGGATAATGTAAATGCAAATAATGTCTACAAAAAGGGAAATAAGAGAGAAAAAAAAAATCTTGACATCTGTATCCAGTGTATATCTAAGTGATAAGAAAATCTGATAGTTTGAGTGAGGGACAGAAGAGGTCGTTTATCATGTCAGAGTCAAGATAAATTGTGGAAAAAACACATCACAAAGAGGAGGGGTTTCAATATTTATCTGATGGAAGTGGAATAGTGAAGCTTTCCTAAATGTCTTCTGATACTTCTTATGTGGAGCAGTTTACCATAATGTGTTGTGATAATAAAAAAATGATGTAAAATAATAATTAAATAAACAAAATTAATAATAATTAAAATAAAAACAATAAATATTACCACATTTCCTGTAGAAATTATTGCTCGTCTTCTACTCAATTTTGATTTCTACAGTAATTTCTAAAAAATATCGAAAGTTCAAGACGTGCAATTTTGAAGAAAGTGCACGTATTTAAAAAAATTTCATTTAACAAATGAAATAGCAGAGCCAATGAATAGCATAGAATAAGAGAACAAATATTGGGTTTAATTATCTAAACCGACATTATAAATAAAATCAGAATATCATTATCAAATAAAAAAATCAAATTATTTACAATAAATCTTACAAACTAATTTCTACATCTACTTTAGTCTCTTTTCTTTTTAAATATTATGGCTATTCATCAATTCAATGTTATTTTTGGGCATATAAACATATAAATAAATAAAAGTACCTTTGCGCATCTACTTCACTGTCCTCCAGAGACTTCCCCCAATGATTCCTGTCCAGCGCAAGCGTTCTCCAGTTTTGCTTCCGAAGGTTCCTTACGTCCATCCATCTCTTCCTGGGTCTTCCTCGTCCTCTGTTTCCCTCCGGGATCACTAGCATCAGTCTTCGTGGAGTTTCAGCCCCCTGCATCCTCTGCACATGGCTTGCCCATCGAAGTCTCGCCAATCTTATTACATCTGAGACCTTGGGCTCTCCTAACTCCGCAGCGACCTCGGCATTATTTTTAATCCTGACCATGCCGTTCTCCTGGACCAGACCTAGGATCCTCCGCAGAACCTTTCTCTCGAATATCTCGAGGCTTCTCTCGTCTGCTCTGGTCATCGTCTAGGTCTCTGCCCCCTAAGTCAGGACAGACCTGGCCAGAGTTTTATAGAGCTGCACCTTTGTTGGCTTGGTAAGCAGTCGAGACCTGAAGTGACGCTGGAGAACATAGTAGCTTCGATTGGCCGCAGCAACTCTCCGGTCTATCTCCTCTCTCACTTTGTTGTCGGACAGCCTGAAAGGATTGTGTCCTAATCTTCATGGTGGGAAGGTTCTGTCTTACTCCTCTACCTGCCGCCATGTACTTCTTGTCCTCGTCCAACTTCCTTGGCTGCATTCTCGAGAGTTTTTGCTCTCCCGCTACAACCCGTTGCCCGGTGAGCTAAAAATCAACAGTTGAATCATTATACTAAACTGGACACAATCATCTCATCGACAGTTATTAGGTTCTTGAGTTGGACCCCCTTCTCTGATCCCTCCGCTTCCCTTTGACTGAAATCATTTTGTCTTTATGACCTTCACTTCGTTCACCTATAAAATTTCATGTAGATACATTTAATCTATTTCGAATTATATGGGTCAGAAAACATGAAATTCCGGTAATTACTCAACATCGAATTTCTGAACAGATTACATTACGTCCCCCGGTTTGTATAGCCAGAGAAATAAAAATTGTAGGTTATGAAAAATTCAATTTGACACTGGCGCAAAAGTCTTGACTTAACTACTAAATGGAAGAATATATTGCTAGTCAAACAATTGTTGACTTATTAATTAGAATTCAAATTGTGTTTACCCTCAGAGAATGGGAAAAGTTCTTTCCAGCTTTCTAAACATAAAAAATAAATTGAATAAAAAAATTAAAAAACTGAGAGAACATTAAAAAAGATAAAAATTAATTAATATTTATGTTGACTTACTATTAGCGTCAGTTTTAATTTACTGATTAAATACAATTCCTACACACGAACAATTACAGATATGGAGTGAATAGCACGAAGGCCTCCTGTTTGTATTTTCAACTATAACTTGTTACTTTCCCAGCTACAGAAGTATAGTAGAAGTTATGTAATCGGTCAGAAATTCGATGTTGATTTTTCAATGGAACTTAATGTTTTTCGACCCGATGATTACAAAAATTAAAAAAAAAAACTGTGTGTGCAGTTAGTACACACGTTTGAGGTGTAACTTCCGTACCTAACTCTTCTAGTTTCAGTTTTTCTTTATGCTAATAGACTATATTTTTATTTTAACTATTTTTATTAACATCATTTAATTTAGGAAATTTTTTCAATCATATAATATGTTGGTAACAATTTTTTTTACATTTATTTATTATCTTATAGATATTGCCTTGCCTCAGGGCTCTCTGAACTGAAACAATCCCAGGCTTGGAGGGTGTGGACGGCGTGGCGGCTCACATGCACACCCTCCTTCTCAAGCCTTGCTGCTCTAATGCCAACGCTATGATGATATGAGTGTGCCTGCAGAGAGCGGCCCGGGTGTGCGGTTTCTTGTCCTCTGGTCCGGCCTAGCCGCTGTTTCGGTGCCCCGGGTTTCTCTTCTCGGTTTCCGTCTTTAAATTTTATACATTAAGCATAGACACCAACCATGGCTAATATGGACTTGAAAAATAAAATAAAACTTGTTTATTTAATATATTGTCTAATTTCACTAACTATATATACATGGGAGTACTTTCGGTATTTCTACCATCCTCAGCCAAAAGCATAAGAGATAAGACTGCTTTTGGCTGAGGATGGTAGAAATACCGAAAGTACTCCCATGTATATATAGTTAGTGAAATTAGACAATATATTAAATAAACAAGTTTTATTTTATTTTTCAAGTCCATTTGAATTATTTCACAATATCTCTGCAATAATGTCAGTTTTCATGGCTAATATGCAACGACCATATGGCCAAAAAAAAAATATATATATTCCCTTAAAGATATTATAAATATGATATAAAGTAACTAAATTAACTTATTGAGAAATTAATAAATTCAGTGTTTTGTTAAATTGACATTTGTTTGTACACACGAGCGAGATCCAATTATGGCGCCTCCCTTGCTTGCCCCTAAAAATACTAGTTGTGCGTGCAAGCATGGAACTTGGAAGATCTCGACATATTAACTCTCTGTCTAATTTGTCGAATGAAAACAGCCATGCTCTTTGGCACTGTACTCTTCACAGCACCTATAGGAACAGTTGATTTAGAATGACAAACAAAATATGTTGGAATTAAGGTACATTTATCATAAAAATTACTGATTTGTATTATTTTACTAACTAATAAAACAAAATTTACTCAATATTCATTGATAAGATCCATAAGCATAATCAACTTTGGTACTGGTACTTATTAATGTAACAATGCTTATAAAAAATCTAAACTATTTAGGTTTAGGCTCCTAATAATAACAATAATAATAAACTATTTGAATCATCTGGAGAACAAATTTTAAATAAATCGCTGCTTATGCTGTCTCAACAGATAAGGCCATTCACATACCATACTAGCCAAACGCTCGCAATCAAAAAATCGAAAATCGAAAAAAAAAATGTTTTCCTTTATTTTTTTTACCACTGAGGCGCCCCCTAGGACAGCGCCTGGAGCCGCCGCTCCGTTCGCCCTATGGTAGGGCCGGCCCAGTCCCCCGCCTTATTTTGATATATCAAAAAAATTCATTCCAAGTGAGAATTTAATATCATATTTTTGTCTACATAATTCCCCCTATACTAAGTTTAGGAAGGAATGTAAAAAGTTGAACAGCAGCGAGAGCATTGTCTAAACTTATATTGACTCCTAGTGCTTTTGTCTAAAGTTTTATTTTTTTCCATTTGTTTATACAATGTATTTGTAGTTTATATTTACACAAGGAAAGGAGAGAAGTTGTTCCTTTCTCTCAAATAATTCAGGATGTTGACTCATATTATATCCAGCAGCAATAAGTACAAAGTTAAGTTGCTCTTTGTTGGCCCACAAAGTCTGAATAATACAGGGACTTTGTCAACTCACATACTGAACAGAGGACAATGTGAACTATAGGCTAACTCCAGCGGTAACTATCTCCGTTTATCCACTAATCAATAAGTAAACGACAGATTTAAAGGATTTCATGTCATGTCTTTTGGGTTGTGTAAGGAGTTTCTGAATATATAGTTAGTTATTACGACTCATGCCTAGAGAGAGGTAGGGACAAAACAGATATTGAAAATAAAAGCGGTGTTTATAGTCTAGAGTGTGCGACGTGCAGTCTAATTATACATTGGACAGACAGGACGTCGTTTTAGGGAAAGAATTAAAGAACACACGGCCGAAATAAAGAACCGAGGAAACCGTTCTACATTCGCGACCCACATAATTGACAATAGCCACACTTTCGACCCATCTACAGGCATCAAATATCTCCATTATTGCCCAAAAAGCAGGCTACTTAATAGCTTAGAACAATTAGAAATAAATAAAGCTAACAAAAGGAACATTTGTATGAATGACCAAATTTATGTCAACTATTCCCCTTTGTTAACACCCTAAACCAGTTCTGTTTCCACGTGTTTGTATTATCTGTTATTAATATTTGGTTCCACATAAATGTTTCAAGTTATCTAAATCTTAATATTATTATTAATTTTATTTCTATTTTTTATTATTTACTTGTATTTGTACTTATTTATTTGTTATTTTTCCACGTATTAGTCTAGTGACATTGTTTTATGTAAATTTAGAACTAGGTTTTGTTAAGAAATATTTCATGAGTTAGCTAAAGGTACAGCCGGAGGACTCCCAAGTTTTAATAGCACCCTTTGACCTGAGATGTATTTGAAGGGTCGCTCTCTGCAAACTGACTTAGTTCATAACTAGACCTGACGATGGTATAAAGCCGAAACCGGTAGTTATATATGTATATATATCTTTAGTGGAATAGACAATATTTCAAAAATAAGTTTGTTTTATTTATTCATGTCTGGGCTTTAATTGAAAGGTCATATTGCCTATTACCTCCGAAGATATGGACTTTGTATGCCCAATGTGTTATAGCCCCTGTAAAGAAGATCTACATCACTTCCTCATTACCTGCCCCAAATATGATGATATAAAAAATGAAATATTTAAAAGCACCACAGATACTACATTTATGTTGGAGTTATTAAATGGTAAAGACTGGCAACTACTGGTAAAATATTGCAAAAAGGCATACAATCTCAGAAACTGTAAATTAAATAAATAAAGAAATAGGAACAAAGTTATATATATATATAGGTTGGTTGGTTGGTTTTATGACTCATGCCCGGGCTTTAACTACGAGGTCATATCGCCTACTACCAGAGCGCTCTTCCGTCACTCTGGTGGACATGAGCCCGACTCTACTGTGGGAGTCCTAAATTTTGCCTACCCTAAATTTTTATTCACCTAGGGCAGGGGTCTTTAACGAGTACCTGACATCGTACAGGCTCGGGACCATCGCTTAACGTCCCATCCGAAGGACGGCGTGCTTAAGTTTATTTTACCTCCCACATAAAATAAACTAAGGGCCTCGGTCGGGCTACGAACCCACAACCTTGAGCTCAGAAGTCAAGCACGCATACCACTGAGCTACCGGCGCCCTCTATATATATATATATATATATATTATTTTATTTTTATTTGATTTTAGAAAGAAAAATTTGTTTTGATTAAGTTTATAAGATAATATTTTGTAAATGGAGACTCCTCAAGACGGCTTAGGCCATTGAGTTTGTCTTCATAAAAGATCTCATTAATGTATATATGGTTTGAATGTGATATTCTATTATGTTAATAAAATTTTACTACTACTACTATTGCCTATTACCAGAGCGCTCTTTTATCTCTCTGGTGGACGTAAGCCCGACTCTACTATGGAAGTCCTAAATTTATCCTACCCTAAACCTTTATTCACCTAGGGTAGGGGGTAATTAACGAGTACCTGACAGGCTCGGGACAATCGCTTAACGTCCCAAAGGACGGTGTGCTTAAGTTTTTTTCTGAATTTTTCAATATATAATATATTTTCACAGCTTTATTCTTCTTTTAATTTATTTAGCAAATTTACGTTTTGGATCTCCGATCATCAAAACACATACAATCAATAAAAATAACATCATATGAGAGCGCCGGTAGCTCAGAGGTAGCGTGCTGTCCTACTGAGCTCAAAATCGCGGGTTCTAAACTCAGGTAGTCTTTAGGTTTTTTTATCAGGGAGGTAAAAAAAACCTTGAGTACGCCGTCCTTCAGCATCATGTGTAAAGACTTTCACCCTAGGTGAATAAAAATTTAGGGTAGCCAAAATGTTAGACTCTCACTGTAGAGTTGGGTTCATGTCCAACAGAGCAACGAAAGAGCGCTCTGGTAGTAGGCAATATGACCTCGTAGTTAAAGCCCGGGCATGAGTCATAGTAACTAACTTATCTATATATACCTATACTATATTGTGGATTGTTTGTTCACAATTGGAGTCAGAGGTAAGAAAGTGTCTTACAATGCGTATGTAGATTCCGAAGTCCTTGATTGAAACTTAGCGGCCAGAACAGGGGACTCACCTGCAAAACTTTAACTACTAATGTTCAATGCTTCTTCTAGAGATTCTATTTTACGTTGTTTTTCAACGAAATACGTCAAAAGAAAGGATACGGAGCAGAGCGCTTCGTTATAAGAATATGTTATCTGGGTATGTGTTGAGTCCATAAATTCATTACATCGGCAGTTATTGTGGCTGAACATAAAGAGTATATTTTGAAAATAGGAATCTCCCAATAATTCCATTGCCCCAGGCCTTCACGTTTCTCTACATGTCCCTGGTGCCCTTTGAACCACTGATTTGACATGGAGTTTGCGTTAAATCAGCAAGTGTATATGTGTGTGTATGTGTTTGTTTGAGTGTGTGTAGAAACGGAATTTGAATAATAATGACGCACTTGAAGTTAACTAGGACCGTTTGATTCGGAGCAGAGCCAATAATCCCCAGATTACCGCAGACCGCATCAAGAGTTCAGACAGAGAGCTTCTGTTAATATTCCCTTGTGCATCGTCAATTGCATATTGTTAATTTATGGGGCTTTGTCTAGTTCGTTACGTCAAAACCTTCTTTGTTCACCTGAAAGGTTAAAAACATATTTGCGGGATCATGAGTCGATGTTTGAACATTTTGAGTGTTCATTATCGTCAAATCCTTGTACACACTCGAGTGGCATTTGTGTTGATACAAGTCGATAAATGATCCTCTTTGTCGATACAACTAGGCAACGACCACAACATTGTGTCCACACAGACGTGACAAAATTATATCGACACAATATGTTGCCCTATAATTCTGACCACGCAGCAGTAGCAGCATCATGGCGAGAATGATTCATAATAGCTACAAGCAGGTTACACGCGTTGCCCGGGTGTAGCATTGCGTTATATCACAGTACATATGATATTTGACTATAAGTTACGTTATATTACTTTAAATTCGTTATACTACTTCAGAAAAAAAAAAAACTTCACATCATATGATTTTAATATCATCATTACCGTCATCCCTATCACCACCCATATCTATAATACCAGCATCATCACATCATTATGATCATTCCACTATCATCACCATCAACACCATATTATCATTCTTTATCACTAACAAACACCCTCATCTCTCACAAATCACCATCACTCATGGTACGAGTACCATCCCCCTAAGCGGCTAGTCCCCCCCGCTCATCTTGTAGGTGAAAAACTGTAAGGATGATTAGCAACTGATCAGTCACCATTCTGGACCTTGAGGCGGGCGGTTCTCACAGCCTTAGCTAAAATGGTACTTCCAACTGGCACCACCAACTGAGGTTGGATTCTTAGTGGCTGTGGTTACTGGCACCAGCACCGGAAGCCAGTCCGAAGTACGAAGTATGTGCCGAATTCCTCCCCGATTCCAAGGAACTAATTCCACCCAAGATCAAATTCAACATTTTTTGGACGCCTTATGTCTGTATCCAAATTTGGATCTTCCTTCAGATTCGTGAATAAATCCTGGTGTAATTGTTTGTTTTTTTTCAATTTTTTATACTTTTAATTAATTATAATTATTTATGGTCCTCAAAACATTCATTAACTGTGAGGTGACGAAAAGATGCTGAAAAACAACAGGTTTCGTTTTTATGGGGTTTTCTGGATACACATATAAAATTTCGTGTCGATAAATTCATCCTATAGGGACTTAGATGTGCTCATGAGTGTGGGTGCCTGTGAACACGATAACTTCCTATAGAATAAATACATGTTTTATGTATGTATCCAAAAGTCCATAAAGAAAACCCCTATAAATTTTCAGCTAAATCGGCAAAAAAAAAAAAGGGTGGTCAGAGGGAGTTCAACTCAAAAACTGTAATAACTGCCGAAGTAAAAAGAATATACCGTTACAGAATTTCATTAGTGAATCCAAAACACGAATTCGTGCCGGTGATTCACTGTCGACTTTATTGGGTGTTCTAAAAGTGACTAATTATTTGCAAATGCATTTTATTTATTCAAATACGTCATTGGAAACATGATTAACAGTGTGATATTTGTCAGAAATTTAATGAGAAAGACCCCCCCCTCCCCCCCCCCCCCCCCCCCAACTTTCGTTCTAACAATTATACAGTCGGGCCTCACTGAGCACAGATCAATTAGTTTTATTACAGTAATCATCCCTGTCAAAATCCTGTCACTTTCACCCTATTTGCATACCAAATCGACAAGTATTTTTACATCCTCAACTATACGAGATCTAGGGGATGTTATGTCATCGGTGAAAAATTTCATGTTGACTTTTCTTCAAAATTTCATATTTTCCGATGCGCTGAATCCATAAATTAAAATAAAAAGTCTGTTTGTTTGTCTTTCAACACAACTATCGATGGATTGAATGTATCAACACGATTTTATGTGTACCGAGAACCTTATAAGGGCAACACCTACTGATTTTCAGTCGTGGAGCTGTGCGATTTCTACAAAAAATACCTCGAAGAAAACCATTTTCGCAAGAAGATTGATTTGTGCGTTTGGCAGTACTTATAAATGCGAACAGTTCTTTTCAATGATGAAAGTTAATAAATCAAAACATCGTACAAGGCTCACTGAAGATAATTTGGAAAATTCTTTACGTCTTGGTATCAGTGGAATTAATCCAAACATCAATGGATTAGTTTCCCAAATTCAAGCTCAAGTGTCTCATTGATTTCGGTGTGGCTACTTAACTTTCATAGTTTGTAATAATTCCAAATTTCACGATTTAATTATAATATTGTACCTATTTTTTTTCATTTCATTTTGTTATTTTAATAAATTGTATTATAATAACATAGAATTATTATTTCATGTCTGATATCTATCGCTAAAAATTATGAACACTACTTTAAAGTCCGACGTTATTTTATTTTGAACCATCTACGCGGCCCGCGAACGTATTTGCACACTAAAGTTTGGCCCGCAACATGTCAAAGGTTGCCCATACATGGCTTAAGCAGTCAATGGCCTAGAGACCTCCTTAGCAGCAATAGTGACAGTGACAGTGATTAGTTACAAATGTGAGGAAATCAGTGACTAGGGAGTGTCACCACTGGGTGATTTCTCCCCTCTGCCATTATATTTCTATTAGCACGCTTGTTGTATTCATTTTTATACAGTTGTAAATATCTAATTGTAAAAAAAAAATAGAATTCAAACCCTATAAGGACTGCACCTTTTAATTTCCAGAAGAATGGAGGGATCCAAGGGTGGCCTTAAAATTCAAAGGCCCAGAGGATTCAGAGGCCCTTATGTAAGTCAATTATTGACTTTTAGTCTAAACGATCCATTGATTATGAAGGAAAAGAAAAAAACGTAATTGATTAATTCGTCCTGGGGAAGTCATTTCCAGTGATTTTGTGTAGGTCGACAACTTCATTAGATATACTGGATAGACTGTGTGCACCCAGGGATCTAATCATTCAATGCTCTTATCTCTCTCATTGAAGAATTTTTTTTACTTTCTTTTACCCTAAATAGTGTGGTTAGTGTTCTAACCCAAAAACGAATGTAGAAATTGAAATTTGAAATGAAGATGTCACATGTGCTTAGAACAATTTAGGGCCTAAAAACATTTTGCAAGATAGCGCTTATATTTATGAACTAACCAAAACCCTTGTATAACTTGTATTTTTTAAGAAATTATTCTGAAAATTTCTGAAAAAAAAAGTTAAAAGCTTGTGATGCAGTTAATTTTTCCATTGATTTTTTTACTTTCTCCCCCCATGTCGGAGTTTTGTTTATTTTTGATTAATTAGTTTAATAATTTTTAATTTTTTTAGAGTTTGATGCAATGAAACCTCGTTTTACGCTAGATATATATTCATTTTCACAATGACATCTGTATCAATTTAGTAATATCTACTTTACCCTTTCAATTTGACTATATCTAAGTGAATCCAGTTTAATATCTATATTGGTTGAGGCAAAGTGGTGATCTAATCTGGTAAAGTGATACGAAATGTCATATGACATAAATGTTACATGGGAGACATGTGTGATGTCACTTCTCCAAACAGATCTCACTATAAAGGGTCTCACAGAAATTCACTATGGACAAGAGAAGTTTTTTTAAAGTTTCATTGTACAAAAATCTTATGTTTCTGTTCTGGAATCGTATCTGGAAGCTGTCTATTTCTGATACTGTTATCCGACCAGGAGCCCTACAGCGTCCATGAAGAGAATGTGACGTACTTCCCCAGAACGAATTAATCAATTAATTTTACGCTCCCCCTCCAAAACAAGTCGACCGATTGCGCTAATATTTAACAGTTGACTTACATAGAAGTTCCTAAATCCTCATACTAAATTTTGTGTCAATAAATTCATTACATCGGCAGTTATTAGGGTTTTTGAATTGAGCCCATTCCCCTTTATTATGGGGTTTTGAATGTACAAATGAAGTTTTGTGTTGATACATTCATTACAACGGCAGTTAGAGTTTTTGAGTTAAGCCTCCTGCCCTAATACCCTCCACCTCTTTGGCCGATTTGGCTGATAATAGGTGTTGTTCTTTGTTTAAATTTGCGGAATACTACAATGTTTAATATCTTGTCAGATTTCATTTCCAAAAATTTAGTTGGAATGAAACTATCCAATAATATCTTTCATATTGCTTTCGCATAAATGTTCTGTACTCGGTTTCTTTTTCCCTAAGGTATAGAATGAGTCTAGACTCGTCATTTTCGACATTAGAAGAAAAACGACGGACTATTTACGAAAGTAAAGTTTCAACAAAAACATTTTTTTTTTCTTTCATTATTAGCAACAGAACTGAAACTCTGTTTAGTTGGTCCAGTTTATAACGGTCATGGAGCAATAATATCCGATGTT
This sequence comes from Aradus depressus, assembly GCA_963662175.1. Taxonomy (NCBI): domain Eukaryota; kingdom Metazoa; phylum Arthropoda; class Insecta; order Hemiptera; family Aradidae; genus Aradus; species Aradus depressus. Next base: position 30,964,452 of record OY759217.1, on the reverse strand, counting down.
TTCACCTCGGTGCAGAAAATATGTCAATTTACAATATGATTGTTTGAATGGTTTAGTTCGGTTTCCCCTTTTCTATAGAACTCCAATTTTTGAAAACATAAAGCCATTGTGTTTCGAAAATTGCAGACAGCAACAGTTTTCCAAACATTTGGTACTGTTGCAGAGGATAATGTCAATATTACTGTCACTCTCATAAAAATGGTGTTTTTCTCTAATGGGAACAATATAAAAAAATTAGTCGATGATTCATTGGCAATGTACTTCCCCGTAGCAAGTTAATTAACCAATTGTGTGCTTTCCTATCTTCTGGTTCCTCACACTAAATTTCGTGTCAGTACATTCTTCAGCAGTTTTTTTGCGTCTCTTAACCTTTGACTAAATTATTAATATTTCAGACAAATAAAGGGGCAAACAATAAAAAATATATATATAATAACCTTCAATCTCTTGATTATAATAAAAAAAATAAAGATATATATAAATAATGTCTATTTACACCAGTCCAGTTTTGTAGCAATAAAATTCACCAATGCACTCACTAAAAAATGCATCTCTCCAGGTGAACTATACACCAGGTTATCTTACTCTCTTCTTTTCACATGTCGATCGAAAAAAATGCGAAAACACAAATCGATTTTCGATGGCGTATACTAGTAGCTTGCCTGGATCCGAACTGAACAGGTGTAGAGATGGGTAACCACTGTGAGGAGGTTTGCCCGTGTTTATTTATCTTTAGTGTTTCGAGAGCGCCGGTAGCTCCCTTAGTTTTTTTTATCTGGGAGGTAAAATAAACTTAAGCACGCCGTCCTTCGGAAGGGACGTTAAGCGACGGTCCCGATGTCAGGTACTCGTTAAAGACTTAAAATTTAGGACTTCCACAGTAGAGTCGGGCTCATGTCCACCAGAGTTACGAATGAGCGCTCTGGTATTAGGCGATATGACCTCGTAGTTAAAGCCCGGGCATGAGTCAACCTAACCTGGAAGTATCCATATTGTTGAGAAAGTAACAGCGAAAAAAAAAAAAAAACGTTCATATTTATTTATGCGTCTTGATTGACTTTTTTCAGCCTTTCCATTGACTTTCTTTGTAGCTGTTTAGTTCAGCTACATTGTTAGTGAGAAAGCAAAAAAAAAAAATATGACGGTAATTCAGTGAGTGAGAATAGCAACAAAATTATTCAAATTACTGATTAAAATAGAAAACTCACCTTGATTAAAATCTTGATTTAAATCAGAACTGTGTACAAAACTTGTTTGGCCCCTATTAGAGATTAATTTAAAGGACCATTGATAGTTTCCCCATTAAATTACCTACTAGAAAGTTTGGATTGCTTCTTCAGCCAGTCATCTGCATACAAGAACCTTATTTAGGAACTGAAATACCAAGGGGTACACGTGCCTTCAGGCTGTTATAAGAAAATCAGGTTCTAAGTCAACGAATAAGTTTATACAGTCTGTAGATATAGTTGGGAAGCTCTTGTAGGTATCCGTATATCTCCTGGTTTCAACAGAATAATATTTTGAAAAAGTCGTATATGAATCACCTGCGATGAACTTCCCCAGAACATATTACTAAATTAACTTTTCAATATTCATCAGATGACTTACATAGTGGCTCCTAAATCCTCATACTAAATTTTGTGTCGATTAATTAATTAGATTGGCAGTTATTAATGTTTTTGATTTGAAGCCCCTCACCTGAACCCCCTTCCCTTCAGCCGATTTCGCTGGAATTTGACAGGTCAAGTCCTCATTGGGTTTTGACTTAAAAAATGAAATTTCATATCGATACATTCATTACATCGGCAGTTATTGGGGTTTTTGAGCGGTCCCGAATCGACAGGTGTTGTCCTTATGGGGAATCGGGCACAAATATTGATATATTTATTCTATCGGCAATTATTCGAGTTTTCATGTTACGCCTCCCCTCTAATCCTCCTTTTTCTTTGGTCGAGTTGACTGAAAAACAATAGGTGTCATTGTTAGAGGTTTCTGGATACACACATAAAATTATATGTCGATACATCTTTCTTTCGGGAGTTATCGTGTTCACAGACACACACATTTTGAATATAAAGGTCGGATAACATGAAATTCCGTTGTAAACTCTAATCGAATTTTTGACTAATTACATAACTTCTCCTATACTTCGTATAGCTGGGAAAGTAACAGGGCGGAAATCTGAATATATTAATTAATAATAAATTATTTTTTATTTCATTCTACATCATTGTCATCCTTCTTTATACAAAATTGTATAATATCAAGTGTTTGTTCAAGCCCTTGAAGAAAAAAAAAGATTGTGTGACAATTGAAAACTACTGTTGTAAAATATTGTGCCGGTCGCTGCGCTAGAAGCGCAGATAACGTTACTAACCTTTTCAATGTAACTAACAGAACAGCGCCCGGGTAACCTGCTTGTAATTAATATAAACATATCGGGAGATTTTCTTTTTACATAAGATACGCGTCCTAACCTCGCCCCACCACCATGGCGCAGGATCGAGGTAACGTCCCATCGTGATTATCCGTTTCAGGTTATGTTGTCCCATTATTGATAGCCACACCCCGCTCGTGCCTCACACCCACCAATATGACTTAGATGCAAAGCTCTCTCTGTAGTTGTTATCCGTGGCATGTTATCCGAGTATGTTAATCTTATCCTCCCATAACTATCCCCATTTCTATATCGCAGAAGGTTAACCTCACTTTTTGGTTATCTGTGTCAGGTTACGTTAAACTGCAATGTTTGAAAGGTAAAAAAAACAGGTGACGACTTTTATGTAAGTAAAACTGTTCTTGTGACTCCTTTGCTGTTATGTTTCTCTCTCCAATCTCAAACATAATATGTCTTAAAGACATTTCGATTCGACGCTTAAACGTGGCTTGGCGACCGAATACTATACGTATAATATAGCCGTACCGTACTGCAGTATAACTGTAAACATAAAAAAAAATTTACTACAGTTCCTTCTTAATAAGAGGGCTATTGGAGAATTGATGGAAAGATTGCCTTCCAACTGGTGTCCCCTTGGAGCAATAACGAGCACGTGTGTCAGGGAAATTAATAAAGACTTAATATCCAGAGATTAAAGCACTCGACACCAGTGTTCAACTTATCGATCTTGGGTACTTCGAAGGGCTTTACCAACTTGGCAAAGTTTCTTTTAGGTTAAGGGCCAATTACCAGGGAAGTTAGCGAGAAGGTAGCAAGCAGTGGTCAACCTGTGAGAAGAGGAAAGTCGAAGCCAAGTACCGATAATGGCTTTAAGGCTCAGCTTGCCTAAGGCCGAGCTTGCCTAAGGCTCAACTTGCCTAAGTATGTCGAGAAGAAATCATAACTCGAAATGCTTCCCCAGCTCGGTTATTTGTAATCAACTAACTTTTCTCATTCTCTCGCTAAACTCTTCGGTCAATTTAGTTTCAAATCAATCAGTGACTTGCTCAGGAACTTATATAAATTTCGTGAAAAAATTATATCGGCAGTTATTAGAAATTTGAGTATTACCCACTCCTCCTCTTATCCTTCTTTCCCTTCGATCGTTTCCGAACACACACACAAACACAGACATTTTATTTTAATGCCCAAGCTATACAAAGTATAGGGAAAGTTATCGATATATATCTGATATTCGATGCCGTTTTCACCGGATTTTTTTGTTTTCTCATTATAAAAGTTAAAAAAAAATTCTATATGTTTGTGAATATGTCTGTGAAGATAACTCCCGATAGAATGAATGTATCGATACGAAATTTAATATGTGTATCCAAAACCCTCTAAGCACCACACCTCACAAAAAACTCAATAACTACCGATGTAATGAATATATCGACATGAAATTTCATAATTAAATTAAATACCCCATAAGGATAGCATCTATTAATTGAATAATACAGAGGTATCAACTATATACTTTTTATTTACTCCACAACAGTTTCGGCAATTAACTGCCATCCTCAGGTAGTGAATCTGAACATACTAAAACCAAAAATTACTAGAATTTACGAACTGTTACAGAGCAGGTCAATCATTAACAATAGATATGTTATGTATGTAAAACGTGATAAAAAGTTAGATGATAAAATAGACAGTGAAATTACATGAAAATTTAAAACATTACACGTAACTGAAATGATATGACATAATAATATACCGAGAGTTAAAGATTGACAATGGGGTTGAACTTATCGATCTTCGTAGTTCAACATATCTTCAAAAGTGATCATTGGAGGAAATTGATGAAGACTTAATATTCTGAGAGTTAAACATTGACCATGAGGGTTCAACATATCGATTTTCGTAGTTCAACCTATCGATATTCAAAAGTGATCATTGGAGGTAATTAATGAAGACCTAATATTCTGAGAGTTCAACATTGACCGTGGGGGTTAAACATATCGATCTTCGTAGTTCAACTTATCGATCTTCAAAAGTGATCATTGGAGAAAATTAATGAAGACCTAATATCCTGAGAGTTCAACATTGACCATGAGGGTTCAACTTATCGATCAGAGCACTTCCAGGGGTCTCTCCAACTTTCTTTCTGGTTGATGGCCAATTACTGGGCCAGTCTGTAAGATAGTGCAGTACTGCGCTGGGATTGAGGAGTGGCCCAAGTGTTAGAAGGGTGAAAGTAACTGTTTCAACAAATTTAAGACTGGTTATAAATACTCGACAACTTTGGTTACCGGTTCTGTACAACGATCAGCTAAAAAATTTGGATTAAAGAAAATAAATAATGTCTTAGCCACTTAAAATAAATATGAAATTAAATATCTATGTGAAGATCTTCAAACTATGGGGCGGCTGTTTCCTTAGCAACAGAATATCATGTTCTGTTAGTTATTGTGACTCATGCCCAGGCTTTTAACTTCGAGGTCATTTTACCTACTACCAGAGCAACGAAAGAGCTGGTGGACATGAGCCCGAATCTTCTGTGAGAGTCCTAAATTTTTATTTGAGCACCGGACATCGTACAGGCTCGAGACCATTGCTTATCAGAAGGACGGCATGCTCAAGTTTTTTTCAACTCCCAGATGAAAAACCTAAGGGCCTCGCCCGAGTTTCGAGTCTCGATCTTGAGCTCAATAAGCAAGCAGGCATACCTCTGAGCTATCAGCGCCCTCGCATGTTCTGTTTTTTTTTCAAAAAAATATTACTTCTCCAGCTGTACGAAGTATAAGGGGGTCGATTACAATTTTGATGTAGAATTTTCACCAAAATTGCATTTTTTCCGACCCCTGGTTCCAATTATGAAAAAAAAAAATCAATTTCATTCTCCTTTCAAAATCAATCGAGCGTTTGGACTAAAAGTCAGTAGTTGACTACTTAAGGACCCCTGAATGATAGGTACTAAATTTTGTGTCGATATTAAGGTTAATGAGTTGAGCCCCCTCCCATCCTTCCCTTCCGGCTGATTCCGCTTATTATTGAAAGGAATTCCTATAAGGAATTTTTGTGTTAAAACCCTCCCCAAATACCAGCTTCTCTTTTGCTGATTTGACTAAAATTCAATAGAAGTAGTTCTTATTGGGTTCTGAATACACATAAAAATTGTGATATATTCATATCGTGTTCACAGACACACACAAATTAATTTTTGGAATCAAGAGACCAGAAAATAAGAAATTCCGTTGAAAACTAATATTGAGTTGACTGATTACATAATACATTTTGTATAGCTTGAAATGTAAAAGCCTTTTTCTGTATGTGAACACGATAACTGATTGAATAAATGTATCGACACATATGAGTATATTATGTATCTAGATATATGTGCTAAACGCTTCATTGGTTTCAGGGGAGGGACACTCATAGAATGAATGTATCGACACATACGAGTATATTGTATATCCAGATATCCGCGGATTTATAAGTCTCTATGCAAGTCAACTATCGATTTTTAGCCAAAACGCTTCATTGGTTTCAGGGGAGGGACACTGATAGAATGAATGTATCGACACATACGAGTATATTGTATATCCAGATATCCGCGGATTTATAAGTCTCTATGCAAGTCAATTATCGATTTTTAGGCAAAAGGCTTCATTGGTTTTAGAGGGAGGAGCACTGATAGAATGAATGTATCGACACATACGAGTGTATTATATATCCAGATATATGCGGATTTATATCTCTCTATGCAAGTCCATACAACTATCGATTTTTAGCCAAAACGCTTCATTGGTTTTAGAGGGAGGGGCACTGATAGAATGAATGTATCGACACGTACGAGTATATTATGTATCCGCCGATTTATAAGTCTCTATGCAAGTCAACTATCGATTTTTAGCCAAAACGCTTCAGTGATTTTAGAGTGAGAAGAGACATAATTAATTCCTGCTTAAGAAGTACATTTCTGGTGCTTCAACGACTTTTTTTTTTTGTATTTGACCTACAAAACGCTAGAACACTGCAGACTCTAACATACTTGAGGCAGAGTCAAGAAAAAAAAGTAATTCTGCCCTGACTACAATGAGGGTCCTATCTTAAAGGCAGCGACTTAATGTTCTTTCAATTTACATGCTTGGGAGGCACTTCGTTTAGGAATGAACCCAAAGAATTCCTAAACGTAGACAGAACACATTAAAAGTCTCATAAAAATTCCAGGGTTTGCTTCCCATCTGTCTTTCTAACAAATACACCAGCCACTACCAAGCGATATTTGAAGAATCTTCTCTCCTTCTGTCTTTCTTAGCTCCCCAGTAATTCATTTTTAGTAGGTACTCTTTTATACTTGGTGTTTCTGTATGTACATTTATCTTTTCCAGCTTTACAAAGTATAGGGGAAGTTATGTAATCGGTCAAATATTCGATACGGAGTTTTAAAACCCGGCACCTATTATTTTTCAGTCAAATTGGACTTACTAACTCACTATTAATTGTCCTGACACAAACTAAGTCTTTAAAAATTACAAATGATTTTCGAGTATGTACTTCTTCAGCTCGATTTAATCAACTAAGTTTCGTTTTCCCTTCAAAACCAATTTACTAATTCACAATTTCCTGTAGAAGTTGTTGCAGGTATACTAAATTTTGCTTTCTACAGTAGTTTTCGAAAAGGGCCCTAAACAATTTCGAAAGTTCAAGACGTGCAATTTTTAAGAAAGTGCACGTATTTTAAGAATTTCAATTAACATTTGAATTTCTTCTAAAGATAATAATGAGATGCCATCTATCTTGTTTCCCTAAATTTGCAAAAATGTTAAGTTCTAATCCAAAGGTATAAATTATATTATTGGGTTAACAGAGAAAATGAATAGCATAGAATAGAGAACACATATTGGGTTTATTTAAATTAACCTACATTATAAATTTAAAAACTAAGATTGAAAAAAAAATCAAATTATTTAAAAGAAAAATCTTTCAAACTAAACTCTAAAATGTCCGAATACATTTTTTTCGTTCTGTGTTGATATAGTGGAAATAATAATGAATAAAATAAAATTATAGATAAAACACTTTTTTGAACACTTATATTGTCTAATTCCACAAACATATACTTAAATGTGTACCGGTTTCGGCTTACGCCATCGTCGGCACAATGTTCAACAATAATTGAGATATTAGCCAGGCATACATATTTATATTAACCTAAGAGTACCTGAGGTGAAAGGGTCCCCTTCCTCTGGTAAGACCAGGAGGTGGAAGTCTCTATTCTAACTGTAATAACTAACCGTGCACTTATTTGAAAAACAAGAAAATAAAATTAAATGTAGTAACATAAGTAGCCTATATATTGTACATTTGTTATATTGTCTTCTTGTAATGTTAGTTTTTAGTTTTATTTTAATTTTATTTTCTTGTTTTTCAAATAAGTGCACAGTTAGTTATTACAGTTAGAATAGAGATCCCACCTCCTGGTTTTACCAGAGGAAGGGGACCCTTTCCCCTCAGGTACTCTTAGGTTAATATAAATATCTATGCCTGGCAAATATCTGAATTATTGTTGAACATTGTGCTGACGATGGCGTAAGCCGAAACCGGTACACATTTAAGTATATGTTTGTGGAATTAGACAATATAAGTGTTCAAAAAAGTGTTTTATCTATCATTTTATTTTATAAACTCTAAAACTACTTAGTCTCCATTCTTTTTTCATATAGCCATTTTTTTTAAATTCTTATTTTGGGCATAATATGCACATATTAATAATTAAACAAAGTACCTTTGCCCATCTACGTTTTTCCACTGTTAATTTTTCGCTCCTATATGGTTCACTTCTCTCACTCAGACTCCTTAACCCTAACAACTGTCTCTCTATTGTGCACACTACACCTTATTGGTTAAAAATTGATATGTCTAAAACAGGGACTTCTGATCCTCATTCTAAATATCGTATTATTACATACGTTATAGTTATTAGTTAGTTATTATGACCATGCCTGGATTTTAACTACAAGATCATATCGCCTACTACCAGAGCTCTCTTTAGTCACTCTGGAGGACATGAGCCCGATCTACTATAGGAGTTCTAAATTTTGCCTACCCTAAATTTTTATTCAGCTAGGGTAAGGGTTCTTTGAGTAACTGAAATCGTACCATACCTTAATGTCCCATATGAAAGACAGCGTGCTTAAGTTTTTTTTACCTCCCAGATGAGCTACCAGCGCCCTCTACATTCGTTATACATGTTATTAGGGTATATGTTGAGTCGATAAATTCATTACATCGGCAATTATTGGCGCTGAACATAGAAGTATATTTTGCCGTTGTAATGAATGTATTGACACGAAATATCATATTTAGAGTCAAAACCCAATAAGAACATAACAAGTCACGTTGCAGCGACTTTTTAAATTGCTGTAAATAACTAAATTTCTTGTCCGTGATATTAATATTTTTAGGATTTTTGAATTTTGAACATACCTTAGGACTCATAAGTTATGAGACCGTGAAGAAATCATTAAAAAAATTATATTTAAAAATCAACAGTCTAGGCTAAAAATCAATAGTTCACTAACATAGGAGCTTCTGAATCCTCATACTAAATTTCATGTCGATACGTTCATTCTCGTACATTCATTGAATCGGTAGTTATCAGAGTTTTTGAATTGAGGCCCCCCCTCCACTTAATTCCTTTGATATATATATATATTTTTTTTTGATCTTATGTACGGTGCATATTAGCCATGACTCTTATAATGGTGTTTTACCTATTTATTTACAACATCCATGGCCCCGGGAGAGAGTTCTATGTACGAAATAAAACTCACTCCCAGACGGGATTCGAACCCGCAAGCCGTGGTGTGACCAGGCGACCAAAGCTCTACGCTCTAGCCCGCACGGCCACCATGACTTCTCAGATAGTTAATAGTGAATCACCGGCTATGTCACCCTTTGTTTCCAATTCTATACTCACCTAGGGATCTTTAACGAGTACCGGACTTCGTACAGGCTCGAGACTTCCGCTTAAAGTCTCTTCCAAAGGACGGCGTGCTCAAGATTTTTTCACCTCTCCAAAAAAAAAACTGTTTCGAACCCGCGATCTTGCTACCCTTGAGCTGCTAACTGAGCTACTGCCGCTCTAGTTTTTATAATTATACAACGCTAGTAGTTTATATAATTTCATCAAATCTAGTAAATCGAGCATATTAATTGAATATCTCGTCAAATACTTTCTAAAAGTAGAAACTCGAATGTACGGCCATAGCAGGACGTTATTTAACCAAATTAGTGATAGTAATTTGTTATCATGTGTTATTATTATTAATGATTCCAATGCCTTATTTCATTGAGCTAGCATTATTTCCAATTATGTTTAAGTGAACACTAATATTAAAACTATTCGACCCGTGGGAACAGACAACATTTTTCTGTAAAAATGTTCTTTAAAAAACTTTCAAAGTTAGTTTTTTTTATAATTTATGAACAGCTTAAAAATGGGTTTGTGACTCGTCTAGCCTAGGAAGCCTATAAATGGATCGATCCCATGGCACTCCCTCCTTATTTCACTTTTTTTCGTTTTCCCTTTTTTTTGGAAATAGAAGATCCATATTTAATTAATAATCATTGAAATTACCACTAAAATTACCTTTTACTTTCCCAGCAATACGAAGTATAGGGGAAGTTATGTAATCGATCATAAATTCCATTATCAACGGAATTTCATGTTTTCCGAACTCTCTGATTCCCAAATGAAAAAAAAATGTGTGTCTATTAGCACGTTAACTTCCGATAGAGTGATTGTATTGACATAATATTAATAATAATAATAATAATTTATTTCCGTTAAACCAATACATGGTAATAGGATACGTCAAATGAATTTATACATTATGATAGCGTATAAATTAGATTTATAACTACTTGAGTCTAACACTTCTATGATTAGTAGTAACAAAAAAACCATTAAAAAAAGTAAAATTAAATTAATAAAAACTGTACAAATAAATATTTAGAAATATATGAGTATATAAAAAAATATATATATAAAAAAATAATAAAAAAAAATAATAATAATACAAGATACGTTCATAATAAGTAGACACATTTTTCAATTTAATAAAGGTAACTATTTTTCAAAGAAAACTCTTCGGAAGTGTCTTTATCCCCCAACGATGTTTCGGGACGTTCCTACGTCCCATCATGTGGCGAGATATAGAAAAGAAAGAAAACAATGTACCTAACTATAACAATATATGAAAAATAATATATAGGTATATCTTAGTCAATTATAAATGAATGTATGAAAATGTCTAAAATAAAAAAAATATATATAAATGAATAAATAAAACAATAACGTACATTGGACTGACTTTTAAGGTGTGGAGGAACTCTGCCCAAAACATAAAAATGAAAGCTTTGCATCAAATAATGATTTTGGATATGAAAAACGATTCTTTATTGTGATTATATTATTCTTTTTGAATTTTATATGTGTATCCAGAACCATCTAAGAATAAAACCCATTAATTTTCAGCGGAATCAACCAAAGAGAAGGGATCAGAAGGGTGCTCAATTCAAAAACCCTAATAGTGTATGTTGTTTAGTCTACAAGGTTCGTAATGTAAACACACGGCTAATCCCTCTCTGAGTCAGATAGTCCCAGTCAGTCCCATGCTATAGTTGCCCGTGAGTGGACCTATTTTAAGTTTCTATTTATTGCCGTATTTTATTACGGCCCTCCTTCCTTTTTTTGGTTTTCTTGAACTTCTTTTTTGGACTTGCTACCTGCCAGTGTCCCCGTTCAACTTTGTCTTCGTTCGTCCGATGAGCTTCGTTCTTCAGATCTCACCGTACTTCGGGTTCCATCATCCTTCGAAGATCATCATTTTTGTTTGTATTTTAATTTCACTATTTTCACCACACTGTGGTTGTCAACATATAGATATTTATCATTTTATTTTTATTTTCATCGTGATCTCACGTTAATATTTTCAGTTTTAATTACATATGGGGTATTCAAACATTGTTTCTTATGGAACTACTTTCGTTGTAGGTAGTCCACAGTCGATTGTATTTTTTATTATATTACTTTTATTATACCTATATATATATTTTTTTTTTTTGAGGGCGCCGGTAGCTCAGTGGTATGCGTGCTTGTCTTCTGAGCTCAAGAACGTGGGTTCGAAACCCGACCGAGGCCCTTAGTTTATTTTATCTGGGAGGTAAAATAAACTTAAGCACGCCGTCCTTCGGATGGGACGTTAAGCAATGGTCCCGAGCCTGTACGATGTCAGGTACTCGTTACAGACCCCCCTAGGTGAATGAAAATTTAGGGTAGGTACGCAAAATTTAGGACTCACACAGTAGAGCCGGGCTCATGTCCACCAGAGTGACGAAAGAGCGCTCTGGTTGTAGGCGATATAACCTCGTAGGTAAAGCCAGGGCATGAGTCATAAAACCTAACCTAACCTATATTTTTTTTACATTGTTCTCAGTATTATTATTATTATTATTTTGTTCCCCCTTTATTTTTGTTCTCCGTTTCCCTATCATGTGCTTGTCAATAATTAAGAAGTTCCGGTGAAATTACATTTTTTTGAGGATTTCTCTATTCCCTAAAGAATAGAGAGCCTTGAATTAACCAGATGTATTGACATGAAACTTTAAATTTATATTCGAAACCTCATAAGGATGTCAGCTATTCATTTTCTTCTATATCGGTCGAAGGTAAGGGACACTGCCGATGTAATATGCATTTAGTATGAGGATTCAGAAATTACAATGGATGAATTTTTTTTTTTTTTTTTTTCGGCCTTATGCCTTATGAACGATGAATATCAGCCATATTGGTTATTTACACAACATCCATGGCCTTTATGGGAGAGAGTATCTCTGAAATAAAACCCTCTCCCTGACGGGATTCGAACCCGTAACCATGGTAAGATAATAGGACCAAAGCATATACCCAGTAACGCCAGGACGATATGAACTTAAAAGAGGGAAGGGGGAGGAAGTGTAATCAGCACAATAGGGGTTGATATAAGAAAGTCCTGTTATGTACATAATACATATTTTATTTTTTTTATTTAGAAATGGCGGAAGTTGCGCAGTGGAAGGATTTATATTACAATTATTCACGTCTGACACACCGTATCTAAATTTTCTCGTAACCACTTTCGCAGATGGAATAGACATTTTGGTGTTATGACGTCAGTAGGGGAGAAAAGGGGACTCTGGCGCAGGGCTAAAGGGCAACTGGGTTAGTATCCTTTTTCAGTGCAGGGGCAACTCTTCCCTCCTCCCACCGCCCCTCCTCATCATCCTTACTATATTAATACCTTCTTTATACTAATTCATCACATTACCCCCCTCCCAATTTTTATTTCATGATTTAATCTTACATCCCCTCATGTCAGTAAACACATCCAATGTGCTTCCCCATATTGATTGTAATCTCCTCTAATATTTTATTGTAATCCTACTTCCCCACATCAATTATCCTAAAATCATAATTCGTAAATCCTGCTTCCTCAGATCAATTGTACTTCTCCTTCTAAACCTGGAATATTTTCAGAACAACCTCAATAGGAACCCTTACACCGGCACCCCATCCAAAATATTTTTCAAGACCGGCATACATTCACTTTTACTTCCTCATACTAATCCTCCTTCAACCCTCAGTTCAGCGGTATAGTCAATCCATCTCAATTTTCTCACTTATACTTCCCCACATAAATTGTCTAATTTTTTTTCTCTACTTGTCTACATCCGAGCAATTTTCTTTAGATTTCATCATAGTCCAGTAATTTTAGCTTCGGCACCATCCTGCTTCGCCCAACTCCTACAACCTCTCCTCTAGATCGGCTAACATTTTCATCATAACCCGGTCTACCCATACATACACCTACACCCATTAACCTCTCACTCGCTCTAGGGCTAGGTCTAGGTCCAGAGGTCTCATGGAAACATTCTTAGGCGGTATATTTAACTTACATTTATTTTCTTCGTAGGCTGCTTCTCATCTCCAACACTTTCTTAGGATGATTCTCACCAGCATCTCTACATCAGGTATCTGTAACAGACTTTACAGGGGTGTGTATTTCTTTTAGTTCGCTTTATTGATTAATCAATAAACCGGTAAGCCTCTTCACCAGCGTCAAGGTAGAAATACGTCGAAGAGGTGGGGTGGGATTAGGGAAGGAATAAAAGCTCGAGTCAGGGCTTCTCTTCAATCTTTAGGTTTTTCTTTTGTACAGGTTTACGGGTTTTACACCACGCCAGTGACCAATTAGGTTTACGGGTTTTCACACCACGCCAGTGACCAATTAGGTTTACAGGTTTTCACACCACGCCAGTGACCATTCAAAAACCAAGAGATATCAGATCAGTCTAGATTAAGCCTCAAGAGGATTTTAGGAATGGGATGGGAATAGGAATGTTTTCCGATATTTAAGTGCCCTCGGAAAAACGGGTAGCCAGGTTATACCTCCCAGCACTAGGTTTGAATTGAGTAATGTCCATGAGCTAAGGTATGAACCCCATCAGATAAAACTACTCTTTTGTCATCCTCGGGGGATAAAGCTTTTTTATTTATTCTAACGCTAAACAGCTCATGTTTCTTAGACTGAATCATTTTCATGTCTGTATATACTATTTTTCCTTCAAAAAGTGATTTCTCAAAATCTTGCAACGATATATTTTTTTCAACGGCTGCTTTCTTAACACCTTTAATACATTTTTTAATTTTTTTACTTATATCCATAGCATATATCTTCGGTTTTAGTCCTACGAATTTATTAATGATAACCCCATTAGTCTCATCTTTAAACTTGCCTAGAATTTTTTTATTTAAAACAGAATAGCAAGGATGATTCTGCGGGAAATCAGACGTATCAAAATAATTCTCCATCGCTTTCATGTCCTGATACCAGTCGGGTGTATTAATTAAATAAACTAAGCTGTCCGTATCTGTGTACATTAATTTTAGAGTATTAGGATTATATTTTTTCATCATTACATTATAGTGAAAATCGTACATCACAGTTTTGGACAAATCTAAAATCGACATGCCTACATATATAGGCTTATTAAATAATAATTTTGTTTTACTCATAGTTACAGATACTAAGTTTTCATGATAAATTATCCTGTCTAGAAAGTTAGCTTTGGCGATCAGTTTCATTAATTTTTTAGAGTCTGTAACTAGCATCATGTTCATACGGTTTCTTATGTTCTCCATAGTTTTCCCGAAGACAGCGTTATTCAAAAGTTTGTAAAAATCTTTTTCAAAGTCATTTTTCGCCTTTTTACGAAGCTCAGTATTACAATCAATGTATGACTGTAACCAACGAGACTGTCGAAATTGTATCGCTCTATGAATTTTTTTAACTTTTAAGCCATGTTTAATCGCTTGCTTTAAGTTGACGTAATGCACAACATATCGCTCGCGAGGATTGAAATGAGCAACTAATTTGTTTACTTTCCCGCCTGGAGGACTCACTGTCTCAGGTAAAAATGGTAAATCGTTATGAGCTGTGTGTAACTCGGAGGGATAGACTACGTCAACCTCCAGAATACATCCTAATTCTCCATTATCAGCCAAGTTTTCAATATTTATGCTTTCGGGGTCTTTCACCCATTCAAAACCCCCATAAGGTAGAGGTCTACTCATCGCATGTCCATAAAGATTATTTGCGTCTAAGTATGCAATATAAGAGGATTCCTTTTCCGGATCATACTCGGGCATATAACTATTATTAGCACTCGCATACCGGTGGGATACTTGACATAAACCTCCCCTGATCCCCCGCTCAAAGAATAATATCATGTCATAATCCATTAATTGTTCCAACTTCACCTTAGTATGCTTCAACATCGCATCCCATGTCATCCCAGGAGCAGTGAAATAATGTGCGGGGTCCACCTTATGACTATTAAGCATAACATCTCGGAAATTCTGGAAAATATCCGCGAGGATGAGTACATCCGTTTTAAGATAGATGTCGCTGTATTCTCCAAGGGTAGAGCACTTGAACATATCCCAAACACGTAGCCCACGCTCATAGTCCTCTTCACTCAACGGGGTATCAGTCAAAGTATTATAAAATTTTTCCCGGGGAGGTAGACATTTCTCATCCAGTTTTTCCCAAGCATCAACATAATCGTAACAGAAAACCCCTTTTTTGATCACAAGAGGAAGCTGATCCTCAGTAAAGTACTTAGAGGTTTCCCTAAAGGCTGTTTTTGGAAGCACGCTAGCCATATAGTCAAGACTACGACCTAAAAAGCGATAAGAGTCGATAAATCGAAGCTTAACACCGTGAACATGCTTAGTGAAGCTTATATATTTCTCCTCAGTATTTGGAATCACATCAACCCGCTCTGAATCTTTACCCAGCTCCATAACTATAATGTTTGCATCATAATTCGATAGATTATGAAAAATTACAGGTATATATGAGGGGGTTTTACACCGTAGGTTGCAACTATTACAGGCTGCTCCTCTATATTTTCCGGTCAAGTGATCATGATCCTTTACTTTAGGATTAATCTCAGAGAAACTCCCTTCACAAAGGTAACAATTTTGATCTTTTTCCCACTTCATCTCCTCGGCTTTGGTTATAATGATGGGAATATTTTTTTTATAAATTTCTGAAATTTTGAAAGCTAATGAATCGATGTACTTGATAAAGTGAGCACCCGCATCTTCACCTCTATAAATGTATGGAGGTATATTCATAGAACCATCGGATACTACGTGCACGCAAAAAGACATGGGCACATGTCGCTGATAAGGAACAGTCGCCTTTGATGTATCTTCAGAGAGGGGAGTCAACATGGTTTCAAAGTCAGCGTAAATTACGAAAGGGAGTCGGAGCTGCCGCTCAACATTTTTGAATTCCAAAATGGAGTCCTTAGGGAGCTCTATTCTAACAGGGCTGTTTTTATCGCAGTATATCTTATGCTTCCTCAGTTTTTCCTCCCCCGACTTACCGTACTGATTGTCAAAATGCTGAAAGCATCGCTTGCAAATTATAATTTTGTTTTTATGCTTAGTAATTTGTGACCGTACGAGCCTTTCGAAATTTTTAATGTATACATAATGCTGCTTAACACCATTATCCAACAGCAACAAATCGCGGTGCTGGGTTTTTTCGGTTTCGACAATTTTAATAGGGTACACATTATTGTTTTCGTCCAACCCGAACACATTTATAGAAATATTATTGATTTTTTCAAATTTTTTTATTTCATTCAAAGGAGTCGGGAAAGATACACAAGAGAAGTCATACCCGTGCTCCAAATTTTTATAGTTATTTACCCGCTGAGGATCCTTTCCTACAAATTTTGCTAGGATGGAATACTGAAAACAGAGGTGGTCCAAGTTTTTAACATTTACACATGCTTTCCGGGCTTCAATGTTTATAGGTAAGGGAATGTAGGTACTTCCACGAAGAGGTTGGTATCGATTTATACGCATCCTTAAGCCATCCACGGCAGTAAGAAACCATCCGCTCTTCTTCATTTGCGCTTCTTCCATCTCAACAGTTAATCTCTTAAAAGATACATCTAAGTATTCGTCTATATTGGTATCCTTAAAGATAGGACGATTTTTAGTCTTGAAAGCTTTATCCGTTAGATCGCCTACGACATTTTCAAACAAGCACTCTACTAGGAAATTAACTTTTAAAGCCGAATGGATCTGAAGTTGTTCCAAGATTTTTTTCTTTAAGCAATCACGCACATCTTCCAAAAAGCATGCCAGGTCCCCGTGTTTATTGGATCTTACAAAATAAGACTTAACTCTACCCTCGAAAGAAGTATCATAGAGAACCAGATTAGACTCATTAGGTACAAGCTTTAATAAAGTTTTCTTAAGAGGCTCATTTTTAGTTGTTTTCATAACCGGAACATCATTACACACAGACTCATGTCGACTACCATTAAACCTATTGGGAAACTCATGGCCGCAGTGTTTACACTTATAGACCTTTCCACAACTAAGTTCATGTCGCTTTAGGTGACAGGATTTATTGAAACTCGACTTGCAATGTTTACACACAAAATTATTAGGTCTAACCCCATGATTTAAAGCCATATGTATGTCAAAATCCATTTTAAGGAGTATTTCATCTCCACAATAATTGCACTTATGCATGATAAATCAGTATTTACCCCAAGATAACCGAATGTTTAAAGTACAATTCACCTTCACAGATCTCAGCGATGTTGCCACCTCAAAGTCTCAATGAAGACTGAAACACAGCTTATTCTTATAGGATGGAGGAACCGATCAAACCTGAAGGGAGCCGCTTATAGCCGAACACATCCGATGATAGACGAGTCAAACGATTGCTGACACCTGTTAACAACATATATATTAAATTTAATAAAACTATAGAAAAATTCAATATTTAAAAAATTACTGAATACAACACGCTTTGAATTATTTTTTAATCTAATACATAGGATGGCATTCTCAAAAGTGTAGGTAGATGATTTTTCCCACATATTCTCCAATCGGAAAAATTACTGAATACAACACACTTTGAATAAGATTTTTAATTATAATACATGTATAACACCGAAGGACGGCATGCTCAGAATTGTAAGTAGACGCTTCTTCCGAATATTATCCCAATCGGAAAGTTTACTGAATACAACACACTTTGAATAAGATTTTTAAATGTAATACTGTTTAGCGGAGGAGGGTATACTGAGTCTCCATTGGTAACGTCACTGCACGGGACCCTCGTTACAGACAGGGATGGTGTTCCGATGATTACCCTGGCTTTAGCTGGATATATTCAGTATATTAGTAGATCTGTTCGGGAATTTCTCGAACCCTGAGTGAGAGTCCACTAGTTAGACCAATTGTATCGAAAGATTCCAACTAGTTGCCTCCTTAACCCAGAGCTGCCGAGAGAGCAGGAGCCGATGATAACCGAATGCCCTCTCAATAAGCCTATTTTTTGACTACATAGACTTAGTACACAGAGATAATAAAAAAGTAGGTAATATTCGGTTAAATTCAATATTTTACATAAATTGGGATAATTTCCGGAGAAATAGCTAACTTTATGTAAACGCTACAATGTCAAATATATAAATCACCCACCAAAAGTTTAACTGAAATATGTAAAATATAGGTTAGCGCAAAAACAAAAGTAAATATACAAGAAAACTATATCAAAAACATGGTACACAGACCATTTAGCTAAAATATGTGCAATAATCACAGAATAGATCATCATAAAATTAATAATATTAAACCTTAAAATATAAATAGCCAAAAGTATACTAACTTGATAGAAAATTGGTTGATTGCATTAACAGATCAACTAGAAAGTGTAATACCTCATTAACGCCTGCTGACCGAAGAACACAAAAAATTTTTTTAAAATAAATTAATGATTTTAAAAATTAAAAATAATATGTTCTCCTCCAATAATATTGAAAGCAAAAGGTGAGTTTAATATAAGTATTTCAATTCACTAGTTCTAATGTAGAGAGCGTCCTTATTGAGATAGAGACTTGTATAGACTGAAACATAGGAGCAACGCTCAGCGAAGGGGAGAGGGGGGGACTGCAAGACTCGACAGGCACTGACATGTTCTCTGAACCTCGTCACCTAGAGACTTTCACTATATCAAGGATTTACATACACATTATAAGCACATTGATTATATAAGAAATGATTCTTCATATGTTATTCTTATCGAACACATGTAAAACATTATGAACATAAAGAAGAAAAAATATATATATACGTGATGTGGCCATTATAGAAGGTTCTTCTACCAGCCACTCAACTACCAGAGAACATGAAATAAGTTTTGAATAATACTATTCTTATAGAAAAGGTTGAACACAATACCAATTTATTTATTTATTTTTCTCTGGTGGCTAATAAATTGGGATAATTTCCGGAGAAATAGCTAATTTTATGCTGACCGAAGAACACAAAAAAAAAAAATTTAAATAAATTAATGATTTAAAAAATTAAAAATAATATGTTTTCCTCCAATAATATTGAAAGCAAAAGGTAAGTTTAATATAAGTATTTCAATTCACTATCTCTAATGTAGGGAGCGTCCTCATTGGGATAGAGACTTGTATAGACTTAAACATGCATGGTCTACAGTTATCCAAACATGGGTTAGAGCTGTATGAATTAAAAAGCATGTAGTGTGGCTCCTACCGAAGGATGGTGTGCTCAGGGCGTTGAAATGCATGACTCCTGCGAGGTAGCTGAAGGATCCTGAAGGATGGTGTAGATGATCCTGTGTTCCTGTGGTAGAATGTGGGGAGGAGTGATCCTGTGTTCCTGTGGTACAACGTTATGATGGGGTGATCCTGTGCTCCTGTGCCAGAACATACTTCTCCCATCTACTTGGTAGGAGCACAGGAGCAGAAGATCACCCTTTCACAACATTCTACCACAGGAGCACAGGATCACCCCATCATAACGTTGTACCACAGGAACACAGGATCACTCCTCCCCACATTCTACCACAGGAACACAGGATCATCTACACCATCCTTCAGGATCCTTCAGCTACCTCGCAGGAGTCATGCATTTCAACGCCCTGAGCACACCATCCTTCGGTAGGAGCCACACTACATGCTTTTTAATTCATACAGCTCTAACCCATGTTTGGATAACTGTAGACCATGCATGTTTAAGTCTATACAAGTCTCTATCCCAATGAGGACGCTCCCTACATTAGAGATAGTGAATTGAAATACTTATATTAAACTTACCTTTTGCTTTCAATATTATTGGAGGAAAACATATTATTTTTAATTTTTTAAATCATTAATTTATTTAAATTTTTTTTTTTTTGTGTTCTTCGGTCAGCATAAAATTAGCTATTTCTCCGGAAATTATCCCAATTTATTAGCCACCAGAGAAAAATAAATAAATAAATTGGTATTGTGTTCAACCTTTTCTATAAGAATAGTATTATTCAAAACTTATTTCATGTTCTCTGGTAGTTGAGTGGCTGGTAGAAGAACCTTCTATAATGGCCACATCACGTATATATATATTTTTTCTTCTTTATGTTCATAATGTTTTACATGTGTTCGATAAGAATAACATATGAAGAATCATTTCTTATATAATCAATGTGCTTATAATGTGTATGTAAATCCTTGATATAGTGAAAGTCTCTAGGTGACGAGGTTCAGAGAACATGTCAGTGCCTGTCGAGTCTTGCAGTCCCCCCCTCTCCCCTTCGCTGAGCGTTGCTCCTATGTTTCAGTCTATACAAGTCTCTATCTCAATAAGGACGCTCTCTACATTAGAACTAGTGAATTGAAATACTTATATTAAACTCACCTTTTGCTTTCAATATTATTGGAGGAGAACATATTATTTTTAATTTTTAAAATCATTAATTTATTTTAAAAAAATTTTTTGTGTTCTTCGGTCAGCAGGCGTTAATGAGGTATTACACTTTCTAGTTGATCTGTTAATGCAATCAACCAATTTTCTATCAAGTTAGTATACTTTTGGCTATTTATATTTTAAGGTTTAATATTATTAATTTTATGATGATCTATTCTGTGATTATTGCACATATTTTAGCTAAATGGTCTGTGTACCATGTTTTTGATATAGTTTTCTTGTATATTTACTTTTGTTTTTGCGCTAACCTATATTTTACATATTTCAGTTAAACTTTTGGTGGGTGATTTATATATTTGACATTGTAGCGTTTACATAAAGTTAGCTATTTCTCCGGAAATTATCCCAATTTATGTAAAATATTGAATTTAACCGAATATTACCTACTTTTTTATTATCTCTGTGTACTAAGTCTATGTAGTCAAAAAATAGGCTTATTGAGAGGGCATTCGGTTATCATCGGCTCCTGCTCTCTCGGCAGCTCTGGGTTAAGGAGGCAACTAGTTGGAATCTTTCGATACAATTGGTCTAACTAGTGGACTCTCACTCAGGGTTCGAGAAATTCCCGAACAGATCTACTAATATACTGAATATATCCAGCTAAAGCCAGGGTAATCATCGGAACACCATCCCTGTCTGTAACGAGGGTCCCGTGCAGTGACGTTACCAATGGAGACTCAGTATACCCTCCTCCGCTAAACAGTATTACATTTAAAAATCTTATTCAAAGTGTGTTGTATTCAGTAAACTTTCCGATTGGGATAATATTCGGAAGAAGCGTCTACTTACAATTCTGAGCATGCCGTCCTTCGGTGTTATACATGTATTATAATTAAAAATCTTATTCAAAGTGTGTTGTATTCAGTAATTTTTCCGATTGGAGAATATGTGGGAAAAATCATCTACCTACACTTTTGAGAATGCCATCCTATGTATTAGATTAAAAAATAATTCAAAGCGTGTTGTATTCAGTAATTTTTTAAATATTGAATTTTTCTATAGTTTTATTAAATTTAATATATATGTTGTTAACAGGTGTCAGCAATCGTTTGACTCGTCTATCATCGGATGTGTTCGGCTATAAGCGGCTCCCTTCAGGTTTGATCGGTTCCTCCATCCTATAAGAATAAGCTGTGTTTCAGTCTTCATTGAGACTTTGAGGTGGCAACATCGCTGAGATCTGTGAAGGTGAATTGTACTTTAAACATTCGGTTATCTTGGGGTAAATACTGATTTATCATGCATAAGTGCAATTATTGTGGAGATGAAATACTCCTTAAAATGGATTTTGACATACATATGGCTTTAAATCATGGGGTTAGACCTAATAATTTTGTGTGTAAACATTGCAAGTCGAGTTTCAATAAATCCTGTCACCTAAAGCGACATGAACTTAGTTGTGGAAAGGTCTATAAGTGTAAACACTGCGGCCATGAGTTTCCCAATAGGTTTAATGGTAGTCGACATGAGTCTGTGTGTAATGATGTTCCGGTTATGAAAACAACTAAAAATGAGCCTCTTAAGAAAACTTTATTAAAGCTTGTACCTAATGAGTCTAATCTGGTTCTCTATGATACTTCTTTCGAGGGTAGAGTTAAGTCTTATTTTGTAAGATCCAATAAACACGGGGACCTGGCATGCTTTTTGGAAGATGTGCGTGATTGCTTAAAGAAAAAAATCTTGGAACAACTTCAGATCCATTCGGCTTTAAAAGTTAATTTCCTAGTAGAGTGCTTGTTTGAAAATGTCGTAGGCGATCTAACGGATAAAGCTTTCAAGACTAAAAATCGTCCTATCTTTAAGGATACCAATATAGACGAATACTTAGATGTATCTTTTAAGAGATTAACTGTTGAGATGGAAGAAGCGCAAATGAAGAAGAGCGGATGGTTTCTTACTGCCGTGGATGGCTTAAGGATGCGTATAAATCGATACCAACCTCTTCGTGGAAGTACCTACATTCCCTTACCTATAAACATTGAAGCCCGGAAAGCATGTGTAAATGTTAAAAACTTGGACCACCTCTG
This sequence comes from Aradus depressus, assembly GCA_963662175.1. Lineage (NCBI taxonomy): Eukaryota > Metazoa > Arthropoda > Insecta > Hemiptera > Aradidae > Aradus > Aradus depressus. The sequence goes on along the minus strand of OY759217.1, from coordinate 30,941,624 downwards.
TTTTCAGTATTCCATCCTAGCAAAATTTGTAGGAAAGGATCCTCAGCGGGTAAATAACTATAAAAATTTGGAGCACGGGTATGACTTCTCTTGTGTATCTTTCCCGACTCCTTTGAATGAAATAAAAAAATTTGAAAAAATCAATAATATTTCTATAAATGTGTTCGGGTTGGACGAAAACAATAATGTGTACCCTATTAAAATTGTCGAAACCGAAAAAACCCAGCACCGCGATTTGTTGCTGTTGGATAATGGTGTTAAGCAGCATTATGTATACATTAAAAATTTCGAAAGGCTCGTACGGTCACAAATTACTAAGCATAAAAACAAAATTATAATTTGCAAGCGATGCTTTCAGCATTTTGACAATCAGTACGGTAAGTCGGGGGAGGAAAAACTGAGGAAGCATAAGATATACTGCGATAAAAACAGCCCTGTTAGAATAGAGCTCCCTAAGGACTCCATTTTGGAATTCAAAAATGTTGAGCGGCAGCTCCGACTCCCTTTCGTAATTTACGCTGACTTTGAAACCATGTTGACTCCCCTCTCTGAAGATACATCAAAGGCGACTGTTCCTTATCAGCGACATGTGCCCATGTCTTTTTGCGTGCACGTAGTATCCGATGGTTCTATGAATATACCTCCATACATTTATAGAGGTGAAGATGCGGGTGCTCACTTTATCAAGTACATCGATTCATTAGCTTTCAAAATTTCAGAAATTTATAAAAAAAATATTCCCATCATTATAACCAAAGCCGAGGAGATGAAGTGGGAAAAAGATCAAAATTGTTACCTTTGTGAAGGGAGTTTCTCTGAGATTAATCCTAAAGTAAAGGATCATGATCACTTGACCGGAAAATATAGAGGAGCAGCCTGTAATAGTTGCAACCTACGGTGTAAAACCCCCTCATATATACCTGTAATTTTTCATAATCTATCGAATTATGATGCAAACATTATAGTTATGGAGCTGGGTAAAGATTCAGAGCGGGTTGATGTGATTCCAAATACTGAGGAGAAATATATAAGCTTCACTAAGCATGTTCACGGTGTTAAGCTTCGATTTATCGACTCTTATCGCTTTTTAGGTCGTAGTCTTGACTATATGGCTAGCGTGCTTCCAAAAACAGCCTTTAGGGAAACCTCTAAGTACTTTACTGAGGATCAGCTTCCTCTTGTGATCAAAAAAGGGGTTTTCTGTTACGATTATGTTGATGCTTGGGAAAAACTGGATGAGAAATGTCTACCTCCCCGGGAAAAATTTTATAATACTTTGACTGATACCCCGTTGAGTGAAGAGGACTATGAGCGTGGGCTACGTGTTTGGGATATGTTCAAGTGCTCTACCCTTGGAGAATACAGCGACATCTATCTTAAAACGGATGTACTCATCCTCGCGGATATTTTCCAGAATTTCCGAGATGTTATGCTTAATAGTCATAAGGTGGACCCCGCACATTATTTCACTGCTCCTGGGATGACATGGGATGCGATGTTGAAGCATACTAAGGTGAAGTTGGAACAATTAATGGATTATGACATGATATTATTCTTTGAGCGGGGGATCAGGGGAGGTTTATGTCAAGTATCCCACCGGTATGCGAGTGCTAATAATAGTTATATGCCCGAGTATGATCCGGAAAAGGAATCCTCTTATATTGCATACTTAGACGCAAATAATCTTTATGGACATGCGATGAGTAGACCTCTACCTTATGGGGGTTTTGAATGGGTGAAAGACCCCGAAAGCATAAATATTGAAAACTTGGCTGATAATGGAGAATTAGGATGTATTCTGGAGGTTGACGTAGTCTATCCCTCCGAGTTACACACAGCTCATAACGATTTACCATTTTTACCTGAGACAGTGAGTCCTCCAGGCGGGAAAGTAAACAAATTAGTTGCTCATTTCAATCCTCGCGAGCGATATGTTGTGCATTACGTCAACTTAAAGCAAGCGATTAAACATGGCTTAAAAGTTAAAAAAATTCATAGAGCGATACAATTTCGACAGTCTCGTTGGTTACAGTCATACATTGATTGTAATACTGAGCTTCGTAAAAAGGCGAAAAATGACTTTGAAAAAGATTTTTACAAACTTTTGAATAACGCTGTCTTCGGGAAAACTATGGAGAACATAAGAAACCGTATGAACATGATGCTAGTTACAGACTCTAAAAAATTAATGAAACTGATCGCCAAAGCTAACTTTCTAGACAGGATAATTTATCATGAAAACTTAGTATCTGTAACTATGAGTAAAACAAAATTATTATTTAATAAGCCTATATATGTAGGCATGTCGATTTTAGATTTGTCCAAAACTGTGATGTACGATTTTCACTATAATGTAATGATGAAAAAATATAATCCTAATACTCTAAAATTAATGTACACAGATACGGACAGCTTAGTTTATTTAATTAATACACCCGACTGGTATCAGGACATGAAAGCGATGGAGAATTATTTTGATACGTCTGATTTCCCGCAGAATCATCCTTGCTATTCTGTTTTAAATAAAAAAATTCTAGGCAAGTTTAAAGATGAGACTAATGGGGTTATCATTAATAAATTCGTAGGACTAAAACCGAAGATATATGCTATGGATATAAGTAAAAAAATTAAAAAATGTATTAAAGGTGTTAAGAAAGCAGCCGTTGAAAAAAATATATCGTTGCAAGATTTTGAGAAATCACTTTTTGAAGGAAAAATAGTATATACAGACATGAAAATGATTCAGTCTAAGAAACATGAGCTGTTTAGCGTTAGAATAAATAAAAAAGCTTTATCCCCCGAGGATGACAAAAGAGTAGTTTTATCTGATGGGGTTCATACCTTAGCTCATGGACATTACTCAATTCAAACCTAGTGCTGGGAGGTATAACCTGGCTACCCGTTTTTCCGAGGGCACTTAAATATCGGAAAACATTCCTATTCCCATCCCATTCCTAAAATCCTCTTGAGGCTTAATCTAGACTGATCTGATATCTCTTGGTTTTTGAATGGTCACTGGCGTGGTGTGAAAACCTGTAAACCTAATTGGTCACTGGCGTGGTGTGAAAACCCGTAAACCTAATTGGTCACTGGCGTGGTGTAAAACCCGTAAACCTGTACAAAAGAAAAACCTAAAGATTGAAGAGAAGCCCTGACTCGAGCTTTTATTCCTTCCCTAATCCCACCCCACCTCTTCGACGTATTTCTACCTTGACGCTGGTGAAGAGGCTTACCGGTTTATTGATTAATCAATAAAGCGAACTAAAAGAAATACACACCCCTGTAAAGTCTGTTACAGATACCTGATGTAGAGATGCTGGTGAGAATCATCCTAAGAAAGTGTTGGAGATGAGAAGCAGCCTACGAAGAAAATAAATGTAAGTTAAATATACCGCCTAAGAATGTTTCCATGAGACCTCTGGACCTAGACCTAGCCCTAGAGCGAGTGAGAGGTTAATGGGTGTAGGTGTATGTATGGGTAGACCGGGTTATGATGAAAATGTTAGCCGATCTAGAGGAGAGGTTGTAGGAGTTGGGCGAAGCAGGATGGTGCCGAAGCTAAAATTACTGGACTATGATGAAATCTAAAGAAAATTGCTCGGATGTAGACAAGTAGAGAAAAAAAATTAGACAATTTATGTGGGGAAGTATAAGTGAGAAAATTGAGATGGATTGACTATACCGCTGAACTGAGGGTTGAAGGAGGATTAGTATGAGGAAGTAAAAGTGAATGTATGCCGGTCTTGAAAAATATTTTGGATGGGGTGCCGGTGTAAGGGTTCCTATTGAGGTTGTTCTGAAAATATTCCAGGTTTAGAAGGAGAAGTACAATTGATCTGAGGAAGCAGGATTTACGAATTATGATTTTAGGATAATTGATGTGGGGAAGTAGGATTACAATAAAATATTAGAGGAGATTACAATCAATATGGGGAAGCACATTGGATGTGTTTACTGACATGAGGGGATGTAAGATTAAATCATGAAATAAAAATTGGGAGGGGGGTAATGTGATGAATTAGTATAAAGAAGGTATTAATATAGTAAGGATGATGAGGAGGGGCGGTGGGAGGAGGGAAGAGTTGCCCCTGCACTGAAAAAGGATACTAACCCAGTTGCCCTTTAGCCCTGCGCCAGAGTCCCCTTTTCTCCCCTACTGACGTCGACATATTTCTTGACTGTACGCTCAAATGGCACATCAAAGTTAAACAAGAATCAACACAAATAGGTAACTACACTTCGATTGATCTGTGGTTCGCGAGCTTCCACTTCGACAACAAACCGCTATTTGACCTACATTCTCTTGAACAAACGACGTAATGTGAAGACATCAATCGGACTCCAAAACTATGTCACACTTCAACACCCTTCTTGAATCAATACTGAAGAATGGTAAGGAACTGTGGAGGTTCGATGGAGAAAACTCACATACCATAGAAACATTTCTTTTTCTCCTATAAAAATATAGGATAAAAAGAAATGTTGGTTGGTATTTCTCGCATCTCTGAAGGTGCATTGTTCTTAGGAGAGAGAAATTTACTGGTCTTGAATTTCAATATTTCCTTCACAGCTTTGCGTTTCTGGTAAAAAAAAAAAAAGAGCTATGCCAGTTGTCTTCTAACCTGCTGTGTGGGTGAGTTAATTATATAATTTTTATCATCTTACTCTCTATCCTGATGCTTTAAGGAGTTAATTTCATTATTTGTATATTTTGTTATTCTATGATAGATGAACCACTGATGATGACGCTGTTGCGTCGAAAACTGGATCTGGTCTAAAATAAAACAGTGGGAAGACATCTTTTATTTCTATGGTAAAAAAAAAAAGTCGTCGGTGAATCACTAGCAATGTAGTTTTCAGCACGAGATCGATTCTATCAGTTTAGGTTGACTTATCAATTTGGATAAAATCAATAAATAACAGAGGGCTTCCAGGACTTCCGTTTTTTCTTTATTTTTTATTAAATTAAATGTTTCACATTATCTCTGCAGAAAATGCTGAGTATCAAAAATCAATAGCTGATTTACATAGGAGCTTCTGAACCCTCATCATTGAGCTGAGTTTACGAAGCTCTTTCTTAGGCGACTCATATATTTCGTTGTACTCGTACTCCTCCTAAACCCCTTGATCACATTGAAATTTGCCACGATGGTAGTGGACACGGTGACGATGGTTTACTACTAAAAAAATCTGAAATCGAACATACCACGGAGGAATAATCACAGAAAAACGAAATCCCCTTTGAAATTAATTGAGAGACAAAATTCTCGCGCAAAATAAAATTTTTCGATTTCAAATGTAAAAATCTGAGCGAAGTCCTTTTCAGTTTACAATCGGACAACACTTTTTTTCAGCCGTTTTTTTTCAGTGTTCTAACGTACAAACTTGGACTTTTTTTCGATAAAAATATTCACAGCTGTTGTTGTCTACAAAAAGGCTAGAAAAAATCCATTTAATTCAATTGAAATATATTTAAAGTATTAATATATTCATAAAGAACATACAAGGTGAGAAGTTACTGCTAATTATTAAAACATTAACTGAGTTTTTTATACAGATATGCCTGACTCAGCTCAGTTTTTGCAAACAGCAGAATGTATTGCCCACCTAGGATATTTTGTGGTGTCGATAACTTCATTGCATAGGCAGTTATTAGAGTTTTTGAGTCGAGCGCTCCTCTTCTGATCCCCCCCTTTTTTTAATCGATTTTGCGGAATATTAATTTGTGTCGACCACATGTCTCCTCTTGGGGAAGTAAAACTGTTAAATTCTGGAGTTAGACTGTTTTTACCATGATTACTTTGTATAAGAAAGGGTAGAAAAAAAAATAGAAAGGAGAAAGACAAACGATTTGTTTGTCCTCGGTCTGAGGCTGGCAGTGTGAATGAAGTTAGAGGCAGCTCTGTGACGGGATCTTCACGGCTTGGATACAAATAGGATCCGATTCTCTCCTCTTCTAGCAACCCATTTGCTGTATATCACCAAGGAAAACTAGATTCCGTTCTATAGACACAGTCATTGTTCAGGAACCTACACCATACCTAGTCATCCCTTTATCCCTTTTAAATCTTCTTTACTCTCCTCTTACCTAAACAAAACGGCTTAAACGGTATCCCTCCACTGAAATTCATCAATTACGCCTTTGCAGGAAATTGATAGTTGTCGTCTACGATTTTTTATCTGGAGGTGAAAAAAAAAACCTTGAGCCCATCGTCTTTCGGTTGGGTCGACGATGTCTGGTACTTCTTAAAGACCCCTAGCCAACGTGAATAAACGTAGATAGGCAAAATGATATGAAGATGGCTGATGTAGTGAGAAGTGATTATTTCACAGGTTGTCAAATAAGATGTAGTCTAACCTCTCACAGATTTTATTTGTATTAGCTAGCCGGCTTTCGAAGCTGTCCTCATCATCAGGCAGTCTGAAAAAATAAATAATGTTGAAATTTTATTTACTTAAATATTTTATTTCATTCAAATTTCAATTTATTTTATTTTATCAGACTGGTTGATGATGAGTGCAACCTCGAAAGCCGGCTAGTTAATACTAATAAAAATCTGTGAGAGGTCAGACTACATCTTATTTGACAACCTAGGTAGGCAAAATTTAGGACTGTCACAGTTGAGTCGGTCTCCTGTCCACCAGAGTGACAAAAGACCGCTCTGGTAGTATTATAATAACTAACAATCCAGCGTTACTGGGTTATTTGAGTTCAGCCCCCCTTAACACAAAAGCGTAACTGCTACACATTTCTACTAAAGCCACTCTGGATGTATGGCTCACAAATCTACGGTTCGGCTAAAATATCTAACCTGAAACGTATCCAGGTCATCATTGATTCTATCGGGAGTTATCGTGTTCACAGAAAAAATTACACACAGACACTGATAGACAGAATTTTTTTTTTCTTTTTGTGATCAGGGAAATTTCAAGCCCTGCTTTATCTGATATATAAAAATGTTTCGCACTCAACCAACAGTCTAAGTTTACATCTAAACCTGACGATGGTGTCATGCTGAAACCAGTAGTATGTGTATAAATACTTTGTGGAATAAACAAATTTTTTTTTTAAATATTGTTTTATTTATTTATTATGTAACTTTTGGGTTGTAGTTAGTTATTATGACGCATGCCCGGGCTTTAAGTGCAAGGTCATACTCCTACTCTAAGCGAGCGCTCTTTTCACTCTGGCGGACATGAGCCCAACTTTTAAATTTTGCCTACCCTAAATTTTTGTTCACCTAGGGTAGGCTAGACATCTTACAGACTTGGGTTCTTTTACCTCCCTGATAAAAAACCTAAGGGCCTCGGCCGGGTTTCGAATCCGTGATCTTGATCTCAGTAAGCAAGCACGCATTCCAATGAGCTACCGGCGCTCTCTTTTTTTCGGTTGTATAAAGAGATACAGAATTTATATATAATATATTTATTACAACTCTATATTTCTCTTATTTATTTATTTTTATTCACATCTTGTACCTATAATTGATTTGCTGTTCTTTATGTATTTTTGCAAAATCTTGAGTTTCAACGTAGAGATTGTCTCAATAATTATGTTATGTAAAAAGATTTTGATTGACATGAGAAAAATATAAAGAGTAGCAAATAAATTATAGATACTGATGATGGAATTGGTTTCCAAAACGTCTGTAATTATAAAAAACAAAAAATAAATTAGATAAATGATGTGATTAATGTATTATTTATTATGTTCCCACAATATGTTAGCGTTTCACAATTTAGAAACTTTGAGATACGGCCTATATCTATTCTTTAATAATTTCACAATATTTACTTTACAGCATCTAATTTTCACTTGCCTATTTCTCTTTGTTCATCATTACTAATAGCTTGTTTCGCCTCCGATTTGACAAGAGCGTGCGAAACACTATAAGACTGATTAGTTAATAACCTGTGCCACGAGCTCCAGACAAGTTAATTACTTGCATTATTTGTTTTATTAACATGTAGTTTTGAGTGTAATAACTTGATTAGGCTCATCTAACTTTCAAGATGTCAAAAAGGTCGCCGGTGAATCAACGAGTACTAAGATAAGATAAACATTTAGCACTACGAAATACAACCAGTTTTTTTTTTTTTTTTTTTTACGAAATACATATCCTTACAGTTATAGAAAAGAAGAAGTAGTAGCCAAAATACAGAAAAAAAAACTGAAGAAAAAAATATATATAAATAGCTTATAAGCAATAAATTAAGTTAAATTTTTCTAACGTATGCATGCCCAATTGGGCCAGTCTTGCAAGTAATACCAACTTGAGAACTCTTCGTGGCCCAAAACAAATGCCTTAGATTGGTTGGTATCTACTCGAAGGACACCGCCATCCTCCAAATCCATGAAGACCTAAATGTTGAGCTCCTACTGGACTACATAATAAATTTCAGTAAAAACGTTTTACTTAGGTGTGACACAAATCAAAACTTTTGGTAAATAGAGAAAACTCATGGAGAGAAACACAAAAATATCCGTTCACGATTTTAAATTATAATCTCTGTTTTTGAATGTTTATTAATTTATTTTCTATTCATTTCAGTTACTTTGTATTTTTTTTTAAGTTTTTTTTTAAATGCGACTTAAACAGTAGGATTGTTTTTAATTTAACTGATTATTTTTGATTTGTATTTAGTGTATAAGGGTAATGTTTAAGGTACCTTATTGTATAATTGTACCTCTGTAAATGCGACTGTTATAATAAACTCTTCTTATTCTTCTAAATTTTTAACTCTTTAGTAAAAAGTAAAAATAAATTTTTGATTTTTGACACCATTATCAAAAACGTCCACAATTGATTCTGAGTTGAATTTTGGTCTATTAGTAAGATATTTGTAGAGAATTGTTTGCTTGGGGAACAACAAGTCCTATGTAATATATAAATGTCTTTCTCAAAGATTTCTGAATCTTCATACTAAATTTCGTGTTGATAAATTCGTTACATCCACAGTTATCACAATTCCTGAGTTGAGCATCCTTCCTCTGTTCTCCCAGTCTTTTTAGTTGATTCTGCTGAAAAATGATAATAATTTTTATTAAGTTTCGGATTCTAACATAAAATTTCATGTCGATATATTCAGTACAACGGACAGTTACTGGGGTGTTTGTGTTTAGCGAAAGGCATTTGCGGAGAAACGATTTCTTGTAATAGTTTTGAAGAAGTTCCTTGGCCTAAGGTATAGTTGCCAGCTAAGGCAGAATCTCGCAATATTATTTTTCTTTTATTGTCTGGGATTTTTGTTGTTCCCGCTGGCGAATCAAATACTTCAACAGGTGGGCTTTTTCATCTTGAACAGAGACCATCCTTTGGTTTAATGCATCTTTTGTAACTGCATTCTTTGCAAGTTCAACCACATTTTCATTATGGCAGTTATCATGACTTGTTCTGTCATTCAGTCAGGTTATGGATTATATAATAGATTTCTTATTTTTCAGAGGTTCGTTAGCATAAAACTACACTGAAGGCGACCCAGATAACCAAGTGGTCGTGATTTTTCATATACTTTAAGATTTAAGATCAATTATCGAATCAATAACCTCTGGTTCCCGTCGGCCACTTGGTTAAGGTTACAGCTACTTGTGTCCGACTCGTGTGAGAAAGATACCGGTGGTTGAAGCGGTCTTGTTATAGGTGTGAAGTTCTTAGCCTGCTGAAAGAGCTGAACCAAGGTTTGGTTGGCAACGATGGCAGGATCACCGGTCCTTCATAAGTTCAAGGAACTCTGGATCAGAGTTCTGGTGACTACCGACTAGTCAGTCTGTGGCGATTGTCTCGCCTGTTAGCCTGTCTTCATCATCAGCTACTCCAAGTTCTCAGTCCCAGGAATGCTCCGGTCCCCAGAATCAACTCCACTATGGCCTGGTCGTACAATCGTGCAGGTTGTCACCCACGTAGATTCGAGGAGAAAGTATGCGTACATTGTTTGGTCATCCAAACTTTGTGAAGTTGTTGCAATTTTTGTGACGTTTGCACTATTCCTAGACAATGTGCAGCTCTCTGAACTGGTCTCTGCCCATCTCTTCTTCCAGGGCTAGGCGTAAAAGTTCATCAGTATCTGCCCTTAAAGGCATATTGCATCAATATCAACTGCACTATCCAAGACTCTGAGTTTACCTGAAGTATATGACAACATAAACTGCACCAAAGGGGAACCGTGTTCCCAGGTAACCATGGTAACCAACTGGTTGTGTTTTTCCAGGTGTTTCATAATTTAAATCCAATTATTGAACGATATGTGGGTATGGGTTTGGTTAGATGTGATTGATGACACATCAAGGGCAGAGAGATATTTCTGTTTAGTCAAATGTATGATACTACAAAAGGGGTAGATGTGTAGGAGCAAATACATGTTCAATTTCTCGCCTGGTCGATCTCTTTCATTGGCACCCGTACCGTACCGACCTAACTCGCCCCTCCATCTCTTCAACCTTCCTATTCTCCTGTTAGTACCTATTATTATTGACTGAATCATATATTTCTTTGTTCAAGTTAATCCGACCTTCATCCGCCGATTCTATCGCTGGATTGATACATTTTTTTTATTTTAATTTAGAAAACTAGTCCGTAAAATTTAAAGAATTTCTATAGTACAATAATAATAACACTGATTTCTCTCGGCCATTTTTATGTAACTTATTTCAGTTCGAGTCAACTCAATTATCCTAATAACTGCTGATGTAATAAATGGTTCGACAACAAATTTAGTATGAGGATTTAGAAGTCCCTGAGTAATTTGACAATTGATTTTTAGCCAAAATGGTTGATTGATTCAAAACTTAACTTATTAATTCGTACTGAGGAAGTACATTGCCGGTGATTCACCGCTGACTTTGTTATTCCTTGGAATGTTCTAAATAGTACATTTTATTCGTTATTTTTTTATTTTTGCATTGCGACGGTTGAAACGAGTACTTATGCCTCATTCTGGTGACAGTGCATTATATAAAAATTTCAGCCAGATCAATCGGTTCACCTTCGCGTCATTGCGTATATGTCATTTTTTTTTTTTAGTCAATTGCATGATTTATAATCAAATGGTTGATTCCATGGAAAAGTCTTCTTGAAAAAAATGATCCTTATTAAATTTTTGTCTATATATCTATATCTATAACTATAGTTAAATGTCAGTCGAATCCGCAAAAGGATAGGACGGATTTAAAAAGGGGTTTAACTGTCGATGTAATGAATGTATCGATGTATGAAAAAAGTATATATATTATTCATCTCAAATTTTTTTTATTCTAAAATTTAATATAGGTTGATGAATATAATTTATAAACTATTTTGATGTACAAAATTGTATGATATATCCAATCATTTTGTTTAACGGGAATAAATGTTATTGACAATTCCCTGAGTAATCTAATGATTTTTCTACAAAATTGAGCGAAAAGGAAAAGGATTTTGAGGGAGAGGAAGTCGTATTTGGTCGATTCATGATGGGGAAGCTCATTGCCTACGGCTTTTTTTTACGTTAGTTATGACTCATGTCCGGGCTTTAACGAGGTCATATCACCTACAACTAAAGAGCTCTTTCGTCACTGGTGGACTTGAGCTCGACTCTACTGTGGGAGTCCTCAATTTTGACTACTCTACAGAGGGGGCCGGTAGTTCAGAGGTATTGTACAAGACTACTGAACTCAATATCGAGGCTATTCGTTCTTTTTTTTATCTGGAGGTGAAATCTTGAGTGTGCCGTCCTTCGGATGCCACGTTAAGCTATGGTTCCCACCTTGTGTGATTGAAGATTAAAGATCCTTAACTTACGTACGTAAAACGTTTACAAAATTTAGAACCCTCACAGTAGAGCTAATAGGGAATAAATAAGAAAGAGCATTGGATGCTTAGGACCCTAGGTATACACACCAGCCCTCACAATATGTCTATCTATACCTAGGAAAAAGTCTTGAACGAGTACCTGACATCGTATAGGCTCGGGACCATCGTTTAACGTTTAATGGATGGCTTGCTCAAAGTTTTTACCTCCCAGACTTGTTTGATATACAATCAAAAAAAAAATTAATTGTGAAAAATGTAATCTGTAAATTTAAAAAAATATATATATACATAAATACATTTATTAACAGTTCTCGTAAAAGAAAGACATAAATCTGTTGGCTCTTTTTACCAAATAAGCCTTAGAGCATTCAGCTCCACAGAACCTCAATAAATAAACCTTATCTATCATTTTATTGCATTTTCATTTTTAAATATAAGTCGATAATGAAGATTTATTGACCAATGTAAATGTTTATCTGTCCTCAATGGCCTAAACAGATGTTTACGTTCAGTATAAGTGTTCAATATATCATACAGAAGTACCAATATTTGTATAATTTACACTATTAGGTCACACAAGATATATTCAAAAATTAAATATTTATTTTTACTTTCGTATACCTGTAGTATAATGAAGTATTGTAATCGTGCGAAAATATTAGATTTTCGACCTTTTTCGCTATGATGTTTGTGTTAGTTATTATGACACATGCCCGGGCTTTATCTAAAAGGTCATATCGCCTACTACCAGAGCGCTTTTTCGTCACTTTGGTGGACATGAGCCCGACTTTACTATGGGAGTCCTAAATTTTTATTCACCTAGAGTAAGAGGTCTTTAACGAGTACCTGACATCGTATAGACTCGGGACCAACGCTTTACCTCCCATCCGAAGGATGACGTGCTTATGTTTCATTTACTTCCGAACCCGCGATCTGCCTGTGTGTGTGTGATTGGAACGTCCTAAAATGTCGTTTTGAAACTCGTTTTTTCCAGATCTTTGCAAGATTAACTCAATAGAGTTGGTCCTATCGAAATATTGTTTCTTACCAAAAATGTTTCTCATTAAATTTTCAATGTCCAAATCTTCTTAAATTTAAGAAAGAGTTATAGCGCTCCAAAGAATGAAAAATAAATTTCCGCCAAGATGTTTTTCTTTGGGTTTATTCATGATCTTGGGTTTATTGGGACATCCGGATTATTGGGACAAAATACAGTTCCCCGTTGTGTCCTAATTAAGCGGAATCGACTGTATATACCATTATAATTTCTCAATTCCGAAAATTGTTTTAATTTTTGAGAGCCAATTAATGCGACAATAGTTGAGGAAGTTGGATGCTTCAATGAAGTGTTCATGGGGGCCCTGACCCCCTCCCCCTCCATCAAAATCATAACCTGGCGTAACCATGGAATGAAAGTTGAATAATCGCCAAAACTCACTTAACCTAGCGTAAATTGGGCGTGAAAGGAAAGTAATCTCCGTGAATTACAGGAACCTGCTGTTGTAGCCGCTAAATAATCTCTTATGTAATAACTCATTCATCTAATTGTAAATTATTATTTGAAATGTTGTTTTCTTATTACCTTCAATTTGAAGATCATTTATTTACGTTTTATATTTCTTAGATTTTTTTTTATCTGGAGGGTAAAACAACCCTTTAGCACATCGTCCTTCGGATGGGACATTAGCCTGTACGATGTAAGGTAACTAAACATAGGCACCATATAATGCCCCTCTGGTAGAGGTAGAGATTATTGAACTGTGATCCCGAGGTTATGCTAGGTTATGGGCTTAAGATTGACCCCTCTCGAAAATAATTATAATAATACAGTCAACTCTCGATAAGTCCAACTTCTAGCCAAAATTGTTCGACTTATCGAGGTTTATGTTCGACTTATCAAATTTAAAAAAAAACATAAGGAAGAGTAATATGTAATTTACGTACTGTAAAGTAAAAAAAAAAAGTGTATTAAGAATATGTGTAAATGTACAGGTTAGGTTAGGTTTTGTGACGCATGCCCTGGCTGTAACTACGAGGTCATATCGCCTACTACCAAAGCGCTCTTTCGTCATTCTGGTGGACATGAACCCGTCTCTACTGTTGGAGTCCTAATTTTTGCCTACCCTAAATTTTTATTCACCTAGGGCAGTGGTCTTTAACGAGTACTTGACATCGTACAGGCTTGGGACCATCGCTTAACGTCCCATCCGAAGGACGGCGTGGTTTAAGTTTATTTTACCTCCCAGATAAACTAAAGTAAAGGCCTCGGGGTTTCGAACCCACTTTCTTGAGCTCAGAAGGCACGCACGCATAGCCACTGAGCTACCGGCGCCCTCTATAAATGTACATTAATACATACTAATGTAAATAATTTTTCAGTGCCTTTTAAATAGTCCTCAATTTTTTTCTTTAGTTAGAAACATGTTGGATACTTCATTTAGGTTGGTAAAAAGCTGTTGGTCGACATTGTCACAGGTTTCCAAAAAGGCCCAAACAATGTTAAATGCATTTAGCTTCTCTAGTTGTAGGCGGTTCTTTTTCGGTCACTTCAGCCACATCTTCATCGTCACTTCCGTCAGTTGGTTCCACTTGCAGCTGCATCGCCAAAATACTCTTCCACTCACGTGAAGATCTTTACTTTATTTTTCATAATTGTATTAAGTGTGTTGTGGGGGGGGGGGGGGGGGGGGGGGGGGGTATCCCAAATTTTCTGGCAATAACCGCCTTACTTTTTTCTCCTTTCACCACTTCCCAAATCAACAACAAAGAATTTTAAGTTTTTGCGGGGGTATTTTAACAAAAACAAAAACTTGAAACTTCAAAAACATGGGACAAAGCAAACGTTTGAATGCGGCGCAACGACTGAATAACAACGGTATAATAGGTAATGAAGTGAAAATAAACATTCAAACAAAACACGAAAAAAGTAAACAAACATTGTGCATAGTTGGACTCATAGCGGTGGACGTCCCCTCACAGGCCCATCTTTCTTAGTTACACTCATTGTGCATAGTTGGACTCATAGCGGTGGACGTCCCCTCACAGGCCCATCTTTCTTAGTTACACTCATTGTGCATAGTTGGACTCATAGCGGTGGACGTCCCCTCACAGGCCCATCTTTCTTAGTTACACTTCTTTACTCATTGTTTTTGCTATTTGGCCCGAATTTCGACTTATCAAGAGTTGACCGTAATACTGGTTTCGTTCCTGGTCACGATTTTCAGTTCTCATTAGAACTGCCTTTTTCTTTCAAATGTTTTAATAGAAATCCATTGAAATCAATATTTTTAATATCTTCATTAAATAAACATTAAATTTTAATTAGTTTTTGTTGTTTAATGAGATTTTTTTAAAAGTATTTTTCTGTTTCAGTTCTTTTTCTCCCACATTATTAAAAAACTTTTTTTTATATAAAGGACTAAGGACTTCTAAATAGACAATCAAAATTATACATGACACAAAAACGGAACTGATATATTATCACAAGAAATAATATAATGTTTTTACCCATTTCAGGAGATTTGATGACTTTATTTCAACTAAATAAATAACAACAATAAATTTAAAAGTTTAACTTCTCATACTACTTTTCTTATTGTAACATTATAAAACAAATTTTAATCAAAATCATTGCACGAAAGCAAAATTTTTTTTGTAGAAGACAGAAAAACTCCTTTAAGGAATCCAAATTGAGAGAGTGTAGAATTAAGCTAATCCGTTTATCTGAGGAAAGCAGGCGGCTAATGTTCTGTCCAGTTCGAAGTTCGTCCAAACTTCTAGGCTTGCTTTGAAATATTCAAACTTTCCTTATGGCGTCGTTATCTCTCTTTATTCTATACATGTACATTGTATTTGTACAAACAAAATGGCCGATCCAGAATACATATTTAAAAAATCGTCGGTAACCCAGCTTGAGTTAATCAATTAATTTTTCGCCCTCCCTCCAAAACTAAACTAAAATCAGAAGTTGAATTACATTAGGGCTTCTGAAATCTTCACACTAAATTTTGTGTTGATACATTTATTACATCGGCAGTTATTTGAGGTTTTTGAGTTGAGTCAGTCCCCTTTTTGATTCCCCCTTTCCTTCGGCTGATTCCGTAGAACATTAATATGTGTTATCTAATCTAATTTTTGGTTTATGTATGTTCAGATTCACCACCTGAAGATGACAAATTGCCGAAACTAGTTGTGGTTTAAATAAAAAAATATGTTGGACTGATAAATCTAATTACTTATTTAACAAGCTAGTCCACTACATCTGCATACCACCAAGTAATATATTAATATGTGTTGTTCTTATGGGGGTTTTAAATTCACATATGAAACTCCGTGTCTACAATTTCATTACAAAAACACATTTTAGACACAAAAAACACAAAACTCCGGTAAAATCCCAACATGAAATTTTGACTTATTGTATAACTTCCCGCATACTTCGTAAAGTTGGGGAAGTAAAAGTATGTCTGTATGTCTGTGTGTGTGTGTGTTTGTTTGTCAACATGATAATTGCCGATATAATGAATGTATCGACACCATGTGTTTCCAGAACCCCATAAGGTCCGAGACCTATTGAGATGAGAGGTATCTAAGGTAAGAAGCGGATTACGGGGAAGGCTTAACACAAAAACTCTAGTTATTTATAATTTTTTTTTTATTCATTAATATATTTTTTATTTATTTATTTAGACTTTTTTATTTATTCATTTATAATTGATTTATATATATATATATATATATATATATATATTTTTTTTTTATATATTGTTAGATTGTTTTCTTTTTCTTTACTATATCTCGCACATAGGGACCTGATGAAGGGACGTAAGAACGACCTAAAACATCGTTGGGATAAAGAAACTTCCGAAGAGTTTTTTGAAAAATAGTTATATTAATTTTTATTAAATTGAAAAATGAATCTACTTATTATAAATGTATTTATGTACTATTATTTTTTTTGTATATATTTTTTATTTTTAAGTGTCTACTTATTTGGGGTCATGGTGGCCGTGCGGGCTAGAGCGTAGGGCTTTGGTCGCATGGTCTCACCATGGTTTGCGGGTCCGGGAGTGAGTTTTATTTCGTAGATAGAACTCCCTCCCGGGGCCATGGATGTCGTAAATAACTAGATATAACACATTGACATGGCTAATATGCACCGTACATAAAGCCAAAAAAAAAAAAAAAGTATCTATACAGTTTTTACTAATTTAATTTTAATTTTTTAAAATAGTTTTGTCATTACTACTTATCATGTGTTAGACTCAAGTAGTTATAAATCTAATTTATAAGCTATCTTAATGTATATATTCTTTTGACGTATCCTATTACCCTGTATCTGTTTAACGGAAATAAATGTATTATTATTATTAATAACTGCCGATATAATGAATGTATCGACACAAACTTAGTTTGAGGATTCAGAAGTCCGTATGTATGTCAACTATAGTTTTTTAGCCTAAATGGTCAATTAGCTCACAAGAGCAAAAACTTAATTGATTAATTCGTTCTGAGGAAGTTTATTACTGGTCTACTGAATACTGTTTGACCATTGTTGCAATGATGTCTGTCTGTGATTGAAAAGTTGTAAGCGCTCTACCGCAAAAACAATTGTAGCTATGAACTTGAAATTTGGAATGAAGAGATCCCATGTTCCAAGTTAGGTCTGATTATATTTTGGCAGAAATGGAACAAAAATTGAGTCCACTTTCCCCTGGGACCTAACTACATTTTACAAGGTACATCTTATGTTTTTGACCTAATCAAAAATATTTTCGAGTAATTGTTGTAGAGAATACTAAAGTAGATAATTTATATGAAACATGATTTTTTGCAGGTCGTCCTGTTTTCGAGATATATGCCGAAAACCATCTTGAAATGTAGTTTTGGAACACATATTTTTAGACGTATCCTTGATTAACCCAAAAAGGGCTATCCAAAAATTTATTTTTAACAAAAATGTTCCTTATAAAATTGTCAATCGCTAATAAGTCCTCTTTGAGGTAAGATCAATACGACAAAAGTTGTGAGCTCTCTACACCAAAAACGGTTGTAGCTATGAACATAAGATTTGGTATTTAGGGTCACGTGTGCTAACTAGATCTGATTAGGTTTTGGCTGAAATCGGACGAAAATTGAAATCACTTTACTCTGGGGCCTAAGTACATTTTACAAGATACTACTTATATTTGTGACCTAATCCTAAAGCTTTTAAAGTAAAGGTTATAGAGAAAACTAAAATAGGTGGTTGGTATAAGAAAGTTCTGTAAGGGCCACATCACATATTTTTTGGTGTTTATGGTGAGAATGGTTGAGGTTGTTACTCATAAGATCTAACTCAATGGGGAGAATAACATCAAAATACATAAGAATTGATCTAAAGACATCTCAAAGTCAAAAAGTTATAAAACCACTTTAAACCACCATCGTGTTTCATTTGTTAAGTCAGAAGACTAGGTTTAATTTCCGCTTTGATGGCGGAACTGATTAAAAAACTAGAAAAAAAAATTAAAAGAGAAACTAGAAGAGCTTAGCAAGAACTGAGAAAAATTAGGAAAAAGAAGAAAAACTAATAAATGGGAAAAGTTGATGGGAAAAGAAATAACTGAAAACGGAATCTCATGTTGACGCTTTTCAACAGAGTATTCGACACGGGAACCCGGAATAAATGTACAGTTATGTTCGAGTCTCTTTAAAAGATTAGATTTCTCTTCTTTATTTTTTGAATAAAAGATGGAATAGAAAAATACATATTTTTTAAATTTTATAGTTTTATTTTGCTTTTTACTTTTCTAGCTAATCCAAGTATAGGGGAAGTTACCCCTAGATTCCGAATATGAAAAATAAAATTCTATGTAACTGTAAACACGATAACTCCCGATAGAATGAAGGTATCAACACGAAATTTTATATGTGAATCCAGAACCTTCTAGCGACGACACATATTGTTTTTCAACCAAATCGATCAAAGGAAAGAGGGGATTAAGGTGAGGCTTAACTTAAAAACTCTAATAACTGTCGATAGAATGAATGTATCGACACGAAATTTTATATGTGGGACAAAAACCCCATAAGAACAACACATCGATTTTTAGTTAAATTGGCCAAAGAGGAGGGGGATTAGGGTAGAGGCTTAACTCAAAAACTCGAATAACTGTCATTGTAATGAATGTATCGACACAAAATTTCATATGTGAATTTGAAACCTCATAAGAACGAAAATTATCAATTTTCAGCAGCAATCGGCCGCAGGAGAGGGGGCTCAACTCAAAAACCCCAATAACTGCCGATGTAATGAATTTATCTACACAATTTAGTAGGAGGATTTAGAAGCCCCTGTGTAACTCAATTGTTGAATATTAGCGAGGGAGGGCGACAAATCAATTGATTAATTTGTTCTGGGGATGTACATTGCCAATGATTCGACGATACGACTTAAATAATAATAAACTGGATTTTATAGCTAGCCATTAAATACAGGCATTGATATTGATCTATGAAATTAGGGAAAGCGGAAAAAAACGTTTCATATCGAGTTCTTCAATACCTGTAATTTTATATCCCATTTGTTTTTGTTTTTTGAACTTTTATTTTCCCAATACGATGTATAAGGGAAGTTATGTAATTGGTCAAATATTCGAAGTTGAATTTTAACTGGAAATATATGTTTTCTGATACCCTGGTTCCAAAAAAGGAAAAAAAAAATTTTACTATGGGTGTATGTAATTTTTATATGTGTATTCAGAACCACGAAAAGTCAACACCAATTGAATTTCAGCCAAATCTGCCAAAGGGAAATACTTAACTCAAAAAGCTGTAATTACTGCCGTTGCAATAAATGTATCGAGATAAAATATCTTATTTAAATAATGTTGATATGTTTAGCGAATATAGACATTTCCCCGTTCCTTATTTGAAACCTGTACATTTTGACCCGTTTTCTACATTTACATCCTGCCTGCCCTACATAAGAACACAACACCAACTGCGAGATTCACAATCGATCTGGTAGGCACCGCTCCTAACTTCTATTTATATTTTATCCTTAGTTCCGTTAATGTGTTAATTTATCCTCTTTGGCCTCAGATAATCTCAGAATTAAATAAATATGCAAATTTAATGTATTCGGGAAAATGTAGCAAAAGTGTATCCGGACTATGACAACCACCACAATGAGGGTATATTGAGCGAAATACATATCTAAGTAGGTATGTTGCTTAGCGACAAAGTGGAAATTAAATGTCTCCTATTCTCATAGTCTGTAGTATCTGGGAGGTAAAATAAACTTAAGCACGCCGTCCTTCGGATGGGACGTTAAGCGATGGTCTCTCTCTCCTATAATCATGAACAATAATGTCGTCATTCATATAGCAAATATTTATTTTGTGAGTTTCTTTTTTTCAAATAAAATGTTGAACATACATGAAAAATTTTAATTATTCCCGAATTCCCGGGTTTTACGCGGTAATTATCACATAGTTTTTGGGATTGAAAGATATTCTGGGATGCTGGATCGCAAAACATCAACAGTCTATATCCAGAATGGAGATATGAGATGACAGACAGTATCTTAGTCACACAGCTGTGATAAATGTACTTCCATTAGATGGTACAGTTTCTTGCACCCCTCATTTGTTGTCAGGCTCCACCCCTACCTGTTGCATATTTCAACTACCCTACCCCCTCTTCTTGCTTATAACAAATTGCCTCCATTAGTTGATAAAAATATACATAGCTTCTGCCTTACTAACTTCTTCTTCTTTGGATTTCAGCAGTCTAAATCAACAATATTTGGCATCATTAAAACATATGCTTCTGACTTACTAACTTCTTCTTTGGGTTTCAGCAATCTAAATCTACTATGTTTAGTATCATTAAAACATATGCTTCTGACTTATTAACTTCTTCTTTGGGTTTCAGCAATCTAAATCTACTATGTTTAGTATCATTAAAACATATGCTTCTGACTTATTAACTTCTTCTTTGGGTTTCAGCAATCTAAATCTACTATGAAAACTGACATTATTGCAGAGATATTGTGAAATAATTCAAATGAACTTGAAAGAAATAAAACTGGTTTATTTATGATATTGTCTAATTTCAGTCTTATCTCTTATGCTTTAGGCTGAGGATGGTAGAAATACCGAAAGTACTCCCATGTAAATATAGTTGGTGAAATTAGACAATATCATAAATAAACAAGTTTTATTTCTTTCAAGTTCATAAATCTACTATGTTTGGCGTCATTAAAACATATGCTTCTGACTTACTAGCTTATCCTGGGTTTCAACACTCTAAATTTACAATGTTAAATAAAATCCCCACAAATGGAATAACATTTCATTGAATATCATTTTAATAATTTTTTTTTGCTTCAAATATGTCATATTTTTTAAAATATGAATATACTATTTAATTCATTAGGGGCTGTCCTTAAATAACGTAACGCTGGAAGGGGGGGTGAGGGTTCATCGCAGCGTTATGAAGCGTTACAAGGGGGTCGGGGGGTGGCAATTTTGACGTTACATAGCGCTAGTTCGATTCAAATTTTGGTAAAATAAATGTATCATTTTAGATATATTTTTGAGAAATAATACCTATAACTTTTTGATATTTTGTCACATTTTAGTGATATCATAAAAAAATGAAACTACAAAAAACAAATTTTAAAATAAAAAAACACAAAAGTCACTTGATCATAAAATACTCAAATTTCTTATGGTGATTTATAAAACCTTTTTTTTTGGTGACATCCATAACGACAAACGTGACTTGGTTTGTTGTTTACATATAGTTCA
The DNA here is from genome assembly GCA_963662175.1 of Aradus depressus. NCBI lineage: Eukaryota > Metazoa > Arthropoda > Insecta > Hemiptera > Aradidae > Aradus > Aradus depressus. The sequence continues at coordinate 30,920,038 of OY759217.1, read as the reverse complement.
TTCGAATCAGTTCACAAGTTTACAAGACAACAATGAATCCAAAAAGTGTTGTTGATAAAGAAAAGCTGTATCAAAATGCGTATCCCGATAAAACATCATTTTGTTGACCGGGGGGGGGGGGGGGGGGGGGGGGTGTATAGGCTTCCTTGTATAGGAGGGGTGGGTATTTCAAATTTGGACAATTTTGCGTTACATAATTTAAGGACAGCCCCTTATCAGAATTCTTACAAATAATTTCAATACCTGAATAATGTTGAAATGAAATAATGTTAACCCAACGAAATGTCGTGGTTCATTTCAGGTCTCATCTCCATATAAGGTCAGGCATCAGGAAGGGGGGTTTGCGATCGAATCAATAAGGTAGGTCGCGGTCAGTTGGGTGACCCGAATCATACCGTAAACTGGCTTTCATAACTATATTATTAAAAATAAGCGTTTGAAAATATTGTAGCTTTCGACACGAGTCTGAATTTACTTTTTCAAAATGGTGTAACTTAGTCCGCAGGTAATATTTCATTTTAGCATATAATCTGGTGACATGACGAAATAAAAAATGCATAAGGGTCGATTCCTTACCATCCCTGTGCCCTTTCATTGAAAAGTTTTAATTTCTTCATAGAATATGTGATTTCGGTCATAATACATTTCTGCAATCTTTGTCGATATAGTGGAAAGCTAATAAAAACAACATTAACTTCTATATTGTCTAATTACACAAAAATATATACATAAGTGTACCGGTTTCGGAGGCCCTGGCCATTCCGCCCTAAGCCATCCAGCTAGGCTGGCTCATATGGCACCCCCGAGCTTCAGTTGCAAAAGCCATTATTGTTAATTAGGTCTTTATTACAGTGGTTTAAAAATACAATGTAACCTAAGGCATTTATTTTGGTTAATTAATGAAAAACATTTTTTTTTTTTCTTCAAAATAACAGTTGCATGTTGGTAAAAGCTGCCTTTTGCCCTGAATTTAATTTTAATATGGTCTAATGAACATTCAAGAGACACTTTTTAAAGCAACATTGTTCAAATTTCATGCTCAATTAGCATAATTACTGTTTCAATTTGGATGGTGTTTACCAGCAAGATTACCACTTCCAGGACATTTGTTGCTTATTATACTTAACATAAAAGCGAAATTCAACTTTAGTTTGAGTAATAATAATAATTATATCTAAAGACACCTTTGTTACTTCGAAAAGAAAGTTGCAGGGTCTCGAGGTAAGTAATATCGTATATTATTGAAGTAAAGACGAGATGCCGGACGAGTACAAATGTGGGTAGCTAAAAAATGGATTCTACGATTATTGGACTTTTCTGATTGTCGTCCCCTTTCGTCTTAAGAACGTCTGACTTTTTTTTCTAACGTCTTTACATCGATAATATATTATTGGAGGGCACCGGTAGCTCAAAGGTAGCTTGGGTAGGTTTTTATCTGGGAGGTGAAAACAACTTGAGCATTCCGTCCTTTATATTGGACGGAAAGCGATATGGTGGGCTGGTGTATTACACCTAGGTACCTAAGCATCCAGTGCTCTTATCCCATCCCTGGAAGCGCTGTGCTTTCCCCTTATTATATTAACTGTATGTTTATACTTATACCGTACTTATACTACCTGAACCAAGCCCTTCATGAAGTGCTCAGTCTCCCAATTTCCTTAATGAACCTGAGAATGCTTTCATAGTCCAATCTTCTAAAGTCTCCCTCTGCGATTACATCTCTACCAAAGATGTGGAATCTCATTTGCGCATATCCCGAGCAGATACCCACGAAGTGTGCCACCGTTTCGTCTTCTTCCTCACATATATCGCAGGTAGGAATGTCCTTGACTCCTACAGTGTGTAGGTGTCTATTGAACGGGCCATGTTCTGTGAGAACTCCAGTCACGTAAAGCGATGATCCCGGGGTTGTTCGACGTCAGGTACTCATTAATGACCCCTTACCCAAGGTAACTAAACATGGTAACCAAACAGAAGTGAAAGAGCGCTCTGGTCGTAGGCGATATGACCTCGTAGTGAAAGTTAGTTAGTTATTGTGACTCATGCCAGGGCCTTAACTACCAGAGCGCTTTTTCGCGGTTCCATCTTCTCTTCAACCTTCGTGGGGGTTTTGTGGTAAGTGTTGTGAAGATAAAGTACGTATTTCTGGGTTTGTCTGTGTGTAAAGTTTTGTAAAAAAACTGTCTATGTGATGATTTTTTTATTATTAAATAAACTGTTAATTGAAATAATAATTTTGAATGATATCACATTTAACATCCGCCTTTTTCAGAGTTAAAAATATTAATTAATTGTCTTCCCATATTTGATATCTAATACACAAGACGGGAAGCGGTATAGTGCGTGCCCAGACAACCTAAGCATCACCCAGCTCCCGGGGGAAATAAAAGTGTACCCTCACTGGTAAATCTTATCTTAGTTCGTTTTTCGGCGGAGTACCTCCAGAACGTATCAGCTATATCAAGTTTCGTATTGGACGGAGCCGATTCGATATTTTGATAAGAAAGACAAATCTGTATGGTTCATTATTCAACGTTATCTTGGCAAAAGAAAATCTCTTACCCTCTCATAACCTCTTCAATCTTGGCGACTTGGCAGAGGCCCATCAGGAAATCTACCATCTCAAGACAATTTTGTTACATAGCCAAACTTTTTATTTTTCCAGTTGAACGAAATATAGAGGAAGTTGTGTAATCAGTGAATCAACGTCAATGTACTTCCCCAGTATAAATTAATCAATTAAGTTTTCACTCTCCCTCCAAACCTAATCGACCGTTTAAGCTAAAAAACTGTAGGTGACTTACATAGGGCCTTCAGAATCCTTATACTAAATTTTGTATCGGTACATTCACTATATCAGCAGTTATTAGGATTTTTGAATCAAGTCCCCCTTTGATCCCCCATCCCTTCGTCCAAATTTGTGGAAAATGAATAGTTGTTTGTGTTTCTTATAACCAGTAATGCGAGTATTGTGATGTATAAAAAGAATACACACATTAAATTATTAATAATTAAAAAATCGGGTGCGTGCAACTCCGATGCGTGGCGAAATGAGCGTGACAACGTCTGAGTTGCGAGATAGCGAAAGTGTCAAGAATCAAATATAACAAATCATTTCAATAACATTTTTGAACCTTGAAACAATTTTTAAAAACAATATACAAAGAAAACATTCATAAGCATAATAGTTAAAAAACGAGTTTATTATTAATATTATTAATCTGTATACATCTAATAATAATATTGGATAACTAGGTTACCTGTATATACAGAAAGTAACAGCTGTACTATAATATAATATAAATTCTGTATTAGTAGTAACAGCTGTCTCTCTCTCTCTCTCTCTCTCTCTCTCGGCGCATGCGCGATTAATGTGTTATGTGTTACCGAAAGTAACATAACGCAGTTTTCGAACATGGGGTGCCGGCCTACCAAATTATAAGACGTTGTCACGTCAAAAACAAAACAAAACACGGCCATCAGCTGTTTTAATTAGTGTGTATATAGTCGTGTTGAGGCCTGGGTTGAATGGCGACGGTCTGAGTGTGTGGAAAGTGGTGTTTAGGCTTAAAATGTAATGAACTAAATAGAAGTGAATTGACGGTGAAATTGATCCAAAAAGAAGTTACTTTTATTTGTTTATATGTACAGGATATATGCCCAGAAATATATAACTTAATTTTAGAGAATGGCCCAAAATATAAAACAAAAAGATTGAATTAATGTTAAGAATTTTGTTTTTAAGATTTTTTTCTTTCTATTTTTGTTTGTTTCAATGTTTAGTTTTTTAATTTTAATAATGTAGATTTAAGAAAATAAACCCAATATTTGTTCTCGAAAATTCTATTCAATTCATTTTTCCTGTTGGCCCAGTAAGATTATTTGAAAACCTTTGGATTAGATTTAATATTTTTGTAAAATTTAGAAGACAAGATGGCATCTCTTTGAAATCCAAATGAAAAGTTTGTTAATTGAATTTTTTTTTTATATATAGGTGCACTTTCATCTAAATGGCACGTCTTGAACTTTTGGTACTTTTTAGGTCCCTTTTCGAAAAACTACTGTAGAAATCCAAATTTAGTAAAAGTAAAAAAGAGATAAAATTTCTACAGGAAATGTCGTAAGTCTACTAGGTAATTTACTGTTTATTTATTTAATTTATTGTTTATTTAATTATTATTAATTCAATTATTAACTATTATTAATATTTTTATTTATTTATCATTGATTTAAGATTAACTCTTGTAACTCTCTTCTTTTCATTACCACAGTATGAAAAAAATTTGGGAGAAGTAGGGAGAGATTGTTTTTATCCTTTTTAACCCCTGACGCAAAAGGAGGGGTGTTTGTTTGTGTGTGTGTGTGTCTGTGCTATCGTAGCTCCAAGACGCCTGAACAGATTTCATAGCGGTTCTTTTGTTTCAAAAGCTGGTATTACCGAGATGGTTCTTAGCCATGTTTGGTAGAAATCGGTTATGCCGTTACCAAGACCTTCAGGTTTCATCAGAGCCAGTATCTCGGCCTCTATTACAGCTAGAGACTTGGAGTTCGAGCTCAAATGTTTATAAGGCCAAACCCCTCCCCCCCCCCCCCCCCCTTTGACGTGAAAACATCTATTCGCCTAATTGTCTACCACGACGTGTATGTCTGTACGTGTTTGTTGTGCAGTATTTGTTTTGCCTGTGACGTTATCGGGCTACTGTGGGCGCCGACGGATGATTGTTGCGAATTAACGTAGTGTAAAATTAGAAATTAGTGTAGCTTGATAACGCGTTTAGATAGGACGTTGTTTCGGGTGTCATTGTAAAGAGCTTGAGGAGCACTACTAGGACTCAAAGTGAAACAATAAAAATATTCGCCGAAATATATGTAAAAATCGGTATTAAATTGAAAATTGCAAAAAAATTAAAGATGTCTCATATGTAAATATGCGCGGAATTATAAAAAATGCAAATCAAAGGAAAGCTCGCATCAAAAGGAATTTAAAAAACCTAAAAAGTCTAGTGCTGAGCGAATGCAAGAGCTATGGCAGCATCGAAATTCACGGAAAATCTACGGCGTGGACCTTGACTACGCCTTAATGTTTTTTTTTTAAAGATTAATTTTTTGTGTCGAGGGTTTTTTATATTTAATATTTTATTAATAAACAACTATCAATAATGAAATGGTTATATTGGTCTTATCTCAAATCTGAGAACGGATAAGTGATTGTAAATTTAATAAGGAACATTTTTGGTAGAAACCACTTTTTCGATTTGACTAACCCTTTTTCGTAAATCGAGCAAAAGTCTAAACAAATGAGTTTCAAAACATTTAGAACGGTTTTCGGTAAGTAATTCGCAAACCGTGCAACCTGCATAAAAATGGTTTTTCATATAAAATTTAACTTTTAGTTTTCTCTAACTTTTATTTGAAAAGTGTTTTGATGAGATCTTAAATCTAAGTGATATCCTGTAGAATATAGTTAACACACAGTCAGACATCATTGGGACAATGGTCGAAACGTATTCAGTAGAACTCGATCTCGTATTTTCGCACGAGATTTTTTATTTGTATTAGCTAGCCGGCTTTCGAGGTTGCCCTCATAATCAGGCAGTCTGATAAATAAAAATTTTTAAAAATAACCTAATTGAAATATTTTAGTAAATAAGATTTTAAATTTATAATTCAACTAGCTAAACCCGCCATGCGTTGTAATGGCTATTTTTGTAATTAAAAAAAAAAAAAAAATTAAAATTAACAGTTGTCAAAGGACACTTTAAACCGAACTTTTGAAACTGACTTTACATTCTATTGAATCAATCAAAATTACGTTCAGAAGAGTACATCCATTTACATGATGCTGTCAATAATAATGGTAATGTCAATGAAATGGGGAGAGTGGTAATACTACCAGTCACATTTACAGGCAGTAAATCCCAGTCTATATATAGTTAATATAATATATTATATAAAGTACCTAATGTATATATATATTTTTTTTTCCATAATTCTTTTGGATTTGATGCAAAACACGTGGTTAATATAACTGCAAATAAAACATATATTTGATGTGGATTAGAAGTGTTTAATGCATCTTTAAGTGTCGATATATATATAAAGTTTACTTATCATTTACAAATATTATTTAGTAATCAATAACGATAGTATATAAGATAAACGTGTATCCTTTTTTATAAACGCGGGGTTGGGTACAGGGGTAAGGTAAAGGGTAGGGTAGAAAGAAGTCTCAAACATTTTCAGTGCTCCATAGAATTCGAAAACAATTTACGCCAATTCGTTTAATGATATTTGTTCCATAAGCGAATCCACGAAATGCGGGGGTGGGTGGGGTAAGGGTGGAATAAAACTATGTTCTAAACCTTCTCAGTGACTCGATGAATATAATTGCTGAACATAAGAACAAAATCGGAACGAAGTTTAGGAATCCATAAAACACAAACATACAGACGTTAGATTTCATATTTATATATATAAAGTGCTTGCCTTCTGAGCTCAAGGTCGTGGATTCGAAACCCGACCGAGGCCTTTTAGTTTATTTTATTTGGGAGGTAAAATAAACTTAAGCGCACCGTCCTTTGGATGGGACGTTAAGCGATGGTCCCGAGCCTGTACGATGTCAGGTACTCGTTAAAGACCCCTACCCCAGGTGAATAAAAATTTAGGGTAGGCAAAATTTAGGACTCCCACAGTAGAGTCGGGCTCATGTCCACCAGAGTGACGAAAGAGCACTCTGGTAGTAGGCGATATGACCTCGTAGCTAAAGCCCGGGCATGAGTCATAAAACCTAAACCTAAACCTATATATATAAATATTTATAGATAATCACTTCTCTCTACATCAGCCATCTTCATGTTACAATACTTACTTATATTTCAGCGATTCATAGCACTTATTGTTCTTTTCTATGACGATGAAGTAACTAAGACCATTAAAAACGAAACTTTCTTTTGAAGAGTTGGAATTTTCATTTTTCAATAGTTAGTTACACTATTAAGTGTTGAAATAACGGGACTATTACATTGCCTCCCCCAAACCACAAACCGATAAAAATTGAGTATTATGTTACTTTAAAACTTACAAAACTCAACTACAAACTATTGAACAAAAAAACAAAGAATGTTTTGAAGTGAAATTTCTTTTAAATCGTTGTATCTAACGAACCCCAAGCTGTAATTTCATTCGTGACGAACGTGCAACGGAAGTAATACACATCAGGGTCAGCAGATGATGTAATCAGCTGTTGATGTTATAGCTTTAATAATATTTATATTAATTAAAGCATTGTTTCATCTTTAGAGGATTCTCCTGTAAACTCTGTAACACATAATGAACGAAATGACAGTGACTTAAAAAGTAATAATAACGAAAAGGTGTAAATAGAATACATTAAACAAACTTTGATAATATAAAATTGCTTTCCTAAATGTTATAAATTAATTCTTTTAATTCAATTATACCTTTTACCAATACTTTCTATATGCACCTTTCAATTATGAAAAATTATGCTGGCAGTAGTGTCTCATGAAATTTTAAACTGTTTTTAAATAGTTTTTTTATATACGTTTATTTTAATTTTTAAATCTTATTTATTCAAACATTATAAATTTAGTTGTTTTCAAAATTATTTTATCAGACTGCCTGATCATGAGGACAACCTCGAAAGCCGGCTAGCAAAAATTAATAAAATCTGTGATAGGTCAGATTATATTTTATTTTACAACCTTTATATTGAACTACCACACGAATCAGTATGAATAAGAAAAAGTTCCTTAAGACGAAGCAAACAGTCATATCATAAAGAAGAAGTAAAACTTATGAATAAATATATAAATAATAAAAATACCAGCGGTCAACGTCTTTGCAATATAAGCCCAGAAAGACTACGTCCTCAAACATTTTTGAATGAAGACATAGGAAAAATTCGCCATTTTTACTTTCTTAAACGATAGTATAACAATGTACTGTAGTCGGAAAAAAATCCGAGATCGAGTTTTCAATTTTTACTTTTGGAGGTCCCCTGAATACGTTTTGACCATTTTCGCGATGTGTATGTATGTGACTGGAAAATGATGAAAACGCAGAAACAATTGTGTCTATGGACTTGAAATTTGAAATATATTTATGACCTAATCACAAATCTTTTCAAGTAAAAGTTGTGAAGAAATTTCAAAGAGACATATTATATGCAAAATCATTTTTCCCAGGCTTGTGATATATATGCAGAAAACAATGCAGAAAACTCCTGAAATATCATTTTGAAACTTATTTTTTTTAGATGTTTCCTTTATCAACCTGAAAAATGTTAATAGTATGGAGACATTGAATTTACAAAAATTGTTCCTTATTATACTTCCAATCCTAATGAGTTTTTAGATTTGATTTACAACTAATACGACGACGAATAATAAGTTATAGTGCCTCAAATACTGAAAAATAAATTTCCGTAGGTGATGTTTAAATTGTATTGCGAATTGTATAACGAATTATAAAATATTTATTTTATAATTGGTAATTTTTTATTGAAAATTATAAAAACCCAGTAAGTTAAATTCAGACCTTATATTATTAAAAAGTTAAATTCAGACCTACAGGCATGAGGGGGTCTTTGAATAAATAATCAGTGACACTAGACTAAGACAGATATCTGTGGCTGGCAACACTGTCTACAAAGATACAACAATGGTTAATGCTGGTAAAAGCCACAAAATTCTCAGTAGGGCAACACCGGGTACTACAGATAGTGTATTTATATAGATGGAGAGAGTAAAATAGCGTAGGATCCTTGAATAGAGACCAAAACATGGCGTTAGTCACGGTTGTCCGCCTGTCTGTTTTTACAAATTCGGTAGAAAACTATTTTGAAATTAGTTCTCCCTCCTTCTCTCCGCATTCCTCTTTCTTACATCTATTTACAAAAAAAGTACTGTTATACAAAGAAAAAAAAAAAGGCTGGATTTAGAATGCAACGATAATCGATAGTATAACATTCTCCAAGGCTCTGTTCAAATTTAAATTCAAGATTAACGCTCATGTATAAATTTTGAAATTAATTCCAAAAAAAATATTCTTTCCCTCTACCCCAAATAAAAATGATTCGTCATATTTAGGTATTTACAACCGGTTATATAAAAAATAAAAACAATTAAATTTTATTAGTTGTGACAAAAACAATATCTATATACAAAATATGCAAACAAAAAAAAATATATATATACATGTGTAAAAAGTAACAAGTAGTATATATATACATGTGTAAAAAGTAACAAGTAGTATATATATATATATATATATATATATATATATATATACTACTTGTTACTTTATATATATATATATATATATATATACATGTGTAAAAAGTAACAAGTAGTATATATATATATATTTTACTTGTTACTTTTTACACATGTATATATTTTTTTTTTTGTTTTTTGTTTGCATATTTTGTATATATATATATTGTTTTTGTCACAACTAATAAAATTTAATTGTTTTTATTTTTTGTATAACCGGTTGTAAATACCCAAATATGACGAATCATTTTTATTTGGGGCAGAGGGAAAGAATATTTTTTTAAATAATAAATATAAAATGTTAGAAATGAAAATAAATAATACAATAAAGACGTACAAAATAGAACATAAGCAAATATTCAGCTACAATATCCCTGTAAACTTATGCAATACCATCCTCCTTCCTTCACCTGCATGGAGGAGGAGGAGGTCACGAGAGCGGACGTTCTGGTCCGGTGGGTACTCTGACCAGCAGTGGAGACCGACCGAGAGGAACAGAAGAGCCGGGACAGAGTTAATAGTGAGGAGAGACACACTGGTCACTACCAGCTCTAAAAAGGTACTAGCTATATTATCAAAGCAGGTCTCTCAGCCAGCACCGCTTCAGTCATCGAGGAGGGTTTTCTGAATTGGAACAGAAAGGTAGGAAAGGCTGGAGAAGCGGGACATGATGACATCGGTGACAGATGAAACATTGAAATCATTGTGAGGAGTGCATCAACAATAGGGTGCACCAACAATGGTTCTTAAGACTTTGGATTAAAAGGACAGAAAATGTCAGGTTTAACGTACCAAAGTGTTTTACTTCCCTTGCTATCTATATGTTGTAGAGAAGTATATGGAAACGAAAATTACAAAAATTCAAAAAAATGTTTTATTACTCCCAACGAAATGAACATTTCATACGAATACAGTTGGTCGTAGTCCCCTTCACCCACTGATCTCTACAGTAAGCATCATTATTTGTTTTTGTAACTCATGCCCGGGCTTTAGCTACATACGTCATATACTACTACTATGTCATAACGTATACAGACCGATCTTTCGTAAATCTAGTGAACATAAGCCCGACTCTACTGGAGTCCTAAATTTAATTTAATTACCCAGACTAAACCGGGCAAAAGAAAAAGATTTTTTAAAAGAAAAGCCTATTTTTTACCATTATTTTAAGTTGAGGAAGTGCATTTTTAAGTCTGAAAATCAATTGCAATGACCCATTGGCCAAGTCTGGTCTCATTTATTCCAACAAATAATTTATTTTCCCTTCAATTACTAATGTTAACCTCCATTGGATCTGTTCTATTGTTAGCAGTGCCATCCCATAATGAATACGAAATTACCTAGTATGTAAATACTAGAAGAGGTGTCACTACGTAAATACATTACCTAGTGAAAAAGCACATGAGATAGAATTTAAAATGGTAGGTTTCTCAAAAATAAAAAATCCTTTTGTGGATCACAAATGAGTTGTTAAAGTGGACATTTCCTGCAAACTTATGGAGAAAAAACATATTTCCAGCTCTCATTGGCTCGTTTTGTTACTAAAAGTAAACAGTAACATATTCTGATTCAACTTAATATTACCTTTTCATCTATATCCGTTTTTTTATTTGAAAAATGTATTGAATTCAGAATTTTGTATATTATGTGCGCAGCATTTTGTTTTTGGAGGAAATATAAGACATAAAATTTTAATTTTTAATATTCGATAAGGGGGCATACATAAAAATAAAATTCGACCGACCCGAAAATTCTGTTTATGAGTCTAAAACAAAATTGGATCATTTTTGTAGCTTTGAAAAGGAGATAAAATATATCTATCCTCTATCTTCTTTCTCTCTCTCTTGTACACTTGGCGTACCATTTAACCGTAAGAGCTCTCTCAATCATCTTTTTTTTTTATTACTCCCCTCCTTTATTGCCCCCTCCTAGCATAACAATCATTCAGTACCCCGTAAGGATGGCACTTACTGATTTACAGCCAGGTCGGCAGAAAGATAGAGGGGATCTGAGAAAAGGGGACTTCACTCAAGCTCACCTTACAGATAAAAACCTAGAGACCTTGGCATGTATTGCTCTATCTCAAATATCAGGGCATATTGTGAGCACGCTGCCCTTCGGAGGCGTTAAATTGCTGTTTCGAGCCTGTGCATTGTCAAGGTATTTGTTAAAAACTCAGTGAAGGTTAAGTGTATTGGGTGTTTAGGTCCATATAGTAGCGCCGGTATGTCTTGGCCCTTCGGATGGGTGGCGCCAGTTCTCTTGGAGGGGGGAAAAGGGAGGGGATAGCCAATAGGAACTCATGGATCCGACACGGTCGCCATGGGTACGTCTCGCTGTTCCTATTTGTTTCCGTAAGCAAAGAAGAGAATTGTGGAGTTGCCTTGGAGTTTGGCAACGCCGCCACCCACTCCTTGAACTGGCCACACCCCCCCGAAGGGCCAAGATGTACCGGCGCTACTTTAGGTGTACACATGAACATACCCAATATAAATCTTAGCACTTTCGTTTATATAATTATATACATAATACTAGAAATATTCAGGAGCTTTGCTCTATTTACTCCGATCCTAATAAACCACGTATGTTACGAAACTATATATGTAGGTATATATACTGTAATATTAAGTGTATACATTTTTATGATTTACTAATTCTTCATAAATTCTTCGTAATGATTGATTTCAGTTTATGAAAGTGTTGAGGATGTAATTTTTGAAGAAAGTCCTAAGGAATGTGTCTGTTTCTTTTGAAAGATAATCACCATGCAGAGAGATGGGAGTTGATACCTGCATTATAAAACTAAAAGTGTTGAAAAACTGAAGAAAGTGTTGAAAGTAGGTAAACATGGAGAGAATGGATCTGAAACCTTATGGGGGACATGTCTCTATCCTTGACCGGAGTCAACCTGTCTCAGTCGTACTGCATCCAATGGCGTAGCAGCAAATTTGTGACTCATACCAGGGCTTTAACTACTAGGTCATACTGTCTACTACCAGAGCGCTCTTTCGTCATTTTGGTGGACAAGAGACAGACTCTACAGTCCTAGGTGTATTCACGGGATGGTGGTCTGTAACGAGTACCTGACATCGTACATGCTCAGCACTATCGCTAACGTCCCATGCAAAGGACGACGTGCTCAAGGTTTTTTCACCTTATAGATAAAAAACCTAAGTGCTTCTATTTCACAAATTGTAATACATAGGAGTACTTTCAATATTGCTATCATATATTGTATATCGTCATATCGTCGGTCTAAACGTGATACCTCATGCAAAAGCCAACTTTACAGGAAAGACAAAAACTGATTAAAAAAATATTCTTTATAGAAAACCTCAATTTTTCGACATTTGTATTAAGTGAGATGTATATGCATGCCATGAATTGTTTTTAAGGTTGTTTGCAAATCCAAGTTAAGGATTAACGTACTCGACGGAGTTACCAGGTTTCACTAGAATTTCATTCCCATTTCTTTTGCAAGGTACGATTCTTCAAACCGTATTTCATGTTTTTTTCGTTTTATGTCGTATATGATCAATAGAGTTTTTTTTTCTTTTTTTTTTTGGTAAAAAAACGATTTTCGGAAAAATGTCGCTTACGAGGTATCACGTTTAGGCCGACGATATGTTTTGTGAAATAGGGGCAATTAGGTTTTTTATCTGGAAAATGAAAAAAAACCTTGAGCATGCCGTCCTTCAGACGGAACGTTAAAATATAATTTTTTTATTTATTTTTAATAAAGTTAATAAACAAAAATATAATAAAATTAATAATAATAAAAATATTAAACAAAAGTAATTACGAAAGAAATTATAGAATATTGGTGGAGGATCTCTGTAGAGAAACAAAAAATGAAAGCAAAGGATGAATTAAATTAAAGCTTTTATATACGAAACACGGCTTTTATATGATGGCTGTTAAGTCGCGAGTTGAGTGTGGGTGAATTCGGGAACACGCCGAGACAATCGATAGGAGTCGGCGGGACTCTTGAACTACATGAGTCAGTAAGCAGTTGGACACCACGCGGGGTGGACTGAGTTGGTTGAGTTGGCTGTTACCACGCGGGTATAAAGTGAGTCGTCTCTTAACAACGAGAGGGACCAGTTGGTCGCCACGCGGGGTGGACTGAGAGTCTGGGTCGCAACGACCACGCGGTGTGCGGAATGGATTCGTCCTTATTACCACGCGGGTATAAGGTGAGTCGTTAGTTACCATGCGGAAGTGAGTTGGTTATTACCACGCGGGTATAAAGTGAGTCGTCTGTTACCAAGCACAGTAAGTGAGTGACTTGTGTAGTTCCCACGCGGTATGGGACTTATTATTGAACAACTGACTTTGTGTTCGTTACCACGCGGTTTTGTAATAAGGGTGTTGACCAAATAAATATATCTGTTGCTCTACTCTAAGTTCTCATTAACCTGTACCCAAACCCAACAATGGCTTTTTGTTTTTTTTTAAACAATGAGAAAAAAATTCCGTTTAGTAGAGGGTTTCCTCTGCCATAAATATTTCTAATTGAATAAATTTTTCTTTTATTGTATTTTATTGTTTTCAAGAAATGGGGAAGGACATTAAAGAGGTAGATTTGTTTATGAGTTAGATTGTCGCCAATATAAGCATTGATCGGCTACTCTTCTTTACAAAAACGTTGAAAACCTTCAACCACGAGACCCTTCAGTTTGTGATCTGATGGCTCTTCTCTGTAATATTACTAATTGCAGCGCCATTTAGTAATAATTATAATAATATTTATTTTCGTTAAACCATAATATGGTGGTAATAGGATATGTTATAAATATGTATACTTCAAGCTTATAAATTAGATATATAAGCTTTTATGGTCGGACAAACATGTAATTAGTAATAAATGTATTAATAAAAATAATAAAAATTATTTGAAAATAAATTAGTACAAAAATAATAATAGTAATAAACCCAATAGATACAGCTTAACATTATAATTCTTATGTTAAATATTTTACACGACGATATTTTGGGACATTCTTACGTTTCTTCCTCATGTCATAATGTACGAATATAATATCAATAAAAAAATTATAATAACAATAATGCATAAACAAATAAACCAATAGCAATGGAAAAAAATAGTATATAAGTAATAACAATTAATGATATTAGTAATGAAAATATTAAACAAAATACGAGATACTTTAAAGGAGGATATCTGTGGGGGGACCTGCCAAAAAAATAATATGAGTTAGGTATTAAATATTGTTTTTGTTTATGAAAGATTATTTTATTCTTTTTGTACAATGAGAAAAACGATTCCGTTTTCGACGTTCTCACATAACACTTCACGGTATGTCTTAGTTTATTCTCCAGTGTGGTTATTGGATACATTTTACTTGGAAATTTGGTCGACATCTTGAATTGGCCATATAAATTTTTTTCAGAAGAAATCCGATCAGAACGAAATTGAAAAAATTTTCGGTGAATCATTAGGAATGTACTTCCCCAAATGTTTCCCTCTAAAACCTATTTACCGATTTGACTTACTCTTTTCTGGAATCAGGAGGAAAATACGAAATTACTGTGAAAAATGAACATCGAACATTTCTGACCGATTACATAACTTTACTTATACTTCGTATTTTTACAAACGTAAAAGAAAATAAATGTTTGAGAAAAAAGGGAAAAACAATGTTTTTTTTTTCTTATTTTTGCTTCAGTTTAATGACTTGTATCGGTCAGAAGATATGAAAAATGTAATTTCTTTCTTAGCAACAATTTTCTAAGGTATGGCAATTATGAAAATATTTAATTATAATTGTTTTCCACATTTCAGTCCTCTGAAACTGAATAGGAAAGCTTTTTTTGAAAAAAGTTTCTAATTTAAGTAGAAATTTCTAGTTTAAAGGTAGATTTTAGATAGAATTAATAGGACCAAAGTTGTAATGCCTCAATGAATAAAAAATAAATTTCCATAAGAAATATTTCAAAATAATGTTTAAATTGGGGGCCATGGTGGCCGTGCGGGCTAGAGCGTAGGGCTTTCCGGCAGCCCAGCTAGTATGTGCATGGCAACAGCCGGCAGACCAGCTAGAATGTGCATGGCAACAGCCGGTAGACCAGCTAGTATGTGCATGGCAACAGCCGGTAGACCAGCTAGTATGTTCATGGCAACAGCCGGCAGACCAGCTAGTATGTGCATGGCAACTCCAGTTATTGCTCTTATATACAAACGATTTACCTACTTACATGGAACCCTTTACATTGATCATTTTTGTGGATGTTACTAAAATATTCTTATGAGGGCAAAAATCCATCCAGTTTAAATCCGCTTCTAAAGCTCTTGAAACATTAAACAAATGGCTTCTCCTCAACAAATGACTGAGTTAATGTTAAATGCGTCTAAAACAATTATTGGGGGCCATGGTGACCATGCGGGCGAGAGCGTAGGGCTTTGGTCGCATGATCTTACGATGGTTTGCGGGTTCGAATCCCATCCGGGAGTGAGTTTTATCTATTTCGTAGATAGAATTCGGAAAAATAAAGCAAAAGTGTATGCGGACTATGACAACCACCACAATAAGGTTATATTGAATGGGGTTAGGTTAGGTTTTATGACTCATGCCCGGGCTTTAACTACGAGGTCATATCGCCTACTACCAGAGCGCTCTTTCGTCACTCTGGTGGACATGAGCTCGACCCTACTATGGGAGTCCTAAATGTTGCCTACCCTAAATGTTTATTCACCGGTCTTCAACGAGTACCTGACTTCGTACAGGCTCGAGACCATTGCTTAACATCCCATCCTGGAAAGAGTGATCTGTAACCGTGGATGGTATAAGAAAGTCCTGTAAATGCCACATGACATATTTCTTTTATACGTTTGCTTGACTTACAGCAATTAACATTACCACTCTAATACAGGTGAGCTCGTGTCGTGGTAAGTGTAACATTCATCCGGTCACTTGCATAACACTCACACTTCCATGTTAATTTGTGTAACATATCACGCCACATCTATTAAATAACATGTCACACGTAACATTTTCTACTACTGGAAATAAGAAAAAAAAACAATCTTTCTTAATAAATTATAAAAAAGTATGTCAGTGATGTCGTCCTCAAGTTCTACTTTCATATTTAATACATTCAATCATGGTATGTAATTGCATTACATTTCCTTATTACATAATACAGGAATTATGTAGTGCAGCCAATAATTATACATATATATCACCTACTTATTGACCGGAAATGTGAAAAAACTATCCTTTAATCTAACGTAACTCAAATTTTTGAATTTGTTTTTGTGAACAATTTACACAGTTGAGTTACATTGAACACAAACAGTGGCGGATCTACAGTTTCGGGGACAAAAATGCCAAAAGTCAATAAATTATAAAAAATATAGATATTGGATCTTATCCCTTATCGTACTCCCACCAATATGTATTTATCGTTGTTTACGTCCCCAGTTGTATAAAGTATGAAGAAGTTATGTAAATATCAAAATTCGATATTATGTTTTCACCAGAATTTCATTTTTCTGAACCCTGACTCCAAAAATTTAAAAAAAAAAAAAGTATGTTTCTGTGACGATAAGTCCATCCTTGATGATTCCTACTATGTTTCCAACCTTACCCTCCACAAAGTTTCTTTTGACGTCAATCAGACGATCCTCCCCAAAGACTGAAGTGGTCCTGGCCGAGAGACCTTGAAGTGCTGCTAGTAACCTCGTCACCTCTCTTCAACTCTCCTGTCCCTCTCGGTCTGCCTCCACTGCTAATCAGAGGCTAGGCAGATCTAGCAGGTACGGGGGACCACCCTCTTCCCCATGACCTCCTTTACCTCCATTTAGTTGTAGGAATGAGGACAGTACCATGCGGGGTTGTTCCGGGGGTCAAGCTGAATAATTGTTTTTCTTATGATTTATCAATCAAAGTGATGTTATTACAGTACAGTAGTCGCCAAACTTTTAAGCGACTGAGCTACCTTACTCATAAACTTTACTGTGAGCTACCCAACAAAGAAGGGGGGGGGGGGGGGGGGGATAATACATGTTTTTGTTTAAATCACGCAGTTGTTTATTACCTATAAATACACATTTCTAGTTTATATTAAATCTAATAAAATGCTATTTCTAACATTGCAATTAATAGCAAAATAAGGTTTTCGTAAGGTTTTTATTTTGAGCAATAATTTTGGAAACACGAAAAGATGCCTCAGTTGCTGTCTAATTTCTTGAAAAAAGTAGATTGTTGAGGATGTAATTGAGATTTCAGTTGTATTACCTTCTCTTTCTTTAAGGAAGAATTCTGAAGGGAATCCTTTTGATTACTGGAGTCAACGGTTTTCTAATGACGTTCGACGTTTGCTTTCTTCCCAACTGCTACACTTGCATTACAAAGTAAGCACACACATTTGTCCTTTACCTGAGTAAAAAAGTAATCAGTTTCCCATTCAACATGAAAATGATAAGTTTTTTTTGTTTTTTGCTGGAACTCGCCATTATTAGAACAGTAACCGCAGTCCGAAGTATGCATAAAACGCAAGAGAAATAAAATAACCTGCACTCACGATCACACACCAGACACTGACTGACAGACGCGCGGGACGCGTAGTGGGGATGAGGAGGATGAGTAGTGCAGATTAGCCAACCCAAGCGCTGCGTCTGAAATTTCCCCGCGAGCTACCAAAATTTTCCCTGCGAGCTACGGTTTGGCGACCACTGATTTGGTACATTGTTTTCTTTATTTTGTTTTATGATTTCTTTTTGTACTTTACTTTTTTTCACAGTTTTAATTATTACACTTACTTTAATTTTTCTTTATTATTTTGTATATAATTTATATTATATGTTTATATATTTATACATATATGTATATAAAAATAGTTTAATATATTTTGACTATAATTTTCAGATAATTGGGGTGGCGACGTTGTGTTTGGCCCTCGACGGTCGGACTGAAACAACAGAGGAGCCGGCACTTGACTACGAAGCATCAACTATCGTAAGTAGTCCGGGTCCCATGTTAATTAATTCAATATCCTAATTGATAGTCTATGTAGAAGGGCAACTGTTCAAATACCCACCCTCAAGTTCACCCCCACCCTTCACCCTTGGGCCCTCTGATAGCACTATAACTAACATTGACTCTGTCCTCTATTTAATTGTAAAACAGACATTAACCAACATCATTAGTTGGTTAGTACTATTTAAATTATTACTTTAATTGACATTCCGTAAGACCATTTTCACTTTAAAAAAAAACAAAAGTTGTCATTGAATCATCCGGCAATTAATCAAAATAACAATAACAGTAAAAAATAATATGAAATTATAGATGAATATTAGAAAACAAATTATTTCATAAATAGTAGTATTCTGCCCCATAAAAAAAATAACTATAGAAATTTCTTGTTCGAATAACTGAGTCCCTCCTCCTTTCTGAAAAAAATCTTCTCCTTCTCCCCTCCCCCGCCACCACCACGATATTTTCAGTGATTTTCCGGACAAGAACGTGGGTTCGTAACCCGACCGAGGCCCTTAGTTTATTTTATCTAGGAGGTAAATTAAACTCAAGCCGTCTTTCGGATGGGACGTTAAGCGATGGTTCCGAGCTTGTACGATGTCAGGTACTCGTTAAAGACCCCTGCCCTAGGTGAATAAAAATTTAGGATATGCAAAATTTAAGACTCCCACAGTAGAGTCGGGCTCATTTCCACTAGAGTGACGACAGAGCACTCTGGTAGTAGGCGATATGACCTCGTATTTCTACAGGAAATATGGTATTTTATTGTTTATTATTATTATATTTATTATTTTTGTTTTAATTATTATTTTGTTTATTTTATTATTATTTATTTAAAATTAACAACTATATTTTTTTTACCACAATTACAATTACTATATGTATCAGAAAGTAAAAATCGATACATTGCATACGTTAAACTGGGAACTATGCCAACACTGATAGAGGACGGTACAAATTTGTTGTAACGACTCCAATTAGTAGTGATTGTCATGGAAGCTCTTTGGCGAGGATGGAACAATGTCTATCTGATTGGTATGATGATGGGCTTGCTGGTCTAAAAGAGCTCGGTCAGGGTGGGAAGTGGTCCCGCTACCGTCAGCAAGCTTCCAGCACTGGAAATGGGATAATGACCGAGGAAATGGCACCATTGTCAACCAACCTGTTTCATTCCAGTCACAGTAACTCCACCTCCCACCTCCCTCCCCTTCCAAACATTCTTTTCACATCAAATAAGCGTTTTTTATTTTTCCAGGTGTACGAAGTATAGGGAAAATTATATACATCAGAAATTCAATGCTGAGTTTTTACGGAATTTCATGTTTTCCGACCTCTTGATTCCAAAAATGAAAAATTATTTCTATCTGTCTGTGAACATGATTACTCTCGATAGAATGAATATATCGACACATTATTCTGTTTGTGAATCCAGAACCCTCTAACAATGACACCTATTGATTTTCAGTCAAATCAACTCAGGAAAAGGCTTAACACAAAGACTCTAAAGAATTCAAAATTCTATAAGGACAATACATCAATTTTCAGCGGAATTGGTCGAAGCGGGAGATCAGAGGGGGCTCAACTCAAAAAACCCAATAACTGCCGATGTAATGAATGTATCAACATAAATTTTCATATTAAAAGTCAAAATCCAATGAGGACATAACATGTCAAATTTCAGCGATATCGGATGAAGGGAAGGGGGGTTCAGGGGAGGAGGCTCAATTCAAAAACTTTAACAACTGCGGATGTAATGATTTTGTATCTAAATTTAGGAGTACTTATATAAGGCAACTGTTAAGTATTAGTGCAAACAGACGATTAGTTTTTTAGGGAATTGATTAATTGTGACTCACCGACGACTATTTCGACGGTTATCAGAGTTTTGGGTTTAGCCTTTCCCCTAATCTCCCCCTTTACTTTGACCAACTTGGCTGAAAATTAATAGCAGTTTCTAGATACACATTTAAAATTTTTTGTAAATACATTCATTCTATCGGGAGTAAACACTAACATGAAATTCAGGTGATAATGTCGATTTTCTTTGGAGTGAGAGCGAAAACATGCATGATCAATTCAGGCTGGAGAAATGCGTAACCGGTGATTCACCAACAACTTTTTTTAAGACGATCTAAAAAATTTTATTTTTAATGAAATAACTGAAAAATAATATGCTATTAATAATTATCAATTTTTTGTTACACCATAAATGAAATATAACAACCATCAACAAGTAACATTTAACAAAAAAAAAATATATTATCTTGAGGCCGTCTTATAAATTGGGGAAAAAACTGTTGAAGAAATACAAGGCGAGAGTTTGTTCTGAAGCAGATGCGGGGGAAAGCAGCATAGATTTTCTCTTCAAATAGTACCCACCTCCCTTGACAAACAAATTGTCTCAACCCTCTTAACACTTGGCAACACTTTCCTTGACAGATATTTTCTAATTTTTTCTACAAACCTAATTTTCAAAAAAAAAAAAAAAAAAAAAAAGGTTTATGCCAATAACATTAACAATATATATATATGATGGCCAAAACCAAACTTCCTTATACCAACCACTTATATCCTTCCCTTTCCCCCCCTCGCAAAATCCCCAATAATGGCGGTATGAAATAAATTTGTGAGGGGAGAGTGATTTATAAAAACGTGTCTAAGGTATAAGAAAGTCCTGTTATGACCATATCACACATTATATATATATATATATATATATATATATATATAACATTTGCATACATTAAGATTATTAATATATTACAAAATCAATTATTATTATTCGTATAAAAACAGCTGTTAGGAGTGAAGTAACTTAATTAGTGAATAAATATACAAAAATGGACTAGTCGCATTTTGTTTTAAAACGAAATGTGAACAACCATGAATAGAGAACAAAAGACGATGATCAGCTGTTTTGAACAGTGAGAGTGTCTAAGTTGTGTTGTGGAAGTGGACAGACTAGAGAGAGAAGTGTTTTTAAGGTTAAGGTGTAGTGAACCAGTCTGAGAGAGAAGATGTAGAGGATATGATGGAGATGTTTTAATCTTCATTAAAATTACGTAGAAGAGAAAAGATACTTTTTATTTATATGTATATATGCCCAAAGTGAGATTTATTTTTGTAAAATAATTTAATTTCTTTATTTTCATCTTAGTTTTTAATTTTATAATATAAGTTAAGAAAAAATAAACTCAATATTTGTTCTCTAATTCTATACAATCCATTTTTCCTATGAACCCAGTAATCTAATCTCTTTAGTAAATTTAGAAGAAATCCAAATGAAAAATTTGTTAATTGAAATTTTTTTAAATACGTGCATTTTTTTCAAAATTGCACGTCTTGAACTTTCGATATTTTTTTTGGGCCCTTTTCGGAAATTAATGTAGAAATCAAAATTTAGTAGAAGACCTGCTACAATTTCTACAGGAAATGTGGTACATTTATTTAATTTTATTATTTGTTTATTTATTTTTATTATTTATTCATTTTTATTATTATTAATTTTAATTTTTGAATTATCACAATATATATTACCTTTGCTATGCATTACAATTCAAACATTACTTTGAAATATATTCTACGGAAATGTATTTTACATTATTTGGGGCGCTATAACTTTAGTCGTATTGGTTCTATCTCAAATCTTAGACTAGTATTTAGTTAGAAATTTTATAAGAAACATTTTTGGTAAATACCAGTTTTTCGATAGGACTAACTGTTTTCCCGTAAATCCAGCAAACGTATAAAACAATTTTAGAACGACATTTTAGGCTTTTTTGGCACGTTTTTCTCAAATTGGGAGAACTACGAAAAATAGTATTTTACATAAAATGTGCCATGGTAAAATGTATTTAGACCCTTGAATAAACTGGTCAATTTAAGTCCGATATCGGCCAAAATCTAATCAGATCAAAGTTAGCACATGTAACATCTGAATTACAAATTTTAAGTCCATAGCTGCAATTGTTTCTAAGTTCACATAGACAGACATTATCGAGAAAACGTATTCAGTGAAACGTGTAATTCTATAGAAAACTCGATCTCAGATTTTCTCACAGTTACAATAAGAAAGTAAAATTACTATAACAGTAGGTCGATAAGTTCCTTTTTTTTATGCATTACGAATTATACGAGGTTTCGAATTAACATCAAATATGTTTCTCACAAAAATATATCTTCAAAAGCAAACTGATCATGGACCTGAAAAGAAAGGTGTTCGACTGCTGCATCACTCCCTGTTTAATGTACGGCTCCCAAACCTGGGCTCTCTCACAAGATGTGCTGAGGTGCTTAGAGATCACTCAAAGAGCAATATTGAGAAGCATGCTGGGAATTAAGAAGAAGGATAGAGTACGAAACTCCGAAATAAGAAGAAACACAGGAGTACGGGACGTGAAGGATGTGGTGCTACAACCAAAGTGGAAATGGGCAGGACATGTGGCGAGGATGGAAGAAGGAAGATGGACCAAGAGGACGACAGAGTGGTACCCGATTTACCTGAAGAGAAGAAGAGGAAAAAAAACTGGTGCGGTGGCGGGACGATCTGGACAGGTTAGCAGGGGGTCTCTGGCACAGGTCGGCCTGGGACAGGGGTGTATGGAATAAAATGAGAGAGGCCTATGCCCAAAGATGGGCCTAGTTTCCAATTTGTATAGATGTATATTTATTACTATTATTATTGTGAACCTTAAGGAAGCAAATAAAAAGGCTATTATTATTATGATTCTCACATTACTGCCGTTGTAACGATTGTATTGAAACGAAAATTCATATGAATATTCAAAGCCATATAAGAGCGACGCTTATTAATTTTCAGCGGAATCAACCGAAAAAAAGAAGGGGATCAGAGAGGATTCAGATTCAAAAATCCCAATAACTGCCGATGTAGGTAATAAATGTACCGACATGACATTTTATATTGAAATTCAAAAACACAGAAAGATGGTACCTATTAATTTTCCGCGAAATTGATCGAAGGGAAGAAGGACCGTAGAAGGAAGGCTAGACTCAAATACCTGAATAACTACCGATATAATGAATGTATCGACACAAAATTTAGTATGAAGATTCAGAAGTCACAATGTTTGATTTTTTGTATGATTCACCAACTGTATCTTTTAGAAATATGGTTTCTACGACCACAGCCTGAGTTAATAATCATATAATTTTCTGAGGCGATTGGCAGCTGCTAATGCAGCGAAACAGCGGGGAGGTCTATGCTTTAATTGACGAGTTACATAACATCCCCCATCTTCGTAAAACAGAGGAAGTAAAATGTATCGACAATTTGGCGAATAAACAGTGGAGCATTTCTTTTCAGAACTGACCCCCAGAATTAAATATATACTCGTATGTATATTTATATATATAACATTGAAATAATATTTTAATCGAATTTGTGTGTTTTGTCTCCTTTTCACTTCTTTCTCCTTGTTCATAATAAGTGCTTTTCAATGTATACAAGGTGTCCCAATTTCAATGCGACACCCTATTTTCATATAGTTTCAGTTACAAACATGA
The DNA here is from genome assembly GCA_963662175.1 of Aradus depressus. Classification (NCBI taxonomy): domain Eukaryota; kingdom Metazoa; phylum Arthropoda; class Insecta; order Hemiptera; family Aradidae; genus Aradus; species Aradus depressus. The sequence goes on along the minus strand of OY759217.1, from coordinate 30,896,217 downwards.
AACAAACACCATGTTTCACCATTTTTTTATCCTGACTCCAATATTGAACCTGCTTCTTACTCCTTGGGAACTACACTTCCAACTTAAAACTTTTTATTTTTCCAGTAAAACAATTTGTTTTTCTATTTGAATTCTGAAACTAGATTTTTTGAAAAGAGCAATGAAATAAAAATGATATTTGTAATGATACTCACAGAAAGCATTTTTTTGACGTGAAAACGTCCATTCGCTCGTTAAACACAGTGATAGCCGGTCAAACTTTCTTGTGCTACAAAATACCGTCAAATTTCAATCGATAATAACTACGAGACTAATGATGCGATAACAACGGTTGAGGTCACAATGGATAGAGCATGTCTGTACGTGTTTGTTTTGCCCCAATACTTTTCTTGTATATTAACTGGTAAATGTTCGTACGTTGCTAATTGACAAGATATCTCGTTTTCTCCTGTAAATGTCAATTACGAGTCAGTGCTAAACAGAAAGCTGTTACACTTCAAAATGAAATTTCTATTTGACAAAAAATTTGAAAACATAAAACAAGGTTCCAAAAATATCACATTTAATTATTATTTGGTGAGAGCCTTAACTATAGTTACTTATTTACCTAGTTTATAGTTACTATTGTCATATTATGACTGGTTATTTATTTATGGAACGTTGTAACTTTGTTTTAATGGTTCAAGGCTCTAAAGGTTGATTCAAGGATTGTTGGAAATGTTTTGTAAGTACCAATTTTTTTATAGGACTAACTCTTTTCAAGAAAATCGATCTAAAAAAATGTGTTTCGAGATGTCATTTTAAAATTGTTTTCGGGTTGTACCCCGCAAACCGGACTATTTTTTGAAAAAAATTGGGTTTATTTAAAATGTTTAATTTTCTTTAAAACTATTTTTAATTAAGCCGAGAATGTAAGCGGTATCTTGTAAAATGTACTTAGGCCCCAAATTAAATTGATCTTAATTTCAACTTTCCAAGTTCATCTCGAATTTGAGGTTCTTTTCTACAATCACTTTTGAGTTAGAGAGCTGATGAAGTTCCAACCACTTAGAAAAAGCAGACATCATCATGAAAATTGAACGTGAAAATCAGTTGAAAACTCGATCTCGGATTTTTGCCCTATTACAATACTTTCTTATACGTTTGTCATAAGAAAGTAAAAAAGAAAAAAAAAAAATTTCTTACCAATAATTGATAAGAAAGAAAATATTTCAGACTGAACGGTAGTGTATTTCCGAAGCCCATGTAATGATTATTTTTTTTTTTTGTGACTAGACTAATAATAATACATTTATTTCCGATAAACCAATACATGGTTATAGGATACGTCAAAAGAATTAATACATTAAGATAGCTTATAAATTAGATTTATAACTACTTGCGTCTAACACACTTGTGATTAGTAGTAATAACAAAACGATTAAAAAAAGTAAAATGAAATTAATAAAAACTGGACAAATAAATACTTAAAAATATTTGAGTATATAAAAAAAATTGATACAAGATACGTTCATAATAAGTAGACACATTTTTCAATTTAATAAAAATTAAGATAACTATTTTTCAAAAAAAACTCTTTGGAAGTGTCTTTATCTCAACGATGTTTCGGGACGTTCTTACGTCCCTTCATCAGGTCCCAATGTGAGAGATATAGAAAAGAAAGAAAACAATGTAACAATAACACTATATTTCAAAAAGAGATTTCTTTACAATAACAACCTTCAGCTTAAAAAAAAGAATGTGTAATATAATATATATAGGTAAATTTTAGGTTCATAAAGGACAATAAAAATATTAAAACTAAATTTTTTTTTTTTCTCATTTATTTTGAAATTTCCTATTGTGAATATATATCACAATAAGGAAATATGAACAGAATAAAAAGAAAAACACATCACTTGAGTCTCTTGATGAAGCGGCTGGTCAGCACCACCGTCTAAAAAAAAAAAAAAAAAAATATTATATTTTATTACTTTCAAGTTTACACTGAATTAAATTAGTCTTGAATAGAAAATTTTTAATCAATAAGAAATTAATAATTTATTGAATTTTAATAATTTAAAAACATCATTGGAGCGTAATAATTAATAAAAATTATCTTTATGTTGTCTTTCTTGTTGCTGTATTTGCTTTTGTCTTGCAAAGAATTGTCGAACACGTTCCATTGAAGTTTGTGGATTTTTTAACTATTTAACACTAACTTAGAATAAAACTAAACGAATTAAATTAATAATCAAACGTATTATTTTAACGCATAAACATATACAAACACATAGCGCACAACAGCTGATGCATCGACATCGACCTAAACTGGTAGTGACTTGTATGCGTGGGCTTCTCATCCCCCTCTCCTTAGCGTTTCATGTTTGATTTTTTATGTCGAGGTAAAATACAGGACTTTCTTAATTTCATTTCATACTGGCATTAATAGATGTGAGGAAGTACATAATGTTTTCTTTGTTTCATTGTACAGCGAAATTCTGAGAGTGACTTTCTTATACACAGTAATGCCAGTATGAAATGAATTTAAGAGAAAGCGGAGGGAGAGTGATCTGTACAAAAGAGTACAAGAAAATCCTGTAAATGGCCACATCACATATATATTTTTTTATCACTTTTAATAAATAAAAAAACAACAATTAATTTGAGTGATAGAGCGTTCACGAAGTTCGCATACTAGACAGACGTCATCCCGAAAACTTATTTAAAGAATCTTGAAACCTAGATCTCAGATTTTCGCACAATTGTAATATCCTGCCATCGTATCCGTGATTGAGTCTAAGCGCAAGAAAGGAATAGGCAATATGGAAATACACCGGCTTTCTACAAGTTGCCACCCTTCTCTAATTTACAGCAAAGGATATTTTACTATAAAGTTAATTAAAGTTTTAATAACTTGAAGTAGTTGCTTGACTTTATAATCACAAAATTTACCCTCTTCCCAGGAGGTATTATAAGAAACTTTAATCATTTCTGTATTGCATTATATAGCACTTTTTGAGATAATGGAGTCGCTGCGTACTGAACCATTAATTATATATTACATATAGTTATATTTCTGCTAGTCAGCAGTCTCTCATTCGTGTAGAGAGATGGATAGCAATCTGCATTGCAGCCCGTCCAAGTTTGAGAGTTCTAGTACCTAAATAAGTCATCATCATCATCAATGTAGCTCTACAACCCGCTGACAAGTCTTGGCTTCCTCCAACATCAATCGCCATGTGTCCCTGTTTTCTGCTGCTGTCATCCAGTTACGGATCCCGATGCTCCTGGCGTCTTTTGCCATGCAGACCACCGCAGCCTTGTTCTTCCCACTCTCCGACGTCCATATAACGCCTCAGAAGTTTCTTTGGTGTCATATCCTCATGCATTCTGGCGACATGGCCGGCCCATCTAAATCTGCCCAGTTTTACTATCGTAGCAATGTCTATCTCGTTATACAGCTCGTACACCTCCTTATTGCTTCTGCGCCTATATTCTCCTCCATCGCAAACGGGGCCAAAAACTCGACGGAGGACCTTTCTTTCAAATATCTGGAGGTCCCGGGTCCTCGGCTTTAGTTGTCCATGTTTCCGAGCCATAGAGTACAGAGTACCGAAATACGTATATAATTTAAACCCTTGTTTCTCTCAATCTCATTGATTTTAAAATATTTCTTTGGCACGAAAACATTGTTGATCCACCACCGGATAATCAGAAGTAGAGTGCAGGTCTAAAATAATTAACACATGTCTAAAAAAGTCATTTGTTTGATTATGTTCAGACAAATAAGATAAGAAAATAGGATTGCTACATAAAAGATACGAAAGCAAACAAACAAGAAAAAAGAAAAAAAAGAAAATAACAAAAAAGAAACAAGAGAGAGGATATAGTTAGGTCTTGGCAAAGAAATAACCCTGGCTTTCTTTATCTGATAAAGTTCAGTTTCAGTATATGTACGAGATAATGTAACTTCATACAACAATGATTGAGAGGGAGCCGGTAGCCCAGTGGAATGCGTGCATGCCTCCTGAGCTCAAGATCGTGGGTTCGAAACCCGGCCGAGGCCCTTAGTTTATTTTGTCTGCGAGGTAAAAAAAACTTAAGTGATGGTTCCGAGCCTGTACGATGTCAGGTACTCGTTAAAGACCCCTGCCCTAGGTGAAAAAAAAGTTCGGGTAGGCAAAATTTAGGACTCCCACAGTAGAGTCGGGCTCATGTTCACCAGAGTGATGAAAGAGCGCTCTGGTAGTAGGCGATATGACCTCGTAGTTAAAGCCCGGGCATGAGTCATGATAACGGTCTCCTATACTCTGTGTGTCTGCATGTGACCACAATAACTCCCAATAGGAAGAATAGTATTGACAGGAAATGGTATATGTGAATTCAGAACCCTCTAACGACGACACCTATTAATTTTCAGCCAAATCGACCTAAGGAAAGGGGGGTTTAGAATGGAGGTTAAACGTAAAAGCTCTTATAACTGCCGATAGAATGAATGTAATGGCACAGAATTTTATATGTGTGACCAAAATCCCATTAGGACAACACCTATTGTTTTTCAGCCAAATCGGCCAAAGGAGAGAGGGGGATTAGGGGTGAGATTTAACTCAAAAACTTTAATAATTGCCGTTGTAATGAATGTATTGATATAAATAAAAAACTCAGTATTTGGCCAACGTTTCGGAAACTATTTATTTCCTTCTTCAGGATCTAACAGAATATAACGAACAATAATAATAACGACAATAAGATACCAACAACAGCATACATCTTAAAATTTAGTACTGCCACTGTAGAGTCGGGCCCTATTTCGTCGTTTTGGTGGACATGAGCCCGACTATACTCGTCCTAAATTGTGCCTAGAACTAGGTTTATTCACCCAGGGTCGAGGTCTTTATCGAGTGCCTGACATCGTAGTGCCTGACGCTCGAGACCATACCTTATCGTCCCGTACCAAGAACGGCGTGCTCAAGATATTTTTTATCTCCCACGTAAAAATCTTAAGAGCCTCTGCCGGGTGTCGAACTCGCGGTCTTCAGCTCAGTAGGCAAGCATGATAACTCTGAGCAACCGGCGCCCTCTATAGATGTTATTGATTATTAAGACATTTACTTCCCCATTATTTATATGTATTTCTTTTATTTGACTGATATTGTATCTGTAATTAAAATTAAGTTTATACACACAAGAAAACTGTATTAAAGAAATTTTAAGTAGGCCTCTTCTCTACAAGGATACAGTCTGACAACTGTTCATGCGGAGGCATCAAGACGGCAGCTGGTGACGGGAGACCAGAAAGCAGTGTGCCGGGCCTGGGACGACCCACGATCGCCCCCAAAGCCATCGCCTCACTTAGACTGAAGTCTGATCCGGAGCTCTCTCGACGGACGGGTGATATTGTACACGTTCAAGGCACACTCAAAAAAGTTTATAATAAATAAAAGTTCCGAGTTATATCGGATTTTCCTGATTTTTTTAAACTTGTCGCGATTTTTGGTAAATTTGACGCTGAAACCCAAACCTTTCTAAAGTGCTCCCCCTCCATTGCATTAATTGCCCAGGGGCTACATGAAAACAGAGGCCATTCTGAGGCCCTTCACAATGTTATTGTGTACTTTCTTAAGAGAATGCTTTGTTCCTCTATGTGCCCATTTCCTCATACCACACCCAACTCTCTTCATCCTCTGTCTATTTATTTATTGTCCAGTCTTGGGTACAAGTAAAATGCTATAATTAAGATTGCATTACGTTAATCAGGGCGTTACGGCGAAGAGTCTATAGAAACGAGGAGGCGTTGCTATTAGGAAATGAAATATTACAGAGAAATGCCATCAGATCACAAACTGAAGAGTCCCGTAGATGAATATTTTCAACGTAGTAGGAATGAAAAGTACCCGATCAATACAAATCTGAGTCTGCTTATTGGTGACAATCGAACTCATAAATGAAACCACCTTTAATAACAGAAAAATGAAATTCAATAAAAATATTTATGGTAGAGGAAGCCCTCTATTAAACGGAATTTTCCTCATTGTTTAAAAGAAATAACAAACCAACATATAAAAGCCATGTTTCCAGTGCCGGATTAAGACTATTCGATGAGTTTATTTTATCTGGTAGGTAAAAAGAACTTAAGAAAGCCGTTGTTCGGATGGGATGTTAAGCGATGGTTCCCGAGCCTGTGCGATATCAGATAGGTACTCGTTAAAGATCCCTCCATAACTTACATTACTAAACTTGGATAGACAAAATTTAGGACTCACACGATAGAGTATTAGGCGATATGACCCCATAGTTAAAGCCCGGGCATGAGTCATAATAACTAACTCTCTTTCGGGGATAAAGCATTTTAAATCATGTAAATCTGTATAGTCCAAGTTTTAAATATCTCACAGTGATAGATATAGGCCGCAGCCTACAACGTAGAATTAAGCCATCATCATCATAGGTGCTACAGCCCGTCAAGAGCCTTGGCCTCCTCCAGGAAATGTCCCCATGCAGCTCTGTCCTGGGCGTCTCCACCGGCCCACCGCACCAAACAGTCTTGCGTCTCTGTTCACGGTCTCCAGCCATCTTCTTCTGGGTCGTCCCACTCTTCTCCTACCCTCCGGTGTCACATTCACCAGTTTCCTTGCTAAAAGGTCCTCGTCCATCCGTCTTACGTGTCCAGCCCAACGGAGTCTGGCAACTCTAATCCAGTGCGACAATTTTGGCTCTGTATAGAGTGCGTACAACTCCTGGTTGTATCGGAAGCCATAGAATTACGCCAATTGTCACTATTTCATGCCACTATCATAATAATTATGACATAAATTATTTATTCACTAGTTATCAACCTTGAAATGGCATACGGAGAAACAAAAATCGTATGAAATTTAGCTTAACTTTCTAACTCTACTGTATCAAAGAGTTAAGGGACTGAAGCCTTGAAACTTGTTTTGCTATAAACGGGACTCTATGAGCTATTCAATGGTGTGTTATTTGTTATATTACTATTGAAGATATATACGTTCTAGGTGTGACATGTTTTCGTTGTCCCCCCCAATGTTACCCTTACTCAGGCGGGGGAAGACGTAGTTCTAAGTCAAAAACTAAGGGACACAATATTATTACAGTAAATATTTTGAAGCATTTAACTACCTTCCTACAGTTATTTGCTTAACAATTCAAATAAATTAATTTTTTTTTTTAGAAAATGCATCATCCCTTAATAAAAACATTAAGCCTGTTCAAGCAATACTGAGGATATTGTCCCTGAATTTTTCCCCCACAAGAGAAGAGCTATTTTATAAAAATGTTTTAGTTTCCCTTTTTCCCCGTTTTAATAGATTCTTTTTGTAAGCTCCAGTGCATGTTTAATGAACCACATCAGCCTTGTTACCAGCATCTTTTGTGTAAACCACTTAAAAATAGCTTTATCGATTTTCTATCAAATCTGTTTTGTTTTTTGAAAAAGAAAATAATTAACAAAAAATAAATTAATGATATTTCGTTTATGTGCAAAAGAGGGGGTCGTTTCTTCTACTTCTATATGCTTAATGTAATATAATTGACGAAAGGGGGAAAAAAAGAAGAAAAAAACAGATAAATAAAATATAATAAATATATAAATAAAAAAGATTTTCATGTATATTTATTTTAAAAAAAATTAATAATAATATTACAGATAAACAATGTTCTTTTGAATGATTAACAATCATAGATTATCAATATTCTTGTTTATTTATAAGCTCAATTAGTATAATATTATAAAATAAAAAATAAAGGAATAAAAAAATTAAAAAGTATATATATTTTTTTAAGCGATGGTCCGAGACCCCTTACTTACGGTAACTAAACCTGGGTAGGCAAAATTTAGTACTGCCATTGTAGAGTCGGGCTCATGTTTACCAGAGCGACGAAAGAGTGGTCATATCGCTAACTAACAAAGCGCTATTTCGTCGCTCCAGTGGACATGAGCCCAAAAAAAAAAAACCTAGACACCTCGGATGAGTTTCGAACCCGCTATCTTCCGCTCAGAAAGCTAGCACGTTACAACTGAGCTACCGGTGCCCTCCAGATCGTTAAAGACCTCTCTCTATCTTAACCAAACCTGGATAGGCAAAATATAGGACTCCCACAATATAGACCCGAGCTATTGTACAATTATGGGATATAATATAATATGGGCTACATGTCCCGGGTAACATATAGATATAATAATGGTGTGTGTAGCTGAAGGTCCATCTGAGGTTTGTGTAATGTTAAATCCATGAGACTAGGGGTTGACTTTTTTTCCCCCTTTTTGCCTGACCTCTGGCTTTACGGTCTGAATAATAAAACAGGCGAGTGTGTGAGAGGGGGATTTTGCCCATTTCAAAACACCCAAAGCCACAGTCAGTACTATCCTCGATTGGATTACTCAGCCCCCACTCCCTTGTAGCATCTATCTGTCTGTCTGCCCTGTGTCTACTACTCCAACTCCCGACAAAACAAATTCAAGATCTCGTTTAATTATACTGTATTATATTAGATATTGTAATGTAATAAAAGTGCGACCCGTTTCATTGATTTTTTAATAATAAGTAATAATAGGTTAGGTTAGGTTTTATGACTCATGCCCGGGCTTTAACAACGAGGTCATATCGCCTACTACCAGAGCGCTCTTTCGTCACTCTGGTGGACATGAGCCCGACTCTACTGTGGGAGTCCTAAATTTTGCCTACCCTAAATTTTTATTCATCTAGGGTCGGGGTCTTTAACGAGTACCTGACATCGTACAGGCTCGGGACCATCGCTTAACGTCCCATACGAAGGACGGCGTGCTTAAGTTTATTTTACCTCCCAGATAAAATAAACTGAGAGCCTCGGTCGGGTTACGAACCCACGACCTTGAGCTCAGAAGTCAAGCACGCATACCACTGAGCTACCGGCGCCCTCTAAGTAATAATATATATAAAATGGAAATAAAATATATATTTGAGTTTGGAGAAGGAAAATTTAATGTACGTGGCAGTGATGTTTGTTGGGTCGGCCATATTTTGTTGAGATGCTGAGGGACGCTATGCACAGAAAGGTTCTGATGTTGGCGTGGGTTACTTGTTTTGGCGTTCCTTGTCCCGTTCACGTTGTGGAAGTTTAGTTATGAGTGTTGATGATGTGTGTCCCCTTATTTGATTCCCAAATTATGTCCTGCAGACAGATGAACCATATTTAAGAAGGGCAGGAGAAGAAGCAACATAAGGACAGAAGAACTAGGAGGAGTCATGAAACCCATCCCTACAGCGTTATACACGCGGTCAACACGAGATTTAGTTTATTGTATGTATTTTATTTTTAAGTTATTTTGTGTAAATATATTCTTTTTATTATAAGTTTTTTAAATTTTATTAGTTTGTTTCCCATGCTCAAACCTAGTCAATAGTGAATTATTAATTTAGTTTTTCAAAACTTTCTTAGTTGATCGAACTTTCGCCTTTGGTTTATAGAAATCCAATTATATATATTAAAATCAGTAATTTAAGTATCGTTATTAAATAGGCGATCTGGTATTCCATTAATATTTTATTTTGGTAAAAATCAGTTATACAGTTTGAGAAAATCTCCGCGTTTTTGAAGAAGTAAAGTATAAGAAATATTAACATTAGGTATACCAAGAAGTCGAATACCTTAAAACATCAAACAAACAAACAAACAGAAATATTAATTTTTTAATAAAAACGCGAACATAAGTAGTATTACAATACATATCGGTAATTACTCGCTCGTATACATATGAATACATATTCTGCAGAATATCTAGTCAGAAATATAACCTTTATATCTTGACTTGATAATATGTTTCCCGATTTATTTCCGTTATACTAAAACACGGTTATAGAGTCAATTTATTTATAGTGACTCATGCCCGGGCTTTGACAACGAGGTCATATCGCCTATTACCAGAGAGCACATTAACGTGGTCATAAACGAGAAGTAGCATGAACATCGCATAATGCCTCAGATATTATGTATATGATTTTATATATTTTGTGAAATAGACAATATTTTAAAAAACATGCGTTTTTCTTTATAACTATTTTTTATTAAGTGATTCCCAATATCTCTGCAAATACTCCATCGTTAGTTAATGTGACTCATGCTTGGGTTTTACAGACGTAGCCAACGTAGGGTCGAAAAACATTAAATTCTAGTGACTAACGCAAAGTCAAATTTCTTAATTCCGATTATCCTTTATTCTTTTCAACCGATTTTATAACTGTCCTTGTGCTTCGTGTAGCAGGGAAAATAAAACACTGTTACTAAAAAAAAAAAAAATCTTGATTATTTATTTTTTGTATATATTTTATAAGCAGACAGAAATTCTATAAATGGCTCTAAGGTTTATATTGGGATTTCTGAAACTAATTTCGTTTTTTGTAAATATTAAATGGAATTAAATTTATCCAAAAAATGTATGCATTAAATTAAAACTGTATCCTTTCCGAGGATCAAAACGAGAGATAGATTAAAAAATTAATTAAAACGAATGCTATTAAAGATTGCTCAACGTTATTAATAACTCGTGTAAGTCTGTCCCTTTAAATTAAACAGAAAGCTGAAAGTTCATTTATCTTCCTGTTTTTTTTTTCTGGTTTAAAGTAACAAGGGGGAGGTGGGGGGGTAGGTACCACGTGACGGGAATCGTCATGTGGAACTTACTTATTGCAAGACTGAATTTATGAACAGGTAAATTTACCCTGCCAAAAAACCATTACTTATCTGTCGCCAATTAATTTTGTTAGGATAATGGATTATATTTTCAAAATTAAATTATTTAAAAATAAAAATAAAAATTCCGTGAGTTACTTCCCCAGTACAAGTTTTCTCCAAAACCGATCCATAGTTTGAGCTAATTATTATTAGTTTGTCTTACATAGAGACTTTTTGTCCCTGAAAGAAGATTTATCTATAGAAATATAATTATAAAATATTTATAATTAAAATATAAATAGTACCTATAATCTAGAATCTTGATATTAATACCTATCAAAAATAGCAAAATTGTAGGAATAGATAATTAAAATGCACAATTTCTTTGTCAAACTTCACTATATATTCTCAAATACTCAACTAGTTTCGCCGTGTTAAGGCATTATCAAGAGTCACTTACAAACTAGAGTCACTTACAAACAGTTTGTAAGTGACTCTTGATAATGCCTTAACACGGCGAAACTAGTTGAGTATTTGAGAATATATAGTGAAGTTTGACAAAGAAATTGTGCATTTTAATTATCTATTCCTAGAATGGAGCTTCACAAAGTAAATCTGGAAACCATAAATTATAGCAAAATTGTAATTGAATAGGTATGTTTCCTATTTTTATTATTATTTTTTAATAGTTTATGGGTAGAGAATAACGGATGTAAAAGTTCTTAAAGAACCTCCCAAGTCCTTAAAGAACGCAGATAAAATTAATTAGAATTCCAAAAAAACTAATGTATACTATACTGTCCGATCAATACTATCTTCTTGAATTTTTTTTTTTTTTTTTTCACCTTTATTACTTAATTTCCAACTATGAATTACTTCACAACTAGGAAATATGAACACAACAAAGAAAAACAGAAACACCACTTGAGTCTCTTGCTGAGACGGCTGGTCAACACCACCGCCTCCTCAGGGATCCTCCTCAGGCAGGAGGTCACGCGGCCAACGACGATTCAGTCGCCGAGGAGGTCTGCCCGGCAAGGACCGGACCGACATTGCTTCCACCAGTGTGTCTGGATGTGTCGTGAACTTGTTGTGCAAATTTGTGTATAATTGTTGTCTAACTTCGTGTAAGAATGGAATGTTCAGGTCATGATGTAATGTTATGTTTGATACGTAGTAAGGGCATTGTGTGATTGTTCGGAGGATTTTATTTTGGATGGCTTGAATTCTTTTGGTGTGAGAGGGCTTAGCTGAATTCAGCCATATAGTTGGGCAGTCACCGCGCCTCAAGGCGAATGTAACATGAAGGGATTTGATCTCATTTATTTTTACCTTCCACAGATGCAACCAACCCTCTAGAAGGTGTAAGTGCTCCTGCAGAGATTTGGATGCGTCCCCAGCCGATTTATTAGTAGCTAAAATTGCTATGTCATCGGCATAGGTGGAAATATTTGTTTTTTAAATTTCCTTTAAATTTCCAATGTTTTCTTTATACTTTGATGTAATTTCTTTTTCAAAGTTTTGTTTACATTATATGGTGTAACTTTCTAATTATGTATCTGAAATTTGTTCTAATGTCCTTGTCTAGTGTATGCAATTGTAAAATAATTGGCATCCGAATAGGTTAAAGGTTCTCCCTTGGATCATAGACCAGACCAACATGGGGCGGGCAAAGGTCAGCGTGAAGATACTGGGATAGAACGTAGAGAAGACTGCGGATATTTCCTGGAGGAGGGCTAAACTGTGGCGTCTATCATGATTCGGCATTTATTATTTAATGTAAAATTTAAGTGGTCCAAAAGTCTGCGTTTTATTATAAATTCTACCCAGAATAGGGTGGAGACTCCGTTGCCCGCTATGCAGTAACCAGTTTAGGAAATGCAAGAAATAAAAAGAAATCTTACCCAATTTATTATTTATTTAAATATTAGTTTTTATCTCATACCTATGGTTAGGTTTAGGTTTTATGACTCATGTCCGGGCTTTTAACTACGAGGTCATATCGCCTACTACCAGAGCGCTCTTTCGTCACTCTGGTAGACATGGTCACTCTGGTAGACTATGGGAATTCTAAATTTTGCCTACCCTAAATTTTTATTCACCTAGGGCAGGGGCCTTTAACGAGTACCTGACATCGTACAGGCTTGGGACCATCGCTTAACGTCCCATCCGAAGGACGGCGTGCTTAAGTTTATTTTACCTCCCAGATAAAATAAACTAAGGGCCTCGGTCGGGTTTGGAAGTTCTTCAGCTCAGATAGCAAGCACTCTCATACCTATGTGTTTGTATTCTAAGATTTAATATAGGTTGTTGTATATAGCTTATAAGCTATTTTGATGTACAAAATAGTCTGACCTACTCAATTAACATTTTATGGTTTATGGTTGAACGAGGTAAGAAATTAAAAAAAAAATCGTACTTATAATTTATATGAAAGTCTAGCTATAAACAATTTTTCTGATACTTTATTGTTATCAAAAGATAGACTTAAGTACTAAAGCCGCAATACGCCACTGCCTAAGAGGATTTGTTCCCTTCTAATCGCTTCTGCATATTTTTACAAGAGTAGGTCCATAAATTTCTTCAAGACGACAAGGTTGACGTACGCGTGTATTTCAGCGATAAGGCCGCGGTTTTTCAATTTTTTTTTCCTCCTTTTTTTCTTTCTTGTCTTTGTTTTTTCTTGGGGCTAAAAGATTCACCCTCTCCACCGGAGAGCCCTTGTGGTGGCGTTGTCGAGTGTAATAAATGATGTCTCGCTCCAGATTGGAGAGTCGCGTCGAGGAGGGTCACGTGATTAGAGTCGACATTAATCACGTGGTTGTCACAACGCAACCCCCTCTCCTTCACTGCCAATCTCTCACTAAACGTCCATCCGGCCTGTATAGATTCTTTTCTAACCCTAGAGTAAATAGAAAACCTGATGGGGTGAATAGGTTGTCAACAACTTTGTTTAGATCATACACAAAATATAGAGGGTAACTGTAGTTCTGAGATAAGGGCATGCCTTCTGAGCTCAAGATCGCGGGTTCGAAACACAGATTCATTTTCTCTGAGCAGCCCCGCCGCAACATATATCAGGGCCCTAGGCGAAAATCTACCTTGCGCCCTCTTGTAAGTTGGAATAATGAATAAACTTACTTAGAAAAGATTATATTCAGACAGGAATAAATGAACACAATTATTATTTTCTTCGGTTTAACTCACAATAAAAATGAATGATTAACTTATCAAATGGAGTAATACTGTAATAACTTGAGGGTTCATATTCTAAAGGGCGCACTAATTTTGAATCTGTAAACAGTTACAATGAAATCATATATTATGCTTCAATGTTTATCAAATTGCTTGAAATCTAGTTTTTGCTAGCAATCAAATTTTAACTTTCAATCAAGGCCAAAGAGTCAACAACTCTTGTGCCCCTAACATCGAGGCGCCCTAGGCGGGGCTGTATCTGAGAGGTGAAAAAACCGTGAACACGCCATCCATCGGAAGAGACTGTAAGCGATAATCCCGAGTCTGTTCGAAGTTTAAAAAAAATTTTTTTTAGGCCTATGTATGTTCAGATTCACTCCCTCTTGATGGCAAATATAAGTTATTATATTTTCAAAATTATTTCTTTGAATAATGTTTTTCTCGGTTCCAATAAAGATAAATAATAAGTAGTTTATATAATAAATAAATAAAAATGTCAACTAGTGAGAGATTTTAGAAAGCAAATAAATTAGGGAGTGTGGAGCTGGCTGAAGGTTCTCCTGGCTCCTGGTAAAGACACGAACCTGCTTCTTAATATTTATAGGGCAGTCCGGGGCCCCCCTCCCATATATGATAATATATTTAGGTGCCCCCCCCCCCTCCCCTCTCACCTTATCTATCACAATACGATAAATAACAGAAGCAAGTAACCGAAAAAGGAAATGTTGTCGGTGAATCACCGGTAATGTACCTCCTCAGGCCATATTAATTAACTAAAATTTTGCTCTCTCTCTCTCTGTAATTAGTTTACTGATTTGATGGAAAATCTATGTGTCTTTACTCAAGGAAACTTTCATTTTGTCAACATTACTTCGGAAGTTACTGGGGTAGTTGTGTTGAGCCCCCTCATTCATCCTTCCCTTCGGCTGATTCGGCTGAAAAACTCGGAGGTTCTGGATACACATATAAAATTTCGTGTTGACATACACATAGCTGTACCGGATTGGCCACGTAGCAAGAGTAGCAAATGCTACGGGCCCCGCGAATTGGGGGGCCCCGCGCTCCAACGCTTGTCTGACCGTAAAAAAATATCAATTTAGATAGGAGCGTAAAAATATTTTGCATGCCTTAAGCGCGAAGCGCTTAGGCTATGCTTTACTCCCACCTGAAAATCTAAAACTCGATTTCGTCACGTTAAATCTTATCTGAAATTAATCATTTACATTTATATGGTATATCTTTAGAATCGTGTTTCCCAAACGTAGAAATTGCCTTGCGCATTTACTTGTCTCTCATGATCACTAACTGCAGTGGCGAACGTTCTTTTTCAACATTAAAACGTATTAAAAATGAGTTAAGGAACACGATGGGCCAAGAACGTCTTAATCATCTCACTTTGATGAATATAGAGCATGATTTGCTTAAAGAAGTCGATATTGGAAGTGTTATCTCTAAATTTGTCCATATTAAATCCAGAAAAGTTTATTTGTAACAGTTTTGTTTTATTTAATACCCTAAACTTGAGAACCTAAAGCAAACCAAGGGACTCTTGACAGAATGTGCTACAGGCCCCTCGCTGGCTTAATCCGGCACTGACACTTAGACAGACCCTAGTTTCATGTTTTTCAACTCCCTCAATTCAAAATGAAATAAAAAAGTACTATTTGTCTATACTAAAAACCGTATCTTCCCAAAAGCCCTCCTACATCTTCCAAAACCGTATCTTCCCAAAAGCCCTCCTACATCTTCCAAATGCTCCAATTGTATTCCCATATCCACCAAAGTCACTAGATCCCGTCCCTCTGATTTTTACCTCCCTTCTCACAGGACAACAACCTACCACAACTCCTTCCTTATCCAGGCTTCTACTTTCCTTTCATTTAAGTCCCTACTTTTCCATTATCTCCTAAGTCAGCAAACCTCTGATTCCTAAGACTGGCTCCTATGAGGTAGTTCTCGTCTTCCTATAAGTTTCTCACTCCACTGGATCGATTGTTACTCTTCTGTTTCATCAGTCCACTTTTGTATAATTCATTCATATACAAGTCATTATTTTGAACTTGAAATAAATAAAACTTGTTTATTTATGATATTGTCTAATTTCACCAACTATATTTACATGGGAGTACTTTCGGTATTTCTACCATCTTCAGCCAAAAGCATAAGAGACTAAGTTAATATTACAGAATGTCAGCCTCTCGAGGAACCCCTTACCCTCCCTCCTGCTGTTCATTAATTTTCCGAAAATCGGTCAAAGGGAAAAGGGATTTGAGATTGGGAACTCGACTCAAATACCTTTATAACTTCCGATGTAATGAATATATCGACACAAAAGTTAGTATGAGAATTTAAGTAAGTCAAATATTGAGTTTTAGTCCAAACGGAGTGAGAGCAAAAACTCTGTTGGGGAAGTACATATGCGGTGATTGGTAAAGCTGGGGAATGTACGAAATGAACTGAGAATCTTGTTCCTTAAATAGGGCCCTTGTTTCCTGTCTATGTCTATTTAACTCAAGTGGAAGCTAACAGTGTATCCCTGTTTGAGAGGGGGAAACCCACTTCCAGTTAATTTGCGACCTCTTCAAGAGCAAGAACCGGGGATAGGAGTCTCAAAGCGATGAAGGAGGTGTGGAGATAGACAACAACTCAGGTGTGCCACGAGTTAGGGCATCCCTCATTCTCGGCATCCTTTCCTTTCAACCTCATATATCCTAACTTAATTAAAGCAAAACTTCTATAAACAATATCTATTCAAGCAGGTCAAGAAAATGGATCTTCTTATTTGATATTATTAACAGAAGAAACTTATTTCTCAAACATCTTATTTAGTAAAGAAAAATAAATCTAACTTTATATGAAGTAAAACTTATTTAATTTCATTATTTACAAATTATTGTAACAAAATATTCGTTTTGAAAATTGAGAGAAAAAAATTGGTGAATCACCGACTATGTACTTTCCCAGCACGAAATAATCAAGTACATTTTCGCTCTCCCTCCGAGACAATCGATCGTTTTGGCAAAAATTTATACAGTGGCTCCAAAATCCTTATACTAAATTTTGTGTCGATAAATTCATTACATCGGGAGTTAACGGGAGCGAACGAACGGACAATCCCCAGCTTCGATTTATAACTCAGGCCCCAGCCAGGGGGGGCACCGCATTTTGGCCTAACTCCGCCCGCCAATGGGTAGACTTTGATTAAATCCATATAATCAAAGTCTGCTCCTGAACTTAGTACGGCTATGTTTTTCAGAAAATTTCTATTTTTAGTTGTTACATCTCCTGCTATTCAGCCACCAAACTGCATTTACACACTATCATTTTTGATTCGCAACGAACTTGTTAATTATTATTGTTGATAGTATTAATACATTTTGATATATTCCTCCTACTCTGGTAAATGTAGCTCCCTACTAAATGTTGCTGTTTGTTTATTAAATTACAAGAGAAATATGGGAGAAACAGGAGATGGTGGTAAATCTCATCGAGATTATTATTTTAGATGAAACTCGTGTTATTATTTAACCTGTTTACAGTTCCTCCTAAAACATTTCTGCTGCCTTCTCCATTTTGAATAGATTACACTTGTAATACACCATATATCACATGTGGTGTAAGCAGGAAAATTACAACAAGCAGCAATGTCGTTGGAAAATAGGAAAATTATTGTTGAAAAAAAAAATATATATTAAATTTCAAGTTTCATTGAGTTTTACAACTTAACAAATATAGACCTTTCGAGAAGAACTCCATTGTCGTTCTGTATGCAAAATTTCGTTGGGGAATAATTGGCAATATACTTCCCCATAACAAATTAATTAAATAAGTTTTTATTCTTTCTTTTAAACCCAAATTGGGCTAAAAATCAATAATTGACTTACATCGGCGCATCTGAATTCTGCTCAAACTCCAGCTCAACTCGAAAACCCCAATAACTGCCGATCTAATGAAAGTATCGTCAAGAAATTTTATATTTATATTTAAAAACCCGTAAGGACGACATCTATCAATTTTCCACGAATTGAAAAGGGGGATCTGAGAGGGGCATAAGTAATGGATGTATCGACACAAAATTTAGTACCTATGAGGATTCAGAAGCCACTATAAGACAACTATTGAGTTTTAACCCAAACGATCGATTGGTTTTAGACGGAGAGGAATAACTAAATTGATTAATTCGTTCTGGGGAAGTACATTGCCGTTAAATTATCGACTTTTTGGATGTCAATGATGAACCTTGATAACAACTTAACTAATTTTTCATAAAAATCTTTCCTCGGGGCCATCAATATTTGCATAAAAAATATCAACCGAAGTTGACAGAAATCTAAAATTTTGATACTTAGTCGACCATTATTTTTCCAACAATGACATTACTATGCTTGTTAGTTATTATGACTCATGCCCGGTCTTTAACTACGACGTCATATCGCCTACTATCAGAGCTCTCTTTCATCACTCTGGTGGACATGAGCCCGACTCTACTGTGGGAGTCCTAAATTTTGCCAACCCTAAATTTTTATTCACCTAGGGCAAGGGTCTTTAACGAGTAAACTAAGGGCCTCGGCGGAAGATTACTATGTGTTTAGAAAACTATATTTCTTACGTTTTACAGATACCGGTGAGAAAAAATAATGTTTTTCATTTTCTTATAGCCATAGTATAAGGAATTATTGCAATCGTACGAAAATCCCAGATCGAGGTTTAAACGAAATTTATGTTTGAAGGTTCCCTGAATATATTTTGTCCATTTTCGTGATGACGTCGGTGTGAAAGTTGTGACCGCTCTATCGCAACAACAATTGTAGCTATGAAGTTGGAATTTGGAATGAAGAGGTCACATGTGCTAACTCAGATCAAATTACATTTTGACCGAAATCGGACCAAAATTGAGACCACTTTTCTTCGGAGTCTAAGTACAAGATGCCCTTTATATTTATGACACTCAAAAATATTTTTTCAGAGCTTTCTTATACCAACCACGCTTTCAGATCAATCTCTCTCCCCCTTCCCCTTCCCAAAATCATTTCATACTGGCATTACTGGGTAACTCATTACTTTCATACTAATACCAGTATGAGATTATTTTAGAAGAGGAAGAGGGAGAGAGAGTGATCTGTAAGCGAGGTTGGTATAAGAAAGCCACTCTCAGGATTACGTTATATAATGAAACAAAAAAAAACTGCTAACGCCAACTCATTACTTTCAAATACCCACTAATGTCAGTATGAGATTATTTTAGAAGAGGGAGGGGGAGTGAGAGTGATCTGTAAGCGAGGTTGGTATAAGAAAGTCACTCTCAGGATTACGTTGTACAATGAAACAAAAAAAAACTGCTAACGCCAACTCATTACTTTCAAATACCCACTAATGCCAGTATGAGGTTATTTTAGAAGAGGAAGGGAGAGAGAGAGTGATCTGTAAGCGAGGTTGGTATAAGAAAGCCACTCTCAGGATTACGTTGTACAATGAAACAAAAAAAAACTGCTATGCCAACTCATTACTTTCAAATACCCACTAATGCCAGTATGAGATTATTTTAGAAGAGGAAGGGGGAGTGAGAGTGATCTGTAAGCGAGGTTGGTATAAGAAAGTCACTCTCAGGATTACGTTGTACAATGAAACAAAAAAAACTCCTAACGCCAACTCATTACTTTCAAATACCCACTAATGTCAGTATGAGATTATTTTAGAAGAGGGAGGGGGAGTGAGAGTGATCTGTAAGCGAGGTTGGTATAAGAAAGTCACTCTCAGGATTACGTTGTACAATGAAACAAAAAAAAACTGCTAACGCCAACTCATTACTTTCAAATACCCACTAATGCCAGTATGAGATTATTTTAGAAGAGGAAGGGGGAGTGAGAGTGATCTGTAAGCGAGGTTGGTATAAGAAAGTCACTCTCAGGATTACGTTGTACAATGAAACAAAAAAAACTGCTAACGCCAACTCATTACTTTCATATACCCACTAGTGCCAGTATGAGATTATTTTAGAAGAGGAAGGGGGAGTGAGAGTGATCTGTAAGCGAGGTTGGTATAAGAAAGTCCTGTAATGGCCACATAATATATTTTTTATATCTATAGTTAGTAACAAAGATGTGTGTTGTTATAAATATGATAGTTCACGGTTTAAAATGAAAACCATCCCAGTTAATATATTCAGAAGAAGTGGTTTGGGAATGATTCCGAAGTGGATTAATCCAGAGAAAATCCTAAACTTGTGTTGAGAGAAGAGAGGTTGAGGTGACGAGCCTAGTTATAAATATTTAAACTTTCTCGAGGGAGCCCTCACGGTTGGAAGATCCTGTTAATAATCAAGTTAAGCTCGCGTCAAAAAAGATTAACAACCCACTGGAAACAAAGTAGTGCCCGTAATCCGATAATGGGCCGTCGCCACTGCTTCAGATATCCGCAAAAAAAAGGGGGGAAAAAAGGGATTCTTTATTGCTCGGATATAGCATTACTTCAAGTCATTTGAACGAGGGGGCTTTCTCAAGTTTATTGTCTCACTATCTACTTTAATAGAGTTGGTCGCATTTAAATCACGTATTTAATTGTTGTACTTACTAATGCTTTCATTGGACGACGATAAACGCTTTCGCTCTATACAAAAATTACAAGCTGTTTTCAAACCAGAACTTGAGGCAAGAAACACTCTCATAGACAAATTATCAATGAAATCCACCATACTTACTATACGCCTCATGACTGACACGTTTCTATATAGATACGTACTTAGTAAGTAACATAATATGCTATTTATGCTTATACAAGTACAGAGGGGTTATTAGGAAAAAAACGCTTCAAATGCGAAGGAGAAGGCCGCGCGGCCTGGCCAAATGGTGGAGGTTGAGGAATTGATAGTGAGCATGGCTATGAGGTAGCCTTACCCATGCTCCACTATCGTACCAACAAAATGGTGGACTCCCACGTAAGTGTGCGGTGTTGGGTAGAAATTCGGTTATGTTCGGGCGTGTTCGCCATTGTTGGGTGGTTCCTTCATCTTAAGAAGGGGGATCTGACATCTCATTGGCATGGGGTGACCGCCATTTGGTTAGCGTGGTTGGCTAAGGAGTGTGGTCAAGGCTATGTCACGCCGCGGCGTCCACTCTCCCCACCTGTCCTCTGCGCCTGAAGCTGTCTTTCTATGCTACTGAGAGGTACAAAAAATGAGGATGCCACCAGTGTGCCCAGCAACTGGTGGACCTCCCAGTGAGACCGTTCCTAGTTCCGGCGGTAATCTTCAAGAATTGTTTTTATCCGACGATATTTCGGTGTGATTTTGCATCCCTTCTCCAGGTTTCAATGAATTTCTTTGGTGTATGATGACCAGACATATCTTCTGAAGAAAACACGTTCTGCAATCAGTTCAGCATTGTGTCAGCTTGCCCCATAATCCTACGTTGATCAATGGATCTGCGCCTTACCAACATTTATTTTGACATTCATCATATGCCAAAGAGACAAGACTACTTCCAGCATATCAATAGCAACAATAATGATTTATGCACTTCTGGTGGTTTGATCCGAACCAAACTTGACATTAGATATAGACAGAGATACGATTAGATTCGAATCGTTCAAACCGTTTAAAATGTTAAAGAGAAGAAACAGACAGTTCGCTCCAATGAAAATAGGGTGTGATGTGAATTGAGGGATTGACTGAGAATAAAGTTATCAGATTGGATAACTGTAGACCTAGATGGAGGCAATCTTCTCCAGAGATCTGTTCACTGCTATTGTGAGTCGCTGTTATCGAGTCACACCTGACTGCCTTTGTATTACTTGGACGATAGGGTAGGATCCTATTAAAAATGTTGCTCCAACCTCCACCTCCCACTTCTACATCAGATATATCAAAATGAGAAAACTCCATCCAAGATTATCAACCCTCAGCCCAGCCCACCTAGCTATCCACTCTACATTTTCAACTTACTTCATGGAAAAAATTAACTCTCTTTTTTTTTTAAGGGATGAAAAAAGACCTAAATATTTTTTATAAGTTTTCTAATTAACATTAAGGCATAACCAAAGAACTTTACGGAAAATCTCTTTCGTCACTCTGGTGGACATGAGCCCGACTTTACTTTGGGAGTAAATTTTTATTCACCTAAGGTAGGAAGGACTCTTTAACTAGTACTTGACATCGTACAGGCTCGGGACCATCGCTAAACGTCCCATTCGAAGGACGGCCTGCTTAAGTTTATTTTACCTCCCAGATAAAATAAACTAAGGGCCTCGGTCGGGTTTCGAACCCACGTTCTTGAGCTCAGAAGACAAGCACACATACCACTGAGCTACCGGCGCCCTCCATCTCCTCTCCATCTTCTCTCACTCAGATTGGTTCACTACACCTCAACCGTAAAAACACTTCTCTCTCTAGACTGTCCACTTCCACAACACAACTTAGACTCACTGTTCAAAACAGCTGATCGTCGTCTTTTGTTTTCCATTCATTGGTTGTTCACATTTCGTTTTAAAACCAAATGCAACTGGTCCATCTTTGTATATTTATTCACTAATTAAGTTACTTCACTCCCAACAGCTGTTTTTATACAAATAGCATCAGTAAGCAAGCACCAGTACCACTGAATTACCGGCACCCTCTAAGGTGAATAAGTGATGGCCAGATACTAGCGACTTGCGGCCTTTTGGATTATAGCAGCAACAACAGCATAGTTTAAAAACCTTGATGATCCCTAATCTGTGCGATCTCAGGTACTCGTTAAAGACCCCTACCCTAGTTGAATAAACATTTAGGGTAGGCAACATTTAGGACTCCCAGAGTAGAGTCGGGCTCATGTTCTTCAGAACGACGAAAGATCCTGTCCACAGAGTGACAAAAGAGCGCTCTAGTAGTAGGCGATATGGCCTTGTAGTTAAAGCCTGGGCATGAGTCACAATAAACCTAACTATACTACATATAGCTGGGGGAATTAATGGCTCAAATTCAAAAAACATTATCAATCCAAAATCTGAACTTAGTTGTTTCAAAGTTTTAAACAAATGTGCTGCAAAAACCCATTTAACTCAAATGGTCTCTTTTGTGGGACTGATTCTGGTTGTGGGCACACATTGTGGACTAGGGACCACTGACAAGGCAGAGAATGTCTTCCTTTGAGTTGTGTTGGTCCTGAAAGGCTGAGACCTGTAACTCGGTTAGAGCCACTGTCCTAATACCCTAATGGAAGTGTCCAACAAACATTCATTGTTCTAATCCAGACAAATCTCCTCGCCCAGTCCTCAACTTGCATTTGTTCCTCTAATCTCTTGTCTGTTTAGCTACTAATGGATTTAGCCATTTAAAAAATGTCTTCAATCGCTTTGATTTAAATGGGAAATTGCTTTAGACCAACAACCTTACGGCTTCAAACTTAACTCCAGTATAAGGAAATATTGTAATCATGCGAAAATCTGTGATCAAGTTTTCAATGGAATTTCACGTTTTAAGGTACCCTGAATATGATTTGAGCACGTTCTAATCACACACACGAAGACGCATAGATAGGCATAATCGCGAAAATGATCAAAACCTATTCAGAGGACCTTGAAACATGAAAAATCGTCGAGAATTAAATTCTTGTATTTTTGCAATAAGGCGTATTATATACTCCACAGTACTTACAATAAACATTTTCCTGTGACAAAACCTTTCGCCAATTTATATATATTTTATTGATGTACAGTAATGTAAGGGAAACTTTTAGTAATAGGTTGGGGCCATGGTGGCCGTGCGGGCTAGAGCGTAGGGTTTTGGTCGCATGGTCTCATCATGGTTTGCAGGTTCGAATCCCGTCCGGAAGGGAGTTTTATTTCGTAAATACTACTCCCTCCCGGGGCCATGGATGTCTTAAATAATTATATATAACACATTGACATGGCTAATATGCACCATACATAAAGCCCAAAAAAAAAAAGTGTTAGGTTAGGTTTTATGACTCATGCCCGGGCTTTAACTACGAGGTCAATCTTCTTTCTTCCTGGTATCATAATTATGACTAGTATTGTTGAGAATCTTGTAAATAATCAGTATGTGCTGTGTGGATCTTGTCGTTTGAGTCTTGTGTGAGGGTTCCAGTCAGGGGCGTAGCGCATACCCCCCCCCCCCCCCCCCTGGGCCAGAGCAAAAACCAAAATAAAAGTTAAATAAACAAAAAAAATCGTTTTTATTAATTTCCCGTGCATCTGATTCCTAAATCAGCAATAAGCTGTTACATAAATGTACATGTACAAAACAAGTCATATTACATTTTTTTAAATATATATGAATTCGATCATTTCATTTCCTCGCTCAAAATCTTCATTTATGTTACACTTTATACTCTTAAAGGTGATTTTACATGCGCAGTAAAAGTGCAAAACGCAGCAGCAGCAAATGCATGCTACTGTGAGTAATTTAATTGTAAAAGCACAGAAATCACAGCGTGCATTTGCTGCTGCTGCGCTTTGCATTTTTGCTGCTCATCTAAAGTCAACTTAAGTATTACAGTCAGTGGTTACCGTCAGGGGGAGCTTCTAGAGGTCCGAGTCTCCCAAATTAATAACAAGGTTAGGTTAGGTTTTATGACTCATGCCCGGGCTTTAACTACGAGGTCATATCGTCTACTACCAAAGCGCTCTTTCGTCACTCTGGTGGACATGAGCCCGACTCTACTGTGGGCTAAATTTTGCCTACCCTAAATTTTTATTCATCTAGGGTAGGGGTCTTTAACGAGTACCTGCCATCGTACAGGCTCGGGACCATCGCTTAACGTCCCATCCGAAGGACGGCGTGCTTAAGTTTATTTTACCTCCCAGATAAAATAAACTAAGGGCCTCGGTCGGGCTACGAACCCACGACCTTGAGCTCAGAAGTCAAGCACGCATACCACTGAGCTACCGGCGCCCTCACCAAATTAATAACAAAATGTCTGCAAAGCTAACCATGGAAACTGCGGGCTGTGCACCCGGGAGTCTATACCCCCCACCCTCGTAGCCTAACTTTGCCCCCACCTCCTCAAAATCCTGGCTATGCCCCTGGTTCCAGATGAATCTTTGGTCGAGGTAGAATCCAAGATAGCGGACTTGGTTGGAGGTGGGATATTGTTGAAGGAAACTGTAGAACAGGGACAAGACATAAATAACAAGTTGAGATTCGATGAAGGAGTACTCAGACCCCGCCCCTCATCCCCAACTCAAATATAGTTTAATCTTCTACGAGAAAGTGAGCAATAAACAAACAGTATGTAGGTCAAACAAAATAAATATCAAACCCGGAAAATAAACATAAGGGGCGTGTTGGATAGGGTGAAAGTAGGGAGTGGCTTGAAGACCTATTTGGTAACACACAAGTGAAAATAGAGGCCTGATGAAGGAGAGCTAAAGTGGCGGCAGTGAAAGGTCCGGGCCAAGGGCAAGGCCGGGCCCAGCTCACGTAACTCAATCACCTTTCTTTTTTTTATATCTACGTCCATCAGCCATCAAGAGTTGAGGCAGGCAACTCACTTTTACGGCTTCAGGAAGTTACCAAGCAACCAAACACAAATGACTTGTAGTTTTACTTTATTACATCTTTAGTAATAAGGAAGTAAATGTAATCGTGCGCAAAAATTGGAGATCGGGAACTTCACAGTGCGTTGACTGCAACTTTGTGAGCGCTCCAACTCAAAAACGATCTTAGTAATGAACTTGAAATTCAAAATGAAGATGTCACATGTGCTAATTTAGATCTGATTAGTTTTTGGCCGAAATCGGACAAAAATTGATACCACTTTACTTCGGGGCTTAAGTACATTTCACAAGATACTGCTTATATTTACGACCTAATCGAAAATCTTTTCGAATAAAAGTTGTAGAAAAAACTAAAAGACACATTTTGTATAACTACAATTTTTCGTTTGCTGCTCAGTTTGCGAGAAACATGCTGAAGACCGTTCTAAAATGTCTTTTTTAAACCCAATATTTTGGAAGTTTCCTCGATTTACGGGAACATCTCCAACTACCATATAGCCCACAAACTTCAGATAAGACCGATATGAACATAGTTATAGCGCTCCAAAGAATGTACAGCCATTAGCTTTAGGGGCCTGAGGATTAAGTCTCATGGTAGATCCGCCATTGTAGAATCCCTCATGTATATACATATTGGAATGTAGAAACTTATATTGTCCTCCTTCCTGAAAATACACATTATAGGACATACAATTTCCTTTCTTCTTCATCCTGTGAATCCCACAGATCCTACAGATCCCGTGGCCGAGAAAAAACGCGTCACTCGCTTATGCAACCATTGTTCTCACAGAACTGTTATTTATACCGCAATTTTAGCTTACCTGGACTCCAGCAATCCCAATCTTTTCAATTCAAGTATGGTGTATATATGTATATGGTATATATACTTTTTCTCAAAAATTATTAACTTCATGTGGGAAAGCAGAGGGTATGGGGGGATGCTTTAGGAAAGTTGACAGAAAATTTTCCAATTGCAAATGTCCACGCCGTTTAAAGGTATATCGGGACAGCCACATTTTCATCTCCCTTTCATTTCAAATATAAATAATGAAACCGAATGAGACGAGTTTCATCTGAAGCTAATATCTAAACGATGGTTATGTCAAAGCACAAAGCATTCAAACGGTCCACAAAACCGTGTATCGATGGCTTCAAAGATAAATATTGTATGTCCTCTCTTAACTACCGCTTTCAAGGAATAACAGTAAAATAAAATATCAACCAAAGCAGAGAGATATTCAGTGAGTTCCGAAAATTAATAAATGTATTTGAATAGGGTTCATTGTGTAAACATTTTGTTGAAATAGGATCAAAAGTTCATTTAAAATGGAAATACATTACTTAACAACCCTCCATACTAATATGGCGGCTACCCTAGATAAAAAAGAGCCTACTGGCAGCCCTATGGGACTATGCAACTCTGTCTAGCAACTAAGATATAAAAATATATAATAGGGTAATTCCACGTCAAATGTACGACGAATTAAGGGTAACCATCTTGGATTTAATTCAAATTTGGCAAGCAATTTTCTTGTCTGAAAATATGAAGTTTCTGAAAATTTGGAGCCATTATCTAAACAATTGCGCCGTACAGAGCAATTCTTCTGAATTTTTCAATTTTCCAAATAGAAAAATATATAATTCATTTCTGCTATACAAAATGTAATTTTTAAAGAAAAAACAGTTTTTTAAATTGACTTTATAGATACCTAAATAAAATAAAGTATAAATTGTTGTCTTTGTTGTTTCAGGAGGAGGATAGAAGCACCCTGACTACATCTCCATTTAATATGACTACGACAGAACTGCAGGTGAGACTACTTAAAAGTTATAATTCAGATGGCTTAATATATTGAGTTGATTAGATATAAATTATTAAGGTTCTCTCCAATCTCATGAGCATGAATTATTCCCCAAGGCAAAACGTGCGTCTTGGCATTAATGTTACATAGTTTCCCCAGACACATTCTCCTCGCTTGGTAAGAATATGAACTAGCTTACTGCTTTAATTTTGGACCATTAGCAAATTCCGTATTAACGTAATGCGACTTAACAGACAAGCGGTTATCTTCATCAATTACACAGTCAAAATAAAAAGCAGGTGTGACTCACCCATATAAGCGTACGGTTGAAGTGAAACTTCTTTTGTCTTCATTAACCATGCGAATTAAATAAACAAATTTATATATATATATATATACTGGGTGATTCCTTGAATTGAAAATTTGAGTGAAACGAGACCGAAAATGGAGTAGAATGCCGCCAACCGCACCTTTCTATCTCAATCGCCAACAAGTCCCACATTTCTCCCCTTTAAATATTTTCTTTTGACCACTTTTTCGGAATCAGCGTTAAATTTCCTATCAGACTAGTGTACTTTCAACTTTGAAAATCACCAACTTGGAACCGAAATAACAGCTAAAACGTTAACATTTTAGAAAAATTTAAATTTCGGGAAATATTTCCATGTCAACTAAATAAGTAAATCAGAAACCTGGGTAAAAAATATGATAATCGCATTTTGAAAATCTGTATTTAGTATTGAAAAAATAAATAAAATGAACCCTTCATCGAAATAAGTAAAGCAAGCACAAATTTCTTGTTTGTTAGAAAATAAAGAGAAACTATCAATACATAAGATAATGTATGCGTTATTTTATTTGATTTTCAAAATGTCCACCATTGTTTCGAATGCAGCTTCTTGCTCTCTTTCTTATTGCCCCTACGGTCACTCCGAAGGTCAGTCGCTGTTGTAATTTGACATCTGCTTCAAGAATCCTTGTTTTTAATACCTCAACGCTGTTGATTTCTGTAGCATAAACCGGCCCTATAAGTTAGTTCCCTATTATCCTGGGGATTTATCAAAAGTGAGGTTTATGCTACAGAAATCAACAGCGTTGAGGTATTAAAAACAAGGATTCTTGAAGCAGGTGTTTTGGTAGTAGGCGATATGATCTCGTAGTTGAAGGGCATGAATCATAAACAAAGATATTTATAATTTTATAGAGATCAGCGAAAATCAGTTCTTTATAACTTAATCTCGCATTCGGTTTTCGTGTGTTTGCTTTTCTGACTCAAAGTACGATTCCAGGTACTTCATGAAATGTATTTGGTGAGATTCTGTCGCATGATTATAGAAATATATACTACTTTATGTAGATTTGCAGAACTATTCAAAGCTAAATAATTAGTGAATGAATGATGTATTAAATGCTATTTGTATTCTTGCTTGTTTTAAAGATGCGAGAAAATGAACAACTATATTGTAATAGATCACACTTTATAATGAATACACAAATATAAATCATATGAGTTTTTTTTTTAAGTCCTGGTGGCAGGTTTTCTAATTATTTTCATAACAATTAGAAGACTATTGCATTACATATCAAGCAGTTTCTTCATAGTATTATGATCTAGCACTTGCTTGGTGATGCACTTGCTTAGAAATCCGTTGCTCAGATAAATATCAATTATTTAATAATAAAATTGCCGTTGCTTCAAACGGCAAGTAATATTCAAAGCCTTCTCGTTTTCTTATGTTAGTTAACGTTATGTAATAATACTTTTTTTTATTACAGGAGACCACGACAGAACTGCCAGATACCACAGCAGTGACTTATCCTACGACAGTCACAGTGGAGACACTGCCTGCACGTCTCACAAATTACCTCTACGAAGTGGGCGAAGGGAGTCTTCAAGACATCACCGCCGAAGAGAGCAACAATCATTATCTAAACTTTGAATCAAAGCGGTACAAACCTACACAAGTAGAGGTGACGAGCTTTGTAGCAGACAGCGATGCCACCGTTAGAATGGACGTGCAAGAAGCTGTCGAAGATATCAGAAGAAGAAGTGAAGGAGCTGACATGATTTCTGCATTTTTCGTTGCTCCCGAAGATGAAGTCCATGAAAACATTCTGGCGCGGAAAAAAGCACAAGAAAGAAGAGATCTCAAAGAGTCTCCAACCACGATACTGCCACCTAGCGGCAACTCTCTGAGTGACGAGGTGCTGGCTCCCCTTCGAGCTGCTGTCTCGCTTTCTCATGGTCGAGATGAGAAACCACATCTTGAAAAACAAACCCTCAAAGAAATGCCGGTTTACAAAACTTATATAGAAATACAAAAGTCCATACCTTATGAGTTAAAGGCTGATGTACCTAAAGAGGAACCTCCTCGTCCTCAAAGTCCTCAAAAACAACAAGGAAACTCGGATCTGCTCAGCCAACTGATCTACGCATACCAGTTCCCACAGTATAGATCACCTGTGTACTATAGGTACCCAATGTACTACATCCCACAAAGCTACATCGGAAACTACATAATGCAGCATTCACATGAGAACCTAGGCGCCTATGGATACCGACCTCGTCCCTATTACTACATAAGATATCAACCACAAAGCTATAACCCACTCTGGAACAACAACTACTACAATGACATGGAGGTAGACCAAAATGCACTTCACAGCGAACCAGCATCAGCAAGCCAGCAGAACCGAGCACCTTTTCGACCCAGTCAGCCTGTCTTCACCTCAGTCTATCCTCCACACACGTACAAGGTGTTGTCCACGATGACAGACCGAGGTCCTCATGCAAGAGCCACAAGAAGCAAGCAGCTCTGCATTGAGTACGGAGGATTCAAGCCGCCCATGGTTCCATCCGTCCAGCTAGACGAATCAGATCTCCCCATACTACACAAGTCCTCCATTGGAGAAAAATCTGACTAAACCTGGTCTGTCATTTAATTTATTATAAACCCGAAAAAGTCTTCGGCTCATATAATGTATTCATTCAGTCAGTATTATTCAATGTGTACCTAAATTATGGGTTTAGTTACTTTTTCTTTTCATTTTTTTCGTAATCAACACGGGAATGAAGAAAAATAGGGACAACTACAGACAGTATTGCCTCAAAATTGTTTTCTTAGTCTAATAAATTTCAATTGTATCATCCTTGAGAGCTGCATGAAGGAGTATCCTGGTGACCAAAAGGCTCTCCAACAAGCAGAGCAGTTGAAATAACTCTTGTGGGGAGCTAGTTGTTATTTCAATGAGACATAGAACCCTATCTCCTGACAAATACTTACCTTCAATTAGCTATCATACTATCATTATCATTGCAGTTATAATTTTGTTAGGAAAATAATAATAAATATAGTTATGAAAAACGTGAAAATTAACAATGTTACAAGCCTTAAAATACTGTCGAAATTTATGTTGATGGCCCTGAAAAAATGGTACAAGAGTGTGGATTCTTAGATATGAATTTGTATTCATGATAAACACCTTCTGTTCACTTTGTATATATGTAGGTATAAATAATTTCTAGTGGCGAATTGTCCCTAATAGTTCAACTTTAGTACAATGAAACTCCTCTATAACGGACATCGATGGGGACGAAATTGTGCGTTATACAACAGTGTCCGTGGGGGAGGGCCATGTAACAAAAATGTATTTATTCATCTGAAGCCACAACTATACAAAAACTGCACAACCAGCGGCTGGGCTGACATATATACATAGGAAAAGTAAAGATAAAAAAAAATAATGAAAATAAATAAAAAAAGATATGCAAGGCTTGACAGGAAAAACCCAGTGGTGAACCCTTATGGCATCCCTTCATAATAGAAGATCTCTATGCCAAACTCTCATTAACCTTCTTGGGGGACTGTAGGGTAGATTTTGCTGTAAAATTTTGCGAACTTCAGGATTCGTGTGTAAATAAATTGTTGTAGAAGCGTTGGTATAAGTGTTTGATAGTTGTATGTATTGGTGTGATGTTCAAGTCGCGGTGTAGTCTTGTTGCTAACGTATGGTGGGCATTTTGTGATCAGTCATAGTGTTTTGAATTAAAAAATCCGAATTAGTTTCATGTTCAAAGTCTAGGGAGCACACATTTAAACCAAAAAAATACATATGTGGATACTAAAAATATATATATATGTAGGTATGCAAAAAAACAACTGAAAAAATGAAATGGATGAGCTTCATCTGATATAAAAAATTAAGTATTTTTGAGTGTATTTTTTTTGTTTTTTGACTGAATCATTACGAGCTCCAGATGAATTCGATGGTTTCGGAGGAAACATGTCTGTTCGAAAGACAGACGCTAACTGAATTGGATTTACAAGAAGGGTTTATTTTGCGTAGAGGGAGGTTCCAGGGATAAGAAATTGAATTTGTAAACTAAACTCTCTCATTTTCTACAAAATGTTGAGAAAAGATCAACTCATTTTCTCGAAACTAATTTGAAGAAAAGTAAACTTTTAAATATATATTTTTTTCATTTCAACTTGATCATTTCTGTACACAATGGGGGGGGGGGGGGGGGGGGGGGGGGGGGGGGTTTAAACAATTCAAGTTCCGTGTTAGGCGGAGGTCCGCAATAGATGCGTTTATTATACTTTTGTCCAGGACTAAGACAAAATCGTCCGTTAAGAGAAGTTTCACAGTACATATTCCAAACCCAGCAAAATTTAATTACAATTTAGTTTGTGTAAAGCTCAGATGAAATTACTGACGTTACAGTGAAGATAGCTGATGTAGTGAGAAAAAATATATATATTCTGACCTCTCAGACTGAACCATCTGATGAAGAAGAGGAATAATGTATCTGTTTACATTTATATTTTAATTTTATTAAAACATTTATTTTAAGTTGTTAATTTTTTGTAAATTTTATATTGAAGTTTTATTTTATTTATATTGTTTTATCAGACTACCTGATGAAGAGGGCAACCTCGAAAGACAGCTAACATAAAATAATAAAATCGTTGAGAGGCCAGACTATTTGAACCTGTGCAACTGACTTTACATTCCTTAATATATACACTGCGTGAAGCTTGATTATTCTTTTTAACAGCCTACATACGTACATTATATATAAATTATTAAGAATTATAAAGTCAATAATTTCGGATGAAATGTGTAGTATATAAACTTTCTTTTTATGTAGCTGTTCATGATGTAATTTAATTACAACTATATATCTAAAAAGCAAGCTTCTTATTATTTAAAAAAATAATGTTTTTCCTTTATTTTACAATATCTTTGTTAAATTTAATTTGTTGTACATAATTTTTAAAAAAAAGGGGTTTGTTCATTGTTTTAATTTATTTTGTAAATAAATTTTAAATTTTATTTTATTTACTTTCAGTTATTTTGTTGACAAAGAGATTGCGAGTACCTAACTAAATAAATACAGCTTTGTAAATAAACTGTAGATAAATAGGCTTTAGTACATAATCTAGGAAACATAATTAGTAGGTATTAGGTACTCTTTTCATAGGATTAAGTCAAACATTTTGAAATGTAAATACCATAGTTTATTTTTTATTGTGTACTATGTATTAAATATAAATATTACTGAAATTATACATTTTTATTATTTTAAAGAGAAAATAGAAAAAGTTGGTGAATCACCGACTATGTACTTCCCCTGCACGAATTAATCAAATACGTTCTCGTTCTCTCTTCAAAGCCAATTGACTGTTTGGTCTGAAACTCAATATTTAACTGTTTAATTAATAAAATAACTTTCATCGTGGCTTATAAATCCTAATACTAAATTTTGTGTCAATACATTCATAATTATTAGAGTAATTGAGTCGAGCCCCCCTTTCTCTGGCCCTTCTTCCCTTCGTCACATTTCTCGGAAAATAAATAGGTTCCTTAGTGGGTTTTAAATTTAAATATAAAATTTCATATAGATACATTTATAACATCGGCAGTTATTAGAATTTATGTATTGAGCCTCTCTCTGATCCTCTCTCCCCTTCCGCTGATTCCGCAGAAAAGTCATAGGTTTCGTCCTTATATAGCTTTAATGTGAAAGCATTCAAAGCATGTGAAATTTTGTGTCTATCAACGGCAGTTGAGTTTTTTGTGTTAACCTCCCCTCCTTACCTTCAGCCGATTTGACTGATAATCAATAAGTGTCAGGAGAAAACTGCGAGAGAAACAACGGGGGTAACAGGAAAAAGAAAATTGTTCTGGACTAGTTATTAGACCGAATTCTAATTTCATGGCATATTTATAAGTATACACCCTTGAATTACTTTGACATTGTTATTTGTTGTAAGACCTACGAGGTATACTTGAAGAAATAATAGCGAGTTCCTTCACGAATACAACATAATATCCTTTATTAGTAATTTTTTTTTTTCTAGTTTATTATGTATAAATGATCATGATATCATTTCTGTTGAAGAATAAGTACATCTATGTAATATAAAAACTCTGAAAGCTCTGAAAATGAAAAGGTGTGGTTCTTAGAGGGCTATGAACTTACATATGTAATTTCGTGTCAATACATTTATTACAACGGCAGTTATTAAAGTATTTGAGTCGAGCTTCCCTTCCCTTCTACCGATTTCGCTTAAAATTAATAGGTACCCATCATAATTGGGGTTTGAATTAAATATAAAATTGCATGTCGATACATTCATTACTTCGGCAGTTATTGAGATTTTTAAATTGATCCCCCCTCTAATCCTTCTCTTCTATTCGGCTGATTCCGCTGAAAATACATATATTCGCTACAACGGCAGTTATTAGAGTTTTTGTGTTAAGCCTCCCCTTTCTCTTTGGCCGATTTGCTTGAAATTATATTAAAATATAAAGAAAAACTAAAATTTTTAAAAAATATTTTATATTTCACAAAATATATATAATATGGGAGTTTCGGTATTGTTACCATCTTCAGCCACGACTTAAATACTAAATGGAAGTTCAATCAGTTACAATCCAAACGGTACCCTTTCTTCAACCCCTACGGTTTTTTTTCCCCCTGTCCCTTCTGTACAGTTGTCTTAAAATATAGAAAACATTAAAAATAAAATGTTGTCTCAAATAGAAATCTTAGTAATAAGAGAAAAATTTATTTTTTCTATTTTTATTAAGTTTTTCACAATATCTCTGCGAAAATCTTAAGTATCATTGGAATTCAACTGTTGTCGTTCTTATTGTCTTCACTCTAATAAAATGAATAGATTGAAATTAATAAAATATAAGTTAGTTAAAAATAAAATCAAAAATGTTAATAATGACTAATAATAAATAAATATGGTAAAAAAAATTATATAATATTAATAATACTTTATTAAAATGAATTTGAATGTAATGGATGAATTTACTGAATCTAATAATCTTAAAAAAATAATAATTAATAATAAAAAAATTAATAAACATTATCTGAGTTAAGCTTCAAAAAATTGTTATAAATAACTCTGGACAGAAACGATGCTACACAACTCTGTACCAAATAATCAAAAATAAAGATGGATGCTTATTTATAATAAAATGATTTAATAAAAAATTTCTATGACCTGCTTATTGGTACGTTCGAGGTTATACTGAATTACTTCTATGGTACCTAGTTCAAAACTTGTTTAGTTCTTTTTACTTTTAAATGTGGAAATTACTATTGGTCCTCAAAATTAAACTTTATGTACTCGTAATTTTGTTTCTCTAAATGAGTTATTTTCTATTAACTTCGTCTCTTCACTAGTTGACATGGTGATCTATGTTTAAATTACATCACAGATATAACATTTTTTGAAAATCAGGGGCTGGAAATATTATTCATGTCCAACACTGAGAACTGTCGAGGTTGTCATGCAAAGTGAACCTGCGGATTTGTCCTAATCATAAAATTGAGAAATATACCTGCACATCAAATGGCATATCTGTATCTGTTAGAAAAAAAAATTAATATGTAGGAACCCTTTTTAAAAGGGCCAAAAAAAAAAAAAAAAAAAGTAAGCGTAAATCATGAGGAAAAATTCAAAAAGTTGAGGTGGGGCGGAGGCGGCTTCCATGTCACTTCCTATTATCTTTTATGAAAAGTTATAGCTAATATTTCCCCAACCAGCTGGGCCACAGTCAAAAAATACTACTTTTCACTCCATATACAAGATAATAAATTCATTTGGTTTTCATTTACCAAATTTTTTTTTTTGTTTTTAATAGAATATTTGTTTACTTTTTACTTCGCTATTTTTACGAACTACAGGGTAATCTAACTATGTAATCGTTCAGAAAAGCTATGAGGAGTTTTCCGACTTTCTACTTTCAAAATGAAAAAATATCTGTTTTTATTTGTTTGTGAACACAACTCCCCACAGAATTAATGTATGGGCACGAAAATGTGTTTGTGTGTCCAGAACCCTTTGACCACACCTAATGATTTTCAGCTAAATCGGTCAAAGGGAAGGGGAGGCTTAACAAAAAAACTCAACTTTTAATATCCATAAATAAATGAAACTTATTTTTGGAAATATTGTCTATTCCATTAAACAAAAAATTAATTTTGGAAGATACAACATTATAAATATGGGCCGAAGTAAAGAAAAGAAAAATGCCAACTGTTGTGAATGTGTTATATTGAAATGTATAAGGTAAACGAGAAAGCAAATCATAATAAAACTGTTTTCTTCTAAATTTTAAACTATTAGCTACAGTGTGACATATATTTATTGATATATTTGTTTCTGTATTGGTTTAACATTGGACAAGTTAAGAGAAGATAGAGTATGTTATCATTATCACTGTTACAAAGTCGACAAACTGAAATTTAGCTGGGTAATTTGTATAATTCCCATGTAATGTATGTATCGACACAATATTTAGCATGAGGATTCGGAAGCACATATGTAAGTCAAATATTGATGTTTATCCCAAACGAACCATTGATTTTGGAGGAAGAGTGAAAATTAAATTTTCGTTTATGAGAATTAAATTTTCGGTGATCCACAATCTCTTCAATCTGTAATTTATTTTTTCTCAGAAAGATTAAAATTTGGAAGATAATATTGGCTTAATTTGAGGTTACATAAACAGTGGTGTTCAAAAAAAAAAAAATGAGTCAGTTCTAAAGGGAAGGCCGATTCCGACTTTTTATCCATCTGTGGTTTTCACTCAATTTGCTCAAGTACCTAAATTATTAAAAGAAATTACACTTTTTCTTGAACATTTTTTTTTTTTTTGGGTCAATGCCTCAGTGAAATGTTTCTACGTCATTTAATTTAGAGGCTAAAAAGGAGCGCTCAAGACTCTTCTGACTTAAATGGCGGCAAATGAAGAACACTTGAAGCCGACACAGTGAATGGAGTTGAAGAAGATAATTGTCGAGCGACCACAAACAGCCTCAGTCTCATAAGTATCCTGCAGACGTCATTTTATATTTTCACTTTCATTATATTAATTTTAGCTACTAACATTTAAAAAGTGTAGGGTCATTTAACTTATATAATAGTTCTGAACAAACTTTCCACTATCATTTCATTCTTAGAACATCTCTGGTTATCATCTTGGAGGTAGCATCTCAGACATTAAGGCGAAGGGGGACGATAGTTGTTGCAACCCACATTTGTTTTTAATTCTGAAAAATGCATTCGATCAAGAATCCATTTTGGTGTGAAAAATCATCGATAGTGTTGGTAAAAAATTGTTTATATTGGTCAGTTGGCAAACAATTGTAGAAAAAAAGTTAAAACGGATACCTTCGCCTTGAAGAGATTGACATCTTGTACGTTTTCAATAGGATGGACGGCATCCTTTGTAAAATGTTAAATAATGAAAAAGATTGAATTTGTGGATCCGGCTCTTGTGCCCCCTTCCACCTGCTAGCCTCCAAGTCCCGCCGAGCCCCCTCAAAGAATTTAACGAAGAGAGACTTGTCATAGCTAGTAGTTAGGTAATCGGTCGAAAATTTGATGCCGAATTTTCAACGGAATTTAAAGTTTTCCGACCTTTTTATTTGAAATCTGAGAAAAACAAAAAAAAAACTTGAATTTTTATATTGAAGTCAAAACCCCATTAGGACATAACCTGTCAAATTTCAGCGATATCGGCTGATGGGAAGGAGAAGGGGCTCAATTCAAAAACCCTAATTACCCTAGGATGTAATGAATTTATCAACACAAACCTTAGTATGGGGATTTAGGAACCACTATATAAGTCAATTGTTGACTATTAGCGCAAAAGGTCGACTCGTTTTGGAGGAGGGCGAAAAGTTAATTGATTAATTCGTTCCGGGGAAGTACATTGCCGGTGATCCCCCGATGAAATTTTTTTGTTTTTGTTTTTCGATGCCTCAAACCTTTTGAACGTGCAAAATGTCATTCTCTTGACAGCGAAGTTATATACGAAATGACTATCAGCGACTTTTCATTTAAAGTTGTTTCTCAGGTCACAATGTGCGAAATATAGAAAAGAGAAAGAAAACAAAATAACAATAGCAATTATAAATAAATACATATGTATAGGGCGCCGGTAGCTCAGTGGTACGCGTGCTTGCCTTCTGAGCTCAAAAACGTGGGTTCGAAACCCGACCGAGGCCCTCAGTTTATTTTATCTGGGGGGGGGGGGGGGGGGGGGGTTAAAATAAACTTGAGCATGCCGTCCTTTGGATGGGACGTTAAGCGATGGTCTCGAGCCTGTACGATGTCAGGTACTCGTTAAAGACCCCTGCCCTAGGTGAATAAAAAATTTAGGACTCCCACAGTAGAGTCGGGCTCATGTCCACCAGAGTGACGAAAGAGCACTCTGGTAATAGGCGATATGACCTCGTAGTTAAAGCCCGGGCATGAATCATAAAACCTAACCTAAGCTGGAGGAGTTGGAGCCAGAGCGGACCAACCCACAATTTTTCGGAAAATGAGTTATTACCATCCTGATGTTGGCATAGGTTCCCTTTTTCAAAACCAGTGCGGATCACTTAGTTTCTTCACTTCAGTGATAGATAGCAGCACTTTAAGTTTAGTCCACAAGTATTTTGTGCATATATTTTCAAAGTCACAATGAATCATACGGCCTTCAAAAACTTTATAGAACACAAAAAGGGATCACTCATCCAATACTATTCTAAAATTTCAAATATAAATAAATATTTGGAGCCCATTTATGGAGATAAACAAAATGTACTCAATTTTCAATTGCCATTTTCTACCTGTTCAGTTTAAACCAGTTGGTCCGCTCTGGCTCCAAACTCCTCATATATATATATGAATAAATGAAAAA
This sequence comes from Aradus depressus, assembly GCA_963662175.1. Classification (NCBI taxonomy): domain Eukaryota; kingdom Metazoa; phylum Arthropoda; class Insecta; order Hemiptera; family Aradidae; genus Aradus; species Aradus depressus. The sequence continues at coordinate 30,857,857 of OY759217.1, read as the reverse complement.
ATAAATAAAATGATAATAAAAATGCATAAAATTAAAAAAAAAACAGGAGAAGTATATTAGTATATAAATAATAAAAAATAATAATTAAAACATAGATTCGACAAACCTTAAAGAAAATATCTGACGAGGAATTCTGCCGAAAAAATAAAAATGAAAGTTATGTATGAGAGAATGTTTTTGAATATGAAAAACTTTTTTTTTGTTATGGTTATTATATTATTTTTGAACAATAAGGAAAAATTCTGGTGGAAAGATGGGAGTAAAAATGTGGTTAGTATAAATAAGACCTATTGTGGCCACATCACATAATATGTTGTTACTGATATATACTATAAAATTCTAAAAACGGAAAAAAAAAGAGCCAATGATAGGGAGTATTGGATTGAAAGTGACTGACAAACATGTACATCTGTATGTAAACAAGAAGATTGGATGGTAACGTTGAGGGAGGGGTGAACGTTGAAAGAGACTCGGAGGTGGGTATTGAAGGAAGGTTTAGGACTGGGTTCTCGTCTGTGACCGACCACACACCATTGGGAACTGTTAAATAAAACCAACCTCTTCTGTTTGGTTTGTTGGCTTCCCAGTAGATCCCAGACTTCACAACTTGTCACATGGGTCTTCTTTTAAAACCAACCCACCCATACCACTGTTAACTTGGCTCAATCCTTTGTCATACGCCTGTCTTGTACCTACAGATATTTTATAGCTCAACACACAACAAACATTTATTTTTTACTTTCCCACCTATACAAAGTATAGGGGTAGTTATTAAATTCGTCATAAATTTGATGCGGAGTTTTCAACAGAATTTCATGTTTTTCGGCCATTAGATTACAAATAAGATTTTAAAAAAAAATTTCTGGACTAGTTATTAGACCGCAAACATGTCCTAATTCGAACTTCATGGAATATTTATAAGTATACACCCTTGAATCACTTTAAAAATATTACAAGCACAGAAAAATTACAGATACGGATACAAACTTTTTTTCTTTAAATCTGAAATATTTTTCTTTCTAAGAAAGTACGAGAGGTGATCAAAAAGTTCCAGAATTGATTTTTTTTAAATTGATTTTAAAAATGTACAAGTTATTGGACATTGTCCCCTTCAAAGTACTCCCCTTGGGAAGATATACATTTTTCCCACCGCCGTTTTCACTGCTGGAAGGACCCAGAAAACTCAACTTCTGGAATGCTGTTCAGCTCCTCCAGCGATTTTTCTTTAATTTCGTCAGTTAAGAGAAATCTCCACCCTTTTAAGGGTCTCTTGAGTTTCGGAAACAGGAAAAAGTCCGCAGGGGCCAGATCTGGTGAGTATGGGGGCTGGGGGATGACGGCTATGGGCGTTTTTTGTGCAATAATCTCGAATGAGCAACGCAGAATGAACAGGCGTGTTGTCATGATGCAGCACCCACTTCCCATTTCGCTACAGCTCAGGTTTCTTCCTCCTCACAGCCTCGCGCAAATGTCTCATGGTTTCAAGGTAACGAAAAACGATTAATTGTCTCACCTCGTTTGTACTTTTGTGGAAGTTAATATTCGGCTAGGTTTAAGGTGATATAGTAATATTCAAAAAAAGGCCAATTTATTTTATCCGGCTATGGCCTTTGCAGGCTTTACAGAATAACTAATAAGTACAAATGTTTACAGCCAGAGGACTTGGTAGAATCCAAAAACTCGAATAATTGCCTATAGTGTTTCTTCCGAGCCGATTGACTCTCATATCAAGGATCTTTTGAGCAGTAGGCAAGCAATGTTTTATATATTAAATTCCTTCAAACGGGAAACAAGACGAACTTGCCCTCTCAAATCTTATCTCAGACGATAAAGCATGCTTTGCATATGAAACTCCTTCGAAGCCTAGTATAGGCTGTAGATCTTCACATATTGTTTTTCTTTTTTTATTATATAATGATCGAAAGGAAGGGATATGGCGTTTTGTTGGGTTATGGGATCCAAATATATTAACAACTAAATATGCTAAATGCCCTTCTTCTCTATCTTAAAAAGTACTTACTGAAAAAAATCGAAAAAAAAGACACGATGAGCCAGCCCTGTGTGAGTATTTTATTCTGACGAAATTATATTTCTCCAAGGCTCGTTGCGCACTGTAAGTTGCTAAACGTTTAAAATAGGCTTTTGAAAATGTATTATTTATAGTTCTGCTCAGCTATGAAGATGCTGCTGTATATATTTTTTTATAGTATATGTCAGCCCAGCCGCTGGTTGTGCATTTTTGTATAGTTGGGACTTCAGATGAATAAATAAAACAAAAATAAATTTATACATATATTTTTTTAAGTATTTTATATATTGAACGACAATTTTTATGCTAGGTGGTAAGGGAGGTAATAAAGTAAGTAATAATACAGCTGATGGTAAATATTGTTGAAAGTTATTAATAATAATGAGGATAACTCAGGGTGGCAGTAAGTCGGTGTTCCACAATCTCCTCCTTCTTGTGAAGTTATGTGGTAAGTGTTGTGAAGATAATGAACGTATTTCTGGGTTTGTATGTGAGCAAAGTTTGTTGAAGTGTTCTGTTGTTTACGTATGGTGGGCACTATCAGCCTGAGGGTTTTTGATTGTAACTTTTAATAGTTTTGAAAAATTAGTATATAATTAATAATAATAAAAAATATTAGTTTATATTACATAATATCTATGATCCGTATGTCCATAATGGCCTCAGTAACTGTAACAGTTCCGTTTTTGTGTCTTGTCTAATTTCTACCAATTATTTACAAGTCCGTAAAATATCTTCAGTCGACGGTTTAACTTGTTTCGTGTGTGAGGTTTCCATGTCAATCTTAGGGTAAGTGTCACTCTCAGTATTAGTCTGAGGGAGAGGCTTGTCGTAGATAAAAAGGGCGGGCGGGAAGTGTGTATGTGAAGTTCTGTAAAAGCTAAAATGGCGGTGTCATTGGTGTATTGTATCTGTCATTGTGTGAGTGGAGGTGGGCATGTCAGATGTGTAAAGTGTATATAATAATAAAGCTAAAAAAGAACCCTGCGGCATGCCGACCAATTGAATAAAATAGCAAATGTTATTTTTTTTTTTTTATTAATTTTTAGAGCTATTGCGTTTTTACAGCATTCTTTCTTTCATAACTCTTCTAGGTTAGGTTAGGTTTTTTGACCCATGCCCGAGCTTTAACTACGAGGTCATATCGCCTACTACCAGAGCGCTCTTTCGTCACTCTGGTGGATATGAGTCCGACTCTATTGTAGGAGTCCTAAATTTTGTCTACCCTAAATTTTTATTCACCTAGTGTAGGGGTCTTTAATTAGTACCTGACATCGTACAAGCTCGGGACCATCGCTTAACGTCCCATCCGAAGGACGGCGTGCTTAAGTTTATTTTACCTCCCAGATAAAATAAACTAAGGGCCTCGGTCGGGTTTCGAACCCACGATCTTGAGCTCAGAAGACAAGCACGCATACCACTGAGCTACCGGCGCCTTCAATTTTTTTTCTTTTTTTTTACATAACATATTTATTGAATCGACCTATATATTCAAACAAAGCCAGTAGATACTTCTATTATTATGAAGAAAAAGGGAAAAGAAAATTTAGGTAATTCAATATGAGAATAGTCTGTTTTCATTGCATTGCTGAAATAATATAGTTGGAACAAAATATTTCAACAAAATGTTTTTGAAAATACTAGACGCAGTAAATTTAACGGGGAGTAAATAATTAAAATTCGAAATGAAGATCTTCTTCAGATGGAAATACTGTAAAAAAATAGATGAGTAAAAAAAATATATATATATTTTTCTCTCCCTCTAAAATCAATAAATAAATTTTGTCTGAAAATCAACTGTTCACTTACACAGGGGCTTTTGAATTCTCATACTAGGTATATACTGTGCCGATACTTTCATTACATAGGCAGTTATTAGGGTTTTTGTGTTGGGCCTCCCTTCCTTGGGATCGATATGACTGATAATCAATATGGTTGGTCCTTATTCTATTGGGAAATGTATTGTTCACAGACAAACATAGACAGTCAAGAATTTGTTTATTTTAATATTTGTCCTCTCTTTTTTACTTTAGTTAGTATAAGGAATTTTGTAATCGTGCAAAAATTAAGTTTGTGCAAGTAATTAGTACACACATTAAAATTATTAATAAATTATAAAATCAATTCTAGTTATTTGAATATAAACAGCAGTTAGGAGTGAAGTAACAATCATAGAATAAATATATGAAGTCGCATTTTGTTTTAAAACAATCATTGAATGGAGGACAAAATACGACGATCAGCTGTTTCAAATAGTTAGGCAACAGTCTGAGGAGAGATGAGAAGGCGGACAGTCTAGTAGTGAGAAAAGTGTTTTTTGGCTTAAGGTGTGGTGAACCATGTAGGTGTGAAATAACAGTGAAATCGACTTGCGCAAAGGTACTTTTATTCTTTTATATGTACATATATGTAACATTGATATAAATAATGGCCAATAATAAAACAGAAAAAATACTGATATTTCCGGTGAAAACTCTAGGTGGGGAAGTAAAAATAAAAATTATAATAACACTAAATCGGCCGATGAAATTAACACGCATAAAAGTTGTTTGTGCATGTAAAAATTAATTTTCTCACCTTAGCTATATACATAAATTTGTATACCTCAAATTAATAATTTTTATAAACCTTGAGCCCTTACTTCTATAGAATAATTAAATTTTCATTTAATTTTATAAGGTTACGTGAGACAAAATGAATGAAAATCTAATATCTCGGCTCTCCTTCCTTCTAAGCCCTTAAACTTTCCACAAAATAAAAGTAAGAGAAGAAGAAAAAAAAGATAGAGAAGAGAAGTGACTCGAGGATAAACTTTGTTATTAATAAATAGAATGTATCCGAAGGATAGGGCTCCGTAGGATACCTTAAGGGAGGGGTGGGAGGGCGAAATGAAAGCCGGGAAGGGCAAGGGTATGAGACACGTAGGTGGAAGGCAGCCTTCAAGAAATTGGGCCCTGGAATCCGAGGTTTATTACAGGACGGACAGGGCGGGGTGAGAGAGAAGACGTGGGGAATTGGCTGAGATGGAAGGAACAACTAGCCCTTCCAACTGTCCCTCGGGATAACCTGTCTTATCCCGGAGCTGCTTAACTACTCAATATATAAAGGAGGATCTCAACATTGTTTCAATATATAAATAAATAAAACTAATTTATTTTTGAAATATTGTTCATCCCTTAAAACATGTATACATAATCTACCAATATTGACATTAGACGTCAGGTTTAGTTATAAGCTAAGACAAACTGTGCTGAATGCTAACCATTCTTATCAGATAGGTAAGGGAGAGATTGGAATTTGAACTAGAAAACCCACATGGTTTTATATATATATATATATATATATATATTTTTTTTTTTTCTTTGGATTTAAAAGAGCATTGCAGCAACATCACCCAGTCTACGTTCAGTCAAAGCTCGGGGATCAAGGGGTTACTATCTTACATTGCCTGTTTCTGCTCCCGCCAGGAGCCGACGAATCGGCAGAACATCGGGTAGTCTGTTTCCGTCACAATCTGCCGTAGATCCAGTCCCAAATACGATCTTGTCCTATGCATCAACTCCACCCTAGCTTGGTCGTACAGCGGACATTCGAGGACCATATGTTCTGCAGTCTCGATACTGCGGTACGAACAGTTCTGGGTGTTCTTCCTGTGAAAGAAGAACAGCTTGGAGTTGATATCACCATGATCTGATAATATTTGAGAGCTTTATAGTTAAGAATTTGTTTATTTTAATATATGTTCTTCCTTTTTTTACTTTCTACACCTTTAGTATAAGGAAGTATTGTAATCGTGCTAAATCCGAAATCGATTTTTTAATGGAATTTAATGATTTATGGTCATTTGAGTATGAGATTGAAATTTCATGACTGCTCTGGCTCAAGATTGATTGTAGCAATGAACATTATTATAAAAATGAAGGTGACACATTTGCTATTTTCGATCTGATTAGATTTTGGCCTAAATCAGAAGAAAAATAAGATTACATTGCTTCGGGGCCCAAGAATATTTTACAAGATACAACTTACATATACGATCTAAATAAAAATCTCTACAAATAAACGTTGTGGCGAAAACTGGAAGGCACAATTTATATGAAGAACTATTTTTTAAGGTCGCTTGGTTTGAGAAATACATGCCGATAACCTGAAGTGTAATTTTAAAGCCCATATTTTTAGACGTTTCCTTGATTTACCCGAAAACGGTTAATCATACCGAAAAATTGTCTCTAACCAAAAATGTTCCTTATTAAATTTCTAACTGCTAATATCTTCATAAATTTGAGATACAATCAATACAATTAAATGAATAAAACAAACTTATTTTTGAAATATTGTTGTGCATTTCAAAAATAAGTTTGTTTTATTCATTTATTACAAGTTTCCACAATATGTCCGCGTTCCTCAACTTAGAAATACAATTAAAGTTATAGCTCCTCAAATAATATAAAATAAAATACATTTCCGTTGGAAATATTTGAAAATAAAGTTTTTAGCCCAGCAACGAGAATATTTCTCATTATTGGTAGTTTTTATAAAAATTCATAAAAAAGAAGAAGTTAGTAAAAAACTAACGAAATATAATATATTTTACTTTTTTCGTTAGTTTTTTACTAACTTCTTCTTTTTTATGAATTTTTATAAAAACTACCAATAATGAGAAATATTTTCGTATTAACATATTATGTTAGCTTGTTATTTATTGCTACTCCGGGCTTTAACTACGAGGTTATATCGCCTATTACCAGAGCGCCCCTTCATCGCGATTCTACTATGAGACTCCTAAAATTTTGCATACCCTAAATGTTTATTCACCCTGGGTAGGGGTCTTTAACGAGTACCTGACATCGTAAAGGCTCGGGAACATTGCTTAACGTCCCATCCGGAGGACGACATGCTCAAAAATAATATAGATGATGTGGTAATTTCGGTCAATTCTTATACCAACGACGCTTACAGATCACACTCTCTCCCCCTCCCTCTTCTCGAAATAATTTCATGATGGCATTACTGTATATAAGAAAGTCACTCTCAGAATTACGCTGTTCAACAAAAAATTTTGAAACGAAAAATACCCATGATGCCAACTCATTACTTTTATATACCCAGTAATGCAGATTGAAATTATTTAGCATGGTTGGAGAAAGAAATTCCTGCAATGGTCACATCGCATATATTTTTTTCTAATAACTGTTAATATTTAAAGTATAAGCGGCGCAATCAAAGACAAGATTTGAATCTTTTTAATACTTCTCTGCAGCTTGTTCTTTAATTAATACTGTATCATCTTAGTGCTTTCTCTTGAATAAACATACATAATTACTAAAGCTCTAAGCTCCCAGATTATACCCCCATTAATTACAGAATGGAAATAGACCTAATATAGAGTAATAATTACACAGGAAACATTAATTATTAATATTTCTTCTGGTAAGATCTTTTTAAGATTACGAAGTAAGAAATAAACGGAACTCAGTTTCTTAACTCGAAATTTTATATTATATTTTAAGGGTACAGAGTATTAACAAAGAACGACATAAACAACAGAACACTTCATAACGATCTTATGATACACACAGTACCCGACACAATACAAACTACTTACATAGGTTTTTTTAGAAAACTTTACACACATACAAACCCAGAAATACGTACTTTATCTTCACTTACCACAAAACCCCCACGAAGGTTAAAGGGAAGATGGAACCGCGACTTACTGCCACCTTAAATCCTATTCGTTTTTAATATTTTTTTTATTTTATACATTATTTTCCTTTACTTTTATTATCTCTCTTACCCATCCAACATTAGCTGACGGAGCCTTCATAGAAGGCGAAATACCAATCTGTGAAATATGTATGAAGAAAGAGATAATATCTAGGATGTGTTTGAGCTTAATAAGAATGCCTCGCAAACCCATCAAATGCCTCAAATACGATCAGGAATGGTCCTGGAGCGTGAAGTTATCGTCTTAATGCAGTTGATGCGTAGATGACAACTCAATTGGTGGGTTCTGAAGTGAAGAGAACGAAATTCAAAAAGTTGAACGAGAAGAAGAGGCGAAAGGATAGAATTAGGGTTTCCTACATTTTACTTTCTCAAAGAACTTAGATAGAAAAGAGAAGGAAATCATTGATGATTACAGAGTATTTCCATTGAGTGGAAAATTAGCTTGTATGAAGAAGTTGAGTGGGACAAGCTGGCTAAGAAGGTTAAAATGAGGTTAGACAACTCATTAATACTGGACAATTGAGCAGGAAAGCCAATAAGACCACTGAGCCTGGTGAGAAGTGCGGTGGTCTCTGAAGGGATGGCCTCTGGATGGTGAGATACATCAGAGGTGACATAGAAGTGAATGTTGCCTTGTCCTGGTGGGGTGGAGACGCTGCTGCTGGAGTGACGAAAAAGCGCTCGGGTAGTAGGCGATATGACCTTGCAGTTAAAGCCCGGGCATAAGTCATAACAACTAACAACAAACATTTTGAAAGGTTATGAAAAACATTTCAACATTTTTTTTTAAATAATTAAGCCACAACTATACAATAAAATGCGCATTTGTATTTGCATACTTGTGAGCCGTGGGCAGTATAAATTCTAAAATGAGCAGTCTGATTGCCAAAACAGCTTTCCTAACACTAAAGTTAAGTGTGGTTTCACTGGCCACAAATAGACATAGATGATTCTCGTTAATTCCTGGAGTCAGTTCTACCTGTGTAGTTAGTACCGATTGAAATGGAAAGTTGTTTGATGTTGGACCAGAGATGATATTATTTCAAGGTCGAACAGGAACCTGCACCCTAGGTTTACCAAGGAGAAAGGTTAGTTGGGTCTGAGAGAGTAAACTTTCTCCAGAGAAACCTGACTTGCTTGAGGCTCTCAGCACTTCGTCAAATCTGCCTCATTTCTGCCTTTCATGCCATACCTCGAACGCATAACATACAGGAGGTCGTATATCTTGTACACAAGCAAGATAATGACTTGTTTCTTTGGCTTAGCGAGTTTCGCTTTTCTTGACTGACCTCCAAGAAAATACTTGAGTTTAAATGATAGACATACGAATCTATACACTGTTGTTTATAGGTAAACTTGCAGGTTAGCCGGCGTTGCCCGGTTAGTAACTTTAAGTTGCTTCTAGAAAGAATCTGAAATTTTGATTGTGAGGTCGTAAAAGTGGTGTGTCAGTTACCCGCCCCCTCGACATAAATAAAAATTTCGTGTGTACATGGCCCAGGTAGAATTTTGAGTTACTAACCTGATTAAAGTTAACTGGGAACGCCGCGAACACTACTAGCTGTAATAATATATCCCATTTTCTGTAGGTTGACTTGTGTAGGTTGGTTCCCGGGCAACGACAAAGAATTTTTGTGTGTCTGCAAAATTCCTAGCACAGAACTTACTCGACTCCCTGAATATGTCTCACATTATGGACAAAGATAAAGATGAAAAAAAATCTACCTTCACTCTCAGTTCATTCCACAGAGCTGTGAGAAATACAACAGGGCCAGTCTCTGAAGAATATCTGCGAATATCAGGTTGTTACCCAGAGATTTCTTTTTAAGGAGACTTTTAATTTCAGTACCCGTTTTGGGGCTTCTAAAGAAGACCCGCATGTCAGATCCGATCAAAAGCTTCAAATATGACAAATAATATCCCAATGTGTGGTTTTCGCTATAATGTAGATGCTGTTCACAACTCTTTGCAATTGGTGGATAGTGGAGTTGAAAGATTGAAAGCCGAACAGGTGATCGGTAAGATGAGGCGAGAGGATAGACATGAGACTGTTATAGAGAAGTTTTTCGAACGTGATTATCACAGATTATTGCCATTAAATGGGGAAATAGGCTCTGCGAAGAATGGAGTTGTACATTCAGAAATACTACAATAGTCCGGGACAGTCTGCCGATGTCAGAAAGTAGCCTTGGGACTTCTTCATGGGGAGACTTTGAATTTCAACTGCATTTCAGCGGGTTTGATCCCTTTAGGGGGATGGTCAGTTTCCAGGTGAATCTAAGAAATTCGAATAAGAATTTCGTAATGAATATCTCCCTTGAACTCTTGATGAGGTGAAGGTTGATGAGAGATGAGTAGAGAATAGATTGACTTTTTTGTCCTCCTTCACAGCTCTATTGTAATCATTCATGCATTCGTGACCTACTCAATTTTATTGAAATACAATATAAAGGAATCATTTGTAGAATGGAATAAAATGTAGATATTGAACCAAACCTGAGAATAATAGAAGTGGGTCCGGATGAGTGAGGTTTCTTTTGAAAATTAGATGTAGAAGTGGATTGGAGGAGAGGAGAAGAGGCATATTGGGATTCCGGGCATTCTCGAGGCAGGGCCTTTATAGATCAGGCATTCCCCGTCTTTTCTTTATGTATCCAACAAGCTCTCTCTCTGTCTCTCTCCCTCCCTCCCTCCCTCCCAATATCACATCACATATCTTCCTCACACATCCCTTCCCTTTGGTTTTCGGAATCACGAAGCTCTGTGCCTTCATATTCATGCCGGCTCTTCTCCTATACGTTGTCTGATTTGAGCATCTTGAATCTCCGAACAACAATGATGGACCCTTTGTGTGTGATTCTCCCATAAATAGTGAATAACTCAACCCTGGGGGGACCAAAATTCAAACATGGGACCAAGTTATACTTGGAAATGCGGTTACAGAAAAATTTACTAGTATTATATATTTTAATTTAAGAATACGTAGGTGAATCAGAGACAATGTACTTCCCCAGCATGAATTAATCAATTGAGTGTTTGCTCTCCCTCTAAAAATTAATAGTTGACTTATATAGGGGTTCCAAATCTTCATATTAAATTTTGTGACTTTCATTACATCGGCAGTTATTAGCGTTTTTGCGTTAGTCGAGTCCTATCCTCCTTCCCTTTGTCTGATTTTGCGGAAAATTAATAGATGCAATCTTTATGGAATTTTAAATTCAAATATAAAATTTCATATCGATATATTAATTACATCGACAGTTATTAAGATTTTTGAATTGAGCCTTCCTGTGATCCCTCCCTGCCCTTTGGCTGATTTAGCTAAATATCAATAGGTGTTGTCCATTTAGGACTCTGGAAACATATATCGAATTTCGTGTCAATAAATTCATTGTATCGGGGATTAACAAACACAGAGAGAAAGAATTTTTTTTAAATTTATGCACAGGGATTTGGAAAATATTAAATTCCAATGAAAAATAAACTTCAAATTTTTTGACCAATTATTTCTACCATGGGGTTGATGAAAAAGAGGAGAGACTAGAGGCGGGGCATAACCAAAAACCCTAACAGCAGTCGATAGAAAGAATGTATCGACATGAGAATTTATAAGTGGAATGAAAAATTTCTAAATAAGTCTTTTATAGTTTTCCAGCTAAATCAGCCAAAGGGGTGGGAGGTATTAGAGAGGGCTAAATTCCAAAATGCTAATAACTTGTATTTATATACATAGAATGAATATATGGTTTCATACACTCAATTCAATTCAATTACTTTAGTTGCCTTCAGGGGCTAGCTCTATACAAAGGAACGAAGCATAAATACATGAGGTACCTTAACATTAATGATAAAATAGTTAATAATTGTAAAAGAAACGATCTCTACAGTGAAAAGAGAAGAACGAGCATTAATTTATAAGATGAGAAAGGAATAGACTTAAGAAGAAAAGTAAGAGATTATCTATAAGAGATTTGGTCCTCGTATTTTCATTAAGGGCAGATATTGATGAGCCCTTACGTCTAGCCATCGGTGTATCACAGACAATGTACTTCCCCAGAGCGAATTAACAAATTGACTTTTCCTTCCCCTTCCAAAACCAGTCGACCGTATGCCCTAAAAATCAACAGATGACTTACATAGAGACTCTTAATTATTCATATTAAATTTTGTGTCGATACATTCATTACATCGGCAGTTATTAGCGTTTTTAAATTGAATCTCATCCCTTGAACCCCATTTAAAAGGTTAAGTCCTCATTGCGTTTTGACTTTAAATATGAAATTTCATGTCGATATTCATTACATCGGCAGTTATTGGGGTTTTTGAGTTTAGACCCCTCTGATCCCCCCCTTCCCTTCTCCCGATTTCGTTGATAATTAATAAGTGTCGTTTTTATGGGGTTTTCAATTCAAAATTAACATTTTAACATTACAACGACAGTTATTAGAGTTTTTGAAGTAAGTCTCTCCCCTACTCCCCCCTTCCCTTTGGTCGATTTGGTTGAAAATCGGTAGGTGTTGTTCTCATGGGGATCTGGTCACACATAAATATATAAAATTTCGTGACGATACATTTATTCTATCGGGAGTTACCTTGTTCACAGACATACACACAGAAGACCAATTTTTTTTTTTCATATTTGGAATTTAGTGGTCAGAAAACTTAACATTTCTTTGAAAGCTTCGCATCGACCGATTACATAACTTTCACTATATTTCGTATAACTGAGAAAGCGAAAGAGATGCCCGGAGAGTCCAGACCAGAGCGTTGCAAAGACATCGTCCAGAGTTCAGCCGACGGCGTATGCAAATTTTCCGGACGTCCAGTTACGCCTCAACTCCAGGTTACAGCCTAACCATTGGAAGTCCCAAATATTACCAGAGATTTTAACTCCCATCTCTTCTTCCATAAGAGGAAGAACGACCCGAACTCTACTTATGGGGGCATGGAGACTGCAGAATGTGTAGTACTTGAAAGTCTTCTGAACGACCAGGACAAGGTGGAGTTGTTTTGCAGGACTGGGCCTGAGGCAGCTGGTGAGCCAATGCTGAGCCGGCTCCGAGAGCAGAAGAAAGCAGTGTGACGAGCTGGAGACGACCATTGATCGCCACAGACTGATTGGCCTCACTCAAGTCCTACCCTGATCCTTAGCTCCCTCTAGGTTCAACTGACGTGATCTTACACATGTGCATCGCAAAAAGTTAAGATTTATTTATCACATATGCTGTGATGTAAAAATTACACACATTGTAATTATTAAAATATTCTAGAATTAATTATTATTTTTTTAATTGAGTTTTTTTTTTAACAGTTAAATTTTGAATTTTAATAAAATAAAAAAAACAGCTGTTGGGACATTAATAAATTAATTAGTGAATATAAATATACAAAGATTAAACCATTCGCTTTTGTTAAAAATGAATAGATAACAACCAACGATCGAAACAAATGCCGACGATCAGCTGTTTTATATAGACAAACACAGTCAAGTGAGAGCAGTCTTTGGGTTAACGCAGTTTAACTAGAGACGTGAAGCAAGACAAATGTAGTGTTAACACAGTCGGATTACAGATATGAACAAAGTGATATAAGATTGATGATATAAATATAATATAAGCTTATAAAAAGGTGTAAATAGAAAAAAGAGAGTTGTGACTTGAAGTTTTGAAGCAAAAAAGCAAAAAAAAAAAGATTGAAGGACTAATAAAGAGTAAGCTTCAAAAGAAGGTATTCTTTTATTGGATTATATAAATATATATATATTTATATGTATATATATATATATATATATACAAATAAAAAGGGTTGCCCCAGAAAAAAGACTAATCTAGTTTTAAGAATTAGTAAGTAGCATAATTTTTGTAAATAATATAATTTTTTATTTTCCAAATTTATTTTTTGTTTTTGATAATGTAGGTTAAAGTTTTAAAAACCCAAATTTTTGTTCTCGATTCTATGTTATTCATTTCCCCTGTATATCTCTATACATATGTCCAAATACCTTTGGATTAGATTGAACATTTTTGCAAATTTAGAAAAATTTGATGGCATCTCAGTGTTATACACTGGAAGATACCCAAATTAAGTAATTATTAATTGAATATTTTTTATATGCGAGCACATTCTTAAAAATTGCTCTTCATAATTTTCTAAATATTTTTATTAGGGCCCTTTTCGGAAACTACTGTAGAAAGCAAAATTTAGTAGAAGACCAGAAAACATTTTCTACAGGAAACGTGATAATTGTTTTTATTATTTATTATTTATATTATTTCATTAATAATTTGTATTTTATTTTATTTAATCATTTTTAAATTATCACATTGCTTTTAGTTTTCAGGGTGGATTTATACAAAGATTTTGATTTATCGGATTCAGAAAGCCATAAGTAGAAAACCAAGCTGGGAAAGCGCTATGCATGTGATTTGTGAAATTTTCTGCATTGAGGTACAATGAGAAGGATGGATAGTATGGTTACATCCTTGAGAGCAATATAAGTTGAGAGAGAGAGAGAGAGAGGGTGGTTGAGTTGGGCGACTCTCAGGGGTTGACGTGTTGAAACCCATCAAAGTTTCCCGGGAAGAAGTTATCAAAGTGGGGGGCAAACCCAGAAAACTTTCTGTCCAGTAATTTGTGAAGGCTACCCACTAGACTCCCTGCCACACTGTCGAAAATCAATGAACTCTACTGAAGTTTAGCCACCGTTCGCCTTCATTGCAAAATAGTATCTACAACGCCCCAAATTAATTTAAAGGATACAATTTATTGTAAGTCAGTGGATTAATAAAAGCCTTTCTCCCGTCTTCTGAAACAAAAAACCAAACTGTGCACCAGTTCCAAATTGCCTCTGTACCTGAATTCAATTTGAGTACAATCCATAACTTGTGAAACTTATTAATTAAATTTAATAATCAGCTGAACAATAACAGCCCCGAAGGATTCCATATGAGCAAGTGAAATTAAATGAAAATAAATTTTATTCTGGGACCGAAGTCCCCTAAAAATAAATGCATACAGAATCAAAGAGAAAGAAACAATAAAATAAAACAGTTGGCCCTACAAAGAAAAAAAGAAAAAAGAAATCTCAAATTAGTGCTATTGTGGAGAGTAGCGTACAATAATAAATATACATATAAATTGATTTAAAAAAATAGATAAATTATTATAGGTTAGGTTAGGTTTTATGACTCATGCCCGGGCTTTAACTACGAGGTCATATCGCCTACTACCAGAGCGCTCTATCGTCACTCTGGTGGACATGAACCCGACTCTACTGTGGGAGTCCTAAATTTTGCCTACTCTAAATTTGTATTCACCTAGGGCAGGGGTCTTTAACGAGTACCTGACATCGTACAGGCTCGGGACCATCGCTTCCCGACGGGACCATCCGAAGGACGGCGTGCTTAAGTTTATTTTACCTCCCAGATAAAATAAACTAAGGGCCTCGGTCGGGCTACGAACCCACGTTCTTGAGCTCAGAAGTCAAGCACGCATACCACCGAGCTACTGGCGCCCTCCTAAATTATTATATATACGTATATATCGTCACCTTAATACTACAACTAGACATCTCGAAATTTTAGTTTTGAGAAAAACGCAAATCTTTTTTTTTTTTTTTAATCAATTGTTGTAGAATGACCCAAATTGAACTATTGACATTTTTACATAAGTTCTTAACATATTTTCTTAGAGTTGTCTACTTCTAGCACAACAAAGATACCTGCAAAATACAACTAATGGTACAATTATCCCCATACCTGCCGATTTTCGAGTTATCTAGTTGTATTAAGGTGACGATATGAAGTGGCCATAACAGGATTTTCTTATATCAATCCCTTTTTACACTCGTTTTTGACTCTTTTCAGATTTAAGTCATGCACATGTGATATCTTCATTTCAAATTTCAAGTTAAGAGCGCTCACAAAGTTTCAATCACATACACACAGAGCAAGCTTGAAACGTAAAATTCTGTTGTATACTCGACCTCGGATTTTCACACAATTACAATACTTCCTCATAGTTAAGGTATAAGAAAGTAAGAAATGGGCTTCACACGGACATACGTTTTAGAGTTCTACAGGATTCCATGGAGGACTGATGTGATAATTAGTTAGTTGTTAATTGGTGTAGAGAGAACAGAGAACAGGTTGAGATGGAAGTGGGAGCCGACTGAAACAGGATGATGCTGGCACGAGGAGGAGCGAGGTTGGCCCTGGAGAAATCTGGAGGAAGACAGTCCTGGCAGTGTCCTGGAGCAAGTGTCATTCGCCGGGATGGCATCCTCCACGGTGAGTCACATTCCCTTCTTTATATCTTCTAGGGACCTAATCCGTTCCCATATCTGATCAAATGACTCTGTCATATACCTAGTGCCTCTAAAAAGGTTCTCACTATTTGAGGAGGAGATGAGGAGTGTTTGAACACTTTCTGTCTGTGTCTGATAGTTAGTTATTAAGACTCATACCCGGACTTTTAACTTCGAGGTCATGTCGCGTACTGCTTGAGAGCTTTTTCGTCGCACTGGTAGACATGAGTCCAACTCTACTTAGGGAGTCCTAAATTATGCCTGTCCATGTTTAATTGCCTAAGACGGGGTCTTTAACGAGTAACTGACATCGCTTAAGGTCTCTTCCGAAGGACGTCGGGCTTAAGTTTTTTTTACCTCTCAAATAACTCGAAAACTGTATGAACTTAAAATTTCAGATCTGATTAGATTTTTGCCGAAAAATAAGTCCACTTTACATCGAGGCCTGAATACATTTTACAAAATTGCGCTGTTTTTATGATATGACCTAAACAAAACTCTCTTCAGGAAACTGAAAGGCATATTTTATATAAAAGAATTGTTTGCAGGTCGCCAGATTTGCGGGATAAATGCCGAAAAACGTCCTGAAATGTCTTTTTAATACCCATTTATTTAGAGGGTTGTTTGTTTTACGTGAAAACAGTTAGTCCTATCGAAAAATTGGTTCTTACCAAAAATGTCTCTTATTAAATTTATAACTAATAAAATGACCTCAAATGTGAGATAGGGTTGATATGAACAATGTTATAGCGCCTCAATGAACGTACAATTTCCTTGGAAATATTTCTGAGTATTGTTTAAATTTTTAAGCGTAACAACAAATGTTAATATATATTTTTGTTATTGGTACTTTATTATTAGTTAGTTAAATCAATAGGTATCGTGATTAAATAATTCTGGATACACATATAAAATTTTGTGTCGATAAATTTATTCTATCGTAAGTTATCATTTTCACAGACAATCGCATATATTCTTGTCTACACCGACTTAATGAGTCGTGAGCCTGGAACCTTCTTATTGGGTCGTCTACAAGAAACAACGTACGTTGTCCCTTTTGACGCGTAATTCGTAAAGTTATCTGATCAGTTTTTCTAAACACTAATAAGCTTGTACAATAGTTGTCGTCCTTAAAGGGTTCTGAATACACATATAAAATTTCGTGTCGATACATTTATTCTATCGGGAGTTATCGTGTTCACGGCCAAACACACACACACACGCACCTAGACACATAACCGATTACATAACTTCCACTAAATTTCGTATAGCTGAGAAAGTAAAAAAAAGGATGGTTCTAAGTACATTAATTATAATCTAAGTATTCCCATCGCTTCTGGAATACTTCCTTGTTCAAAAAGTTAATATAAACAAAATAAACAACATACAATTGAATGATACCTGGAAAATAATTATCTATTAATCTTAAAACAAATAATCACATATCTCATGCTACAAACAATATTTTACTGCTAGTAAGCATTTTTGTGATGAACAATAATACAAAATCAAAAATATAATAAACGTTGAAAAGCCATCTCAAGAATTGATTGTTTCAAGTACTAAATTATGCCATACACAAATATTTATTCACTCAGTTATAAAATGGAAAACCAATCTTAAAATGTTGAAAATGACACAGTTTCACACACTTTTATTGAAAAATTAATCACTAAAAATAAAGAATAAAGAAGTGGAGTAATCGACAATGAACATCAAATGTGGGACAACAGACACTGGTAAGGTCAGTATTTAGATATCTAGAAGGCCGTACTTGTATACCTGGGGTTGACCGTGGCGCTTCAATATTAGGAACTACACGCCAATAATATAATCCTCCAGTCTCTGTGTATACGTACTCTCTCAAAAACTGTATATTTTATTTTATAAAACTTTTTATTTTATTTTTATTCATATATTAACAATTGTTATCTTTAATTCACTTCATATATGCATTTAATCAACACATAGTATTTCAAATTTTTTATTTTTAAGATCCCAATTTGGGACGAAATGTCATTTTTTTTGTTTTTCCATATTCCAAATATTAACTGTACAGAAAGGATAGGAAAACCCGTAGGGGCTGAAAAAGGATACCTACCTACCGTTTGGATTGTAAACTACCTACCTAGTTGAACTTCAATTTAGTATTTGTTAAGTCGTGGCTGAAGATGGTAGCAATACCGAAAGTACTCCCATATTATATATTATTTGTGAAATAGACAATATTTAAAAAAAACAAAAAAAAAAAAACATACGTTTTCTTTATTTTTATAATAGGAACTGCTAACATGAACTACTACTACTAGCTCAGAGGTAGCGTGCTTGCCTACTGAGCTCAAGATCGAGGGTTCAAAACCCGATCGAGACCCTTAGGCTTTTTATCTGGGAGGTGAGAAAACCTTGAGCACGCCGTCCTTCGGAGGGGATGTTAAGCGATTGTCCAGACCCTTTACAATGTCAGGTACTCGTTAAAGACCCCTCTACCCTTTGTAACTAAATCTGAGTAGGCATTTAGACCTCCCACAGTAGGGTCAGGCTCATGTCCACCAGAGCGACGAAAGGGCGATATGACCTAGTAGTTAAGAGCCCGGGCATAAGTCACAATAACTAACTGCACTCCCCTGTTTTTCGCCTCTATTCAATCATAAGCATTGGCGAATTTAGGCCGAATGAAAATGGCATGAAAAACCATCATATTTCAAAAGCATATATTAGAAAAAAAAAAAAAAAACAGTAATAAAATGCGTTAGGATATTGTTTTTATAGGAAATTAAATTTTTTATCACTTTCCAATAATTAACTTCGCTGGAACGATAAACAATATTAATTTTTCAATAAAATGTTAACCTTGAACAAGCTGCTGAATTTCATTTAGTTTCGAGACAATTATATTTTTTACTTCCCCAACTATATGAAGTATAGAGGAAATTATGTAATCGGTGAAAAACTCGATTCGTAGTTTTCATCAGAATTTCATTTTTTCCGACCTCTAGATTACAAAAAGGAAAAAAAAGTATGTCTGTCTGTGAACATGATAACTTTATATAAAATGAATCTAACAACACAAAATTGTGTATGTGAATTCAGAAACCTCTAATGACGACACCTATCGATTTTCAGCCAAATCGGCCAAAGGAGAGGGGAGAATAGGTGAGGGGGCTCAATTCAAAAATCCTAATAACTGCCGCTTATCGATACTGAATTTATCGATACAACATTTAGTATGAGGATCCTCATCCTGAGGTAGAGTCAGGTCGGTCTAAGTTCATCCTCTGTCCAATGTGCAAATCTTTCCACCAACATAAAAGCACTTCAGACCATCCGAAGGACGGCATGCTCAAGGTATTTTCACCTGCCAGATCCAAAACCTAAGAACCTCGGCCGGGTTTTGAACCCGTGTTTTTAAGCTCAGTAGGCCAGCACGTTATCTTTGAGCTACGGGCGCTCTTAGTTCATAACTAAACCTGACGACGCGTCGCGACGGTGGAATTACGAAACCTGTAGTTTATGTAGGTATATATTTCTTGTCGAAATAATGATATTTTACTTGATTTATTAATTATTATAATATGAGAACCCTATTAAATTGTTAATTAAATCTTATAAATATAACGAAGGTTGCCTGAAGATTGAAAGTACCAGCTGGTGCTCGCTTCACCTTCCTACGGTAGACAATACTTTTATAAGAAAACAGTATAACATTGAGGGCGCCGGTAGCTCAGGAGTATGCGTGCTTGCCTTCTGAGCTCAAGGTCGTGGGTTCGAAACCCGACCGAGGCCCTTAGTATATTTTATCTGGGATTTTTTTTTTTTTTTTTTTGATTGGCCTGAAAGTTGGCCTACGTTATGTAATCGGTCTGAAATTAAATCATGTTTTCCAAACCCTGATTCCAAAAATGAAATTAAATTCTGTCTTTGTGTTGTACCTATGCATATCTCCCGTTAGAATGAATGTATCAACATAAAATTGTATAATAATACGAAGATGGCTGATAAAGTGATAAATCATTAGGTTGTAAAATAGGCCTGCTTTCGTGGTTGCCCTCATCATCAGGCTTTTTTTTTTTTTTGGCCTCTCGGCGGACTCCACACTAGCCATCAATGTGTTATTTTAGTTATATTTATGACATCCATGGCCACGGGAGGGAGTTCTATCTACGAAATAAAACTCACTCCCGGATGTGATTCGAACCCGCAAACCATGGTGAGACCATGCGACCAAAGCCCTACGCTCTAGCCCGCACGGCCACCATGGGTCCCCGGCCGAGGCTCTTAGTTTATTTCATCTGGTAGGCAAAATAAACTTTAGCACGCCTTCCTTCGGATGGGACGTTAAGCAATGGTCCCGAGCCTGTACGATGTCAGGTACTCGTTAAAGACCCCTACCCTAGGTAAATAAAAAATTTAGGGTAGGCAAAATTTAGGACTCCCACAGTAGAGTCGGGCTCATGTCCACCAGAGTGACGAAAGAGCGCTCTAGTAGTAGACGATATGACCTCGTATTTAAAGCCCGGGCATGAGTCATAATAACTAACTAAATAACTAACAGTATAATATTCTCTTAACAACAATTATAGAAATAGTCCCATGAAATATTGTTTTTATGAACGAGCAGAGGTCTCCTCTCGTTAATATCGGAAATCTGAGATCTTCTTTTCCTCTGATCCAGACATGTGCTGATTTTTTTCTGCATTTCTAATAAAAATTAGATTTTCACCACAAAAATACTTGTGGTAACGCTACTCGCAATTTGCATAATTATTTTTCATTAGAAAGAATAATGAATTAAAAAAATATATCAAAAAGTCGTCGGTTAATCATCGACAATGTACTTCCCCAGAATGAATTAATCACTTAATTTTTCGCTCCCTTACCAGTCGACCGAATGCGCTAATATTCAACAGCTTCTAATTCCTCATACTAAATTTTGTGTCGATAAATTCATTTCATGGGCAGCTATTGGGGTTTATAAATTGAGCGCCTCCTCTGACCTCTTCCCTTCTGCTGATTCCGCTGAAAATTAGTAACTGTCGTGCTTATGGGGTTGTAAATGCACGTACGAAATTTCGTTTCGATACATTCATCACAACGGCAGTTATTAGAGTTTTCATGATAAGCTTCCCCCTAATTCCCCCTTTTTCTTTGGTCGATTTTGCTGAAAAACAATAGTTGTCGTCATTAGAGGATTCTGGATTCACATATAAAATTTCGTATCGATATATTCATTCTATCGGGAGTTATCGTATTCACACACACAGATTTTTTTTTTGTATATATTTGGTATAGTATGAATTTTCGTTGTAAACTCCGCATCGAGTTTTAGACCGATTACATAACTTACTTTATACTTCGTATAGCTGAGGGTGTTACGCAGTAGCGTAACTGCAAATCACTGGGTCCACAGACATTTCTGTGGACATGCAGTTGATAATATGAAGTTTGATTCGAACTTGTTCACAAACCACTTGTAAGTTTTTTACCTTAGCCTGAATTAACAAAAAGTTTTCAAAAATAATGTACCGACAGGTACCTCCTTCACAGTTTTATTTGTAAATATGTCACCCATAGAAGGTGTTCTCTATTTCTATTTACTTGTTTCATTGGTTTGTAGAAGAAAAATAGTAGACTTTTTTTTTTCTAGACCAGTTTGTTATAAAGAGATGACAGAGAAAGTTAGTTGGGTCTTATCAAAGTCTCAGACGTATTCTGTATTTAAATAGAACTTTCTTTCCAGCTTCCATTAGTTTCTAGCCGGAGTGGCTAACGTAAGTTGGCGTAACTGGAATCTCAACCAAAAGGTCGCGTAACTCGTAAGTAGCAATCAAAGATTACGATCACATTAAACTCTCTTTGTAACTGATTTGCTAACTAATTAGTTAGTACTATGACTCATGCCTGGGCTTTAACTACATATCGCCTACTACCAAAGAGTTCTTTCGTCGCTCTGGTGGACGTGAGCTCGACTCCTAAATTTTGCCTACAGGTCTTTAACGAGTACTTGACATGACATAATTTTTTCCATACTTAAATACTTTTTATCACATTTCAATCAAAATATATAATACAAATACATTTTCGTTTTTATAATAAAATTAATGTTTAAAATGGATCCACCATGTGACCATTAAAGACAGCTTCTTATTAATCAAATTGTAGCATTTTCCTTGATTTTATTTTAAGGCCTATAAACTCAATAAACATGGTCTTAAAATCAAGGAAACTGCTGCAATGTAAATAATAAAAAGATGTTTCTAAAGGATAAATTTTATTTATTATGAAGACGAAAATATAGTTATTACTGTGACTCATGTCCGGGCTTTAAATAACAAGTCATATCGCCTACTATCAGAGCGCTCTTCACCGCTCCGGTGGATGTGACCCCTAATCTACTCTGAGAGCCCTAAATTTGGCTATCTCAGGTTTATTCACCCAGGATAAGGGTATTTAACGAGTACTTGACATTTTATAAGCTCGGGACCATTGTTCAAGTTAGTAAGCCTCGCTCCAGAGGTCTCTCGCTCTTCCTGGAGTCTCCGGGGCTCTCTTGCACAGGTTCTAGAACATGTAACGAAAAAAGACTGATGCTTTAAACTGAGACGGTGCAAATGAGTAATTTTTTTAAATATACACAATGTTTTTAGTTTTTTTTTTTATATCTTAGAAACTGAGAGTCCACGGCTAACCATAATCCGGCACCTGGCTCATGTTCTAGATGATGTACAACAATTCATTACTGTGACTGTTCCTTCACAAAAAACTAAAAAGTTTCGGTTATTGAATTTTTTCTAACAGAAAGTGACGTTTCTATCGCCCACTCACGCGACGAATATATATACGATACATCGTTCAGAACTAAATCAATTATTTTTGGCCATTTCATGTATTCATTGTTGATCTAGGAAGGCCCGAGACAAGTTCCATTTAGTAACATTAATATTCGAACCAACCTTTGTCCATTTCATAATCTATTAATAGTCGTTTTGGGTTTAAAAGTAGTTTTAATTATATTTTAGGTTAAGTATTTTAATGTTATTATTAGTCTAAAGATTGTTTTAGATCACGTTATCATTTGTAGGCATTCCAAACAGTTCGAACCTTTAAGGAAGAAAGAAATTTAAATAAATAAATATTGATAAGTAAATAAAAATGTTTGTAAACTAACCACTAAATAGCTGCTGATTTAACGAATGTATCGACATAAAATTTCATATGTGCATTGAGGAACCCCTAAGGACGACACCTGTTGATTATCAGCTAAATCGGGTAATGGGAAGAGGCAGATAATTGGAGATAGGACACAGACAGAAATCATGTCAAAAATTGTCAGAATGTGTACATTTAAACGTAGAATTCCGTTAAAATTATTCTTTACACAAAGATATAAAAAGAAAAAGCCTCATTAAAAATTATTTTCAATTAAGTTTTCTTACAGAGCATCAAATTTAAGTAATTATGAAAAAAAAATTTCTACAGGATAGACCATCTTCGTTGCTTGGGCAAAATTCTGGAATGCGTTTATGCAACGTGATTATTTATAAAGCTTTAAAACTCAGGCGAACAAAATTTCATTTGAAAAGAACACTATAAAGTTGTGATAAATATTAAATTGCCAGCCTGCAATAAATATAACAAGTTTCTATTTATTAGTAGCCTCCAAAAAGTGATATAAAACATATTTCTTGCAAAAATTAATAATTAATAATAATTTATAACCCTTGTTTCAGATATATCTAATTGTCATAGGTTGCATTCTGCTTGAAGTCTGCAGGGGAGAAAATATGACAAGCAGTGGGGAAAAAACAGATGATAAGTGTTGTACAAATGGAAAGGTACAAAAGAGGCACTACCAGTATGAGGTGTCGAATCACGATCAAGACTGGGAGTCGCCATCAAGACAACATACAGAGACGACAATACAAGAGCCTTACCGACTACAGTATATCTGGGTGCCTGCCTTGGAGACCCCCTCCATCTCATATTATGAGGGAGTGCAACACGGAGATAACCGCCCAGTCCACACAGTGGACAAACAGACCCACCCTGCCTCCAATCAAGGCAAGCTAAACACAACACCATCCTACATTCCTTCACATCAATTTTATATTTTATACTAGACCATTGTCCAATATTTATTGAAATACTATTTAAAATGTACCATAAAATATATGTGATGTGAAAAGGAGACTTAAATGATTTTAAGAGAGAGTGAGTGATCTGTAAGCGTGATTGGTATAAGAAAGTACTGTAATGGCCACATCGGATAGGATTATTTAACGAGTACCTGACATCATACAGGCTCGGGACCGTCGCTTAAAGTTAAATGTTATTATGAATTTATTTCAACAGATGGCACCACTAATAGCAGCGAAAGTATTAAAGGTATTTTGGCTTAACGGCTCAACTTTTCTTAAAATATTTGTTTTCCTTTTTATTCAATATAATTGTAGAATTTATATGACACTCAGTTTTTTTGTTTTTTTTTTTATTGTAAATTCCGAATTTTAGATTTTTTATGTAAGTATTTTTCTTACATTTTTGACACATCTTTTAAAATTTACATGTAGGGCGCCGAAAGAAGACAGTTCAATGAGTTCAAATCATTTTTTAGATTCAAAATCGGATGAATAGATGAAACGGAAACAGAAAAATACAAAATGAAATGTGGTTCTTGCTGTTTTGGTTTGTTTTGATTCGAAAGCAACACTAATCCCTTTTCTCTAGCGGCTTTGTTTAATCCGTAGGTCCACCCCGTTTTATGTTAGTACTAATTCATATTTTGTCTTCGAACTTGCATCATACACTTTGAAATTGTGATGAAATGTGAATTGTCCCATATGAAGGACAACGTACTCAAGATTTTTTTACCTCCCAGATAAAAAGACCTAAGGTTCCATCCGGCTGAGAGATTTCGAACCCCTAATAAAATAACCCCCCCTCTAATAAAAAATATATCATTCGTTGCCATGCGATACAATTTAAAAATTACTTTTAAATATTACCTAAGGAAAATGTTATATTCTTTGAGACGTTATAACTATTTTATAATTATATTGGTCAAATCTCAAATTGAAGGACACATTAGCGATTGGAACTTTAACAAGCAGGTTCTCGGGTGTGGTTCGCCTCTCTGCACCCTAAATCAGAGGAAATTACTGGGGGGTTCAGAATTGTTTATTCATTTAATTGAATTTTCACATCAATCTTTGAATGAAAAACAAAATCTAAACACGAGTTATAATTCTATCGTGCTCTTCACAACAACAAAATACCTTTAAATATAGCCCCATTCGCATCAAATCTCAAAGTAGAAAAATATATTTCCAAATTTTTGAAGTAAAAGCATTTCAAAGCTTTATATATTATAATTGAATGAGTCGTTTGAGAAACCCGATATGTCTAAAAAAAAATGGATTTTCGTTTTTTTAATTTTTTTGGCTCTGCATGAAGGGCCATATTCTTCAAGAGAAACCCGATGAGTCCAGCTCATTCAACTGTTTTTATATACTATTCAAATAACAGTAGTAAAGATTATTATTTTATTGTTCGATATTTTCTTTTAATCTTCTTTATTATTATATTTGGAGAAATTATTTGATTATATTTTGTTTTGTATCATCATTCCCAAAATACAGATTTTGTAATTATCATTTGTTTTGTCGAATTCAGGAAAAACCCTACATGTCCCAATAAAGCATTTATTTTTCAGATGCATGAAATAAATATAGATACATTATTGCATGATAAATGTATTCTAATTAAGGATATGTGTCGGAGAAAATAATCAAAGTCAAGGAAAATTATGAGTACAGATGAAGAAACGTTTTTTTAATTGTTCCAAAAGATTGAATTTGTGGACATGAGGGTTTCTCAAAGGACTGATTCAATTGTTGTATAAAAATATATCATAAAATAGTGTGAACCTTCAAATATTATTTATCTACTCCAATGCAAGGAAAAATATATTCTATCATTATATAACACAATGCATAACGCGTAATAAGATTTTTAATAAAATTAATAATAATAACTAACACAGGAGAATAAGCGAAGAGTCAATAAGATAAATATTATTCGATTCGTTATTAAAATTGATTATTTATTTTTATAAAATATAAAATTTTTATATTATAAATCGTTTAGTATTTTTGTTTTACTCTGGAAATTAATGTTGAAAAACTGCTATAGTTTATTTTATTGCAGGCAGAGAGCCGTATCCTTTAAGACGGCCGACAATGCCTGTGTACCACTACCACCCTGTACCGGAAGGAACATTCAAAGTACCACCTCCTCAACAGGTTAGTAAAATGTCTTTTTAGGGTACCGTATTTAGGTTGAAGGTCAATAAAGGTAGGTAAAACTTTGTGTATCAGCCAATCAGGCTTCAGCTTTACTGCTTAATGTTCAAGCTCAACTGAGCCGGATTTAGAACTGGTATCACCGCGGCCAGAGTAGGCCTACTGTGTGCCCTGTATGTGTTGGTCCCTACAGCAGCCCTGTATATTTAATAAAGTCCAGGATGCTGCTGCAGGTTCCCTTCATAGACTGCCTCTGTTCTGTTCTGTTAGTAGAACGTCTTACTTTCTAGAGTTTTACACTGGCTTAAAATATGAATCGGAGTCTCATTTTCCTCGCCAAATTTCCTGCACAGAGGCCTTCTAGCTATGCCCACATTGTGTAGGTGTTTGTTCATATGACAGTGTCCTGTCTTAGTTCTAAAGTCTAAGTTCAGAAGCTCTTTGCTTAGAGACCCGTCTCTAGATGTGGATATGTTTAACTTTGTCTAACCTTCCGAAGTTATGGTTATTTATGTGTTCAGTTATATATAATATTGAAAAAATAACATATGTAGATAAAATATTAAACTTTATATTATTTTTTTAATCCAAATCAAAACACTGATACTATTTGGAAATAATACTTAACATTTTTTGCAGAGATATTGTGAAACACTTAATAAAAAGTAAAGAAAAAACGTATGTTGTATGTATCAAGATATCATTGATAACCAAAGGAAAATTGTTTATCTTAAACAAAAATAATGATATTTTCTTTTGTATACGTTGGGTTAGACTTGCTTTTCATTAGATTTGACTTTGTTTGTTTTGTTAGCATTTAATTTTCACTAGGAAATTTTATCTGCTCATATATACATAGACCACCAGCATCGATAGGCTCCCACAAAGGTAAATCCGTGGTTGCAGACCAAAATTTGATCAAGGAAGTCTCCTTAAACATTTACAAAGCTCTCCGCATTTAGTTTTCATATTGCACCCTCACAGATAAAACTGCCATAACATTTTAAAACTAGGTTGTGAAGAAAGTGAATTCAATAAATTTATTCGGCTAAGGAAATTCTGTATTTTTTATTTAATACCTTACAAATCAAATAAACGTATGAATGCTATACTTTAAAAAAAAATTGTTTATGTCCAATTAGTAATCTCATAGTTACGTGAAAACATATTGTATGTTCGCTGGATAAGAAGGAAGGAATGACATTTCAGTAGCAACATTTTTAATGTAACAATATTTGATTTGTTCCATTCATTTTTTCGGTAAAATTAATACAATCGCCTTAGTATATATCAATTAAGATACATGTGAACATACAGGGTGTACATGACGATAAGTTACTTAAATTAATTTATACATAATATGTATAGAGTATATAATCTCAACACTGACTTCTGGATGGTGCTGCAGCCTAGGATGAAACGAGTCAAAGATTCACACCAATCTTGCTAGATGGCAATGGTGTATGTATATTATCTGTTCGCTTTTTTGAAACAGTTTCATGAGATTACTAGAATACAACATTTTTTGGGTGCAAGCTAAGATGTTCACACATAAAAAATCATATATCCTTGCTAATAAGTCCTTTTTTGTGATAAAAATGATAAATAAAATCAAAATTTCTTAAACTTAAAAGTTTACCTATATGGAAGCGTTATGTGAGCAATAATTTATATTTTATTGATTATTACTTATATTTATTATATATGTTTCATTTAGAATCAAGACGATAGATTCTCAGAAAAGAAAAGATTGAATGAACAAAATAATTCACCTCAGCAAAGCGCCTTCACATTGTCTGATGTAGGTATATTTTTTGTTTGTTGGTTTTGTTTTTGTCACTCATGCCCGGGGTTTAACTATAAGGTTTTATCGCCTTCTACCAGATAGCTCTTTTCTCAGTCTGGTAAATATAAGCCTGACTACTGCGGGAGTTGTAAAGTTTGCCTAGAATAGGAGGATTTAGAGTAACGGATCGCACAGGCTCGGGACCGTCGCTTAACATCCCCGAAGTACGTAAGTTCTCATGGGTTTTTTCATTAAAAAAAACTAAGGACCTTGGTAAGATTTTGAGCTATATTTATTTTATAAAATGAGTGCCTTATTATACAAAAATGCTTTTCTCTTTGATGAAATATTTTTTTGTAATGTTTCAGTATGATGAAAATATACAAAAGTCCTACCGCTTCGGATACAAGGTAGTGGACGTTGAACACGGACTAGAGATGGGACGAAAAGAGACAAGAGAGGGAGACCTGACTAAGGGAAATTATCATGTCCTGCTGCCAGACGGACGAACACAGACGGTGGACTACTGGTCCGATACGACCGGCTTTCACACCAGCATATCCTACACAATACATCACTAACTTACAGTATATATTTCAGTCGAGCCTTAAACAACAGTAAATTCTTTAAATGTATATTTCGAGCTTTAGTTTCAAGTGCTTATATGAACTTGTCAATATATTTAAATAAAGACGATTCGTATAACACAACAAATATGTATGAGACATGCCGTCAGCTCAGTAGTGCCTCTATTTTTTTTTTTTTTACTCTCAAGCAAAGTTGAATAGGGTAATCAATTCACTATAAAATTAGTATTTTTTTAGTATTCATTTATGCTTCTGGGCACCGGTGGCTCAGTGGTATGCGTGCTTGCTTACTGAGCTAAAAATCGCGGTTTCGCAACCCGGCCGAGGCCCTTAGTTTATTTACTCCTACCCTAGGTGAATAAAAATTTAGGGTAGGCAAAATTTAGGACTCCCACAGTTGAGTCGGGCTCATGTCCACCAGTGACAAAAGAGAGCTCTGGTAGTACGCGATATGATCTATTAGTTAAAGCCCGGGCATGAGTCATAATAACTAACTGTTTCCTATACTCGTATTCTAAATATGGAACTATTCCATTATTATAATTATCAAATATATATCTAATTATTTTCTAAATTATGAATATCAAAAAAAATATTATTTTATCTAAATGTAGCGCGAAATTACTCATGTTTGTAGTTGACGGACTTAAAGATTGATTTAAAAAATCGCCTAAACATGTGCCCATCATAGCGATATTAATTGAGGGTACTCTATCGATTTTTTAATTGATAACTGCCCAGTTTTGCTTCCAGAGTAGAAAAGAAATTTTAAAACAAAAAAAAAAAAGGGTAGATGGGGGCTACAGAGCCGTCCTCCTAGCGAGGTTTCATATCTCTCATCATATTTTCGTTTTGGACGAATCATCTTTATTTAAATATATTAAGTTGTTCTTGTATGATGAAGTACATACTTAAAGCTAAAAAGAAGAAATACAGATTGAAAAAAATACTTTAAGAAGAATTGCTAGTTAGACAAATGTCTTTTAGGTGCGTTGTCTTTATACGAATTTACCGCTAAACGAATTTAGGCAACCATTTGAGCCATCCCAGGTCAGACCAGACCAGTCCATCTCCCTTCAGGTTTAACATTTATGTGATTCTTTTACTAATATATTTCATAAAAAATGTATGTTTTGTGTCCTCAACAACCCTCCTGTACAAAATAAGAACATACCTTCAGCCGTTTTTCTGAGAAACTCAAACATACAAAGAAACTGAACTGATGATCTCTAAGGCTTCTATATAACATGAAACAGATTTCTGATGAAACAAAGAAATCATTTCGACCTTGTATAGACAAAACTTTAATTATATATAATAAAAACATTGGAGAAAACTGTACTTGCATTTTCTTTGAAGATAATCGGTTGGTGGCTATGTCCTATGGGAGAGTATCTCCCTAATTAGGTTAAACAGAATCGAAGATAACTTCTGGTTTGATAGAGCCAGACCAGTGTTCTTCTTGGATTTGATAGGCTCTTGAAGGTAGGTCCTGTGAGGATCATGTTGTCTGCTGGTCTTCAGTCTGGTGGCACCTTGTGATTTGTTATTACAGCCAACTTCTTCAGTTATTCCAAGTATCGGGAAAGGTATGTAATTAATGCAATCGAAAGAGAAAGATTTTGCCGTAAAAATTACATGGGAATGAGCTAAAAATCAGCTTAATATTCTCTATGCCTACACAAAGGCACAGCGTGCGACTGTCTTCCCATAAATTTGAACTGCGCTCCTGATCTTGTTTTTGGTTTTTAAAAAAAACTTTAAAACATTCACGGCACATATTACGGTACTAACTATATGAAAGTTAAAATTTGAGGCTAATTCTAAAACTAAGGTATTTTTATATACTTTTATATCCAAATATAATGTTATATAT
Source organism: Aradus depressus (assembly GCA_963662175.1). Taxonomy (NCBI): domain Eukaryota; kingdom Metazoa; phylum Arthropoda; class Insecta; order Hemiptera; family Aradidae; genus Aradus; species Aradus depressus. The sequence goes on along the minus strand of OY759217.1, from coordinate 30,827,246 downwards.
GTATATAAAATAGTTTTAAACATTAAATTACTCAAATGACATTTTCTTTTTTTCTTGTGATGTACTCATACATAGAAATTACAATAAAAATGTGTATTTATTAACTTTGTTTCTATGATACCCTCTATACTTTCTGTACCATAAAGCTAAGTGAAACAAATGAAAACAGGGAATGATATTTAAAATTTCTAGTTCCAATTTACTTATGAATAACTGTCTGTCTTTTGTTTTTTAGAATTGAAAAGGTATGTCATCATACCTTAGATCTCTTTTTAGAAGAGGAGTAAAAATATTTATTTCCATAAAATGAGGACATAAAAAAAAAACATATATACATAAAAATATATTTATTTACAAACAAAAAAAGAAGACTTTAATTATGTTTTTTGATAATTTGAATCAAACAAGTCCAGATAAGAATTGATAAGATCTGATACTTTATAAGAGGCGTTGGTGTACCAAATCAATTGTCGAGTGGACACTGTCAAAGATAACGCAGTCCTAGTTGAACTGCAGCTCAGGATCTTCGAGTAGCCGTAACTTGAGATAACTTGCTGGAAATTAGACACATATTAATATAATTGTATATTGATAACATACAAAAGAGTATATAAGTATAGACACTATAATTAAAATGCTTGCTAGTTCTTAAACTGAAAACTTCATTTAATCTACTATGTTTAATCTCTTTTTCAATGTATTACGCACCCCGCTTTAAAAATACGAAACAACTCAATAAGAAGTAATTATTCAGATGCCATCAAATATAATCGAATTACAGAATCCCCAAAGTATTTTATTTACTCTTCTAATTCTTCGATTTCATGACTGGCGTCAAATATTTTTTGTTTTTTAATATTTAGTTTATTTATTTCATCTGTAGCTTTACGTTTTTCTGTTTTCAATCTTATATACTTTGTATCTTGATATAAATCATGTGCGAGCTGCATGAATACGTTTTTTAGTGATTTATATTTTTGTATCCCGCCATGATACACAATTGCATCGTACACTTGCCTTTGCGTAATTAGAGATTGCTCGGGAAGGTTGTCCTTTGTTTTGAACCAGACCGAATTTAATATGAAATTATTTGTTTTTACCTGAGTATATGAATCGGCGAGGGTGACACCCCGACAGTTGACGATGAGAGTCATGGGTGCATCCTGGAAACTGTTCGAGGCATGAACTTTGAAGAAGGCGGATCCAAAATTGGGCCAAGACTCCACTATTTTCAGAAACATCAGCTTCGCTTCATCACGAGAATAACCTACGAAGAAAACATTAACGTTCATTAGTTGGCAACTACAACTACGTTTCTAAGACTGAACTGGAATGGAGGTACCATTTTTTTTTCTTTTGCATAAATATTATGTACGATTCCACATCCCTTACGTATAGGGAAAGGATTGACCTGGCGAAAGAACGTGGAGTCATCCCGAAATATTGTAATAAGATAATAATAGTAATTATCAGGTTTTTAAGGTTCCATTGTTCAGAGACTGTAAACCTAATCCAATTAACGACTGTATGACGTCCGTACATCTACCAATTTAACAGTATTTGGAAAAAAAAATTGCAACTTCTATTTGCTAGTTAGTTATTACGACTCAAACCCGGGCTTTAACTGTGAAATCATATCGCCCACTACCAAAGCGTTCTTTCATTACTCTGGTGAACATGAGCCCGACTCTACAGTGGAAGTCCTAAATTTTGCCTGCTTAAATTTATTTACATAGAGTAGGGGTCTTAAACGAGTATCTGACATCGCACGGGCTCGGGACCATCGCTTAACCAAAGGAAAGCGTGCTCAAGTTTTTTTCCCCTCCCAAATAAAATAAACTTAGGGCCTCGACAGGGTTTCGAACCCGCTATCTTGAGCTCAGTAAGCAAGCACGCATATTACTAAGCTACCGGCGTCCTCTATTTGCTTTATATATTGGAGGTATAATATTTTTCTCATATATTTTTAAAGTATCAAGAATTATATTTCGAACAAACTTCTAAAATATAGAAATGTGAAAGAAATATAAATTTAATTTCGACAATACATAGTTTCATGAAATCTGTGGACAAATGATTGTCTAAATGAAACAAACGTGGACAAAACTAGTTCCGAATGGAAATAAATTATGGAAATGTTTATAACAAACATATACTTTATAAAAAATAAAGAAAAACATATGTTTTTTAAACAATATTGTCTTCTCCACAAGATGTATATAAAATATAGAAGTACTTTCGGTATTGCTACCATCTTCAGCCATGACTAAACGAATACTGTAGTAGGAATAGACGGACGTCAACGAACCGTTAAAAGAATTACTTCAGCTGTTAAATCGTAGCTGAAGATGATAGCAATACCAAAAGTATTCCATATTTTATATATATTTTGAAAAATATACAATATTGTTTAAAAAACCTAAGTTTTTCTTTACTTTTTATTAAGTGTTTCACAATATCTCTGCATAAAACGTTAAATATCATATACTTTATAGTTCAAAAGACTGGAAAACTTTTCAACAAGTTTAAAGTCAGTAACAAAGAATGTGAACAAAACTTACATCTGTAACCAAAATACTAAAAGAGTGGAAACAACTCATTGCGCATTCGTCAGTTTACAGCTATTGTATCTATATTATTGGTCAATGGGACACATTTTTAATACTATTCAGTTTTGTACAAAACACATTCTGATCGAAAGTAGTATTATATTGTACTATATTTTCAATGCGAAGCATCACGTTTCGAATAGAAAGAAATACTTGTTACATTTAATGTATTTAACTTTAAGATTTTGTTTGTTGACAAAACATGTTTTGTATGTTAGCTCCTTATGTATTTCACTAATTCAAATTATATAGGATTATAATTATTTTTAATGCGATTGAAAAATATAGGCTAAAAACTGTTGTTCTTCCATACCTCTGTTCTCTTCGTAAGCTCTGAGGATGCCATTGTACCATTCGTGATGTTCGATGCTTTGAATCAAAGGTTCAGGAATCAAATTCGGCAATTTCTTCCTAAAACGTAAATGAGAGTTTCTCAGAATTTCTTATACCAACCAGGTTTGTACAGAGCATTTTCCCCCGTCTTCCCCCTTTCAAATTCATTAAAACCAGACTTAGTAATGGCAGATTGAAATGAAATTGAGAAGAGAAAAGTCGAGGAAAGAGTGATCTGTAAAAACTTGTTCAGGTTGAAACGTGAAATTCCGTTAAAAACTCGATCTCGGATTTTCACACAATTACAATAATTCCTTTATACTCGAGGAAAGAGCTAGGAGGGGAAGAGTGAGGAAGGGGAGGGGGGGGGGGGGGGACTACCATACTATATGACAATTTAATCAGAAAAATAATTAATATATCAATTATTTTATATATGATTGATATGATATATCAATATTAACCTATTACCTATATCACAATATTAACTATATCTCAATATTAACCTATTAACTAAGTCTCAATAATAACCTATTACCTATATCACAATTAAAAACTAAAAAACAGACAACTACTAGATCACCGTAAATTGAAATAAAAAACATATTGCATCCCTGTAACATTATTAATTGTGAACAGAGCATAATAATAGTTAGCCAAGTCTATTTTGGAAGTTTCAAATTGAGGAGGGGGGAATGATTTAAATCAGTCTAACCAGCGAAATATATTGTGTATTTTATATAAATATAGTGGAATTTTTGACTTGTTTCTAAGTGTTTTATTCAGTAGTATTTACAATGAACTTCCACAAGATCTCTGGCGAAAACATCTCCAATTTGAAAGTAACAGGGATTCCTACTAACAACTAAAAATTATATTTGTTTTCAAGTTTGGATTGACATATGTTTTGAAAATTTTAAGGAAGTACGTTATACATATATAAAGTATACATGAGGAGTTTTGAGCCAGAGCGGACCAACTGGTTGAAACTGAACAGGTAGAAAATGGCAATTGAAAATTGAGTACATTTTGTTTATCTCCATAAATGGGCCCCAAATATTTATTTATATTTGAAATTTTAGAATAGTATTGGATGAGTGATCCCTTTTTGTGTTCTATGAAGTTTTTGAAGGCCGTATGATCCATTGTGACTTTGAAAATATATGCACACAATACTTGTGGACTAAACTTAAAGTGCTGCTATCTATCACTGAAGTGAAGAAACTAAGTGATCCACACTGGTTTTGAAAAAGGGAACCTATGCCAACATCAGGATGGTAATAACTCATTTTCCGAAAAATTGTGGGTTGGTCCGCTCTGGCTCCAAACTCCTCATAATATATATACTTTATTTAGGTACTTCCTTAAAATTTTCAAAACATACGTCAATCCAAACTTGAAAACAAATATAATTTTTAGTTGTTAGTAGGAATCCCTGTTACTTTCAAATTAGAGATGTATATATATAAAAATTACTTACACGATTTCAACTTGTCGATTGAGACATTTCTTAGTTTCATCTGAATCAGCGATAAATATAAGAGCTCCAAGATACATCGCATCAGCAGCTGAACAGTTGTGAGAACCTGAAAAAGAGAAAAATAGACAAATTTCAACAAAAAAAAGTTGTCGGTGCATCATCGGCAATGTACTTCCCCCGAAATAATTAATCAATTAATTTTTCGAGCTTCCTCCAAAACCAATCGATCGAGCTAAAAATCAAATAGTTTACTTACATAGGGGCTTCTGAATCCTCATATTAAATTTTGTGTCGATACATTCATTACATCAGCAGTTAGTAGGGTTGTTAAATCAAGCTCCCCACTTATTAAGTTAACTATGAAAACAGCATTTGTTAAACTACAATTGTTTTCAACCTATGAAAGTTCGAAAAAAATTTGAAGAGAAATTTTGTATCAAGTTTGGAGAAATTTCACTGATAAAGTTAATTTGATATGATTTGATCTTCTTTATCAGTTTTTAACTTAATTTTGAAATAATTGTTTTAAACTGTTTTCCCTGTTTTATTTTCTATTTTTTAACAAAGTTTGAGTTATTAATCTTGATTATTGTGAAAATTATTAATGTTTTTGTTCTATTGCCATCTTGTGAAATTCAATCGTTGTTTGTTCTTCATTTATTAATTGCAGGTTACTTAAACACAAATAAATAATATGGATGCCTTCATTTCACTCTTTTTTTGGAGTTTTCTTCATGTCATATTTTATTTTGTCTTATTTCTCGTAAGCCTTTTCTCATCTTTGGAAGTTGCCTTGTTGGATTCTTAACTTAATTTTCAATTTGATTTAACTATGTCGCTACGGTATTTTTAGATCTTACAGGAAAGATGTCCCATATATTTACGGGCACCTGATAAGTGAAACCTTGTAAATAGACTTTGCATTTATATAACCTCGATAACCCAAGAAGTAGGGAACTCGATGTAAAATCCAGTTTCCTTGAATTTCGACTTATAGAGGTTCCACTGTATTATGAGAATGTGTGTTGTGTAGGTAATACCTGTGATATTTAGCAAGTAACCTACATACAAACCTCCTAAATTAAGTTTTAAAAAAATTAAAGAAAACAGTAAAAAGAAGTAACCTGCAATATACTTCGGTAGTTCTTGATAATAATGAAAAACTAGATCTGCCGTCCTGTCGAAACCTATAGTGATGTTGAGCCAAAGTTTCTTGACAAAGAGCAGCTCGTAAGTGTACTTTGGTGTTTCACCTTCTGTAAAAGAATAGTTATTAATGAGAAAAGCATTATAGGATATTAATTAGAAAAACCAAGATTCTACATAGTTCTAACTAATTCAGGGGTTGGAAAACTTTTTGAAATTAAGTAGAGCATTGCACCCTAGGCTTTCTAGTGCAGGCTGCACAATACTTTCCACTAAGATATGCATATAATTACAAGAAAATTCCAATTCGAATCCATTAGTCATACCCAGAGAGCGCAGGTGGCTCAGAGGTAGCATGCTAGCCTATTGAGTTCAAGTTCGCGAGTCCGAAATCCGGTCGAGGCTCGCTGTCCGGACGGGACGTGAAGCGATGGTACCGCGCCTGTATGATGCCAGGTACTCGTTAAAGTCACCACCTTAGGTAATTAAACCTGAGCAGGCAAAATTTAGAACTCCCACAGAAGTTCTAACAGAGAAGAGATATAAGCATTGGATGCTTAGTCCCCTAGGTGAATTGTATAAGTGAGCAGCGAGTTTCCAACCCCTGCTTTAATTCATAAAACATTAACAAAATTGGAATGTCACAATAGGCTTGTGCCTTCCCCGGGCAGCGGCGAATACATCTTAATGGAACAGGCTTGTTACTTACCAATAGCGGTGGACGGAAAGTTACAGACGTCTAAGATAGCATCAAAGATGTAGGCAGACGATGAGAGAGGTATAGCTGAAGCACTGTCCATGGTCACTACAAGACTGAAACCCTCCACCGTCTTCAAACCCAGCCATCTACCTATATCCTCCGCTAAATCTTGCACTTTTGTCAAGGAATCCAATTCGAAGATCTGTACAAAGATATAAGATAAATAAATAACAAATAAATCAAGGAGCACTGATACAATTGAAGTTTTAGTACTGGTACAATCAAATATGAAGGAAAAATTATAAGACTTCTGGTTCGAACATTTTCCTAACATCTTTGCCGTTATGCGGAACTTGTTTTTCCTATTAAAAAATTCAGTTCTTAGAAAAAATCTTCTTAGTGAATCCTCCCCCCTCCCTTTTGTTATAGAACCAACCTGGGTGAAGCTATATCATACATAAAGGGAACCAAATGTATATCTATGTATATTCTTTGTCAACAATAAGCCCAACTTAACCCCCTCCCTCAAAATCCCACTGACTCACTAGACTTTATTTGTTTTGTTTTTTTGTTTTCCCAATTAATGTTAATAGTTAAATGTAAGTTCAAATAACTGATAGCTAAATTAATCTGAATTAGTACCTGAAATAAATCTAATTATTTAAACTAACTTTGGAACTAAGTAAAAAATTATTTGAAGCAAAAACATCTGATATTAATTTTTTTTTTTTTTTTTTTTTTTTGCCTTATGTACGATGCAAATTAGCCATGTCACTCTGTTACCACCTAATTATTTACGCCATCCATGGCCCCGCGAGGGAGTTATATCTACGAAATAAAACTCACTCCCGGACGAGATTCGAACCCGCAGACCATGGTTAGACCATGCGACCAAAGCCCTACGCTCTAGCCCGCATGGCCCCCAAAAATGTTATTAAATAATTTAAAAATTAGAATTTTGAAAAATACATTTAAAAAATATTTATCGGCCTCATTTGTGCCTTACACAATCTGCCTACTGAGCTCAAAATCGCGGGTTCGAAACCCGACAGAGGTTCTTGAGCTCGTTCATCGGGGGAGTGACGTAAGATTCCGAACCTGCTCGTACTCATTAAAGGTCCTATATTAAGTAACTAAACCTAGGTAAGCAAACTTTAGGACTCCCATTGTAGAGTCGGGCTCATGTCCTCCATAGCAACACAAGAGCACTCTAGTAGCAGAAGATATAACAACACTTAAGACCGGGTATGACTCAGAAAAACAAGCGAACAATATGCAAAGAGGTTTGAATGAAAATAAATAAATGTAAACTATAAAATGTTGGCAACAATGTTCTGAGTGTATTTGCATGAGCCAACGATTTTCCGTCATTAGTAGATGTACATAACGTAGATATGGGCAGTGCTGTAGAGACAGTAAAGGTGCTGAGAATTCACTAACTTTTTACTCGATAATGGCCAACTCTGATTTCTACAAAAGAAAAGAAAATATTTTACTAAAAGATAACTTACATGTTCCATACTGTTGGGAAACTGTACCGTATGGAGGATGGGGGCTGAAGTCTGGACAGCTAGAACCTCCATCCAGTGGTGTGACAGTCTCCGTACGTCCGCTCCCTCCAGACGGTTCAGCCTCCTCAAACACTCCTCACTCCGGTGGCGCGGCCGCGACTCCAACCACCCCATTGTATCCTCAAAACAAATTTTTAATATTAATACTTTCAATAAGGCCAATTTTTAACCCTTTCGTGAATGTGCCTTGGTTCCACTATTTCCCCTAGTTTTCCAGAATCAACCGAAAGGAAGGCAAAAGGTTTCAAGAACTGACGATAGTGATAATAATGATCATTGTAAATCATAATTTTAAGAGTCAGAGGGAAGGGATCATAATGTAGGAGTTGAGGTTAGATCCGAAAATTAATTCAATGAATTTAAAGAAATAATGAACGAAACATCGGAATGAGTTTTGTAACCACAAAAATATTTAGAATAGATCTATGAAAAGCAACCATGCATTGCAATTATTGTAAGCAACCAATATTGTAACAGCACATGAATAAAGAAAATAGAAACTTGAGTACCTAATTAAGAAATTAACTTTTCTATTAGATATATCACAATTGAACATCACATCAAAACCACAATGAAAAATGACATTATTGCAGAGATATTGTGAAATAATTCAAATGAACTTGAAAGAAATAAAACTTGTTTATTTATGATATTGTCTAATTTCACCAACTATATTTACATGGGAGTACTTTCGGTATTTCTACCATCCTCAGCCAAAAGCATAAGAGATAAGAGTCTTATCACTTATGCTTTTGGCTGAGGATGGTAGAAATACCGAAAGTACTCCCATGTAAATTAAATATAGTTGGTGAAATTAGACAATATCATAAAAAAACCACATTGATTGAAATGTGCAAAAACTAGGCTTAGCATATCAAAGGGGCGAGACAAGTTTTAAAATATACTAATTTTCTTGAAAAAAAAAATAGAAAACAGCATAGTCGCAAACTGATTCCTAGTGAAAGACGAGATGAAAACCAAAATTTATTTTGATAGTAATATAAAAAAATGTAGGTGCATCACAGGCAATGTACATCATAACAAATTTTCACTCTCCCTCAAAAACCAATCGACAATTTAGGCTAATCAATCAGTAATTGACTTTCATGTCTTCTGAATCCTCTACTTATATACCCCCCTAAGTGTTGTGACGATACATTCAGTATATAGAGTTATCATGATGACGTACGGACACACACATAGACAAATACACAGACAAGCAAAAAATGTTTTTATGAGGCCGGAAAACATGAAATTATGTTGAAAACTCAACATCGAAATATTTCTGATTACATTTTATTTAATTTATTTATTTAAACTTTGACGCATCGACCACTGAGGTCATTAGTGCCTGCACAACTTTGATATTCGCTCGGTGGGGGCACCTTCAGTGCGGCTATCTCTCCTGACTGCTCTGACTGTCAGAGCACAGAGAGCAGCAGCCCACGGTACCGCTCCGTACTCCTTCACATCGGGGATCTCTCCCTATAACTTAAGAGCGGCAGAAGGGGGAGAGTACCTACCTCGTATTATATTTTATTATATAAATCTGTATTCCGCAAGAATTGCATCGTATATTGAGAACCAATTTTTAATACTGCTGAAGAATCATGAGGCAATACTTCTCTGACATTACAGGGCTTGAGTGCTACGCAAGTTTCCAATACGTGCAGAACACAGTGGTCCCGGTGAAGAGAACATTTTGGTGGTCTCTTTTGCATTAAAATGTGGACGTTCATTAACCACGTGTCCGATTCTCAGCCTCGACAAAACAGTTCTTTCCCTACTTTTAAAGGGTTACGATTACATAAAACATTAAGGGCACATTGTGAAAGAAACATTATATTCAAGAAAGGATAACCACAGAAGGAAGTGTAACCAGAGATGGGTCGAATACTTACTTCATTTAATTTAGTTATGTTCTATTCAATAGACTCACTTTGGACAATATGGAGCTAGGTGGAAAGAGACCAGTGATCAAAGCTAGAAGTTGCCATCCTTTGGCCTCACTCTCCTTCTTCGGGTTGTCTGTCAGCTGTTTCATCAACTGGCAGTAGAGCTCATCACGAAGGGCTTCCTAGAACAAGTAGACTCACATTAATCACTCAACTGACCAATGGGTAAAGGAACAAATCAATGTAAAATCTGGATAGATCTTATTTAAACACAGTGGGAAATTGTTTGAAGGACCTATGGGTAAAAAAATGAAATTTATTAAAATGAGCAGCTTTCTTTTGTCTCTCTGCTCACCTCCTCATCTAGCTCCAAAAAGAAGGGGTCGGTGAATCACCAATGTACTTCTCCAACACGAATTAATCAACCACGTTTTTTACTCACTATCTGAAACTAATCTATCGTTTTACTAACTAATCTTACGCAGGGACTTCTAAATCCTTATACTAAATTTTGTGTCGATACATTCGTTATAGACAGTTATTAGAGTTGTTGAATTAAACTTCTGATTCACCCTCGTTCCCTTTGGCCAATTTCGCTGAAAATTAATAGTTGTTCTTGTTGAATTTTGAATTTACATATTGAATTTCGAGTTGATATATTCATGATATTGTCAGAGGTATTAGAGTTTCTTAACTCCCCACCCCTTCTCTTTGGTTGGTTTGGTTATGAAGGAGTCCTTTTTATGGGTTTCTGGATACACATATAAAATTCGGTGTCGATAAATTTGTTCTATCGGGATTTATCGTGTTCACAGACACACGGAAACGCAGACAGGAAATTTATTTTTAATTTTTTGAAATTGAATTTCTATCAGATTATTATTTTTGTTCTCTGCGACAAAGACCGACCGGAGGACATCTACCACTTCTTCATGGAGTGTCCAGCCTTCAGCCAATTACGAAAAAAGTACCTGGTAGAAGCACTAAAGAGCCCACAACCTCACAAGACCCTTTTCAATATTACAAACAACCAAAACCTCAATAATATCATACTATACATAGTAAGGGCGCTAAAAATTAGAGGACATTGAAGTTTTTAAATAAAATACCATTTCACTAGAAGTTTTTTCATTTGTTAATTAACAGTTAGGTTCTATTACTTTGTACTTTATTATTATTATTATTTTCTATTTTCATTTATTTAATTTTTTTTAAACTGAATAATGTATATATCAAGCCGAACCCTGAGCCTAAAAGATGTATTTCCTAAAGGCTAATAAAGAATTGAATTGAATTATTTTTGTACACATTTTTTCAAGTATTTATTTATTCATTTCATTTTATTTTCTAGTAGTATTGTTAATTCTAATCCATGTGTGCCAGACTCTAAGAGTTAATATCTGTTTATTTATATAATTTATAAGTTATATTAATGTATACATTCTTATGACGTATCCTATTACAGTTTATTATGTTATGGTTTAACATAAATAAATATTATTATTATATAGACCTGGAGAAGTAAAAACGCAGAGCAGGGCGCTGATGAGCGCTAGTTTTGAGCGTGTCCAGAGAAAGTAATCGATTTATTTCAAGTAAAGGCAAATAGACAGTTAAACCCGATAGTTAAAATGGTCAAAATAACTTAAAGTACAAATCTATAAAAAAAATATATATATATTTTGCTGATAAGCACAGAAAGCGATACCACCAAACGAAATACAAAACATATGGTAAGAATTTTTCTCACATTATGGAGCGGTGGCTCAAAAATACTTCTTGTATTTTTTGGTGTTTTATCCAAGACCTTGTCTCCCATGTAATGTAAGACTGCATCAAACATGGAAATAGCCGGTTGGTGGCTCACATCCCGATGTAGGGGAGCCCAAAGAGAGACTGGCGAGTGTTTCCACAGCTCCCTCTGTGAGTGAGAGCTGGTACCTGGTTCAGATCTGCAAATCGAGGGTATTCACAAACTATATGAATAAAATAAAATTAGCACGAAACAAGCTAATAACAACTTTCACTGGCCATTGTTGACAAAAACAAAATTGCAGTAATTACTTTTGGGTTATGTAAGGAGATTCATATTTCATATAAAGAGTTTTGACTAGCTGTTTAAATATAGAAGTCGAGTCAATAAATATATTCTATAATGATAAAATTCTGATTGATAGAAGGAATAGTTAACATAAAGAACAGATAAATTATAGATACTACATTCGAAATGGCGAAACTAGAAACCTAAGTAACCATCATATATTATTTATTTTGCGAAAATATTTAGGTTTAATAATAGACACAGAGCTGTTGTCCACTCACGAGTTTATTTTGCAAAGCCAGCTTTCAGTCTAATGAGACCATCTTCACTCTACAATTGACAGGTAAAAGTTAAAATTAATGAAAATAGGTGCATACAAAATAAAATAAATCGAGATTCCATTGTCTCCCCTCCACCTCTCTCTGATATCCCTGGACCAGTCCAAGATGTGTAGTAGCGATCAGAAACTGGTACAGCTCACTACCTTTGTAGTAAACTTTGTTTTATACTTATACCTAAGAATTTACTTTGTTGACTTGTTAAAAATTTCAATGTTTTTGTTATTTATGGTTTTTATTCACTTTGATATTTTTAATGACTATTATATGACCTAAACTGTGACACCAAATCTTTCAAAAAAGTTTTGTTAATTAATATATATATATTTTATTTATTTTATTTTGTATGCATATATTTTTATTAATTTTAACTTTTACCTGTCAATTGTAGAGTTAGCACTGAAGATGGTCTCATTAGACTGAAAGCTGGCTTTGCAAAAGAAACTCGTGAGTGGACAACAGATCTGTCTTTTATTAAATACACAACAACCTCCAAAAATTCCTCAAAATGTTTAGCTGCCTAAACTTGTAAGACAATTTTGGCTCGAGGTTCTCGACTAAAAGTAATGAAGCTCCTGCTTTATCCTTCTCTCTTCAAAATTTTTGTCCACCCTAGCGAACAAGAATACCTACTTTTTATTATTTTAGTTATTGTGACTCATGCCCGGGCTTTATCTACGAGGTTATATCACCTACTACCACACCGCTCTTTCGTGACATTGTTGGACATGAGCCCGATTTTACGGAGGTTCTAAATTTTGCCCATGTAGGTTTATTCACATAGGGTAGAGGGTCCTCAACGAGTACCTGCCATCGCAAAGGCTTGGGACCATCGCTTAACATCCCATCCGAAGAAGGGAGTGTTCAAGGTTTTTTCAACTCCCAGATAAAAAAACCTAAGAGCTTCGGCCGGGTTTCGAACCCGCGATATTGAGCTCAGTAGGCTAGTAGTCTCGCGTGGAACTAAATCTATTCAACAAAATATGCTAATTTTAGCAAGTACTATTTGTGATATACTCAGTTAATGTACTAAACCCTCCAATTTTTATTTTATCGGTAACTATTTTAAAGTATCACTAAAACAACTAACCTAAAATATCTTGCAGCATACTTTTCCAAGGTGTGGTACTTCAGTAGGAGTGGTTCTTTACTTTTGTTACCTTGATTTACATCCTGGATCTTGTTTTTGTACAACTCCTGAAAATGTTAGCTGATAATTATTCTGTGGTTACCAGAAGAACAACCCAAGTCACAAAATAATAGTTTTGAATTATTGAACTTCAAAGATTCACACCACTCTGTTAAGTCAAAGAAAGTAATATAATCATTGACATTGCACCGAAATATAGTATCTTATAATATTTTTTAAAATATAGTTACTGTGATTCATGCCCCAGCTTTAACTACAAGTTCATATCGCCTACTACCAAAGCAGTGGAGATGAAGCCGACTCTACTGTGGGTGTCCTAAATGTTGTCTACCCAAGTTTATTTACCTAGAGTAGAATTCTTTAACGAGTACCTGACATTGTACACGATCGGGACCATCGCATAAGTTCCATTCGAAGGACGGCATGCTCAAGGTTTTTTCACCTCCCAGATAAAAAACCTAAGGGCCCCGCAGGTTTCGAACCCGCGATCTTGAGCTCAGTAATCCGTAAGTACCTCTGAGCTACTGGGGCCTCTAAAATGTTGTGTTCCTATTGCGACCATAATATCAAAGAATTATATACTTTGACTATAACTGCATTTAATTAAATAAGTTTTAACATTCTGCAGAACAAAATAGGTCTATCTAAAAGAGTGATATATCTCTAATTCAAAAAAATAAAGTTTTCGTTCTTCCAATAAGTCAAAGAATTATTGTAGTTTTATAACGCTAACTATCGAAAATGTTAGAAAAAATAATACACAATAGACCTGTTATAAATGACTATGAAAGTTATGCCTCTATTTAGAGTGTAAATAATTTTATAATAATAAAATAAATATTCATGAGTTAGAATGTAGCCTAATCGTTATCTTCGTCGTAGCCAACATTAGATACAAGTTCATTAACCAAATAAAGAGTTCTTATTATCAATTAATTAAAAGTTTGGAGATTACTATTTTAACTATTGACTTGACAAGCGGCTTGCGCCTTACGCACCAGTATACATGAAGACGGTGTTGTGACAGTGGGTAGAATGTACACAACATGGCGAGGAAACTTGAAAACCTGCCCTGATCCAGGTCTATAACCATGAAGCCACTCCACTCTGTCCTTCCCAGTCTCATTCAGCACAATCAAATCTCCTCGCTTCAATTGGAGCAAATTCTCCCCTGAATAACAAACTCAATTATAATATTAACAAATTTATATTTTATTCAGCGCAGAAATGCTCTCTTTGTTCTTAATGTTTCACTTATTCAAGTTTTACTCTTTTTTTTTTAGATGTTGGGTTGTGTAAGGAGATTCGTAATTCATATATAATATATTATTACAGCATCACGTCTCTCATTTAATTTTTGCCTTCTCAAAAAATAGAAATTACAAACGTCTCGGGAAGTACCTACTCCATTTTTGACTACATGTTTCAATATAGAAGTCAACTAAACAAATAAGTTCTATAAAAGGAAGATTATGATAGACAGAACCTAAAGAATACTTGTGTTACAGATACTGATGATGTGAATGCTTCCCAAAACGTCTCTAAAGTGGGAGGAGTGATGCTGTAATAATTTATAATAGGTGTGCAATACATTCTGCTGTTAGCAAAAACTGAGCTGAGTCAGGCATATCTGTATAAAAAACTCAGTTAATGTTTTACCGAAAACCGAAAAGAGCTTAGCCCGGATTCTTACATTTGAAATCGAAAAATTCTATTTTGCGCGAGAATTTTGTCTCTCAATTGATATCAATGGGGATTTCGTTTTTCGATGATTATTCCTCCGTGGTATGTTCGATTTCAGATTTATTTAGTAGTAAACCATCGTCACCGTGCCCACTACCATCGTGGCAAACTTCAATGTGATCGGTAAAGGGGTTTAGGAGGAGTACGAGTACAACGAAATACATGAGTCGCCTAAGAAAGAGCTTCGTAAACTCAGCTCAATAATTGGGTTTTTTTTACCATTTTTCCCCACTAATTCAATTCATTCAGTTTTCTACTCTACGTTTTCGTCCCTTTAGTATGATAGGTACAATGTTATTATAAAAAAAAAAAATCGGTCAGGCCGCGCCAACTTATTACGAAAAACGGACAGACAACTACAGATTAATATATAGAAAAAAAACTCTTAATGAAAGCTATCTGTTATAGATAAATGATTGCAATCGCGGACTTGTTCGTAGAACTTATAATTACCAACAATTCCTCCATACATCATTTTCATACATCTGAAACGGTTTAGGCAGCCTATGCAATAAATGGAGCCCAAAAAGCCGCTTCTACTCTGACTTACTTCACTTTTACCATCACTGCTCAGTTCCCTTTTGATAAAGTGCGAAGATGTATAGCCTAAATCCCACGGAAGAAAATAAGCTTCCTAACGGTCAAGTATTATCCAAATCGGTTAAGTAATTATCGAGATAACCTCAAATACACAAACAATCTTTCTCTCTTATATATATATTAGTATAGATAAACAAAACGTATTCACCAGGATCAGTGTAATCATTCACAGCGACGGCATACTTCGACCTCATTACCAATTGCTCTAAAATCTCTTTGGCAAATCTTTCTGCTTTTTTAGCATGGTGAGTTTTAAATATATATTCTTGTCTTTTCAAAGTAACTATATGAATCTGATCATCTTCCTTTCTTTCTCTTTCTCTGTAAATACAATTCAAATAAATAATAAACCTTATGAAATAAACAAAATAGTATTAGAAAAATTGACAGTTTACCTTCCACATTAACTTACAAATATTCAATTGATAATATTTCTAGGTAAGGTATTTTCAATATCAGCTCAAGAGATTTCGTTACTATAAAAATGCCTTCTGAGTTAATGCCCAAAAATAAAATAGAATGGCCTAAATAAAAGCCTACAAAAAAAAAAGTATTAAATGACAATTATTATAAAAATAATAAATAATAATAAAACTAAATATTCAAATAAGTAGAGCGATTTCAAAAATAAACATTACGTTAATTATATTCTTTATGACATTAATACCAGCAATTTGTGTTGCTTCGTAGAATCGTGAAAAATGTAAAGGCCATTTTCTCATAGTGAATTTGATTAGGTCCATTTTTACTCTTTCTTCATTTATTTTTTGCCGAATAAAATAACTCTGAAAACAAGAAACGATTTTAATATATTAAAATAACTTTAAATAATAGAAAATATTATTATACTTAACCATTTATGCATAGATATTGTGAAATGTTCAATAAGAAATAAAGAAAAACGTATGTTTTTTAAAGATATTGTCTATTCACAAAATATATGGAAGTACTTTCGGTATTGCTACCATCTTCAGCCATGACTTACACTTTTTTCTTTATTTTAAAATAGAAAATAAACTATAATAACAACTATAATAAAATATATATATATATATAATAAAACTATAATAAAACAAAATATATACATATATACAAATACGCACCTTATTAAACATATTAATAATTAACTTTGACCAACTGGCATGGTTTTGTACAAGAACAGTTTCTGGTATAACTTCCTTCATGACATTTTCCAGGATTTCTGGAAGTAGCTGTTTGCCGGAGGATACATAGTAATGTTGAGCGACCAGAAGACCCATTTCCATAACCTGTGAGAACAAAAATATTTATTATTATTTTTATAAATTGTCAAGAACGTTTATAATTCATATAATCAAATTTGTCACAAAGATCTGGCTAAAAATATAATCCAATGAAGAGATTTCGATAGGTTGGAGGTTGTATTATCGCTCGTAGAATATTCATCTTGATTCTTAACATGTTTGCATAGATATTGTGAAACACTTAATAAAAAATGTAAAGTGGCTGAAGATGACAGCAATACCGAAAGTATTATCATATATTTTGTGAAATAAACAATTTTTTTTTAAAAATATGTTTCTTTATATTTGTCATTCTTCTTCTATCGTACAATATAAAGACAATTGTGTAAATGTTTTATTTTGTTTTTTTATTATTATTAAATGTGTAAATATCTCGGTCGCTCCATTCTATTTATTTTTTTATATTGTACAGTTTATGGTATCAATAAAATTAAAAAATATATATACAGAAAAATGTTAATGTGATGCTAACCTAAGAAATACCTAATTTCCGTTACCTTTCAGCCATTTCTGTGATATTAGCTGAGAAAACATGAGACTTACTTGTTAAATAACTAATATGAAGATACCAGTCTAACAATAAATTTTATTTATACCACAACTAGTTTTGGCAATTATCTGTTATCATCAGGTAGTGAATCTAAACTTATATAAACCAAAAAATGTTTTAAAAAATATCACTAAAATGTACGAATCTAACTGCACATGTCAACAATTTACAATAAATAAGTTATGTAAGATAAAAATTAATAAAATGTTAAGCTAAGTATTATTATAAAATAAAAAGCATTGAAAATACACAATTCAACACTATTTTCGGTATCTTTCATAATAATACTGATCATTTCTTATCTTATTAATTGCTAATTGTTGACTTAACTGTTACAGTTGGTAATTCTAGTGATCTTTTTTAAAACAATTTTTGGTTTATATATGTTAAGATTCACTCCATATTACTTATTTAACTTACTTATGTTGCACAAAAAATGTTGTTAACAAAATAAAAAATTTCCTGATTTTTCGCTGATATTTTTTAGACTTTAAAATTACCGGTTTTCTCTTTTGCGGGACACACTAACCAAATATTCTACTGAGCCAACCCAGGGCGCACTGACCTGGCAGAGAGGATACTCCTGAGAGACCAGACCTCCGATGATCTGAAGGTAGGTGAGATTGGAAGTGATGGGATCAGTCAGGCTGGTCTTCCATGGAAGAAAGAGCTCTCTCCTGAAGAGCATAACCCAGGGTGCCTCCTCGGGCGGCAGACCTAGCTCCTTGGATCGCTCCTCACACTGGGACACTCCGTCCATTATGAAGTTACCTCCGTCTTCCAAACATTGAGACTAAAACCAATCAAATTTTTAACATTCAAACTCTCTCTTTTTGAATTCTTTATTTTGAATATTAACAATCGGTATAAACCATAAGTAAAGATTTATGATGAAAAATTTATATATCGATAACATATTTAACATGTACAAAATAATAGGTAAAAAAAAAAAAATATATATATATATATATATATATATATATAATAAAATGAAGGGCACCAGTAGCTCAGTGGTATGCGTGCTTGCCTTCTGAGCTCAAGAACATGGGTTCGAAACCCGACCGAGGTCCTTACTTTATTTTATCTGGGAGGTAAAATAAACTTAAGCATGCCGTCCTTCGGATGGGACGTTAAGTCATGGTCCCGAGCAGGTACGATGTCAGGTACTCGTTACAGACCCCTGCCCTAGGTGAATATAAATTTAGGATAGGCAAAATTTAGGACTCCCACAGTAGAGTCGGGCTCATGTCCACCAGAGTGACGAAGGAGCGCTCTGGTAGTAGGCGATATGACCTCATAGTTAAAGCCCGGGCATGAGTCATACAACCTAACCCAAATCTAACCTATAATAAAATAATAATGGTCTATATGTAAATAATATAATATATACAAAACGAAGAGAAAATATTAAATTTAAATAATAATAAACATAAAGATAAAACAATAATAATAAAGATAAAATAAAGTAAACATAAAAGCCCTTCAACTCGAGACCCTTCGAAACGCCCCCGGTTCTCTGACATCCTCATCCCATCAACTTAATGGAGGCAGGGGAGGCCGCGGGGGCTCGAGTGATCCCCCCTGCATTCTCGCCCGGCCAATCACTGTCCAGCAGTGGAGGCAGACCAGTACACTTAAACTCTAAAATTCCTAACAGACAAAAAATGGAAACAATATCAATTGAACAGAGAATAAATTTAATACTATCCAGGAACTTCGAAATACCACGTCGATAAGTGTAATGGGTTGACACTTTGTTTTCAAGATTTTTTAAATTCCATTTACAAATTACCCATAACATAAACTTATTTCAAATCGAAATAAGACCTCCTGGTATATAATAGAGGCTTCAGCCTTAGATTCTGAGGTTTCCCTATTTAAATTCGGGCTGCACCAGAACATATATAACGCAAGAGTTAAATAAATGAGAGTCGTTTAGAAATCAGTCCAAATAATTCTTTGGCCCTTCGAGGTCGTTATAGGAGATATCTAATGAATGTTGTAAAAATGATCTCTATAATTTCTGTATAAATGACAGAAACTTTTATATGGTATGTAAATAGATCACAATATTACCTGTCTCAGCATCGATATGAAAATGGAAAACCCAAGGATGTCATCCATATTCTTCCTACGGCCTATCTCTCGACACAATTCGCCAGCGGTCGTACCAGAATCCACTTCAATTTTTACCACAGAATCATCCATCAGACGAATATCAGCTATGGTTTTTGTGTGGTTTTTCAATGCCTAGAAATAATTATTTATTACATATAAACTCTGAACAATTTCAGGGCTTAAGCACATAGCCCATAATGAAATTCGGTTGCGCCATTCCTCTTGTCCGTAGTCTGGCTGGGAAGACCCCGGGATGTCTGATCTTTTCTGAATGTTCTAATACCAGTTCGAGAATCCAGGCATTCATGACGATAATGAAAGATATTCCTTTTCAAAAGAAAAAGCAAAATGACAATATAACCAAAAATATAAATAACCAGAAGGCGCCGGTAGCTCAGTGGTATGCGTGCTTGCCTTCTGAGCTCAAGATCGTGGGTTAATACCCGGCCGAGGTCCTTAATTTATTTTATCTCTGGGAGGTAGAATAAACTTAAGCACGTCGTCCTTCGGATTTGACGTTAAGCGATGGTCCCGAGCCTGTACGATGTCAGGTATTCGTTGAAGAGTCTGGTGAATAAAAATTTAGGGTAGGCAAAATTAAGGACTCCCACAGCAGAGTCGGGCTCATGTCCACAAGAGTGACGAAAGAGCGCTCTGGTAGTAAGTGATATGACCTCGTAGTTAAAGCCCAGGCATGACTCATAATAACTAACTAACTATAAATAACCATCGCTAAATAACAAATTAAATCAGAAATTGTTGGTCAAAACATCTATTATCTTCAGTATGTCTGTAAGCAATCTTAAATATTAGGTTTCTAAACTTTTCAGCTTTTTGTAATTTAAACCCTTTAAACAGCTTAAACGTTTTCAATCGAAATTAATAGGAAAACTGAAAGAGAAAGTATCTTCTTGCGTCGAACGTTCGACCCAGAGATTAGTTACATATTTTAAAATAATCAGTGTCTTGAATGTTTTTTTGTTATTATGAATTTTTCATATTCAGATAACTGACTTAAAATGATTTAAAAAAAAGGAATGGTTACAAACATTTAGCTCAAAAAGAGTGGGTGGTTGAGTGCGGGTCCCATTCTGGAGAGTTCTCTGCAGTCTGTGAACAGGAGTCAAGTACTCCTTGAGCTGACTCAAGAAGTGAAGAAGAGTGGGGGCCAAGTTGGGGCTGGGGGCAAAACAGCCGGTGCACAGTGACATCAGAAGCCACCCAGACCTAACAGAATTAGGATTCGGGTTGTCGGTCAGTTGCTTGCAAACCTGACTATAAATCTCATCTCTGCCAAAAAGAGCAAAAAATATAAGAATAAATATATAATTAATTAAAAGTATAATAGAGGTCTATCCTCTCAACTCAAACCATATTTTTTTACAATCGTGTGTTGTTCTTTTTGTTTGTTTTCTTCTTCTAGATTTTAGAAAAGAAAAATTACACAAGAATAAGTTTTATTATGGGATAAGTGTTACTGGAGATACTCAAGGGAACCCAAATTTCAATACTAAAGTAGACTCTCCGTTATCCGGCATTGCCGGGACCAACGTGGATAATGGAAATCATCAATTAATGAGAAAAAATATATCAATTAAAGCATAAAAAAAAGTGTTTTTAGGTGAGCTAAGGAATAAAACACCTATGTATTTTGTTGATAACATTTATTAAATTGACAAATATGTACATACTGAACATTCATTTATTATATGTACGTACATATGTACATATATTTATCCAAGCATTAAAAATATATTTTGAAATCTGCGTTTAATTAAGTGAAGTAATAAAATATTGTATTAGCGTTCCCTTCATTATAAATACAATGTACATATGTATGTACAATAAAAATACATAAAATATTCGTGAGTTACGGAATTATTATGTGCTCGTAAATACACGTGGCTCATATAATTGATAATCTAATAATTGAATGTTAATTTTAGTTTAACAAATTTGATATTATTTTTCGAGCGCCGGATAAGGGAGCGCGCCGGTTAACAGAACGCCGGATAAGGGAGAGTCTACTGTGTATTCATTTTTTCTCCCAGATAGTACATTCACACATAAGAAACAAATGTCATGTTTCATCATTTGTGAACCTAATTTTAAATGATCCATTCAACCTCCCCTCTCTCCTTGGTGGACTCCTTCCATCCAAGAAAAAAAAAATGTTTGGGTCGGAGTTGCCCCTGGTGCAAAGATGGATTTAAAGTTGGGATAAAATATATTGAAAAGTGGTGTTTGTAACTGCAACCATCTTCGTGAAACAAGGATGTCGCATTGAATTTCGGCCACCCTGTATATTGTACATTAAACACTATGATCCAAGATGAGTGCATAATAACTTCAAGGACATATTTCATTGAAACGTTCTACAAATTACTTAGAATAAACTCTTTCCAAAATAGTTTTTTATATCATTAATACTTCGTTTATCAACTTATTCTCAAAAAAATTAACTCACTTGAAAAAATACCTCTGAGTTCTTTACAGGAACTATAGAATGATTACAAAGGAAAATGTGTTTTCATGTTGGAAGGGTTGGTTCGCAGAGATATTGTGAAATACCAGTATTTGTTAAGTCATGGCTAAAGATGGTAGCAATACCGAAAGTACTCCCATATATTTTATATACCTTGTGAAATAGACAATATTTTTAAAAAAACATTCGTTTTTCTTTATATTTTCGTTGAGATTTATGCTCAGCTCCCTGAGTAGAGTTGAAAGCGAGAATAAAATAATATTTACACTGAGTTTTGAACCTAGGTAAACTTTTTCGGGGCCGCATAGAAATTTGGGCAATTTTTCCAATCATAATAAAGAGTGATCTGGCTAAGTGATAATTTTCCGTTTCATATCCTGCACCCCCACTCCTGTTAGACACTTAATTGCCAAACCATGCCAGGGAGGTGTGTCCTCATGTTGATATTTTCGAATGTGTATTTTCATTTTTTAAATAAAATTCCTATTTATATATTCATCCACTTTCTGGTTTCAATCTCATTTATTTTTCATGATTATTCCATGTCAACTCCACTCTTCACAAAAAATAATGAAAAACGTATATTTTTTTAATCTATTGTTTATTGTCTCTTTCACAAAATATATATAAAATATGGGAGTAGTTTCGTTATAGCTACCATCTTCAGCCAAGACTTAACAAATACTAAGTATGTAGTCGTATTTGTTGTCTTGGCTGAAGATGGTAGCAATAACGAAACTACTCCCATATTTTATATATATTTTATGAAATAGTCAATATTTTTAAAATCTTTATTTTTTATTGTTTCACAATATCTGTACAAAAAATATGTCGCATCCACTCTTCAGGTTGCAAAAATTGTAAATTCAACATTCAAATATAAAAAGTGAAACGAACCTGAGAGAAGAGCGCAGAATGCCATGTCCAACAATGAAATGCACTTTCTCTATAGCACTGCTTGGGCCACCCCAAAGCCATTCATCGTAATATCTTTTAACTTCAATCATGTCCTGTTGAGAAGCGTCTCCATCCTTAAGCCTCATAAATTTATGTGTTATCCCTCTTTTTTTTCCTCTATTAGACCATTCCTGTTACAATCAAATAATTGCAGGATTGTTGTTTCATTTATGATGAGAAATATACCTAAATTAAGATAAAAATTATTCTATTAATAGGCATTCACCTTTTGAGATTGACTGTCTTCATTAACTTTTGACGATTCTGTAGACATTATCTTCTGAAGTTTATGCAAGATAGTTGTTCCATTTTCTTTCTTATGCTGCTGGATATGGTTGGACTGTTTCTCTTCTACATCTCCCATAAATCGAAGAATAGTCACCCAAATTGCAGAAGCTGCCTAGGAAGAATATATAAAATCTGTATTATGATAACGGCCATATTTACAATTAAATACTATTATATCAATTCACAAATATTTACCACCTACCATTCCATCAAATGATGTTGGCAAATCCAGAAGAGAATGTTTTATGATTTTATTAGAAAAAGTATAGCTCGCATTATGAGTGAAATTTTTAGCTGCATATCTTCGAAAACTAAGTACTTCAGAGGCCTCAATATTTTTTTTAACGTCCTTCGATGAAGTTCTAGCCTTCCGATGATCCTTGAAAATGTACAGAAAAAAACATGAATATATAAAAGAAGACAAATTTTGAAAAGAAAAAGATCTAATAGAGATGGAGGGGGAGAAGAAGACATCTTAAGTGAACTAGATGAAAAAAACGTATTCGAACTATAATAGTCCACTCATCTTAACTATTGAATAAGAGATCGCATCAAAATGGAGTAAAATGGGATCAAAATTGGGCAAGGACTAATTTCATGTGGTCGTAAAAAGAACTAATAAAGATTTAAGAATTTCTAATGGACACGAATGGCTAATAATAATAATACAATACAAATTCTAGCGGATACGTATTTCAATAATACAATTCATTTTCTCATTAAACTTTTACCTGTTTAGCTCCGTCATTTTCCCGAATTGCGTTGTCGAACATCTTCGTGATGTAGTCATCAATCCAGTCGCTGCTGATGCTAGCTTTCCTTGGTACAGGAACCTAGAAATAGAGAAAAACAGTACCTAGCAATTTTTTAAGCATTTATTGCATATACAAAATTTCATAAATATTTGGCTGGCTAATTATAAAAAAAATAAGACTTAAGAAAAATAATAAGACTTAAGAAAAATAATAAATAAAATGAAAACACATAAAAATGTTAGTTAATCGTTGAAATATATATCTTTATTAGTTAGTTAGTTATTATGACTCTTGCCCTGGCTTTAACTACGAGGTCATAACGCCTACTCTCATAGGTCATAGCGCTCTTTCATCACTCTGGTTGACATCAGCCCGACTCTACTGTGGGAGTCCTAAATTTTGGCTAACCTAAATTTTTATTCACCTAGGGCAGGGGTCTTTAACGAGTACTAGATATCGTACAGACTCGGGACCATCGCTTAATGTTCCATTCGAAGGATGGCATGCTTAAGTTAATTTTACCTCTCAAATAAAATAAAATGAAATAAGGGCCTCGGACGGGTTTCGAACCCACGATCTTGGTGGATGTATATTAAAATAGATAAAAACAAAGAACTTGTTTAACTTTGTTAATGTCCAAAACCGGTACACATTTTGTAATTTGTTTTTGTGAAATTAGACAAAAAAAAGTCTTTGGTTTTATTAATTTTATTAGCTTTCCGTTATATCAACACAGAGAGCAGAAACGAATTCGGACATGAATGCATTTTAGCCATACATGTTATTATGGAGACGAAAATATAATTGTATACTTTTAATATTGGATGATAATACATATTGATAGAGTCGACAATATCTCTTCAATATATAAGGAAGTCGTGTAAATAAAAAAACTCAGTATTTGGCCAACGTTTCGGAAATTATTTATTTCCTTCTTCAGAGACTTACAATGACCTGGGTGGAAGTGTGGTAAAGGTGTTGTGTCTGGTAGAGAACTATGACTTAGCTCTCTATCAGACCCAAACCCTTACTACCTTCACCACACACATCCACTCGTCATTATGAGCCCTTGAAGAAGGAAATACATAGTTTCCGAAATGATCGCCAAATACTGAGTTTTTTATTTACACGACAGAACCCCGAATTCCTGAAGAAATTTCAAAAAAAAGGAAGCCCGAATGTGAAACTTTACCGATAAATAAAAAGTAAGTATATTTGAGAGACTTTAAGGCCAATGAAGTGTTGTTTTACCAATCACCTTTTACTTTTGAAGTTACAGTTGGTCTCAAATCAAGAACATCCTTCCTACACTAAACAATAAATAACTTAAAAAAATTAATTACAACATACTAGAGGTAAAGCACTGTTTTTTTTCTTATTCAACTCCTTCATTGTTCGAACAGTTTTTCTTACTAACAGTCCTCTGCACAATGCCTATAACAAACGAATTACACTTATATAAAATTGAAAAAAAAAACTTCTTATACATTTGTCAAATTTGAAGAGTCAAGTTTAAACATTGCTTTGACTTGCGACTCATGCCCGGACTCAACTCTAAAGACACTTCCGGAAGAGTTATAAAAATTTTCAACTTAATTTTTATTAAATTAAAAAATATATCTGTAGACTGCATTTATTAGTTTTATTATTATTAGTGTTAGGTTTTATGACTCATGCCTGGGCTTTAACTACGAGGTCATATCGCCTACTACCAGAGCGCTCTTTTGTCACTCTGGTGGACATGAGCCCGACTCTACTGTGGGAGTCCTAAATTTTGCCTACCCTAAACTTTTAATCACCTCGAGCAGGGGTCTTTAACGAGTACCTGACATCGTACAGGCTCGGGACCTTCGCTTAACATTCCACCCGAAGGACGGCATGCTTAAGTTTATTTTACCTCCCAGATAAAATAAACTAAGGGCCTCGGTCGGGTTTCGAACCAACGACCTTGAGCTCAGAAGACAAGCACACATACCACTGAGCTACCGGGGCCCTCTTTTCTTATTATTGTATTCATATATTTTCAAGTATTTATTAATTCATACATTTTATTTTTTTAATAGTATTGATATTAATAATCACATGTGTGTCAGACTCAAATAGTTACATCTGTTTATGTATCTAATTTATTAGCTATCTTAATGTATACATTCTTATGATGTATCCTATTATCATGTTATGGTTCAACGCAAATAAATATTATAATTATTATTACTATTGTCGCATAAGTGCACATGAGTCCGGCTCTACTATGGGAACCCTAAATTTTTATTCATTTAGGAGAGAGGTTTTTAACGAGTACCTGACAATGGGCTCGGGACCATAGTTTTTTATCTGGGAGGTAATGATCCCGCGATCTTGACCTCAGTAAGCAAGCTTGCTACCTCTCAGCTACCGGCGCCCTCTAGTATATAAATACTACACATCTATGTTATTTTAAAACTAGGATATAAGGTACATAGTATTATTATATTACCATTTTGAGTATTTCTCCTAAAATAAAATAAGAATCTGGTAAAAAAAAATGCAACCTGAAGTCTAATAATGGTAAATCTTGTGCGGAGAAAGGATTTCTTCAATTGACGGGATCTTATTCGAGCTTGTAGTCGAAGGAGGCCCTTTCGAAATTTTAAGAAGTTCGATCTAAGTTTGTAGGCTCGCCAGCACCTCTGAATTGTCACTGCTGCTTTACGAGTTTTGCGAAACCTATTCAACAACAAATATTTTTTATAGAATAGAAAAAAGGTACAAACTTTGATATTATTAATTACAAAAAAAAAGTGAGATGAATTATCAAAAATACATTTTACACAAAAATTCCAAATTACGAGTGCATAAAAACTATTTTTTTTTTTAAATCCATTCAACGATAGATAGTGTTTTAAATGCCAACCTATTTCTTTGCTGGTAGCCTCTATAATTTTTCTGTAATATTGTAGCATATTTCGTCAATGTCTCGTGTCTTATTTTTTCTAATTTTTCATCAGGAATTTTCAGAAATACTTTTGTTTTTCCTAAACAAAATTCATTGGGCTCCAGAAATCTGTTGCAAATATATTTAGTTGCATCCTTTGGGTTGCTCACCTAAAAAAAAAAAAAAGTACATAAGTAAATGGTAAATAAGGTTAAGTTATGTATAATGTTATATATAAATCACAATGTCCTACGGGGTTTCAAGGATTAATTTTCTTGCTTCAAGCATTGTCTAAAAAAATAAATAATATTTGTTTAAAAGTATTTATTATTGTAATCAGTGGGACATCAACTTCGGGGGTGAAAAAATCTTGAGAATGCCATCCTTCGGATGGGATGTGAAGTGATGGTCCCGAGCCTGTTCGATGTCAGGTACTCGTTAAAAACCTCTACCATAGGTGAATAAAAACCTAGGGAAAACCTAGGTTGGCAAAATTTAGGACTTCCAGGGTAGACGAAAGGGTGCTCTGGTAGTAGACGAAATATAAATTTATATTTTGAAAAATAGGGTTAAGATGCCGGTTAAAAGAAAATCTCTTATAACTCGAAGACAGAAAATTTTCCCGAACTTACTATTTTCCTTGCCATTGGTACACCAAACACAGCATGCAAAATGTCTCTACGGATATTGGTGTCAACGCATCTCGAGTAGTAGACACGCATTCATAATGTTACTTATGTTAGAACTGTGACTACAAAACCTTAAATATTTCACTGAGAACAGCCAATTTATTTAATATTTACTAGTTACTTTCAGTAATAAACTAAAAGATAAAAGTTACCTTCTTCAATTGGGAGCTGTTTGAAGCAATTATTCTGTATCTAAGTAGAAACTGTTCGTATGTATACCTCATGGGATAGCCCATCTGACGAATCCTAGCAGACTCGAGCATTCCTGAATACCTCATTTGTTCTGTTACTAGCTCCGGAACGAAAATCTGCAACGAACAAATATATTACTAGAAAACTCGTTGTCAATGGAAGAATGAGCATTGGAAGCTCAAGTCCCTAGTTGTAGAGCATCCCACCAGGAACCAGTAGGCGTAAATTTTGCGACTACCTTGTAACATAAGAAAATAATTAAAAATAGTTAAATATATTTATTAAATTATGATGAGGTTTCTTAGAATCCAGAGCTGAATATCGTTCATTAATAGAGCTGTACTATTACTGGAATCTTATTCCACTTTTTTCTCCCCTCTTTCTTCTTTTTCTATAGGATGGAAAGTATGGTCTTGCTAATTGTCATCGGATAATTACGCCATTCATTTTTCAATTCTCCTATAAGTATTTCAGTTTTAGCGGAGAGCTTTCATTATTTGTGTGAGGCTGTCTCTTTACATCCATTGTATTGATTTTAAAACTTTACAGCGCCACGGTGTAGTTACTTATAATATTGTCATTATGGTTTCAATGAAAGAGATAAATATATGTTTTTAGAATAAATAGAACAGCTGTTTTGGCTATAAAGTGCTTAACACGCATTAAAGTTTGTTAACATTTATTATTAATATTGTGACGGTGTTATAAGTTTTTATATTACTAAACAGTGACAAAGACACTCAGAAGTTCTCCCTCTGTTTGGGTGAGAATGAAACCCGGCGTTTCGAAACGAGAACAGTCTAATAATTTTAATATTCAAAATTCTAACCTTGCCGATATCAAGCAAATAAACAATGTAGCCGGAACAGGTGAGATGATATCTACTTTTTTACCTGCTAAGAGGCAGCTCACTTCAAGCTGTGAGGACTCTGGGATATCAATGGCAGTAGACGGCGGCCAAGTAGTCCCTGATAACAGAGCCATCTCCCAGGAGCCTCAGCTGAAGAGGAACCGATATACTTTACAAATCACACCCACACCAACACCAACACAGAACAGATACGAGCCACTTCTCACTCTCCAGGACGGTCAGGAGACAACCCAACCGACAAAGCCAGACGGACAGCCTACCCCTAACAGACAGACCAAGATCCCTCCAATCTTTCTTTGTGAGGCTGATAATTATCAGCTGGTCATTACCGAGTTAAAAAGTTTAATTTGTTCGCCGTTTGAAACAAAACAGTGCAACAAAAAAATAAAGATCAGCCTCACAACGACTGATGACTATCGCAAAGTGACGAAATTTTATGACGACAATAAGGTGAAATACTACACCTTTGTCAATCCCGAAGACAGGAAACTCTCCGTAATTATACGGGGAGTTCCTTACTCACTGACCGACACAGAAATAACAGACGAACTGACCCCGACATACCCTGTTTTAAAAGTCACCCGGATCCTGAACCACGACAGACGCCCCACACCCCTCTGTGCAGTTGAGCTGGAGAACATCCCATCTGGAGAGACCATATTTCAACTGACGCGGCTCTACTATACAGTTGTTAAAGTGGAGCCACGCCGACGTTCCAGCCGAGTTGTACAGTGCACAAACTGCCAATCTTTTGGTCATACCAAAAACTTTTGCCGACTGGACCCCAAATGTGTGAAGTGCGGGGAGGACCACCACTTCACAGCATGCCCCTCCAGACAGAAGAAGGTAGACTCTCCCAAGTGTGCCAACTGCCAGGGCAACCATCCAGCCAGCTACAGAGGGTGTGCTTCCTACAAGACATACGTAGACAGGACTACCAGACAGGCCCAACCTAAACGACAAGATCCTCCCAATGCACCACCCAAAGGACAACTCCCAAGACAGACCCCGGATCGACCGAACAGCTGGTTCGACCAAAGTAGACCCCGACCCTTCCAACCTCGACCTCAACCTAACTTACCCAGCAGCCAAGACAACCAACCAGCTAACGACATGACTGACCTCACCAACACAATAATCACCTTTCTCAAACCATTTATCCCTATCATAAAATCATTTTTATCTAATCTCCTCACCCAAGTATTTTCATTTAACAATGGTGGACCCTAATTTAAATATTTTTCATAATTTATCCATCCTTAACTGGAACGCTGACGGAATAAAAAACAGACGAACTATACTCTCGGACTTTTTAACTCGCTACAACATCGACATCATTTGTATCACAGAAACTCACCTCCATAATACCGACAAATTCAAGCTAAAAGGGTACACCATATACAGACAGGACAGACAAACCAGATTTGGAGGCGTCGCTGTTTGTATAAAAAAGAACCTCGCACACTCTCAGCTTCTCTTACCCACACTTCAACAGCTGGAAGCCGTTGGAGCCACACTCACACTCAACAACAACAGAACACTTAACATAATCTCAGCATACCACCGACCAGGCATCAGAATTCACCAGACGGATTTTGAACACATTTTCACTGGGGGGCCGACTATATTACTAGGTGACCTAAATAGTAAAAACACAATTTGGGGATGTAGACGGACAAACAACAACGGGACAAGACTATTAAACATAATTAATAACCTGGGCGTACAGATATCAGCACCGGACGAACCGACATTTTATCCTACACAACAGAGATATCTCCCTGACATCCTGGACATTGGACTAGTACAAAATTTTACTTTGCCCCTTTATCACGAACCACTGACAGAACTCGACTCAGACCATCTTCCAGTCGTGTGTACCTTCAAAGTGAACCCGAAACAGGCAGAACATCTGCCTAGACTGATACAGGGGAAAATAGATTGGGACGCGTTTAGATGGGAGATGGACAAAAACATAGACATCCCTTTGCATTACGACAATACCGAAGACATAGACGACTCACTGAAATATTTCACTCAAGCTATTTACACCTCGATACACAACTCAACATACAATCACAACAAGGACCAACGCAACATGCGACAAAATAAGACCCCTACACGCATACTTAACATGATACACGACAAAAATACACTCCGCAAACACTGGCAACGAACACGCGATCCACAAGAGAAGCGAGAGCTGAACCGACTGACAAGACTTATACGATGGGAATTGGACAATGACAGAATCAACAGATACCGACAATACACCAGCGACTTTACGCCTGGAGACAGCAACCTTTGGATGGAAACACGACGCCTCCTCAGACAAGACCCTGGCCTCCCGCCCCTGACAAACGGACAGAATACTGTAACAACGGACAAGGACAAGAGTGAGCTAGTGGCCCAGCACCTTGAACAGAAATTCAGAACTCATGACACACAAGATCACGAAACACTCCACACAGTCCACGAATTTCTTTCCACCCCACTCCACACCGCAGAACCACATATACAGTACACAAACCCGTCAGAAATTACACTATACATCCGGAGACTCCCCAACAAGAAGGCCCCCGGTGAAGACCTCATCCCCAACATCGTCCTCAAGAACCTGCCTCCAAGAAGCATCGCTTATCTTACAGGGCTGTTCAATGGCTGTTTAAGGAGAGGATACTTTCCTGACACGTGGAAGAATGCTATCGTTGTTGTCTTTCATAAGCATGGCAAGCCAAAACAAGACCCCAACAGCTACAGGCCGATAAGCCTTCTAAATTCATTTTCTAAGATTTTTGAAAAGATTATATCGAAAAGGCTTACTGAATATCTAGAAGACACCATACCGTCCCACCAGTTTGGCTTCAAAGCCAAACACTCTGCAGTCCAGCAGCTACAACGGGTGACCGAAACGATTGTCCACGGCTTCGAGGCGAAGAATTACACCACCGCCGTATTCTTGGATGTAGCCGCAGCCTTTGACACCGTTTGGCATCAGGGGCTGTTGTACAAACTAAAGAAAAGCTTGTTACCCAAATACATCGTTGGTCTTATATCCTCTTTTCTCCATGGCAGGACGTTCCAGGTGAGAGTCAGTAACGCACTGAGCACCAAGAGAAGGATTACAGCTGGGGTCCCTCAAGGTGCTATTCTGAGCCCCCTCCTTTTTAGTTTGTACACCCACGACATCCCCGAAACTCCCACGGCAACATTAGCCACCTATGCCGATGACACAATGATCGCCTGTCAGCATAGTGTCCTCTCCGTCGCCATTGAACAGCTCCAGGAAGCCCTGACAGAAGTTTCTCTCTGGTTCTCAAAATGGAGACTAACACTGAACATAGGGAAAACTGAAGCTAAAATATTCACTCTCCGCAGATTCTCCATAGAAGAACAACGTCAGCTGCAAATTGATGACCTCCCCATTCTCTGGAATCCTAAGGACCAGGGTGTGCGCTATCTTGGAGTACTTTTAGATACACGACTCACATGGAAACTACACATTAACAGAAAACTACAGCTAGCATATTCACGACTTAACACCCTCTACCCTCTCATAAACAGAAACACGCCACTTAAACATACGTGTACTATTCTCTTATACAAGACACTCCTACTTCCACTTCTAACATACGCCTGTCCAGTCTGGATCGGTACCAGCAGCACTAACATTAAACGACTACAAACATTTCAGAATAAAGTACTCCGAATAGCAACAAACGCACCCTGGTTTGTGAGGAATCACAAAATCCACGAAGAATTGGGTGTTCCTCTTTTTGCAGCTCACATCGAGAAACTAGTGAAGAATCACCACGAAGCCCTTGTGTATTGTTCCGGGGCTGTACATTACAGTCTAGGAGCGCCTACTCCTGGGAGGCGACTCAAACAAAGACTGTACCAAGACTTTCTATTTTAAATCCTTTATTTTATATATTTGTGTATAGCACCTTGTTTTGCTGGTCCAAATAAATGTTATTATTATTTATTTAGAATAAATATATGTGATGTGGCCATAAGAACTTTCTTATACCACCCACTTATTCACCGAGCACACTCCTACCACCTCCACTCTTTCAAATTTATTTCATACTGACATTACTAGGTATAAGAAAGTCACTCTCAGAATTACACTCTACAGAGGAAATGCCAACAAATTACTAGCATATACCCAGTAATTCCGGTATTAAATTAATTTCAGAAGGGGGGAGAGTTATCTGTAAACAAGTGGTTGGTGTAAGAAAGTCCTTTTATCCACTTACATTAGGTTGCTTGGTGTGGTTCGGTTTGAGGCAGCGTACAAAGGAGGGAGTGCCAGAGGCGAGTGTTGCCAGAAGTGAGTCAAGTGACTGTCTATACTGTCCAATCAAGGTGGAACTGTGACCAATCACAGGAATACTAAGTTCTTCAAGAAACAACACTTTCAGAAACTCATTCCGAGAGCCTCGTATCACCTCCAACCATTCCACACTCAAAGTATTCGAATTCTTCTCAGTGAAACCTAAAAATAATCAATTACATAATGTTGACCAATTCCATATTAAAGTAACCAGAGGCAGAAAAAAAAGTAGGTGAATCACCGATTATGTAATTCTCCTGCGCAAAATAATCAATTAAGTTTTCGCTCGTTTGGGCTAAAACTTGCGGGAAAATAATAGGTCAACCTTTGGGGTTTTAAATTTAAATATAAAATTTCAAGTCGATAAATTCATTAGATTGGCAGTTTTAAAGTTGAGTCTCCTCTGACCCCTCCCTTCTCTTCGGCTGAATCCATTGAAAAATAATAAAATCGTTCTTAAGAGCTTTGGCTGTGATAATACATATTAAATTCGTGTCAATACAGTCATTACAACGGTAGTTATTTATAGTTTTTGTGTTTGGTCTCCCCCTTAACCACGTCCCCCCCCCCGTTCATTTGGCAGATTTGGCTAAAAAGTCCTCATAGGGTTCTGGATACACATATAAAATTTCGTGTCGATGCATTCATTCTATCGGATGTTATCCTGTTCACAGACACACATTTTTTTTTTTCATGCTTGGAATCAGCACGTCAAAAAACTGGAGAATCAAAAATACAGAAAATACATTTTTTTTTTAAATTAAAAATTCCCCAAAATTGAGCATGGTATAAAATGTTGAAATAAATCTGACACGATAACAACAATTCAGTTTTTAAACTTGAGATTTCCAATTTTCCAGTTTCGTAGTTCAATGGAATCTGGCATAATTATCTCTCACATTTTTGGACTGAAGATAATTTAATTTCAATTTTATATGTGTGACCAAAACCCTACAAAGACAACACATCGATTTTCAGCCAAATCGGCCAAGAGGAAGGGGGCTTAATTCAAAAACTGTAATAACTGCTGAAAGAATGAATGTATCGACGCAAAATTTCATATGTGAACTTAAAACCCTATAAGGACGACACATAAATTTTCAGCGGAATCGGCAGGAGGCAGCGTGGAGATCAGATGGGAGGCTCAACTCATAAACCCCAATAACTGCCGAAGTGATGAATGTATCAACATGAAATTTCATATTTAAAGTCAAAACCCAATGAGGACAAAACCTGTCAAATGTCAAGGGAAGAGGGTTTCAGGGGAGGGAGCTTAATTCAAAAACCCTAATAACTGTCGATGTAATGAATTTATCGACACTAACGACTGAACAAATTTAGTATGAGGATTTAGGGGCCCCTAAGTAAGTCAACTGTTAGTTAGTTATTATGACTCATGCCCGGGCTTTAACTACGAGGTCATATCGCCTACTACCAGAGCGCTCTTCTGTCACTCTGGTGGACATGAGCCCGACTCTACTGAGGGAGTCCTAAATTTTGCCTACCCTAAATGTTTATTCATCTAGGGTAGGGGTCTTTAACGAGTACCTGACATTGTACAGGCTCGGGACCATCGCTTAACGTCCCATCCGAAGGACGGCGTGCTTAAGTTTATTTTACCTCCCAGATACAATAAACTAAGGGCCTCGGTCGGTTTTCGAACCCACGACCTTGAGCTCAGAAAGCAAGCACGCATACCACTGAGCTACCGGCGCCCTGTTGAACTAGTTTTGAAGAGGGGGCGAAAAGTTCATTGATAAATTCTGGGGAAGTACACATTCACCGACGACTTTTTAATTTTAGTTGATTTGACATTGAATAGACGATTTGAAAAACGTGTTAATAGATGTATTTAATATGGACAGAGTTGAAAAAATCGACCTTAAAATATTGATTATATTATGTTTTTTTGATATAATGGCATGCATCAGTGTAAGCTTGAAGCATGCAAACATTAAGCACATGTTACATAGCATCCTTTTTTTTTCTCTCAAAAGATTATAAGTGTTACATCCCAACTTGGTCCATATGTTCTTTATTTATAATACAATATTCGATAATTTGGTTATTATATTTAACTATTACCTTCAACAGAATAAACAACAACTCCAGCAAAATGTTTTATTCCAAACGTCATCTCAACATCTGATTTAGTTCTAATGTAACATTTTTGATCAGAAAAGAGTTGATTACTTTTTAACAAAAAGCTTTGATCATTCCCCTAAAATAGAGAAGAATTTAAATAAACAAGAAGTTATGGAAAGAATAACATAATCAGTCTCCTTTCCATCAATACAGAATAATACTGATAAATAAAAGTTTTAAGAAATGAAACATTTACCTACACTGATCTCTTCCTTTTATTTATAACCTCAAAATGAATTGAGGTAATCGACAAAAAAACGGTTATGTATGATATGAACTAAGCTTCAAAAAATAAATAAAATGTGAAAGGTTCGATAAAACTTTTCAAAATAAAGTTTAACTCACTTTATGGAACCTTCTGTATTACAGTTAGTATGATTCATTTTTTGAAGCTTACTTAACCATACGCATAACCCTATTTTTGTCGATTATCTCAATTCATTTTGAAATTTTGAAGTAATAAATAAAAGAAAGAGGGCAGTATAGTACATATATATGACTGTTGTCATACCTTTCAGTGGAAACCATCGTCACTGGCTGCTGGTCGAGCACTGTGGGCGAGCGCTTTAAAATAAATTACTTGAAACGGACCCTTATAAAACAACAAACACGGACTAACCTCAGTACAACATTAACAGTGGCTTGAAGATGTCTTCACATCGCCCACCCGACCAGCAGCCAATGACGACGGTTTCCACCGAAAGGTATGACAACAGTGATATATTTACTGGCATATCTTCATATATATATATATATATATATATATATATATATATATATATATATATATATATATATATATATATATATATATATATATATATATATATATATATATATATATATATATATATATATATATATATATATATATATATATATATATATATATATATATATATATATATATATATATATATATATATATATATATATATATATATATATATATATATATATATATATATATATATATATCGACGTGGTCCATCATTGCACTCACACATTTTATTTTCGCAACAAAATAGGTCAATTATTGTCCTTGGAAATCCAAAAACATTTCTGCGATCTGTGTCGATATAGTGGAAAGATAACAACATAAATAAAAAGAAAAAACTTGTAAAACTTTTGAACTTTATGCTGACGATGTCGTAAGCCGAAACTGGTTTATGTATATATTTTTGTAGATATTAGACAATACAAAAATTAAGCAAGTTCTTTGTTTTTATTAATTTTTAGAAACATAGTTTTTCATTTCATCAAACAAAACAAGGTAGCAAACTTTTGAGCTCAAGAACGCGGGTTCGAAGCCCGGCCGAGCCCTTTTAATTTTTTATCTGGGAAGTGGAAAAACCTAGGCCGTCCTTCGAATGGGACGTTAAGCGATGGTCGCGAGCCTGTTCGATGACAGTTACTCGTTAAAGGCCTCGTTATAGATGAATAAAAATTTAGGATAGGCAGAATTTAGGAGTCCCATAGTAGAGTCGGGCTCATGTCCAACTGAGTGACGAAAGAGCGCTCTGGTGGTAGGCGATATGAGTCCGGACATGAGTCACATAAACTAACTATACAATAGATTTACTGTGGATTTAAAACCAGGTGTAAGTGCATGCCGGCTCCATTTTATCTCGATGCCAAAATGGAGATACTTAGTATTCTAAGCCAGAAATATAGGAAATCAACAAGTCTGTAGTTACGATCTTTTAACATAATACCAAATAAAAAACGAGCCATTAGTAAATAATATTACATAAATTTTGACAAAAACTGGAGTTATGACTGTTTACTTAACGATACAGATTATAATAAGATAATCTCTTGTCTTGGTCACATCAGCTAAGACTCCATAAACATCTTCAAAAATCTCATGTTTTTTTTGTTTTTTTAATTTCCCCCCTATTAATTTGCACTTTTCGATAATCGAATGAACGAATGAACGAACGGCACACATCTAATAAGAATATTTAAAATGTCACAATTACCCTTGGAAATTTACCCTCTTCATCAATGACCGTCAGAAGACTCAATGATTTTTTACCAAGAAGATCCAGAATCTCTTGATTATCCTGAAAGGAAATATGTTTCCATTGAATATCTTCAATTGAATACTCCTCCTGTTCCAATTTGAAGATATGTTGAACAAAAAACTGTTGTAGATTTTCGTTGGCATAATTAATACAAAATTGTTCAAAACTGTAAAAAAGATTGTCCACAATTTTTTTTAGAGAATGCAAATAATAAAACACATATTCAATGAAATATATAAACCACCTGAAATTAAAAAATCTATACATGATAACTATAGTATAGTAAAAATATTTATAGTTAATTCATTTTAAGTAGAGAGGCGAAGAGTGAGAATGTCGCTGGTTCTATTAACGGCGGGGGACAACAATGAAGTGAGAAACAATGTTACAAAAATGTAACTTAAATATACGATTTTATAGCTTCCTCTTTCTATTCGTTAAAGCCCATCATTTTTAAAATCTCCTAAATAAACCATCTTCGCATAACATAAATAATATCAAAATGTTTATTATATATATATTTACTGAAATGTGAGTAAAACCTAGACGTACAATGTGAGTGACATAAACGAGGGTTCTCATTGTCTTCCAATTCTTTTATTTCCGATCAGAACCAGTTTTCAAAACAACTGCATCATCATCAATGACATATTTCATGCGAACAGCGTGAAACACTGTTTCAATAAACTCCAGGCTAAACGAGATGTGCCACTGATGATAACGCAGTGGCGTTGAAAACTGGTTCTGGTCAAGAATAAAACAGTGGAAAGACAACGTATTTTATTGCTATGGGAAATCTCGTCCCACATCTTAACTATCTCATATAAACAAGAGTCTTTTTATATTGCACCTAAGGGCAGTGGTGGATTTCATAATTACTCCCCTCGCCCAAGACTGTACGAAAACAAAAAGAAGGAAGAATATCAAAGTAAGGAGTCATTGGGAGGAAGAAAGGAAAGAGACCACCGTTCCTGATCACAAGTGAACCTTTAGTCAGTCTCAGCTGGACTGGCAGATCAACGACAGTCCCTCTCCTCATGCATAGTTAAAGCCCGGGCATTTCAAGTCACATTAACTAACTTATCAACTTTTTAATAAAATATTGCTACCTCTTCAGAGTAGTGTTACCTATTTTATAAGTTTGACGTATATCCATCAGAGAAAAATGATAAAAAGATTATTTTTTCCTGTGATAAATAACTAGAAAAATAACAGAATATAATATTTACCTACCTACCTGTTGGTTGAAAAATTTTCAAATCCAAATATGTCAAGAATTCCTATAATAGGTATACTTGAATCTTTGTGATTAGAAATAGTTTTGTTAACATTTGTAAGTACAAAAGAGAACAAACGTGTGTACAAAGCCATTGCAAAAGCATCTCGATTTCTTATTGCCTGATTCACATCGACATCTGTCAGCTGAAAAAAATACATTCATACAATTTATAATAGGAAACTGTTACCTGATATATAATGAAGGATGATATATGTTACTGCCATTAATGATTATAATAAACAAAGTAATAAATAGTTATAGTAAATATAGGTCGATTGGTTCTGGAGGGAGAGCGAAAACATAATTGATTAATTCGTACTGGAAAAGTACATTACTATGTACAACTATATATACTACTGTTGTTAAGCCCCTCAGTCTCAACTGTTCTATTTAAATTTCTCTCCATTTGAACATTTTTTATGTCTCTCTATTTGTATGTCTCCCTCTTCACAAATCCTAGGGATTTAAAGTTAACATTCTCTTTAATATTCAGAATTATACAAAGAATACGTTTGCATTAATAATATTATAAATTACTATTAATAAATAAACAGTGGATATGCAAAAAAAAAATTTAAAAAGTGGATTCACCCTACGAAATATAGTTTTACATAATTATTTTAAAATCATAAAACTATTATGTGAGTACCAATCGGTGTCCTTCCACAATTATAGTTTTTCTGGATAGAGCTTCAATGAAATGTTCTTTTTGTAGAGCAAGAAGACGAATCACAGACAACAAATGATTATTCACTTCCACCTGGGTAGCTACATGATTCCCTACAACATAATTACATGAATTCATTTTTCAAATATCTCTAAAGATTAACATTTGGTAAAACATTATCGTAATAAATTGTAGACATATGTACTTTCATTCCTTGTCAAATCAAACTTTGAAATTCTTTGAAATAACAATTATTCAAGAAATACTGTAAGTAGTGATTGGTGTCCTGGTAGTCTATGTCAATTAGTAGATAGGTAACAGTTTCCTACAATAAACTGTAAGTTGGATAAATGTACTTCTTCTAATTGTGTCCTACCCCACTCGTATAGTGTATATTAGTTTGTCAAATGAGTCCCTCATGTCTAATACATTCTGAGTTATAGCCATTTGAAACATCAAAAACATACCCAATCTTTAGCCTTTTCCGCCTTTTTTATAGCTCAATATCTCTACTATGATTACTAAAGGAAATTAGAAAATCTATACTTTTTTTAATTCTCACTACATACCAACTTATACTCAGAAAATCTGAGAGGTGAAGGTCCAGACACTGACTAATTTGACAAAAAATGATTCTATAGATATTTGTGTTTGTGATATGGTGAGTGAATTTCGAGGCTATAGTTTATGTTAGTTGTACTATAGCGAGGGTTGGCAATCTTCTTGTACATGCGGACCGCATTACGCCTTTGGTTTTCAACTATGGACCGCTTTGAACCGCGTATTAAAAATGTTAAGTATTAAATTGAGTTCTACCTTATTCGTAGATACTATATCTCAAAAACGCTTGATACTGTAAACTTGAAATTTGGAATGGACATTCCTCACAAAAGGAAATACACACTAAGAAAGAGTTGTTCAATGGCGGAGAACGATGGTGCCGCAGCAGTATATCTTCATAACGGGGTCGCGGTGCATAATGCGATTTTCAAGATTACATTTTACGTTAAACACCAAAAAACAACCTTACTTTCCGTACAAATTGTGTATTAGACACGAACTTATTGAGTTCTCTCGCGTGCTACAACTACTGTCCAACGACACACATCATAAAACTACTATGACCAGGAGATCATTACTGACAAACACACCACAACAGGTCTGACATCACACTTATCAACAAAACCAATAAGACCACGTTACTAATAGACATTTCCATGTCAAATATACAAAGAATCTCATTTTCACTACTGAAATCCCTTTTGCAGTACTTTTAATGTATGTTAAGATATGCAGTG
The DNA here is from genome assembly GCA_963662175.1 of Aradus depressus. Taxonomy (NCBI): domain Eukaryota; kingdom Metazoa; phylum Arthropoda; class Insecta; order Hemiptera; family Aradidae; genus Aradus; species Aradus depressus. The sequence goes on along the minus strand of OY759217.1, from coordinate 30,786,786 downwards.
GAACAACCATGTCTGCTACATCATTGCTGGGATTACACAGTTTTTTTTTTGCTTTAAAACTATTTTGTATTCGAAAATGAATTTAAACGACCAATACTTCTCCCAGCCTATTGCTCTACGCCTCTCTATTTTTTTTATACACTTGATACTCGAAAAATATTTTCTGTCTAAGGAGATGGCTTTGAGGCAGCACGGAACTATCTTATTCTTGCTTTATCACTTGGTAGATCAGAAGTATTTCTTTTGGGGGCTCGCTACTCGGCTTGTTAACTACTATATAAACACAATTGAAAGTACATGAATCTGAAAATATCTAATGAAATGAGTCTGTACTTTAAACGAGATAAGCGTTGCGAATAGTATACATCTTTCTAGAACAGCTAATTATCTGTTAACGAAATCAACAAAGAAATAATCATTATATTAATATTTAAAAACATTACCTTCACTCAATCGGTTATAAACGAAATTGCCAATATGAAGTATTGAAGCAAGAATTTTAAATATAGACGATACATCGGCTTCTGTAAATTTCAATGTTTTAAAAGCTTCCTTTAGAAAAAGTAATTCAACATTTTCATCTTTACTATTAATGACCAGGCAGCCTCCCTATAAAACAATATTTCATTATAAGCAAAACAGAGAACTACGTAAATATAATACAAGAAAAATTTTAAGGCTCACCTGGTGCAGATAAAAATAGTCTTCAGCAACGGACAGATTTAGATTTTTCTTCGACTCCTGAGGTAAACCAGCAAGCATTATATAAAAAATGTGATAGTTCCTATCGCCTGGGTTTTGAGACTTGATCCGAGACTTTTCTAAAAGGTAATGTTGAACACAAGCAGACTTCATCGTTCCGTCCGGTTCAAATAGTATCTCGATGTACTTGCCAAAACGAGATGAGTTGTCGTTCTTGATTGTTTTGGCATTTCCAAAAGCTGTAAAAAATTTAAAGCAATTCAAATTTAGAGGTAGAGAACGGTTCAAATATTCAAGAGAATGGGTACAATGGGACAGCTTGTGAGGAAGAAATCTCGTTTTTGAAGTAGGTTAGTTACTAACCGCTCAAAAAGTAACTATCAAGAGCAGAGAGAGAGCACAGCAAAGGACTATAGCAGACACTGGGGGATACGATGCTTCACATATGGTTCTAGGCAGGATTCAAGACTAACAGGAGACAGTATTTGAATCCCGAGCCTGGAGTTGGAAGTTACCGTCCCACTTGGATGCCTCTCTACTGTATTTCAAGTGGAGGTAATGAATAGAGACATAGAGGAGGTCTTCAACACCACTCCAAGCGCTTGCTGGCGCTGAAATCAGATCAAAGCTAGTAAGGGAGTGCGTAAATCAGTTAAACACCTACAAGAAAGTTGGAATCTACTGGGTTCCCGGACACTCGGGATTCAGGAAACATGGAAGCAGACCGAGGAAAGTTGAAGTCAGATGTTCTTGGATGAGGATTCCAAGCTGATGGGGATCCTGACCTCAAAAGGAGCGAGCTTCGGCAACTAACTGGAGTTCTAACAGGACACAGTCCGTTCAATGGACACCTACATATTGTAGGAGTCAAGGGCAGTCCCACCTGTAAGGTGTGGAGAAGAAGGCGAGATGGTGGCCCACTTCCTGGCTAGATATAGATATGCACCAACGAGATTCCACATTTTCGGTAAAGTTGTGATCATAGAAGAAGATTGGACCACGGGAGCATTCTTCGATTCGATAAGGGAAATGGAAGACTGGTTCCTTCGTAAACCCTACTAGAGAAGGGATAAAAGCATTGAATGCTTAGGTCCCGAGGTGCGAAGCGCCAGCCCACCACTATATATAGTTATATATACTAACCGCTCTCAAAACATGTATTACTGAACTATAAATGGTCGCGATTGTTTCGTTATAATGAGGAAACAGCCAATGTTTGAAGAAAATAAAGTAAAACGCAATCCCTTTCAACCTTAAAATCTGAATTACTTCCAAGACGAACATTCGAAAAACACATTAATCATAAAACAGCAACAATATAAATTTAAAAAAAATAATAATAAACGTACCTTCTAACAATGGGTTGGCCATTACCAATTGATTTCCAATCGTACTGTTACTACTAATAGAGGCAAAAAAGTTTATTAAAAACTTGGTACTTTCTGTTTTTCCAGAACCGCTTTCACCACTTGCAACAAAAAAAAATGTTAATAATACATAATAAATGTGTATCTCAAAGGTTCTATGTCCATTTTGGCCGAGAAAATAACACATTTATTTTTATTAGCTACCACTAGTAGCTATATCAACTAGTTCACTAGTATCATAGTATTTGTTTATCCTACGCCTAAGTGAGAACCTACTTGGGCCATGCAGCGTGGAGCAGCCCAGTATAGAGTCACTTAGTGACTAGAAAAGTACAATACTTCATTCTATAAGACCCTTCAATTGGTATTTCATTTTGAAACGTTGCCAGGTTTGAAAGGAAACTATGACATATATTATTTACAAAAAAAAATTTAAAAGATGTTGAGTTATTCAAAAGAAAACATAGTTCTGAAATTCTTTGAAACAAACTAATATTCAAGGAATATTATTGTATAATATATCAAATTAAAGCCCTATTTAAGATCTGTAAAATGAGCCCAGATCAATCCTAATAGCTGTGATACAATCTTCCGAAAAATTTGAAAAATTTTAAGTTTTCTATTCTAACAACTAACACTCAGAAAAAAAAAGAAAATTTTGAGGATAAAATTCCGACATTCATATGACCCATATTGAATAAATGGTATACCTTATAACGATGCTCTGTTTTTTAACGTTCTGTCGTAAGTTAGACAAAGCTTGAGCTCCGATGGCAAACATATGAGGCGGAAGTTGAACACGATTCTTAGCTTGGTATGTTAATATTTTCTCTTCTCTATAGATGTCCATAGCTTTAAAAGGATTCACAGCAACAAGAATATCTCCAATGTAAGTCTGAAAGGAAGAACAAGTAAATAGTATTAGAGATCAACGTCAACAGAGATACCTCAGTCAGATGGACCGTAGGGGGGAACAGACTGTGACAGCTCTCTGCTTTTATTAAATCAAATTAGCACTGAAGCTGATCTTGACTGAAATAAACTAAGGGGTGGACAACAACTAAGTGTTCTTTTATTAAATACATCACGCCCATACCAACCTCCAAAAAATCCTCAATAATAATAACCTCTTTTTGTGATTTTTGTTTTTCAAATTATTTAAATTTTTTAATTGAAAAAAAAAAAATACATATATATAAAATCTAGGAGTTGAAAACTTTGAACAATTGCCGTCCTTCGGATGGTTAAGCCATGGTCCCGAGCCTGTACGTGACCCCTATCCGAGCTGAATAAACATTTAGGACTTCCCGGGTATATTCGAGCTCATGTCCACCAGAGTGATGAAAGAGCGCTTTGGTAGTAGGCGATATTACCTCATAGTTCAAGCCCGGACGTATCACAATAACTAACTATATTTTTAATAATTTTTTTTTATATCTGTCTTAAATTATATCTATATGGTTGAAAGGAAATAATTGTCATGTTTTAGTTCGTTTTACTTCCTTCTGACGGGCCCACAGCGGGCTAGAATTGAAAAAAAAGGTAATCAGTTTTTTCTGCATAATCGTAAGAAAATGAAATTGTGATATATTAATGTTTTACATAAACACTACTTTTTGCACCATCGACCACATCGATATGTTATTACATACTTCTGCCCCTTACAGTTTTCATGATTATTTAATTTATTACAATAGTTGACAGAGACAACATTGAATAGTATAGGCACATAAGAGAATCTATTGAACACGGAGTGTGTTGGAGGAAGAATTCTCAATAAAATATCACAAATAAGCGCGAATTTAATTTTCGAAAGTTGGTAAAAACGAAGGATCCGTATAAATATGTTTTGTATTTTCGTTAGTAGTCTCTAGAAAATAATAAAACTACAGTTTTCCACAGAACCTACTACTTCGACTAGCCTGCTGTCTTTTGAAATAAATCTAGGAAGGAAAATTCAAGAAGCGTCTATTTTACAATTTAGACATAGGCTATGTTACAAAACAGTCATAAGCTATGTTAAACATAAGGTTCCGTTAGATGGAAGGAAAGAGCTTAAGATATGGAAGCCATATTTTCGCCCTGATCCTTCCCTTCCTGTAAAGATAGCGGCACAGATAAGGAGTATTGGCCAATAAGGTGTAGAGTTCCAGGGAAAAAGCACGCGGCTAGTCCTCGATCCTAATCACACATAAATATGTCAACAAAAAAAGTGACGTGTTTAATATTACTTGAACAGGCGACAGTTTCGCTAAAACTGATATAGTGCACTTAATTTTTTGAAAACTTGATTTAACTGTATCTTCAATGAAGATGCAAATACACTTGTAACCAGTCAATTTCAAAAATGAATTCGAACTTGAAACCACCTGTTTTCAACCTAAATTGTGTTAAAGTTATATTTTTTGTTTTACAATGATAGGGATTGTAGTTAGGAGTTGAAAGAAAAACAATCTCAATATTCAATGCAGGATAATTCCAAGCATCAAAATCAATCTCTGTAGTATGTACTAGTTATTTGCATATCAAATAATTAATTTCCATCAGCTTTGTTTTCAATTTTAGCCCACTATGGGACACCTCTGAGTTAACGTTCACTCGATAATTATTTATTCAATTCTTTCTCTCAGAAGTACTCAAATACCAAGTATTCGATTACCGAGTACATCAAAAGTACCAAGTACTCGATTCTTACATTGGATAGTCGAAATATCGCATATTTTCTCTCATACTATATCGCTAATCATTCCCTCAGGCAGCTCACAACGTTCAAATGGGTATTGGTGTCGTTTAGCACTCAAAAATGTATATTTAGTAATAATTACAACATAAATTAATTGATACTTACATAAATAATATCTTTTTTAAATCTTAAATGAATATTTCTTAAAATAGACTCTTCTCGAAGATCAGACAGTTGAATCATATCGTCAAATGTTTCTCTGTCGGCCGGATGTAACGGCGTTATTATGTCGTCCTTACTAACAGTTTCCTACAAAAATATTTAATTAAAACTACGTCATAATTATAAATAAATAATAAATAAAAATTTCATAGAGCTTTACTTTTTCCCCATCTACTCCAAGGACATCAACCAAAGAGTTATGAGACTTCAACACCTTCGCAGACCAAGGAATATGAAATTCTCCTTCTACTTTTGGTTTAATCCATACCCTTTCTCCCTAGAATAAAGATTTTTTACTTATTAAATTATATAACTGAGCTTCAAAAATAAAAAGAACATATGGATCATTATTGTATAAGTCACCATTAGGGCTTTGATTTGTATGCAATAAAAACAGCGAAATATGCACATATACATGCAAATATATTTGGCAAAATATGCAATTAAAAACGAAAAATATGTGAAAGGCAGCAAAGGAAAAAAGTACCTACAGGATCAAATAAACTACAGAAGTAACAAAAAATCTTTATAGACATGAAATTTATTAAATAAAAAATATGTCACTATGTATATCTACATACCTACTTTACAGAGTCTATCCTTGAGATGCAGAAAAAAACTCATGAATAAAAATATGCGAATAAGGTTCAGATACGCAAAAATATGTATTTTTAGCGACATATGCCAAAATATGCAAAATAAAACTAGCTTAAATTAAAGATAATGTTTGAACAAGATGCTGAAGTTAATAGAAAAAAATATGTTAATGCATATACATCACAGCCCTAGTCATCATTAATTTTTTTAAATGGGGAGACTTTCTGTTTTTCTCGTAAGCCATTTCCATAGATGCACGAGATAGACCCAGTGATGCGAACTACTCGTTCCACAAAGAATGCGACACAACCATTTGTGCTTAATATGCTAATAATATTGTTCTAATGCATTCTTTGAAGAATTAATTATTATTTCTTAAAAATCAAACATTCTCTAAGATTGTAAAAACAAACTGTATAATAATTAGATTTTTTTTTATAGACAATTATTTTTGTATATTCAACTTTTAGTTAGATTAAAGATGAAGGGTTAATTTCTACAATATTACATAAATAAAAATTAAATTAAATTTCAAAACAATTGAAACGTTTAGTATTTCTTATTTCAGACTCTTATTTTTTTTTTTTAAATAATGAAAAATCTGAAATTTTACTCACAATGGCTGAGGAATTTCCCAAATAAGACATCTTAATTTATGAGCGGGCAATAACAGTTTTGTAATGATTTAATTTACCGACTGATTCACTGATATAGATAATATAAAAGGTATTTTTTTTTTATCTCAGATTGATAAGAGCCTTATTGATTTTGAGACAATCCTTGACTTGTTGAGCTGTTACCTTGATAACAATTCGTAATTTGTTATAAGCGAATCATCCGTACAGACATGACGCGTAATGTTACAACACATTGTACAATTATTATTCATATTTATGTTAATATGTATTTTTCATGTATGTGATTATAGCTCAGTAGACAGCGAAATTGCAAAACTTCAAAGGGACTTTACGAAAGGAAGTAACACTTCACTACCGAGGTCCCTCTGAATTACTGCGACTTGAGCAGTTCACTGAGCTGTAATCAATGTAGAAGAAAAGTAATTCTGTGTAAGTAGAAGCTGCTTAGAGCTAGCGAAATTTCATACGATTTGGAATGAAATGTATGAAATGAAAATAAATTTTACTCTAAGACCTAGGTCCTCTAGGGGTCAATAAAAGCAAAGAAACAATAAAATATCTGTATTCTCTACAAAGTAAAAAAAAAAATTAAATTAGTGTTACAGTGGAGATAAAGAAGACAATAATAAATATAAATAAATAAATAATAAAAATAAACATTAAGAAAAAAAAAAAGTATCTACATCACAGAAGAAAATGATATATATTAAAAATAGACAAAGCATAATACATAAATAACTGACTATAAAAAAAGGGGATGATGCCCAGACAAGGTAGTAAATAAAATTAATTTCTAAAAAAATAAATATAGAAATAAAAATTGATTTTGAAGAGCGGGAAAATACGGAGGAAGGGGAATGAAAAGATAATGAGAGAGAGAGAGGATTGTTTATTGAAGAGGAATTGGAACCGAGAGGATTTAAAAGAAGCCAGGTAAGAGAGAATGCTTGAAACAAAGGTGAGAGAAATTCGAATCTCAGCCATTACTAATTATTCAAAACGCCAAAAGAGCAACCTAATTTTCTGCGATATCAGTCGAAGGGAAGGGGAAATCAGAAGAGGGGTCTCGACTTAAGAACCACTGTAATGAATGTATCGACATTAAATTTAATATTAGGATTCAGAAGCTCCTCCACTATTAATTTTTAGCCCAAACCGTCGAATGGTTTTGGAAGAACAAAAACTTAATTAATACGTTCTGGGGGACCACATTGCCGGTGATTCCATGAAATTCCTGTAAAAACTCGACCTCGAACTTCTCACCGACTTAATAACTTTAACATTCGCTTTGCATACCTGGGAAAGTAAAATCGATACTTCGAAATAAGAGAACTAGCATATTATACCGTGATTTATATATACATATATACGTATTTTGAATTTAAATTTAATGATGTTGAACCCTCAGATTTTTCACCAAAAATGCATTTGATTTACCTTAAGGTGCTTCTTAGCACTTAACTTCAATTACGCTCAACCTTAATTATATAGTCGTAGTATTATCAGAGGAAATTAATGATAGAAACACAATTTGCAGACATTTTTATTGAGCTGAGTTTACGATCCGGGCGAAGCCTTTTTCGGTTTACCATCGGACACCACTTTTTTTGAGCCGTTTTTTTCAGTGTTCTAACGTACAAACTTCGACTTTTTTTTCGATAAAAATATTCTTCAACATACAAAGAACGAAATCAAATTAGTTTTACGTCGTGAACTACGATAAATTTATTCTTACGATTTAAAAAAGCCAATGTTCATGTTTTAAAAGACCAGGAATGATTCTGTGCTCCATTTGTAAAGTACTGATGTTGAGCAGAACTGGATACCAATGGGTACAGGTTCGATTACTACAAAAAACCTATTCGAACCTATATACACAGGTTTTAAAAAGAACTTTTGTATATAAACAAATGAGCAAAAACATTTTTTTTTTCTATTAAAAATAATCCAAACTAATGGTACATTTTTAAAGCTTTCAAAAGTATTCTCATTGACATCCTATGGATAAGTTCCGTGAAACCCGATTTAAACATTTATTTTTTTCTCTATCGCTAAGAGTGGCTTGCCAGTCGTAAAATAGATCGATCAAAATAGATATGTCGTGAAAATTTAAACACTATTTTTATTTATCAAGGTTATCATTCATTATCAATATTATTTGTATTCTTATTCAGGGTCGGAAAAACTTGTGACCTATTTTGAAATAAGACTACTCCTATATCGAAATGGGCTACAATATATTCAAATGTTGATCGAGGAAAAAAAAAGTATCACATTTTACGGCGGAACTTCGAGCCCATCTACTCAGTCCAATTTATTAACTCTTATACAAATACATAATAATACTGTACAATATTTAAATTTTAAATTACTTCAAAGCAAAAAATTGTCTCATAGCCATTGCCGCTTTGCTCCGAAAAGAAATGGCATTTTTTTGTTCCTTGGGCATCTCATCATATGTTACCTCATAACCCTTCGGCAAAAAACAGGCATCCCAACCGAGGTCCTTCGGGCCTCTAGGTGTAACAATTTCGCCTGAAATAAATAAATATAAAATTGAACAAAAAAGCAAAATTCTATTAAAGCTTATTTTTTTCTTCATTACTTAAAGGAGGGAGATTCAGATCATATTAGGGTCCAAGACATAAAACGGGAATAGCTTAAGCCTATAAACAAGTGTTTTTTCTTTCTTTAAAACTTGCAATATTTTTATTGATTTTCCACAACAGAACCGTGAGTTTACCATAAAAAAACAAATTGATTATGAATACTTCTCAGCCAGTTTATCAAATTAACACGTTCCCTATGGCAAATTTGGCTGTTTGGAGTTCGAAGTGGAGAAAAACTGGGTTGTGAGTTAATTTTGAGCAGGAGTATATATATATATATGAATTGTTACCCTCTGTTTTTCCTTGGAATATCAAAACCTCACCCCCTTCACCATCAGCGTACGCAATAGTACAAACAGCTGTAGCTGATTTATCTTCCCAGCCCTTTAGAAGTCTGTATAAACCTTCTGGTCCTATTGTATCCGCAAACCATTTGATGTAAGGCCCTGAAACAAAAAGATTTATTTTTATACATTATTTTAAAAAATTAAAAAATATAATTTAGTGTTTATTGTAATTCCTACAATAGCAAAAAGCCAGAGACATATTTTTTATCGTTTCATAATTCATGAAGCGACAAGAGTCCATCCGTATTTTGTAAAATTAGGTAACAATGTTTTTAATCAAGATTCAATTCCAGGTTTCATTCGGTCTTATCCCCCTGGAATCATTATCCACAGTACGGTAAGAATTATAGTACAATTTTGCTCCTTGTGGGGAAAGATAAATTTGTAAATCCTAACTAAAATATACAAATCTCACTCTCCAGGCATGTCCAAGCCAAGAGCGTGAGATATTAACACCATTTGTTCTATAAAGACAGTCTAAGAGACACCTTGCAAATTTTCAGGGTCCCGGGAAAACGTGAGGAAAAGATTTATTTATTTTTTTTTTTCATCTTTCGATTCGTAGGAGTCGGAAAACATGAAACTCCGAAAATATAAAAACTCAATATGTGATAATAATAAGGATGTTTGAGACGAGATTTCTCAAAAGAATTAATAACTATTTTTTTTCATAAATCAAGAACATGTTACCTATTAATGTCAATGGGTTATCCATTAGCGACAATAGCTGGTTATTATCAGTGCCGGATTAACCTATAAGCAAACTAAGCCATTGTTTAGGGCATCACGTCTCGGGGCACCAAGTCCGCAATGCTATTTTTGAAATAGTTGTTTATTTAAATAGTTAATTATTTCACAATTTTTATTTTTATTTTCTCGTAAATCTGCTATCATTTTTAATTAGAAATGGAACTAATATGTCAGTATATAATAAATCATATATATGTCAGTCTGGCTCTCATCCTGCAGGCTCAGGTCATCCCCCCGGGGCATCCTAGACTGCGAACAGGCGAGTAATCCTGCTGACACCAGGAAGGACACATAAAGATAGCCGGTAAGTTCATTCTCTGGAGCCATGGTAGGCTAGAGCATAGAGCTTTGGTCACATGGTCCCGGTTTGGTTGCGGGTTCGAATCCCGTCCTGCAGTGAGTTTTATTTCATAGATAGAACTCCCTCCAGGGGCCATCGATGTTGTAAATAACTAGATAATACAGTTATAAGAGACATGGCTAATATGCATCGTACATAATGCCAATATATGTTGATACATTAGTGAAGGATGGGATGACTAAACATCAGCTAAACCTAGTCGAGGCACTTATATATTTATATATCTGAAGAAAAAAAAAGCCTTGAACAATCCTTGGTCATCGCCTCTCCAACAATTCATTACATATTTACAACTTTTCGGCTGCTGCACAGTCGCAAATAGACAAAAAAACGTAAAATGCAACATTCTTAGTAAATTATAAGAGGGAAATAAATTAACTACCTGGTAAATCTCCAAGAGCTCTAAAACAAAGACATGTATCTTCAACAATCACTGGGCATTGTACTATCTTGGCGGCTTCCAGACACTTTTTCTTGCACACATCAATTATTTCTCCTTGTAATTCGGGCAAATCAATATTTTTATGAATAAGCTGTAAATTAACAAATCAGTAGAATTAACAAAGACATTGAATTAGGCTGACAAAACTATTACATACAAAAATACATACTTCAAATGGAACTGCGCTTCCAAGAACTGACTTCACTTCTTCAAATTTATGTTTTCTCCCGGTAACAAAAACGACAGTTTCTGGCATTACGAACCATATATTTAATACTAGTAGTAACTTCGTCCCTCTCCAGACCCCGGCTAGCAATATAGTTGTATTAAATATATGTAATAACCTGCCGGTAGGTTACAACAATTCGGCGCTAGTAGCAATCTGTAGTTCAAAAATAGATAGATAGCAGCACTTAGAAACAATTTTATAACAGTTTGAACTAACCAGTTATCATTTGGACTCAGTTCATGAGCATATATTTGTTATGTCGGTTTACTCAGTAGTTAGAAAAATGTATTCGATACTTCTGAAAGAATCGAATCGAAGAAATTGTTGTAAATTATCAGTATATCATAGTGCATCTAGAAATTTTTCGAAGGGTAAAGCAGAGAAAAGTGGAAACATTCGAGAAACATCCTTGTCGATCAGTAGTCGGTTCAATGTCCACACTGGTAATCATCCTCTTTGTAGTCTAGAAGAAAATGAATCATTTTGCCAGTATTATAATTCAAATGAAAATGCCGATTCAAAAGCAATTAATAATTTACAAGATAAATACCATACAAAAGTAATGGATTTTTCTGATATTTTCAAGGTCGGTGGGTAGTGTTTACCTATAATATTACTTTATGAAGCTTGAATTACACCCATTAGATGTTATGTTGCTCTTTGTTCACTGCGCCCATCCATGAGCCAACTTGTAATATTCACTCATATAAACGTTGAAAAATCGTTTTATTTGGTGATATTTTATATAAACATAAAAAAATGTTTTTTACAGTGTTCAGAAGATGAAATATGTCATTTATTTTTGAAGTACAACTTCTTAACAAGATCCAAGTCTTCAACTCTCAGAACTAAAGTGGATTTTTTATTAAGTAAGCGAACAATTTAGGAGTAAGTACATTATATGAAAATGAAACAACAAATTGAAATATGGATTTGAACTAAACAATTAAACTTTAGTCCCTATGTCCGTCTCGAATCATTGTTCCCTTCCTTTTTCGCTGTCCCTATAAAATAAATAGATATATTTAAGAGAATCTTTGATTATTCTTGACATTATTTTATTTTTTTGTTCCTATAGAAGAGGGGATTAAGCTAGATGTGCTCAAAAATGATCTTCATGTATTAACTTATACTATATCAAAACTCAACGAAAGAATAGATTTGTTGAAAGAACTAAACGTTGTCCCAATCAAAACATGGATGCTCCGATGTAAAAAAGAAGTAGTCTTAAGGTAAATTTTAACTAAGAAAACACCATGAATAATATTTTCTTTTATGATGACACAATTTTGAAAGTATGAGCAAAATTAGGTGTGTCCAGTACTCTCGTTTTATTTTTCTTATACGCCCGGACATGTATCATACTGTTGTTTATACTGAAATATTTTGATTTCATTGGTTGATGGTCAAGGTCTAACTATGACGATGTGTGTATATTATTATTAATAATAGTTCCGATTGTATTCGGTGATAAGTGGTTGAGAACTCTGCATGAAAGTTGATATTTGTGAAAATGTCTAATCAAAAGACAAATGACAGCTTAATAAATTGTTTAATTTTATAACTTAAAAGTTTTGAAAAACAGTAAAAGAATGAATGCGTAGTTAGTGCCCGGGTACGTATCACTAACTAGAACGGTCAAACCTATATGTAAGGAGAGTTGCAATTTAAAAATTACGTGGAAATATTCCGAAATTAAATTTATTTGTCATTGTTTCTAGCACTAACGGTCGCATAACTACAATTTGAGTGAATGCATAGTTAACGCCCGGTCATGTATCACAATAACTAACTAGAACAGTAAAACCTACATATGTATATATAAGCAATGTTGCAATTTAAACATTGAAAACCAGTCATTACATCATACCTCTTCCGTAAAATATTTAGGATAAACCCTCCTAGTCAGCCGACTTGGAACCCTCAAACACGGACGACACGACTCACTACACCGGCGACTATTTTACAATATTTTGAATGGGCGTTCTAAATTATCTACTCGACAAAAACTGAATTGTTACACCTTTCTTCTCCGACCTCTCTGGACCTATGTCTTACCGATATATAGTACATCCAAGACTTCGAACATCCAAAGAATACAGGTATTTCAATCCAAGACTCTCCAACTGATCACGCAATGCCCACCATACGATTTCGACAAGATTTTACGCGACTTGAACATCACAACCATAATTACACACTTATACCCATCGTTTCTACACCAAAATTTACTTAGACACCACTCCGGAGGTTCGCAAAATTTTAAATCCAAATTCACCCCACAATCCCTTAAGAAGATTAAAAAGAGGCATAGAGATCTGTTATGAGGTGATGCCATGAGGATTCACCGCTGGGTGTTTTTCCTCTTTCAAGCCTTTTATATCATTTTTATTTTATGTATAGTATATGTCAGGCCAGCCGTTGGTTATGCATTTTTTGTATAGTTGTGGCTTCAGATAAATTTAAAAAAATATATATTCCTGTCAATCAGAATATTCTTTTTATAGAACCTGCGTAACATTTACATTTCTTTATGTTTTAATTTTGTTGTATTACATATTCCGTCTGTCCATCAGAATTTTCATATTATAGAATATATTTATTGAGTCGACCTATATACAGGGTGTAACAAGTCGAGAGGGCGATACTGAGGGATCTTATAGTAAACTTAATTCTGAACAAAAAAGTTCCTATAAACATAGGTCCGCAAATGCTTTGTTTAAAAGTTATAATCAAAAAACTGCAGGGCAAAGAAAGAAATACCTGCGATTGGTATAAGGGATTTGGATCTGAATAGGGTTCAAGGTTCAATGCCATTCATGTTTATGAATGTTGGATTCTACTTCAATGCAACTAATCTCATTTATTGTGAATCAGTTTTGCATAAAATGCAGCGAATGTTCACCGCTATCTCCTTTCGCCAATATTTCTTCCTGCCCGATTCAATTCGGATGCAATGCTAAATCTATTGGAAAATGATCTAGTGAACATCCTCGAGGATATCCTATTGAACCCGCGAGTACATTGTTGGTTTCAAATGGATGGATGCCCAGCACATAATGGCAGAGTCATTCGTGATTGGATGGACAGAAATTATTCAAGGAGATAGATTGGACGCTTTGGACCAGTAAGATGGCCTGCAAGAAGTCCCGACTTAACGCCCATGGATTTTTACGTTTGGGGGGCGTTAAAAACTAACGTTTATTCGCAATCTGTAAACACTAGGGAAGAACTGGTTGAACGGATTCAGAGCGCTTGTGACGAAATGAGAGGACAGGAGCAAGAGGTACTAACAGCCATAAATTCAGTTGCCCGGAGGTGTCAATTATGTGTACGACAACAGGTAAGACATTTTGAACAATTATTGTAGTTACTCTTAACTTTCAAGTGATTAGTGTTGTATTAGCGTTTTCTGATTATAACATTTAAACAAAGCATTTGCGGACCTATGTTTATAGGAACTTTTTTGTTCAGAATTAAGTTTACTATAAGATCCCTAGGTATCGCTCTCTCGACTTGTTACACCCTGTATACAGTTTTGACTCGGTGTTTGAATATAGAAGTATAAATTTTCTGAATATTATTGAATAGTTACCATACAGAACAGATAAATTATAGGTTGTTGGCCCTTTTATAATTTTTGAATCGTTAAACTGAAATATAATTTGTGTCTTACGTTAATGTGAGTGCTTCCCGAAACTTCTATAATTGCTAATCTTTAAAAAATAAAAATGGAGAAGTGATACTGTGATAAATATGTAGTAATATTATTGTAATATTGAGTCTATAATTTTCCAGAACATGGAAACACAGAGAACACAATCGAGCAGCCATGGAACCCTACTCAAGTTTGACAGACTTTCTTTGTCAGCGTCTTCTCATGTCGGAAAACCAGATCTCTTCCTTCGCCATCAAACATCCTCCAGTTATGAGAGTTCAAATTGCCAAATTGAAAGAAATTCTGGACTTTTTATTTTTAGAAGGATTCACTGCTGCCCAAATTTACCATACACCAAGGATCCTTTGTCACAGTATGGAAACTATTCAAGTAGGTAATTATAGTTATTTATTTTCTTGTCAGGTAGTAAAAAATATGTATACTATAAAAGATCTTAGCGGGTAAGCATGGTCGGTCTGGCTGATATTAGCAGGTAAGTTGGCTATTAACGTAAGATGTGACACTTGACAAATAATACACCTTTTATGTAACTTGATTAAAATTGGTATATACAAAAACATATGTGTACAAAATCGTGGGTGAATCACAGGTGTACTTCCCCAGCTCTGATTAATCAATTAAGTTTTTGCTCTCCCTCTAAGACCAACCGTTTTGGCTAAAAAATAAATAGTTGACTTACACTTGGACTTGTGAATCCTCATACTAAACTTCGAGTCGATACATTTATTACAACGGCAGTTATTAGGATATTTGTGTTAAGCCACCCCAAATGACACCCCTTTCCTTTTGGCCGATTTGACATTATATCAATAGTTGTCATCCTTCAGTTGAGCACCTCCGATTCCGCGGAAAATTAATAGTGTATAAAATTCTGTGTCGATACATTCTTTCCAGCGGTAGTTATCTTTTCACTGACAAAAACATGAAATTCCGATGAAGACTCAACATCGAATTTCTGATCGATTACATAATTTGCTCGATAGTAACTATGCACGTCGTCAGACGGTGCTAATGGCATTTCTCTCGCGATTATTTTCTAACACTTCTCTCTTCTGTATTTTTATTTTTTATGCAACATTAATATCAAAAAAATGAATATTCTTGATTAAAATAACTCGAAAACTATACAAGATCATTAAAATTAACCTAAAAAAATAAATACATTGCCCATTGAATGTTTGTTTATTTTTAGGAAAGACTTCAAGCTCTTCGAAGAAGGAATTTTGAACCCTATTCTTTAGCAGTACTCTGCAAAAGTAAAAGGAAATTTATGAACATACTGAGGCAATTAGACAGTTCCAAACAGGAGCAGTAACTGGCCAAAAGTGTTCTTTGCCTGTTTCCGTAAGTATAATACCCAGCTAAATAAATAACTGTGATCGGTGAAGGAACATTATGTATAAATATAATATAGGGCGCCGGTAGCTCAGTGGTATGCGTGCTTACCTTCTGAGCTCAAGAACGTGGGTTCGAAACCCGACCGAGGCCCTTAGTTTATTTTATCTGGGAGGTAAAATTAACTTAAGCACGCCGTCCTTCGGATGGGACATTAAGCGATGGTCCCGAGCCTGTACGATGTCAGGTACTCGTTAAAGACCCCTGCCCTAGGTGAATAAAAATTTAGTGTAGGCAAATTTCAGGACTCCCGCAATAGAGTCGGGCTCATGTCTACCAGAGTGACGAAAGAGCGCTCTGGTAGTAGGCGATATGACCTCGTAGTTAAAGCCCGGGCATGAGTCATAAAACCTAACTTATAAATATAAATAAATGAATATATATATCTAATAGTATATCAGAAATATACAAACGAACAATAACCTGCTAAAAATTCACTTGAACATCTTAAGAACAAGAACTGATATTTGATAAGGAGTATTCTACTGATGTTGAAACGCGTGTTTTCAGATCATTTAACGCTCTTCTGAACATGAAACGAAGGAGTATTAAATTAAAGTTTAGGAAACGGTGATTGATGAGATAGTTAACAAAAGGAATTTTAAAGTCATTTATATATATATATATATATATATATATATATATAAAATCACCGTTTCCTAAACTTGAATTTAATAATCCTTTTATTTTTCATATGCAAAAGAGCGTTAAATAATCCAAAAACACTCTAGGAATAGATAATTAAAATGCACAATTTCTTTGTCAAACTTCACTATATATTCTCAAATACTCAACTAGTTTCGCCGTGTTAAGGCATTATCAAGAGTCACTTACAAGCATTTTAATTATCTATTCCTAGAATGGAGCTTCACAAAGTAAATCTGGAAACCATAAATTATTCCAAAAACACTCGTTTCAACATAAGTAGAATACTCCTTATCAAACATCAGTTATTATTCGTAAGATGTTCAAGTGAATTTTTCGCAGGTTATTGTTAATTTGTATATTTCTGATGTATTCAATTTTTTGCCGCTTTGCGTCTGGTAATAAAGACAATGAATAACTCAGTGGCAAACATAGGTTTTTACTTTAACAGCTATACGAAGTATAGCGGAAGTCACGTATTCGACCCCCACTTCCCTTTGTTCGATTTGGCTGAAATATCTATACAATTCTATCAGGAGTTATCGTATTCAGAAATATCGATACGATTCTACCGGGATTTATCGTATTCACAAGCATAAGGCATTTTTTCATTACATATTTTAAATCTGGAGGTTGGAAAACATGAAATTTCGTTGAAAACTCCACATCGAATTTCTGACCGATTACATAATTTCCCCTATACTTCGTATATCTGGAGAATTAATAAATAGCACTTTCTCTTGGGAAGGAGATTACTGATTAGAGATCACACAGAAAAGGTTTAATAACGGTCTGTGAGGTTAGAAAAAGAGTCTGGTTACTCCAGCCGTACGATATAAATAAGTGATTTTATACGTTTTTATTTTTTTATTTTAGTTATCAGACGTAAAGTTTCCCGAACAACGTCTTGTGACCTGCTATATGTCACCAGCTAGACGAGGAGAATGAAGAGGGAGTCGGTAATGAAGGAGACTGATGCAGAACAGCATCAGACAGATGCCTTTTTTTGTATGGATTGACTATATTATCGTATTATACGATAGTTTATTAAAACATTTTAATAAAATCATTTTCCAATGTTGTCCATACACCTTGTAATATGGAAATATTCACATTTGAGGGTTCCGTTTTGGATAAGTCAAATGGTTTTTGTTTCCACCAATATAATTTATGTTCAATTATTTGCTGAAATCTTCAAAGGCTCAAATCGTTCTGGAACTACAACCGCTCACTGCTGCCCGAGTTTCTTCACCTCATTTCTGGACCCTACGTGTCAAACGCGGGGGCGTCTTAGCCGAGCAACCGTCAAATTATTGCAAAAATTACACACTTGTAAGCCTTATAACTCCTGAAGAGCACCGGTTTGAGTTCGATGGATTAAAAATTCTATGGCAGAGTGAGCTCTCTCAAACGCGACCACTCCCGCTCGGATCGACAATGTACTGCCGAGCTACACCTCAGTGAATGCCGCGCGCGAGGCTAAATTCGTCTAGCGTGGCGCGACAACGCCGCCATCTGCGCACGCGACACATGCGTAATCGAGTAATGGCTTCTTTCTTCTACACGACACCAAAGTAAGACTCGCGGGTAGTACAGTTACAAAAATGTAAGCGATTTAGTGTTACATGCCGTTTTAGTAAGCGACCACCTACTGACCGAAATTCAATACGTTTCATGTCAAAATTCATTACAATTAGAGTTTTTGTGTTAAGCCTCCCCAATTTTGTTTTTATTTTGGGAATCAGGAGGCCGGAAAAACATATAATTTCGTTGAAAAATCCGCATCTTTTTGACCGATTACACAACTTCCCCTATACTTCGTATAGCTGGGGGATTAAAATATTGTCTTTGGCAATTATACGTACAGATTATTTAGTAAGAAACGGTGTTTGAGAATGTCTCCTAGATAGGTGGATAATATGGAAACGAGAAGCAATTAATTGTTATAACATGCTTCTATAGTATATGTTGATATTTAGCAAGGAAATCCATTTAATATAATTCTGAATTTAACATGTTTATTTTTTCCGGAATGGGATGTCATAAATAAATTATTCTTAATAATAATAAATTCATTTATTTGTATTCTATAAATTATTTCATTCTTTGAAAATAAGAAATTAATAGTTTTATACAAATCAGAAATGCTATCCGCAAGCCTAAGATAAAATATTCAAAGGATATTATTCCTTATGGCTCCTCCCAAATTCAAATCTCTGAATCCCGGTGACTTTTTAATTATCGAAAAGTTTATTTGAAAAAAAAGGGGTTCGTATACGAAAGATATTCACTGGTTTGTTTCTTCGTGGTCCCCCAATTTAAAATAGAAATAGTATAACAATAGTTATTTTTAGAAGATATAACCTCTCTTAAAGGTTTTCGTCTTTCTTTCTCTTTAAGACACTTCTCCCTCTTTATCTTGTCTTAAAGCATTAAGCAGTATTTGAAGAAACTACTCTCTTCCTGATATCTAACATTTTCTGCAGAAATAGTGGAAAGCTTGTTAAAAAATAAAGAAGAAAATATTGTTTATTTCACAAAATATATATAATAATATATGGGAGTACTTTTTCGGTATTGCTACCATCTTCAGCCATGACTTATCAAATACTGTATTTGTGGCTGAAGATGGTAGCAATACCGAAAGTACTCCCCACATTTTACTATCTATATTTTTTGAAATAGTCAATGTGTTAAAAAACTTTCTTTGTTCTTTATTTTTGACTCTTGAACTATTGAAAACATTTACTCTCTATATAAGACAAGAGGAGAGAAGTATCTTAAACATTCTGCTCTTTCTCTTCTCCTTTGAAGACATTTTCTCTTTATGGTTGCAATAAAAAAATATTTATGTGTTCACTTTTGATGAATAAAGAAAGATTTAAGTATGGGAGAAGGGGCGCAAAAGGAATAACACCCTATTAAGGACAACAAAAGTTAAATATATATATATATATATATATATATATATATATATATATATATATATATATATATAAACAATCTTACATATTTTTGCATTTGATGCCGAAAATTTTACTGTTATGTTTTATTACATCTTGTATAAAAAGAACAGCTGAAGATCGCCTAAACTATTATAAGGTAACAAACTGCTGGATCCTGGAGATCAGTGTACAGTGATCAACTTTGATTTGGTAGACTCAGACATAGAGTTAAGTTGTATGAAGAGAAGAGCTGAGGAGACTCTTCCCTGAAGATCGAACTGACTCACATCATGGCACCATTCCACTCTGCCCCATTGTCCAGTCTGAGAAACACACAAACACAATATCTGACAAAGTATCTGGAAGGTGCTCATATTGGTTTATATGATCCTCATGTCATAAAATGTAATTATGGAGGGGAAAATTACGAAATTATTGTAAAGGTAGGACATTCTCAACTCTTCAAGCAAAACTTAACTCAGTTATGTAAAATATTTATCGATAAATAGTGATACATATTTTTCCTTCTTTCAGTGAGTGTTACTCTAACTGGCCATTGGTGATTTCTTTTATTGAGACTCAGTTGAGGTTATGTTAACGATAATTTGTTACGTTTAGTACTCAGTAATTGTTGAGCACTGCCGTGGTGTCTTGTAGCAAGAAGAGCGATGCCAGCCTAAAATCTTATGATCCTAGCGAAATCTAGCGGATTTTCAAACATCTATTATATTTAGTGTTTAAGCAAGTACATAGATCGAGAGAATAAGTTGATGGCAACACTGGAATTAATTCGCCTTAAGTAATGTCTCGAAGGAGACGTTCAGACTTAAGATACAACAATACCGGTATACCGGGGTTGCAGTCCCAAGCCTGTACGATATCAGATACCCTACCCTAGGTGAATAAAAATTTAGGGTAGGCAAAATTTAGTATTCCCATAGTAGAGTCGGACTCATGTCCATCAGTAACGAAAGTGCGCTTTGGTAGTAGGCGATATGACCTTGTAGTTGCCCGGGCATGAATCGTAATAACTAACTATAAATATTAATACAATAAACACCTGGTATTCTTCTTCTAATTTTGACAAGAGGACAGCTTGCTCTACAGACAGCCTTCGGTCCACACAGCACAGCGTCAGGATGAGTGACTTGAGGGCGTCAACAGCAAACAAAAACCCTGAAAGTTAATATCACCTCACTAAACACATGAACAGTTCAGTAGATAAAAAGTAAAGAAAAAACGTATGTTTTTAAAACATATTGTCTATTTCACAAAATGTATATAATATGGTACACTCGGTATTGCTACCATCTTCAGCCACGACTTAACAAATACCAAATGGAAGTTCAACCAGTTTACAATCCAAACGGTACCCATCCTTCAGCCCCCACGGGGTTTTTCTTGTCCCTGCTGTACAGTTATGTCTTAAAATATTGAAAACATTCAAAATAAAATTTCGTCTCAAATTGAAATGTTAATAAAGAATAAACATTTTGAAATAGTATGTGCTGAATAAAATACAAATATATATTAAATAAATCAACGATGAGAATAATAAATATATGAAAAATATATAGATATATTTATATTTCATATATATGTGTATATATATATTTTTTTTTTTTTTTTTTTTTTTTCATATATTTATTATTCTCATCGTTGATTTATTTAATATATATTTTAACATTTCAACATGAGACGAAATTTTGTTTTTAATGTTTTCCATATAATAGATTTGACTTTAATTGTTGATTTTGAACTAAACACTATTTCGATTTAGATGAACTGATAGTTGAATATTATTTTAATTAAATCATTAGATAATAAAATTTACCATGTAATGAGCTGTAATTGAAGGACATGAGGTGCCTCTGTATGACATCTTTAGTCCTAGTAGGAATATCAGTGCCGACCATGTCTCGTGTAGGCGATATTTCAACTTTGTATCTATCACAGAACCAGTCAACAGCAGGCTGCCATTCTTTCAATTGCAAAGCGTGCACCTCGTCGTTCTGGTGAATAAAAACATTAATGTGACTAAATGTAATCTAGCGTAAGTGTGTAGCATGAAGCTATTCCACCAAGTAAGTTTTAATTAAAATCTCTGAAAAAAATTAAAATTTCTATCTGTTGTGGACAACGATCACAACAAGCCTACAGAAGTCAGACAGAACTTATATTTTTTTTTAAATTCAGTAAAACTGAAAAGCACGGCCAAGTAAGGTATATACTGTATTCGTAAGATAAATATTGTATTTATATTGCAATATTATAAATATTGCTCCGCTCGCTCAGAGATTTGCGCTTCATATATGTATATGATATAATAATATATATTAAACAATTAATTAACAGTTAGTAAACTGGACAGGTTTGAACACGTAATAACATAAACTTTTCTCACGTTTTCCTTATTATTATCAATTCCTGAATGTATTTTATTGTTGCTGTATTTTTTTCGTTATCGTTATAATATTGGGTTATTTTTTATTATGTATATATTTTTTTTTTTTTTGTCCTAGATCTTTGCATATATATACATGATATGTATTATACATTTAAAAAAATTCATATATTAACATTGATGACGTCATTCGGACTCTGAAAAGGAAAAAGAAAAATGTAATTTTTTGCCAATTTTGACCCTTCGAAACTTGGTCAAAAATGATTCTTTTTGGCTACTTTTTTTTTTATTTTGTTCACCTCGGAGTTCTCCAGACGGCTATGTCGGAAAAAACATCATTTTGTTAATGAATAATATACTTTTTTCTATGCAAAAAATGGTATACGAGAAAAGTAACACAGCAGTGTCTTTCGACATTTTTTCCGGACTTGGTCTCCTGATAGATTTAGTGGAAGTTTTCTAAATACGAAACAGATAAATTCTGCAGAGTAAAATTTAGGGTAATCAATGACAAAAATGTCTATGCAACATATTCGTACAGGACTTACTGTTTTATGTCATAGAAGAAAAAAGCAATATAATTAAAAATATCGTCGATAAATCACCGCCTTTGTACTCCCTCAGCACTGATTAATCAATTAGGTTTCCCTATAACGCCAATTAATTGTTCGTTAGGCCTAAAAATAAATATTCGACTTATATATTGGCTTATGAATCCTCAAACTAAACTTTGTGTTCATACATTCATTACAACGGCAGTTATTGGAGTTTTTGTGTTAAGCCTCCCCCCATTCCCTTCGACCGTTTTGCTGAAAATCGTGTCGCCCTCATGTGGTTCTGGATATACATATAAAATTTCGTGTTGATATACATTCTATCGAGAATCATCGTGATGACATATACACATACAAAAATGTTTTTTTTTTTTTTCTTTTGAACCAGGTCGGAAAACATGAAATTCCTTTGAAAACTCAGCATAGAATTTTTGATCGATTACGTAAATATCCCTATACTAGGACAGCAAAATCAAATATATATATATATATATATATATATATATATATATATATATATTTAATATTTTTCATATTGTTTGGACTTTATTAAACCTTTTTTTTTTTTTTATCTTTATTTATGAACAAATCCTATCTCCACACCATATCCTGTTGTTCTCTCTCATATGAACAACTTGTCTTATCGACATCCTGCAGCTGCAACCATATCCTGTTCTGAACAACTTATGTAACTTTGGCCATTTTCGGTAGCCAAGACACATTCTTTATGGTGGTAGTTTGAAACCGTCTTCCAAGTAGACAGATATTAGGAGAAAGGATAATAAATTCAGAATATAGAAAAAGTATTTATTATACATAACATATATTTGCAATTTTACAAAGTATTCCCAGAAGAGGGTATAAGAACAAACATAACTATACATTATATACAAGAATAAAAGATTTATTAAAAAAATTATCTTCAGCAGAGGTTTGGGACAAGATTTACAATAATAGTTTGAAACAATAATAGTTCAGGTCAGCAGGGTGAACATATCTGCAAAAGTTGTTCTAAGTGAACAATTTTCGGGTCGGCGGACTAAAGCACATAAGTCAAAAATATCAATTTTGTTTTGTTCTTTTTCACATAAGTCAACTTACATAATGTTTACACTCTAAAAATGTACTAAAGTACATACTTTAGTACATTTTTAGAGTGTAAACATTATAGAGGTTGAAAAAGAACATTTCCGGTATAGGTGGCATTGGATGGAAACTGACATGTTTTGAGTTGAAAAAAATAAATTAAATAAAAATCAATTTTTTGACTTATGTGCTTAGGTCCGCCGGGCCTATAACTACAAAATAGCTCCAGCAGAAGTTTAAGATAATAATTGCGAAAATAGCTCCATCAGTGGCTTCAGCTGTATTAATAACAGAGTGACAATATATTTACAATTAAAACTGACATTATTGTAGAGATATTGTGAAATAATTCAAATGAACTTGAATGAAATAAAACTAGTTTATTTGTGGTATTGTCTAATTTCACATAATATATATACATGGGAGTACTTTCGGTATTAAGCATAAGCATAAGAGATGCTTTCGGCTGAGGATGGTAGAAATACCGAAAGTACTCCCATGTATATATATTATGTGAAATTAGACAATACCACAAATAAACTAGTTTTATTTCATTCAAGTTCATATTTACAATTATTACAAAAATAGTTCCAGCAGGGTGAACAATATTTAAAGAATATATAAACAACAATGATGGCCATCATATATTAACAAAAAATTTACAAATTAGGGGGCGTCCTTATGGCCTATGGCAAGTATGGAAATACCAACTGACAAGTCTCTTATCGTCATGGGGGATAGCGACAATTTATTAATTGTCTTTGGAACTTATTGTGTTGCATGGAATATGCCTTGTTGTTGAGGATTGTAGGCATTGTACATAGTCATTACATGTTATATACTTGTTCAAAGCAGCCGTCTGAACCCTCTTGGCACGCTCCTTAACCACACCAGCTATTAACATTGCATACATTTTTGCACGTAGCACAACAAAATCAATTCGATCGATGATTTGCCCCATGGTCTCGTCCTCAAACCGACCAACAACCTTTTCATTGTCCATCAGTTGTAGCATGTCAGAGTAAAGGTCGTCTGTTAGTATTCTGTAAATAAAACTTACATGATCGTCCATCCTTAAGTCACCATCGTTTCGAACTGTATAGTAGGTCAAACACCTTTAACAGATAACAGTTCGTCCATGGTCTTTGGTGATCTTAGTGTGCATAAGCCTTTCAAAAATTTTAATATAGACTTAATGCTACAGAAGCCCATTATATGTCAGTAAAAGGTCACGGTGTTCTGATTTTTCATTGTCAACAATTTTGAGGGGATAGACAGTATATTTTTCGTCCAGACCAAAAATATTTATGGATATGTTGTTCAGGCCAGTAGCTTGAGCTACCTCGCCGATTCTGGGCCATCTCAATTCCAAGTGTGGATCAGAGATGGCATTGTTTATTTCAGGCTTAGTATAAATTATTTATTGTTGGTAGACCTGTTTAGTCTACCCCTCCCCTCCAAATTGTTGATCAGGTGAGGATTAGTATCGTATTGGATTAGTAATCCTAAGTAATCGTATAGTTGTCTCCCCCTGAGGTAGTTCTAGTCTCCTTATCGTTACCTCCCCCTGAGGCCCCAGTAGTTCTAGTCTGCTCCCCATTGCCTACAAGGCCCCAGTACCCTCCGTACTCCTAGTCTGCTCCCCGTTGCCTACAAGGCCCCAGTCGCCCTATCGCTACCTCCCCCTGAGGCCCCAGTAGTTCTAGTCTGCTCCCCGTTGCCTACAAGGCCCCAGTACCCTCTGTACTCCTTAGTCTACTCCCCGTTGCCTCCAAGGCCCCAGTACCCTCTGTACTCCTAGTCGGTACCCTTTGTACGCCGTTTGGGTGGTGATCCATCACAAGCTGCTTCGTGACGAAGTTGGTTATGTATATTTGTAAAGACTGTATCACAATGCCGACATTGCCCAACATATATTTGGCCAAAAATCTCCTCATGAAGTAATCGGTTTTTAATTGAACCAATAGCATTTCCACACTTGCCACATACCTCAGAGGCAGCTTGGTCAAATTGCTGGGTAGACACACACGTATTAGCATGGGCGTCACACTCAGTGGCCACCTGGAAGACCGTAACGCAGTGAGCTAGCTGGGCGAAGTTCTTCGAAGGGAGGTTACAACGCCGCAATTACGTTCATATCGCTTGAAGTTATCGGATCGCGTGAAGGACCGATGCCATTTTTCACAGTTCGTTTTTGCCTAGGAGTTTAAAACAAAATTATTTAAAATAATGTAAACAGAAAAATTATCGTAAACGGAAATAAAACCACATAAAGAGGAGGAACCACAATAACAGATTAAACCCACATGAATGATATAAGAGGATATATAAACCCTAGGCAGTCATTTGATAAGACAGTTTCCCAACATGATCCATCACGTACGTTTTATATCAAATTTTTAATAAATTTATTTATTAATTTTATATATTGTCACACTGTTATTTATACAGCTCACGCCACTGCTGGAGCTATTTTCGTAATTATTATCCTAAATTCCTGCTGGACGTATTTTGTAATTGTTCACTTTTGCAGATATGTTTACCCTGCTGTCCTGAACTATTATTGTTTCTAACTATTATTGTAAATCTTGTCCCAACCCTCTGCTGAAGATATTTTTTGTAAATCTTCTATTCTTGTATATAATGTACTCCCCCTCTTCTGGGAATACTTTGTAAAATTGTACATATATTTTATGTATAATACATACTTTCTTATATATTGTGAGTTTATTATCCTTTCTCCTAATATTTGTCTACTTGGTGGACAGTTTCAAACTATATAACTACTTATACTTGCATGGGAATGAAAGAGAAGTGTGTCCGTCTCGAGGTAACTTAGAACCTTATCCACTATGTCCTCCTTTTTCAGGTTGTTCACATTATCTTGAACAGTGTTGCAGAGGGCTGTCTGCGAAAAAAAAAATTATATATATATAAAGTATTACTTCGAATAAATTTAACGCTCTCTTTAAATATTAAATCATAATCTGTAATATACGGCGTTACTGATTCACAAAACTATTGCCAAGTCCACAATGTATACCAGCTAAATAAATAAGTTATTTGTTTACCCTTTTTGTTTTGTTTGTTAACTTTGAATAAGTCCACGAAAATTTATGCAAAAAGTGTTTCATTAAGAGTATGTAAACATTTTATTTTCTTCTTGTACTTTGATGTCATTATATATGTCGTTAGCCCTTATTACTTATATATTCTACTATAAACCCCATTTTTTAATTATTTTATTTTATTTGTTACAATTATATTGTCTTTATTTTATTTTTTATACTATTTTCTTTATTGTATATTACCTAGCAAACTTAAATGTCACTTTTGAACTACATATGTGCTGACCATGGCGTAATCCGAAACCGGTACGTTTTATGTATATGTTTTTATGAAATTATACAATATAAAAGTTAAACAAGTCCTTTATTTTTAATTATTTTATTACCTTTCCACTATTTAAGATACTGCTTACCAACCTGAGATGGTATTGTTCGAATCCTTGGTAATTTTCAATATATATATTAATAAAATTATCCATGAGTACTTAGAATAATAAGTATGAATGTAATAACACACTGAGATGCTTACCAAGTGCATAGTACTTCTGTCTATTTCTTCCTTCTGCGCATCCCATTCAGCTGCTATTCCAAGTGCGAGCATTTCGCTGTCAACCTCAAAAGTTTTACCTTTGGGCGTTTTTAATTTTCTATGATCCAAAGTTATTTCGTAACGCCCATCAGAATAAATTAACCCAGTTTTTTTATAGAATCTTTTAGGCAGAGCTGGGGAGAAGAAAAAAAATACATTTAGAACTTAGATGTATATAAACTAATAATTTGCTGCGTACATTGAATAAATAACATTTAGGTGAAAATGGAACTCTCACTTCAATCAATTCCTTCAATCCTCCTCATGTATATTTACAGTAAATTAATACCTGCATATCCTCTAGCTGGCTCATGGATGTTTTTACAATAATTCAGAACTTTTCTAATGTCTCTTCGTCCCTTTATAAATCTGGAAAACATTAGAATATAATTCTGATAAATTACAAGAACAAAAAAAAACCTTGGGAAAAGAAGATCAAAACGAAAAGTTAACCAAACAGTAGGCGCATAAAACCTCCATTAATCATTTGGCCGTAGTCTTCTGTACAGGCTACACTGACTTATTGTAAAACAAAATGGATGATTTCTGGCAGGGATTTTATCGAAAATTTAGAAAGTACGATATTAAAACCTAGGTGTATTTCCTAAAGTTTCAATGATCGTTCCGTTTAAAATAAGGGAGCATCTATTCATATTCACATTGTGAAGGAGGGGGGGGGGGGGCTGAGCAATTATTGTAAATTTCACATTATTATATATATGACAGACAAGAAATTGGTATCGCCATAAATTAGAGAATAACGTCAAATAATATATTATGCATAATGTGTTTTATATCACTCATGTTATAATTGTTACAAGATCATGTTGAATTTGAACAAGATCATATCCACCGAAAGAGTTATATAGTTATATTTAATAGGAATTAGGTATTCTGGTGCATGACGAGTTGGTTGGCATTGTTATTGGCAAGCTTACATGATGAATGATGTGGATCGAAAGCTCGGAAATTTAAGGTACAGCTGATGCTATAAAGACATATTTCAGTTCTTAATTATGAATAAGCAGCTGAGCGACAGGATTGGGATGGGTATTCAACTAAAAATGGCATTTCTTGAATCGGAATTGGATTAAATCTTGGACATAAGAAATTATTAGATCTTAGTGTAGGACTTTGTTGGTGACAGTAATAATATTTATTTCTGTTAAACCCAAACATGGTAATAGGATACGTCAAAGGAATGCATACATTAGGTTAGCTTATAAATTCGGTACATAAACAAATAAAAGTGAGCATTGACAATTTGTTGTAGGACTTTTGACTGAAAATATTGTATTCTGTTAATTTTAGAACTCTTGGCTGAGCCCCCATAGTTCTAGTTCGTATGTCCATGTAGGTGGTATGATTGTTTTGTAAATTGTAAATTTGTTCTCAACAGATAGTTTTGACCTTGTTCCGAGTATTCTCTGAAAAGATCATACCGTATGGTGAGTTTTTGTTTATTGTGGGGGTTCCACGTCAGTCTGCTGATTTAGTAGAACCCAAGGTACCGCGCTTTGTTAGAGGTTGGCATTGTTCATGGACAAAGGTGGATAATTTTCGAATATTGAAGATAACTTGTACACAATTACCATTGTTGATCTTAATTGTACATAGCTCACATCATCTGGAGATCTCATCTTCATGCTCTTGCATGCTTAGGAACTCGTCATTGAGATCATGATCTGGATCATATATGGCTGTGTAGATAGTGAGAACAGTTCTCGGGTGGATAGGGATATCAGCAGTCGAGGTTCCTTCTTCAGGGACCCCAGACTAAATGAGCTGTTAAGATCTCAACTGTTTTGTAAAATGAAGAATAGTATTTTCAGATATGTGCTTTGTTTATCAGATGTAAAGATTTGATGGATTACTATTGATGCAGTAAGTGTTCTCAAGGATTATGTTTATCATTTTATTCTTTTACTAAGTTTTTTTTTTATGTTTCAAAATTAAGTATTTTTGCCCTCAACAAGTTTCTAACATGTAGAGTGAAGTAAAACAAACTGGAAAAGTTGAATTACATATATATTATGTCATGTTATGTTGGTCAAGCTCATGAACCAAAAGGACATTTAGAATTCTTTCTTGGTTGATCTAAACTTAACTTCCTTTTTCCAATTTACAAAAGCCCCCCTCACAAATTCTATTAGCTTATTAATTGTTATTCATTTAATGGGACACAATTAACTTTTAACAGAATAACAAGATTACCAATTGGTAATAGAAGGAGTCCCTATTAATATTGTAATTACGTAAGACAGATATAGAGTTGGAACTTAATGCAAATCAATTTTAAAATGATTCTTTTGTGTAATGATGTTCATGCATAGTTATTTTCTTCATTTATAATGAATTTTTTGAATTAGTTATTTATTTATTATTTTTAATTATTGACTTCATTCGTTATTATTTTCATAAAAAAGTACAGTCAATGTCTATCGATAGCACAACTAACCACATTTGCCGGCCAATGTTTTTGTTTCGTGTGGTAGCTACTAGTTAGTATCACATTTCATCCAAAATGATTTTTTCTTGATTCTTGATTTAATTGAACATTTAAATCTTATTTAGTCTAATTATTACCGAAAGCTACATGGGCTAATAGGTGGAATTTCAGTTCAGTAATCATACAGTTATAAAATGGCTACCAGCCTCCAGGGGGACTTCGACTCTTGGCTGTCCATGAAGCTTAAATCGCTCGATACCGACGAGGGCGTATTTGGAAGTTATATTACGGGCATTCTTACTGGAGATGAGACAATCGAAGAGAAAACAGAAGCCTTGGAAGGAATTCTGTCAGAAATAATAGTAAGTTGTACCATTTGATAGAGTTACTATCATTTTCAGAATACAATAGATAAAGTAAGCATTTAAAGTGAATTTTTTACGTATTTCAGTTATTACTTTCCCGTTGTCAATATTTTTTTGATTCACAATTTGGTTATAGTAGGTCTTTCCATAAAATTTTCTAATTCTTAAAATTTTACCCTTGATAAGAGTTAAATAACCTTCGCTGAGAAACCTACTTATACATTTAAGTGATAATGGTAATGAAAGTTTTATTCGAAAAAGTAAATCTAATTTTAGTTTTTGACCATCAGTAGTTTTTGTTTGTATGTTTATGTACTAATTAGCAATAGTACCTGGCTTTGCCCGGTAAAAATTTCTTATCTTTCATGACATATTTTAAACCTTTGAACATGGAGGAGGGACCGGTAGCTCAGAGGCTGCGTGCTAGCCTACGCTCAAGATCGCTGGTTCGTAACCCGGCCGAGGCCCTTTGGATGGGACGTTAAGAGATGGTCCCAAGCGTGTACGATGTCAGGTATTCGTTATACTACATCTATTCTAGGTGAATAAACCAGGGAAGGCAACATTTAGGCCCGGTGTTGAGTCGGGTTCATGACTACCAGAGCGACGAAAAAGCGCTCTGGTTGTAGGCGATAAGACGAACGCTTTCAGTTCAATAAAAATTTGAATTAATATTTGCGCGCTTTTGTACAGCTCAGTACCGTCTCTTTCAACTACGTAAAACACCAGAGGCAAATATAAAGGAAGAAAGATACAGCATAAGGGGGAACAATTATCTCAGGCATAGCTCTCAGATAGAAAAACGCTGTGTCCAATGAATGTGGTCGGGGACACAGCACATCAGCCGACAATCAGTTGCGTCGTTTACGTAGTTTGGACGTTGTTCGTGCTTTGTGCGTATGAATTTGAGGTTAGTTTGCGTATTAGAGTATCACTGAGTAAAGTTTTACGTTGTGCTATGATGGATAGTGAGTTAGAAAGTGTACAAAGTTCTAACGAAGATGGTGAAGACTTCGTTTCAAGAACATCAAAGAAGAGAAAAAGGTAATGAAACGATTAGGTTAAATAGTCATAATACTGGTGAGGATTGCCAGTGCCACAGGTTAAAATTTTATACACTAACTGTGGATTTGGTGTCAGAATCCTGCTCAAACGTTCTTCCCCTTGACCCTTCAGTTTGTTGTAGTATGAAGAAAAGGTGTTAGGCTTTAAGAGTGTACAACTACTTCCATGGCGGGTGGAGGTCGAGAAGGAAGATGCTGCATCTTCGGCAAAATATTTTTAATATATATATATAAGATTTAAAGGTTTGTTGTGTAGGAGAGCGACATCGGGATACACAGCAGTGAGATCCTGGACAAATGGAAGGAGTGCAAGGGAGGAATAGAGGTGGAGGGAGGTGTGGATGGAGCCCCGAAGGAGGACGTAGAGGAGAAGCTGGTCCGACTCCTGGAGACAAACATCCTGTCTGCCCCGGCCCAGCGGCAGTACACGGAGGAGGAGCGACAGCTTCGCCAGGCCATCCTCTCACAGTACGCACAGGTCTGTTTCTTTCTTTCTCGTTGAAAACAAAAATAGGAGAATCACTGCTACGTACTTCCCCAGAAAATTAATCAGTTAAGTTTTCTCTCTCCCTCCAGAGCAAGTCGACTGTTACTACATTCCGTGTCGATACATTCATTACAACGACAGTTATTAGAGTTTTTGTGTTAAGCCTCCCCCCTCATCCCTCTTCTCTTTGGCTGCAAATCAATAGGTGAAAACTGACATTATTGCAGAGATATTGTGAAATAATTCAAATGAACTTGAAAGAAATAAAACTTGTTTATTTATGATATTGTCTAATTTCACTAACTATATTTACATGGGAGTACTTTCGGTATTTCTACCATCCTCAGCCAAAAGCATAAGAGATAAGACTAAGTTAACATGAAAGCATAAGACATGAAAAGCATAAGAGATAAGACTATGTTAAGTTAGTCTTATCTCTTATGCTTTTGGCTGAGGATGGTAGAAATACCGAAAGTACTCCCATATAAATATAGTTAGTGAAATTAGACAATATTATAAATAAACAAGTTTTATTTCTTTCAAGTTCAAATCAATAGGTGTCATTCTTAGAGGGGTTCTAGATACACATATGAAAATTCCGTGTCTAGTTATTGTGTTCCCAGACACACACATACATAGAGAGCATTTCTTTTTTCATTTTGGAATCAGGAGGTCGGGAAACATGAAATTCCTTTGAAAACTCCGCATCGAATTTCTGATACATAACTTCTTCCGTACTTTGTATAGCTGAGGAAGTAATAAAAATGCGATAAACAAAGCGATTAAGAAAATTTCTAATCCTCTTATAAGAGTGCCGGGAATCTAGAAAGGTTGGAATCCCTGCTCTAGAGTTTTTAAATTAATAATTTTTTAATTAATTAATTTTAATTACCTATCATATGGATTGTTGGTTACAGACATCCGACCAGGAAGCTGAAGATGATGAGGAAGAAGAAGCTGAATCCAAAGAAAACCGACTGGTGAAGAATACCAACGTATCGTCTGTGGTACAGGCAGAGAAGGAGAAACGGGAAAAGGCCAAAGTGGACAGCCAACGAAAGAAGGAGAAGGACAGAGAAGATAGGTACCTAGAGGGACTTTCTATATTTATTTAGGTTACATTGGCAGGGACTCTCCAGTGGGGAGTTGTATTTAGGTATTGAAACCCCACACAGTGAGATATGTCACAAGTACTATCGAGGCGGCCGAGGCCCTTGAATTTATCCGAAAGGGTTTTCGAATGAGACGTAAAGCGATGATATGAACCAGTTACTCGTTAAACATTCCTATCTTTGGTAACTAAACCTGTATAGAAAAACTTTAGGACTCCCACAGTAGTCGGGCTCGTGACCACCAGAGCGACATAGGAACGCATTGATAGTAGACGATATGACATTACAGTCAAAGCTTAAGCATGAGTCACAAAAATCAAACCAACAGTACTATTTAATAACCTCTGACCCTTCTGGTTGCTAGGTAGCAACTTTATCCACTTAGAAGGTTCACTAAACCGGAAAATAGTTATATATGTTTACAAAAATTTAGAATAAAAATGTTAGTTACCAAAACCAGGACCTTCTTTTAATCATTACTTTTCATTAAATTTGTGTTTCCCTTAGGAAACTAATTTCGTGTTGTCAATACATCGTTGAACAGATTTTAACGAGTTTTAGAATACAAGTCTACTTGTATATGTAACGATTTATGTGAGTAAACGTTGAATGTGCACATTCCACGGAGAATGTGTACATTTCCCAAAGAGCTGGGGGAACATACACCCTTTAATTATCAAACCTGTACTGCTTCACTAGAAGGATCGAGGGGAGGGTCATCATTTTATTTTTTCGGATGTATGATGATGATTTGTATAATATGATGAGTTGGTTATTGTGACTCATACCCGGACTATAAGGTCATATAATATGAAAATGGATTATGTAGTGAGAAGTAAATAATACAACCTTATTTTTGAAATATTGTCTATTCCACTAAAGATATATATACATATATAACTACCGGTTATACAAGTTGAAAGTACACTAGTCTGATAGGAAATTTAACGTTAATTCCGAAAATGTGGTCAAAAGTTGAGAAAAATTGATTTAAAGGGGATAAATGTGGGACTTGATGGCAAAAAACGTGGTTTTCTCGAAAAAAACTTTAAAAAATCATATCTCGGCAATGGATTGAAATAGGAAGATGCAGTTGGCGGCATCCTACTCCATTTTCGGTCTAGTTTCATCCAATTTTTTTTTTAAAGTTACGAGGGAATCACCCTGTATAATGTATTTGTAACGAGTACGAAAACCTAATTTGTAAATTCCAAATAACTACTCCATAGTGATAATTATGAAAGGCAATGACCAAGGGCTGTTCAAGGTTTTTTATCTTTCGGATATATAAATATATAAGTGCCTCGACTAGGTTTTGCTGATGTTTAGTCATCCCATTCTTCACTAATGTATCAATATATTTTTTATTTATTGGCATTATGTACGATGCATATTAGCCATGTCTCTTATAACGGTATTATCTAGTTATTTACAACATCCATGGCCCCTGGAGGGAGTTCTCTCTACGAAATAAAACTCTTTCCCGGACGGGATTCGAACCCGCAAACCACGGTGAGACCACACGACCAAAGCCCTACGCTCTAGCCCGCACCCAATTATGAAATTTAAATAAATATTTAAACGTCACTTTGAAACTACAACACCTTATAGTATATTGTTTCAAGCTGTAGTTCGTATTAAGTAGTCGAATCTGAGGGCTCTGACAGACAATTGAATAAGTGGGTAACGGTATCTGAGGGTTTATGTTCAAAATTGGTTGATTCGGTACCTAATCTTTATAATTCAATTATTTATTTATTAAAGTAAAAACAATGAACTTTATTATATAATTCCAAAATGAAAGGTCAACTCAAAGTTCAAAAGTGACTTTTGAAGAAATATGTCCCATAGGGTGCACAGTAGGGTGGAACGAAAAAATCACCTTTTGATTTTTAATTTGCAATAGCGCAGAAAAGTTGCCTTTTAGTGTAGATAAGATAAATAAAAAATATGAAAAATATTGGAGTACGTCTTGAGGTGCCGCAAGGACCTTAAAGTTTCATAAAAACACACTTTTTTGGAACTTTTTCAAAGATTTTTGCGTGTCTCGACTATGTGATTTTTAATTTGGAATAGCGCGGAAAAGTTGCCTTTTAGTGTAGATAAGATAAATTAAAAATATGAAAAATATTGGAGTACGTCTTGAGGTGCCGCAAGGACCAGTTTAATGTGGCAATGAAGTAGAAACAAACATATTGCAGCTGTAACATTTGTAATCATTAAGGATACAGAAGTAAGAAATACAAAGTTTGACATTACAAAATATTTTTTATTTTTATTATATTTTATAATTAATAATTTTTTCCAATTCTAATGCTTATTCTATTACTATGTATTTAAAACCATCTTTTGTATATGTACGAGAAATTCATAAAAAATAATTTATCAAAGTTTAAAATGTTTCAATTTTTTTACAAACTTTAAGCTCTTTGCGGCACCTCAAGATGTTGTAGTATTGCAACCAAATTTTTTTTTATTCTTTTTGAAGTTAAAAGGCAACTTTTCTCCACTATTACCAAACTAATAACTAAAAAAAATTTTAAAAGGCCATTTTCGTTCCACTCTAATGCACAGTCTGAGGATTGCATAAATATGATAATCTAGCAAACTTGAATCTTACTTTTGAACTTTGTGCTGACGATGGCGTAACCCGAAATCGGGTACACATTATGTGTTCATTTTTGTAACTATACAGTATAAAAGTTAAGTTAGTTCTTTGTTTTTATTTATTTTTCTTTTCAGAGAGAGGCAGAAACAGCAGCAACAAGAGAAAAAAGAAAAACGAAAAACTCAAAAAGGTGAAAGAAGAAGATAGCTAGTGTTGTTGATATGGAAACTTCGTGTGCACGTATGAAATATTATTTGTGTTTGTTTGTAAATATACATTTTTCGTTAAATTTGTTCCTTAATTTTTTTTTGTTGACTGTTATCTGATACAATATTAAAAGCAATCAATTACCACGTCTTCTGTTTTCCCTTTTTTCTTTGAAGTTCCTCGTTCTCTGCTCCATGATATGGTTGGGTTTTTCGTGAATTATCGGGTTAAGAACAACCTCTTCCTCAACTATCTGTTGTACCTATAAGAATGGTGGGCACTCAGTAAACTTGTCTTAGCTTATAACTAAACTTGACGATGGTGTAAGGCCAAAATATAGATAGTAATTAAATAAATGTCCAGTGAAATGACATTTCAAAAAACGAAGTTGGTTTTATTTATTGAATACAACAACAACAATTTATTTTGTCCAGCAAAATACATGCTATGCACAAATATATACAAGGAGTTAAAAATAGGAAGTCCTGGTACAGTCTTTGTTTGAGTCGCCTCCCAGGAGTAGGCGCACCAAGACTATAGTGTACAGCCCCGGAACAATGCACAAGGCCTTCGTGGTGATTCTTCACTAGCTTCTCGATGTGAGCTGCAAAAAGAGGAATACCCAGTTCTTCGTGGATTTTGTGATTCCTTTGTAAGAAAGGTTTGTAACCAGGGTGCTTTTGTTGCTATTCGGAGTACTTTATTTTGAAATGTTTGAAGTCGTTTCATATTGCTGGTACCGATCCAGATTGGACAGGCGTATCTTAGAAGTGGAAGTAGGAGTGTCTTGTATAGTAGAATAGTACATGAGTGTTTAAGAGGCGTGTTTCTGTTTATGAGAGGGTAGAGGGTGTTGTGTCGTGAATATGCTAGCTGTAGTTTTCTGTTAATGTGTAGCTTCCA
This sequence comes from Aradus depressus, assembly GCA_963662175.1. Lineage (NCBI taxonomy): Eukaryota > Metazoa > Arthropoda > Insecta > Hemiptera > Aradidae > Aradus > Aradus depressus. The sequence goes on along the minus strand of OY759217.1, from coordinate 30,750,279 downwards.
TATGAGTCATATATCCAAAAGTACCTCCAGAGAATTGGGAGGTCATCAATTTGCAGCTGACTTTGTTCTTCTATGGAGAATCTGCGGAGAGCGTAGACTTTAGCTTCAGTCTTCCCTACGTTAAGTTTGAGTCTCCATTTCGAAAACCAGAGAGAAACTTCTGTCAGGGTTTCCTGGAGCTGTTCAAGCGCGACGGAGAGAACACTATGATGACAGGCGATCATTATTTATTGAATAAATCTTCATAAATTGTTAATCCAAAACCGCAAAAAGACGACATCTACCGGTTGTCAGCCGAATTGAATTAATGAAAAGATAATTCGAGGTACATTGGCAGAGTTCACTGATTTTTTCTCTTCAAGTTTTCATTTGAAGCTGAGTCCATTTTTAGAATTGGAATATTTATCCATATAGGTATAGAAGAAATAAAAGAAACAATTAAAATCAAATAAATGTATATTAATTATAAATAAAATAATAAAAAAAAGATACATCATCAAGAACATTATTGTATATTAACAGGCTGTCGTTACACATAGGTACTTGCAAATCTGAACTTTCATATTAACTTAAGTACACCTATTATTAAAACACATATTTTAACATACGAAATTGACTTTTAATACAAAAACTAAATAAATGAGTAGGCTAAAAAAAGTATTACCCATTTTTGAATAAAAGGGATGATCATTAAACAAACCAAAAAATTAAATATTGCAATAATATCACAAAAGGGATTACAAAATAAAATATTAGGAAAAGAAATCTGAAAAAAAAAAAAAAATACATTCCCTAAAACTATATTAACAGGAACACAACATGGAAGTAAGAAGTCAACAGTTTTAGATTTTTTTAAAAACCTCTTATTTTTATATTATTTGTTAACAAAGCTATATTTTTTTATTAAAAAAAAAAAAAAATGAAATATACTAAATTTAACATCTAAAAACTTCATATTGCCGTTTTCATTAATTTTTTTGCAGATTGAGCACATTCGAAAACAAGACGATCAGCTCAGTACATTTTTATTTATGTTGGAAGCTACAGTTTTTGACATTGATACACTTTTAAAAATATTTTTTGTAGGCAATATTATCTTTGTTACCTATAATCAAAAATGTATTGTATCAAAATATATAATTCATAACATAATCAAGAAAAATTGTTAATAAATTTGATAATTCATAACTCAAGGAACTGAAATACCTGAATTGCAGTTATTGTTTTGTATATCATTAATTGTTTTACTCTAACGCAACAAAATGGTAGTAAAATAATATAATGGATGAATATTGTGAAAATAAAATGAAATCACAAGAAAACTATACATACATGTACTGCCGTGTTGAGGATAAAGGTAATATCAGCAAAATTTAACTATTTTACAAATCTGCAATTTGGTTCATGGCGATATTTTGAAATTTTTCGTTTTATTTTGGTGTTGCAACATTATGTCTGGTGTCCCTCCAGGGAACAAGTTATCATTTTATCAACGTTAGGGTAGAGTGCCATTTTAGAGAAAAAAATAAAAAAGAAACCAACATTTTTCGATTGCTATATATACATTTTTTTTTTCGTTCTGAGCACTCAGTTGATATCATATTAAACAAGAATTTTATAATAGTAAAGAAATTGATCATTTTGTGATTCGTGACTTATTCTAATCCGTTAAATTGTATATACATCAGTCAAGCCTATTTCAATTTGAATGAATTTTCGACTTTAGTGAAGGATGTTTGACAAATATAGAATTTTCAGGGCGCCGGTAGCCCAAAGGTAGCATGCTAGCCTACTATTTACATAGCGGGTTCGAAACTTGGCCGAGGTCCTTAGGTTTTCTTCCGAGTCTCTGCAGTTTTTTTTTTTTTATTTTTTATTTATGCCTTTAGATAATTACAAAATAAAAGATAAAAACCCCTGAAAAAAGGGTTAAAGACCCCTACCCTAGGTAACTTGACTTAAACTAAAATATATAAAGACAAAAAACTTTTTGAACTCATATATTGTATAATTGCACAAAAATACTATACATAATATTTTTGTACAATTAGACAATATAAAAGTTAAACAAGATCTTTGTTTTTATTTATTCTAGTTTAAGTCAAGAGTCGTTTAAGTTTCTTTTTAAATTAATTTAAATTTCAGTATAAAACTTTGGACGGAGCAGTCGGACTCAAATCCAGCAGAGCGACAAAAAAGCGTCTCGGAGTTAAAAACTCGAGTGGGGTCACAAAACTAGAATTAAAATAGTCAACCTGCATATTCAGTTAGTTAATTTAGTGAAATAAGAACAAACAATATAGCTTAATAACAAGAGGGAAAAATCAGTAATGGAAAGATATTGATTATTATTTTTATTTTATATCTCGAAAATAGTACAACTCTCTTAACTTCCGATAATGACAACTAGTACAATACAACCATGTATAGTGCTAAAAATCTCATATTTTCTGAACTACGAGGATTTGCCTTTCGTTTTTGTTATTTTAAAAGTTAATAAAATAGAAACAAAAACATGTAAAAAATGTTTTTAAATTAACACTAAACTGCGAGACAGATAATTTTTTTTTGCAGATGTTATCTTTATCCTTCAGTTAGGACATTTTGGAAAACATTTAGGCCTATATTATGTTCTGTTTGAAAATTTTAACTCAGTTTTATTTTTATATACTGTGAATGAATGAATAATACATCTATATATACATATATGGTAGCCACATAACGCTAAACATCTTCAATGACTAACAATACCTGATACAATATTTCTAATATTAAAAGATTATAACTGTATCAAAGTTTTTTTTTTTTTTATTTTAACAGGTTTTATTTACATTACAAATAATTATTAAAGAATAAAAAAAAAATTATAAATAAAAAAAACAACTAAAATAATAATAAAAATTACTACATTCATTTTAAATTTTATTAGAGATCTTTATAGCAATGTTACATACCTGGGGAAAATTTGGAATATTTTAAGAAAGTGTGCAAATAGACTTAATGTGTTAGGATAATTACGGTACGATGAAAAAATATATATGGTGGTATTTTTTTTATTTATTTTTTTTATGTATACATTGCTTTTCATAGAACAAATTTATTTTTCGCAATTTCCCATAATTCTGATGTAATTTATCTACTTGATTGGCACACAACAGAAAATTTACCAAAACGTTTGTAAATTTACTTATTCATAATTAAATTTTCAACGTTTTTTAACTCCTTTAAGTTAAAAAAAAAAAAAAAAATATGTTGTCTTTTTGTTTATCTAAAAACAAATACATATATGTAGATAAGGTAGGTTTATGTGTTCCTGGTAAACAAACATTCTTAAATACATTTTCTAAATTCTTTTTAGAATACCAAAGAAGCTTTTGGTAATCTAATTTTATTTTAAAAATGAAAAATACCAAAGAATTAAGAAAATTATTTATTGGATAATCACTATAATAATACAAAATGGATACATCGAGGTATCTAAAACTGGTCCGGTTATATACAATATAACATTAATTTTTAATATAAATTAAATTTAGAAGTTGCAATTTTGATATATTTTTTTATCACTATTGTTAACGTTGGAAATATAATAATAACATTTTTTTGTGCGAAGGGACCTATATAATTAAACGTTTATTACAATGAAATAAAACTTTAATACAGTAATACGTACTGTAATCATTATAATATTATTGTTTTTCGATAAAGTGAATTATAAATTTTTAGTAGTTTCATGAGTAATTTCTATGAATAATGAAATTTTAGGCGTATTTTTATTATTATTGAAATTGATATGGTTCAGATACGTTGAGAAGAGTACGCCAGGCCACATTTCCATCAACTTGAGCTTAGTGGTAGCGTACTTGCCTACTGAGTTCAAGATCGCCCTTACTTAGTTTTTTTATGGGAGGTAAAAAAGCTACGAGTACGTCGTCCTCTGGATGGAACGTTAAGCGATGGTCCCGAGCCTGTACGTTGTACTCGTTAAAGATCCTTATCCCAAGTAAATAAACCAGGGTAGGTAAAATTTAAGACTCTCAGAGTCGAGGGATCGGATAACATGAAATGTGGGTCAAAAATCTAACTGAGGAAGTAAAAATATGAACAGAACCTTTTATATAGACTTTTAGATATAAATTGACACTTTCCTAAAGTCAGAGATCGTCAAATCATATCCATCTTTGCAAATTACAGTAGATTTCTGGATTTAGTTACACCCCATAATGGTTACACTTCAACATTATATATGATGCCAATTTTCAACTGCAATTTCTTCAAATTTTGAACTGAATATAAAAATCTCCGCAAATCTGGACCGCCAAAACACAAAATAAACTATGGGGAGATAATGGAAAAGTGGCCTTAAAGAGAGATCTACCCAACGTCCTACTTATAGAGCAAATATCAAAATTTAATTACAGAAAAATAAAAATTACTATAAGATAATTTGACCATTATGAATATAATTTTTAGAACACATCACTAAAGTAATAATAATTACGATATCTTATTTCTATTATGCTCTATTTAATGGAAATTTTTTAATTTAAATTTTACAAAATTTTGTATATTGTCTTGTACATTTTAGACATGATTATGTTAAAATTTTGTTTAGTAACCTTATTTGCGTATATTGTATACAGTTAGTCTTGTTTTGTTTATTATGAGCATAAATATTTGATGCTAGACAAAATGTATTTTCTCTTGATTTACAAAGTTAGGTCGGTATGCATCTTAATAATCACATAACCCAGAAAATTTATGTATATTACAACTGTTTCTACAGATAAATTTATTTTTCTTTTATATATAAAAAAAAAATGTTACAAAATACAAACTCTCACTTTTTTAGGCCTCTTCCATATACAGTTTGGTCGAAATGGCTCATTCCAAGCTCCAAAACAAAGAAAAAATATCCTAATTCTTCTATCAATAAATTGATACAAATTGTATCGCTATTCTTACCTTCTGAAAGACAGTATTCAATACAAAATACTCACTAAGGGCAAGAGGAGCGTATATCCCTTGTACAAAAAAAAAACAAAAACAAACAAAAAATGTTTCAATTCAATATGAAGAACTAGAAATGGGGCTTTATGAGTATTCTAAAACCTTTTTTTTTCAATTAATTTTTTAATTAATATGATACAATATAAAATTACTCATACTAAAAGTCTATAATTATTATAAATATTGATAACTCAATATTTTTTTTTTCTAGTCCTTAGGATTTAATGAGAGGGCAGCATGCTTGCCTTCCTAACCTGTCTCACTCCCACAACATGCTTCCCGCAGAAATTTTCACGTTATTATTTTTCAAAGTTATTATTACAAATTGTTTTTAAATTTAAAAAAAAGTTATATTGTTGAAGTAGGGTTGGGTTTCGTCATGCTAACAAGGATTTATTGCAAGGTAACATTTATACTGTATTTAATATATTTATCACATCTCTATATTCACCCATTTATTTTTTGTATTTTATAACCTATCAGTTAAAGAATTTTTGGGAAGCACTCCCATCTTCAGTATATATTATTCATTTGTTGTTCTTTGTGTTAACAATTTTTCTCATAACAATCAAAATATTCTTTTTACAGAACATATTCATTGAGTCGACCTCTGAATTGGAGTTTCAACATTGAGGTTGACTAAATAAATATGTTCTGTAAAAAGATTTGATTAATATGAGAAAAATTGTAAACATAAAGAATAGTAAATTCATTATAGATACTGATGATGGGAGTGCATCCCGGAACGTCTGTAATTGGTAGGTTATAAAATCAAAAAATAAATGATGTATAAATATGATAAATATATTATATATAAATTCAGAATCTCTTTACACAACCCAACAATTATAATTATTATAGGTTATTCTGATTAATAATGAAAATAAAATAAAATAATAATTTGATAATAACGTGAACACTTTCGTAGGACTGCAGGAGTAATCGCCCGCTAACGCACAAATACTTTTTTTTTTTTTTTTTTTTCACAAAACAAGTATAAAAATTATTTTATAGAGCTCCCATTTTGATTTCTACATTTAAAAAAGAAAAAAATGTTAAGACTAACAATACCCATAGAATCTATGATAGAGGGAGGTGTCCGGATGGGTAGAGCTAGGCTAGTTAGGTAGATATATCACAAGAGGGAAGGGCGACTAGGGGGCAGGGCTGGAGATCAGAGGATTGGAGGAAGGTAGAGAGAAGGATCAGCCTGACGAGCGATCCCACCGCTGTGGCCTGCAGCTGAGGCACTCCGTCGCACTTCCCGCACCCGCAACCACTCGTGTCGGAGTGCTCGTTCGGGGCTCAGTCGCTTTCGGGCTTCCCAACTGGTAAAAACAATACCCAATCATGTTAATATACATATTGTCATATATTTGCACCCTAATAAATGTACATTGAATGATGGAATGCTAAATTTAAAATTGAAAAATGACAATAAAGAAATTATAACTATATTGCGCTTGTACTTTTCTCATAGTTCAAAAATAATAAAATAACAATAATAAAACATCCTGTTTCATATAAAAAAACATTATTTTAATTTTTTTGGCAGAGTTTACAGATATTCTCCTTTAAGGTCTGTCGAATCTACGAAATTTTTTGGCAGAGTTTACAGATATTCTCTTTTAAGGTCTGTCCAATCTACGAAATTTTTTGGCAGAGTTTACAGATATTCTCCTTTAAGGTCTGTCCAATCTACGAAATTTTTTGGCAGAGTTTACAGATATTCTCCTTTAAGGTCTGTCGAATCTACGAAATTTTTAATCATTATTTTTTAGTACTTGTATACTATATTAAATTTTTTTAATATTGTTTTTATATTAGTTGGCGTTATTTTGTATCCTTTTTCTTTCCTATATATATTTCCTTCTTATACCTGATGAAGGGCGTAAGACCGTCCGGAAATGTCAGAAAAAGCCATTTCGGGGAAATCATCAAAATTATATCTTAATTTTAATTTATGTATATATAGATATTAGAATGGCCCTTATTTTGAAAAAGTTTAAATTTCTCAGACCTTCAGCTGCCCCTAAATCATATATAATCACATCAATTGAAAAATGTATTAATTCAATTGTATATAAATTGGAATTATTGACAGTTTTTTGACATCAAATTTGAAATCAGCGACCTCTAAAACCTATAAAATCACATCATGGATGGATTTTTTGAGAAAATTGTTTATTAGTTAAAATTAATGACAGTTTTTTGACAATTGTAACTGTCAAAACTTGATTTTTGACATCAAATTTGAATTCAGCGACTCCAAAACGTAAGAATACAAATTTTCAGAACAATCCATTCGAGGCATCAAAAGTTACGCTCTAAAGTCTCTCGAATCGCAAAATCCCCATTTAAACTCAATGTTAAACTTTAACACCTTACAGGCAAAGGGTTAATATGATCAAAAAAATCTGAAAAAATTTAGGGGTCATTTGTTCAACATTCTAAACAAAATTCCGGGTGGAGGTCTGAGAAATTTAAACTTTTTCACTAATATATGTATATAATTAAATTAAAATAAATAACATTTGATGACTTTTCCGAAAGTGTCTTTTACATATAGTATATATAATGTACCGAAATGTCGTGAAAAAGCCACTTCCGGAAAAGTTACACAAAGAAGTTTACTCACCACAAACACTGGGATACGAAGTCGACAAAGAGTTTGTCTGTGGATCGGATGGCGGATGCAAGACTTCTCGATCCAGGTTTCCTCTTTCTCCCTTTACTGTTTGTTATTGTCCTCGGGAATCCTCGAGAATCTGTAAAACAAACAGATGATAATAGATGCCCGAGGTAGTTTTAGCTTATGTATATTAACAAACTATTATATTAAATAATATTTACAAACAGTATTTCGGCTGACGCCATCGTTAGCACAATGTTCTAAAGTAACATTTGAGTTTGCTAAGTGGGCATACTTAGGCAATTCTGAGGTTTATATAAATATGCCAACCAAGCAAACACACATGTTTCTATTGAACTTTGTGCTGACGATGGCGTAAGTCGAACTGCCACACTATAAGTATATATTTCATCGTCTCACTTATATAGTTATAATCCATCAGTGGCTGTAGCGGAAATGTGGAGAAAGGAATATCAGTCATAGTGCTGGCTACCAGGATCCTATGCAGTCCCTGGAAATGTCCATAGCTGACGAAAAGACAAGGAAGGCATTCCTTGTAGTTGAGTCATGACACGAGATTACATAAGTGTGTAAGTTTGGATGGATGATAGGAAGAATGGCCAATAGTGAGCATGTGAAAGTCGCTGCGACCGCGATGACAAGAGGTGATCATCACACGACTGAGAATAGGGCACACCCACCACAGTACATAGCCTGCGCAGTGTTTACTTAACAGTAAGGTAGGTACATACTGAGAGACTGCAGACTATCAGGACGATGAAACACATTACAACCTGACTTGCAATGACACGAGTCCCCACATTGACAATCTATTCATATCATATCTCCCATACACACAGAACTTCACAAATACATTGCCAAGGACCGGAAAAACATGGCATCGCCATGAGCCGTAACATACTGCGGTGGCACTCATAACCCTGTAAAAAAAACTATTTGAATACACACATTCAACTCCAGACAATCGATTCGGATTTGAACTTATAATGCTACTGCACAGTAAGGCCTTCGTACTGAGAATTTCCTCTTCCTTTGAGGGCTAGAGTTACAGTACAAAGGTGTCTTTTTGGACCTAGCTCAGGCTTTCGACCGGGTCAGGCAATCTGGACCATGGATATTTCTATGGGACCCCCTTCCCCCCATGCTACCTCATCTTAGTTCTATTTTCCCAACAGCATCTTCAAAGATTGACGAATAAATTAGACTAGAACAAGACGTCTCTCCGAACCCATGGATCCCGTTGAATGTTAGAATATAAGAATGTTGACTCACCAAAGAAAAGCCTCTTTCTGGACGCCTTGAGAATGATCTCTTCTGGGGGCAGACCCAGCACCTCCATGATACAGGCTAGCTGTTCGGCTTCGTTCTCTCCAGGGAACAGAGGGTAGCCCGTGTACAGCTCCGCCAAGATACACCCTGCGGGTATAACAAACAACTTATTAGAACGAGATACAAGGAGTGCAGCGTGTAGATACTGCAAGTAGGTACCAAGAAATAGTCTACTATGCGAAATAAACAGAATAATGTATATTTGATGAAATTATTTAATCATGGCATATGAGGCAATGAGAATCAAAGTGAATCAAGTCAACGTTTTTGGCAAAAACAAGCTGGGAAGGATTACAATGCGATACGCTATATTATTCCTAAGGTGGAGTGAGCTATTTCAGTTTCGACTGCCAGCCATAGCTTGTATTCTCTTTAGAAAAGATTGGTCTACTTTGGTTCTCAATGCCTCTAATGATCGTCTGAGTGGCAAGAATTACGAGAAACAAAAACATGTTGTACAGGCATTACTGTTTGATCACTTTATAATGGTTGTCAGAACTCCCCTGGGGTCGACCAATGAGGCTTCCATGTCATTCTTCATTATTAACATATTTATTATAGCAATGAGGTAGTTTACAATGATCAATACAGATTTCTAAGTTGAGAAACCCGGACATATTGTGGAAACTTAAAATTAATAAAACAAACCTCTTTTTGATTGTGTCTATTCCACAAAAAATGTATACAAATACTAACATTTTCGGCACACTTACAATTAGTTTATAACTAAACCTGACGATGGTGTTATGAAATGAAAAGAAATTTTATTATTCTGGGACCGAGGTCCCCTAAGAATAAATACATACTTACAGAGTAAAGAAAATGAAACAATGAAATATAGTATCAGTACAAATAAATGAAAAGATAGGTAGGTAAATAAAAATTAGTGCTACATTGGAGAAAAACTATACAACTAAAAAATAGATAAAGAGGAAATAGAAAAACAGGAAAAAACATAAAATTAACAACTTCAATATGATGAAACAAAATAAATAAAAGTATCTACAAAAATAAAAGAGAATAAGTAAAAAAGAAAAAAAGCAAATCCATACAACTAAGAAAGAAATAAAATTGATAATATATATAAATATAAATCGACCGAGCATAGTACTATGATGGTTGATTATAAAAGAGAAGGAAGGATGCCCAGCCAAGGTTAAAAATAAAATTAATTTAGAAAGCAGAAAATAAGACAGGATAAAAAATAAATAAATGCATAATAAAAATATAGTTATGTGTAAATGAGCCAAAAAAGGAATAATATTGATTATGATCGAATAATTTGGGAAATATGATTTTAAAAAAAATATAATAAAAATAGAGAATGACAAAGACAAAAAAGAGAGAAAAAAAAGGGAAAAGTAATTTGAATGATTAGATAATTAAGGTTGACGAATTAGAGAATACGGGGGAGAGATCAAAGAGGAGTGGATTGTTTAGTGAAGAGATATTGGAATAGTGAGGATTTGAAGGAAGCCACGGAGTGACGGATTGGGGGAGGCAGGGAGTTCCAAAGAGAGGAAGCCTGGACAAGAAATGAATTGTGGAAGGCCGAGGAGCGATGGGAGGGGATGAAGAGGTCTGAAGGACGGGATCTAGTGTGCCTCTAAAGGTGTTATGACGAAACCGATAGTATTTGTATACGATTCTTGTGGAATGTATATAAATTATTCCAAGGAGAGGTTGGTTTTAATTATTCAATCTAGATTTTCCTTTCTTCTCTTTCTTAAATGTATAATTTCATCTGAACTAATATACTTAGCATTTGGCATTTAACTCCTATGGCATCGTGGGCTTACAAGCGAAAGGCACAAAGTCTGATAAAGGTTTTGAGTTATGGACAATTTTAATATTCAAACCCCTTCCTTAATTTTGCTACAAATTATTTTGGTGTGACCAATTACTTTAGGTGAAAAAGTATATGCTTGGGAAAAGTATGTTTTTTACATGTTTTACTCATTCAAAATAGATTTTATTTATAAAATAATGATAAAAATGTCAAGACTTAGTGCATTTCTATTGTAAGCCCATGATATAATATATCCTAGGCTGTGGTACTTGATATCTATAATATGTTCATCACTAAGACAACTGACAACTCACTATCTACTAATTTTTACTGCCCGAACTATATAAAATATAGGGGTAGTTATCTAATCGATTAGAAAGTCGAGTTTTCAGAATTTCATGTTTTCCAACCGTCTGACTCCAATAATAAAAAATTAAGTCTGTGAACACGATAATTCCCGATAGAATAGATGTATCGACACGAAATTTCGGGGGTATAGACTTCCGTGGACACAGTCCACAGTTTCCGTAGTTAGCGCTGCAGACTTTTTGTTATTCATTTGGGAGACTCGGACCCCTAGAAGCCTCCCCTGAGGTAACCACTGACTGTAATACTTAAGCTGACTTTACATGAGCAGCAAAAATGCAAAACGCAGCACCAGCAAATGCACGCTGTGGTTTCTGTGCTTCTAGAAATAAATGACCAATAACGTGCATTTGCTGCTGCTCCGCTTTGCATTTTTACTGCGCATGTAAAATCAGCTTTAAGAGTATTTAGTATAACAAACATGAAGATTCTGAGCGAGGAAATGAAAGGATCGAATTCATGTATATTTAAAAAAATTCAATATAACTTGTTTCGTACATGTACATTTAATGAAATGCATTTTTAATAAAAATTATTTTTTTAGTTTATTTAATTTTTATATTGTTTTTTTTTTTTTCTGGCCAGGGGGGGCACGTGCCCCCCCTGCCCCCCCCCCCCCCTGGCTACGCCCATGCAGAGAAAGAACAGTGCCGGTTTCACCAACGACATTTTATAAATGATTAATAAAATCAAGTCAATAAACCCAAGGAATATACTTCAAAGTATTCTCATATTCAACTTTCTGAAATTTAAAATTATTATAAATGACCAACTTAACTAACTATTTTAAACAATTCTATAATAGATTCCACAATTTTCTTGCTTAAGGACATTCAAATGGCTGTATGTCGAGTTATTTACTGGGGTCCAAACCGTTTTCCAAATATTTTTGGGATAATTCAAAATTCAAATCTTAAACAACCATGACGGGTTTCTTCAACCTGATTATTATAGTTTTGAGACTCTCCGCTTACCTAAGCTCCACATGTCGATGGGAGTGCCATAGGGTAGCCCTAGTAGGACCTCTGGACTCCGGTAGAACCGAGACTGAATGTAGGTGTACACTCTCTGGTCGGCATAGCACGAGCTACCGAAGTCTATCACCTTTATCGAGCTGCTACCTCGCTCTTTCAATAAGATGTTTTCCTATTAAAAAAATAAAAGTTTATTCCATTAGTAAGTAGACAATATAAATAATAGAAGATATTGTGTTAAAATAACTTATCTGTAATAAATGCTAAAATCAAAAAAACCCTACTACTACCTCTACCAAAAGTTCAAATTTAAGTTCTCCGTTCACCAAACACAACAGATCCCATCCTTCGGTCCTTTTCATCCCCTCTTATCGCTCCTCAGCCTTCCGCAACTCGTTCCTGGTTCAAGCCACCGATTATTCTATTCTTTAAGCTGTTTATTTTATTTATATTTATTACTGTCTTGTTAGTCAGTTAGTGATTATGTATTATGACTCATGCCCAGGCTTTAACAAGGTCATATCGCATACTACCAGAGCGCTCTTTCGTCACTCTGGTGGACATGAGTCAGACTCTACAATGGGAGTCTAAATTTTGCCTACCCTGTTTTTATTCACCTAGGGTAAGGGTCTCTAACGAGTACCTGATGTCGTACGGGCTCGGGACCATACTGTCTTGTTTTTCTCCATAGTAGCACTAATATAATTTTTTTTTTACTTACTGCTACTTATTTACTTTTTTTTATTGCCTTTATTTACTATGCATATTAGCCATATCTCTTATAACGGTGTTATATTTAGTTATTTTCAACATCCATGGCCCCGGGAGGGAGTTCTATTTACGAAATAAAACTCTTTCCCAGACGGGATTCGAACCCATAAACCATAGTGAGACCATGCGAGCGAAGTCCTACGCTCTAGCCCACACCCTTCTTTTTCTATGTAAAAATATAAAAGCATCATAAATCTCTATCTTTCTAAACTCGCAAATTCTCCTTCAATAATCTCTTATAAAAAAAAAGACAACCTAGGAAACTTAAATGTCACTTAAAAATTTTGTACTGACATTACTGGCGTAAGCCTAAACACACTTTGCTTATATATTCCTGTGGAAATAGACAATATAAAAGTTAAACCTGTGTTATTTGATGTTAGTTATTTTAATAATAATAATATTAAAATGACTTACTGGTTTGAGATCACAGTGTATGATGTTTTCTTTAGCCAACAAACGAAGACATTGAACCAAAGAATGAGCAAATTTTCTAATGAGGACCAGACTGAGACCTTGATAGTTAATCTTTTTTATTAACTCGTACAGGTTCAAACTGAAAAACAAAAACACATTTGAACTACAATAATAGGTAGGTAAACTCATATAAAATAAGCAGGTTACCCGGTTTCGCCCTAAGCTCTACCCATTTGGTAATTTTAAGTTACATGACTTTGGAAAAAAAACTTTTGAGAAGAAACAACAACAAAACATTAAATATATAATTTTTGTGTTTTCTCCATTGGAGCAAATTCTTGTTTTCTTTATTTCTATTTGTTATATTAATAGCTTTTCTCACTTATTATGAATCATTTTAAGCCAAGTAATTTAACACTATATAAATACAGGCAGTAAGATAACTGTAACATAATAATTAGTAATATTTTCTATAACATCTAATATATAATTATATATTAGGTTAGGTTAGGTTAGGTTTTATGACTCATGCCCGGGCTTTAACAACGAGGTCATATCGCCTACTACCAGAGCGCTCTTTCGTCACTCTGGTGGACATGAGCCCGACTCTACTGTGGGAGTCCTAAATTTTGCCTACCCTAAATTTTTATTCATCTAGGTTAGGGGTCTTTAACGAGTACCTGACATCGTACAGGCTCGGGACCATCGCTTAACGTCCCATCCGAAGGACGGCTTGCTTACGTTTATTTTACCTCCCAGATAAAATAAACTAAGGGCCTCGGTCGGGTTACGAACCCACGACCTTGAGCTCAGAAGTCAAGCACGCATACCACTGAGCTAACGGCGCCCTCTAATTATATATTATATAATTATAATATTTAATATATAATTTGTACATAATACTTTGTCTCGGGTTTTTAAATTATTTATTTTCTTTTTTAATTAGGGCAAATTACGCACATGGCTGACACCTTTCTAAAGACCGCCCGCCCTGTTTTAGGCCTAATCTCTAATCTTCATATCTAATCTTCTTATATAAGTATATCTGTTTGTTTTTGTGACTCCTGCCCGGGCTTTAACTACGGGGTCATATCGCCTACTACCAGAGAGCTCTTTCATAGCTCTGGTGGACATAAGCCCGTCTCTACTGTGCGAGTCCAAAATGTTGCTTAGACAGGTTCAGTTACTTATAATTATTAGCTTCTGAAGTAAGTGTATAAATGTTTCAAAATCAAATCTCTGGTGTTTCGGCGAAAAGGCTTAAGTCAGAATAAATCTTGTTATCCAAAGGACTTAAGTGCATTTAAATATTTTTACCAAATATGTAACTGATTGTTGGAATATTTTACTTTGTTCATATTTAATACTTTTATTGAAATAATATTTCAAATAACATAAATTGTTTCAACTGATTTGCAGAAATTTTTCAAACCTTCAGAAATTCCCGTCCTAAAATTCAGATTTACTGACGGCTTCTTTTGTATAATTAGACATCTTCTAAATTACAAAATAAAAACGTAGCCTGTCCTCTAACAAAATGAATTATTTGTGCTTGAGGATTTCCCTGATCATCATCAGGCTGTCGGATAAAGCATTTTTTAAAACATTAACATTTAAAAAGATAAAATGAATAAATTAAATGAAACTGGAATAAATAAACTACTAAAAATGAAATAAATGAGCTACTAAAAAATTAACAATTAAAAATTTGCTGGACGGGGAGAGATACGTTTTTATTTTATAACCTGTGAAATAATCACTTCTTACTACATTAGCTATCTTCACATTTTTTTCTAAATAATTAAAAAAATTCGAAATAATTAGTCTAATTACCTCATTAACTCAAAAGCTATACAAAGATGATTTCTAAAATAAAAATGATCGAGCATGTGAACCACGTTGTGGCTGGAGTCTGTATCCTTCCTTCTCAGATGGTCCAATATTCGCACCTCAACTAGAGCTTGGTGATGAAAACGCTTTTTGTTTCTGAAAAAACAAAAAAAGAAGAAACAATGATAACAATTTTATTGTTAATTTATTATTAATAAATATTTATATGGTGGAGGAAGGATGTCCTTAGTTTGGGACCACTTGTAACTTGAATAGCAAAAGATGGTTCATAAAGCACGTTCATTTTATTTTTTATACATTGGTTAAAGTTTCACCCATTCAATCATTTTCATAACTTAATTTTTTCCCTGTTTAAACACCTTCTATCAAATAGTCATAATATACAATATTATATTTATACAGATATATTTTCGTCGAGAGCGCAGGAAGATAGCTTGCGTGCTTGTCTACTGAACTCAAGAACGCGGGTTCGAAACCCGGCCGAGGCCTTAGTTCATTTATATGGGAGGTAAAATAAACGTAAGCATGCCGTCCTTCGGATGGGACGTTAAACGATGGTCCTCAGCCTGTCAGGTACTCGTTAAAGACCCCTCCCTATCCTAGGTGAAGTAAATTTAGGGTTCCTACAGTAGAGTCGGGCTCATGTCTCCCCCAGAGTGACGAAAGAGTGCTCTGGTAGTAGGCGATATGATCTTGTAGGTAAAGCCCGGACATGAATCACGAGTAGGTGTTTCCAATTAGAGATAGGGCAGAGTGTGAGGTGATATAATTAGGATAAGTAGACTTAGCTAAACACAGCTAAATGGCAAAGTTCAAACAAGTGTGTGTCAAGTTCAAATTTATCATGGCCAAATATTTCCGTTTGGGGGAAGAAGGAGATAAATATATTTTTTGGCAATGGGAGATAATTCATTTTTCCGACTTTGGTATTGTTAATTCTACAATTTTTCAAGATATATGTGTAACTATAACGACAAAAACATAAGTTCAATAGGGTAATATCGTACCTTTTTTTGTGAAAATTAATTCCAAAGATTTATGAATCAGTAAAAAAAAAAAAAAAACGGCGAATCAGCTCACCCTCTAAGTCCAATCGACCGATTTGGCTAAAAATCAATAGTTCACTTACACAAGGACTTATGAATTCTCATACTAAATATTGTGGCGATACACAATTTCCTTCGAGGATAATTAATGGGAGCCGACCTTATGGGGTTTTGAATTTAAATATAAAATTTCGTGTCGCTACATTCTTTGCAGTTACTGAGTTTTTTTAATTGAGACCCCCCTCCCTGATTCTCCCCTTTTCTTTAGTCGATTCCATTGAAAACTAATATGTGTTGTCCTTAGAGTTTTTCGGATGTATGTACACACAAAATTTCTTGTTCAAGAGTTATCTTGTTCACAGTCAGACACACACACAGACAGACTTTTTTTTTTTTAATTTTTGGTGTCATGGAGTTGGAAAACAGAAAATTACGATGAAAACACAAGATCGAATTTCTGACAGATTATATAACTTTCCCTGACGTATAGCTGTCCAAGTAAAAACCTATGTTTGCACTTTTATTGTCTTTATTACTAGGCGCGATGCGTGAGTTTTGGCTAAAATTCCAACTAGCTTTATAAAGAAACATACCAACAAACAATAACATCATCAAATTTCACTTCAACAGCTTACTTACGATGAATAACTGATATTTGATACGGAGTATTCTGCTGATGTTGAAACGAGTGTTTTCAGATCACTTTTTTAATGCTCTTTTGAATACGAAACATATTTGGAGTATAAATGATCGAAAAACTCCTGTCAAAATAACGAATGCAAAATATATTCAAATATCTTAACCGATGGCGTCGGCCGCACAGAGGTATCGTGCTTGGTAGGCAAAATGTAGGACTTCGACAGTAGAGTCGGATTCATGCCCACCTATGCGACGAAAGAACGCTCTAGTAGTAGGCGATATGACCTCTTAGTTAAAGCATGAGTCACAATAACTGTAAACAATTTTTTTATGTTGATCATTATATTGTTTTTGCAGAAAACATATTTTACTAGTCGACCTCTGTGTTAAACCCTTGGTCTAGACTATGTAGACTTTAAGGGTTTATTTAAAACAGAGGTCGACTCGTAAAATATGTTTCTGTAAAAAGAACTTAAAAAAAATTGTTAACAGAAAGATCAGCAAATAAATTATGAATACTAATGATGGGAATTCTTCCTTTCTATAATTGCTAGGTTATAAAAACCAAAAAAGAAATGGAAGAAGATTATTGCTGTGAAAAGTACATTAAAATAAATATAATTAACAATTTTGTACTATAAAATATCTGACTATGATGGAAAATGAACCTCGCGAGTAGAACACAAGTAGCACGAATAGAAAGTGTTAGAATAAAATATTTTTATGTAAAAAATTGATATTTACTCTTCTGTGAATATTTTGTCCTGTTTTAAATTTTATTTTTGTCTTTCATAGTTCCAAATTTATTGTTAACTGATTTTTTAAGCGTCGTAGGTCACGCAGGAAGATACATTAAAACGTAAAGAATCATCTATTAATTAGCTACCTGATGATTTTGATGGCTATGTGTTGGTTTGTTTTGTGATCAAGGGCACGTATAACCTGACCAAAACTTCCTTTCCCAATCACCTCCAGAATCTCATAACGGTAGCATATGTGATCATGAAGAATCTGAAAACACAAATAAAAAACATAATTAAACAATGTTATTGGAAAATATAAAGATCCTTGAAAAGAAAGAGATATTATATAAACTGCAAGAGCGCTTTATTTTTTAATGTAAAAATAAATGAGATCAAATCGCTTCTTGTTATATTCGCCTCGAGACGTGGTGACTGCCCAACTTTATGTGCTCTGTTTATCCCTCTGAAGCACGACAAAGACATACGATACTTAGGACCTTGACAGACGACTGACTACTAGACAAGCGATCTCAACTTCGCCTCAACTACAAACTGAGTGTCTACAAATCTGTTGTCAGACCTGTTTGTACTTATGATGTTCAGCTTTGGGGTTCTGTTACCCTCTCACACCAAAATAATTCAAGCCATTCAAAATAAAATTCTTCGAATAATCACACAATGAATAAAACAAACTTATTTTTTGAAATATTGTCTATTCCACTAAAGATATATATACATATAAACTACCGGTTTCGGCTTTATACCATCGTCAGGTCTAGTTATGAACTAACTAGACAGAGTTCATAACTAGACCTGACAATGGTATAAAGCCGAAACCGGTAGTTATATGTATATATATCTTTAGTGGAATAGACAATATTTCAAAAAATAAGTTTGTTTTATTCATTTATTACAAGTTTCCACAATATGTCCGCGTTCCTCAACTCAGAAGTTGTTAATCACACAATGTCGATCACCTCATCAAATGACTCTCAGATCACTTTATTGTTATGTTTATTCCATAGTTTAGATAGTACTAATAAAGAGAGGGGAAAAAAATATATATATCTAAATTGCAGATCATTGAACTGACATTTTGCAATTCTATTCTAAAGACCAATTAAAAAAACTAAAACCCGACTAATAAGTTCAAATGTCGTCGGTGCATCACCTTCATATATTAAGTTTTCGCTCTCCCTCGAGCGTTTGTGCTAAAAGTCAATAGCTGACTTACACAGGGACTTCTGAATCTTCGTACTAAATTTCTTGTCGATACATACATCGGCAGGTATTAGCGTTTTTGAGTCGAGCCCCTTCGAAAAATCAATAGATGCCGTCTTCATGGGGTTCTGGATACACATATACAATTTCATGTCGATAAATTCATTCCTTGAATTCATACTCTTAAATTGTTTTCTAAGAAACAATGGTGTACATTGTCGGCAAATTCGGTAACTTATTTTTCTTTGAGCTATAGAGGTAATAAGTTTCAAATAATCGAGTTGCAAAGGTTGTAAAATAAAACATCGCTATGTTCGAGATACAGAGGTCCAATTTATTTTTTCGAGTTATAGAGGGAAAATAAGTACCAAAATGGCTTGTAGGGACTCACTGATTATTTCGACTAATAGAGGGTTGAGATTTCGAGTAATGGGAGTTTTGTGGCTTGAAACTTTTTTCGAGTTTTGGAGGTTTTCGACTTATCGAGGTTCGACTTAAAGAGGTTCTATGTACTTCGTTTAGCTGGGGGAGTAAAAGTTCACATAATGACTGCTGTACAATACAATAAGTCAAAAAACGTTTTTCTATAAAAAAAAAAGAAGAATAAAATAAAAAGCATTAGGTCTTTAACCTTCCCTTTTATAGGGGTTGAAATATTGAACTGAGGGAGCTGTCCCATCCTTCATCCCCATCTATCTCATCATTTAAATTAAATAACGGAAAATATTTCCTTATTGACATCTATCACTAGTAATTACCACCTAACTGTTATTTAATAATACTAATTTTCCTAGAAAGCAACATTGTACACTGGAGTAATTAAAATTATTAATAATTATAAATCTGTGCATTGGCCGGAAACTTGAGGAAACAATTGGTTGTTGTGAATAGTTGTGTTGTTCAGTTGTATTTAGTTTATTTAGCCAAAGAAGTAACAACATCTTGAGCATATCGAGCAATGTAAATGGCGGCATATCAAATATAATTTGATTAGTATAATTTTGTTTCAATAAGAAAGGGTGAACGGAGATTTTTTTTTTTTTTTTGTCTTTTATTTATAAAGATGCAACTGTTGCTGGGGTGCAACAAGCAGCATCAATGATGATACATATAGATATGGTGGCGTGTGAGAGGAAGGCCACCCAGTGGTAGGTCCTCGAGACGAAAATTTACATGAATTATTACGACACTGCGAAGTAAGTAGGTACTAAAAGCAAAAAGTTAGTGTTGAGAAATATTAACAAGAAGATTATTTAAGGTGGCAATAAGTCGCGGTTCTATCTCCTCTTCAACCTTTGTGGGGGTTATGTGGTAAGTGTTGTGAATATAATGTATGTATTTCTGGGTTTGTATTTGTGTAACGTTTGCTAAAAAAACCCGTATGTAAGTAGTTTGTACTGTTTCAGGTATTGTGTATATCACGAGATCGCAGATTTTCATGAGAAATTATAGAGAGGGTACATATGTTTGGGACATGTTTTATATATGTAAGCCACAGATTACCTTATCACAGGATTGAAGGAGTACGTATAAATAAAGCATGAATTGTAATTTTCAATATTTTTTTCTTTTCGAATTTCTAGATTGACAGAAATATAATTGTTATTAATAAACATATTTTAAACACGAACTTTCCCGTTAGCCGGCCAACCAAACGCTCTTTTCTACGCCATTGAGCCCTCAATAAAAAAGTTACATATTTCTGAAAGTATGGCAAAAAAAATGATAAAGACATGGATTATAATATAATATTATCTATGTTCCATCATTACTTGAAAGACTCCAAGTAAACAGTCTATTTCTATGTCATTTTTTTTTTTGCAGTAAAAAAAGAAACCAAATAAATTTTTTTTAAAGAGAATTATGAACAGGAGATATATCACAGCCTGAGAATAGTAAAACGAAGCAGAAATTCGCATTAATCAAATTCTGAAAGGGTAGTTTTATGTGAACGCTGGACTCTTGACTCCGCGAATGGGCTATATATCAATGATGTGTATGTAATTTTTCTATTCAAAAAGACAAAAGGGCATATATTTACAAGTTTTCCGTTTTATATCAAACCATAAAATGGTCTAAGGTCTGATGACCGATTTCTAATAGTTTAGCACGAGTTCCAACATTTATTGAATTATTTAAAATTAGAAATATTTAATTTTTTTGAAACTCCTCCCTCCTGAAGTGTTTACTTAATGTGACACCACCCCAATGACAGGCAAAAATGAATAGGTTACTTAAGAATATGATTTATTTTTTATTTTTAAATATATTTATTCTGAATGTCTTCTCCAAGCCACCATAAATAATAATTTTTGGATAACCTAAGAAATTATCACCAGATGAGCTGGATGACCAAACTAAAAGAATAAAAGAACATTATTATGGACCATTATAGCCTATAATTCGCGGTATAAAAAATTATTCTCATTTTTAATCAATTTTGTTCTTTGCAAAGGTTTTATTTTTAGTCGAAGGGAAGAAATAACGGTTTGAATGCATAAATAAATGAATGAAATCAAAGAAAACATAGAGAAAAAAATAATTTAATTAAATTTTTTTTTAAAAACCGACACAAAAAACGGTTTTTGGGGTCTTCATTTTATAAGAAATTAATTTTTTTTACTGAAACCTTGGTAGGAGGGCTTTTTTTTTGGGGGGGGGGGGGGGGCGGATTGAAGGGTTTAGGGGTGCGGCTTGGCCTTATGAACATTTCAACTAGAAACTCCAAGTCTCTAGCTGTAATTGAGGCCGAGATCCCTACACAGGCTCTGATGAAACCTCAAGATCTTGGAAACGGCATGCTCGATTTCCACCAAACATGGCTAAGAACCATCTCGCAAATACCACTTTTTGGAACAAAAAAAAATACTTTGAAATCGGTTGAACCGTCTTGAAGCTACGATGCCACAGACAGACACACAAACACCCCTATTTTGCGACGGGTGTTAAACACATTTATTCGTTATAATAATCTGTATCTCTCCTTTAGATGGTTTTTTTTCAAGACATTTTCTGTATTTCTCCATTAGTTAGATTTCTTATTTGAGAACTTACTTCAAGATTACTTCTTTTCGATCATACAGAAGAAATTACTTGATGATAAAAAAAAAATTGATTAAAAATATAAATTAACAAAACAAGAAAAATCATCTTATTGGTACCAAACACTGCACGAGATACTAGACTTAAAATGTTTTACATCTACTAAATACTGGCATCGAAAATGCGAAGCTCTGAAAAATTCAGACATAGTTCTATATACATAAACAAATGATTTGTTTAACTTCTATATTGTCTAATTCCACATAAATATATACATAGAGTGTTTCAACTTTGTGCTGACGGAGGAATAAGCTTTATGTATACATTTTTGTGAAATTAGACGATATAAATAGAAGTTAATCAAACAAGTTCTTAGTTTTCATTTATTTTAGTTTAGTTTTCCAGTATATTGACAAAGATCGCACAAATGTATTGTGACATAGGAGGTTTTATACAGACTTAAAGTGTAGAGAGTCTCACCTTATAGTAGCTTCCATTGTCGTCATCATAGCCGTTGTTCTGGGAGAGACTATCACTGCCGTGGATCTTACAGGCATCCAGCCCCAGGTACCAGATCTCATCGTAGTCCTGAATCTCCGTTCTCTCGTACTCACTCAGTCGACCCCCATAGTACTTCAGGGCCTCTGTAAATAACACATTCACCAGTAAACATTAATTTATGTTTATTAATTCAAATAGTCAATCCAAACAAAGTAAAAATTCAATAAAATCATTCAAATATTGTCAAGAATTTGTGATCTTTCTTTGAGTGACTTCTACTCAACTGCAACAATTATTTCACCTGTTCAAAAAGTACATATGGCATTACAGAAGTATTGACTCACGTCATGAGTCACAAAAAGTCATGTCAATTAGATTAAAATTGCATTCCTCCACTTCTTGAAATCAATAGATACAATAAAACAACTGAAAATTCACTTGAAAATGTTTATGTTAGAGGAAATCCTCTATTCGGAAACGGATTTTTTTCACACTGTTCAAAAAAGAAAAAGAAAATAGCCATATATAAATGTTGTGTGACATATATAAGCTTTAATTTTTCATTTCAATTGAAAGGTCATCATCCTATAATCGCTAGGTATTTAATATTTTAGATCTTTTCGGTTATGTGTCAGGGATTCTGAAAAATTTTCTACCGAAACTACTTACTCTTTGTAAATCCACTTGATGTATCCGAAGAAATAAAATTGTGAGCCTCCCATCGGTCCTTTTACTGAAACAGTCCAGATTCTTCTGATATAAGAGAAACATAAGTTCAAATAAAAATTTTTTTAGAATCCCTGACATATAACCGAAAAGATCCCATATTTTTATTATTATCATACATTTTTTTAGTTTTATATACTAATAAAACTATATATATATTTATTTTTTCTTTTTATATTTCGCTCTTTGTGACCTGAGGAAGGGGCTAATGATCGCCGCGAAATATCGTCCTGAAATATAATTATAAAATATTTATAATTAAAATATAAGTAGTAACTATAATACTAGAATCTTGATATTAATGTATCTTCAAATATTTATTATTTATTTGAATATTATTTTTTATCTTATACCTATGTCTTTGTATTCTAAGATTTAATAACGGTTGTTGTATAAAGTTTATAAGGTATTTTTATGTACAAAATCGTAAGATGTATCCAATTACCATTTTATGGTTCGGAAATAAATAATTGATGTCTATAGTTTAAGACGAAGTTATTCACAGTTCTTATTTCTCTGAAAAGTTTAGGCTAAATCACATTAATCCTCTCCAGAAGCGCCTATCTTCCTCTTTATGGTCTCAAGAGGCACAGGGACATTTAAAATTAGGTTTCCGAATGTTTCTACTTCTTACAGCGCTTTACTTTATATCCTGGTTTTCTTGGCGAATTGCAGGTTACTCCTGCATCGCCATCCATGATTCTAACTAAAATAAGTCTCATCCGAATGAACTCAAGTACATTTTTGGCAAAGAACATTCTTTCCTCTCAACATCTAAGAACAAATAGGTAGAAAAAAAAAAAATGCAGCACTAAAATTGTATAAAAGTTGAGGAAGAATTGTCAAGGACTATAGAGAAAGGCCATTTGTAACAATTAAAAATCAATTACATAATAGATCACTTCCAACTGGCATTACTGGGTATAAGAACCCTCAGAATAACATTGTCGAATAGATGACGCCTATACATTACTTTCATATACAGTAACGACAGTATGAGATGATGTTGACAGAGGGGAGAGATAGGGAGAGTGATCTGTACAGAAGTAGTTGGTATAAGAAAGTCCTGCGTTGACCTTATCATGATTTTGTTGCATCTAAAACAGACTCAAGTAAAACCAGAAAGGATGTTTACAAGTTGAAGTGGTTGACTTACCATGGGGTGTGAGGGGAAGATGGCGTCCATGCGGGTCGTAGCGAGGTATGGTGGGGCTGGGCGGAAGGCTGTTGTTATTGTTGTTGTGGGTTGTTGTGTTGTTGTTGATCAATACTTGAGGGCTTGGATTCAAACAACTGTCAACCTTCAAGAGAGGAGGTGGCGGCTTGCTCGAGGCGGGACCCAGCTGCGACCGGATCAGCTTCTTTAGTGCCGGAAGCTAAAACAAAAAATACATATATGTGTATAATACCAAGGAATATGATGTAAGCATATTTAAAGCCCGGTTGATTGATTTTGGAGGAAGAGCGAAAAATGATTATTTCGTGTTCGGGAAGTACACAGTCGGTGATTCACCGACGACTTTTATTTATGAAAAAAATGTTCATCGGTCGTACATTAAAGACAACTAAGACGTGGGTAAGCAAAATTTAGGACTCCCATAGTAGTCAGTCTCATGCCTACCAAAGCGACGAAGAATTTTTGATAACGATGTACGAAAAGGCGAGTTGGAACATAAGGTTATCCAGAATTGTCGCTTAAAAAACATTAAAGCAGCCGACGTTTATTGGAGGCGTTGAATGTTCCATAGCGTCATAAAACGAAAAATAAATAAATTTATGAGTTTAAAACGTTATTCACAAAATCACGAAAATCTTGATATCCAAGTTTCGTTTTATGAGGATTGGTG
The DNA here is from genome assembly GCA_963662175.1 of Aradus depressus. Taxonomy (NCBI): domain Eukaryota; kingdom Metazoa; phylum Arthropoda; class Insecta; order Hemiptera; family Aradidae; genus Aradus; species Aradus depressus. The sequence continues at coordinate 30,725,354 of OY759217.1, read as the reverse complement.
GGTGTTTTCGAAATAATAATCTAACATAAAATTCAAAGGAAGGACAAGCGTGGGGGGGAACATCGTATACAAGAAATTTTGACACTATTTTTATTTTCTAAGCTATCTAAAATTAAGCGTATCCAGTCCTTCCAATCCAAAGTCCTAAGAACAATTGTCGATGCACCCTTCTATGTGTCCAACCTTACCTTCCATAATGACCTTAAAATCCCCTATGTTATTGACCTCATCAAGTCCCTATTCTCCAAATTCCACTCTAACCTTTCTTCCCACGTCAATCCAGTTGCTCGACTCTTTTCATCCCATTCCCATCCAGATAATCCCCCCCCCCCCTCCGGAAGACTGAGGCGGCGCTGGCCGAGAGACCTGCTACTGTAGCAACAATATTTAGGGAGTGCCGGTGATGACCAGCTTCTCCTCTCATGTAATCCTCTTACCTTCAACTCTCCTTTCCTTCTGGCCTGCTCACTCGAGCCCCCGCGGTCTCCCCTGCCCCCATTAAGTTTGAGGGATGGGGATGACAGAGAACCGGGGGCCTTTCGAGGGGTCTCGAGTTGAAGGACTTTCATGTTCATTTTATTTTATCTTTATTATTATTGTTTTGTGTTTATGTTTATTATTATTTAAATTGCAGAGACCATTATTATTTTATTATGTATATATATATATATATATTTTATTTTTTTTTTTACCTATTATTTTGTACATAATCATATGCTATCGTTGTATATATTTAAAAAAAAATTTTTAAATGTTTTTAATGTTTAATGTCATTCATCTTTACTAGATATAAAAATTTAGAACTCACACAGTGGAGTCGGCATGTTCTCTAAAATGACCTGATGCATACTCCCCTTTACTCGGTTGTGAGAATGTAATAAGGGTTTTTACTTACTAGAACTGTGCTCATATTTATTACGCTACTCGATTTGGATTAAAATGGAAGAGCGTTAACTAAAAATGTCAAAATAATGTCTTTTGTCAAATTGTGTTTTTCCCTGAAACTAGGAAGACAAGACCAGAATCTAATTTCTTTTCAATGATTCATAGAGTTGATAGTAACTTTACAAGTGTTGGTGGAAATCGAGATTCTATCATGTAAGAAAGTCGACTCAGAATTTGCGCCAACATTTCGGAAATTTTTTATTTATTTCTTCAGAGCCTTATTTTGATTAGAGTGGTCCGAAACGATCGAATTCTAAGTTTACTTCCTTACATGGCAGAATTCCAACTTCCCTCAACTCCTTCCTGATATTCTGTAGTGGGCATAAAATATTAAATATTTTTGTAAAAGTGGGAAGCCTCTCCTGCTGAGACATCAGAAACATCTAGCCATGAGGACAGTAACAGAGAGTGACTTTCAGGCAACCAACTCTCGCAACTTTTATTACTTGGTTCGGGGAAAAGAATGAAAGGTTCCTTTCACCTTGTCATTGTGTCCTTAATCCTGTCTAAGAACTGCCTTCTTGAGGCTCACCAAAGGACCTCGCTTCTTGTGTCAACATTAACACTCATGAGATGAGGATAAACGCCTTTATGAATATAAATAAAGCTGAATGTCTCTTTTTTATTTGTCCAGGCATCAAATCGAAACGGCTGAATGTATATTCACGAAATTTGCAGAGTAACTCAAAAGCATCTCACGAATTTTAACTATACGGTGTGGCATATCATTCTATAAGACGATAAATAACATTTTATTATTTTCCCATGGATTACAGGGAATTAGCTAAATTTAAGGAGGTAAGTTTAATCACGAAACCAACAAGTTATTTCAAGGATAAACCAACTTCAAATAAAGACTAGGTATGTGGCACCGAATATAAATTTGGGAGAGGCGCAGTTAGGAGGGAGAACATGTGTGGCAATTGTTGGTGCGGCGGTATCGAGACTACAGAACATTGTCTCCGCTGTACGATCAAGACAGGATGAAATTAATTCATTCAACGTTTCGCTCCTGCTCCAAAACCAGTCAACCGTTTGCGCTAATAATCACAGTTCACTAACATAGGGGCTCGTAAATCCACATATTATATATATTCGTTACTTCGGCAGTTATTAAGGTTTTACATTGTTCCCTCTCTGCTGAACCGCCCTTCCCTTCGGCAGATATAGCTGAAATTTGATGGATTATGTTCTCATTGGGTTTTGACTTGAAACATGAAATTTCATGTCTATACACTAAGTAGTATGAACTATTGGCAGTTTTTGTTTTAAGCCCCCCCTCCCAATCCCCCCTTCACTTCGTTTGGTTGCAAATCAATAGATGTCGTCGTTGGAGTGTTCTGGATTCGTATATAAAATTTCGTTATAATACATTTATTCTATCGGGAGTTATCGTGTTCACACCGGTGTTTTGACAGAATATATAAATTCTTCGAGGGCGCCAGTAGCTCAGTGAAATGCGTGCTTTCTTATTGAGCTCAAGATCTTGGGTTCGAAACCCGGCCAAGGCTCTTAGTTTATTTCATCTGGGAGGTAAAATAAAGTTAAGCACGCCGTCCTTCGGATGGGACGTTAAGCGACGGACCCCGTGTCTGTACGATGTCAGGTACTCATTAAAGACCCCTACTCTAGGTGAATAAAAATGTAGGGTAAGCAAAATGTCCACCAGAGTGACTAAAGAGCACTCTGATAGTAGGTGAAATGACCTTGTAGTTAAAGCCCGGGCATGAGTCATAACTATTAATTTCCCTAAACTTCGTGTATCTGGGGAAGTAAAAAGCGATGATTCTGAGTTAGATTATATATATTATCTTGTTCCTCAGCTCCCGGATAACTTATCGCGATACTTGACAGATAAACCTTTCCAGAATAATGAGCAATCTGATAAAAAAAAGATTCTCGGAAATGGATATAGTAGTTTTCGAGTTATAAGAACCCTAACAAGCGGACATAGACTTTATTTTCGATATTAACTGTCATGTAAAAAGTGGGCTCAATTTAAGCAAATACGTTATATTTTGATTATATTTTATAACAACCTAGTCATCATTCTAAAGTTTACCGAAGCAGTTAGACCCTTCGTCTCCCTTGGAGAAGTCCGAAGTAGTAGTTTTAAGGAACGGAGGCAGGAAAGCTAGGCAAGAAAAAAAGTTCTATAAAAACAATAATATAGAAGTTTTTAATAAGTATAAATATCTTGGGATTTCTTTAACTTCGAATTTATCATTAGAAAATTACTTTAAGGAGAAAATAGAAGTTGCTAAATTTGGTATATCTGCATTTAATAAAATAATTTAAAATAAGAAGATACAATTGCATCCAAATTAAAAATCTTCAATGCCGTATCACGCTCAGTCCTGTGCTATGGACTCAAATCTGGTGGTATCGGATGCACAGTAATATTGAAAAAAACTAAATTATTTATTAAAAAATATTCAAAGTTGCCCAGAAACAAACCAGATTTCTTCTTATATTTAGTCTCTGATTTAATGCCTGTTTTTTTGTTTACATTAAAATTACATTTATATTTTATAAAGGTATCTTTAAATCTCCCATCTTATAAACATATAAACATTGTTATGAGGAATGTCATCAAAAAAAAAATATATTTTGGTGTAACGAAGTGCAATCTATTTGTAATAACTGTAATGTTAATATTAGAGGAAATCACAAAAGTTTAATTAACTATTGGAAAGCCGCCTGGAATTATAGACTTGATCTAGTTACAGAATTTAATTATTAATAATATATAAACAGGAGGATGCTTTTTTGCTTTGTATTTGTATATATTGTCGAGTAGAAATAGTAGAGACAGTCAATTTGACCATGAGTATTGTCTGTCAATATTATTAACATCTGTAATAAAAAAAAGAAATGAAGACGTTTATTATTAATTTAATTATTAATAATATATAAACAGGAGGATGCTTTTTTGCTTTGTATTTGTATATATTGTCGAGTAGAAATAGTAGAGACAGTCAATTTGACCATGAGTATTGTCTGTCAATATTATTAACATCTGTAATAAAAAAAAGAAATAAAGACGTTTATTATTATTATTTATTAACTGTCACGTATACGGGCAGAGTCCGCGAGTAAACCAATATCCGCTTCTGACCTGGCATCCTTCTTCCTCCACACAGTTCCTTCCACTTCTCCGCATATAGTATCCCCACTGACGTTTAGACGATATACTGTTTAGTTCAGTAGTCTCCTTCAGCGCACGTGTCTTATTAACGTATCAGCTACAACGTTAAATTATCCCGAAGCGAATGGGTATAGTGCTGCGACTAAAGAGTCCACCTAACGAGACTCCCACTCGGGAGACTTCAGCCCCATCACACATCGGAGAGGTCGGTGATCTGTGTCTATGGTCACTCAACTCCTTACTGTGTCTCCAGAGCCGAGAGCGCCGGCATCTCAGAGAAAGCGTGCTTGCTTACTGATCTCAAAATCGCGGATTCGAAACCCGACCAAGACCCTTAGGTTTTTTACCTAAGAGCTGAAAAACCTTGAGCACACCGTCCTTCGGATCGAACGTTACGCGATGGTCCCGAGCCTGTGCGATGTCAGATACTCGTTAAAGACAGTGACATATTCCACGAGTATATAAGCAGAGCTTTATGGAGTATATAGTACCCAACTTAACCTGAAAGCGTTGTATTTACTATAATCAATATTTCCAATTTCCCTTGTTATTTGCCCCATAATAGGGGTTAAAATGCAGTAATCTTAGAACGAAAAAACTCAAGGGTATGTAGGAGTTCTTGGTTAAATTTCTATTTTAGGGCTAACCTGAAGTCGTCTGGCTTCGTCTTAAGGTAACCCCCTCCTAAGAAGCACTTTATGTGCCACTGTGAACCAGTCAATAATATAAGAAGTCATTGGTGAATCAGCGACAATGTACTTCCCCCGCTCGGATTATTTGTAATCAAATTAGTTTCTACTCCCCCTCTAAACTCTTTTTCTTTCTGGTCAATTTGGATGAAAATCAATAGGTGCCTCAATCAGGCATATACGAATTTCTCAATAATTATAAAAAAATATGTGTCAATACATTCATAACATTCACAATTATACATGTTTTTGAGATGAACCCCTTCGTCTCATCCCATTCCCCTTTTCAGCCGATTTAGCTGAAAATTAATATATGTCCTTATGGGATTTTCTATATACAATAAAATTTAATTTCGGTGCATGTATTCTATCGGGATGTATATATCGACCCCAGGTATACACAATTTTGTTTTCATTTTTGGATTCAGGGGGGAGGAAAAATTAAATTCCGATGAAAACTCAATACATAATTCTGACAGATTACATAACTTCTCCTATACTACAAATAGCTAGAGAAATATAAATAAATAGTAGTGCAAAATAATGGGATAACAATAACTTATTATGTCCAGCACTAAGAAAATTGAAGGTAACAAACATTCTTTGCAGGAACTTATTATAAAATAATAACTGTGAATATAAACAGATCCAGAAAATTTCGTGTCCGCCTGCGAACACGGTAACTGGTAATATATCGACAAGGGCACCTATAAACATTTAGTCAAATGAAAGGGGGGAGATTAGAGGGGGCATAACAAAAACTCTAATAACTGTCAATGTAATGAATGTATTGATATGAAATTCCATATGTAAATTCAAAATCCCATAAGGACAATAGTTATGGTTACACATATAAAATTTCGTGTTATACCGTCAACCAATGGAGCCATCATGACACTATAAAATTTGCATTACAATTTAATGGATCTGCATCTTGCTATTCTACTTCAAATTGCAACATAGTTTTGAATGGCTATTATGAAATATGAGCAGCAAATTAGGAAAAAATCATTCATAATCCTATCAGTTTTTTTCAAATGCAGCAAAAAAGAAAAATATATGGATTCTCATGGAATACAGTCAAATTCACATCGAGCATCAAAAACTACTTTCAGGAAAGATAAACAGCAAAATAATAATGATTCTATGAAATGAAGGAAGAAGGCAAAAATCACTTGATAATCGCTAAGAGTGGTTTACTCATGATATCGGTCATTACATGGGATTACTCTAATGTTACGGATTATTCTAAAGACACATCATAACTACTATCATGGTGACAGCAATCACAGTGATTAGTAACATAAAGGTAACCCAGGCTGGCCACGATCAACACTATCGATTCGTTTCTTATTACATCCCCAGATATACAAAGTATACGGAAAGTTATGTAATCGGTTAGAAATTTGACTAAGAATTTTCACCAGAATTGTTCATGTTTCCCGATCCCCTGATTCCTAATAAGAAAACAACAGGACAATAGTTCTGGTTACACATATAAAATTTCGTGTCGATACATTCAATCTATAGAGAGTTAACGGGTTCAAAGACAGACAGACAGGAGATTTTCTCTTCATTTTTGGAATCAGATAGATGAAAAGTATGAAATATACCATGACAACTGAACATTAAATTGACAATTTACTGATTACTTTCCCTGTATTTCGTAGAGCTGGGGAACGAAACATTCCTGTCTATCTGTGAATACGAACGTATCCACACGAACTTTCGTACTTCTTTATTGACTTTCAGCTAAATGCGCCAAAGAGAAGGAATAAATACAAATTATTAATGAATATTCAAAATATCAAATGAGGAACAAACATGTATTTCATACATTATTGATACACGAACCAACAATATAATATGAACAAGAGGCCAGACAAGAAGGAGGGTGAAGCAAATTAAGAGCACTATTTGTGCATAGGGCTGATGTTACAGCCTGTTAAACCAGGCAACTTTAATATTTCACCATCATCATACCTCATCACTGAAGACACCACTCATTATCATTACATGGATATTATCTTTTATGGTTAGGATCCAGACACAAGTTGTTGTAAAGAGAAATTGTCAGTTTTACTTATAGAAGCAGAATCATAATGTAACAAGAGGATAGTCTAAGAGTTTACTAGACTTGTACAGAGCTAAAAGTGAATATAGGCGTATATATAATAGGCCTGCCAATATTATTCCCACAGATATACGAAGTATAGGGGAAATTATGAATATTTAATTAATTATAATATATGTAATTATAATATATGTAATATTTAATTAATTATAATATATGTAATTATAATATATGTAATATTTAATTAATTATAATATATGTAATTATAATATATGTAATATTTAATTAATTATAATATATGTAATTATAATATATGTAATATTTAATTAATTATAATATATGTAATTATAATATATGTAATATTTAATTAATTATAATATATGTAATTATAATATATGTAATATTTAATTAATTTAAAAAATATTTAATCAACAATAAAAAAAAATATAAAAAATAATTAAACACATTCCAAATTGAAACAATCTTCCATATTATAGAGAAAAACTATCTCAAGGGTGGCGGTACCTCAGAGGTAACGTGCTGGCCTACTGAGCTCAAGATGGCGGGTTCGATAACTTATTTTTTTTCTTAAACCTTGTGCACGCCGTGCTTCGGATGGGACGTTAAGCGATGGTCCCGAGCCTGTATTATATCAGATAATAGAATCCAAATCAGTTTAGATACCTAAACCTGTGTAGACAAAATTTTGGAGCCACGGTAGAGTCGAGCCTATGTCCACCAAAGTATCTATGTAAATGTATTTCACAATAATTTTCTTAACGGTTCATTTAAAAATTACAAGCGTTTAGTGAGTGAGGCAATCTGCCAAATGTTTTTGAAGCTTTTTAAGCCTAAAACTACTGTAGGAAAAAAAAAAAAAAAAGTCGTCGATGTATCACCGACAGTGACTTCCTCAGAACGAATTAATCACTTTATTATTCACCTAGGGCAAGGGTCTTTAACGAGTACCTGACATCAGAATGACGGCGTGCTCAAGTTTATTTTACCTCCCAGATAAAATAAACTAAAGGCCTCGGCCGTGTTTCGAACCACGACCTTGAGCTCAGAAGGCAAGTACGCATACCACTGAGCTACCGGCGCCCTCATGTAGTTTTGTGATATATCCGGTATACAAAGTATATGCTGTACTACCCAATCCTAAGATTGGGCATTTCGATTTGCTCTACCCCGAAAAAACTGAAGCTTTTCGGATTTTGGGTAAACTAAGAATAAACAATCCTAGGAGAGGGCATTATAGAAATGCACGCATTCCGGCAACTGATAAGCTTATCATTCTGCTGATGATTTCAGTTTATTTACGAACATTTCTTGTATTATTATTTTTAATTCAGTATTATTTTTTCGTGTTCGGGTGCCAAATGATGGAATCCGCTTTCCGCGAGTATTAAATGCCAATGCATTAAAGAAACAAGTAAAATGCAATTCCAAGTGTCATAACTCTAACGTTCGCAAAAATAAGTAAGTTTTGTATACTTAATATTCTAGTCGAAAAATAAAATAAAGAATACCTACATGCTTGTAATTTAAAATATTTTGATATAAAATTGTGATTCATAAATTTGATTAACTTAATTTAAATACAAGTTTTTCAACATTTAATTTTTTAAATTTCTATAGCATTATTAACTCGGTTCTATTTTCTAATATTTTTTTCCTCTGGGCGGATTTTTCGGCCAGTGAACGTTTAAAATGCTCAATGCCCGAACCAGTCATACCAACCCATTCTCTTTGAGGTTTCTATTTTGAACATTTCGGGTTTTGAACAAATCGAAATGCTCAATCCTAGGAATGAACATTTTTTCCGGTCAATGGCCCAATTCTGGGATTGGGTACAACATATATAATGGATATAAACATGATTTGATTTCATAACTTCTCCTATACAATATAGCTAGGGGAGTAAAAAAAAACAGAACTTAAAATGATAAAAATAAATATATTAAAACAATAGTAATAGATAAGAATAAAATGTAAAGAGCGATATAGAAATAGAATGTTTGAAAAAGGAAGCCGGTTGAAGACTTTTAAGAGTTCAGAGACCTTTCTCTTCCTTGTTTACAAAGAGATTTATTTGGACATGTCAAAAGTGATAAGTCAGAATGGGTGGACAACTTCGTTAATAAAGTTTGTTGGCCTCAAATTCCTAAGAAATAAGTAAAGAAATTATTAAAAAGTTTTTTTATGAAGTAGGAAAAGTTCAATAATGAAACGATGGAGAAAAGTTCATTAATCTCTGTTAAAAAGTAATCATTTCTGAAAAGTTCGAGGGATAAACTAAAATTGGAATGAAGCACTAAATTTTTCAATCATATAGCTTTTAATTTGTTGATGATTTAAAATGTCGTCCAGTACAAAGAGACATTTGCCCAATGTCTGAAGTGGAATATACCTCCAATTTATTTTTTATTATTATTTTTTTTACAAATCGGTATTCATAAGTGTATAAATTATATATATATATATACAACAAGAAAATTTGGTAAAAGAGTAAAATATGGTATTGTCAAATATCAAGGGGGAAAAATCACCCAGTGGTGACTCTCCCTGCATTCCTTTATAACTCACTGTTACTGCTGATGTTAAGGAGGTCTCTAGGCTATTGGCGCTTAAGGCGTCGTTGGGAAAGTATGGCAGAATTGAGGGAACTGACTTGAGGATTACTATGGGAACTCATGGAGGTAAATAACTTTTTATACCTGGATTTAGCTACTTCGGTAAGGTAGGGAATTCTGAGGTCAGTAGGAAGGGTCTTGTTGAAAACATATAAGGGAGTATTGGCTATTCTAGGAAGGATTTTGGATTGAAGGGATTGGATGCACTGCAGATTGGAGATCAGTAATTCCACATAGGTTTGAGTAGTGGGTTGTGTATAAGTCGTTTAGTTTTCAAAGTTAATTTAGAACTTTTGTCTAGTAGTCTTAATAACAGTTTGTAGTGTCTGTTCATTACTTGTCTTTTCAGTCTCCATGAGTGTTTCATGTTAATCGCTTTTCAAATACAAACGCCAAAATGTTGAATTTGTATTCCAAAAAACAGCTGTTAAGAGGTTAGGTTAGGTTTTATGACTCATGCCCAGGCTTTAACTACGAGGTCGTATCGCGTACTACCAGAGCGCTCTTTCGTCACTCTGGTGGACAAGAGCCCGACTCTACTGTGGGAGTCCTAAATTTTGCCTACCCTAAATTTTTATTCACCTAGGACAGGGTACCTGACATCGTACAGGCTCGGGGCCATCGCTTAACGTCCCATCCGAAGGACGGCGTTAAGTTTATTTTACTTGCCAGATAAATTAAACTAAAGGCCTCGGCCGGGTACAAAATAAGGTATTTTTTTAAAAATATAAAGTATATATGCCCAGTAAAGAGAGGCCACAAAGAAAATACATCTAATTTTAGCTATTAGTAGTTAGAATATGTATTTGTATATATGTAATAGATTTTTTATTTTTCAAATTATTTTTTTTATCTTTATAATGTAGGTTAAGTGTAAATAAACCAAAATATTTTTATTCTCGATCATATTATATTTATTTTCCCTGTACCTGTTAAATAAAATATATTTGGATTAGATTGAACATTTTTGCAAATTTAGGAAAATTTGCTGGCATCAGAATTATATTTTAGAAGAAATTACAAATTGAAATTTTTTTATATACGAAATCAAAATTTAGTATAAGACCAGCGAATTTTCTGCAGGAAATGTGATAATTTATTATTTTTATATGATATATTTTTAATTAATAAATTTTACTTAAATTATTTTTAATTATCACACTATGAAGTGAATTTCTCAGGCAATGCAAGTATGTAATATTTCTGAGAAATATACCAACTTATACGGAGGATGGAAGATGATCTGAGAGAGGGGGGGAGGGGGGTCCGTGAAGATGGTAATGTCATGGTCAATGACACGAGGGGGAGCAGCCAGCAGCCAGCCAGCTGGCGAGGAGAGAAAACTGACCTGACCAGTCACTAGTCACCACTTCCACTCACTAATATAGTTAGAGCAGAACACAAGGTCTGGTCAAGTGGTTAGCTCCACTGGCTAGCAACTTTAGGGTTCACAACACTCACCTTCACATAGGATAATCCAATATTGACAAGGTCACACTTCGCTATGCTCCCTTAGTGAGGGCTGTTGAAAAATACTCTTTAAAGAGACACAAACAAATTTTTACTGTTCCTAAAAAATAACTGTTACAATAACCTAATATTTAAGGACAAGAAACAGAATTATTATAGCTATTTTCCTGGTCACAGGATTTCATTTTTTTTGCTAGAACAAAAAAAAAAGTTATCGAATCACCGGCTATGTACTTCCCCAGAACGAATTATTCAATTACGTTTTTGCTCTCCCTTCAAAGCCAATCGACCATTCGATGAAACTCAATATTCGACTTACATAGTGATGTCTGAATCTTTAAACTAAATTTTGTCTCAATACATCCATTACGACAGTTATTAGAGTTTTTTGTGTTAAGCCTCCCACTAATCCTCCCTCCCTTTGGCCGATTTGGCTGAAAATCAATAGGTGTTGTTCTTAGAGGGTTCTGGATACAAATATAAAATTTCGTATCGATACATGCATTCTATCGAGAGTTATCGTGATCACAAATACACACACATGGACATATTTCGAAACTGGAGGTCGGAAAATATAAAATTCGGTTGAAAACTCCGCGTGGAAGACTTCGTATCGGGGAAGTAAAATTGTTACAGGTTTAGTTGAAAGTATTTTCCAGCGAGAAAATGCAACATATAATAACAATTATTATTATTTAAAAATACATACCTATTGATTTCTTGGCTTCATTTTTAAGCTTACTTATTAACAGTTAGGATTACTTTCGAATTTCACAATCCATGAGTTACTACTACATTTTTACTACTACATACTAAGGAAAACATTTGAAAAAATATAAAGTGGACAAATAAAGCTATATTTATGTTCTCAAAAAAATATTTAAAAACCTTTTTTGAAATATTGTTAATTAAACAAAAAAATAGGTATATAAACAACCGGTTTTGACATTAAACCATCGGCAGGTTTAGCTATAAACTCCGAAAACTTGAGTGCGAACTACACTTATAGGTACATCAGGTAGGTAATGAACGTGTTGGAAGTTCAACTAGGAAATCCCTATGGCTTTACAGTTTTGAATGCGTTCTAAAATATTTCCTTCCTTTTTCTAAAACAGTGGTAAAACGGAAATTAAAGATAAAATTCAACTTCGAAGTTAGGGGGAATTATAGTTGAAATTCCATCCCCTTCCTTACCCACCTGATGTACCTATAAGAACGATTCGCAAACAACAATCTACTCTTACTTTACACATATTAGAAGTTTCCCTAATTGAGAATTGAAGTTTTGCTTAAAAACAGCTTTAGAAAGAAACAATGAAAATACTTTTTAGTTTTGGTCGATGAAACGTGAAGGTTGCATTTTTCACCTTCATGGCCCACAGCTCTATGTACAGTGGTTTCCAAACTTAATGCAACGGCATCGTTCCACTTTCCTATGCACTCACCTGCATCCTCACCAACCTTGGGGCTCTTGGGGACCACCTGAAGATACGGTACCCTTCCCTTCGGCCGATAATGTACGGATAGGTTTTGAAATTGTGACGTTTCTGAGTTAAGCTTCTCTCCGATCTCTCCCTTCCTTTTTAAAATATGTTTTATGCCATAGGGACCGACCAAGATTTTTGAAAATTTACGATATAATTCTAGAAAAATTCAAAGTTAAGCTTGTGTAGCAGTTCAAAGATCCTTTTCTCGAATTTTGTATTTTATTTTTTCACTTATTGATGCTTTTTGGGTCATATATGATTTTTTTCATAGTCTTTTTTTTTGCTTATTTTTAGATAGTTTATTTTTTCTTTGAGAATATAGTTCTTTATATATAAATATAGATGTGTTTTCTACCCACATTTTGAGCTTGTCTTGTTTTCTTTTGGACTGGGCCATTAAGTGTATATTATTGGAAAATAGCAAGTAGGTACTTACTTTGTTACTTACTGTTACTGTTTTATTACTAATTGAATTAAGCTCTCTTTTTTATTTTACTTTTTGCGACCTGAAGGAATACTAGCAATTTGATATTCATGTATATATGTTTATACATCGAAATAGCTTAAAATATATCTCTGGTGTTTGGAGAAACGGGCTTAAGTCAGAATAAGTCTTATGATCCAAAGGACAAGTGCATTTAAATATTTTTACCAAATGTAACTCATTGTTGGAGTATTTTACTTTGTTTATATTTAATATTTTATAGAAATAATATTTCAAGTAACAAAAATGTGCTTTACCTGATTTGCAGGAATTTTTTAAACCTTCAGAAATTCCCCTCCTAAAAATAACAGATTTGCTGACTTAAGCTCTTTCGCCCAAACATCCGAGATATCAATTATAATTATAAGCTATTTTGATGTATAAAATCGTATGACGTATCCAATTTTATGGTTTAATATAATATTTAATATTATTATAATTGTAGGAATATTGAGGGTCAGTCAAAGATGGAAAAAAAAACACTATTCAAAAGCCAACGTTTCGATATATTTAATATCATCATCAGGGCTATGAATAAGCAGGGTTGGGGAGAAGACATGTACACTGGATGGAGTCTTACATTGCAAACAATTCGAGCATTCATTGCAATGTAAGACTCCATCCAGTGTACATGTCTTCTCCCCAACCCTGCTTATTCATAGCCCTGATGATGATATAAAATATATCGAAACGTTGGCATTTGAATAGTGTTTTTTTCCATCTTTGACTGACCCTCAATATTCCTACAATTAGAATCTACAGTCGCTAATCAACATCTACATTATTATAATATTTTATTAAAATGAAATTAAGTACCTCTTGATGAGAACTCTTGGTAGGCATCGCATTGCTGAGTTTGTTGCTAGTGGGTTGTGACTTGTTGACCCCGTTGTACCTCGAAAGTGCGTTTTTAGAGGCGTGAACTGGGCTCTAAAATCAAAAAACATACAAAAATTATATAGACTCTAAACAGGACTAGGTTAATATCATAATTATATGTGTAATTATGTTAAAAAGAAAAAGTGGACATCATTTAATAAAAAAGTTTAAGATTAAAAAAAACAAGTTTTTTTCAGTTGAATAACATGTTTCTGTATACAATTTTAGCTAATAGTTAGTCTCTATTATGGATAGTTTGAGGAAGTAGTAATTGAAGGATCAGCTGATGTAAATGACCCCGTTCTTCAGTTGGTAAATAGGCAGTCCTCAACAGGGTAGACAAATATAAACAAAAGGACAAGGATATAAACAATAGCAAAATGACATTGAATATTAGTTATATCGGCAGTTTAATATGCATAATAGGATATACAGATATGCATATTAGGTGTAAATTGTGAGATATAAGGAGTCTCTAAGGCCAACTGTAATTTCAAAGACTAACTCACTCAATATATAATAAAAATATGGTTTTCAAAACGACATTTTGTATATAATTCGCAAACCGTGAAAAGGTCATTTTAAGCGGTCTGATTTCGGCCAAAATCTAATCAGATCTAAGTTAGACAACTTGATAACAAATTTCAAGTTCAACGATCGTTTTTGTGGTAGAGCGCTCACAAAGTTCGAAGAATTTTTGGAGGTTGTTGTGAATGTGCTGTATTTAATAAAAGACACAGAGCTGTTGCCCACTCACAAGTTTATTTAGCAAAGCCAGCTTTCAGTCTAATGAGACCATCTTCAGTGCTAACTCTACAATTGACAGGTAAAAGTTAAAATTAATAAAAATATGTGCATACAAAATAAAATATGCATGTAGAGCCTAAGGTCCAAATTCTCCACAGGGCTGGAAAAAGTAAAAAGCTGAATTCTCTTGAATCTAAGGAAATAAAGAGACATTTTTATCAAAATTTTCAAAGTCTTAATACCAGATTCGAGATTCCATTCTCTCCCCTCCACCTCTCTCTGATCCCTGGACCAGTCCAAGATGTGTATTAGCGATCAGAAACTGGTACAGCTCACTACCTTTGTAGTAAACTTTGTTTTATACTTATACCTAAGAATTTACTTTGTTGACTTGTTAAAAATTTCAATGTTTTTGTTATTTATGGTTTTTATTCACTTTGATATTTTTAATGACTATTATATGACCTAAACTGTGACACCAAATCTTTCAAAAAAGATTTTTTAATTAATATACATATATTTTATTTATTTTATTTTGTATGCACATATTTTTATTAATTTTGACTTTTACCTGTCAATTGTAGAGTTAGCACTGAAGATGGTCTCATTAGACTGAAAGCTGGCTTTGCTAAATAAACTCGTGAGTGGACAACAGCTCTGTGTCTTTTATTACTCACAAAGTTCCAATCACATATACATACTCAAAGAAAGATCAAAAATGGTCAAAACGTATTCAAGGGACCTCAGAACGTGGAATATGCGTTAATCGAATCTCGGATATTAGCTCGATTTCAATATATTATAAGTATAAGAAAATGAAAAGTCGTCAGTACATCACCGGAAATTTATTTCTCCAGCACGAATTAATCAATTAATTTTTAGCTCTGCACACAAAACAAATCGGCCATTTCGGCTAAAGCCCGAACCTAAATTTTGCCTACTTGTCCTAAATTATGTCCTAAAGAATAGAGGTCTTTAACGAGTAGGTACCTGACATCGTACAGGCTCGGGACCATCGCTTAACGTCCCATTCAGACGGGGTACTCGTTTTTTACCTCTCACATAAATACTGAAAGGCCTCAGTCGGGTTTCGAACCCGCGATCTTGAGCTCAGTAAGCAAGCACGGTACCTCTGAGCTACTGGAGTCCTCTAATACTGAATATTGTATCGATACATTCATTACATCGGCAATTATTGAAATTTTTGAGTTAAACTTCTCTACGATATTCCTATATAGGAATTTCTGAATCCTAATACTAAAATTGAGTTAAGCCCCCATGGATCCCTCCTTCCCTTTGTCCGATTCAGCTAAAAATTAATAGCTGTCGTCCTAATGGACTTATGAATCCATATTAAATTACTTGTCGATATATTCATTATATTGAAAGTTACAATATTCACACACACACACACACTTTGGTTTTAATATAATAATTTTTGGATTCAGGGGGTTGGAAAGCATGAAATTTCGATGAAAACTCAACATCGAATGGTTGACCAATTACATACCTTCCCCTATACCACGTACAGTTGGAGAAGTAAAAGCTAAATAGAAAATATGAGGCCATAATTAATTGTAAGAGAAACTGAAGTCGGTTAGGTTAGTAAAGATTTATGGTCTATGAAAGTAAATAAAAAAAATCCCAGTAATTGAAGTATTAAGTACATACAACATAAAATTTAATTGTCAATTATTAAATTCATTGTTAGTGTTCACATTTGGCTATTAATTCATTGTTATTGTTCACATTTGGCTATAAATTCATTGTTATTGAAATGTCATAGTTTACTCATACTTTTTTTTTTTCTCAAACAATAATCGCGAATAATTATAAAGAATGATAATAAAAAATGTTGTAATATAAAAAAAAATGTAATATAAAATACTGGATGATAAATGATTGCCTGATGACAAAGGAGCTACTGTTCAAGTGGAGAAAGTTCGTCCTTGGAGTTGTTATAATGAGAAAGCGATCAATGTTTTTGGAACAGACCGAAAAATTTCACCCATGACTACTGCCAATATAATCATCAGGTAGACTACAGTAATTTTGGACATATTACTTCTATCATTGTGTTAGAAAATTTTATCAATCTATGAAATGCCTGTTTGCTTAAAAATTTCATAAATAATAATTCAATAAGAAAATATTTAAGTGTTTAAAATTACTATAAACATAAATGTTCACACATTTTCTCCGAAAATGGCTTATCGGAAACAATATATATTTTGTTAAAATTAATTTTATTAAGATGAATTCCTCTTATTTATTATAATTTTGGAAATCGTTGTTCCTGGTTTAATTTAAAGTCCTCACTTCTGGTAGAAGGTTCTACTTTTAATTCTAAAATTGCGTTGTAATAATATAATATAAATGTAATAATCACGAGCCTAGGTAACTTAATCTGGATAGGCAGAATTTAGGAGCCACAGTAGCGCCGGGCAACTGTCCATCAGAGCGATGATCATGCGCTCTAGTAGTAGACGATATGATTGCGTAATTAAAGCCCGGGTATTAGTCCTAAAAAGAAACGAATGCAATTTTATTAAGAATCGATGGTTATATGGTATGATTTTTGATTTTTTTTTCGTATTTACAGTACTTCCTTATTTCAATGACCAACAAAAATCCAAGAAAAAAAAGACTGAAAAAGCTTTTAAAAATGATTATTAGAGAAAAAAATTTCATTTTTTTCGATCCCCTGTTTCCAGAAATTAAAAACAAATTTCTTTATGTGCCTCTGTGAACACGGTCCCTCCCTTTAGGATGATTATATCGACATGAAATTTTACAAATCTATCCCCAACCCTATAAGGACACCTATTAATTAGTTATTAGGACTCATGCCCGGGCATTAACGACGAGGTCATATCGCCTACTACCAAAGCGCTCTTTCGTCACTCTGGTGGACATGAGCCCGACTCTACTGTGGGAGTCCGAAATTTTGCCTACCCTAAATGTTTATTCACCTAGGGTAAGGTAAGGAGTCTCTAACGAGTACCTGACGTCGTACAGACTCGGGCCCATCGCTTAACGTCCCATCCGAAGGATGGCGTGCTTACGTTTATTTTATCTCCCAGATAAAAAATAAACCGTTGATTAATTCGCTCTGGAGAAACTCATTGCCAGTGATTTGTAAATACATTTTTTCTACAAGGAAGACAAAGGATGAACCTTATGAATGGAAAGTGTATTAATAAATAATTCTAATAACAAACATCTCTATTGTTTAATATACGCAGATATTAATTCAATGAGTAAGGATGACTCAAAGGAGTAACATCCGGCAGTAATGTTAATGAAGATGTGGTACCCGCTTGCGTCAATCATACGGCTGCTTCCTGTGCCTCGGGTTCCTGTCTTGGTCGAATTAAGTAGGGAAGACACGTTTCAGTATATCTTTAATATAATAGTGATATTCAAAAAGTATTGAGAAAAACTACACTTCAACTAGTTGGAGCATATCAGATGTTTAGTGTCACTAGGTAACGTAAGGAACACTGATATGGCGAAGTGAGAGTAGGGGTATGGATGGGAGAGACTTCAGGAGGGGAGGTGTAGCTTACCTCATCTGTAATACGTTATCAATTTAGTTTTCCTGTATCTTTTGTTGGGCGAATGTGTTGTTTCTGCGATACATAATAATTCGAAAATCGACAACCTGTCTATATGGTAGAAAGGGTATTGTTACAGAAAACTGAGCCAGCCAGAATTCACAGTAGTTACGAAAAAAACCGTCGATAAATCACCGGCAATGTACTTCCTCACAACGAATTAATCAATTAAATTTTCACGCCCACTCCAAAACCAGTCGACCGTTTATGCTAATAATCAATAGTTGACTTATACACTTCTGAATCCTCATACTAATTTTTGAGTCCATATTACATAGGCAGTGAGGATTTTTGAGTTAAGCTGTCCGTAAACTCCAATTCCCTTTGGCCGATTTGGCTGAAAATCAATAGGTGTCGTCGTTAAGGGTTGTCGGATATATATATAAAATTTCGTGTCGGTACATTCATTCTATAGGGAGTTATAGTCCTCACACACACACAAACCGACATAATTACTATTTTTTCATTCCATTTGGGCGCCGGTAGTTCAGAGATAGCATGCTTCCTTACGGAGCTCAAGTACGCGGGTTCAAACCCCGGTTTTATCTGGAAGGTGAAAAAACCTTGAGCACACCGTCCTTCGGATGAGTCGTTAAGCGATGGTCCTCAGCCTGTTAGATATTCTTTAAAGAATATCCTCCCTACCCTAGGTAAATAAAAATTTCTTCCACAGTAGTGTTTAGACCGGTAGTGGTATCCAAAATAAGAATTTCCAAATAACCGGCTACCACTGGCGGTTCTGGAGGACCACTCCAAAATATTGGAGAATAGATTAGGGTAAATCATAAGATTGATGAAGAGTCTATATAAAAGAATGTAATGAACAAAAGAAAACCTAGGGGAGATGGAGTTGGCCAACTGAAAAATAATAAGAAATAACAAAACATAAGATAAATATAACTAAAAGTTAACTTCGAATATAACGTTTGACATAATAATAAAAGTTAAAAAAATTGGTAAAATAATAATGTTCTTATCGGAGATGAGGGGGGGGGGGGGGGGGGGGGGGGGGCTACTAGATGTTGAGATGATGGACGTGATGGGATGCACCGTCTGGTGATGGGACGATGTGGTGATGGTTGAGCAGGCGAAAAAATGCACGAGGACAAAATGTACGATGCGGTCTTGGAGGCTCCTAGCAGGGTACTGAGTGGCTTAGATACAGCCTGCTTTAGTAAACATTAGAGGATGAGTAGGATTAGTGGGGAGGAGACCGTAAACAGTCCGACTTCCATCCAATAAACAATATAATAAACATTGAAATGTTGAAATTTAAAATTAATGCTGAAACAAGTAGAGTCGGACTCATGTCAACCAGTGCGACGAAAGAGCGCTCGGAAGTAAGACTTACTTGCAATGCATGATCTCACGTCTTGTTGCAATGTAGCATGTTATATATTTATTTTGTGTAAAATTAATTAATGACATATTTCCAACAATAAAAACAGGGTCTTTCCCAAAGAAGTTACGCTGTTAGGGTTCCTCATTTGCCCCTAAGTTATGTTTAACTGATTGTTATTCAATGAATGTGATATGATTTTAATATTTGTTGTGAATAATGCCGGGGTTTTAACTACGTTATAGAGATATGATCTTGTAGTTAAAGCCCGGGCATTATTCACAATAACTATTAGAATCATATATATTCATTTAATAACAATCAATTAAACATCATCAAACTTAGGGACAAATGAGGAACCCTAATAGCATAACTTCTTTAGGAAAGACCCTGTTTTTATTGTTGGAAAATTTCATTAATTAATTTTACACAAAATAAATCTATTACATGGTACATTGCAACAAGATGTAAGATCATGCATTGTATGAGATGTGACATAACCTATGTTGGAAATAAAAGAGTGCAAAACAATATTAATTTAAATCAAATTTTCTTTTGAAAGTGCTGAGTTATGAGGAAGTTTTTCCTAGAAGCCAACAGGGATTTTCTTTTTCTATTGTTTTTCTTTGTAAAAGTACTAAAGGTTTATTTATTTATTCTCTATGAAAGAACAAAAACAAACAACAGCATAGTTCTTCGTTTCGCCCATGTAACTTTTTTTCTCCATTGTTCAATAATTCAAGTGAAAATATCCCAATACAAGAAGTTACGCAACTAACTAATTAGCTTACTAATTATTAGAACAGCAAAATAGTGTACATCCTTGTAATAATAGTTAATAATACAGTGAACTTGAATGAACTAAACTAGTTTATTTTTGGTACTGTCTAATTTCACATAATATATATATATATACATGGGAGTACTTTCGGTATTTCTACCATCCTCAGCCAAAAGCATAAGAGATAAGACAGTTAGTCTTATCTCTTATGCTAGACTAACTGACAGTTAGTCTTATCCTTAATATATACCTATATACTATGTAAAATTAGACAATATCAAAAATAAACTAGTTTATTTCATTCGAAATATTTCACAATATATCTGCAATAATGTCAGTTTTCATTAATAATAAAGTGTTTAGAAAAGATGGAAAACAAAAAAGTGAAAAAGGAATAAAGAAGGGACAATTGAATCATCATACTAATTTTTGTATTGATCCATACATTACGTCGATATTTTTTTAGGGCTTTTTGAGTTACGCCCTCCTCAAAGCCCCCACTCCCCACTTCCCTTTGGCCAATTTGGTTAAAATTCAATAGGTTTAGTCCTTAAGTGGTTTTGAATTTACATACGAAATAGGGTGTTAATATGTTCATTACATCGGCAGTTATAATAGAGTATTTGTTTTAAGCCCCCTCAATTCCCCCTTTCCTTGCGGCGGATATGGCTGAAAATCAATAGGTGTCGTCATTTAGGGGGAATGGAAACAAATATAAAATTTCTTACTGATACATTCATTCTATAGCGAGCTTTCGTGTTCACAAAAGTATATACTTTTTTTTTTTTTTATCATTATTATTTGCAATCTATATACAATATATTATATTGTATATAGATTGCAAATGAAAAAAAATAATAATAATAAAAAAAAATGGGGAAGTGGGGGGTGGGGGCGCTGAGGAGGGCGTAACTGAAAAAACCCTAAAAAATATCGACGTAATGAATGGATCAATACAAAAATTAGTATGATGATTCAATTCTGTGCTGTTTGGGTAAAGGGGTATATGTCAATTTTTTGTGAAAATGGGTAAAACCTATGTAAAGCAAGTCATAACTTGCTTTAGATAGGTGATCTCTATGTTGGGGTAAAGAGAAATAAGTCAGAATCTTATGACATCATTGAAAAAAAAGGAAGTGAAAAGGGGGACAACTGAGAAACTTGGGAGTTCTCTGAAAACTGAAAACAGTAAAACTGACATATACCCCTTTACTCCAACACCACAGAATTGTCCCTTCTTTATTCCTTTTTCACTTTTTTGTTTTCCATCTTTTCTAAACACTTTATTATTAATGAAAAATTAGTTAATTTATATTTGTCTACATATTTGCTCATTATGTATATTATACATAGTGAGCAAATACGTAGACAAAAAGAAAAAATAACGTCACTTGATGGGAGAAGCCAGCCAGCGCTGACACTCCCTCGAAAGTTAATTTTCATTATTCACTATCCTCAGAGAGAAGATAGCGAGGTCACCTAATGTTCAAGCGGCGGGGAGGATTGTCAGGATGGGAATGATATGATAGGGCTCGAGCGAGAGGATTTGAATGATAACAAAGGTTTCTGTGAAATGTTTGGAATCGGGATTGGATTAGTTCGTTGACAGTGGGAATATTGAGATCTCTGTGTAGGACTTTATTGGTAATGTAGAAAGGATAATGCGGTTGATAATTCGTCGCAGGAGTTTGGACTGGAACGCTTGATGTTCGACTGTTTAGCTGCACCCCGAAGTTCGAGTCCGTACGTCCAGATGGGACGTATAATGTCTTGTAAGTATATACCTGAATTTTCTTTTTTAATTTTTTTTTGAAACTGAACATCGAATTTCTAAACGATTACATAACTTTCCTCATACTTTGAGAATTAAGTCGTGAGTGAATATAATGTGTTAGGTCCCCCCTAATACACGTTCTCTTTGGACGAATTGGCTGAAAATATATAGGTGTCGTCTTAATGAAGTTATGGGTACGCGTATAAAATTTCATATCGATATATTCATTCTATAGGGAGTTGCCATATTCACAAACACAGATTGAATTTTTTTTTTCATTCTGAGTACAAGAAACTAAAATTTATACATCATCAATGATCAAACACACACCATACAATACGAGTATAATACATTAATGCTAAATAGATATTAAATACAATATATTTACCCATAATATATAAAGAAGTATAATCACAATATACTTAATAAACGAGAAATATTTTCTAAGACCCATCATGTAAGAAACTAAACGAAATTTTCTATGAAAAATTCTAATCTAAATTGGTTTCTTTGATATCAAATATGTGTTGCCCTCATAAATCAAATAACCTTACTCCGTAATTTTAATGAAATGATAATGAGCCAATTTTAAAAATTATATTGATTTGGTAAAGAAATTAATATAAAAAAAATAGGTGTGCAATGCATTCTGCTGTTTGCAAAAACTGAGCTGAGTCAGTCTAAATTTATTGAATCATACCGTTAATGTGGTCGGTTAACATACAAGTAGTGCATTTGAAATTGGGCATTTGTTTGTGATCACTGGATAGAACCGTAGGGTTTTCAAGTTTGCGCACTTTTACCGGAACTTTTTCTCGGTGTTTAACGTGAACATCTGTTTGGATGGAAGATGGTAACGTTTCAAATGATCTCCAATTCGTTTAAGACGGCGGTATTGAAAACAACACCCTCGAGGAGGATCAAATTACTGAAACCGGCATTCCGCAATATATATATATATATAAATAGATTTCAATTGAATTCAATGGATTTTTTTCTAGCCTTTTTGTAGACAACAACAGTTGTTTTTGCACAAAATTCTTTTTACTATGTGTTCTTTGTATGTTGAAGAATATTTTTATCGAAAAAAAGTCGAAGTTTGTACGTTAGAACACTGAAAAAAAACTGCTCAAAAAAAGTGGTGTCCGATGGTAAACCGAAAAGGGCTTCGCCCGGATGTTTACATTTGAAATTGAAAAAGTCTATTTTGCGCGAGAATTTTGTCTCTCAAATGATTTCAATGGGGATTTCGTTTTTCGGTGATTATTCCTCCGTGGTATGTTCGATTTCAGATTTTTTTAGTAGTAAACCATCGTCACCGTGTCCACTACCATCGTGGCAAATTTCAATGTGATCGGTAAAGGGGTTTAGGAGGAGTACAAGTACAACGAAATACATGAGTCGTCTAAGAAAGAGCTTCGTAAACTCAGCTCAAATAATTTACAAAAATATTAAAATTAATATAAATAAAGAAACTGTAAACTGAATTGAGTTAGCGATATACACAAAAAAATATACTTTTTTCTATCAAGGGTTACGATAAGAAATATCATAGTATAGAGGACGACCTTTCAAACGGTCTATTATGTCTTAGGAGAGTTTTAAGTTTATTTCAAGGATTCCATAGGACAAAAATTATCGAAGCCAAATTATCATTGAATTCCAAACTGTCAATATGGATGAATGACCTTTTATCGGAGAAACCATTTGGAAAAGGTCTGAATCATGACTAATTTGAGTAGACGAGGTCATATATTTCGATTAAGTCAATTTCGAAAAATCGAACGTTATGTAAAATTTATAATTAGGAGATAGCGCAAACCAGAGTTGTAATCATACTATTTATCCATTAGAAATAATTATAAACAAAAAAATATATTTTTTTATGGACATTTTTCTATGTTGGAACTGTCTCTCTTGGAATATTTTTTTAATTTTTTTGTTCAACATCTATTAGGTAATAGGTGAACTGAGAATTACGTCACAAAAATCATTGGACGGAAACAATTCTTATATATTTGTGAATCATTTGAAAAACCTGAGGCGGTGAATCATGTTCCTGAATGAATGTATCAACAAATATGTTATATGTTTATTATTCCTTATGGGGTTTTGAATTCACATATGGAATTATGTGTCGTCATTCATTACAACAGCAGTTATTAGAGTTTTTGAGTTAAGTCTCACCCCCCTTCCCTTTTGCCGATTTGGCTGAAAATCAATATTTCGAGTCGATACATTCATTCTATTGGGAGTTATCGTTTTCACAGATACATAAGAATTTTTTTCTTCATTTTTGGAATCAATAAGTTGGAAAATAGGAAACTCCACATCGAATTTCTGATCGATTACATAACTTTCCCTGTACATCGTACAGCTGCAGAAGTAAAAATTAATTCGATCAACAATAGAATATATCGAATATATAATAAATCGATCTATTCCTACATTTATAATCCTACGTCAGATCATCGCATTGGATACTGGATAAATATATCTACTTTCAAATGCAGGTTATTAACCTTATTGATGGGGGCCATGGTGGCCGTGCGGGCTAGAGCGTAGGGCTTTGGTCGCATGGTCTCACCATGGTTTGCGGGTTCGAATCCCGTCCGGGAGTGAGTTTTATTTCGTAGATAGAACTCCCTCCCGGGGCCATGGATGTCTTAAATAATTATATATAACACATTGACATGGCTAATATGCACCGTACATAAAGCAAAAAAAAAAAAAAAAAAAAAAAAAAAAAAAAAAAAAAACCTTATTGATGCAGTAAGATGTGGGCTTATGTGCATTCCATCCGGGGTTGACCCCTTTTTTTTGTGCAAATGAAGTACGTTGGTTTTTAAGGGTAGAGAAAAAAAAGTACATTGTGTCAAAATAAAGTTCGATTTATTTTACTTTATTATTTTGCTGAAAAACATATTTTTCATTTCTTTTAGCAACAACTATATTTAAGTTAAAGTAAATAAGTAATTAATTTTTTATCAAATTCAGTGACGCTTTGTTTCTTTCGTCTCGCCATTTGCTATTTATTACAGAAAAAACTCTCTCTGTGAATGCTGACGTGGCGGGAATCGATAGTAAAAATCAAATTAATTTAATAATTAATCGTATTAATATATATTTAATTGATTAATCGTATTTTTATTGCACTCACTCCGCCTTACACAAAACGAACAAGAAGTTTTGACAATGACATTGACAATGTTGACATTTGAGGTTAGGATGCGTTCAAAAACGAACGTTTATGTGGCGACCGCCACAGAGTATATTCGTCAATTATCGATCCTATTCGGCAACAATCGATAACCCCAGTAAATCTATCTGTTTTACGCAAAAATTCTTACGACCAACCTTTTTTTGTATGTTATATTATATGTAAAATGAATTCCAGAGAAATCAAATCATGCGAAATAAAGTATTTTCGCGTACTTTAATGTTAATGTTCTCATAAAGTATAGAGTACAATTACCCGAAATAACGTACAATAGGTACTTTATAATAAAGTACGGGTGGCAAGTCTAATTGCATCGTACATGCCACTCGCCTACTCCGGCACCCTACCTATATACTTGACACTCAAAACAGAAAATTAAAATGAGCAAATCCGTTCAGAGAACCTTAAAAAGTACAACCCGTTAAAATCACCATTGGAATTTGTTTATGATCACAATTACACAAAGAAAGAAGTCTTAAGCCGAAGGAATTTAGCTAGCTCAAATTACACGGGCTTAACTTCTCGTTACAGCTTATTGGTTATAATTGGGGCTCACTAGAAGTGCAGTGTACCGCAAGAGCAATAAAGATTCCCTTTGCGCGTGAAGTATATTACCATAACGCGAAGCTTAAAATTCCGAGCTAAGCACGAATTGAAATACAAAATGTCAAATATACAATTCAAATGTGTGCTTGCATACTGAGCTTTCAGTTCCAAACCCGGCCCCGAGACTTTGGTTTTTTTATCTGGGAGAAGATTTGACCTCATGAAGCCCGGGCATGGGTTACAATAACTATCTCAAATATACAATGTTTGAAGCTAATTGGCAACGTATTTTTCAAGTACAAAGAGGAGTGTTGCATCACCCGAGTCCTCACCAAAATACATATGGATGCATAATACCAAAATACGTGCCACATTTATCTGAACCAGTTCTAAAGGTTGATAATATATCATATATGTTCTTCAGTTCCTTTTAAAAATAAATAAATTAAGTAAAAAAAAAAATAGTCGGTGAATCACCTCCAATGTACTTCCCCACAACGAATTAACTTTTCGCTCCCCAAAAACTAACTTCCCCACAACGAATTAACTTTTCGCTCCCCAAAAACTAATACGACGGTTTGCGCTAATATTCAAGAGTTGACTTACATAGAGCTCCTAAATCCTAATACTATATTTTGTGTCGATACATTTATTACATCGGCAGTTATTAGGGTTTTTGAGTTAAGCCCCCTCCCCTGAACCCTCCTTCCCTTCAGCCAATATCGCTGAATTTTGACAGGTTACGTCCTCATTGGGTTTTGATTGGGTATTTCATGTCGATGCATTCATTACATCGGCAGTTATTGGGTTTTTTGAATTGATCCCTCCCTTCCCTTCAACCGATTCCGCTGAAATTTAATAAGTGTAGTTCTTATGGGGTTTTGAATTAACATACGAAATTTCGTGTCGACACATTCATTACAACGGCAGTTATCAGATTTTTTGAGTTACGCCTCACCTCCTATCCCTTAGAGGACGGAAAAAATGAAATTCAGTTGAAAACTCCGCATTGATTTTGACCGATTACATACCTTCCCCTATACTTCGCTGGAAAATGTGATGTCATTACAGGACTTTCTTATACCAAGGCTTTTACAGGTCACACTCTCTCTCTCTTTCTCTCCCATCTCAAAGTCATGGCATTACTGATGGGCACTCTCAGAATTACGCTGTACAAAGAAACAAAGAAAACTGCTGAAACCAAAGCATTACTTTTATTCGGGTAAAAACATATGTTTAAAAACATTTCCTGAAAGTTTTCGGCAAAAATCTCGCAAACCGGGAGGCCAGCGAAAAATTATATTATTACAAAATGTGTCTTTCTATAACTTTTACTTGAAGAAATTTTTGATAAGATCATAAGTATAAGCGATATCATTTAAAATAGGTTATCAGTTATTTTGTAAAAGTTAAAATTTCGTTGCTCTCACCCCAGAAACTGGTTCAGAATATCGAAAAAATGTTGCCTGAATTTTTTCAGATTTTTTCCATTGTAATAAACCGTGCCGGTAAGGCGCTCGATTTTAACACGTGATTTAAACGGGGTTTTCGAACTTTTAACGATTTTTGAATATATTTTCAAGTCTTTTAGACCTAAAAATCTGAAAAATCCCATATACCGTCAAAACCCTCATTAAACCCCCTTTTTCAATGCGAAAACAAAAAAAATAATCAACAACAAAAGACTAATGACAGTTTTTGACCGCTGTTACTGTCAAAAAGTTAATTTTGACTAAAATTTATTTGCAATTAGCGACCTGAAAAACATATAAAATCGTACCAAACAATGGTATTTTTTACTGAAAATTGATAAATTGACATTTTTTGGTAATAAATGACAGTTATTTGACAGTTGCAACAGTCACAAATTAAATTCTGACAGTTAATTTGAATTCAGCAACCCCAAAAACGTAAATATTAGATCTAAAAGACTTGAAAATATATTCAAAAATCGTTAAAAGTTCGAAAACCCTGTTAAAATCGAGCGCCTTACTGGCACAGTTTATTACAATGGAAAAAATGTGAAAAAATTCAGGCAATATTTTTTCGATATTCTGAACCAGTTTCTCGGGTGAGAGCAAAGAAATGTTAACTTTTACAAAATAACAGACACCCTAATGTAATATGTACATCGACCTTAAAGTAAAGTAGACTTCGTTGTTCATCCAATTTCGGTTAAACTCTTAATCAGATTTAAGTTAGCACATGTGACATTTTCATTTTCAAATATCTGTTTTTGTGACCACATACACACAGATTGCGAAATTGGTCAAAACGTACTCAGGGGACCTTGAAACGTAAAAATCTATTGAAAATACGTCGTATTTTCGCAAAAAAAATAACAAAATATCGACCCGTTATGTAATTCATGGACGGACCCCGATGACCAAGGCACTTAAGCAACAAATCGACTAAATACGTAAATATTAAATTTCATTAGTTAATTGATATTACAACGTTCGTGGTGTAGACTTTTCTGTGTCGTGTTTTCTCATGGCTTTTATCGAACGGTGTCTCCGTATTAAAAGAAGATTATCCCCTTCTATGAGCAGGGGGACGGATTCATATCTATTTATTTTCATAAAAGGTAGGGGACTGCTGCTGAGTTTCATATTTATTACAGACAGGGGGCGGTAGAAAGGTTGCGTGTGTAGAGCACAGATCTGTGCACCATGTCACTAATAAAGGAGGGGGACATCTCTTATTACTACTTATTGTTATAGGTTACTATGAACAGGATCGATTATCTTGTCCTGTAACTCATCGTTATATGAACGAAAGCTATTATAAAAGAACTACCAGTCAATTAATTATACTATTATTGTAATGAGTTGATATGTGGAGGACGTAAATAC
This sequence comes from Aradus depressus, assembly GCA_963662175.1. NCBI lineage: Eukaryota > Metazoa > Arthropoda > Insecta > Hemiptera > Aradidae > Aradus > Aradus depressus. The sequence continues at coordinate 30,696,666 of OY759217.1, read as the reverse complement.
TCTTGGAAGTAGATGACAACCAATGGGAATGTCTTTTGGGGGAGATAGGAGGCCACGACAAGAAATATACCACTCTCTCTCTTCTACCCAACGTCTCGGAAAATAGGAGTCCACTTGGTGGGACATGAGAGGCAACCAATGAGAATCCCTCTATCCTGAGGTTGAGAACCAATGAGAACAATGTTTGGGGGAGATAGGAGCCCACGACAAGAAATATACCACTCTCCCTCTTCTACCCAACGTCTCGGGAAATAGGAGTCCACTTGGTGGGACATGAGAAGCAACCAATGAGAATCCCTCTATCCTGAGGTTGAGAACCAATGAGAACAATGTTTGGGGGAGATAGGAGCCCACGACAAGAAATATACCACTCTCCCTCTTCTACCCAACGTCTCGGGAAATAGGAGTTCACTTGGGAGGCAACCATTGAGAATCCCTCTCTTCTCAGTTACATGCGTACATAATACTGTAATGGAATTTGAATAGGATTTACGCCAGAAAAGAAGGATTGACATCAATACAAAAGACGTCGAAGTTCATGATGGTCACAATAATTTTGAGATTTTGCCTAATAGTCAAATCAATACATTACAAAACAAAAAGTTTAAATAACGATTCAAAGTATAAAATAACCTTGACTCAACAAACATAATCATCAGATAATTATTACAAGAGTTATTACAACTCGATAATCCGACAATTATAGCGACTCGATGTCAAAAGTAACGAGGCTCAATGTTTTTATTTCGTCGTAATTCTCGAATTTAAATTTTGTGAATAGCTATGAGAATTCATTGCTAACTTTACTTTGCATTTAGAACAACGAGAGCATTTGCGTTCGTGAAGACGAAACTCATATTGAATTCGACGACTTCATCATTCGTTGTGCGAGCTTTATTGTCATGACCGAACTTTCGGTGAATGAACTGTTATGTATTTCCCCAGCACGAATTCCCTCCAAAACTCAATATTTGACTTAATATATGTGACTTCTGAATCCTCATACTAAATTCTGTGTTGATACATTCATTACATCGGCAGTTATTGGGAAGGCTCCTCTAATCACCTCTTCCCGTTGGCCTGAAAATCAATGTCCTGGATACATACATAAAATTTCGTATCGATACATTCATTCTCTTGGGAGTTATCGTGTTCACACAGATTTTTTTTTATATATATTTGAATTAGAAGGTCAGAAAACATGAAATTCCGTTGAAAACTTCGCATCACGTATTTGTCCACTTATCCGCTTACATAACTTACCCTATACTGCATATAACTGGGGAAGATAAACATGCTGGTGTTTAAAATGAAAACATATGTGGAAAGTACCTCTATAAGGGACTATCCATTTTTGATTCATTAACAAATGATTTTCGCCAGTTCAAAAGGTTCTGCCGAATTATCGAGACACTATTAATGTTAGTTAATCTATTTTCCTGTATGATATTTATCAATCACGAAATATATATAGTTTGTTTTCAGTTCGATCGTTTAGATGCGCAATCATATAAGTTCATAACTTCATTCAGCACGAACTTTCGTTGTTTTAGAAAACCGATATGGTGCGGAGGAGGACCGAACGTGAACTATCTCGTTCTCTTTTGTTCGGTTCAATGTTTACACTATGCGAACACAAACACATTCGTTGTGTTGGCTATAGTGAAAATGCAGCTTGAAGTGTAGACTTCCTGTCCAGGTGAGTCGGTACTTCCTTGCTCAGGTAGCCCCAACCTTACTTAAATGCACTTTTTCTAGTCCCAGGACCACAAGTTAGATGTGAAACACATCGTGAGAAAACAATGAGGAAGTGTAGAATGTATAATTAAACAGATGCACCTCTCATACATCTTTAATATATTTTACTGACCAAATGCATTCAGTTCCTAAAACATAAAACCAGATGACATTTTCGTGATGTATCATCAACGTACTTACGTCAACTCAACTGGTCGTACGTCACTATCGATCCATGGAATAGTTCGATTCTATTAATTGTTAACATTTCTCTATGTTTTCTTCATTTAAATTCATTTATTTAAGCATTTAACACTATGATTGCATACATCTTTGAGACCACGACGAACTGATGAAGTTATTACGAAAACAAATAAATATTTATATATACATATACTGTGGTAAAAAAATAAGAGTGTTAAGTGTAGTGGTAAAATATAAATAATAATTAATAATTGAATTAATAATATTAAACAATAATGAAAAATAATAATGAAAATAATTAAATAAATAATAAATTACCACATTTCCTATAGAAATTTTATCTCTTTTCTTTTACTAAATTTTGATTTTTACAGTAGTTTTTCGAAAAGGGCCCTAAAAAGTATCAAAAGTTCAAGACCTGCAATTTTGGAGAAAGTGCACGTATATTTTTAAAAAAATTTCAATTAACAAACTTTTCATTTGGATTTCTAAAAAGATGCCATCTAGTCTTCTAAATTTTGCAAAAATATAAAATCTAATCCAAAGGTTTTCAAATAATCTTACTGGGCCAACAAGGAAAATGAATAGAATAGAATTTTCGAGAACAAATATTGGGTTTATTTTCTTAAATCTACATTATTAAAATCAAAAACTAAACATTGAAACAAACAAAAATCGAAAGAAAAAAATCTTAACATTAATTCAATATTTTTGTTTTATACTTTGGGCCATTCTCTAAAATTAAGTTATATATTTCTGGGTACATATAAACAATATATATATATATATCCGGTACATATAAACAAATAAAAGTACCTTCTTTTTAGATCAATTTCACCGTCAATTCACTTCTATTTATTAGTTCATTACATTTTAAGCCTCCACTCTCCATATTCACTCAGACCGTCGCCATTCAACCCAGGCCTCGACACTACACTACACTAATTAAAACAGGTGATGGCCGTGTTTTTTTTTTTTTTTTTTTTTTCATTTGTTTTAAAAGAAATTTGCTTTTTATAAAAAATCAATATAATTAATTTTTTTTTATATTAATATTTAATGTGTGTATTCTTTTTACACATCACAATACCACATATGTATCGACACGAAATTTTTTATATATATAATAAAATGTCAGCATTGTAGATTATTCCTTGATTTTGCACAATTTCTGATCCCATAGTGAATAAATTAAACACTAAGCGAAATTGATAGACGAAATGTAAGGCATTGAAGTTCAGGATTTGTTTAGAAAGCTCAACTGCCAAGGTCATCCTCAGTTCTTACATAATTTATCTTTTATGAATAGATGAATATATTTATCTCTAGGTTTTGAAATTAACTTTCCTTAGTAGTAGATATAGCTTTCAATACAAAGAAATTGACGAATAAAATATATATAGGGAAGGCCAAAATTCAATGAGACTCCTTATTGAAACATACACAATTTTTCACAGAAATTTGATATTGATTTTTTATAGGAATTTCATGTTTTCCAACAAACATTTGCTCTCGGTCGGTTATCACAATAATTCCTGATAGAAATGATTGTATAGACACGAAATTTTACATGTGTATGCAGATATAAGGACTACATCTATTAATTTTCCGAAAAATCGACCGAAGCAAACGGGGTGGGATCAGAGGAGGGGCTTAACACAAAAAGCCCATCAACTACCGTTGTAATGAATAAATTGATGCAAATTTTAGGATATGGATTCAGAAACCCCTGAGTCTATTGATTTTGAAGGGAGAGCGAAAATTTGATTAATTGGTGTTGGGGAAGTACATTGCCAATTGCGATTCACCGATTTTTTAGATCCATCATTGAATCTCCTCCAAGCTCTTGGGGAGCAGCACACCGAACCAACCTTTGTTTTCTTCAAATTAGTTTGTAATTAGTAATTATTATTCTGAATTTAGTATTTGAAAAAAATAATAATAATAAATACAAAAATAATATAGGTCTACGGGATTGAGTACTCTGAGTATCCTGGAGAAATTAAGGAAAGATCAATAAGATTTTCATTTTTCTCCCATACGTCACCACTACAGGCATGAAACAAATACCATTTTTCATCCCTTGTTGACCTAATTTTAAATCAGCCATTCAACCCGAAAGGGGGTGGGGGGCTTAATGATGATTTATAGTCAGGATAAAAAATAGTGAAAAGTGGTGTAAGTTTCATGTTTGTAACTGAAACCATCTCGCTAAAAATAGGGAGTCGCATTGAACTTTGGCCATCCTGTGTATATTTTATTCGTCAATTACATTCATCGCTGTATCTACTATTAAAAAAAGTTAATTTCAAAACCTACAGAAAACTATATTCATCGAATATAAAAATTAATCGAAAAATAAAATTAAGAAAAATTATGCAAAAGCTGGGGGTGACCTCGGCAGTTGAGCTTTCTTAACACAAATCCTGAACTTGAATGCCTTGCATTTTGTCAATCAATTTTGCTTAAGGTTTAATTTATTCGCCACGGGTTCGGACATCGTGCAAAATTAAAAAAATTAAAATGAATTAATAATACATTTTCAGTACAATACGAAAAGTTGTCCAGAAGCATTAGACAAACTTTAAGGCCAGGTTGAAAATTGTTCCATCATCCCCAGCTTCTCAAAGTATAGGGCAAGTTATGAGATCGGCCAAAACTTGCATGAGAAGTTTTCAACGGAATTTCATTTTTTTCAACTTCAAAATGAAAAAAAATGTCAATCTGTCGATAGCTCCCGATAGGATGAATGTATCGATACGAAATTTTATATGGGTATCCAGAACCCTCTTCAGACCCCCATTGATTTTCAGCCATATCGGCCAAAGGGAAGCGAGAGATTAGGGGGAATACTTAAATCAAAAACTGCAATAACTGCCGATTAATGAATGTAACCTAATGAAGTTTAGTATGAAGATTCAGAAACTACCCAAGTCATATATTGGAGATTTAGCCGAAACGGTCGATTGGCTATGGAGGGAGAGCGGAAACTTAATTGAAAATTCATGCTGGGATGATCATGATTAAATTACGATAATACTAATCGCTCGTTTTCGAATGATTAGATGACTAAGTCATAATTTTCGAGACGCACGCGCACTTGACACAATTCAACATATTTTTCGATATAGTTCTGTCTTTCTCAGATGATGAAGATATTGTCTATTTATTCATGCGAGTGATATAACCAAACCCTGAGCATTATAATACATAAAATGTAAATAAAGTTCTCAAATATATGTGTAATCTTTACATTGCTACATTAACGTAGGAAGAATTTTGGTGAGGGGGCCAAGGCCACTAAGTTCATGACTAATGCCAAAAAGAACACAAAGGTTGTGCAATAGTTAATTCCAAAAGTACTTATATAGGAAAGAAGCGGATTTAGAAGTAAGACCATAAACATACCTGTTTTCAAATCGAATACATCAACTTATATAAAAAGGCGTTGAAGTTTTGTAATAAATTGTAACAAATCTTATATATGAATAATTTATAAGAAAAGCGATTCGATTAATAAAACCCTAAAACAGAATTTCACAACAATAATCTTGGCTTTTACTTCCTCAGCTATACGAAGTATACAGTATATATACATATATAGTTATAGAAGCTATATAAAATATACAGTATATATACATATACAGTTATAGCAGCTATACGAATCATCTCACATCTTTATAATTCCGAAAATATTAGAGTTCTGAGCTCCCAACTTCTCAGTGCGCAGATGGCTTGGAAGTTGATCACAGTTCACTTAACTCATTTTGTCCATTTTACGAGTTAACAACTTATTCCCTGGTGACCATAGAAATATTAGCTGTCATCTAATGCACTCTGTCGCCACCTATGGGAACTATGAAGTGTCTATCGACATCAGTAATCATAGACCTTAATTTGATAATGGAACACTTTACAATTAATCCCTATTAAATTCGCAGTTAAATTATTAATCATAATTGGTTAGTTTACATTTTAATTGAAGTTGTACAACTAAAACTTACCACTAGTTGAGAGAATTTATCATTTGCACACAAGATCCCGCCCAATAAATATCTAACAAAACTCAACAAATGGACACACAAAATTATAAGAATATCAAATGCAATGGGAATTGTCTCCATGATAACAATAAACGAAGAACACAACAGCTGACATGCATGAACAGACTGCACAAAACACAATAACTTCCAAATCACAACACTATCAGAAGTAGAGTTAGTACACGAGTAATCACTTGTTATCAAAAACAACAACAATAAACGAAACTCAGAGATAACAACCTGCGTGGTTTCGGTGGTTCTACACATGAGATTTTATCTATTTAAATTGCAGATATATTTTTGTATTATATGTATGTATTATAGTATGTATTATCTACCTAATTATTATTATTTTTTTTATTTTATTTTGAATGTCCTCATGGACGAAACATATCAACCATGACTCCAATTGTAAGTAAAGTTTGTTAAATAAAAGGGGCATTTCATGGAGGTGATGGGGTACTGGAGAAGAGGACCAGGAGCAGATAAGTGGGCAGGAAAATGGAGCAACATAAAATATAATGAGGCGATGGACAGGCTGGCCAAGGAGGCCTGAACCTCGGACCGATCTCATATGAACTTCCTCAGGTACGAAGACATTGTAGCCCATATCAGGAAGTACAACCTTTGTCCCTGGCAGCGGGACTATACTAGTTCTTTGTTAAATAAAGGGGCATTATGGAGGTGATGGGGTACCATATGGGATCTGGAGAAGAGGAGCCCGAGGAGGAACCGGAGGGCGAGAAGTGGGCAGGAAAATTGAGCAACATAAAATATAATGAGGCGGTGGACAGGCTGGCTAAGGAGACCTCAGGCACGAAGACATTGTAGCCTATATCGTAGTAGAACCTTTGTCACTGGCAGCGGGATTATGCTAGTTCTTTGTTAAATAAAGGGGCATTTTATGGAGCAATTCAGCCCCAGATACCCACTAAACCCTGTTTGCATCTCTGCAAACCTCGATCCTACTTCACAACTATATGCAGACTCAGGTTTAACCATACCAGACTTCCTTCCCATCTGTTTAAAATCCATCTCCTGGAATCACCAAGTTGTACCTGTGATCCTCAATATACAGCTGATTCTAATCATGTCATCCTCGCTTGCCCTCTCACCAACAGTTCCCGTGGCTCCATTTTCGGAGTTATTGTTGGCAATAATTTACCCTTACCCCATTGTTTTGCAACAACTTTTAAGATATCCTAAAATCCCTCTCTTATTTGATGTCCTATACAAATTTATTAATGGTAACAATATTTTAATATAGTTTTACATTAACCTAATTATTTATTTATTTACTTAGTGAGTGACCACAGAAGAGTGTAGGAAGAAAATCGTCAGTGAATCACGGGCAATGTATTTCTCCAGCATGAATTCATCAATTAATTTTTCTCTATCCCTCGTAAACCAATCGACCGTTTGAGGTAAAAATGAATAGTTGACTTACATAGGGACCGTATAATTTTAAGTTTTATTTTTTGGCGCTTATACCGTTGGCCTATACACTGTACGGGTGGCATGTGCCACTGATGATGACGCTGTTGTGATGAAAACCGGTTCTGGTCAAAAATAACGTCTTTTGATTCTCGTCCCACACATCATACTATTAAAATTAAAAGGTGTTGTCCTTATGAGGTTCTGGATACACGTATAAAATGTCCGTGTCGATAAAGTCAATCTATTGGGAGTTATCATATTCACAGTCATAAAGACAGAAGTATACATTTTTTTTTCACGTTTAGAATAACTGTATTGGGAAACATGAAATTATGTTGAAAACAAAGCATGAATGTATCAACATGAAATTTAGCAAGAGGCTTCAGAAATTCCTGTGTAAGTCAACTATTGATTAAAATTGTCGATTGGTATTTAAGGGAGAGAGAAAAATTAATTGATTAATTGGTGCCAGGTAATAATAAGGACCTTGGCGATGATTCACTGTATAGGAAATATGAGTTTTCAAAGGAATTTCATCTATTCCGACCTCCTGATTCCATAAATGAATACAACAAGTCGGTCAGTGTCTGTAAAAACGATAGCTCCGGATATAAAGAATATATCTACTTATATAATTTTATGGGTATCCAGAATCCTCTAAGGAAAACGGGTATTGATTTTCAGCCAAATCGGCCGAAGGGGAGGGCGGGATTAGGGGGAAGGCTTAACACAAAAACTCTAATAACTACCGTTGTAATGAACGTATTGACACGAAATTTCATATGTATATTCAGAGTCCTATAAAAACGACACCTATTAATTTTCAGCGAAATCAGACGAACGGGAGGGGGGGATCAGAGGGTGGCTGAACTAAAAAATCTCAACTGCCGATTCGACACAAAATTTAGTGTGATTCGGTAGCCACTATGTTTTAGTCTAAACCATATGTGGGCAACAACCGGCCCGCTGTAAGATTTGGTCCGGCCCGCGAGACATTTTGAAAAACCCAATTTAAAAAAAAAATAATATTACACTTCTTACTCACACTCACTCCAAATTAGGAAGATCGAGTAGGATGGGGTTTGTCGCTTGCTCCTGCGGAATCAAGTGAGCGAGCAAGGCGAGTGAGGAAAAATTCATGTCATCGCGTGTTTGTTTATGGTCAATGATGAAAGTTAATAAATCAAAACATCGTACAAGGCTCACTGAAGATAATTTGGAAAATTCTTTACGTCTTGGTATCAGTGGAATTAATCCAAACATCAATGGATTAGTTTCCCAAATTCAAGCTCAAGTGTCTCATTGATTTCGGTGTCGCTACTTAACTTTCGTAGTTTGTAATAATTCCAAATTTCACGATTTAATTATAATATTGTACCTATTTTTTTTCATTTCATTTTGTTATTTTAATAAATTGTATTATAATAACATTGTTTTATTATTTCATGTCTGATATCTATCGCTAAAAATTATGAACACTTCTTTAAAGTCCGACGTTATTTTATTTTGAACCATCTACGCGGCCCGCGAACGTATTTGCACACTAAAGTTTGGCCCGCAACATGTCAAAGGTTGCCCATACATGGTCTAAACGGTCGACTGGCTTTGGAAATAGAGCGAAAATGTAATTGATTAATACATAGGGAAGTACATAATCAGTGATTCATCGAAGATTTTTTTTTTTATAAATAAACATTGTTTGGAAATGAAAACGGGGCAGTTGCATAACTTGTTGCCTTAACACTGTGGCGAGTGAGGGTGGGTGACTTTGTGTAGGTCCCAAAATGTGGGACAATACATATATAGAAGTGAAGTGGGCCACCCAATCCTGTGTCGAGGAGTGCCCCCCCCCCCCCCCCCCCCCCAGGTTTCATAACTTCTTTCTGGAGTAACCACTTTCCATATGATGTCATTGCTAGCTGACACATTGGAAGGATTTCAGGTCAAGTTTACTGCCTTGCTAAGGAAACCACCCACAGAAGTACGTATCTACTGGTATGCAAAGAATGTATATCGATACATTGTTTGTTGATATGACTATTTTGAATAAAATCATATGAAGCAACAAAAGAAGTCGTCGGTGCATCACTAGCAATGTACTTCCCCAGGACGAATTAATCAATTACATTTTCGCTCTTCCTCCAAAAAAATGAATAGTTGACTTACTAGTGGCCTTGTGAGTCATCGTACTAACAATTTGTGTCGATACATTCATTATATTGGCAGTTTTTGAGTTGAGCTCTCTTCCCTTCGATTCCGCTGAAAGTTCATAGGTGTCTCCCTCCTTATGGGGTTCGGAATTTACTTAAGTAATTTTGAATTGGTACATTTACTCCCCTAATTTCTTCTTCCCTTCAGCAGATTTCGCTGTAAATGAATAGGGTGTCATTCTTACGGGCGAATTTCAAAATTATATTTAATGTCAATTCGTTCATTACATCAACAGTTATTAGGGTTTTTGGGTTAAGCCGCCCCTCCCCTTTGATAATATTGCTGAAAGTCATAGAGTGTCACCCTGCATTGGTTATAGATCGAAAGGTGTATTAGGGAGGGACTTGTGGGTTCTTGTACAAACTTTCGTGTCTATAGATCCATTACATCAACAGTTTTTGAGTTGAGCCCTACTAATCCCACTCTTCCCTTTGGCCGATTTGGCTGAAAATCAATGAGGTTCATTCCTTATGAGATTTTCTTTGACAGCAACACATAACGTAAACTTAATATTGCCCTCTAAAAATGAATGTAAATAGGGCTACGGATCACCTTCATTAAGGCAGAAGACGGCAACAACGACTTGGGCTCATTTCGCATTCCACGCGTTTGCAACAGTAAAACCCCTGTAAATTATACGACTGAAATTCCACCTGTAAATTAGAGAAGAACAAAAACAGAATATCAATACTCAATTCGGAAGTTAACAGAAGGCTCCCTCGAATTTTCTCTAAAATTTTAGCTACAACAGGCCTTCTATCAAACCTCAAGTAATTTTCCCAGACTCTAAAATCATTTAGATTCAATATCTAAATTAGACTTGAGGGCGCCGTTAGCTCATTGGTATGCGTGCTTGGCTTCTGAGCTTAAGAACGTGGGCTCGAAACCCAACCGAGGCCCTTAGTTTATTTTATCTGAGAGGTAAACTAAACTTAAGCACGCCGTCCTTCGGATGGGACGTTAAGCGATGGTCCCGAGCCTCTACGATGTCAGGTACTCGTTAAAGACTCCTGCCCTAGGTGAATAATAATTCAGGGCAGGCAAAATTTAAAACTCCCACAGTAGACTCGGGCTCATGTCCACCAGAGTGACGAAAGAGCGCTCTGGTAGTAGGCGATATGACCTCGTAGTTGAAGCCCGGGCATGATTCATAAACCTAAATTAGATTTTTCAGTTTTGACTAGGTGTTTTAATATACAAGTCGTCTCAATAAATATCTTCTATAAAAGGAAAATTCTGATTGACAGAAAGAATAGTTAACCTAAACACACGTATTATAGCGCTTCCAAAAACGTTTATAATTGCTATTTTTTTGAGAAGCCAAAAAATAAATGGGAGAAATGATGCTGTAATAATATATTATATATGAATTAAGTACAACCCAAAAAGTAAAATTCGGCTTTTAAATTCGATTTTTTTAAGAATATTAAAATAGTAAAATAAATAATAATAAAGTACAAAATAATATTAATGGATAGAATTTAAGAAAAGTAGTCGATGAAACAGCAACAAAGGACTTCTCCAACGTAATCGAGCTAGGTTTCACTCTCCCTCAGATAATATTCTACCGATTTAGTTGAAAATCAATAGGTCTTATCCAGGAATTCCTGAATCCTTCTACAAAATGTTGTGTGGATCGCCCGTTCCCTTTGACTGAAAACGTCGATATATTCATGAGTTATTGTGTTCACAGTTAATTTTTTTTTTTTTACTGTTGAAATTAGGGGGTTGAAAAACGTGAAATTCCGGTGAAAATTCAACATCGTATTTCGATTCAATTACATAACTTTATCTATACTTCTTATAACTGGGGAAATAATAGTAACATTTAAAAAAATATATATAGTTAGTTATTATGACACATGTCCAGGCTTTAACTGTGAGGTCATATCGTCTACTACCAGAGAGCTCTTTCGTCACTCTGGGGGACAAGAGCTCGACTCTACTATGGGAGTCCTAAATTTTTATTCACCTAGGATAGGTCTAACTTAAATATATATATATACAGACAATACAGCAGCTTGATTCACCCTCGCCATCCCATTTCCTCCCAAGATGAGATGGCGAGGACCGGAGTGATCATTCTTCATCTTGATCCACCATACAATGACCAGCAGTAGAGGCAGACCAAGACAGGCAGGAGAACTGGAAGATGTGACTAGGATTCCCTAGATTTTGTGAACCACCTCCATTTCAGGATGACACAAGTCAAGCGACGGATGGGTGATGAAGAAAATCATATTTTGTTGAACAACTACACAATAAATACAAAGACGAGGGAACCGGTCAGAGTCTTCTGAGCTCAAGATCGCGGGTTCGAAATTCGGCTGACAGGCTCCCGAGCTTCTACAATGTATATTACTCCTTAAAGACCCATATCCTAGATGAATAAACATGGCAAAATTTAGGTAGCAGTAGAATCGGCCTCATGTCCACCAGTGACGAAAGAGCGCGATATGACCTCGTAGTTCGCCCGGGCATAAGTCACAATTGCTAAATACGAAGACATAGAAGGAAATAAAAATAGAATTATAATAAATTCTATCTAAAAATATGTGTCGGTTTGAAGTGACCTTTCTGTCAAGGAACACAAAGTGTACCTTATAGCCCTTGTTATTGCGCAGGCCATTTCCAACACATTCCAGATTGTCCCATCGTAAAGAACGGATTTGGACTAAGTCCAAACTGAAAAGAGCGCGTTCCCCGACCCAACTTTCTCACTTCCGTAAAATTACAAGAATATAACACTAACCAACCGAAGCCGAAGACAAATATATCTTTCCGCGAATCATTTCCAAAAATATCACAGATATAATAAGATCAGAAATCATAAGAATCCTAGAACTCCTTAAATATAATTCTAAAAGGTTTATATTTTTACATTCATATACCTTTAGTATTCGTGCGAAAAAACGAGATCTAGTTTTCAATGGAATTTTACGTTTCAAGGTTTGAGACCATTTTTGCGATATTCTGTGTCGGGGATTGGAAGACAGCACATATGCTAACTTAGATGTGATTATAGTTCTGTTCAGGGAATTGTTTTAATATATTATTAACAATATTTATATGAGTCCTTATTTTTGCCTATCCTAAATTTTTATTCATCTAGGGTAGGGGGTCTTTAACGAGAACTTGACATCTTACAGGCTCGGGATCATCGCTTAACGTCCCATCCGATGGACGGCATGCTTACGTTTATTTTACCTCTCAGTTAAAATAAACTAAAGGACCTCGGGCGGGTTACGAACCCGCGACCTTGAGCTCAGTAAGCAAGCACGCATACCACTCAGCTACCGGCGCCCTTATAAAAAAAAATGTATTTCTCTTTCCTTAAGTGGGCGGCAGAATATTTTTTGTCTCTGGGCGCCACAAAGTGTAAGTCCGTCCCTGGTCCTAAGTGCTACTTAGTTTAAAGACGTCTACTTGATAACCTTTGTGAGGGAAGACTTGTAATAACAACAATCCGGGCTTCCTATAGGTCGCCACCCACATCCCATTAGCATTCGTTATTAATAATCTCAGTGAATGAATGGATTCCTTAATTATCCAATTCAAGGTGGTAATATTCTTCAATAATTAGGACTCAGGGTTTCAAGGGCGAAGAGTTATCGGTCGAGAGCAACCTTCGTTCATCAGGTCACTGATCTGAAAACTTTTCAATCAAGCGCATAATTTGAATGAATGATGGCAAGGGAGCCAATCAAATTGACTTATTTACATCATTATAGTCTTTGAGGTGAAATTTGTCCTTGAGTCAGATCAATGAAGTCTACACTTAAATATAAATCTCACAAACTTTTATTTATTTTTGTTGTACTATCTAGTCAATCAATTTTCTAAAATCATAGAATCGATAAAATCCATGACCTACGAAGAAACTACATTACAGGACATATATAGTAGCCATACTAATATATAGTAGCCATGTGGGCTAGAGCGCAGGGTTACGAGTTCGAATCCCGTCAGGCAGTTTTATTTCATAGAAAGACTCCCTCCTGGAAACATGGATAATGCATATAGAACCAATCAATGACATAGTAGATACATTCATTACTTCGGCAGTTCTTAGGGTATTTAAGTCGAACACCTCTTCTCTGGTTTCCCCCTTCCCTTCTACCGATTTAACGGAAAATTAATAGGTGTCGTCCTTATAGGGCTTTGAATTTACATAGAAATTTCGTGTCAATACATTCATTCCCTTTAGCCGATTTGGCAGTTTCAATAGTGGAGGATACACTAATAAAATTTTGTGTCGATAAATTCGATATATCGGGAGTTATCATGTTCACAGGACACACAGACAGCTATTCCTTTCATTTTTGGGAGTAGAAGGTAGGGAAACGTGAAATTCCGTTGAAAACTCTGAATCGAATTTCTGACCAATTATATAACTTTCCCCACACTTCGTATAGCTGAGGAAGTGAATTATAAGTCAGTTTTGGTAGAAATGTATGTATGGATATTATATTTGAAAGGTTTAGTTCTGAAATGGGATCCTGAGGAAGGGATGGGTCCGAAGTCAGACGGAGGAGATCCGTGACAGGAGTAATATTGAGTGGATGAATAATTCAGATAGGATTGATCTCTAAAGGCGGTCTTGGGCAAAAATCTATCCAAAGGGGGCCATAAATCATATCAGCAAACCGAAAGTAGAAATAAATATTGTCACCCTTGGTACCCCACAGCTGTCTGAAAAGACAAACCTAACTTGGAGTTGTACAACCGGGCAGAGAAGGAACTATGTAGGCGAAAGTAAGGGTGGCCTCTGGGTCGAGGGATGGGAGGGATGGTGACAGTACGAAGCTAACTGGAAGGGATGAAGTGGAGGGAGTGGGCCATGTCTGTGAGAGAATGGGTAGTAGATATGTTAGAAGATGAGACTATTACCCATTCCACCTTACATCCTATCAATCTTTTTCTCCATTCCTTTTATTTATTAACTACTCATTCCAAATAATGATATGTTCATGTATGTGGGGGAGGGGGAGAGGGGAATCAAGAATGTTGGAAAATTGTGTTAAATGATTTATAGATGGCCTGATAGTACATTAGAAGGCAACAAGGGGCAAATGGATAGTTAAGTAGAATGGCTAGTAGATAAGTAGAAGGTAAGGGAAAATGGAATGTAGATGAGCAAGTTGGTAAGAGGGGAATGAGCAGTAGATTAGTAGAAGGTAAGGGTGACATAGTAGATAAGTAGGAAGTAAAGGAGAATGGGTAGTAGATAAATTAGAAGAAGATGAGACTATTACCCATTCCACCTTACATCCTATCAATCTTTTTCTCCATTCCTTTTATTTATTAACTACTCATTCCAATAATGTTATGTTCATGTATGTGGGGAGGGGGAGAGGGGAATCAAGAATGTTGGAAAATTGTGTTAAATGATTTATAGATGGCCTGATAGTACATTAGAAGGCAACAAGGGGCAAATGGATAGTTAAGTAGAATGGCTAGTAGATAAGTAGAAGGTAAGGGAAAATGGAATGTAGATGAGTAGGTAGGTAAGAGGGGAATGAGTAGTAGATTAGTAAGAGGTAAGGGTGAATTCATAGTAGATAAGTAGGAGGTAAAGGAGAATGGGTAATAGATAAGAGTGGGAGGAGAATGAAAAGTAAGAGGTAACTTATCTAAAACCCACTCCCCCTTACATACTATTTATCTACTATCCCATTCCTTCTTACCTCTTATTTATTCACTACATTCCACTCTCGGGGCTGTCCATAAATTATGTAACGCATACAAGAGGGGGGGAAACGTTTTGACAGGGAAAAATGTTACGTAATGCATTCATTATTCCACTGTCAATTAAAAAAAATAATAATGTTAGGTTACGGGGAGAGGGTGAGGAGAGGGGGTCTAAAATTGCATTATATAATTAAATTTTGGGATTAGCCTCCTTCCCAATGGCTGAAAACTAATAGGTGTTTTCTTAGTAGGTACTATCAGGTCACGGCGACTTCAACTCCAAACTCTTCTTCTTCAAGAGGAAGGATAGCCCGAACTGTTTGTGTGGCGGCATCGAGACTGCAGAACATGTGGTCCTCGATTGTCCGCTATACGACAGGTCTAGGGTGGAGCTGATCCGCGCGACAGGATCATATCTGGGATTGACTCTGCCGGAGTTGATGACGGAGTCGAGCTACCCGGCGTTCGGTCGGTTTGTCACCTCCTGGCGGGAACAGAAAAAGGCCTTTTGACCCGGCGACTGACGGACCGGCCTGGTCTACCCCCGGCAGCCGCGATGTAGAAGCAGCCCCACTCCATCTAACCCGAGCTCTCTCGGCGCCGCATCCAAAGGAGGTCTGGGAACGCCAGTCGGTCCCGCTCGGGACCAGAGGCTGTCACCCCTAGACACCCACAGCAACACTGTGATTAAATAAAACTCAATATTATATATGTACTGCCTCCTTCCCCGACGATAAGCGGGCCGGGTGATTTGCCGGAGCACCCGTATAAAAGAAAAAAACAAAAAAACAAACAGTGTTTCCTTCGTATCTGTCACCAAATAGATAGGTAAGGAGCCATCTATAAATTTTATTTGGTGGTAGATACTAAGGAAACACCTATTAATTTTCAGCCAAATCGGCCAAAGAGAAGGAGGGGGGATTAAGGCAGGGGCTTAAACCAAAAGCTCTCATAACTGTCGATATAATGAATGTATGAACATTAAATTCCGTAGAGAAGGGATAAATTAGGGGTGGGAGGGAGAGGGGAGACAAAACCTCTAATAACTTCAGAAGATCATCTGTAAATCAACTATTGCGTTTTAGCCAAAAACTTAGGTAACTTATTAATTCATGTGGGGAAGTAGATTGACGGTGATTCACCGACGACTTTTTTTATCTGTATTTTTTCAGGTTTTGATACCACTGTATTATGATTAATAAACAATCTTGGTTTCGGTTAAACGGACCGGATGTCAAAGCCTATAATTTTTCGCATGTCAAGCAATTCTTCCAGCACAAATTACATTCATGCCTGAGAACTTAAATATAACTCTTTTAACTTTTAATTTCTAATTGGAAAACAAGTAAAAATAATGTAAACAAAAAAGCCATGTAACAATGACCTCTTTGAGTTTAATTACATTTTAATGAATTTTCAAAGTAATTAAGAAAAAAAAATAATAATAATATTTCCTAAATGTATGACATTAGTCATTCTTATTTTGTTACCAGAACAGTTCTTATTTCAAGTAGTTTCTCACGATAAAAAGTAACAACGACAAGTAACAGGTCCAAAGTAATGGAAGCTACTTGGCACTGTTTGAGTGTTGTTAAGAGCAGAGGAGATCACACCGTGGGAAAGATGATGTCCTCGATAGAGACTCGTTTGCATATGGAGAAAGGCTGTGTAATTATTAACATTTTTTATAATTAATCGGTTATTAACTTTAAAGGAGAAAAAAAGTGAAAAGAAAGAGTGAAATCTGTACTTTTTCATGCGTACAAAATCGATGTAAATTATGGAACTTCTTCATTTTCAAGAAAACGTTTAATGGATATCTTTATGACTGTATTAATAAGCCATCAAAGATCAAGCGTATCCAGACCTGAATTGTCGATGCTCCCTGTTATGTCGATCCTCTTTCATCAATGACCTAACTAAATCCCACTCTTCCCATGTGAATTCTAGGGCTCGACTCCTGTCATCCCATACCCAACAATCCTTGCTGGAGAACTAGTCAGCAAGAAACCAAGCAGTAGTGATTAGTTTCTCCATTAATGTGGTCGCACTTCCAGCTCTGGTCTGTCTCCGCTGCTGGTTAGTAGTAGTAAGGGGCGGCGGGCTTTTTCCGAAGGGCCCCGGGCCTGTTCATTATTACCTCTACATATCTATAGTTTCTTTTGTTTATTTTATTTTACTAATATTGTTAAGTCACTTTACTTACCTATTTTTAATTATTTTATTATTATGCAGGATTTTATTATTAGCAGGAATTTTTATTTTATTTTATTACACGGAATTCGGTTATCTCGCAAACATCAGAGAAATTCTCGATTAGGTCATGAATATAAGCGGTATGTTGTAAAATCAACTTTCGTCCGTTGAAAACTCGATCTCGGAATTTCCCACGAGTACAATACTTTTTGATACTAATAGGTACTTCTTGACCTACCCCACCTAATCTCATCCAAAAATTATATTGGGGTGGAGGGAGTCCTTCGAAGAATACGTTTTAGGGCCCCCAAAGAGCCGTTGTATAGAATGCAGCTTTTTGTCAAACCTTGATAATATCAGGTCTAGAGGGGCCAGTAGCTCAGAGGTAACATGATTGCTTACTGAGCTCAAGGACGCGGGTTCGGATCCCGGGCGAGGCAATTCGTTTTTTTTATCTGGGAGCTTTACTGCTTAAAGACGATAGAAGAATAAAAATTTGGGGTAGAGTCGGGTTCATGCGCTCTGAAGAGCGATCTGACCTCATAGTTAAAGCCCGGGCATGAGTTAAAATAACTAACTATAACACGGCTAACATTGTTTTAATCAATAAATCAGTCATTTGTTTATAGAACAAAGACCTCGGAGATTATTCAGTAGTTAAATAATAGGATTGATTTCAATGAAGCTCTAGGTTATCGTCTAAAGAACCCTTGAAGGATACAAATAGAAGAATACAAAAGAGGTTGGATGTGTGGATCCTTGGGAAGGACATGACGAGCTGTCATTATTATTATGGGGGCAATCTGTCCCTGGGACAAGGGCAAACGAGGCACTTCATTGCCCTTGTCCCCAGTCCTAGGGCATCCAAACTACTCAAACTTCAGCTCTGCTGTAGGTAATTTATGACTCTCTATTGAAGAGATTACTCGCACTGGGGACTGTCATACATGAAATATCCTTTTTGGGGAGGTCATGGGATATGGAATGCTATGGTATATAGTAGAACTAAATGGCCATGAAATTATATGATTTATGTATCCTTGACACTTTATGAACAGTTTTTCGAAACTACATTTGTATTATACAGAGGGTGGTCGGGTGGTCTCTGTGTCCCTTCTCCATCGTAACTCTAGAACAAGTGGTCGTATGGAGGTGGAACAAAGCGGTATCTTAATAGAGTAAATTCCAGTTCCAAGAATAAATATATCCATATAATGGGCTAGATCACCCACGGGGGTTCTGTCTGTTGCCCAAACTTCAATTTTTATTTATTTACAAATACAGTATAACATCGATTAACCGTGTCTCGATTATCCGTGACAGAGTAGAGTGACAATGATGACAGTTTTGGCGCTAAAGAAAAAAACATTCAGACAAGTCTAGCAATGGAAGCAGTTCATGTCCTCCTGAACTTCTGCGAACAGGAAAATTTTGACTTCCATGACATGAATTTGAGAAAATTAGAACTGAAGTAAGGAAAAAAGTGTCTCGATTAACCATGGTTTTCATTTATCCGTGCGACCTCTCCCCCCATTACCCCGGATAATCGAGGTTCTACTGCAGATTTTCAACTGTATAAAAATAGATACAAGCAAATATGCTAATAGAGAGATAATGGCAATGTCAAAATGTCAAGAGCGGGAAATCATCCAGTGGTGACAGTGTGTCACCCTAGTCACTGATTTACTCTCATTTGTAACTAATCACTGTCATTGCTGCTGCAGCAGGTCTCTAGGCCACTGACGCTCAAGCCGTCGTTGGGGGAACTATGCCAGAATGGAGGGCACGGACTAAAGGATTATTGTTGGAACTGAGAAAGGAAAATAATTTTTTATATTTGCATTTAGCGACTTCGGTGACAAAAGGTACGTTAAGGTCAGTGTCAAGAGTTTTGTTGAAGACGTAGTAAGGAGCATTCGCTATTTTACGAAGGGTTTCTATGTACAAAACAATACGTAAAATATATATACAGTGTAAAGTTATTCTGACTCATGCCCGGGTTATAACATCGAGGTCATATCGCCTACTACCAGAACGCTCTTTTGTCGCTCTGGTAGACATGAGCCAGACTATTATGAGTCCTAAATTTTGCCTACGAAGGACAGAATTCTCAACGTTTTTTCACCTCTCAGATAAAAAACCTAAGGGTCTCGGCCGTGTTACGAACCCGCGAACTTGAGGTCAGTAAGCAAGCACGCATACCACTGAGCTACCGGCGCCCTCTACAGGTGTATATAAATGAACGCAAAATAAAGTAAAAATAATAATAAAAATAAAATATATACATAAGAGTAAATGCCCTACAGCTTCAGTTCGAAACGACCCCAGTTCTCCAACAGTGGAGGAAGAGGAGGCTGCGGGGATCCGTGATCCCTCCCCGCTGCACTATCCAGCAGTGGAGGCAGACCAAGAAGGAGAAGAGAACTGAAGGAGTATGTAAGGGAAGAAGTGGTCACCACCGGCACTCCTTAAATGCAGTAACAGGTCTCTCGGCCAGCGCCGCCTCAGTCTTCATCGGCTAGTTCGGCCCCATGGTCGCGTCAGCCCTGCTCACATTCCCCCATATAAAAATTTCGCTAAGATATTCTGTCTTAATCCACAAGAAAAGTAACAATATGTAAGTAGTTCTCGATTTACGCATTGACAAGAGCCACAAGCTATATGGTAGCTACTTCGCTGAAGTTAAACGCTAAACAGATTATATAGAGGATTTTATGCGAAAATGTCAGAGATCAGCATGATGTTTCTATTAAAGGCTGGGGACGACCCAACGGAATGGAATATATCGTGAAAATACTGTAGTTTTTATAGAGCCAATCAATACAGTTGCTGGCGGAGCAACAACGGGCCTCCCAACAGATCATTACACGAACAGACATCAGGCTGGAGGGTCGATGGCCCAATTCGAAATGTACACATATCAAAATATTGCCTATTTCGGTGATCAATAACTAATATGTATAATGTCGTCTATTTCTTAATTACATAAAATTATTTAAATAATGATTCCTTAATTAAAACTTGTACTCAGAAGAAAATGAACTTTTATTTACTTGGGTAGTACAAGATTAAATCAAGGAACATTTTAACAATTTTATGTAATTAAGAAAAATACCCGGGCTTCAACTACGAGATTGTATCGCCTACTACCAGAGCGCTCTTATGGCCAGAGCCCGACTTTACTCTGGGAGTCCTAATATTTCGCCTACCCTGATTTATTCACTTAGGATAGGGGTCTTTAACGAGTGCCATCGTACAGGCTCGGGACCATCACTTAACGTCCCATCCGAAGGACGGCGTGCTCAAGGTCCTCTGATCCCTCTTCCCTAAATGATACCGCGAAAAAATAATGTATATAATAACTTATAGATGTTTGAATTTACATATGAAATTTTGTTTACACTTACCCTTATTACAACGGCAATTTTTTTTGTTAAGCTTCCCCCCTAATACTCCCTTCTCCCCTTTTGGTTCATATGGCTGAAAATCAATAGATGTGTCTTTAAAGGCTTCTGGATACGCATATGAAATTTCGTTTAGATACATTCATTCTATCGTTTTTCACAGACACATAGATTTTTTTTTTTCCTTCTTGGAATGAAGAAGTCGGAAAGCATGAAATTTCGTTGAAATTTCCCCATTAAATTTGTAACCGATTAGATCACTTCCTCTATACTAAAATTCCTCTATAAAAAAAATATATATATACTATATATAAAAAAATGATAAAAACAACATATATTTTCATAATATATCTGAAAAAATCATTGAAAGACATCAAATTGTATCAATTTTTGGAAAGATTCAATTGCATTTTTCGGGCTTTAGCATTAGCAAATTCTTCAATTACATCCTTGAAATTTATATTCATGGACAGTTCGTTTTCTATTGCAAGAACAGCAAGAGCATGGAGTCTTTCTTGTGTCATAGTTGATCTTAAATATGTTTTTATTAATTTCAATTTGCTAAAACTCCTTTCGCAACTGGCTACTGATACTGGAATCGTTAAAAGTATGCATAACGCAATCCTCAAGTTCGTGAATAAGTCGCAAGTATTAGTTTTTTTTCTTCAATTCTTTCAGTCAAGGTCAAAGAGTCAACAACTCTTGGCGCCCTAAGCGATCGCCCTTCCCGCCCCACCGTTCCGGCGGGGCTGCAGAATACTATTTTTATGGGAGATCTCAACCAACTTCTCTATATCTAAACAACAGGTTCGGAACTGCTTAGGTACGTTAGTTTCATCCCTTGATAGTCGTTCGTCTAAAAACGAACTAGTTCATAAATAGTGGTCTGAATGATTTCTTTGTCCATTGATAGGAAGACAGTCTATTTGAGTTAGACAGCTCTGATAAGGAGTTCTTTGTTTGTCCAATCTGTTCGCTGTCATTTTATCTCTTATCAAAATGGTAGCTCGAAAAGGAAAAAGTTGTCGTTGAATCACTGGCGATGTACCTTCCACGAGTTAATTAACTATGTTTTTGCTCTCCCTCAGAACCCAATTTACCGATTTGTTTGAAAATCAATAGGTGTCATAATTAATTACTAAAATTTATGTTGATACATTCATTACATTACTTCGGCAGTTATTGGGCCAATTGTGCTAAGCCCCTCCTTGGCAAATTCGGCTGAAAATCAATAGGTGAGGTCCTTACAGGGTTATGGATTCAAAGATAAAATTTCGTCCTATCTGGAGAGCATTCAGCTATGGGGTTCTGCCAATTCCTAACACACCAATAGAATTCAAGCTAATCAAAATAAAAATCCTCCGAATTGTGTAATTACACAATGCCCATTCACGACCTAAACATGTCATTCATACACGAAGTAACACAACAGCTATATACAAATCTGCACAAGTTCAAGCCACATCCGAACATACTTGGAAGCTATGCTTGAAAAGGATTCCTGACGAGGCGGAAGGTGCTGACCAGCAGCTTCATCAGGAGACTCAAGTGATGTCTTTTTTTAAATTTTTTGTTCGTATTTCCTTATTGTGATGTATGTTCACAGTCGGGAATTTAAAAATAAATGTTACAAAAAAAAAAAAAAAAGTGTTGAAACAAACATTCATTCTATCGAGAGTTCTCGTGGTAACAGAGAGACAGGAAATTCATTTTTACATTTTTTGAAATTTCTTCCCTTTGGCCAATTCCGCTGAAAATTATTGAGTTGCGTCCGGAATTTGAATTTACATTTATTACAACGGCAGTTAATAGTTTTTGAGTCAATTCTATCATCTAATCCTCCTCTTTGACCGATTTATCTGAAAAATGTTAGTTGTCGTCTTTATGTGGTTCTAGATAACACATATGTAATTTCGTGTCTATATATTCATTATGAACGGAGTTATCTTCTCCACAAACATACACAGAAGTGTTTTGTTTTATAAATTCCGATGAACACTGAACAACATACATCCCGTCCTTAGAGAGACCAGACAGAGGTGGTTAGGCAAACCTACCCTAGGGAGAGGGGAACTCATCGCTTTAATGAATGGGCCTAACTGGAATCGGATATATAACTATGCATCCAAATATAGAAACATGTTAATTCAGGAATTCAATTTTTAGTACCCAAACAAGATTCTTTGGTTTAATTAATATGTGATTATTACCACACACACAGGTTTATTAACTTTTATTTGGTTTTTAGTTATTTGTATGATTTATTATTATTTGTATTATTATAAAATTTATGTATACTTACTTTTTGAGTTAATTTATTTTTTTAAGCTAAACTGTTCTGTTTGTCGTTAGCAAATATTTGTGGCGTCAACTCCGACTGACGGGTATAGACTAAGGCCAACCTCACACTAGGCAAATAATATGTAGATTAGGGTGGCCGCTATTTTAAAAAAGTTAAAATTTTCTTGCTCCAGTACCAAAAACATGTGTAGAATGTCGAAAAAATGTGGCCTGAATTTTTTCAGATTTTTTAAATCATATTAACCGGTGCCTGTAAGAGGTCGAATTTTAACATGGGTTTTAAATGGGGGTTTTGAACTTTTACCGACTTTTGAGCGTAGTTTCAAATGTTTCAGACATAAAAATCTGAAAATTTACTTATCTATTTATGTATTTGGGTCAGCTGAATTGAAATTCACCGTCAAAATTGAATTTTGACGGTGAATTTCAATTCAGCGGACCCAAATACATAAATAGATATGTAAATTTTCAGATTTTTATGTCTGAAACATTTGAAACTACGCTCAAAAGTCGATAAAAGTTCAAAACCCATGTTAAAATTCGACCTCTTACAGGCACCGGTTAATATGATTTAAAAAAAATCACATTAGGCAATTCCGAAGAGACGGATACTCAAGTATCTTGAGGGTATCTTTGAAGTCACTTCCTATGTTGAGTGGTGGGGAGACACAAAGGGCTCCACTCCCAGGAGACGCGTATCCTACCAGTCTCACGCTACCTGCCAGGAAGGTCGCCCGTCCCTTCAGTCTCCTGCGTCGCGTCTTGAAAAGCTGGTGAACACGTGTTCAATATAAAATTTGTGGATGAAAATGAAAAAAAACCTGAGAAACAATGCCAATCAAGTGTAGGAATGATTCTTTCGTCATTCGGTAGAATGCTACGAACTTGGAATCCGACTTTTCCAGCTCTTTAGCAGCAACAAATAATCTGCAGTTAACATTCCTTTCGATGTAAGGATGGTGCCATAATTTTCGGATTTTCCTTTTTCTATAATATATATATTAATAAGCAACAACGACATCTTCATCACTTGAAGAATCCTCACTTGACGTGGTGAACAACATAGCTTCTCGCCACGGCTAGATGGAGACTGAAGAGATCCTAGTCGCAGCACAGTATCCTCAGTGTGAGGAAAAAAGTTTCCTACGGGTATCTTACCCACAGGCAACTCAAATTGATAATACTTGAGTATCCGTCGTTTCTCTTCGGAATTGCCTAAGTGTTTTCTTTGTAAATTTCTTGATATGATTTTGTGCTCTTCTTATTTTCAATAAAAATTATTCTATTCATACCTTCTCCTATACTTCCATAGCATAGAGAAAGTAATACCCCAGAAAAAACAATATTAAATTTATGAATGAAGCCTTCTAATATAATCTGAATGGGAGAGTCTAAACGTGGGAACAAGGCTAGGCAAAGATTGAATCAATTTACGGAAGATGAGAGGAAATTGTATAGAATTGAGTGAGTGTGGAGATGGGGTTCATTGACACATAGGGGCTTCTGACGGGCACAGTCCGCCCACACATTCATTCATTAGTAGTCATATGTCAAAATCACATTCATATGTTCTCCCCCCTCCTCATTTGTAGATCATTCATGTCCACATAATATTATTATTGATCATATCATTTATGTTTATCAGTAGGTCATTTCATGTATTCATTGATCTTGAATGACCCGGGACAAAGACTATTCTACTTCCCCAGCTATCAAAATATATTCGTAATCAACACGAAATTTTACATGTGTAAACACAACCATATAAAGACGACACCTATTGATTTTCAGCCAAATTAGAAAAAGGGAAGGGGGCAACAGCGGAGGGGACTCAAAAACTGCCAATGTAATGTTTAGCTCAAACGGTCGATTGGTTTTGGAGGGAGAGCTAAATTTATTCGTTCTGGGGAAGTATTTTGGCGGTGATTCACCGACGACTTTTTAACATTAATTAGAACATATCATTGTTGATCAATTTATTGTGTTTAGTCATATGATCACCTATCTATCTTTATTCAAATAACCTGCTTTGTTCGTTCTGTGCTTAAAAGTATTTTCGAGGGCTATGCGTGCTTGACTTCTGAGCTCAAGGTCGTGGGTTCGTAGCCCGACCGAGGCCCTTAGTTTATTTTATCTGGGAGGTAAAATAAACTTAAGCACGCCGTCCTTCGGATGGGACGTTAAGCGATGGTCCCGAGCCTGTACGATGTCAGGTACTCGTTAAAGACACCTTCCCTAGATAAATAAAAAATTTAGGGTAGGCAAAATTTAGGACTCCCACAGTAGAGTCGGGCTCATGTCCACCAGAGTGACGAAAGAGCGCTCTGGTAGTAGGCGATATGACCTCGTAGTTAAAGCCCGGGCATGACCTAACCTAAAAGTATTTTCCTTGATGTTGTTATTTGATGTTATTTTAATGTTGTTATTTATCTAAATGATTGAATTGTGATAATTTAAAATGAACAATTAATAAATAAAAAATATATATATTTTTTTAAATAGATGTTATTCACTTGAGCCAGTTTTAACTATATGGTAGTAAATTTACATTTAAAGACCTAATGTAGTATTTTTTTAGATTAGTAATTTTTACTAGTTACACAAAATTTTCTATTGTCATTTTTACTAGTTACATAAAGTTTTCTATTGGTCTGACCGTCATTAATTGTGAACATTTGGAAAATATCGGCCAAAGAAGGGAATGGGGGTTAGGGGTGGGGAAGGGAGCTAACACATAATAACTGCCGTGGGTAATGAATGAATGACATGAAATTTAATATGTAATTTAAGGAATCCCCATAAGGACAATATTAATT
This sequence comes from Aradus depressus, assembly GCA_963662175.1. NCBI lineage: Eukaryota > Metazoa > Arthropoda > Insecta > Hemiptera > Aradidae > Aradus > Aradus depressus. The sequence goes on along the minus strand of OY759217.1, from coordinate 30,670,626 downwards.
TTCGGCAGAATCAATCTGATGGAAGAGGGGGATCAGAGGGGAGGCTCAACTCAAAAAACTGCCAATTTAATGAAGGTATCGATATAAAATTTAGTATGAGGATTTAGAAGTCCCAATGTAAATCAACTAATTTTTAGCCAAAGCTGTCGAATGGTTTTAGAAGCAGAGCGAAAACATCTTTCTTAAACTTCTCTGAGATGTTACTGTGACTTTTTCCAACATGTTTTCCATTTTTTTCGTTTTTGTTCAAAGTGACCAGAAGAAGGGGGACTTGAAAGTGTTCCTTTAATTCGTGCTGGGGCAGTACATTTTCGGTGATTCGCCGACTATTTTTTTTTTTTTCTTTGAAAGTATATTTCAAGTTTAAGAAGCATGCTAACATGGTAACAATTTTCAAACAAAAAACAAAAAACAAAAAACTTTACAATTTTCTTGGAGTCTTTTAATGTCCTTTACAGTGTAATTTTCTGAAATGTTTACTAGTCACTTATTGTTAGAAATTCCCTTTAACTTGTCATATTCAAGATTTTCTGATTGGTTTACCAGTCCCTGAATTTATCGATCTGGATTGGGCACGTTTTGAAGTCATTGTACACTTGAGTTGAAGAAAAGAAAAAGAAAAAGACACGACTAACTGAATAGCGATATAACACGTTGAGGTTTCAACGTTTCGTTAGGGCAGTAAGAAATTAATAAATTAAAACTATTCAGTCCTGCCGATTCAGCTGAAAATCAATGTGTCGTCTTTATGAGGTTTTGAATACACATATGAAATTTCCGTGTCGATACATTCATTATATCGATAGTTTATTTTTTATTTTAAGCCTCCCCGCTAATCCCCTCCCCATTCCCTCTTGCCGATTTAACTGAATATCGATAGGTGTCGTTCTTAGTTTCATCTGATCGATTTGGCTGAAACTCATTAGGTGTCCCCCCGTTAAAGGGTTCTTGATTAAATTTCCTTGAAAACTCCGCATGGAATTTTTGACTTGTTACACACCTTCCTCTATACTTGGTTTAGCAGGGGAAGTAAGGATACCAAGATAGGATGAGATCATCTAAAGTTTCAGTGTTTCTCTTCCTTCTGCCATTGTAAGAATAATTTCACGGATTTTCCCATTATTGTCCGTAAAATCAATAAGCGTAAGACATATCCGGGCAGAGGCTCTCTCACAGACTTCCTTATTTCTGACTCTAACGTATTAAATAATCAGTGACTAACTATTTAATTACTATTACTTCCCCAGCTATTCCAAGTATAGGGGAAGTTATGTACTCGATTAGAAATTCTATGATGAGTTTCCACCGGAGTTTCATGTTTTCTGGAACACTGATATATAGAATGAATTTACTAACATGAAATCTTATGTGTTCAGAACTCCATAAGGACGAGGAATGTGTATATAATCTAAGGGGTTAGTTCCGCCAGTAAATATGTTACTGTTGCCATACCTTTTGGTGGAACCGTCGTCACTGGCTGCAACGTTAAGTAAACATTAACAGGCTTTAAGATGATGTCTTCACATCGAAAGCGCTCGCCCACAGTACTCGACCAATAGCCAGTGACGACGGTGTCCACCGAAAGGTATGACAACAGTGACAAGGAATGTATTTCATTAAAAAAATAAAACATAAAATAAGTCTATAATATATATACAGATCTATAAAACAGGTAGATAGATCTATAAAAAAGTCTGGATCAAATGCCAGATTCCGTGGCTCGGAATGACCGATAATAAGTTAAGGATCATTAATAGCTCCACTCGAGTTTGGAAGACTTTAATAAGAGAAAAAAAGGAAAATGAAGTAATTTTAACTCGGTTACATATAGGGCACACCAAGATGACCCATGGATATCTGATGGCTCAGGAACCACCTCCTCTGTGTCAGTCCTGCTAGGTGGGACTGTCTGTCAGACACATTCTAAATGAATGCATGGCATTTAGTCCCCAGCGTGAGAATTTCAACCTTGCGGTGGATATTTCCTAAATTCTATCTGATGACAGCTCCCAAATTACCAACTATTTCATTTTTTGCACTTCACAAACCTCCTATCTAAATTATAAAACAAAATGGTCTTCATCACTTAGCCTTAAACAGTCTCGACCTTTATTATTATTAATCTGCGCCTATCCAAATTAGCCCGCTAGGATCCCCACAGACCTGCATCCATGACCCACGTGGTCGAAATGCCTTGGAGAAAAATATTTTTAAAAAAACAGGTAACTATCTTATTCATTTATTAGTTCAATTAATTTTTTTTTTATTACTGTTTTTATTATATAGGTTAGGGTGGGTCGAAATCCGGAAAATTTTGAGCCTGTACGAAATTTAAAAAGTTTATTGAAAAAAATTTTTTTTGGACTTTGTTAGAAGTTTTTGTCATCGTACTTTTAGCCCCCACAAGAGGCTTGAAAACAGCTATTTTTTGATATTTTTGACATTTTTCATGTAAAAATGGTATGTTATGATTAAAAACAAATGAAATTGTAACAAAGCTGTCATGTACAAGTCAAAAATATTCCTTTTATTCAGAAACCACTGTTGAAAAACATTATACACAACAAAAGTATCTAATATTGTTGTTGAATAATTGATGTCATTTCATTGGTTTTGACCTAGCCGCGAGAGCTGGAAGGGCATTAGAGCGCAGGGGCACGCGCATGCGCGTCATGTTGACAGCTGATCAACTTCAAGAATGTTAATAACAATTCAATTGAATTAAAACTAATTCGTTTTGTCGATGAAATTCAAGTAAAAATAATTACCGGTTCGTGTTTGTTATTGTTAGATTGACTTAAATATTAGAAAAGTAAAAAACCTTAAAGATTTGTTGGAAAAAACGTGAGTTTATTTGAAGAATCGCAATAATTTGGTCACTGTGATTAAAAAACAGTAATAAACAGATATTTCATATTTTCGTAGTTTTTTTACTTTTATCAAGTAATATAGTATTATACATTATTTTGAAAGGTTTTTGACTGACCTTTCATTTGCCACACACGTGAATTTTTTTTAAATCATAACATACCATTTTTACATGAAAAATGTCAAAAATATCAAAAAATAGCTGTTTTCAAGCCTCTTGTGGGGGCTAAAAGTACGATGACAAAAACTTCTAATAAAGTCCAAAAAAATTTTTTTTCAACAAACTTTTTGACTTTCGTATAGGCTCAAAATTTTCCGGATTTCGAGCCACCCTAATATAGGTATATATTATTATTTTCTTAATTTTTTAAAAATAAAGCCTTGTTGTAAGGCCCTGAGGAAGGAAATAAGGATTTTTCAAAACCTTGGCCTAATAATTCTTCATAGGACTACCCTCAATATTGTTTAGAGGGCGCCGGTAGCTCAGTGGTATGCGTGCTTTGTCTTCTGAGCTCAAGATCGAGGGTTCGAAACCCGACCGAGGCCCTTAGTTTATTATATCTGGGAGGTAAAATAAACTTAAGCACGCCGTCCTTCTGATGAGACGTTAAGCGATGGTCCCGAGCCTGTACGATGTCAGGTACTCGTTAATGACCCCTACGCTAGGTGAATAAAAATTTAGGGTAGGCAAAATTTAGGACTCCCACAGTAAAGTCGGGCTCATGTCCACCAGAGTGACGAAAGAACGCTCTGGTAGTAGGCGATATGACATCGTAGTTAAACCCCGGGAATGAGTCATAAAACCTAACCTAACATTGTTAAGACAGTGTCGACTCTATAGGTCATTAAGAGTTTTTCTGCTCTATATTGTCTCACTTCTAACCGACTTTCGAATGCAATTAGAAAGAACATTGAAACCAGGCTCATTGCCCGAAATAAGAACTTTAATCATACAATGGAGTGTTTAAAGCGGGACACCAATTATACGGTGGGTTGAACCCCAGAGTGAAGAAGATAATGGAACGAAGGAAGAGCATAGAGGCGAGAACAAAAACAAAGAGGAAGGTTACCAGAGAACAGGTTATACAAAGTGGTAGGTGAATGTACTCTCAACTGACAGTCCACTGCCTTATCGATCAACACTAACCCAACTAACATCATACCAAACCACAACGGTTAAGTTAATTATTGGTTACTACTTTGGTTAAAGCCCTTCCCTCAATTAGAACAATGAACCAAAGTTTATTATGATTACTGCTGTTTAATTAAGTACATTATAAACCCAAAGTTGCAAAGTTACACCGAAGAAATACAAGCGTTAAAATGAAGCTAATAACAAATAACTTTGGCAACACTGTATATTAAGTACTATTCTTCTAGATGTTAACATACAATGGACGATGTACTTATTATGTAATATATTAGAAAGTCGATGTGGAGGTTTCAACGGAATTTCAAGAAGCAACCTCCTGATTTTAAAATTGAAAAAAAATAATATATATATAGAAATCGATAATAAAAAATATATATATATACGATGCAACTGATAAATTAATGTGGGGAAGTAACATAGCCGGTGATTCACAGACGAATTTTATTTATCTTGGAGGTGAAAAAATCTATGATCACGCCATCCGTTAAGCGATGGGTCCTAGCCTTTGCGTGTCAGGTGCTCGTTAAACCACTCCTTGGTGAATAAATCTAGGTAGGCAATTTTTAGGATGTCCACAGTAGGAGTAGGGCTCATGTCCACCTAAGCGAAGCCCGGGCATGAACCACAATAACTAAGTAATTATATTCGAAACATTATTGGTTATGGAAAAATTAAAATATTTAATTTCAATTTGAAATGTTTATGATAGAGGAAATCCTCGGTTCGGAAACGGATTTTTTTTTTTTTTTTTTGTTTAAAAAGAATAAAATGACAGAATAGTCATATATCAAATATAAAATTTTATTTCATACTTGGCTTTAATTTATTTAGTTGGCAGAGTTTCTCTAGATATAATGAATACATCGGCACACAATTTAGTATAGGGATTCAGAAGCATAAGTCAAATATTGAGTTTTAGCCCAAACGGTCGATTGGCTTGGGAGGGAGAGCGAAAACTTACTTGATTAATTCTTGCTGGGGAAGTACATAACCGGCGATTACCCGAAGAGTTTTGTTCTTTGGAATCCGATCACAACTTTTTAACGAAGCATTTGCGGAGACATGTTTATAGGAACCTTTTCTCCTTACTTTGCTCACTATGACACATTCACATATTCCAGAAAATGCAATTGCGCCCTGTAATAGTGCAACAAATGACCCACAAATAGTTAACCGTCAGACATGACCATCTTCCGGTTTTCCATTGTTTACGACTGTAAACTGTAAACAAACATGCAATAAATCATGAGAGGACACAGGACAAATATTATAAGTCAGACATTCACCTTGAAATCTGCATATGATACCAAGTTCCTCATACCACGGCTGGAACGAGGGGTTTGGCCGCCTGTGTAGGTACACAGACATATAACGGGAGGTTACTCCATAAACTGTGCTTTCAGAGAATTTCTCATCATAATTCATTTATTTTTGGAATTTCTCATCATAATTCATTTATTTTTGGAATTTCTCATCATAATTCATTTATTTTTGAACTTTTAAAACCATGTTTTTTTACTATTTTATTTCTCCAGATATAGGAAGTATGAGGTAAGTTATGTAATCGGTCTAAAATTCGGTGTTGAGTTTTCACCGGAATTTCGTATTTTACAACTGATTCCAAAAATGAAAAAAAAAAAGTCTACACACAGATGGCACTCCCATTAGAATGAATGTATCGATAAATTTTTTTTTTTAGCCATAGTGAAAGGCATGTCACTACGTAGTTATTTACGACATCCATGGCCCCGGGAGGGAGTTCTATCTACGAAATAAAACTCATTCCCGGACGGGATTCGCAAACCATGGTGAGATCATGCGACCAAAGCCCTACGCTCTAGCCCGCACGGCCACCATGGCTCCCTTACGAAATATTATATGTATATATATATATGTGTGTATCCAGAACAACATAAGGGCGACACCCAATGCCCCCTCTACACTGGGCCAAGGTAGGCCAATGCATTGGTCACCAATATTGGCGTAATGGCGGCGCTGGCCTGGACCTTGGCTCCACATACTGGGCCAGCCATTGGCCCAGCATCATGGCCAAACCTTGGACCAACACAGTTGCTTGAACCCTATTTCCGTGATGGATATCGAAAAAATCGCTGCTGCATCTTTGTGTTTAGGGCATATAATTGTTACTTACATATTATTGACATAAACATGATTGAAAAGAAATGGAAACAAAGAAGATGGTGGACCATATTTTTATTTTTGTGAAAAGGGTTTTTCGGATTCCAAATTGCAGTTTCATTTTGGTACAGTTCTAAAAATTTTAAACTTTCCTCATTTGTCCATGTAGACATTTTTAGACATATTTGTAGTTTATAATAATAAAATAAAATATTATAGTATTTAACGTGATAAAAGGAATATACAAAACACTACTGACAAGAAACAAACAACCAATGTTGGACAAGTGTGTGGATGCGTCACTTATCTACTGCGCACTTGGTTCACGCATGTTGGCCTCCTTTGATGTGTGTTGAAAAACCGCTCCGAACGCCAACCTTACAAGCCAACTCCTCTCTACACAATGGCCCACCAGGATTGGGCCACTGCTTAGCCCACAGTGTAGAGGGCTTATAATGACTTTCAGCTGAATCGGCCCCGAAGCCACGGGAAAGCGTGGGATTTGAGTCTCAACTCAAAAACCCCAATAACTGCCGACGTAATGAATTTATGGGCATGAAATTGTATAATATAATTCAAAACCGCATAAGGAGGGCACCTATTATTTTTTTCCGCGAAATCGGACGAAGGGAAGGAGAATATCAGAGAAGGGGGGTTCTACTCAAAAACTCGTAGAAACTGCAGATATAATGAATGCATCAAATGCCCCTATTAAGTCAACTAATGATTGTTAGCCCAAACGGTGGATTGAATTTGGAGAGAGCGAAAACGTATTAATTCGTCAAATATATTTAAGAATGTCTCGTAAAAACACATTATACGAGCACACCGTCCTTCGGAGGGGAACTTTAAATGGCACTCATTAAAGTCCCCTATTTTTGTTATGTAAACCTTAAAACCAAGGGAAGGAATAGGAGCAATGAATACTTAGGTCCCTAGGTGTCCTCACCAGCTCAACCGGTATATCGGTTTGGGTCATTCACCTACGAATCCTAACAACTCAGTTACGCTCCACGTGCTTACATTATATTATATATTTAGTAAAATGACAACCCATGCTTTCCGATTTGGCTGTTATATATATAAGCGAGTGACGTCTACTGTATTTCCCGGACAAGAGGTCGTGTCTGAGTCACGACTGAAAAATACTGCTCTGTAAACTAAATACTTGTTAATCATCGTTTGTCATAGTGTAACGGTACTAAACGTCAACTGTTTTTACAAAACAATTCTAAAGAATTTCAAATGAGCCATCTTAAGTCCATTTCTAAGTTACAAACAGGTGTCAGTCAGTACGTCTACCCTAATGATCTCACATAAGGATTGACAACTTTAGCTGATTCACAATCACATTTCTACTTCCCCAGACAAACGAAGTATAGAAGAAGTTATGCAATCGTTCAAAAATTCGATGTTGAGTTTTCAACGGAATTTCATGTTTTCCGACCTCCATATTCGAAATATATATTTAAAAAAAAATGCTATCTCTCTGTGAAGACAACTCCCGATAGAATGAATGTATCGACACAATATTTCATCATATGTGAATTCAAAACCCCATAATGACGACACTTTCAGCGTCGATTAATTTTTAGCGGAATCGGCAGAAGGGAAGAGGGGATTCAATTGAGACAACTCAAAAACCCCAATAATTGCTGACGTAATGAATGTATCGAGATGAAATTTCATATTTGAATTCAAAAACCAATGAGAACATAACCTGTCAAATTTATTAATTTATCGACACCAAATTTATTAAAAAGTTTTAGAAGCACCTATGAAATTGAAGTATTGAATATTAGCGCATAGATTCTAAGCCAAATCGACCAAAGGGAAGAGGGGGATTAACGGGGTGACTTAACCTAAAAACTCTCATAACTGCCGTTGTAATGTATCAACACGAAATTTTGATTATGTATTCAAAACTTCATAGGGACGGCACCTGTTAATTTTCCATATAATCGGGATAATCAGAGCAGGGGGGCTCGACACAGAAATCCCAATGATTGCCGATATGATGAGCCTCTATGCCTGTACGATGGCAGATACTCGTTAAAGACCCCTAAACTAGGTGAAGGTTATTGTGGGAACTAAGAGAGGAAAATAATTTTCATACTTGGATTTAGCAACTTCGGTGACAAAAGGTACGTTAAGGTCAATGTGAAAACTGTGTGGAGACGTAGTAAGAAGCATTGTATGAAGGATCGTTCCATATAGGTTTGAGTACTGCGTTGTAAATAAGTCGTTTTATTTTCAAAGTTAATTTGGATTTTTTGTCTAGTAGTCTTAGTACCAGTTTATATCGTCTGTTCATGTCTTGCCTCTTCACTCTCGTGTGAGGATTCCAAGTTAATCGTTTGTCGTTTACCTTCACTCTCCACTTTTTGTACCAGGAAAAACGTAATTAATTAATTCTTTCTGGTTAATTAATTGTTCGTAAAGTACATTGACGATGATTCACACATTTGGAGAAAACTGTAAAATTTAATAATATGCAGATACTTTTAATGCAGCGGATGTATTCTGATGACACTGGACTGATATATAAGAGAGAATTCTTGTTAGCTCCCACAGTTGCCACGAACATCAGGAAAACTGATGAGGACCGATCTGGAAGAACAGGAAGAACCTGTTGCAAGGGGAAGTAGTTACAGAAGAAAAACAAGTTTATAAATAAACTAACTATTTAGCATTTCAGATGTCTTCTAGTATGACTATTTATTTATATTTTTTTTGTCTTGAAACTGAATCGCTTACAGAAAGAAGTATTTCGTATAAAAAAATAAGTCGGCGGCGAATCACTGGCAACTGATCCCCAGCATTGATCAATTAAGATTAAATCTCTCTCCTGGGCTAAAAATCAATACTCATCATACATGAACGCATCGCGGCTGCTGTATCCATTAGCGTTTCCAAAATAGGATTAGCGATAGCGACGGAAAAGTATGGTGAGAAATGTCGGACATTCTCCAGTGGTAGCGTCGAGTCTAGTAAGGAGAGGTCCTTGGATGGTAGGTAAAGGTGGCAGCTTGGACAACCAGCCAGCCTAGCAGCAAGTCTAGGGAGAGTTGTCACAACGGATAGCAAGCCTCTCTTGGGGGCAAGACGCTTCCCATCGCACCGCTTGTCCTTCAGTAAACCACTCAATGAATTTCAACACTCATTTCTAAAAATGCATGGATATGTGTATCTCTTTCAGAATTCAATTCCGGAATCTAGGTATTCTCTCACAACGTGGTTGTATTAAAACCCCCTAATCCTCCTCTTTCCTTAGATCGATTTGGCTGAAAAATAATAGATGTTGTCCTTGAGGATTTCTGGATAATCATATAAAAAGTAGTGTCGATAACTTCATTCTGTCGGGAGTTATCGATGTTCAAATACACGGAGACATAATATATATTTTTTAAAATTTTTAAAATCAGGGAGACGGAAAACATGATTTCATTACTTCCTATATACTTCGTACAGCTGGGGAAATATCTAATGTGACCATAATAGGACTTTCTTATTCTTATTCCATAACATTTTTACAGATCACTCACCTCATTCTCTGATGGAAAGTCTTATAATTCAACAATGAAATTGAAACACGGAAAACCGCTGACGCAAACACATTACATTCAATACTAGCTTTAAATTAATTTCAGAAGAGGGGAAAGGATATTGATGTGTAAAGGCGTGGTTGGTATAAGAATGTCCGGTTATCAGATGTTTTTAATTAAAAAACTACCAATAATAAAAACATTTTGAAATTCATTGTCCATGCGTTACTTACATTGCTCAGTCTCATTCTATCTTAATATTAGGGATTGAATTTGGTAAATTCATCAAATACTTGATTTCCGATCACTTTTTCTATAAATAATAAGATGAATTGGGGCCATTGTTTTTGTTCGCCATTACTTCACGAAGCAAATATCAAGGCGGTACATTACTAAGTACATAAGGAAAGGTACGAAGGTACTCTGTAAAGAAAACTGTACAAAACATGTTCGAGTGAACAACTGACACTGAAAATTGCAGAGTTCAATAAATATTGATTTCAAACGTCAACATATATGTAGATAGTGTTCAACGTAAATATTTAAAATCTATTTACGTGATGTTTACAAAAACTGTGATACGGATTACTCTATATTGATAAAAACACACTGATTTACATATATGGTACACATTTGTAACTGATGCGACAGCGTAACTACAGCCTCATTGAGTTCACAGACACAAACACAAATAGATTCGGTGAAAACTCAACAATGAATTTCTATCCGATCACATAATTTCCTATATACCTACTGCACAAAACAAAGAAAATCATACTCCTTTTTGTCTGTGGAAATGTAATAAATATGAGAAACTATATGAATAAATTTATGTAATTAAAAAATTATTATCATTAATTAACAACATTTTGTTAATTATTGATAATAATTTTAGGAATAATAAAGGGGGGTCAGCTTAATTAAATAAATTTCTGTAGCGGTTAGGTTGAAGAGGTGAAGGAACTTGAACAATACAGTCTCCTGAGTCAGTAGGAATCTATTGAAAAACAAGATGCCGATACATAACAATACAACAGGCCTATTATTGACAATATAATTATGGACAATAACAAACTACTATGTATATAGTTCATACCTCACAGCTAGTTGTATAACGTTAACAGGACAATACACTGTACAGAACTATGGGCAGCCAAATCCTCTCTTGGAGAAGGAATTAACTAATAAATGTTGATAGTGAAAGAAATTATTATTACTAAATATCACATGAACCATAAGACTGTGGGTGATATGTGTTAATAAAATGAATCACTGGTAAGGTACTTCCCCAGATCGAATTAATCAACAAGTTTTCACTCTCCCTCCAGAACCAATTGACTATTTGGACTTATTTTTTTTTTAAATATTTTATTATGCATCTTTACAATCGGTACAGACCATAAGTAAATTTGACAATACTTAATGGAACAATTTATGTAAAATGGTAACTAAATATAAGAGAAAAATAAAATAAATAATAAATTAAAAAAAAAAAAAAAGGGCTCCAGGATGTCTTGAATATGTACAAAATAATAATACAATGAGAAAATAATTACAACGATAATAATAAAACCAAAAAAAAAAATATATATATATATATATAATAATAATAAGAATATGGACTAAAAATCAAAAGTTGACCTACATAGTAGGGGCTTTTTTTTTAATTTTTGGAATTAGGGGGATGAGTGGAAAACATGAAATTTCGGTGAAACCAACCTTGCTCAAGATCGCGGGTTCCAAACACGGCCTAGACCTTCATGTTTTTTAACTGGAAGGTAACAATGCTGTCCTTCGGATGAAACGTTCTCATGAGCGACGAAAGCGCGCTCTGGTAGATAAAGCTCGGGCATGAGTCACAATAAATAAATAACTTTAGTCGAGGTCGCCAGAGTCAATAAGTTTTTTTTTTACTGAAATTTTAATTATGCCCAGCTTTGATGGAATAAAACTTACTTTTCTAGGAATATCAGGTAAAAACAGAATAAAAAATGTATCTTCAAATGTTGACATGACCACGACAGTTTGGACTACTGAGTTACAAATCCGATTATCGATTCTCTCAAGGTGAATCTGACTTATAAATGAGATTCTCCCAGGTTGTTCGCGAACAAATGTTCAAACGTCTTCCTAAAATATGAAATACTCTTAGTAGTCACTGTTAGCGCAACATTTAATTAATTTTTGATTTTTTGTAGAGGTATTTTTTCTTAAGTTTTCTTCCATTAATTATTCTAATAATTATTAATATTATTATCATAATAACTATGGTCAATATTACTCATGTAATTTATTCTTATGTTTATATTACATCATATTAACAATTTGTGGGAGGAGCCTATGAATGTGGGGGAGTGGGGAATAGTTCGTTTTATGACCGCTGGTCAGTGTTGGACAGATAGTCTTCCATGGTACATTGCCTGTTGACATCAGGGCACTTCTCAAGGCCACCAACCCGCCGACTTTCTCTCGTCAACCGGATCGCCTTTCCGTGGACCTCTGAAGTCTGGTACTTGGCTCATCTGGTGTGACGGCGTCCTCAGCCTACTCCCAGATCTTCTCGGCCTTGTTTGGAGATCAGTTCATCAGCCCATCTTCCACATTCACCCCTCCACATCAGGAGAGTTAACTTTGTTTATTTTTGTTTTTCCTTTTAACTACGCCGACTGGCCCTTGTATTTGAAATGAAATATAATTATATCATTTTTCAAAATCTAGTCTATGTTATTTATTAACATAGAATTTGGTGATTCCGGCCAGGAACATATATATTTGTTAAAATATGTATTTGAATTTTGTTCAATGATGTATTCTAATCCTACTTTGGATTTAATCCTATTTTTGTACATCTAGCTATTTTCTTGTTATTGCGCACCACATACCTGCCTATAACCTTCGTGTTATCATTTATGATAGTAATCAGATGTTATTATTATGATCTGGAAATAGGTCATAACAAGGTAAATAACATTCTTCTATCCATTAATCAGTGGATTTCTATTTTTATTTTGATAGACTCTTCTTATATTATAATCTATTTTTTTAAATAGTTTATAGTCTATCATTTTCTTGTGTTAAAATACATAAATATATATTTTTTCAACCTAATATTTTCAGTGGCACTCATTTAGGTTCTTGTATTTGTTTTGATTCTACTAGAAGGTTCAATGTTTGTTTATATTCACTCTAGCTTCTTTTGTTAATTTCAACTTCAGATATATTTATTATTTTAATTTCATTTTCTTAGAAATACTTCGTTTCATTTTCAATTTTCATTTTCTTTTAATCATGGCAAGTGAGGAAGCGGATGTTAATGTTGCTGCTTTCTCCGATTCTCGGACAATAATATTAAGACGCAAACTTTATTCTTTATGTCAAGATATTAAATCTATTCGAGAACTAGGCCGTGCAGCTAAGGTAGATAACAGTCAAACGAATCTATTTCAAGCGATGTTCTCCGATCTTTCAAATCTTCGAAGTGAATTAAACTTTACAAATGAAGCGTTGGAAACATACTTTGTAAATGCTCAGAAAGGCGAGGATTATCCTACGGATAGAGATTCTTTGATTTTATCGAACTCGAAACGTTATATCTATGAGATCCTTATGATTCATACGGAGCTTTGTCCGCCTCCCAGGCCAGCTCGAGAACGAGCAGCTACTCCAACTCAAAATATTTCTGTTATCAACGACACCAGGTCGCGCCTCCCAAAAATTAATATTCCAAATTTTTCAGGCGAATTGACAGATTGGCCGCATTTCAAAGATGTTTTCATTTCTTTAATTCACGATGAACCGTCACTGTCTAAAACTGATAAATTTTATTATTTAATTTCTAGTCTGAATGGTGAGGCTCGATCCCTTTTAAAGTCCATACCTGTGACGGAGGCTAATTATGACCTAGCCTGGAAGACTTTGATGGCTCGCTACGATAAGAAGCGTTTCTTAGCTACAGCCTTCTTGGACAAACTTCTTTCATTTAAATCTCACCCAGAGGTTTCCGATAATTATAAATTATTTTTATCTCATGTGGGTGACAGTATGGAAGCTTTTCAACTTCTAAAAATTCCTCATGAAGCGGAATTTATCTTGTTTCATCTTGCTATTCAATGTCTGGACCAGAGAACAAGGGAAATGTTCGAATCCAAGCATGTTAAGGAAGAATTTCCGCGATGCAACGATCTTCTGGAGTTTGTCAGAGACAGACAGCAAATTCTGAAGCTGTCTTCCAGCAAACCCGGTAAGTCGTCTTGCCCGAAGGCAACGAAGACCCATAATAAATCTTCTTCTGTGTTTTTGACGACCAAGAGAGCTTCGAAACCATCGGATGTGCGCACTTCAAAGTGTCCATACTGTAAATTGTCTGGTCATGATTTGACCAAATGTCCCAATTTTTTGAATCTGTCGCCGTCGCAACGCTTCCACTTTGTAAAAACCTTCAAGGGATGTAAATATCATTTAACTTCGGGTCATACTACCGACGAATGCAAATTTAAAATTAGATGTCTCATTTGCCAATCTCTTCACCATTCCTTACTTCATTTTTCAACAAACACCCTCGTTGAAGATACTAGGCCTCCATCTATGGGGACGCCTTCAGGAACTTCGAAATCGATTCTTACCTTTCGTGGTAATTCTTTTGATGTTCCAGCTCAACAAATACTTCTTAGTACTGCTACTGTTTTCATAACAGATGTTCGAGGATGTTTTCATCCCATTCGTGCTCTCATTGATTCGGGAGCTCAATCCTCATTGGTGACTTCAGACTGTGCTCGGCGACTCCGCTTGACGGTGGCGAATGATTCCCATCAGATAAGTTCTGTCGGGGACCTTAGTGTTCCGTCCTTAGGAACTACATTTTTTGAGATGAAATCTATTCATCGTAAAGCCCCTCTACTAGGTGTCCGCGCCACAGTTGTCACCAAAATAACGTCGGATCTTCCATCTATTGCAGTTCCGGAAATTATAATCAGAAAAATTAACCCTTCGATCAAATTAGCCGATTCGAATTTTGGACTGCCTCGTCCAATCGACTGCCTTTTAGGTGCCGATATTTACTATAAAATATTGGAAGGTAGACCCATCCCTATTATCGGTACAGATTTAGCCACCATTAAAACATCTCTTGGCTGGATTGTTACTGGTGCCTATTCAGTTGATTTTGAGTCCTTCCCCAGGCCATCGGTTTTGACCCTCACGACGATTCCCTTTATTCACCGTCAACTTGAACGATTCTGGGAATTGGAGGAACCTAGCATTGGAGTTGTGACCGATCCGGAAGAGGAACTTTGCGAAGAACATTTTGCCCGGACTCATCGTCGTTTGACTTCAGGGAGGTACGTTGTTGCTCTTCCATTTAAATCTCCTTCACCATTATTAAGTGATTCAAGATCGCAAGCGTTGAAGCGGTTCTACAATTTGGAAAAGAAATTGTTGAGAAATCCCACACTGAGACGGGAATATATCACTTTTATGGAAGAGTATCTCTCTCTGGGACACATGGAAATCGCTTCCTCTCCTGGGAAATACATAATTCCCCATCATGGCATTTTAAAAGAGACTAGCTCAACAACTAAGTTGAGAGCGGTCTTTGATGCGTCCATGTCGTCGTCGATTTCTACCGGCTCTCTAAATCAACATCTTTTTGTTGGACCGAAACTTCAACTTGATATTGCGGACATCATGCTTAATTTTAGACTTCATCGCATTGTGTTTGTGACGGATATCTGTAAGATGTACCGCCAAATCCTTATCAATGAACCCGATCGTCTTTATCAACATATTTACTGGAGATCGGATCCTGCTGATGACGTTAAAGAATATGAATTGTGCACCTTGACTTACGGGATGTCCTGCTCCCCCTACTTGGCTCTTCGCGTTCTTAAACAACTCACTCTGGATGAAGGTCATCATTTCATCCATGCGTCCAAAGTGTTACGCGAGGACGTATATATGGATGATATCATAACTGGGGCATCAAGTATCGATGAAGCCCTCAGCCTTCAACAACAACTAATTGATTTACTCATGAAGGGTAATTTCGAGCTTCGTAAGTGGGCCAGCAATTCAGAGAGTGTGCTCAAGGCAGTTCCAGAGAAGTTTCATGAAAGGTCTATTTCACTTTCGAAGGGAGAAGATTGTGTTTTTAAGGTGTTAGGGGTCCAGTGGAATGCTCAGTCAGATGAGTTCTCATATAATATCACCACCCCACGTCCTCAGTGCACTAAACGTGGTGTTCTATCTGCAATTGCACGTATCTTCGATCCTCTAGGTTATTTAACACCGGTGATATTTTTGGCCAAGCTTATGTTGCAAAATATTTGGAAATTAGGCCTCGGCTGGGACGATCCTCTGCCAACTGAGGTCAAACTTGACTGGGAAAATTTCATGATGGAAGTTCCCCAATTGGTGTCCATCCGTTTATCACGTTTCATCCCGGTGAAACACAGTAACGATTGCCAGTTCGTCGGTTTCTGCGACGCTTCAGAGAAGGGATTCTCGGCCATCATTTATATTAGAACGGTAACGGATGACAATGTTCAAATTTTTCTCTTGAAAGCAAAATCTAAGCTGGCTCCTATAAAACCGCTCTCTATCCCAAGGCTTGAGCTTTGTGGTGCTCTTCTTCTTGCAAAATTATTCAGCTCTCTGAAAAAATTTCGAGACAGAATTTCGATAAATCAAATATTCTTCTTTACGGATTCCGCTATTGTGTTAGGTTGGCTACATACTCCACCTCATTTATTGAAAACCTTTGTGGCCAACCGTATTGTAGAAATTTTACAGTTAATTCCTGAGGTGTCCTGGCGTCACGTGGGCACATTGGACAATCCAGCTGACGCTGCCTCACGGGGTCTCCGCCCATCTCAGATTTTACGTAATGATCTATGGTGGAACGGACCGTCTTGGCTACAACTTCCCGTCCATGACTGGCCTAAGATCGAAAGATTTTGTAGCCGGACAACAGTTTTGCCCGAGCTTAGGGGCGGTATAATTGCTACTCTCAGTTCAAAGGCCGTCCCTGACCTTGTGTCATGGATCGAAAACTTCTCATCATTTATGAAGCTTCTCAGGACGGTATCGTACGTGCGGCGATTCATCCAGAATGCCCGCAACTCCAATCTGTGTGGACCTTTGACATTAAGAGAATTGAACGAGGCGGAGACAACCTGTATCCGTCTTATCCAAAATTGTTATTTACCTAACGCTATACACAGTGGCGACGAGGATTATGCCTCCACTAATCTCCGAGGTCTGACTCCATTCTTGGATCCCTTGGGACTTTTGAGGGTGGGCGGTCGTCTTCAACAATCACCTCTTCCTGAAGGTATGAAGCACCCTATCATCCTACCTCATCATTCCCACCTCTCTAGACTTATAATACGTCACTATCACCACTTGTATTTGCATGCTGGTCTAAATCAACTCCATGCCTTGATACGTCAACGTTTCTGGATCCTCTCAGCAAGGCGTTTAATCAGACAAGAGTTATTTAGATGTGACATTTGTTATAAGTTTTCAGCAAAGCCAGCTGAGGCTCTGATGGGCAGTTTGCCTACGTGTCGTTTTGAAGCTGGCCGAACTTTTATTAATGTTGGCGTCGATTTTGCCGGCCCATTTTCTATCAGGGAGTCTCGGAGAAGAAATGCGCCTGTTAGCAAATCATATTTATGTCTGTTTGTATGTATGACTACTAAGGCTCTTCATTTGGAACTGGTATCTGATCTTTCGACAGCGTCCTTCATGGCCACGCTCGATAGATTCATTTCACGTAGAGGGCTCCCTACTAAAATTCTGTCAGATTGTGGCAGCAACTTTGTCGGAGCGGCAAGGCATCTCTCTGACATGCAGAAATGGTTACATAAAAAATCTGTCCAAGAGGATTTGTCTTCCCATCTACTGACGAGAGGTGTGGAATGGGTTTTTAACCCTCCTTACTCACCCAATTTCGGAGGTATCTGGGAAGCCGGCGTCAAGTGCGTGAAGAATCATTTTAAACGCGTTCTCAATGATACAGCTTTCACTTTCGAAGAGCTCACCACCTTGTTCGCAAGGATTGAAGCGATTCTAAACTCAAGACCTCTTTGTGCCTTAACATCAGATCCTACTGATCTAGACATTCTTACTCCAGGTCATTTCTTGATTGGGACAGCTCTAACAACGAGACCAGAAGTCGACTTTACGGACAGTCCTGAGAATCGACTCACCAGATGGCAACTCGTACAACAAAGAGTTCAACACTATTGGCAACGATGGAGGAATGAATATCTTACAACTCTCCAACAACGACCAAAATGGTTTAGAACTACTTACCATCCTCATGTCGGTGATTTGGTTCTTCTTTGGGACAAACATTCCTCACCTGCTCAATGGCCTCGCGGAAGAATAACTGACGTCTTCCCAGGTCCCGACGGAATTGTTAGGGTTGTAAGTGTTCATACTCTTAAGGGTATTTTTAAACGTCCCCTATCTAAGTGTGTGCCACTGATTCCCCAATCGGGTGACTCAGAGAAGTAATTTCTTTAAATTTTTTTTCATATAAAATTTGGTGGGCGGTTATGTTAGCGCAACATTTAATTAATTTTTGATTTTTTGTAGAGGTATTTTTTCTTAAGTTTTCTTCCATTAATTATTCTAATAATTATTAATATTATTATCATAATAACTATGGTCAATATTACTCATGTAATTTATTCTTATGTTTATTATGCATCTTTACAATCGGTACAGACCATAAGTAAATTTGACAATACTTAATGGAACAATTTATGTAAAATGGTAACTAAATATAAGAGAAAAATAAAATAAATAATAAATTAAAAAAAAAAAAAAAGGGCTCCAGGATGTCTTGAATATGTACAAAATAATAATACAATGAGAAAATAATTACAACGATAATAATAAAACCAAAAAAAAAAATATATATATATATATATATAATAATAATAAGAATATGGACTAAAAATCAAAAGTTGACCAACATAGTAGGGGCTTTTTTTTTAATTTTTGGAATTAGGGGGATGAGTGGAAAACATGAAATTTCGGTGAAACCAACCTTGCTCAAGATCGCGGGTTCCAAACACGGCCTAGACCTTCATGTTTTTTAACTGGAAGGTAACAATGCTGTCCTTCGGATGAAACGTTCTCATGAGCGACGAAAGCGCGCTCTGGTAGATAAAGCTCGGGCATGAGTCACAATAAATAAATAACTTTAGTCGAGGTCGCCAGAGTCAATAAGTTTTTTTTTTACTGAAATTTTAATTATGCCCAGCTTTGATGGAATAAAACTTACTTTTCTAGGAATATCAGGTAAAAACAGAATAAAAAATGTATCTTCAAATGTTGACATGACCACGACAGTTTGGACTACTGAGTTACAAATCCGATTATCGATTCTCTCAAGGTGAATCTGACTTATAAATGAGATTCTCCCAGGTTGTTCGCGAACAAATGTTCAAACGTCTTCCTAAAATATGAAATACTCTTAGTAGTCACTGTTAGCGCAACATTTAATTAATTTTTGATTTTTTGTAGAGGTATTTTTTCTTAAGTTTTCTTCCATTAATTATTCTAATAATTATTAATATTATTATCATAATAACTATGGTCAATATTACTCATGTAATTTATTCTTATGTTTATATTACATCATATTAACAATTTGTGGGAGGAGCCTATGAATGTGGGGGAGTGGGGAATAGTTCGTTTTATGACCGCTGGTCAGTGTTGGACAGATAGTCTTCCATGGTACATTGCCTGTTGACATCAGGGCACTTCTCAAGGCCACCAACCCGCCGACTTTCTCTCGTCAACCGGATCGCCTTTCCGTGGACCTCTGAAGTCTGGTACTTGGCTCATCTGGTGTGACGGCGTCCTCAGCCTACTCCCAGATCTTCTCGGCCTTGTTTGGAGATCAGTTCATCAGC
Source organism: Aradus depressus (assembly GCA_963662175.1). Taxonomy (NCBI): domain Eukaryota; kingdom Metazoa; phylum Arthropoda; class Insecta; order Hemiptera; family Aradidae; genus Aradus; species Aradus depressus. The sequence goes on along the minus strand of OY759217.1, from coordinate 30,650,995 downwards.
CCATCTTCCACATTCACCCCTCCACATCAGGAGAGTTAACTTTGTTTATTTTTGTTTTTCCTTTTAACTACGCCGACTGGCCCTTGTATTTGAAATGAAATATAATTATATCATTTTTCAAAATCTAGTCTATGTTATTTATTAACAGTCACAAGGAGCTAACCAAATAGGCTACTAAGGTCTAGGTCACATTAGTCGGCAGGTAAATGGACGTTTGGTCTGCATGAATGAGACTGAACACATCCTCAAATTCCTTTCCTGCTAACTCACAAACGAATGGTAGTGAATCTTATGCATTGGGATATAACATGGTGAATTTAGTTCTCCATAGTAGCCAGGTCAATAGATCAGGAAATGGATAAATGTTCCAAATGCCACTGTCTTTTGCGTTTCGTCTATACAGTGCAAACGTAAGGAAACTTGATGCCTTAGGTGAACGGTGTAGCGCGCCCTGTTCTCATCAATTAACCAACACATACACATATTTGAATTACAATAGTAGTTGGCTTATAAACCATTTCACCAACAGTCATTTCAGCTTCAATGTAATAGTATCCAGTATACTGGAAGTTAAGTGTATGAAAACTATGTCGATCTTGACAAAACAAACCAAACATTAGATTATAGCTCACAGACAAAAATGGGCCATACAATAAGCGATTATCTTTTGTTAATGACGACGACTATTTATTTTAAAATAAGAAATAATAATACATTTATTTACACCTATGCCTGCCCCTATGCAAGATTTATGACAGTTCGGTCAGTGGCGGACCAACAGTTTTGTGGGCAGTGGTTTTTCTCTAAGTGAGGCCCCCCTCCAGAAATTTGTTGTGGAAGAATTTTAGATGAGGTTAGATGGGGTAGGGCAAGAAATAAATATATTTTAATATGTATTGGATCTTATCCCTTATCGTACTCCTCCCTATATTTATATATATATTTTTTTAATTTTTAAAGAAAATGTATTTATACAATCATAGATTATAAAGAAACTTTTTGATGCTATTATGCCCTCGGATCGCAACAATTTCTCATTTTTATAGCTCCAACCTTGACTGTGGCGCTCTCTCTTTCAAGAACTACCTGCTTGACATGTCCGGAATAATTTTCTGATTGGTCCGCCCAACGACCTAATCATAAATTCGGAATAGATCTCGATAGTCTCCCTCGACCAATTGTTCATTGTGACACGAAGAAAAGACGTGGAAGTAAATTTGGTCAAAAAAATTAATAAGAGACACCTCTGGAGGCGATCATGTATTTACTGAAAAATTAATGATAATATGGCGTAAATAATATGGTTTTAAAATAATTTGTAAATTATAAATTAAACGAACTAACTGATTAAATGGTAAATAAGACGACCTCGCTAATTGATAACGCTATTCAAAACAGTAGTACTGATATCGTTATCATACATTTGCTTCCTAACAATAATAGAAAATAAATTATACATTATCAGGGAAACCCCTTTTCGCTAGCCAAAAAAGACAGCTACCCCTGTTCACTTCGCTAGCCAACTCAGACAGCTACCCCTGTTCGCTTCGCTAGCCAACTCAGACAGCTACCCCTGTTCGCTTCGCTAGCCAACTCAGACAGCTACCCCTGTTCGCTTCGCTAGCCAACTCAGACAGCTAACATTTCGACTGTCGGTGCCTTCCGCACTTTTTCCTTAGTTATTAACGTTACAGCGCTTTTCACGTCGGTCGTTACGCAAAAAACCCCAGTAACTGCCGATGTATCGATATGAAAATGCATATTTAAAATCAAAAGTCAGTGAGGACATAACCTGGAGATATAAAATATCGCTGGAAGGAAAGGGGTGTTCAGGGGAGGGGGCTCATTTCAAAAACCCTAATAACTGCAGATTTAATGAATTTATCGACACAAAATTCAGTATGATTTTCGAGCCCCTATATAAGCTAACTGTTGAATATAAGCTCAAACGGTCGACAGGTTTTGGAGGTGGAGCGAAAAGTTTATTAATTCGTTCTGAGGAATTACACTGCCGGTGGTTCAACGACGACCTTTTGAAGCGAAACTACTTTAGCGAGACTAGTGAATCCGGAATGACCTCGACATAGAAAATCACACATGAAACGCTAATGAGAGGGGGATGAGCATGCGTACAAGTCAACTACGCGTTTAGGTCGGTGATGCATCAGCTGTTGTGTACTACGTGTTTGTATACGGTTTATGCGTTAAAAAAAATACGTTTGATTAATTTAACACGTTTAGTTTTATTCTTAGTGTTGAAAAAGTTAAAAATGCCAACAACTTGACAGGAACGTGTTCGACAATTCCGCAGGTTTTAATTTACTTCTTGTACTTATTTGGGCCGCTGCCTGTACAGAAGCTCCATACGCAGTCTAGCCCTGGTCACCGGTTACCTGACTGCATTCTTTCGGTACGGTCCCAACAGCACATCCCCCCCCCCCCCCCAAAAAAAAAAAACGGGACAATTACAGGTAGATGGGATACTGCAGCCCCCAAAACCTCACCCTCAGGTTTTTCAGGTAAAAATAACTGCAGAGAAATGAGTACATCTCAACTAACCTACAATTTTGCAATATCATTAACGTTTCCTTTATTGCAAACAAAGCAATTGAACCTATTTATTGAAGTTAAATCAATCATTTTTATACAATTGCAGTTTATGTCGGTAGGTGCCATAAAATAATGCAATGCATACAATAAGTTATAATGACAAATAAATCTCTGAGAGAACCATAATACACAATATAATAAATACATCGACATGAATTATTGTATAAGTGTATTATAAGAAGTGCCATAAGTAACTAACCTAATGATATTCAAAGATACAGGACTAAGTAGGTTAGTAACGTTATCTGCCCTTTTAGTAACTTTAAGCAGGTTAGTAACGTTATCTGCCCTTTTAGTAACTTTGAGCAGTTTAGTAACGTTATCTGCCCTTTTAGTAACTTTAAGCAGGTTAGTAACGTTATCTGCCCTTTTAGTAACTTTGAGCAGTTTAGTAACGTTATCTGCCCTTTTAGTAACTTTAAATTACATGATTTTAGAAATAGGTTGTTTTCAATGATTTTAAGGCCGGTGGTCTGTGACCCCCCAAGTCCTCTCCCGTTCAAAATTTCGAAATGCCACATGGTCTACGTTTGATCCGGGAGAATAGGGATGCTTACTAGTGAAATACCATGAAAATCTGATTAACCGTTAAAAAGCTAGCATTCATTTTATATTTTGCCCCTTCTTGATTAAAATTTTTGGGACGCCATATAGGCTATGATTCAATCGGGCTAATGTAAGGACATCATCTCACACTTTAAGGATGCTACATATGAAATTTCATAAAAAAAGTTATTAAAAATTTAAAAAAAAAAACCGACACAAAAAATAAACCTTTAAAACGGAACAAATACCCTGACGATAAGGAAAGGACTGCCCAATGCAGGACTGGGTCCATCTTAAAATTTTGGGAGCAGGACGAAGACGACACACCCCCTGCAAAAATCCTTATTTATTTAAATTTCACACAGTATACTGAAAAAATATGTACAAGATTGATCTTTACGTACAAAAATCGTGTTTGCTCTGAATGCATTGTTTCGTATATCTTCTCGAAGTGGAATCCAAGATATCCTGTTTTCGTGCTTTGTTCAAGTGGAATGTATGTTGATGACATTATCAGCTACCTGTTCAAGTTTATAAATAGGTTTCGTGACAGATATAGAAATTGGCCGCAAACAATTTGTGGTCGTTAAAGCTATACGAAGTAGCTGGGGAAAAAATATATAGTAGTCTTTGAACACGATAACTCCCGATAGAAGGAACATATCGAAATGAAATTGTGTATTGTTTACTCAGAATCCCTCAAGGACGACACCTATCGATTTTCAGCCAAATCGACTCAATAGAAAAGGGAACTCCACCTTCCATTAGGGACGAGAATTAATACATAAACTCTAATAACTCTCGTAAGGAATGTACTGACATGAAATTTAATATTTACATTTAAAGCCCAAAGGATGACATCTATTAATTTTCAGAGGAATGACGAAAGGAAGGTGGATGAGAGATGTATGTATCGACATGAAATTTTATATTTATATTAAAAAGCCACTATGTATACTCTAATAACCCAATCCATCCATGAGAAGGTTAAGGAGCAGATATCGGTGACATTAATAGTATTCTAAATAGGGGCATCTCTGATACCAATGCAACACTGATGAGTTGGATGCATAATACATATGACATGCAACTAAAGTGACTATTAGAATTCCTTAGGAGAGTGTGACAGGTATATTGATCACCTAACTACTCATCAATTAGGTCTGGATTATAGGTTATTTCTTAGAGAAGAGAAGGGGGAGGGAACTTAGATTTTCTGCCCCCCCAGAAAACTATTTAGGCGGGAAGAGGTTGACAGGCGGAGCGTGGGGGGGACTTCTAGGGAAGGATGGGATTAGGGTTATAGATGCTCAACATCAAGGTCATAAGCATCTAAATACTTAGGGATGGAGACAGATGCATATCCATACATATGCACATACACACACATCAATACATATATATACACATCAATACATATATATACACATATACAGACATACATCCATATACATATATATACAATTTTTTTTTTTTTTACGTATTATTATAGCTCGTCCATTAGTTTCGTGTCACTAAAAAAGTCTATTGTTCTCTGGAGTGCCTCTCGGTGGTTGCCCAGGGCTGCTGGCAGTGCTCTGGTGATGCCTCTCCTGGCCAGCTCTTCCTGATAGAGTGGACACTCCTCCAGGATGTGCCGCACCGACAGCTCCTCCTCACACAGTTCGCACTTCCTGGCTTGCTCTCTTCTTATCAGGTGGCCGTGGCTCAGCCGACTGTGACCCACTCGTAGCCTCATCACTGCCACTTCTTCTCGTCGGTTATCCCTGATGGACGTTTTCCATGGTTCCACCCCTTTTTTGATGTTTTTTAATTTGTTGCGGCCGTCAACTTCGTTCCACATGTTGGTCCAACCCAGTTGAACCTTACTATGTAGTATCTGTTTGAGATCCGATTTTGTAGAAATTTCATTACATTCAGCAGCTGAAGTTGAGGCTTCTTTCGCAGCAAGGTCTGCTTGTTCATTTCCTTCTATGCCTACATGTGATGGAACCCACATAAATATGACTGACTTGCCCTCAGATAAGATATAATCTGTGTATCTATGTATTCTACTCACGAGAGGATTATCAGTATACAATACTTGGGTTGCTTGTAGTGCTGCCATTGAGTCTGAACAGACGATGAATGATTGTCCATCCATGGTCATCACATGATGGAGTGCAGCAGAGAGAGCGCACAGTTCTGCAGTGAAGCTACTGCTCCATGATGGTAATTTGTGCTTTATCGTAGCGCCTTTAGCAACCACAGCAAATCCAGTGTTTCCACCACTCTTAGACCCATCAGTGTACAAGAATTCAAATTTGTGATGTCGGCTCCGGATTTTATTAAATTCGGTTTTATAGATGTAACTGTTAGTTTCCGACTTCTTTAGCCGATGCAGATTTAGTTGGAGTAAGGGTTTTCTATGTGTCCAAGGTGGCTCCTCCGGAGGGTCACTTCGTGGCTGCACTTCTATGAGATCTAATATGGATTGCCTTGTCCTCATTCCCAGAGGAGCTGGGATTCGGCGCTCCTTCATATAATCTGCGGTACTTCGGTTTGAAAACATAGTTGTAGGCAGGGTTGGTTTCGTTCAGTGATAAAGACGCAATGTAACTGGAGGCTAACCAAAGGCGGCGATACAGAAGAGGGGGTATCCCAGTTTCGGCACAAAGGCTGACGACGGGACTCGTCCTAAAGGCCCCGGTGGCAAGTCGAAGTCCAGCATGGTGTACGGGATCCAAACTGCTCAGGTAACGCTGTGGAGCTGAACCATATATAAAACTAGCGTAGTCCAATTTGGAGCGCACAACACTTTGGTATACTCTTAGGAGAGATGTCCTATCCGCTCCCCATTGTGTATTGGCCAAAATCTTTAATAAATTGAGTCGCTTGTTGCACTCTTTCTTCAAATATTTAATATGGCTGGACCAGTTAAGTTTTTTGTCCACAATCAATCCAAGAAATTTGGTTTCATCTTTAAAAGTTAGTGGTTCTCCTTCTAGAGCGAGTACTGGGTCGGGGCTAGGACGCCTCTTGCGAGAGAAGTGTACACAGCAAGTTTTGTCTTTTGAAAATCTTAGACCGGTTTTTTCAGACCAATCGTGAAGGTTGTGGAGTAGCCTTTGTAAGTCATTTTGAACCTTGCGTGTATTGCGGTATCTGCACAGAACAGTGAGGTCATCAACAAAGAGGAAAGCTTTCAATCCTTTAGGTATAACAGATACTACACTATCGATCGCTATTGCAAACATTGTGCAACTAAGGACGCTGCCCTGTGGGATACCATTGGTCATTTGCCTTCTTGCAGATAACGAGTTCCCAATTCTCACTCTTATCTGTCTGTTTGATAGAAAATTGGTTATAAATATGGGCAAGTTTCCACGAACTCCCCACTCAAACAGTTGCTGCAGGATTGTGGTCCTCCTAACAGTATCGTATGCTTTTTCGATATCAAAGAAAACTCCTATACTCTCCTCTTTGTTGATAAAGGTATTGAGCAGTTCTGCCTCCAGAGCCACCAAATGATCAAACGTCGACCTACCTTTCCGGGACCCGCATTGGATATTCTTTAAGAGGCTGTTAGTCTCGAGTATCCAGAGTAGCCGTCGATTCACCATTTTTTCGAAAATTTTGCAGAGACAACTCGTCAGTGCGACTGGTCTATAACTGGCCGGTAGTAGTTTGTCCTTTCCTTGCTTCAGTAGTGGGAGGATGATCGATTCTCTCCAAGCATCAGGGAAGGATCCTTCTGTCCAACTCTTATTGAAGAACACCAAGAGCGCTCTCCTGTTTCCCGGGGTCAAATGTTTTAACATGATATTATGTATTTCATCAGGACCGCATGCTGTATTTTTGGCTTCTCCTATGGCAGAGTCCAGCTCCCATTCCGTGAACTCCGAGTTGTACGTCAGATTGATGTTCCCATCTTCAAACTTGTTGCGATACTCTGTGTCCAGACTAATCTCTGCATGAGGGTACTGGGAAGAATAATATTCTACAAACAGGTTACTTACTTCGGATTGTTCGTATATAACGTTGTTATTCACTTTGAGTGATGGTTGGACATGGAGGTTATTACCAGAAATGCTTCTTATCTTCCGCCATACCGCTTTAGTTGGGGTGTTATGGTTGATTGTTGCGACATAATTTTTCCATGTTTGCTTCTTTTTCCCCTTGTAAAGTCTCCTACAAAAAGCTCGGGTTTTTTTTATAAAGGATGAGGTTTTGTGTGGTTGGATTGTTCCTGAACATACGGAGAGCTTGCCTTCTTTCTTTCCTGGCCTGTCGACATTGGCTGTCGAACCAGGGTGTGTAGTTTTTACTATAATACTGCTTGGTTTTGGGGATGGTCTCCTCGGCAGCTTTCACGATGCAGTTGGTGATGAACTCATTCGTCTCATTCACATTATCAGTGATGTCCTTCTCATGAATGTGCACCAAGGCTCTGAACTCCTCCCAGTTACCTCTGTCAATAATCCAGCTGGGGTTCCTCTCGAATTGACTGTCTAATCCCCGGAGTACTATTCTAATTGGATAGTGGTCGCTGTTATGCAGGTCTTCCGATACGGTCCACTCAAGCTGGAGGGAGAGGTTGGGAGAGGAGAAGGCCAGGTCCAGAACTGAGGCAGTGCCGTAGGCTGGACTGATGTAGGTTGCCCTTCCTGTGTTCAACAAAATCGAGTCGGAGTTATCAAATATGCGTTTGATGGTGTTTCCACGGCTGTTTGAGCTCGAAGAGCCCCACCAGCTATGGGAGGCGTTCATGTCACCCAGTATGATGTAGGGTTGGGGTAGCCCTCTGACAAGGTGAGTCATCTCTGCTTCATTTATGATTTCTGTTGGTGGTAGATAAACGTTGCACACGGTCAGTGGGAATGTTCCATAGAACCTGATGACGACGGCTTGTAGGGATGTGTTCATGTTCAGTTCTTCTGCCTGATAATTTTTGTAAACACCAGTTAAGACCCCACCACAGGCACGGGTCATATTTAATTTGTCCTTCCTGAAGAGGTTGTAGTCCTTGATGTTTATTTTGTCGCTGGTTTTTAAGTGGGATTCCTGAACGCAAAAAATACACGGATGGTATTCTTCCAGTAGTATCTTAAGTTCTTCAAATTGGCATTTGAGTCCATTTAAATTCCATTGCAGTATGGCCATGTAATTTGATAAATATAAACTAATTAACAATAATTATCTATAATTATAGGCAGCCTCCTATAAACTTGCCGCCCGGATCTGTATTACAATATATATATACCTAATATATTTTATTAGGGCAAATGTTCACCTATATCCGTAAAAATTACAGATAATAACCAAGAAAAATCAATTCATTTATTAAGCAGGTTAACAACTTTTTCTGATATCCAAAAACTGTATATGTAATACAGTAGAACCTCTATAAGTCGAACATCAAGGAAGACGCCAAAAAATTCGAGTTATAGAAACATATAAATAAAATAAACATATTTATATTTATTATAAATCAACATTATTTCAAAACATCCTTAAAATAAAAAATACGTAGTATATGTAGGTATGAAAAAAAGTCAGTAATTTTTTTTTTGCTTTAGGTAATTGGTAGTCCTATTTACTGTATACTCCTAAATTGTTTTCTAAGAAACAACGGTGTACATTGTCGGCAAATTCTCAAAGTCGGTAACTTATTTTTTTTTCGAGCTATAGAGGTAATAAGTTTCAAATAATCGAGTTGTAAAGGTTGTAAAATAAAACATTGCTATGTTCGAGATACAGAGGTCCAATTTATTTTTTCGAGTTATAGAGGGAAAATATGTACCAAAATGGCTTGTAGGGACTCACTGATTATTTCGACTAATAGAGTGTTGAGATTTCGAGTAATGGAGGTTTTGGGGCTTGAAGGGAAAGGAACAAAACTTTTTTTCGAGTTTTGGAGGTTTTCGACTTAAAGAGGTTCTACTGTATTTACGAAATGTTTTTAAAAAACTAATAACTGCCATTGAAATGAATGTATCCGAACAAAATTTCATAAGTATATTCAAAACTTCATAATGATGATACCTATGAATTTTCAGTGGGGGATGACAGGGGGCTGGTTCAACTCAAAAATATATAATTTATATATATATATATTTATAATTTTAAACATGAAAGATTATTGGAAGTTAAACATCAAATTGGAATCAAATGAAGTTAAAAGGTAAAAGGAGCATCATAGAAAAAATGAAAATATAGCAGAAACGAAAAAAAATGGGATTAGGGATAATGACGTAATTTCTAAAGAGCAAGTCAGTTGGACTTCTAAAAGATTAAAGCTCTCGTATGAGTGTATATTTTAATTCAAATTAATAAAATAAGTGTTTTACAAGAAAATAAAGCAAAGAGGAAATTATAATACAATCTAAAAAGACAAAAGGAAACAGAAACAGAAGAAAGAAACCAATAAAAAAAGTAAAATTGTTGATTTACTCCCTTCTAAACCAATTGATCGTTGGGCTACAAATCTATTACTACTATTCGACACAAAATGTATTATTCAATTGATTAATTCGTGTTGGAGCAGTACATTGCCGGTGAATCACAGACGTCTTTTTTGCCTTGAAACCTATCGAAAAATTTACATTTCTCAAATCTCATCATCGAAGTGGAAGTGAAACTATTTTTCAAGAACAATTAATTTAAAATATTTTCAAGATAAATATATAAAAAAAAAAGTAAATCTGCTTTCATTTTCTCATGTTGTATATAAATACATAACAATCTCTGTTAGGTACATAAATGCATTGGTGTATGTTCATGTTTTTTTTAATGAATTTCATTTTTAAATGAACTTTCACATCAATAATTAAAAAAAAAAAAAAACGATTAAAAAGTTTTAAACTTTCTCCGCGATTATCTTTTAAAAAGTAAGTCATCAGTGTAAACAGACAATACAGGTTGGAGATCCCGTTAGCACCTGACTGAGCTGGAACAGGGATATCTGAGTCGATATGGACTCTCTGGGCTGCTGTCTATCCAGCTCCGGTCAATAACCGTGACAGTGTGTAGCGTGAAAGCCACCGTCCGAAGGAAATATCAACATACAAATTGAATTGGATCAAAAAAAGGAACTGAACAATTGTGACTCATGCCCGGGCTTTAACTATGGTCATATTGCCATATAGCGACTAAAGAGCGCTCTGGTGGACATGAGCCCGACACGCTGGGAGTTCTAAATTTTGGCCACTCAGGTTTATTCACGTACGGTAGAGGTCGACAAGTATCTGACATCATACAAGCACGGAACCATCGCTTAATGTCCCATCCGAAGGACGGCGTGCTCAAGGCTTTTTCACCTCCATAAAGAGCCTCGGTCAGGTTTCGAACCCGCGATCTTGAGCTCAGTAGACTAGCACGCTACCTCTAAGCAATCGGTGCCCTCACAATTAAAGTTGAAGATAGGGAAAATATAAAGAATGGGGAATAAATGAATGGCAAATCAGAGGGAGCGGACTGATCGAAAATGAACTGGAACAGAGAGGATTTGAAGAAGATACAGAAGGAGATGTCCGAAGGCAGGGTGTTTGGCTTGAACAAGATATGAGTTGTGGAAGACAGAGGAACAGAGAGAGGAGGGGATGAATAGGTCCAAAGGAATGATTTGGTCTGGCTTTGGTGGACGAGGGGCTTAAGCTGCACCTTTGATGATTTGAAGGAAGCTATGAAGAGAGTGACGGATAGGGGGACACAGGGAGTTCCAAAGAGAGGCTTGAACAAGATATGAGTTGTGGAAAGCAGAGGAGAGATAGGAGGGGATGAATAGTCCGAAGGAATGGTTTGGTCTGGCTTTGGTGGACGAGGGGCTTAAGCTGCACCTGTGAGGATTTGAAGGAAGCCTCGGAAGGAGAGTGACGGATGGGGGAGACAGGGAGTTCCAAAGAGAGGCTTGAAAGAGGTATGAGTTGTGGAAGACAGGAGCGATAGGAGGGGATGAATAGGTCTAAAGGAATGATTTGGTCT